>CM051352.1:7179997-8499379 GCA_028015215.1 Gynostemma pentaphyllum
TACAATATAATATTATTCTAAATTAATGAATAAACAGAAAACTAACCCTTGTAGAGAAGTATCTGGCTCTTCCTCATTGTTCTTTGTTACGATCCTGGGACCACCAAAAAGTTCTTCCTCACTAAGCATAAAAGAAAATCGGTGCGTGGGCACTATCCTCTTTTGAAAAAGGAAGAGGGAAGAAATTTTTTCTTCCTTATACCCTTGGGGGCAGCGGCAAAGAGAGAGGGAGAAGAGGAAATTTTCTGAGCCTTTTCTTTTTCTTTCTTAGTTGTGTGTTTTGGGGTCACCCCAAGGTTCCTATTTATAGGAGAACTAAGGCCTCAAAAACTATTTTGAATATATTTTAATTATGAAATAATTAAATAAAGATTTTATAAAATATATTTTGAATAATTAAGGTATAATATCTTATTCCATAATAAGATATTCCCATATCACAATTTAAATTAATCCTTATCAATTTAAATTAATTATTCCATATCTTACTCATTTATATTAATCATATAAATTTAAATTAAAATATTCCATATATTTAAAAAAAATAAAAATACTTGGTTAAAAATTAACCAAAGTGGCGTGTGACCATATCATCATCACCATGACAATATTGAGCATTTTATTTTTATTTTTAATTTAATAGAACAATTCCATTAAATATTTAAATAAATAAAACTCCTTTTATTTATTTAATTTCTATTTAATTTGACTACCTCAAATTAAATATTTAAATAGACTTCTCTATTTAAATCCCCATTAATTTTGGACAACTGCAAAATTAATGTAATTAAATAAACTCCTCTATTTAATCTCTCTATTAAAATAATTAAATAGACTTCTCTATTTAATTTCATTTAATCAATCAAATAGACTCCTCTATTTGTATTTGCCTTAATTAAATTGACAACTTCAAATTAAATACTCGAAACCATTTTTCCAAAGAAATTAATTCATATTAATTTATGTTCTCAATTACATGCGTTAGCTCGGAGGATTTAATGGACCTATAGGACTAACTCCAATGATCTAGAATTACATTGATCAAACGCCTTTAATCAATTAATTCTTATTCGTCAACTCCTAGATAACTCCACATAAATATCTAGAGTTGCACTCTTAGTACTATAGACATAGTTATGTCCATTGACTAATATCATCAACTACACTTATCCTTCACAAGTAGTTCGTATCCATGGCTAGGTAATTTTACCGTATTAACCTCCATGATACATCTTGTTTCTTAAACCCAACTAAATCTCTAATGAACAACCTTACATAATCTTCATTATACGTCTTTGCTTTTTCCTTGATAAGAAGAATATGGGGCCCTGCTATTCAAGCACCAAATCAGTCCATAAGGAAACTACTTATCTATTTTCCTATATGGAAAATAGTGAATTCCAATCTCGTATAATTACGTTCCCAGTTATAAGCAAGATGTAATCCCCAAAGTGGGAGGCATATTGAGCGAACTATATCGAGTCACTCTCACCTATGCAAATCAAGGGGTTGTCTCTTGCGAACAGGAGTTCGTAATCCACTCAGGATTAAGATCAATTGTACATGAACAACCGATTGATATACGAAGTGCTTTTCTGTAATGGCTTTACCAGAAAACAGTAAGTATATCTTAGTCCAGTCTATTGCAATCTCTATTGCAGCAACACCCCCACTCACATGTCTCTACATGAGCGATCCTGTGACAACCCGGCTTATTACATAAGCCTAGAACGCGAGCACGCAAGCGAAAGCAAGGATCGTGCTTAGTTTACACGACTCTAACACAAGACATTGGAAAATCAGACATGAAATGTACGTAAACTTTTAATAAACCTGCTTAGATTTCAAGAGAAAAACCCGACTCGTCGGCCGTTCATATTATCAAATAAAGTTCAAAGTTATAAACCATGTAGTAAAAGACGTGATGCACCACGGAAAGCGTTATTTACTGTAAACTAAAGAGTTTGAAAAGAATAGAATTCATATATTTACTAGTCACATACACATCATATATATACACATTAGAGTCTAACCTAATGGGCTTAAGAGTAATGGGCCTAACTATGTAACAATTATAATAAACTCAATAATAATATCTAACACTCCCCCTCAAGCTGGAGCGTATATGTTAATCATGCCCAGCTTGTTACAAAGGTAGTCAATCCGTGGCCCATTCAAAGCTTTTGTAAAGATGTCGCCTAATTGTTCTCCTGGTCTTCACATATCCCAGGTGAAATTAACCCCAATTGTATTTTCTCACGAACAAAGTGACAATCAACCTCAATATGTTTAGTACGCTCATGAAAAACGGGGTTTGAAGCGATATGAAGGGCGACTTGGTTATCACACCATAGTTTCATTGGATGCAAGACTCGAAAATCCCAATTCAAGAAGAAGTTGACGAATCCATATCACTTCACAAGCCGACCGAGCCATAGCTCTATATTCGATTGACAGCTAGATCGTGATACAACATGTTGCTTCTTACTCTTCCAGGAGACTAAATTCCCTCCCACAAAAACACAATAACCAGTAGTAGATCTTCGATCTTCCTTAGACCCAGCCCAATCAGCATCTGAGAAGCATTCAATCTCATTGTGTCCATGGTTTCCATATAGAATTCCTCGTCCAGGGGCACTTTTTAAGTAACACAAAATCGCTCAATGACCTTCCAATGTTCAATAGTAGGTGAGGACAAATATTGACTCACTATACTAACTGAATATGCAATATCCTGGACGAGTTACGATAAGGTAATTAAGTTTTCCAACCAACCTCCCAGATCTTTCAGGTTCTTCAAATAATTCACCATCTTTTGTAAGTCGCAAATTAGGATTCATTGGGGTGCTACAAGGTTTAGCCCCCAATTTACCAGTCTCGATAGTAAATCTAACACATATTTCCTTTGAGAAAGGAAAATCCCTTTCCCGCTTCTCATCACTTCAACACCCAAAAAATATTTTAACGCCCCTAAGTCCTTTGTATGAAATTGACTATGGAGAAAAGTTTTGAGGGATAAAATGCCTGCACTATCACTTCCTGTGATGACAATGTCATCTACATACACAACCAACAAAATGATCCCAGTGCAGGACTTACGATGAAAAAAGAATGATCCGATTTACTTTTTCTCATGCCAAACTGTTCAACCGCCAAGCTAAATTTACCAAACCAAGCCCGAGGGCTCTGTTTCAAGCCATACAATGATTTTCTCAGGATAACAAACCTTTCCATTCTCCCCCTGAGCAACAAATCCAGGTGGTTGCTCCATATACACCTCTTCTTGAAGATCCCCATGAAGAAAAGCATTCTTGATATCTAATTGGTGCAAAGGCCAACCATATGTAGCAGCCAGAGAAATGAACAATCGAACTGACGTGAGTTTGGCAACAGGAGAAAAAGTGTCAGAATAATCAATCCCATAGACCTGAGCATACCCTTTAGCAACAAGACGGGCTTTCAAACGAGCAATAGATCCATCAGGATTAACCTTGATTGTAAAAACCCACTTACAACCAATAGCTTTCTTACCCGTCGGTAAATTGACCAAAGTCCAAGTTCCATTTTCTTCCAAGGCCCGCATTTCCTCGATCATGGCATTACGCCACCCAGAATGAGAAAGGGCATCATGAACAGTCTTAGGTAAAGACACAGAATTAAGTGATGCAATAAAAGAACACGAAGAGGGAGACAAATTGTCATAAGATACAAAAGAAGTAACAGGATACGTACATGTTCGTTTCCCCTTGCGGAGGGCAATAGGGAGATCAACTTCTGGATCTGACGACGAAGCCTCGTGAACGGTGGTATCTGGACATGAATCCGGTAGAGTATGAGAACGACGGGTAAACACTTGAGGAAATGGAGGCATGGGAAGGGAGATTGGTAGAGGAGGAGAAACAATAGTTGGTACTTCAGAGGGAGGTGGCAAAACAGAAGTCGGAATTTCAGAGGGAGGTGGAACAACAGTTGTAGTGGTGTAGATTAACAAGTTATCATCCTCCTCCGGAGAAATGTATGAGACCAAAGGAGCGAACGGTGTATTTTCCTGAAAAGTAACATCCGAAGAAACCAAATATCTATTAAGAACGGTAGAAAAACACCGATACCCCTTTTGAACTCGAGAATAGCCAAGGAAAATACATTTTAAAGCCTTAGGATCAAGTTTAGAAAGTTGAGGACGAACATCCCGAACAAAACATGTGCAACCAAATATCCGAGGTTCTATAGGAAATAAAGGTTTATTGGGAAGCAAAGAGTGATAAGGAATTTGACCATTAAGAACCGAGGAAGACATGCGATTAATAAGAAAACAAGCAGTAGATACTGCATCTGCCCAAAAATGTTTAGGAACCTGCATTTGGAAAAGTAAAGCTCGAGCAGTTTCCAACAAATGTCTATTTTTACGTTCAGCTACCCCGTTTTGAGACGGAGTATCGACACAAGATGTTTGATGAAGAATGCCATGTGTGGTCATAAAATTTTGAAAAGTGGATGACATATATTCTTTTGCGTTGTCACTTCGAAGAGTTTTGATGGAGATATTGAACTGGGTTCGAATTTCAGCACAAAAAGCAGAAAAATGAGAAAATACCTCGGAACGAGATTTCATGAAATAGAGCCATGTCATTCGAGAGTAATCATAGACAAATGTAACAAAATACCGAAATCCGGTTATAGAAGCAATAGGACAAGGACCCCAAACATCGGAATGAACTAACTCAAAAGGAGCATTTGCACGTTTATTGATTCGTGGACCATGACTAACACGATGGTGTTTAGCAAATTGGCACGACTCACAATCTAAGGAGGACAAATGTTGAAACTGAGGGCACAATTTCTTAAAAACGGAGAGAGAAGAATGACCTAAACGACAATGAGTATCAAAAGCAAACGATGACGATACTCCAGAACATGCAACAGAAAACTGGGGGTCAAGAACGTAGAGGCCGCCAGATTCATGTCCTTTACCAATAATTTGCTTCGTTGTAAGATCCTGAAACAAACAATAACTGGGATAGAATGAGATACAACAATTTAAAGAACAAGTAATTTGACTGACAGACATCAAATTAAATGACAAATCAGGGAGGCTAAGAACACAAGACAAAGGTAATGAAGAAGCAGGTTTAGCTTGACCAGATCCAATAACAGTGGAAGTGGATCCATCTGCTAAAGTAACATGAGATGACGAAGTGTGTGGTTCGAATGAGGAAAGTAATTTAGGATTACCTGTCATATGATCAGTTGCACCAGAATCTATGACCCATTTGGAAGAAGAAGAAACAAGACATGATGTCGATTTACCTGACTGAGCAAGAACAGTACCGGAAGCAAGCTGATGATTCACTCTTTCAGCCATAAAATCAGTAGAAATTACTTGGCAACACGAATAAAACCAGTCCAACCAACAGCTAAATAATTAGCCACTAACAATCAACCAACCACAACACCCAACAAACGGCTAGGAATTAAGCCTCAAATATGTGGTTAACGAATGGATAAGTAAAACGAAATTTGGACAGCGAGCATAAACCCAGAAAACACAGATCTGGACAGCAGCGAAATTCTGGACAGCAAAAACAATCTGGACAGCAGCAAAACTCCTCGTTTCCGTCAAAACCAAGCACGTATTGCACCCAAAACTACCACAGAATGACTGGAAACGTAATTCCGAGCAAAACCAAACGAGCGGCACCGAGAGGGGACGTCTCACGCGCCCCCACGCGCCGGCGCGTGAGGAGGATGGCGGACGGACTGGCGGCGCGTGTGGCCCACGCCCTGCTTGTTCCTGCGGACGGTGGCTGCGACTCGACGTTTCGGAGGGTGGCGGTTCTTTCTACGAGGGTGGTGTCGACAAATGGTCACTTTTTCTCGAGACCCGAACTCGAACCCTAACGCTCTTGAACAAGAATACACTCTACTAACTCTCAAACAAAACTAGGAACCTTTAGGCTCTGATACCATGTAAACTAAAGAGTTTGAGGAGAATAGAATTCATATATTTACTAGTCACATACACATCATATATATACACATTAGAGTCTAACCTAATGGGCTTAAGAGTAATGGGCCTAACTATATAACAATTATAATAAACTCAATAATAATATCTAACATTTACAAACCAAAACATCAAAGAATATTTACATAAAGTATTCGTCACAAAGACCCCAAAATATAACAAAAACTTCACAACCCAAAGACGTGACTCGATTGTCTGGTGGTCAATCCAAAGTTTTCATCCCGAGCATCAACGATCACCACCTGCCGCTCCACGCCCTTGTTCTCTAGCAACACCTGAAAGGTGATACTAAGCACCTTTGAGCATGACACTTAGTGAAAACAAAAGGATATGAACGGTGATACAGATTGTTCATAACATAATGCACAAGTAGAATGATATGCTTAGGAATGCAATTAAGCGAGCAATGCAAAGTAGATAGATAAACATGATCAAACCGTAAACCTTTCAAACCCGTACTCTTGTCAAGCCAATAACATTCTCCTCGTATTACATTTACTGTTTCCTCTTAGTCCATATAACCTTACCATCACAAATCCGGCGTCTTACTACGCCAATACACATCACATCCTTAACTAATACCCGAGTCATAGCTCTTTGCATATCACACTTCCTCGTTTTACATCAAGCCTCGGACAACCATTACCACATTCTATTCACTTTCTGAATCACTTTCATTTACCATTACGCACCCCGCTTCTCCACACGCACATTTAAGGAGAGGAAGTTAGCTAAGCATAGATGCTTAAAGATGTTCAAAAATCTAAACATGTATGCTTATGCAAATAAACAACTTTTAAGTTTAAGATTACACCAAAACAACAATGCATAAGTCGTTACCACTTTTCTCTTTGCTTTTCAACCATCATTTGGTTCCTTACTTACAACCCGTGTCTCACTACGCACAAATCATAAATTGCCACATAACACATTCGAGCCAGAGCTCATTATAATCTTCCAGGTTATCATAATAACCACTTAGCATCCAGGCTATCCACCACACAACGCCTCGGAGCTACACAATATCTCACCACGGTAACTACGTGTAACGTCCAACATCCACTCACCAGTACACGGGTTACAACCCCATGGCCATACTTTGAACATATGAAATGCATGAATGAAGTGATATGGAACTGAATGAAATAATCATGCTTGCTTATAACACTTATCAAAAGAAGTAATTTCGACTCAACGAGCATAAATAAGACAATTCCTCCAAACAGTATATGACTCAATCGTACTACACATCTTGCTCAATATTCATATAAACATATAATTCACATTTCAAGTACCATTTCTCAATATCTCATTCGCTTGTCAATCATTAAGCAATAACCGATATCATAATATTCAAGATAATAGCCCCAATTCAATATATGACTCGATCATGGACTAATAGCACAAAATAAACAACAAGTAAGCATGCTCGTGAAAACGATTAATCATAAAAACATATCGGTTGAGCTAACTAGCTTGTCGGGGCTCTTTACATGAATGTCGAGTCAATCTCCACTTCCCGTTACTTCCTCTTACTCCCTTCACCTTACTAACCACACTCCGTAGATAACAATCCATTCACAATCATAAATAACCCTTCTCACAACAACACGTAACGAAACGAGAATCATGTCGCCAACACCCCTCCGATTCTTTATGTTCTCACCTTCACAAGTGGTCTCGACAGTGCTCGCCCGTCCTTTTCCTACAACAATCCAAACCACACACATTTAATCTTATAATAATATCACATCTCAGCCCATAACTCATACACAAAGGCCCGAACCCGCATGGAAAAATTCCCAAAACTAGACACTTTTTAGGGTGTTAGTCTCGGCCATTTGGGGCTTAACCATAAATCCATCCAATTGATCTTTCAATGTGTTTTCCATGTGTAATATATATATTTAACATCACATAATTTCCATATTTGAAAGTTCTTCCATACAAGACAAGAAAACTCAAAATTTATATAAGCTAAAAGCTAAGAATTCCTCCATTAGTGGAGGTTATGAACTCCCTCATGATCATGGCTTCCATTTACACTTGAATACTAACTTAACAATTCTTAGGGTTTGATAAGTATCACTCTTAAGCTCAATTTTCAGAAATTATAATTGCAACAGAACCCCAAACAACAACGCCAAAAACACCACACAAGAAAACTCAAACTATTTCCATGGAAAACCTAGAAATCTTGAAATTCTAGATTAAGAAATTACCTTGAACCTTGATTAATTCCTCTTGAATCTTGTATAAACCTTCCTATTATGTTGATTCTATCATGAATCAACCAAAACCCTCTTGAATTAACCCAAGAACACAAGGATTTAGAGAAGGAAGAAGTTGAGAAAATGGTGGAGAAAACAGGGGGGGGGGTCACGACTTGGAGGAGAAGAAATGAGAGGAATTTTTCTTCTCTTAATTCTCAATTATATACTTCCTAATTTTCCAAATTAAAATAATAACTTAATTTTAATTGCCCAAAGATCCTTCCACCTCCTCATTTTATCTCCTAAGCCCCTCCACCTCCAACAATTAAATTAAGCCCTTTTTTTTCTTTTCTTTTGCTAATGAGTCCTTGCTCTTAAAACCCTTTGCTAACTAACCCTGTTCACAAACCTAATTATGGCTAGTAATTCCCTTTTTTTTAAATTCTCCACCCTTGGTTAAACTAACTATGGTTAATTACCAGTTAACCAAAATACACATAGCAAATAATTTTCCACACTTTAAATCACTATTTAAAATATACCAATAAAAATGAAATTCATAACTACCCTACGTCAAACCCTTGGGTCCTTACAGATCCAGATAAGATCACTTGTGCCAATTTACAAGTGGGCCATGTTAGTGGTGTTACCAGAAATAAGGCACCCAACCTTCCTTCATATACCACAAACTTTTTGAGTTACAACTTAAGTGAATCTTCCAGCATCACATGCTCACTTTAAGTTATCATCAGTAACTCTGGATCTTATGATGGATTACATTTATTAAACAATAATAAATGACAATGTAAATATTACTAATTAATAACTTCTTTATTTATTTATAGTTTAATTGGATTACATAAGATTTAGGGCATAAATCCCAGCAGAACCCTCTCTCTAGGATGTGAAAATTTGTCTTGATATTTAGTAGTTCGGTCCTTACAGCAAGTTGAGTGACACCACAACTCGGGTACAATGGTCTAGTTACTGATTAAATCATTTGGAACATTCTTTACACTTCTAGATTCAAGTCCTCCTCTAAAAACGTTTATGTATCTTCTTCCCAATTAAACGAATTGTACCCAGCATTGTCACTAACCATCTGCTGCTAATCCCATAATCTTCTTGCACATTTACACTGCCATTAGGTGCGTTCATCTCGTAGTGCGAACTGATTCCTTCATTCAAGGTTGACTCATCTCCGGTCTCATTAAATTTTTCTATAGTTTCCCTTTGATACACCCAGTGATAATAATTAGCCACAAAACCACATATGTAAAGATACTCATTTACAGCTTCAGTCGATAATATCTTATTGCTGTTGCATTTTCTTCATGAATACCATCTTTTCTGATCGTCCTTTTCAAAAAACACGGTATATAGATAAAATTCCATGAACTGTTTGACCCAACAATGAACTGATCATTAAAAAACCTCCGACTAAACGGACGTATATCCATTCACGTATTTCTCTCTTGTTTATCCACCTTCTCAATTTCATTTGATGTAAAACAATGGAGAGAACATATCTATTTATAGGCTTATGGATCGTAGTTTGCGACAAAATGTGTCACTAAAGTTGACTGGAATGATATTTCATATGAAATACGTCCCTATCTTAGGCGGGAACCGCCTAATACTTGCGACAGATTCTGTTGTAGGACATTGCGATGCAGTTGGTCGAATAAGTTGACGGGAAACTCCTTGCCAACATTTGCGATAAAATCCGCTGCTTAATATGAGAAGGCTATCTAGCGACGAAGTCTGTCTTAGATGTTTGAAATGCACATCATTGCATACGTTGGCGGGAAGCTTCCCTCGTCTTCAATATATTCTTATTGGGAATTCCCCACAAGGTTTTTAAGCCTATTGGGAGTTCTCCACGGAGAATTTAACCCTAATGGAGAATCCCCACTAAAATTAAGATGTGTAAACGTGGAATAGGTCTCCATTCCCCACCTTTTTTAAAAGGAAAATTTCATGGGAATGAGAATAATATTGGGGTTGGGGATGGGAGTGGGGCCCGCCCCCTCCCCGCCCTGGTATCATCTCTATGGGGAGGGAGAGTCTGGGATGAAGAGAGAAAGAAAGAGAGGATAAAAAAACAAGATGGATATAAAAGGAGTTATAAAAAAAGAGTAAATAGATCAAAAAATTGTCCAATTAGCATTAGAAAAATATATTAAATTGAAATAATAATAAATATCGATTATATCATATCAGTGAGTCACTAATAATCTATCAGACTATGGTGTGTTTGAGAGTACTTTTGGCCAAGCCAAAAGTGCTTTTAAATGAGCAAAAGTACTTCTTAGATACAATATGTATGTTTGGCTACATTCTATAAGCACTTTTTGTAAAAGTCAAAATCACTTCAAAGTGCTTTTTGAAGAAGTAAGTATTAGGTGCTTTTGAACTGTTTTTTATTTTTAACATTTTATCTCTCTAACCTCTCTCTACATATTTTCTCTCTCTAACCTCTCTCTACATACTTTCTCTCTCTAACCTCTCTCTACATACTTTCTCTCTCTAAACTCTCTCTACATAAAACATTCTCTCTCTAACTTCTCTCTACATTAAACTTTCTCTCTCTAACTTCTCACACGTTTCTCTCTCTATCTTCTCACACATTTTCTCTCTCTTGCTTAATTTTCTACACTCTCTCTTACTTCTATTTATACACTTTATTTCACTAACTTATTTCTACATTTTCATATCTACACACATTTTCTCTAAAAAGTACACTAAATATGATTAAAAACACTTTTAAATATTAGAACCAAACAATAAGATAATATACCATTAAACACTTTTTATCATAGTACCTATAATAAAAGTAGTTGGATTAAAAACACTTATTTCCAAAACACTCCCAAACAAGCCCTAAGAAAGTAAGTTTTTCAAAATCGAGTGACAGAAAATGTCACTTTTGGTAACTACATGATCAAAAGAAGCACCCAAAACAGTTGAGACCAAACAGATATTTTACCATATCTTCTATTGTTATTATTATTATTATTATTATTTTTAATAGACGCCCATTCTTTTTTTTTTTTTTTTTGTAATTCTTTCATTTTGCCATATACGTTTTCTAATCTATTTTAAAAAATGTTATTTTTAAATCTTTTGAAAGTAGCAATTATAATTAATTAAATTCATTAAATGATGTTATTTTACTGATAGAAATTGTTTTATTTACTTGATATGTCATCTACTAATTTGTTAAGGTAATTAATATACATAAATAGTTGATTTTAGATATATATTTATATTTATATTAGGGGCATTTGTAAATCTAGCAAATTTTTTTAATAATATTTATAAAAATATTTGTAAATATAGCAAATTTTTATTAGGTGAATCAGTGATAAACATTGAATTACATATTTTTATATTAAAGTTATCACTATACACATTAATCTTTGTTAAGCACTAATTAACATAGTAAAAAATGCTATATATATACAAATATTTCTTAGAGTTTCTATTTTTACAAATATTATATCACAATCTGCTACCCAATGAAATTTCCCTTTATATTACTACTTTTAGATTTTTACTTAAATAGCTGATTAATTTTTTATAATTTATTGAAATCAAAATAAATTATTGAAACGGTAAGTAGACTATCAAGATTTAAATTAACTGGTAATAAAATGAAGGGTTTTTAGTGACACGATTATTCAACCCAAAATAAAGTTATAGTAAATATTAAAAATCAATTCTACATTTATTTTTCATTGAACTAAAAACAAATGTTATTTTGATAAATTTTTTAAAGTTATGTTGTATTAATAATTACATACTTTTCTGGTATTTTAATAAATCTTCCATTTAAATATCCAATAATTAATTCAACAAATTAACTCTAAACTCACAAACCAAACACGGGTGTACACAAACCCACATTAAAAAAAAAATCAATCTCTTAACATATAAACACATGTGATACAATCCCCGTCTCTAGAACTCATCTAATCATCCCCCTCATATCTAAATATACCCTATATAAATTACACAAACTCTCTTACTTTCCAATCTCAGTCTATACAATCCCTAAAATCATATTATTATTTACAAAACAAGGCCCAAGGCCCATTGCTCTTATTGTCCCACGTATAGTGGTTTTGGTGAATATCAAATTGAAAGGAAATTTGGCACGGGAAGTGTGTATGGTTGAATTAAGAAAATAGGTTTATTTTCTTATCTCTCTAATTGATGTGTTGGATTTTGGTGAGGCGGTGGAACACAAAAATACGGAGAAGTGTGAAAAGCAATTAGAAGAAAACAGCTTTGTGATTGCGTTTTAATTTAACCATGGGTTTGACGGCGGTTTTGCTTCATTTGAAAGTGTGGTTCTATTGTGAGTGAGTTTGTGAGAAATATTGTAAAAGAAAGGGTTTACTTTCTTGAGGGCTTTTGAGCGTATAATACACGGTTCAGTGTATTGGATATTTCTTTTGTAACTTTGATTCATCATAGTAGAATCCGCAGCGGTAGCAACTGAACGTAGCCAATTTGGATGAACCAGTATAAATTCTTGTGTCTCTTTGATTGTGTTTATTTCTATAATTTCTCGTTTATCTCTTTTTATTCCTAGCAGTGAATGTCGGAAGGGGTTTTTTCCCAACAACTGGTATCGGAGAGCTTTAGGTTATAACTTTCTACTGATTCAAGCTAGGAGTGAGAAGCAAGTATGTCAAACTTTATGAGTCCAGTGAAGTCTGATGTGGAGAAATTTGATGGAATGATCAATTTTGGCTTGTGGCAAGTGCAAGTCAAGGATGTATTGATACAATCGAGGTTACACAAGCCTTTGAAAAGAAGACCGAGCGGTGGTGCTCTCAAACAGTTAAGTGATGATGATGATTCAGCGAATTCAGATGGTAGTGGTTCTAGTGGAGGTGCTAAGAAGTCCAGTTCGAATGATGAAGATTGGGAGGAGGTGGATTTGAGAGCGGCAAGCGCAATAAGATTGTGTTTGGCTAAAAATATTCTTGCAAATGTGCACGGAATTTTGGCAGCTAAAGAGCTTTGGGAGAAGCTTGAACCCTTGTATCAAGCTAAGGGCATCTCAAATCGGTTGTACCTGAAGGAGCGGTTTCACACACTGCGAATGGAGGAAGGTACAAAAATCTCAGATCATTTGAGCATTCTCAATGGTATAATTTCATAGCTGGAAGTAATCGAAATGAATGTAGATGAGGAGGACAAGGCACTTAGGCTCATCTTGTCTCTTCCAACTTCTTATGAGCACATGAAGACGGTTCTAATATATGGAAAAAATTCTTTGGATTTTACAGAAACTACAAGTAAACTCTTATCGAAGTAGAGGAGTTGAAGAGTGAAGGTCGTGATTCACATAACAACTCTATGTTGGTAGTTAGCAATGGGAAGAAGAAGAATTTCGTACAAAAGAAAGGTTGCTGGGAATGTGGATTATCTGGTCACCTGAAAAGAGATTGTCCAAACAGAGTAGGTTCGACAAAGGGCTCTAGGTTGGAAGCTAACATTGTCTCTCTTGTCAAGAGAGACGATGACTTGTTTGAAGAGAGAAGAAATTCATACTTATGGTATGGCCGCTTTACCATGATAGAGGATGTGTTATTAGCGGATGCACACGAGCATTGACTTGGCAGTTATGCAAGGCGTGTGGTGGAATGATGTCGATGGCTGAAGAACTTCCGGAAAGCCAAATAGGTGGAAGTTGCACTATAATTTCAGCAAGGTTTATCGACATGTGCCGGAAAATGAAAAATCTTGAAAGGTGATATTTCAAGTGGTCTACTTATATAGTGGAGTAGGATAGCTCTCTAATTTGAGAATTATGATTGTCGATGAAGACAATGATTGTAACAGAAGCTATGTATTATTCTATCTTGCCAAGGTAGAATTGAAGGAGTTACTACCGCTGCATTGAAGACATGGTGTTTTGATGTTGTCTTCAATGTGGAATTTGTTATGTTAGTGAAGACAAAACAATATAAAATCATATTATTTACAAAACAAGGCCCAAGGCCCATTGTCTCTTAATGGCCCACGTATATTGGTTTTGGTGAATATCAAATTGAAAGGAAATTTGGCACGGGGAAGCGTGTATGGTTGAATTAAGAAAATAGGTTTATTTTCTTATAACTCCAATTGACGTGCTGGATTTTGGTGAGGCGGTGGAACACAAAAATACGGAGAAGTGTGAAAAACAATTAGAAGAAAGCAGCTTTGTGATTGCGTTTCAATTTAGCCATGAGTTTGACGACGGTTTTGCTTCATCCGAGAGTATGCTTCTATTGTGAGTGAGTTTGTGAGAAATATTGTAAAAGAAAGTTACTTTCTTGAGGGCTTTTGAGAGTATAATACACGGTTTAGTGTATTGGATATTTCTCTTGTAACTTTGATTCATCATAGTGAAATCCGCAGCGGTAGCAACTGGACGTAGCCAATTTGGGTGAACCAGTATACATTCTTTTGTCTTTTTTATTGTGTTTATTTCTATAATTTCTCGTTTATCTCTTTTTATTCCTAGCGGTGAATGTGGGAAGGAGTTTTTTCCCAACACTTCCCAATACAAAACACCTCTTAAAAAAATAAAATGTAGAGATAAGAAAATCACAAGGTATTCAATTAAGGGATAAATGCAAAATACACCCTTGCAATTTGGGTTATTGTTAAATCATACCTCTACACTTTTTTTTGGTCATAAAATACCTCTGCACTTTAGTAAAACTGCAAATCTCACCCTTCAATCGATTAGTTTTAACGAAATTTAGACACATTTATGTTATACGCATACCACGTGTTCCAAAACCATTAATTGAAAATTTTGAACATTTGAGCGTGATTTATAAGTTTTACATCTTATTAGCATAAGAGTTTACTATAAAATTCTACGCATGTATCTTTTTCTTTTTTTTTTGTTATTTTTCATGAAATTATAATACATGACATACGTAGAATATAAATATATCTCAATTTCATTAAAACTAACCGATTGAAAGGTGTGATTTGCAATTTTACTTAAGTGCAGGGGTATGATTTAACAATAACCCAAGATATAGGGGTGTATTTTGCATTTATCCCTTGAATTAAGTAAAGAAAAACAACTATTTAATAACATTTTGAAGAAAAAACAATAAAGAGAAATAACCGTAAAAAAGTATTTAATGAATGAATGAAATGGTTATTGCATGGAGTTTAAAAATACTACTTCAGCTGCCCATCTCTATCTCTTCCACTTCCCCATTGCAAAATGTAATTTAATATATTTTTTTTTTTCAATTCATTAAAAAAAAACTGCTCTAAAAACACAAAGGAAGGAAGTGGAAAAAGAATCATCAAGAGATGATGGAGATGGGAAACACTGATCAACAAAATTGTGCTTCTGTTTCAACTTTTGTTCAGCAGGTAAAATATACTAAAAATTAAATATTTATATAAATATTTTCAATTAGATATATAGGTAAAATATAGAGGGGGGAATCAAACTAACCACCTTTTACTGCTCATTTTCATAGATAGCTCATTTTTGAAAAGTTTGAGTATTTAGTCACTTTTTACTATTCAATATTTAAATATATCAAAACTGCCCTTTTCGTATATCAGGTATAGTCTGACACCTCTGACATTCCTACACGTCTGTATATTACATATAGTCTCACATTTTTGACATTTTTTCTTTTCCAATGCAAATTTTCTTTCCGATGCATAATTTCTTCCTTAGTTTTTTGTATATTTAGTATATTGTTCATAGTTCTTTAGTATTTTGAGTATATTTTGAATATTTTTATACTTTTTTTATGTTTTGATTTTATACTACATATTTTGATTTTAATTTAATTTTATATATTGATTTTAGTATATTATTTGTAGTTTTCTCTCTCTCATATAAAATGTTTTGACTGGCATTTGGTATATTGGGTATATCAAAAAATTAAAAAAAAATCAAAAAATCAAAAGATTTAAGAGATAATGAGGAAATATTCAGAAAAATTGAAAAAAAGGGTCACCTTTTTGTCAAAATCTTCAAGATCCGTAAGATGTAAGATTTTGGAGTGAACAAATAGATAAAAAAAAGAAACAAAAAGCATAGAACATGGTTTATGATAAAATAAGAAAAGAGAAAAGATGAAAAAAAAGAGTGTGTAGATTGGTAGAATATATGGAAAAAAAATATGATAGAGAGTTCGCATAATATGAAAATGGCGGACTTGAAAAAAAAGCCATGAGAACTAGAAAGAGAAGAGACTAGATGAAATTTGTGGCATTTTGAAAGAAGGAGAAGAAGAGGAGAGAGAGGGAGGGAGAGAGAGAGAGAGAGAGAGAGAGAGAGAGAGAGAGAGAGAGAGAGAGAGAGAGAGAGAGAGAGAAAGAGAGAGAGAGAGAGAAAAGAGAGAAATAGGGAGAGGAGAAAGAGATGATTTGAGAAAAGGGTGTCTTTCTATTTTTATAATTACATGTGGCTATTTTAATGTGTAATTGAAAGTGTGGCTATTTGAGAAAAAAAAGAGAGAAATTGATAGAGAGAACTAGATTTGAGAGATGAAAAATGAAGGGGAAAGGGGTCTGATGGGGATTGGGGGGGGGAATAGAGGAGAGAGGGGGAAAAATGAGAGGAAGCATTTATTTTTAAAAAAATATGAAAAAATAGAGAGAAAGGAAAGAGAGAGATAAAAATATTTAAAAAAGAAAAATGATTTGATGTGGGTGATTTGACATAAGGGTATTTTAGTATTTTGTTATTTTTTATGGCTATTGATTAACAAAATGGAAATAGTGGCTATTGATGAAATTAAGAGGTAAAAAAGTGCTATTTATATATTTGTTCTTATAAAATTTCCCTTGTTTTTCTTCAAGATTGGCAGGTACTAAACAAAAGAAAAGAGATATTTTTCGTTTTTTTCAAAATGCCAAAACAGCTGCTGCATCATACATTGGGAAACAGCTTTGACGCGTTTCCCTTCACAATAATGACAGCGGCAGACAGGCATCCTTATGCGGGCTTTAGGCGCATCAGACGAGCGTGGCTTGGCTGAATGATAATACGGCGACAAGCGTAATGAGAGCTGTTAGATGGCATAGACAAGGTTGATAAAAAAAGGGCTATGAGAATTTCTATATTTTCTTTATCTTTTATTCTATATATACTTTAGACCTTAGACCAATTTGCCTACAAGAACACTTCATTATAGCTAATATTAATGAAAAATCATTAAGTGGATTAATTGGGATTTACTATTAATAATTAATTGAATATGTTGACCTTGAGTTTAAAAAATATCAAATTTCAATACGATAAATTAAAGGAAAAAAAAATATAAATAGCACTTTTGTACCCTCCAATTTCTCAAATAGCAACATTTCCAATTACACATTACAATAGCCACATGTAATTATAAAAATACAAAAACACTATTTCTCAAATCATTTCTCTCACCTCTCTTCTTTTCCCTCCCCTCTTTTTTTTCTTTCTTATTTATAACATTTCTCTTTTTTTTTTTTTTGATTTTTTAAAACAAATATTTTTTCCCCAAAATCCCCCTCCCCCCCATTTTCCCTCCACCCATAGGTTATATCAGATTTCCTCTCATTCTCTCTCTCCCTTATTTTTTTTCATATCTTAAATTTGTTCCCTCTCCACTTCTCTCTTTTTTTTCTTTAAAAAATCCACCAATTCATCTCTTCTCTTTCTCGTTTCCATAAATGCATTTTTTTTATAAATCCACCATTTTCATCTTCTACAAACTCATTATCACATTTTTTTTTTAGATTTTACGAATCTACTCCTTTTTCTTCTCATTTCTTGTTTTTTAATAAACCATGTTATACATTTTTTGTTCTTTCTTTTTATCCATTTGTTCTCTCCAAAATCTTAAATCTTGCAGATCTTGAAGATTTTGACAAAAGGTATAGTTTTTTTTTTTAGTTTCTTCTCATTATCTCTTAAATTTCACGATTTTACGTTCTTTATTGCATTGTAATATTCTAAATTTATTATGTGTGATATATATAATATACGACTGTCTGTATATCTAAATATATATTATGTAATATACGTAATATACATAGTGTCGAAATGATGAATGAACACCCTCTTTCATCATAGCTGTTTTTTTAAATGTATAGTTCTTTAATATACGTAATATACATAATTGTTTATGCCCACTATATTGTTTACTAAATGTACATTCTTTAATATACACAATATACGAAAATAACAAGAGATTCATGTACACGCACCCCTTCTTTTATGTTCTTTTTTTAGTCGTACATTATGTAATATACTTACTATACGTAACATACATTTGTTTTTGTCTATTTTGGATAATAAGTATTTTTTTATATTAAATATTGTGTAATTAATAACACTTTTTCGTCTTTTATTTACAGATTAAGTGACATGTATATTACGTATATCTTCACTTTTTCTCAAATGCACTTACGAAACGAAGGATGATTTCGCCTGTTGCCGTATTATCCTTCAGCCAAGCCATGCTCGTCTAACACGCCTAAAGCACGCTTGAGGATGCATGTATGCTGCTGTCGTTTCTGCGAGGGGAAACGCGTCAAAGTTGTTCTCAATGTATGATGCAGTAGCTGTTTTGGCATTTTGAAAAAAACGAAAATATCCATTTTCTTTTGTTTTAGTATTTGCCAATCTTAAAAAAAAAAGGAAATTTATAGGAACAATTATATAAATAACATTTTTTTACCTCTTAATTTCATCAATAGCCACTATTTCTATTTTGTTAATCAATAGCCACACAAAAATAACAAAATACTAAAATACCCTTATGTCAAATCCCCCCCCTTCATTTCCCCCCCAATCCCACCCCTCTCCCCCTCATTTTTCATCTCTCAAATCTAGCTCTCTCTCTCTCTCTCTCTCTCTCTCTCTCTCTCTCTCTCTCTCTCTCTTCTTCTTTCAAAATGCCACAAATTTCATCTAGTCTTTTCTCTTTCTAGTTCTCATGTTCTCTCTATCATATTTTTTTTCCATATAATCTACGAATCTACTCACTCTTTTTTTCATTTTTTTCTCTTTTCTCGTTTTTTCATAAACCATGTTCTATGTTTTTTGTTCTTTTTTTATCCATTTGTTCGCTCTAAAATCTTGCATCTTGCAGATCTTGAAGATTTTGACAAAAATGTGACTTTTTTTTTTAATTTTTCTGAATATTTCCTCATTATCTCTTAATTTTTTTGATTTTCTTTAATTTTTCAATATACCCAATATACCAAATGCACAAAACACTTTATATGAGAGAGAAAACTACAAATAATATACTAAAATTGAATTAAAATCAAAATATGTAGTATAAAATCAAAACATAAAAAAATATACAAAATATACTCAATACACTAAACAACTATGAACAATATACTAAATATACAAAAAACTATGGAAGAAAGAATGCATCGGGAAAGAAAAATTACATTAGAAAATAAAAAATGTCAGAAATGTCAGACTATACTTAAAATACAGACGTGTCAGAATGTCAGAGGTGTCAGACTATATCTGACATACGGAAAGGGCAGTTTTGGTATATTTAAATATTGAATAGTAAAAAGTGGCTAAATACTCAACCTTTTCAAAAAGGAGCTATCTATGAAAATGAGCAATAAAGGGTGGTTAGTTTGATACCCCCCTAAAATATACTAAAAATTCAATATTTATATAAATATTTTCAATATATCTCTAATATATAAAAGTGGGAATGTTTTAGAAACATTTTAGGACAATTATACCCCTTTTTAATTATGAGATTTACAAAATATGTCATACAATAATTAATTACTACTAACAATTAATTCTTATATTATTATATTACATTATCTTATTTAATACAATGAGTTTTTTTTTTTAATAAAATAGTTTACTGTTTCTATCAAATTGACTATTATTTTGAACTATATCTTCAAAACTATATACTAAATCTTATTTTAAAAATAATGAAATGAATATTATTTTGAAAATGTATTTAATATATTGAATACCATCTTCCCTTTTTTATCAACTAATATTATTATTTAAGTTATTACTATTTACAAATGTTTATATATATTTTCCCCCATTGACTTTAGTTGTTTTAATTATTAATTTCATATTATGATGTTTCTTTTTAAAATGTAATTTATAGCATATTATTTCATTATTTCTTAAGTATATTTTGAAAATTCAAGATGTTTGTTTATAATTAGAATTTAATGTATGAGCATTTATTTAAAAAATGACAATATAATCAATATATGGTATCAACATCTATTTTTACTTTTTAAAATAATGTATCAATACCTATTTGTTCATACAAAACTTTACTTTCTTAAAATATTTAAAATGTTTTTTTTTTATCAAATTTGATTTAAAAATATCATTTCATTATAAAATAAATGTGTTCAAATTATCGAATTTCATATCAGATTTATAAATTTTCTTAAGTAAAATATTTAATACATATTTGAGTTAATGTATCAATATCCATTTGAGTTCATACAAAACTTTACTTTGTAAAAGTTTTTAAAAATATTTAAAATATTTTTTTTATCAAATTTGATTTTAAAAATATCATTTCATTATAAAATAAACGTGTTCAAATTATTGAATTTCATATCAGATTTATAACTTTTCTTAAGTAAAATATTTAACACATATTTGAGTTAATGTATCAATATTTATTTGAGTTCATACAAAACTTTACTTTGTAAAAGTTTTTAAAAATATTTAAAATATTTTTTTTATCAAATGTGATTTTAAAACTATCATTTCATTATAAAATAAACGTGTTCAAATTATCAAATTTCATATCAGATTTATAACTTTTCTTAAGTAAAATATTTAACATACATATTAAAAAAAATTTAAAGATATAAGGCATGTGGTAACATACTAGTATATATAAGTGTTTTCTACTCACTCTGTTAATTTTTTAAAAAAAAAACAATCTTTTTTTTATGTCATTGGAAAAAATAGATTTTTAAAAAGATGTTATCTTTTAAAAATTTGTTGTTACATTTTAATTTTAATGAATTAATTAATGGAGAGTTTTTACATTTAATTAAGTAAATTAAATTTTTGAGAGTTTATAAATTAATTGGTGAAAGTTACTTAAACTTAATTAATATACTTATTTAATTTACAAATTTAGAAATCCTATAAATACCTTTCACTACGTAGCTTTCTACACCAACTCAATTCAATAGTTTTTCTCTCTTTTCTTCTATTTCTTTCTTTCATTTCTTTTGATAGTATTTTGGCCAAAAAGAAGGGTGTTATGGTGTTAGAGCTTTGAGCTCAATCTCATAGTGTAAAGTGATTTGAGCTATACAACGTTTCAGTTGGGTTGTTATATCCTGGAGGGGACAGGCTTTGAGAATACCTGTTGCACCGGTATTTGATTAAGAAAGGTCATACCGCAGAGGGCTTGAATCTCCTTAAAGAGAGCGATATACCCGTGCCTCAACCTAATTGCTTACGTGTTTGCTTTTCTATTTACTCCATTTTTCCATTATTATTATTTGTAATTTCCCCAACAAATGAGAAGCCAAGTGAGCATGTTGGAGATCCAACAAAACTTTTCGTTTTAAGGGAGCAAACTTTAAGAGATGGAAAGGCAAGGTATTATTCTATCTAAATCTTCTCAAGGTAGCCTATGTTCTCCAAGAGAAAAACCCAAAGGAAGATTAATACTGAAAGCATGAACGATGAAGAATTTATGCAGCATGAAGAGAAAGTTGAGAAATATGAAAAAGATGAGTACAATTGCAAATACTATCTTTTAAATTGTCTCGCTGACCATTTCTATGATTATTATGATACTACCTTTTCATCTGCCAATAAAATTTGGAAAGCCTTAGAGAATAAATATGATACAGAAGAGGCAGGTGCAAAAAAGTATGCTGCAAGTCGTTTCTTTCGATTCCAAATGGTAGATGGAAAATCTGTAGTAGAGCAAGCTCAAGATTTTCAGATGATTGTGGCTGAAGTTGTTTCTGAAGGAATAAAAATTGGAGACAATCTTGTTATTGCTGGAATCGTTGACAAGCTTCCACCATCATGGAGAGAATTTCAGAAAAACATGCGCCACAAACAAAAAGAAATTTCATTGGAGATGTTAATTACTCGCATTCGAGCAGAAGAAGAAGCAAGAGGCATTAATTCAAGAGAGCAATGAAAATTGAACTAAGGTAAACCTTATCTCTACTAATAATAAATTATCTATTGGTCATAATTCTAAAAATAGTCATTTAAAACCAAAGAAGAAGAATATGAAAAAATACAATAATCCTCAACATTTCAATAAGAGAATTCCAAGTCAAGATAATAAGAACCAATCTTATCCTCAACACTCTAGAAGTTGTTTTGTGTATGGCAAAAAATGGGCATGTCGCTCGATTTTGCAGATTCCGGAAAAGTGAACCTATATCACAGGCGAATGTTACCGAAGAGCCATTTATGGCTATGATAACTGATATTAATATGATTCAGAGTGTTGAAGGTTGGTGGGTTGATTCTGGAGCCTAAGACTGTAATGCTTGGTGATTCTCATACCACCCAAGTACTTGGAACTGGTGATGTTGAGTTGAATTTCACCACTGGAAAGGTTTTGATTCTGAAGGATGTATTTTACACACCCTCCATGAGAAAGAATTTAATGTCAAGTTATCTTCTTAATAAAGCTGGCTTTAAACACAGACTATGGAATTTGATCAATATGTGATAACTAAAAAGGGAATATTTATAGGGAAAGGTTATGCTTGTGATGGAATGTTTAAATTAAACATTGAGAATAATAATAATAAAGCATCTACAAGTTCTGTTTATATGCTCTCTTCTTTAAATTTTTGGAATGCTCGTTTATGTCATATTAATAGTAAATATGTGGGAATCATGAGCAGTCTTGGATTAATTCCCAATTTAAAAAAGGATTTCAAAAAATGTGAAACATGTAGTCAAACTAAAATTACCAAATGACCTCATAAAAGTTTGGAAAGGAATACCGAATTACTAGATTTAATTCACACAGATTTATGTGAATTTGAAGGAATTTTAACTAGAGGAGGAAATAGATATTTCATCACTTTTATTGATGAGTTTTCAAATTATACTCATGTTTATTTATTAAAAAATAATAGTGATGCCTTTGAGAATTTTAAAAAATTCCTTCTTGTAGTTGAAAATCAATTTGGTAAGAAAATTAAAAGAATTAGAAGTGATAGAGGTCGTGAATATGAATCATCTGAGTTTAATTCATATGTTCAATCCTTGGGAATTATTCATGAGACTACTCCACCATATTCACCTGCTTCTAATGGTATAGCTGAGAGAAAAAATAGAACCTTAATTGGTTTGACTAATGCTATGTTATTAGATTCACGTGCACCTTTAAATCTTTGGGATGTAGCAGTTTTAACCTCTTGTCATGTGTTAAATAGAGTGCCACATAAACAAACAAAGATTACACCATTTGAATTATGGAAAGGTTATGAGCCGAATTTGGGATATTTAAGAGTGGGGTTGTTTAGCATTTGTTAGGCTGACAGACCCAAAAAGACCCAAGTTAGGGGTAAAAGCTACCACTTGTGTTTTTCTTGGATATGCATTAAATAGTAGCCTATAGATTTCTTGATATTGAAAACAATGTGATTTTTGAATCTGGTGATGTAATTTTTCATGAAGAAAAATTTACTTTTAAATCAAAAATAGTGGTGGTCAAATTCAAGAACATATACAAAATATTTCCAAATCTTCTACTCCTAATTTTAATACAGACAATTATCAAATTGAACCAAGAAGGAGTAAAAGACCTAGAGTTGTAAAAGATTTTGGCCCTGACTATCATATCTTCAATATTCAAGAAAATCTAATTACTTTAGATGAAGCTTTATCATCTCCGGATGCAATTTTCTAGAAAGAGGCTGTAAATGATGAGATGGAGTCACTAATTTCTAATAATACTTGGAAATTAGTTGCTTTACCACCAGGTTGTAAAACAATTAAGTGTAAATGGGACCTAAGAAAAAAGTTGAAACTAGATGGAAGTATAGACAAGTATAAAGCTAGACTTGTTGCAAAAGGTTTTAAACAAAAAGTTGATTTAGACTTTTTTGATACCTTTTCTCCAGTTACTAGAATAACATCCATTAGACTATTAATTGCAATAGCTGCAATTTATGATTTCTGTATTCATCAAATGGATGTGAAAACAGCTTTTTAAATGGTGATCTAGAAGAAGAAATATATATGGACCAACCTGAAGGTTTTATAGAACCTAATCAAGAAAACAAAGTGTGTAAGCTTATAAAATCCTTATATAGCTTAAAACAAGCCCCAAAGCAGTGGCATGAAAAATTTGATTCTTGCATGCTAAAAAATGGTTATAAACCAATTGAATGTGATAAATGTATCTATTATAAATCATTGAAAGATTCACATGTTATTATTAGCCTCTATGTTGATGATTTATTAATTTTTGGCTCAAATACTTTTGTTATCAATGAAACAAAAAAATTATTGAATAGCCATTTTGACATGAAAGATCTTGGTGAGGCTAATTTTATTTTGGGAATGAAAATAACTAAAACCACTAATGGGTTTTTTCTTGACCAGTCAAATTATATTGAGAGGATATTGAAAAAGTATAATTATGTTGACTGTAAACATGTTTCCACTCCATTCGATTCAAGTGTTCACTTATTTCCCATTGAAAGTGAACATGATGTGATAAATCAAAAGGAATATGCCAGTGTGATCGGCAGTTTACGATATGCAACTGATTGTACTAGACCTGACATTGTATATGCAGTTGGAGTACTGAGCAGATTTACAAATAAGCCAGGTAAAGAACATTGGCATGCCATTGACCGTGTAATGAAATATTTACTTGGAACAAAAAATTATGGCTTATTTTATAAAAAATATCCAGCTATTGTTGAAGGATATTCTGATTCTGATTGGAATACGTTGTCAGGTGATTCCTTATCTACCACTGGTTATATTTTTACTTTAGGAGGTTGTGTTGTTTGTTGGAAATCTAAAAAACAAACAGTTATTGCTAACTCTACTATGGAAGCAGAGCTTATTGCTTTAGCTTCGGCTAGCGAGGAAGCAAGTTGGCTAAGAGATTTATTACATGAAATTCCAATATGGGAACAACCTGTACCTCCTATTTTAATTAATTGTGATAGCACTGCAATAATTGGCAGAGTAAAAAACCATTATTATAATGGTAAATCTAGAGCTATAAGAAGAAAATACAGTACTGTGAGATCTTATTTAGTAATGGGATAATTAATGTGAATTATATAAAATCTTGTGATAATCTTGCAGATCCTTTAACAAAGGGCTTGACAAGAGAAAAGGTCTGGAACACATCGAGGGGGATGGGATTAAAGCTCATATCTTGATCATGAGCCACATATAAGGATACCCAACTCGAGGACCAGAGATCATGAGAATTGGGTTCAATGGGGAAAAGGAATTATAAGGTGGCCGGTAAAAATGCACAACTAAAATTTATCCATCCCAATGATGTGAGTGTATTAATCCTATAATATATTGGAGGGTTGAGTTTTCTAAAACTCTTAATAAAATTTGTAGCTCGTATGAGTGGAGTGTAATTATTATAGGAGCACTCTTGACAAATTTTACCTATGTAAGTGTGAGAGTGGGGCCGCTCTCTATGAGGATACGAGCTAATCTTCAAATACACTTATGAAAAACTGGGATCAGCACAAGGCCGTAACGTGCTAACCAACAAAGCTCATGTTAACACCTAGATTATTATGTGTGAGTAATAACTTCTCTATTTTCCTTTAAGTAGTTATAGTTCAAGTCTGAGACAACTACTAACTCTGAAGTGGAGATTATTATTTCACTAGTAAAGGTTCAATGCAGAGTCACACCTTTATGATGCATAATAATCTATCTTTTGGTCAATATATTTTTTGTCATGTTTTTAAATATTAAAATGAGTGGGGGGATGTTGTTGCATTTTAATTTTAATGTATTAATTAATGGAGAGTTTTTACATTTAATTAAGTAAATTAAATTTTTGAGAGTTTATAAATTAATTGGTGAAAGTTACTTAAACTTAATTAATATACTTATTTAATTTACAAATTTAGAAATCCTATAAATACCTTTCACTACGTAGCTTTCTACACCAACTCAATTCAATAGTTTTTCTCTCTTTTCTTCTATTTCTTTCTTTCATTTCTTTTGATAGTATTTTGGCCAAAAATAAGGGTATTCTGCTGTTAGAGCTTTGAACTCAATCTCATAGTGCAAAGTGATTTGAGCTATACAACGTTTCAATTGGGTTGTTGTATCCTGGAGGGGACAGGCTTTGAGAATACCTGTTGCACCGATATTTGATTAAGAAAGGTCATACCGCAGAGGGCTTGAATCTCCTTAAAGAGAGCAATATACCTGCGCCTCAACCTAATTGCTTACGTGTTTGCCTTTTCTATTTACTCCATTTTCCCATTATTATTTGTAATTTCCCCAACAAAATTTAATTATGTTTTTTTTAATGTCATTGATAGAAATGAAAAAGAAAAATTGTAGACTTCATTTTGTTAAAAAAAAAACGAGAGAGAGAGAGAGAGAATGTTATCGACCAAGCTCTTAATAATCCAGTCAGTTATGAAGTGCAGTATTAGTCCTTTAAATTTTGTAGAACTGATGATATCAGTAATTAAAAGAACGTTTAATTTACATTTGTATAGTTATTCAAAGAAATATTTTGATACAAACAATTTTTAAGAACCATTTAGTAACATTTTAATCAATTTTTTTTTCTTACTACTTTTATTAATCGACAGTGACAGGACTTAGAATTAAGGTGTATTTTGCAGCAAAAAATAAAATAAAATAATAATAATAAATTAAGGGGTATTTTTAAATATATCACCGTTTTAATTGTAAATTTTAAAATAAAGTTATATTACGAAAGAAATTCATCAAAATAGTCAAAGTTAACAAAAATTAAAAATATTGAATTTTAATTTAAAACATCTAAATAAAAAAATATAAATTTTAACGATAAGAGTTTTTATTGGAGCAATTACTGAAATAGCAAATTTTTTCATATTAATATGTAGAAATATGTTATCTAAGGTAATTTCTATTTTTATTTTATAAATAGTTTTTTAATAAAAAAAAATGTTATTTAAAGAAAAATCTGCTAGACCTTATTTCACAGTTTAGTTCCGATTAATTTCGTTTAAGGATGAAATTTTCATTTATTGAGGCAACTTAATATGATCATATAATTGTGATTTACAAACACTGGTTTATACAGCCCACAGATTCAATGTTATAACAGTGTGTGCACGTGACAGACGCATTAATACATATTAATAAGGAGAAGAGAAAACACAACGAATGATTAACGTGAGAGACCTCCAACTGGTAAAAACGCACGGGGCCTCTCCTAGAAAAAATCCATTAAATCCGTTAGACGTTCCATACAAGAATTTAAAGCAAAATAAAAGCACAAACGAAAAAACTCCCTTTTTTCTTTGTCTTGATTGCTCCTTGCAATAACGCCTTATTCGGTGGATACGATCACAAGCTTCCCTTGTGAAGATTTGAATCAAGAACCTCCCATTCTTGTTTTGATTACCACAAGCTCCCCTTATGGATTTGGATCAAGGAACTCCCTTCCTTGATGTATGAGCAAGATGACTTCTTCCTCCCGAAGAATCAAAACGCTCTCCAAGCAATTACGATATTGAGTGTGTGATGAAATAATAATTCTTACAAAATAAACTCTCACAACAATTATAACATAAGCACAATAGACTGAATTAAAAGTGAGAAAAAATATAAAAAAAAAAAAAACTTGGTTAATCAAGCTAATGTAGAAGCCTTCAATTTATAGGCAACACCTTGAAGGTTCAAAAAAGGAAACTCTGTCAATTTGAATTCTGCCAGCACCCCGTTGCAACAGTCTGTCCTCGATATAAAGAGTGACGAATATTTTCATTCAACACAAATATTTTCGATTTCGAATTTCTTCCATATGGGGCTGCTACTAGCTGTTTATCTTATGCAAGGAGACAACTCAGAGATTCCATAAATAAATTCAATTAATCAGACAATTATTGTTGGTGAGTTGGAATCTTAAAAGAACATACTTTATAAGAGTGAAGTGATGAATTTCTTAAGGGTGAAATGCAAATGAGACCCCTGTGATTTGTTTCAAAGTAATAGAAGAAGAAGAAGAGGATTAAGCTCAACGAATTGTAGATTTCTCATTATTCAGTTTAACATTCAAGAACTCTATATATAGAGAAGAAATACTTGAGCTAATAAATACATAATCTGTTATTACAGCAATAACCAATCATCAACCACCTAACTAACACTTGACAGCTGGATTCTTAATGATCTGGCTTTATATCCTCCCGCAAACCAATGTCTACAGCTGAGACTACACCAAGCTGAGTTCTCCATTTGATGAAAGAAGATGCAGACAATGGTTTGGTTAATAAGTCAGCAACCTGAGCTGTGGCAGGTAGATGTTGGAGGGATAGCTGTCTGGATTTTACAAGATCTCGAATGAAGTAAATGTCAAGTTCAACATGCTTTGTCCGAGAATGAAGAACAGGGTTGGCACTGAGGTGAACGGCTCCCAGATTATCACACCAAAGGACAGGCATTCTAGAAGGTTGGATCTATAATTCACGAAAAAGAGACAAAATCCATAGCAATTCAGTAGATGCAAGAGCTAAGCTTCTGTATTCAGCTTCAGTGCTAGATCTAGAGACTACATGTTGCTTCTTAGAGTTCCAAGCAATGAGATTTCCACCAAAAAAGATGCACATGCCAGAGGTGGAGCGTCTGTCATCAGGATCTGATGCCCAGTCTGAGTCTGCAAAAGCCTCTAAGTGCAAAGACAGGGGAGGTTTAAGAAGAAGACCATGATGTAAAGTTCCTCTTATGTACCTCAAAATTCGCTTGACAGATTGCCAATGAAGCAGTGAGGGAGAGTGCATAAACTGACAAACCTTGTTTACACTATAGGATAATTCTGGCCTAGTGATAGTTGCATATTGGAGAGCACCAACCACATTTCTATACTGATGAACATCTTCAAATTTTTCACCCTGCTGAGCTGATAGAACAGATCCACTTACCATGGGTGTGGAAATGGAATTAGCTTCAAGCATATTGGTTTTCTTCAAGAGGTCTGTCAAATATTTGGTTTGGGAAAGATGCAGAGAACCATTTGGAAGATAGGATACTTCAAAATGAGCTGGCTTTATACAAAGGCATGAATACCCTCTTGGTTTGAAAATGGCGAATCAAACCCCCGTGGTTCCAAATTTTTTCAATTAGACCCAATTTTCTTTTTGTAACTTCTTCGTTTGAACTCCGATTTGGATGATTCAAGATGCTTTGGAATCCTCATTTCAGTATCTACGCTACGGTTACTTAAAAATTCTAAATCATCAATAACCAAAAAAGCTAACGGTGTCAATCATACCTAGTACTTTGATGTTAATAAACTCTTTTATTTATTAATCATTTCAAAGTTTTAAAGTGACTATTATGTAGCGCTTAAAATGAGGATTCCAAAACATCTTAAATCATCCAAACTGAAGTTCAAATAAAGAAGTTATAGCTAAAAGAAAATTATTGGCATTAAAGGGGAAGGGTCTAATTGAAAATTTTTGGAACCACAGGGGTATGATTTGTCATTTTCAAACAACAGGGGGTGTTCATGCATTTGAAACAAACCACAAGGGTCTCATTTACATTTTACCCATTTTTTAATTAAAAAGAAATTGGAATAGTTTAAGTATAAGACATATGCTCCACTTTTATGGAATAGAAAATGGGAGTTTTCTCTCTAATTTGATATTATATTAAAATAATAATTAAAAAAAAAAACCATCAATGAATTGAATTATAGAAATAATTTGGTGGGATGTTCTGAGAATGGTGAAGGAAGAAGAAAAAAAAGAAGCTTAAGAAGCAAGTAAACGACGAAGCTTCATCAGCAAGAGATGTATAGTAATTAAAAGAAGTAAGACCAAATCTTTTCCAAGTTTTTAAGGTTTAAAATCCTGAAAAACAGCGTGGATTTTGAGAAATGATGATATATGGGTGCTTGAGAAATTGTTTGTTTTTTTTTGTGTCTGCAGAAGAAGGAAACAATGAAATCTAAAGTTTGAGAATTCACTGATATTCTTCTTTCTAGGTCACTTGAAGATGTTCTCAATCAACATCGTTACTTCCATTTGGAATATCGGGTTAGAATTTCTTGATCCACTTACTGGCTGGAGGCATTGCTTTGCATCCATGATTGATTTTCTTAAAGATTGTGTTTATGAATATCATTGCAAAAGGGAAACTAAAGATGATAAGTTGGTTTTCTAACTCTCCACTCAGCAACATTCTGTACGCATATACTCTAAGCTCTATATGGCTTAAAACAAACTCCAAGAGCATGGTACGATAGACTCAAAACAGTGCTGCTAGAATGGGGTTTCACTAATTCAAAGGCTGATTGTTCTCTCTTCTTCCTTAATCATGGTCCTACACTTATTTTTATCCTAATTTATATGGATAATATCCTAGTGACAGGGAATGACAAAGGGAAAATCAGTCAATTTATCAAAGAACTAAATCGCATGTTCACTCTCAAAGACATTGGTGAACTAGGATTTTTTCTGGGAATTGAAGTTCATAGGGATGACATTGGGATGTATCTCACTCAATCAAAATATATTCAAGATCTTCTTAAAAGACTTGATCTTGCTCATCTCAAACCTTGTTCGACTCCAGCTATTACAGGAAAGTCTATCTCAGCTTATGAGGGTGAACTACTGGACAACCCCACCATTTATCAAAGTGCCTATTGGAGCACTTCAATACCTTACACATACCAGGCCAGAAATTTCATTTATAGTCAACAAGTTGAGTCAGTTCATGCAGCAACCAACTTCTGTCCATTGGCAAGCTGTCAAGAGGGTATTAAGGTATCTTCAAGGGACAAAATTTAATGGTCTTCACATTAAACCAGCTGAATCCTTGCCTCTAACAGCCTTCACAGATGCAAATTGGGCTTGTAACCCAGATGACAGGAAATCCATCTCTGCCTACTGTGTTTTCCTTGGAAACTCTCTTGTTTCTTGGTCATCTAGAAAACAACATGTCGTGGCACGATCAAGCACTGAAGCTGAGTACAGATCCCTTGCTCATACTGCAGCAGAAATCAGTTGGCTTCAAGCCCTGCTGCAAGAAATTCATCTCCCATCTACTTCAGCTCCAATTGTCTTGTGCGATAATATTAGTGCGTTGTCACTTGCAGCCAACCCTGTGTTTCACTCTCGAAGCAAACATGTGGAACTTGATATTCATTTTGTTAGAGACAAAGTTCTAGCTAAGACTCTTGATGTCAGGTATGTTCCCACAACAGAACAGCTGGCTGATCTTCTAACCAAGCCACTGTCAGAACCCCAACTTGTCACACTTCGAAGCAAACTCGGTGTTTTGTCTCTTCCACCCCACACTCGCTTGAGGGGGGCAGTTAAAACAGTTAGTTAAAAGAGGCCCATGAGTCTTCTCCTATTAGCAATCATGGACTCGAAGGTGTTATGGGCTTAATGACAGCAAAAGATTGGCCTACTCCCCTTCTTGCCTTGTATGCTCCTTAATCAGCTGAATGATGTCAGATAATTCAGCCTCATTCAAGCAGCAATTCTTAGTTGTTATTTCTGTCAATTAGCTAGCTGTAATTGTTGTACATTCCTTATTTGTTTGTTAATTACCTGCATATATAAATGACACTCACAAACCATTGTTGGCATTGAGTTTTCGAGCCAAGAACAATTGTTTACTTTATTTCTGAAATTTAACTTTATGTGTGTATATAAATAAATATATTGATTTACACAAAAAAAAAAATCACAAATAGAATATAATTAATAGAATATTGAGATCTTTTAATAACAATTAAAAAAGGAATCAACTGATAAAATTATTAAAATTTAGCAAAACTAACATAATAATGATTATTCATTTAATTTATTTCATCTAGTAAATTATATTATTATAATTTATGACGTTCCAATTCCTGAACATTTCAAACATATATTTTAATTATTTAGGAGGGAAATTCTAATCACCTTTGCATTCAATTTATTTGAGTAATGAAAAATTATTGATGGTTAGTTCTACGGATTATGTATAAGAAATTGATGGATAATTTATAATTATTGCTAGTTTTTTTTTTTAATAATTCAATAATAGAGATATGTTTAATTTAAAATCGTAAAAAATTAAATTAAATATAGGTAGAAAAGTTATATTTCAATTAAAAATATTTAAAGCATTTCGTTATTAACATATAGAACGACGTGTTTTGTAAATTTATAGAGTTTAAAAATGTAAAATTGTATAAAAATATTCCTCCAATATAATGTCTTTTTAAATATAAAAATTTATCTCAAATAATATAAATTTACATACTAATTTTTAAAATATTTGAACTTTTTAAAAATAACTCGAATAGAAAAATATAGTTCCGTAAATTTATTGAACTATTTTTTATAGGTATTTTTAATGAATTGGTTTGTTGTGTGCTTTATTTAAGTTCAAGTTCAACCATTTATCAAACTATTTGATTGATATGGTTCACTTTGAGCTTATATCTAGATTTTTTTTTAAATAAATAGTTTGTTTTTATAATTTTATTTTCAAACTATTGGGCGTCCTTTTTTTTTTTTTTTTTGGTGTTTCCAGGTATGAAATTAATTGTCAACATGAGCATAACTTAACTGGTTTGATATATACTCTTTCCCTTTAAGGTCGAAGGTTCGAGTCCCCCCACCCCCACTTTAATGTAGTCTAAAAAAAATGTATGAAATTAATTTGGCATCATAAATTAGGCTAGTTTTACAATGAGAATAAAATCGTCTTACTAATCAATAGCGATCAAGTAAATCATCAACATATTTTTGTAATTACTTTATAATTAAGCAGCAAGTTAGAATTGGTTTATAAAATAGGGTTTGGCCAAAACTAAAAGCACCTTAAACACACATGAAATGAAGCCAATTTCCCCTTAATCATATTCGATTCATAAGAAAAGTTTTTCATTTGACATTCCAAAGGAAGAAATAGATTTAAAGAGATTTAAGAAAATAGATAATGCAAAGTGTAATGAGAGACAATCTACTGGAATCACGATTCCTTTTGGTTAATGGCGAAACCACACCTTTTTTAAAGTGAAACAAATCTTCACATGTAAAATGAGTCATGGCTGCACTCATCTTAACTAACGCATCCACATATCGCTTCGCCCTAAAATGCCTCTTCGCCTTCTTTAGTTCTAAAATCGAGCTAAGATAAAGCCCTTCACAACTATTCAAACACCTTTTCACGTAAGGATCAAGTATCTTTTTCTTAAGAAGCCTTTTTGTATGAAGCCTTGTGCTTGTTACATTATGTCTGATCGGGTTGAACGAGACTAGGCCTAGTTGTCGGAGATTCAAGCAGCGCCAGCTGCGTTTCGCTGATTCAAGAGATGTTACACAGAACTTGTATGAGATATTTGAACTATTCATCACGCATTTTTTGCAGGTTTTTTGGATCAGAGATGTATTTGCTTTTGCGATTTGGACATTATATAGAAACAAGAATAAGAAGATAAACCAGACCTTTTGGATTCTCATTGGGATCAATCAATATGTTTTTTTAAATAGAATTTAGAGAGCAAAACTACCGTATGATATTTGAAAAAAAAAATACAATAACATTTATTATTTTAAACGAACTTCACATCATAACAAACCTAGAAAAAAACATTAACTTTCAACTTTTTCTCATAGCCCAGGAGTGAATGGAACTCCAGTTTCAGGCAGCCATAATCTTCCACCAATGAAATTCTCAACAGTGAACTCTGATGCTTCTTTTTCACTCGTTATTACTCTAAAACCCTTCCATTTTACTCTATTATTAGTAGAAGAACCAGGCCCAAAATTACTATATTCTCCATAATACAATGTATCAAGCGCAAAATCACCCTTCCATTCTAACCAACCAGCAGAATCCACAAGGCTATCTATAAAACTCTTCAAATAAACTGTACGAGAATACTTCTTCCATGGTCTTCCCAAATATGTTCTTGTTGGATTTTATACAATTTATAGTATAAAATTTAAGTGTGAAAGTAAGTGGAAGTGTAGAGAGAAAAGTTGGAAGTTGAGGTTGTGGGAAAGTGAAAAATCACTTGTCCCACATTGGAAAGATCTCATTTCCAACTTCTCCTTTTATATTCTACACTTGCACTTTGGGTTGGGCCCTTAAGGGTACCAAAGATTTTGCGAGGGCCGAGCGCGCACCCAATGTGATTCAATCCACACGACCGACCCGGCCCGGCCCGGCTCGGGTTCGGGCCGGGCCGGTTTCTTTGATTAAATGATATTCTTTTTATTTAAAGAATATTTATTTAATTTCTTTTTGAAATTCGGAAAATCTGTAACAGCAGCTCTTAGTTGGTCATTACCGTTTCTGGCGACCGTTACAGTCAGAATTAATTCTGGAATTTAATCCCAGAATTTAATTCTGTTTTGGAGTTACAAATTCGTCTCCCTATAAATAGAGACGGATTCTTCACTCTCAATACACTACAAGAAATCTTTCAATTTCTACTTTCTGCTTTTCTCTCTTTTGTTCTTCATATTCTGTCCATTTTGAGAGCTGTTCTTAAGGGGTTCTGCCAGGTTCTTGAACCACTGATTGTTGTATTCAAGAAATCCTCCGTCGAATCCTGTCGAGCCGAATTGCCAACGAACCACAAACAATCTGAGCGGGGCAATATCGACTTCAGGACAACGGCCTATCCGTGCTTTGGAGCGTTTACAGTAAAGTTGTCCTTCAATTTCTGTTTTGTTTTACTTGTTATTTCTGATCTGTTTTGTGATTGTAATCAGTTTCATATCAATATCAAGTTCGATTATTGTTCAATTCCTTCTCTGTTCCAACAATCTGAAGTCGATATCATGGAATTTGTGAACATCTACGGATCGAACGACTCACCACTTGCTGAAATTGTCGCTGCCCCTACTGCCGACAATGTTGCTGCGGCTACTGCCGCCCTCGCTGCCGCCGAAGCTGCTGCCGCTCTTGCAGCTGTCACTGCCACTGCACAAAACAGTGCGCCAATTCTGAACAATACCATTGCTGCGAATCTGGTACCTGCGCGGGCTCAAGGAGATGCTTACAATGCTGCAGCATTTCAGGCTAGTAAGTATCCTCCTTCTTACCCACCGAAGCCGGTCCACTCTAAGGACCCGCCTCAATTCAATGGTCAAGACTACAAGCGATGGCATCAAAAGATGATGTTCTTCCTCACCACACTCGGTCTTGCTTATGTGCTGAAAGATCCAATGCCGGAAGTGCACGAGGACTATGTCACTTACGAGGGACTTATGGAACGAGATCAATGGGAGAATGATTATCTTTGTCGCAATTACATTTTAAATAGCTTAATTGATAGTTTATATAAAGTGTATGAAAACTGTAAGAGTGCGAAAGAATTGTGGGATGCACTTGAACTGAAGTATAGATCAGTTGGTGCAGGGGTTAAGAGGTTTATTGCGGGAAAGTTTAATGATTTTCAAATGGTTGACGGAAAATCCGTAATCAACCAAGCTGAGGAGCTACAAGTCATCATCAGTGACTTGCATAGCGAAGGAATGGGGATGAGTGAACCATTCCAAGTGGCAATCATGATTGAGAAATTGCCACCTTCCTGGAGTGACTTTAAGAATTATCTTAAACACAAGAGTAAGGAGTGTACGATGCAACACTTAATCCTAAAACTCCGAATAGAGGAAGATAATAGAAAAGGAATGGGTAATAATAGAGCCCCAAACCAAAGAAGTGGAGAAGCTAAGGCAAATCTCACCGAAACTAGGAGAAACAAGAATAGGCCAGCTAAAAAGAAGGTTGACCTAGGCCCCAAGCATACCATCAATAAACGCATCACTGGGAATTGCTACACCTGTGGCAAAGCGGGCCATAGATCCTCTGATTGCAGGCACAGTAAGAATCCTGTGCCAAATAGACCCAATAATAGGTCTAACAATCAAGTCAATCTGACTGTGGATAATGGGGATGATATTCCACTTGTTGCGATGATCTCCGAAGTGTGCATGACTACCACTGCTAAGGGTTGGTGGATTGATTCTGGTGCTACTAGGCACGTTTGTGCGGATAGATCTTTATTCTTCAACTACAAAGAAGCTGACGGCAATGAAAAGCTATACATGGGAAATTCTGCCACTTCTGATGTGGTTGGCAAAGGAAACATCCAGCTGAAATGGACATCTGGGAAGATACTCACCCTGAATGATGTCTACTATGTTCCTGACATTAGAAGGAACCTTGTATCTGGACCACTTCTGAACAAGAACGGGTTCAAACAAGTCTTTGAGTCGGACAAGTTTGTACTGTCCAAGGGCGGGATGTATGTGGGTCGTGGGTATTTTACTGAGAACATGTTCAAACTGAATGTATTGGCTCAAAAGCCCAAAGTTATCAATAAAGTTGAATCTTCTTCTTATATTGTTGAGTTATTTAATATTTGGCATTCAAGATTGGGACATGTTAATAATCGATCCATACAAAGAATGATAAGTTTAGGATTACTACCTAAATTTGAAATTGATAATAGACATAAATGTGAAGTTTGTGTTGAATCAAAATTTGTAAGGAAAACTCATCCTTCCGTTGAAAGAAATAATGAATTACTTAGCTTAATTCATAGTGATATTTGTGATTTCAGAAATAATCCTTCACGAGGAGGAAAGAAATATTTCATCACATTTATAGATGACTATAGTAAATATTGTAAAGTATTTTTACTAAATAGTAAAGATGAAGCTTTAGAAGTCTTTAAGATTTATAAAGCAGAAGTTGAGAATCAACTTGGAAAGAAGTTAAAAGTACTTTGATCAGATAGAGGTGGTGAATATGAGTCCACGTATATGACTGATTTCTGTGCAGAGTCTGGTATTATACATCAGACAACAGCACCTTATACACCACAACAAAATGGTGTAGCTGAAAGAAAGAACCGAACTCTTAAAGACATGATTAATTGCATGTTAAATAGTTCAGGTTTACCACAGAACTTGTGGGGGGAAGCATTGCTTACAGCAAACTTTATTTTAAACCGAATCCCACAAAAGAAGACCAATAAGTCGGCTTATGAGTTGTGGAATGGTAAACTCCCTACTTATAAAATATTGAAAGTGTGGGGGTGTTTAGCAAAGGTACAAGTTCCTTTACCTAAAAGGACAAAACTTGGACCTAAGACAGTTGATTGTGTGTTTATAGGTTATGCCTTAAACAGTGCAGCTTATCGATTCCTAGTAGTTAATTCTCAAGTGTCTGAAATTAACAATAACACTATCATGGAGTCTATTGAAGCTGAATTCTTTGAAGATGTGTTTCCATATAAGAAACATACTGATACTGGAACCAAGAGAAATTATGAAGCGAGTACTTCACGAATTCAAAATGGTTCAGAATCTGAACATGAACAAGAAATTGTTCATAATGATTCAGAACCTAGAAGAAGTAAAAGAACTAAAACGTCTACTTCATTTGGTCCAGATTTCATTACCTATATGGTAGAAAGTGAACCTCAAACTTATAAAGAGGCAATGACTACTCCTGATTCTGTAAATTGGAAAGAAGCCATTGATAGCGAGATAACTTCCATTATGCAAAATAACACTTGGATATTAGTTGATTTACCACCTGGGAGTAAACCAATTGGTTGCAAATGGATTTTTAAAAAAAAGCTTAAGGCTGATGGCTCTATAGATAAATATAAAGCTCGTGTGGTAGCTAAAGGCTATAAACAAAAAGAAGGAATAGATTTCTTTGATACCTATTCTCCTGTGACCAGAATCACATCTATTCGTGTGTTGATTGCTATTGCATCTATACTTAATTTAGAAATTCATCAAATGGATGTGAAAACTGCCTTTCTAAATGGAGACTTAGATGAAGAAGTCTACATGGAACAACCAGAAGGGTTTGTTGTAAAAGGGTATGAAAAGAAAGTTTGTAAACTTGTAAAGTCATTATATGGCTTAAAACAAGCACCCAAACAGTGGCATGAGAAATTTGATTACACTTTGATATCTAATGGGTTTAGAATCAATGAGTGTGACAAATGTGTCTATTACAAGAGTGTAAATAATCAATGTGTTATTATTTGCTTATATGTGGATGACATGTTAATCATGGGCACCACCAAAGAGATAATAGAATCAACAAAGAAAATGTTGAATTCTAATTTTGATATGAAAGACATGGGTCTTGCTGATGTTATTCTAGGGATAAGAATAACTAGAGATTCTAAAGGATATATACTTTCTCAGTCACACTACATAGAAAATGTGTTGAGAAAGTTTGGACAATTTGAAAGCAAACCGGTATTCACTCCGTTTGATCCTAGTATCAAACTATGTAAGAATACAGGTGTTGGTGTATCATCTTTAGAATATTCTAGAGTGATTGGAAGTCTTATGTACATAATGAATTGTACAAGACCAGATATAGCTTACTCTGTAAGTAGGTTAGCTAGATACACCAGCAATCCAGGTCGTGATCATTGGGATGCACTAGTGAGAGTGTTGAGATATCTCAAATATACTATAGATTATGGATTGCACTATACACAAGATCCACATCCTGGAAGGATTTAGTGATGCTAATTGGATATCTGATAGCTTAGAAACTAAATCAACCAGTGGGTATCTCTTTACCTTAGGTGGAGCAGCTGTGTCATGGAAGTCATCTAAACAGACGTGCATTGCACGCTCTACGATGGAATCAGAATTCATAGCTTTAGATAAGGCTAGTGAAGAAGGAGAATGGCTAAGGAATTTTCTAGAAAACATTCCATTATGGCCAAAACCTGTAAACGCTATATGTATCTATTGTGATAATTTAGCTGCATCAATGAGAGCTAAAAATACAGTTTACAATGGAAAGTCTAGACATATACGGCGTAGACATAACTCGATTAGACAGTTGCTCACTAATTCAATAATCTCAATAGATTATGTGAAATCAAAGGAAAATATTGCTGATCCTTTAATCAAAGGAGTAACGAAAGAGCAAGTGTTGTATACATCGAGGGAAATGGGGTTAAAGCCTAAGAAATGAGTTATCTGGTGGAAACCTAACCTTGTTGACTGGAGATCCCAAGATCTAGGTTTAATAGGCAAACTAAACCGAAATAACTCATAGCTAACACACTAAGACTTTTTTAAGTCAAAAACTCATTTCCATTAATCAGTGTGTGTATCTGTGGATGTTAAGATATTATTGATACGTGGATATTTTGAGAATATATAAAATCAATAGTTATCTATATGAGAGAAGAATTGGGTCGGTTCAATGAGAACAGTACAGGCTTGTGTTCTCTAAATCTCTCACGAATTGCGGGAACGAGTCCAGGACCAAAAAGGACTCAAACGAATAGAACTCAATAGAATGAGTTAAATTATGTGTGACAGATTGTTGTCTCAATTTATCAACGAAGGAAAGTTTAAGAAATACGTTTCACTATTTCTTCGGTAAATTCGATAGTCTATCACTAAGGAAGGTTTAAGTTCAAAAGACACCTTTCCTGATGCATAACTTAACCAATGCTCTCAAAAGTGACAGAATTTTTGTTTTCATGTTTTCTGGGATAACTTACTTTCATGTGGGGGATTGTTGGATTTTATACAATTTATAGTATAAAATTTAAGTGTGAAAGTAAGTGGAAGTGTAGAGAGAAAAGTTGGAAGTTGAGGTTGTGGGAAAGTGAAAAATCACTTGTCCCACATTGGAAAGATCTCATTTCCAACTTCTCATTTTATATTCTACACTTGCACTTTGGGTTGGGCCCTTAAGGGTACCAAAGATTTTGCGAGGGCCGAGCGCGCACCCAATGTGATTCAATCCACACGCGCGCGCGCCTCCCGCCCGCCCGTCACGACCCGGACCGAACCGGTCCGGTTCGGCCGGGCTCGGGTTCGGGTTCGGGCCGGGCCGGTTTCTTTGATTAAATGATATTCTTTTTATTTAAAGAATATTTATTTAATTTCTTTTTGAAATTCGGAAAATCTGTAACAGCAGCTCTTAGTTGGTCATTACCGTTTCCGATCATCGGCGAACGTTTCAGATGACATTGAGCCGTTTCCGGCCGCCGACGTACGTTTCAGGCGACTCCTTACCGTTTCCGGCGACCGTTACAGTCAGAATTAATTATGGAATTTAATCCCAGAATTTAATTCTGTTTTGGAGTTACAAATCCGTCTCCCTATAAATAGAGACGGATTCTTCACTCTCAATACACTACAAGAAATCTTTCAATTTCTACTTTCTGTTTTTCTCTCTTTTGTTCTTCATATTCTGTCCATTTTGAGAGCTGTTCTTAAGGGGTTCTGCCAGGTTCTTGAACCACTGATTGTTGTATTCAAGAAATCCTCCATCGAATCCTGCCGAGCCGAATTGCCAACGAACCACAAACAATCTGAGCGGGGCAATATCGACTTCAAGACAACGGCCTGTCCGTGCTTTGGAGCGTTTACAGTAAAGTTGTCCTTCAATTTCTGTTTTGCTTTACTTGTTATTTCTGATCTGTTTTGTGATTGTAATCAGTTTCATATCAATATCAAGTTCGATTATTGTTCAATTCCTTCTCTGTTCCAACAGTTCTAACTGAGTTTTGTATTGGTATAAGGTCAGCAGCCGCCATTATTCTTGAGTTGTGAATCGATATTCCAGTTGGATCGTACCAATACTTTCGACCTTGGGCTGTGATGACACATTGTTGGCCGGGCATAGGTTTTCTTACATTAATTATGCAATTTTGGAGAACCACAATTGCATTGCCAAAAATAAAATCAACAGTGCCGTAAATGTAACATTCTTTGTAGAATTGTCTATCTGTTTCTACGAAGAGTGTATCTTGATATCCCTCAAAGCCGCAACGATAAAAGACGGAGTGATCGGCGCTTGATCGGAGGGCAACTGCTTGCTGGTTATGGGGACCGACAGTGTTGCGGAATGTGATACCATGAGCGTTGAAACCATCTCCCTCTACAGCTGAAATATTGCAAAATGTGAGGATGTTATTTTAAGAATTTTGACTTTAATTTAACTAATTATAATTTAATTAATTTTCTTTATCTAGAGGAAACTTACCAACAGTAGCAGAAGTCAAACTATCGAAACCTCCTTGATGACTTCTATCACCAGAAATAATGGTGTACCTTGAATATAATATTTTTTAGTTGGATTAAATATGTAATTTAATAAAATTTGAAGATGTAAATGTAGAAATTGATAAAAGTAATTAGTAAAAAATAAATATTTAAAATTTAAAATATCAAAATATCAAAATAGAACATAAATACAAATACGGATACAAATTAAACTCTAAAAACAAAATTAGAAACTCGTTAAAAATAATGCAACCAAAACTGTATTTTAAATCTCCATAAAAAAAATCATTTAATTCTATTATTTATATTGTCTATCACTTTTCATATAAAAAAATCATAAACTATTTTATTTCCATAATAATTGTTAAATATGAGGCTAAAACCTTCTTATCCTTTCTCTTCCAAAATTACTTTCTTTGCCATTAAAACTTATCTTAAGTCAGGGGCACTTTAGACATTTCCTTCTTAGTCTGATTCTTCTTCCTCAGCTCGTTTTTTCTGTTTTAGAAAAAGTATCCGTTGAAACGGTTTTCTGTGTATAAAAGGAGAGAGAGAGACTGAGATGAAGAATGAGGTACAGAGAGAAAAGATTGATTAATAAATGAGATTCTTGCTTGTGAGAGAGGACATAGGATTATCCGAACCTCTATAAATCTTGTGTCTTTGATTTCTGTTCTTAATTTTTCTTTTGATTTCGAGTTTATTTGTGTTCTTGGTTGCTGGTTTAAGTGTTGTGTGTGAGTTCTTGATTAATTGAAGTTACAAATTGGTATCAGAGCATTGGTTCAAGATCGAATCAGGTTGAAATCGCAAAACTGAGAAGATGAGTTTCACCAGATTTGAGGTGGAGAAATATGATGGGAAGGGAGATTTCTCACTGTGGAAGAGAAAGATTAAGGCTGTCCTCGTTCAACAGAAAGTTTCGGCTGCACTTCAAGAACCAGAAGCCATGCCTGCCGAATTGAAGGAATTGGTGAAGAAGGAGATGCAAGAAGTCGCCTATAGCATCATCATCCTCCATTTGTCAGACAATGTTCTACGGCTAATTGGGGAAGAAGAAACAGCAGCAGCTCTATGGGCAAAATTAGATAGCCTATACCTTGCAAAATCCTTACCCAATACCCTCTTCTTGAAGGAGAAATTGTTCAGTTTCAAAATGGACAATTCAAAATCCCTTGATGACAACTTAGATGAATTCAAGAAACTGATCAGCACACTGGCAGGCGCAGGGGAGAAGGTAAATGAAAAGGATCAATGCATTATCCTATTGAATTCATTACCTGATACCTTCAAGGATGTAAAGAATGCCTTGAAGTATGGAAGAACAACCCTGGCCATGGAGGAAGTAATTGATTCCCTGAGGTCTAAAGATCTGGAAATTCAGATTGAGAAGAAAGGCAAGAACAGTGGAGAATCACTGTTTGTAAAATCCAAGAATCACAGAAATCAATTCAAGACAAAGACAGACCATAAGAAGAAATCAAATGGTAAATCATTCAAATGCCACTACTGTAACAAAGAGGGGCATATAAGGAGAAATTGCTACAAATGGAAGAGGGAAAATAAAGAAGGTGAAGCTCAAGGGGACATCAAGAACATTGTAACAGACCAAGCAAATCATGCAGAAACAGATGCTGAAGTTCTTGCAGTCACTGAGAAGAACATTGACAGACAGTGGATTCTTGATTCTGGATGCTCCTATCACATGATAGCCAATAAAGATTGGTTTGAGACCTATGAAAAATTTGAAGGTGGTCAAGTGCTGCTTGGTAATAACAAGCCTTGCAAAGTGATAGGAAGAGGCAATGTCAGAATCAAGATGTTTGATGGAAAGGAGAGAATTCTATCTGAAGTTAGACATGTTCCTGAATTGAGAAGAAACCTTATCTCCCTTGGCACTCTTGACCAAAAGGGCTATTCCTATGAAGGTGAAAATGGCACCTTGAAAGTCATGAAAGAATCTAGAGTAGTAATGAAGGCTGTCAAGATAAATGGCCTGTATCACCTAATTGGCAGCACCCTTGTTAGGGGAATTGCTGAAGGGGAAGCTGCCACAGTGAAAGAATGTGACAAACAAAGTGCAAGCTTATGGCACAGAAGACTGGGTCATATAGGGGAGAAGGGTTTGACAGAGCTCCATAAACAGAATCTATTGGGGAATCTGAACCTGAAGGAGCTGAAGAAATGTGATCATTGCATATATGGCAAAATCACAAGACAACCTTTCCCAAAATCCACCCACAGAACTAGAGAAACACTTGCATACATCCATTCAGACCTCTGGGGACCAGCAAGAGTGGATTCAATTGGAGGCAACAGGTATATGATGACCATCATTGATGATTACTCCAGAATGTTGTGGATCTACATGCTAAAGACAAAAGATCAAGTTCTGTCCAGATTCAGGGAATGGAAGAAAATGGTGGAAACTCAGACTGGGAAGAAGGTGAAGAAACTAAGGACTGACAATGGCCTTGAGTATGTGAATCAAGATTTTGAAAAACTATGCACAGAAGAGGGCTTGGTGAGACACAAAACTGTCAGATTCACACCTCAACAAAATGGCCTGGCTGAGAGAATGAACAGGACCATTTTGGAGAGGGTAAGAGCCATTCTGTCCGAAGCCAAGCTCCCAAACAAGTTCTGGGCAGAAGCAGCCCACACAGTTGCCTACCTCATAAACAGGACCCCCTCCACTGCAATTGAGTTCAAAACACCCCTTGAAATGTGGAGTGGTAAGCCTCCAAAGCTTGATCACCTAAGGGTATTTAGCAGCACAACATTTGCCCATATGAATGATGGAAAGCTGGAACCTAGAGCAAAGAAATGTATGTTCCTTGGATACCCTGATGGTGTCAAGGGCTATAAACTGTGGTATCAGGATGGAAACACATCAAAGACAATCATAAGCAGAGATGTTGTTTTCAAGGAAGAAGAGATGTATATGATATCACCACCTGACCATGACACACAGGAAAAGAAGAATGCTGCCATCCCAATTGAGGTGGAGAACCCAGCTATTGACTCTGACTTGAATGAGCCAAATCAAGCTGATATTCCTGAGGATCTGACAGAAATTCAAGATCCACAGTCATATCATCTAGCAAGGGACAGGACAAGGAGAACCATTATTCCTTCCTCAAGGTACAGTGATTCTGACTATATTGCCTTTGCACTATCTGTTTCTGAACTGTTGAATGAACATGAACCTGAGTCCTATAAAGCTGCCATGAGGTGTAAAGAGAAAGACAGGTGGATAGAAGCTATGAAGGAAGAAATGGCCTCCCTAAATAAAAACCAGACATGGGAATTGGTGGTGAGAAAGCCAGAGCAGAAGTTAGTACAATGTAAATGGCTGTTCAAACTGAAGCCTGGAAATGAAGAGGGATCCCAACCAAGATATAAAGCTAGATTGGTTGCTAAAGGATTTACTCAAAGAGAAGGGGTAGACTATCATGAAATTTTCTCCCCAGTTGTCAAGCACACCTCCATCAGAATTCTAATGGCTATCACAGCTCAGTATGACCTTGAATTGGAGCAGCTAGATGTAAAGACTGCTTTTCTCCATGGGGTTCTCAATGAACAGATCTACATGGCTCAACCTGAAGGTTTCATAAATAAAGGAGATGAAGACAAGGTATGTCTATTAAAGAGGTCCCTATATGGCCTAAAACAGTCTCCAAGACAGTGGTATCTCAGGTTTGATGAGTTCATGCTTAGGAACAACTTCAAAAGGAGCAAATATGATAGCTGCATTTACCAAAGGAAGACAAACCAATTTCTTGGAGTCATACTTCTACTCTATGTAGATGATATGCTCATAGCTTCTTCAGAAATTTCAGAAGTTGAGAAGGTTAAATCAATGCTTAGTGAAGAGTTTGAGATGAAGGACCTTGGTCCAGCTAGAAGAATCCTTGGTGTCAACATAGTAAGAAACAGGACTAGAAGGACCTTACATCTAAATCAGAGTAACTATATTGAAAAGGTTCTCACCAAATTCAATATGAAGGACTCTAAACCAATGTCAGTCCCCATTGCTCAACACATAAAGTTGTCTCAAGATCAGTCTCCCACTGATGAAGAATCCCAAGCAGAAATGAGATCTATCCCTTATGCAAATGCAATTGGGTGCATTATGTATTGTATGGTTTGCTCAAGACCTGATATTGCTCATGCCTCCAGTCTCCTAAGCAGATATATGGCTAACCCAGGAAAGTTTCACTGGCAAGCTCTAAAAGGTGTTCTGAGATATTTGGCAGGAACAAAGAATACAGGGCTACTGTTTGAAGGATCAAATAATAGAAGCTCAATCCTTGAAGGATTTGTGGACTCTGATTTTGCAGGAGATAGAGACAAAAGAAGATCTTTAACAGGATATGTTTTTACTTTGTTTGGAGGGACTGTGAGTTGGAAATCTGTTCTCCAACCTGTTGTGGCTTTATCATCAACTGAGGCAGAGTATGTGGCAGCCACTGAAAGTGTAAAAGAAGCCTTATGGTTAAATGGGTTGATAAATGAGTTGGGTCTAGAACAAGAAAGGGTTAATATATTTTGTGACAACCAGGGAGCAATATACCTCAGCAAGAATCAAATGTTCCATGAGAGAACAAAACATATTGATATCAAATTAAATTTTATAAGAGATGTTCTAGCTCAAGGTGAAGTTTTATTAGAAAAAATCCACACTGATGACAATCCTTCTGATATGTTAACCAAGGCTGTTGCAACTTCAAAGTTCAGAAAATGTATGGAGATCTTGAAGCTGACTGAACACAGACCTCCATAAGTTGATTGATGAATGTTTCCACAAGTTTTGAATCTCTGATTGTTTGTGGTTCTAGCCTCAAGGTGGAGATTTGTTAAATATGAGGCTAAAACCTTCTTATCCTTTCTCTTCCAAAATTACTTTCTTGCCATTAAAACTTATCTTAAGTCAGGGGCACTTTAGACATTTCCTTCTTAGTCTGATTCTTCTTCCTCAGCTCGTTTTTTCTGTTTTAGAAAAAGTATCCGTTGAAACGGTTTTCTGTGTATAAAAGGAGAGAGAGAGACTGAGATGAAGAATGAGGTACAGAGAGAAAAGATTGATTAATAAATGAGATTCTTGCTTGTGAGAGAGGACGTAGGATTATCCGAACCTCTATAAATCTTGTGTCTTTGATTTCTGTTCTTAATTTTTCTTTTGATTTCGAGTTTATTTGTGTTCTTGGTTGCTGGTTTAAGTGTTGTGTGTGAGTTCTTGATTAATTGAAGTTACAATAATAAAAGTAATATTCTTTTGCTAAAATAATATTTAAAAAAAAATCATTTCATTATATCACCCTCCCCACCATACACAATAAAATAATAATAATAATAATTTGAAACAATAGAAAAAATATGTGTAGATATTAATATTATGTAAATGAGTTAATAATATATGATGAATAGTCAAAATAAATCTATAGTTATTTTTTTTACTGACAATTAAACTACTTTAAAATACTATAACTCACGCAAATAATAATAATAATAATACTAATAAATGATTTTAGTACTACTTAAATGTAAACCATAAATATATACCTCATTCCATCGCCAAGAAGCATTAAATTTCTCATGTTCTTTCTAATCATGATATTCTCAAAATAAATCCCTTTCTTGATGAATATTATAACTCTTTCATCCCCAAATTTTGATGCACTCAAAGCAGCTTGAATAGTTGTGTAATCACCAGATCCATCTTGAGCCACCACAAGATGCGGTCTCGGTGATGGAGACTGTAAAATCTTTCTATCATCGTTTTTTAGCCATTTAGGGAAACCATCCTTAATATGAAAATAATTCGGCAAAGAACTCGAGGCACCGATAATGGCTAAACAATTTTTAATTAACTTTGTAACGTTGCTGGACATGAGATGGAAGACGTAGTCTGTTATATTCAGGTTGAAGAATCCATCTTGACATGTTTCAAGATTGGTCAAGGATGCACTCACCCAAGTTGCAACATCGAAATCAGTGCAATTGGTGAAAGTTTTATTGAGTTGGAAAATTGTATTTTCGTAAAGATGTAAGCAGTTGACCCATGTAGCTTTCTCTCTGTTGTTTCTACATTTTTCGCCTAACCATATAATTTGGTTATATGTTGATTGAACTCTCTCCATTGCAATTTTTCGTGCCATTTCTGTAAACTCAAATAAGTTTTTTGGATCAAAACCTCTGTCATTGAAAGAATGGTTGCATATGTCTGGATAAGGTGTTCTATTGCACCAAACATTTGTAGCATTTGAAAGAGAGATCAAAGACAGAAAAAAGAAGAAAAAGATAGGAAAACAACTCATGATAAACACAATTTTTTTTTACAAATATTCTGATAGATAGGAATAAATAGCTTTTCCATATGTATTTATATTAAAAGAGAATGACATCATAAAGATTTCATTTTACACCTCTGATTTTTTAAGAATATTTTTAGATATTATAGTTTTATTATCAAATTTGCAAAAAAAAAAAAACGTTTATGAAATTATATTTTTATAAAACACAATGAATCAAAATTGTTTTGAAATACTTAATTTAGTGAAAATAAAATCTAAAGTAAAAAAATATATTTTTTAAAATAAACAATTATTTTGTTTTATTTGATATTTTATGTGGAAAACGTCATATTAGATAAAATTAAGAATACAACTTTACAATTGAACAACGAATTAAAAAAAATCTAAATCTAAATTTTAAAGTAGAAAAAAAAAATATTGAATTGAAAACTTGAAAATGAAAAAAAAAATCATTAAAATTAAAAATTTATGATAAAGAATTTATCATTTTAAAATTTTAAAGATAAATATTTAGATATTCATCGAGATAATAAAAGATTGGCTATAGATTTTTCATTTTGTAACTACATTTTAAAATCTTAATTTAATTTTAAAGTTAAAAAGTAATATTTTTTTTTATTAAAACTTAAAATTTTAAAATAAAAAATGGAAAGATATGCTATTAAATTTATAAGTAAATATAAGATTCATTTAATAAAAATAAATAAATCATTATCAATTCAGTTAAGATTGGTTATATAAATCTTTTTCTTTATAATCTACATTCTAAAAATCTTAATCTATTTTTAAAGTAAAAATATAATAATATTTTTTACAATTTAATTAATTATATATTAAAAATAGAATTAATTGAATAAGATTTAATTTTTGATTTATTTTAATCATAAAAAATTATTAATTTATTTTAAAAGACATACATAGTTTTTTTTAAGGAGATCTACTATATCAGGAATTGATAACGTCAAATGGAAAATCTTCTCCTAAGTCCATGGGCTTGAACTTCACTAGAAAAAGGAAACTTTATGTTCGAATTTAATTTATGAGATAAATGTAATTTTGTTATCTAAAACTAATTTTTAAAACTTAAAAAAATATAGAGAGATATGATAATCAATTTATTAGTAATTAAATTTCATTTTAATAATTAAAAAAAAAAATCCTTATCGATTTAGTTTTAGTATATAAAAGATAAAAATATATTTTTGAAAAAAAAATTTAATTATAAATCTTCTGTTTTGTAATCTTCATTTTTATCTTAATCTAATTTTTAAAATAAAAAAATCATAATAATTTTTTTTTATTGAAAATGGTTATATGATAAAGAATTTATTAACAAATAAATTTCATTTTTAAAAATTAAAAATTATAAACCATATCATTATCGATTCAGATTTAGATTTAGATAATAAAAGTTTAGAAGGAAAAAAAAAATATATATATACATATATATATATAATAAGATACAAAAAATTTAATGTTGTAATCTACATTTTAAAATCATCATATTAATATAATTAAATGACATTTATATTACCACACCCCTTCATGGATAAATCTATCAAAGATAAATATTAATATTTAATAATAAAATGAAAAAGCATACCTGAAAGTCATACGTAACAGTTCTAATAGAATTGAACTAGGTACTTTGTTATGTATGACTTATTGGAATATTTGCAAATTGGGCAATTTTCTTAAAAATATTTATAAAAATATCAACTCTAAAGTTTAAAAATATTTATAAATATAAATTTTTTTGATAGTGTGAATTCAATAATAAACATTGAGTTATATATATATATATATATATATTTTTTTTTTTTTTTTTAACATTGAGTTATATATTTTTACATTAAGTATATCACCGATACACATATACTTTTTCATTAACATTGTAAAAATTGTTATATTTACAAATATTTTTTAGAGTTATATTTTTACAAATATTACTACCTAAATATGAAATTTTCCTAATTTATTTTGCTAAACAAAATAAACTTAAACGTCTTTGAAAAATATTACATCATTCTATTAAGAAAGATTCATATTTATATAATACTAGGTTTGTTGCTTTTTTCTTTTAGTTCCATTTTTTTTCCTATCAAATGGTTGAAGATTGTGGCTTGTATCTTGGTTCCCTACAATTTATATTTAAAAATAATAATATTAAATATAGAGAAAAATGTTAATTAATAAAAGATCATAAATATAAGTACTAAAAGTGTCTGAAATATTAAATGAAATTGAACAAAAACTACCTCTTCATCTATATAAGGTTAAAAAAATCCTCTCAAATTTATAATATTCTTATACAAATCGAGGGGGTACGTGCCCCCTGGTCCCACTGTAGCTCCGCCCCTACACTTTCAAAAGCGAAAACCGATTAAAACTAAATAGATTTAAAGAGATTTAAGCATATGGATAATGCAAAGTGTAATGAGAGACAATCCACTGGAATCACGATTCCTTTTGGTTAATGGCGAAACCACTCCTTTTTTAAAGTGAAACACATCTTCACATGTTGTAAAATGAGTCATGGCTGCACTCATCTTAACTAACGCATCCGTATATCGCTTCGCCCTAAAATGCCTCTTCGCCATCTTGAGGTCTGAAATTGAGAGAAGATAATTCCCTTCACAACCATTCAAACAATTTTTCACGTAAGGATCATGTATCTTTTTTTTAAGAAGCCTTTTTATATAAAGCGTCGTGCTTGTTGCATTGCGTCGGATCGGGCTGAACGAGATTAGGCCTAGTTGCCGAAGATTTGAGCAGCGCCGGCTGCCTTTTGCTGATTCAAGAGATGTTACACAGAAATTGTATGGGAAATTTGAAGTAATCTTGTCGCATTCTTTGCAAGTTTTTCGGATCAGAGATGTATTAATTGCTTCTGTAATTTGGACATTAAATAAGAATAAGAGAACGAAAGAGAGAAAAGCATTACAGGACATTGTGGATTCTGATCTTCGATCTATTAATATGGCTTTTATACTTTCCACTAATTTAGTTAGTTAGTGCTAGATCCACAAATTAAGCACCATGCATGCATGACTAATTCACCAAACCAACAGATTCTACGTGTTTGTAATCACTAATATTAAAATAATTTATTATGTTTCAAATATTTTTAATTCTGCTACGATGTTATTCATGGAAATAAAAATCATTCCCAACAACAATTCTTCCATTCTTATACTCCTGTCATCCGTCAGTAAACAGGAAGGGATATAACTCTTTATTAACACAAGCAAGCATAATGATGGCTAGAACACAATATATCTCAAAGATTTAAAGTGGTAATTAAATAATGGACAACCAACACGTACTCTAAAATTAAAATACAAGAAATAACATACAGATTTACGTGAAAAACCCGATTAGATACGCCACTGATAGTAAAGACGATTAGGCACAGTGGAGACTTAAAGCCGGAAAAGATCAACAATGAGCTGAAGATGTCCTCATTGATCACATGCACCTCATGTGATTACAGGAGTTAGCCACATTCACAATAAACACTCTTCTTCTTGTAACCTTTGTATAATAAAAGGTCAATTTTAATGTATTAACTATGTTAGAGGTATTAATTTATTATCACTTGTTATATTTAATACCATTCACAAAAACTACGTACATTGAAGGTGTTTTAATTTGAGAAATTTCATCAAGTAGCAGATTTTGATGTAATATTATAAAAATAGCAACTCCGAAAAAGTGTTTATAAAATATAGCAATTTTTAATAGGTTAATCAATGATTCACAATGATTTTGATTAATGTGTTTATCAGTAATAAATTTAGTGTAAAAATATGTAATTCGATAATTGTCACTGATTAACATGATCAAAATTTATTATGTTTATAAATATATTTTAAAACTTCTATTTTTTCAAATATTACTTTAAAAAATACCCCTTTTATGCTTTTACAATTAAAAAAGAAAATTAGAAAGTAATCTCTCTCTCACAAACCTTTTTAAAATATACCCTCAATTTTAAATAAAAGTTTTAAAAATCAATAATTTAAAAGGCATTCATTATATTACATGAACTTTTACAATCAAAGAAACAAAAAAAAAAAAAAAAGGAACAAAACTAAAAATACTATTACAATCAAAATGCCTCTTCGCCTCCTTCAGTGCTGGAATCGCATTTCACAACCATTCCAAACACCTTTTCACGTACGGTACCATAATCTTTTTCTTAAGAAGCTTTTTTATACGTAGCCTCGTGCTTGTCGTCGAGACTAGACCTAGTTGCCGCAAATTCAAGCACTGTCGGCTGTGTTTCTCTGATTCAAGAGATGTTTGTTGACCTATATTATCAATTACCCACAAGAGTATAGAGTCAAGTTTTAATATAGTGATAAGAACACAGGATTGTCGTCCTCTGTGAAAAATAATTAAGTCTACCTAAATACTAATGTATGACTAACTCAATTTTATTTAGAAATCGTAAAATAATGATGAATGGACTAAACTAATAATAATAAAGTAAGAAAAGGCAAAATTAAATGTAAAAACGAATTGAATTAAATTAATGGAAAAAGGTCATAGATGAATGATTTCACTACTTTAATTTATGGAATTAATATTCATTTAGTCAAGAATAACAATTTTATATTCTATAAGTCAAGAACACAAAAATTCCTAATTACCTATCTCGAGCGTCAAATCAAGAATCACAATTAATTAAAAAACCAATATCTCTATTCAATTTCAATAATTAAAAGTGTATGAATCACAAGTTCTTTTTAGACTTCTAAATTAAGATTAAGTTTCTCAACTCTAATCTACCTTCAGTTATGTTTCGAATATATATCTTAAAACCACCTCTCCCGAGTGTTAGATTTAAGAATTAAAATCAATTAATCTATGGCAGTAAATCAAAAGCATTAAGAACATAAGAACATAAATAGAATATTAAAATTGTCTTCAAAACTAAATTTAAATACTCAAACCATAAAAATAAGATAGCTACAATCAATCCCTTAAGAATAAGAAATTTAGCTATCCATAATAATAGAATTCAGCAAAATAAATAAATTAGAAAACATAAAAGATTCCCTAAAAAATTGCTGAAACACTCCAAAAAGTGCTCTCCAAAAGCTGCTGCCTCCAAGTATCAATTCTCAATCCCCTAAAAATAAGCTTCAGTCCCTTTATATAGGCTCTAAAAGTCGGTGGCAGATTTCGGTACTAGTGATGCTTTGCTATACTTCAAACGATGACTCGTTTGAATGTCGCAAGCCTTCATTTAAACGAATGAGAGACGTCTCGCTGAATGTTGAGCGATGACTCTCTAGGCAGATAGCGACACCTTGTTACTTTTCAAGCGATGGGTTGCTAAGCTAAAATCTGGACGTCTCTTAATTGATCAAGCGATGCCTTGCTACAACTCAAGAGATAGCTCGCTTGATTGATTTTTGCCAAAATATCTCTTTAATCCCTTATTTTACAAATATATATGTTTCCAAATCTAAATAAAAAGAGAAAAACTAATTAAAGTATCATCAAACTTATGAAAAATCAATTAAATTAAGGGTAATATTATGATATAAAACCATGTCAACAATGTTACACAAAACTTATGAGAGAAGATTTGAACTAATCTTGACGTATGCATGTTTTTCAGATCAGAGACGTATTTGCTTTTGTGATTTGGAAATTAAATAAGAATAAGATTAAGATAAAGTATTAGAAGACATTATAAATTCTATACTTGTCATTTGGGGATCAATTCAATATGGTTTTTATACTTTTTCATAAATTTAGTTAGTTAGTGTGGGATCTACAAATTAAGAACCATGTGCATGCAGGATTAATTCACCAAAACAAAACCAATAAAATTTATCGTGTTTGTAATCACTAATATTAAAATGAATTATTGTGTTTACAAACATTTTTTTGAAAATTACTATGATTTTACGTATGTTACACAAAATTCTACTACTCAATAGTTCGATATTATCCATGGAAGTAAAAAAAAAAATCATTTCCAATAATTATTCCATTCATATACTCCTATCTTCGGTAAATAGGGATATAACTCTTTATTAACTCAAACAAGCATAATAATGGCTAGAACTAGGGGTGAAAAATGAAATAATTTGAAGAATATGTTTTTCTCATTGAATCTCATGGCCAAAGACCGATATTTATACAAAGAATTAGGTCAAGAAGTAATATGAATATACAAGGAAAAGATACAAAGCAAAATATGGAAAAAAACAAAATTCGTAAGCCATCGCCGCGGCGGTGGACTCGTTAGGCGAGAGTCCACTGCTTCAGGGCGCCGCGGCACCTAGCAACACCGCCGCGGCGCCCACCCTCGGGTTTTTGGCTTGGAAAAGCCAAAAACAAGATTCAGACTCACCGCCGCAGCGGTGAGGAGCCACATCCGCGACAGCAGGCAAAAATACAAAAATAACACTCTCTTGCCTAAAAGTGATCCCAGCGCGAAAACTCCCCCTCAAGTTGGAGCATGAAGGTCATAAATGCCCAACTTGCCAAGTAGAAATAGGAACGGAGCTTTGCCAAGCGCTTTAGTGAAAACATTGGCAAGCTGATCGCCAGTACGAATGTGAGAGGGAGAAATAAGGCCATCATGAAGAGCATCACGAACAAAATGGCAATCCATCTCGATATGTTTTGTATGTTCGTGAAAAACTGGATTGGCGGCAATATGAATGGTTGCTTGACTATCACAATATAACGGGATCAGATTAGTAATATGAATATCAAAACAAGTCAATAAGGACTTCAACCATTTCAATTCACATGTAGTAGATGCCATGGAGCGATACTCAACTTCAGCAGAGGAACGAGACACAGTCACCTGTTTCTTAGTCTTCCAAGAGATAGGAGAAGAACCAAGAAAGATGAAATAACCTGTCAAGGAACGGCGAGTCAAAGGGCAACTAGCCCAATCACTGTCACAATACGCAGTCAATTTAAAATCACAATCCCGACGAAGAAGGATTCCTTGACCCGGACATCATTTCAGATAGTGAACAACACGCAAGCCGGCCTCCCAATGCTCAATACGAGGATGGCCCATAAATTGAGCTAAGATATGAACCAAGTAACATAACTCTGGACGAGTGATAGTCAAATAAATAAGGCGTCCCACAAGACGTCGATATTTTTTCGGATCATCAAGTGGAGGTCCATCAACTGTGGCAAGATGATGATTTGTATCCATGGGGGTAGAGATTGGTTTGGCACCAAGAAGCCCAGCCTCGCTGATAATATCCAAGGCATATTTTCTCTGAGAAAGATACAGACCATCAGATCCACGAGAAACCTCAATGCCAAGAAAGTATTTCAAGGAACCCAAATCTTTCATGTGAAATTTCTCACTCAATTGTCGCTTGAAGGAAGCAATTGCTTTAGAAGAACTTCCTGTAATAATCAGATCATCTATATAGACAAGGACATGAACAAAAACAGAGTTCTTCGAATAACTGAAAAGAGAATAGTCAGGATATGACTGAACAAAACCAATATCAAGGAGAGCAGAAGAGAGCTTTGCAAACCAGTTTCGAGGAGCCTGACAAAGCCCATATAAAGATTTCTGTAAACGACATACTTTACCAATATGCTCAGAAGAAAAACCAGGAGGTAATTGCATATAAACCTCTTCATTCAAGTCACCATGAAGAAAGGCGTTATGAACATCCATCTGATGAAGCTCCCAGTTTCGAGCTATAACGACAGATAAGAAAGTGCGAACGGTAACCATTTTCGCAACGTGCAAATGTTTCGTTAAAATCAATACCTTCAATCTGACGATTACCATGCACAACTAGACGGCCCTTCAATCGTTCTACTGAACCGTCAGAATTATATTTTATTTTATAAACCCACTTACAGCCAATTGCCCTCTTTCCTGGTGGAAGATCCACCAAAGTCCATGTACCATTTCGTTCAAGATCATCGATCTCTTCCTTCATCGCCTTTCGCCATCCAGGATCCTTAACCGCCTCATTAAAAGAGGTGGGTTCCTTGCCTGTCGTTATAGCAGTAAGAAAACAAGTATGGTTTGCAGAAAACCGATCACGATTTACATAATTAGCTAAGGGAAAGCAAGTACCTGAGGATGATGATGAAGCAGGAGTAGGTGATGTGGTGGAATTTACAACTCAGACTAGAAACCCGTTTAGTACGATGTCCACGACCTTGTGGAGGTGAGACAATATGATGACCTTCATCTGTATCCTCAGGATGTGAAGGAGTCTCATTCAACTGGCAATATAACTTCACCGTTTTCCACATTACTTACTTCAGACAAAATAGGAGTATCATCAACAACAACTACATTTTCACTCCCCCTTGGTACAATAGAATCAGATAAAGGATTGGTAGCACTCGCAGATGACTCAATAGTAGAAAAAGTAAACACATCTTCACAAAAAATAGCATCACGAGAATGAAAGAATTCTTGAGTGCTAAGATCATAAAACCGCCAACCCTTTTTACTAAAAGGATAACCCACAAAGATACATTTACGAGAGCGAGGACCAAATTTATTTGGAACACGAGGTTTATTCTTGACATAAGTAAGACAACCAAACACACGAAGCATATGAAATGAGGGAGGTGTGTTAAACAACAACTCATAAGGTGTTTTATTGCCAAGGAGTGGAGTGGGAGTTCGGTTAATAAGATAAGCAGCGGTTAAGATACTCTCACCCCAAAAGGAAGTAGGAAGATGAGCTTGAAAGAGTAAAGCTCGTGCTACATTCAAAATATGTCGATGTTTTCTTTCAACCCTCCCATTTTGCTGAGGTGTGTCAACACACGAGGTTTGATGTATTATTCCCAAACTGGCATAAAAGGCATGTAGTGAAGTAAACTCCCTACCATTATCGCTACGTAAAATTTTCACTTGTTTATCGAAAAGTTTCTAAGTAATTGAGGAACCTTAAATTTAACACTCATAAGAGAGACCCACACAGCACGAGAGCAATCATCAACAATTTTGAGAAAATAATGAGCTCCACAACTAGAAGGAAGATTATAGGGACCCCATATATCACAATGAATTAAATAAAAAATATGTTCTACTTTATTGCTACACAAAGGGAAAACATTTCTAGTTTGTTTAGCACGAATACAAATTTCACAAAGGAATGAGAAACAGCAACATGACTACTTGCACTATTACTTGAAAATAAACTAGGTAAAGAAGACTCTATGCTCCGTGACAGGTGTCCCAAACGTTGATGCCATAAATTCGTAGTTGGTTCCACACTTATCTGAAAAGCTTTCTGATGTTGAAGAGGACGGAACCAATAAACTCCATCACATTGTTCACCCGCTCCAATCATTATCCTCGAAGTACGATCCTGTATTATACATAGCTTATCAGTAAATGTGATCATATAGTATAAATCACAAAGCAAATGAGATACTGATAAAAGATTGCAAGTAAGACTCACAATATATAAGACATTATGTAGCTTCATTGTCTGATTCAAAGTGACAGTGCCACGTTTGCGAGCAAAAGCCTGTTTTCCATTTGGAAGTCCAACTGATATAGGATCAATATCAACCAAGTCATAGAAGAAATTTATATTACTAGACATATGATTGGAGCAGCCTGTATCGATAATCCATAAATTAGAATCAACCGACTCACCAATTCAACTTGTCATTCGAGGAAGTTGACCCTTTAGAACTATTCAGTAATTGCACAAGAGTTGTTCATTGATCATCAGAAAGACCGTGAAGGCCACTCCTATCACTATTATCAAGTTTCGAAGTACCTGATTGCGTAGTAGTTACATCATTAGCAACCAAACCACGCCCAGCACCTCGTCCGCCTCTGTTCTTCCTCCACCTCTTCCTGAACGACCGTTACCTCTTCCTTGCCTTCCATTATTTTTATTGTCTGCAACCCACCATTCTGGAAAGCCATTAAGTTGGAAACAAGTAGTATGATAGTGTCCAGTCTAGAGCAATGTGAACACAACAAATTGGCTTTCGATCGATCCCTTCGATTAAATCCTTTTTCTTTATTAACCGCTCCTTGAACTGAAACCCAATTGCATCTAGTTTACTATCCTGCGAACGCGCTATAATATGATGGCATTCTTCCGTCACAATCTTCGCAAACACTGTATTCAGTGTGGTAAAGGATTCATCATCAGAATATTTGAAACGGCATTCCCATAAAGAACAGAATCTAAGCCAACAAGAAAATCATGGACTTTTTCATTCTCCATTTGTTTTGCAATGATTGACGCCGCTTCACACATACACATTGGTAGAATCGTGTATCCTTCCAGTTCATCCCAGATCTTCCTCAATTCATTGTAATAGGTAACTACTATGTTACCTCTTTGTCGCAATTACTCAGAAGTGTCTTCAATGCATGAATCCGTGGACCGTTTCCAATTAAAAACCGCGTCCTAATATCATCCCACATGTCTTTCACATCATCCGGTTGTGGAACTGAAGATCTAAGTCCTGGATCGAGAGTATTGTGGATCCATCCCACAAAAGTTGAATTGACTGTCACCCAAAGATTCTCCTCGGGTGATCCCGGTACTGGCTTCTTTATGGTTCCATCAATGAACCCTAACTTATTCTTAGCGCGAAAATTGTTTCGCATAGATCGTACCCATTCATTATAGTTATCACCACGAAGCACAATTAGGCATATTGTGATTTGTGGTCCATCTGAGGGATGAAGATAATATGGAGAAGAAGAATCCAAAGGTTTTACCGACCCCATATTGGATTCAACTAGTTTCTTCTAAGCTTCTTCTTGCGTGGCCATCAAAGATCAATAACCTGCTCTGATACCATGAAATAATTTGAAGAATATGTTTTTCTCATTGAATCTCATGGCCAGAGACCTATATTTATACAAAGAATTAGGTCAAGAAGTAATATGAATATACAAGGAAAAGAAACAAAGCAAAATATGGAAAAAAACAAAATTCATAAGCCACCGTCGTGGCGCCCAGCCACACCGCCAAGGCGCCCACCCTCGGGTTTTTGGCTTGGAAAAGCCAAAAAAAGATTCAGACTCACCGCCGAAACTGTAAAAACCCGAACCGTCCCGGTTTCCATTATTTAAAAATCGAACCGGACTGAATTGGCTAAAACCGGTTAAAACCGGAACCGAACCGACTTCTAAAAGACAAGTAAAAATCCCATACCCCTTCTCTATTTCCCCTAACTTTTTATTTATTTGTTTTATTTTATATATTTATTTATCACTTTATTTTAATTTATATTTTATATTTTTATTAATCTAATTTTTTCAACTAAGTTTTTGTTTATGTTTGATTTTTTATTGTTTCATCCTTCAATGTTGGAGGATTTTTTTTTAAAACTAAATGCAATGACCTATACTAGAAAAACCGGAAAAAACCGAAAACCGAACCGGCAAAAACCATTCAAAACCAGGCCCGTTCTTATTATAAACCGAACCGGTCCGGTTTTTAAAATAAATTGAAAAACCGGACCGAACCAAACCGGTTTCACCCCTAGCTAGAACACAATATCTCAAAGATTTAAGGTGGTAATAATGGACAACCAACACGCTAAAATTAAATGACACAAGAAATAACACACAGATTTACGTGAAAAACCATATTAGATACGCAACTGGTAGTAAAGACGATTCGGCACAGTAGAGACATAAAGCTAGAAAATATCCACAATGAGCTGAAGATGTCTAAGAATAAAAGGAAGCCAAGAGACAGCAGATACCAACAATGCCACATATTTAAGTTTATCCTTGAGAACAAAGAAATAGGCAGCACTAGCGTAGATCATCATAGCCGCAATGGAAGCATAAAGTGATAATAAACCAACTAAAAGCTTCCAAGGCAAATCATCATAAAAGTCTTTCTGTTGATACCTTGATAATTGAATGGCTAAGATTGTAATTATTCAAGTGACGGAATAGCAAAGGGCTAGAAATGATGAAATGGAAAGGATGATTGAGACTGTCTCATTATGGGGTGATGGTTTTTCTTTGTCTGCAATATTGGCTGATATTGAAAAGGCAGCGACTGCTATGATTCCCGACACGACGGAGCACGATCCCGATACGTAAGTAAGCCAATGTTATCCACTATATGTCAGTTCCTTGTGACTCTGTGTGAAAATATCCATTGGGGTTTCATGATTCTTATTATAGTAGAGAACATAATCCGACGGCATTGAACTTTTGATAAACTGCATAAATTTCAATTATGATTAATTAAATTGATAATTAATAATGATCTTAAAAAAAAATTACCTCAAACCATATGGTTTCCCAAATCATTTGCAAGCCAGGGACAGTAATAGGTTCAAAAGATGGTAAGCGTGCAGCAAGATGGAGCACTCCATTTCCATGGATATCCAATTTGTGAAGAACACTTAGTTCAGAGAGATAATCATGTTTTAATAAGAGTTTATAAACCTCAGGTTTCCTATATTCCACTGCCAAATGTGTTGGGATTGAGACCTCTAAAAGAGTTCTCAAACGGAAGTCCCAACGGATCTTTCCTTGCAGTATAATAAATTCAAAATTCTAAATGCATAAAAGAAAAACTAACCCTTGTCGAGAAGTGTCTGACTCTTCCTCGTTCTTCGATGGTTACGATCCAGGGACCACCAAAAAGATCTTCCTCACTAAGCACAAAAGAGAATCGGTGCGTGGGCACTATCTCCTTTGGAAAAAGGAAAAATTGAGAAGAAGAATTTTCTTCCCAATCACCCTATGGGCGGTGCAAGAGAGAGGGAGGAGAGGAATTTCCTGAGCCTTTGCTTTAACTCTCTTGGTTGTGTGTTTTGGGGTCACCCCAAAGGTCCTATTTATAGAAAAACCAAGGCCTCAGAAAATCTTTTGAATATCTTTTAATTAATAAATAATTAATTAAGATATTCTAAAATATATTTGAATAATAAAGATATTATATTTTATTCCATAATAAAACATTCCATATCTTTTATTTAAATTAATCAATATTAATTTAAATATATTATTCCATATCTTCCATTTAAATTAATCCCATTAATTTAAAATAAGATATATATTGATTAATTTAAATAAGATATATATATATATATATATATATATATATATATTTCAAATAAATAAAAATGCAAACTTTTTGGTCAACCATTTGACCAATGGGGCGTGTGACCCCACCCCGGGTCACACGCCCATGTCATCCTCATATGACAATATTGGGCATTTTTATTTTCCTCATTATTTAATGGAACAATTCCTTTTAAATAATTAAATAAATAAAACTCCTTTTATTTATTCCAATAAATAAAACTCCTTTTATTTATTCCAATAAATAAAACTCCTTTTATTTATTTCCTCATTTAATTTGATAATTTCAAATTAAACGTTTAAATAGACTCTTCTATTTAAATCCCCATTAATTTTGGACAACACAAAATTAATTTAATTAAATAGACTCCTCTATTTAATCTCTTATAATTAAATAGACTCTTCTATTTAATATACCCTATTTAATTCCACCATTAATTAAATAATTAAATAGACTCCTCTATTTAATTTCCTTTAATTAATTAAATAGACTCCTCTATTCATTTCTAATTTTCCAAAGAGAAATTAATCATATTAATTTATGTTCTCGATTACATGCGTTAGCTTGGAGGACTTAATGGACCTATAGGACTAAGCTCCAATGATCCAGAATTACCTTTGATTAAAACTCCTTTTAATCAATTAATTCTCATTCATTAACTCCTAGATAACTCCACTAAATATCTACAGTTGCACTCTTAGTACTATAGACATAGTTATGTCCATTGGCTATAATCATTAACTACACTTTGATCCTTCACAAGTCAGTTCGTATCCATGGCTAGGTATTTACACCGTATTAACCTCCATGCTATATCTTGTTCCTTAAGCCCAACTGATTCTCCAATGAACAACCTTACATAATCTCCATTATGCGTCTTTAACCTTTTCCTTGATTAGAGGAATATGGAGCCCCGCTGTTCAAGACCGAATCAGTCCATAAGGGAACTACTTATCTATTTTCCTATATGGAAAAGAGTGAATTCCAATTCTTGTGTAATTACGTTCCCAGCTATAAGCAAGATGCAATCCCCAAAGTGGGAGGCATATTGAGCGAACTATACGAGTCACTCTCACCTATGCAAATCAAAGGCTTGTCTCTTGCGAACAGGAGTTCATAATCCACTCAGGATTAAGATCAATTGTACATGATCAATCGGTTGATAAACGAAGTGTCTTTCTGTAACGGCTTTCCCCAGGAAGGCAGGTAAGTTTATCTTAGTCCATCTACTACAATTTCTATTGCAAGCAACACCCCCACTCACATGTCTCTACATGAGCGATCCAGATGAGATCATTTGTGCCAATTCACAAGTGGGCCGTGTTAGTGGTGTTACCAGAAATAAGGCACCCAACCTTTATTCATGTACCACAGACCATTTGAGTTACACTTAAGTGAATCTTCCCGCATCATATGCTCACTTTAAGTTATCATACGTAACTCTGGATCTTATGATGGATTACATTTATTAAACTAATAATAAATGACAATGTAAATATTACTAATTAATAATTCCTTTATTTATTTATAGTTTAATTGGATTACATAAGATTTAGGGCAGAAACCCCAGCAAAATGAACTATGTTTTTTTCTTCCTTATTCATCGAATAGATAGCCGATGGAAAATGTTTTAGGATTTGCTCCACAATCTCCAACACTCCATTCTTTGCCGCCATTAATATGGGTGCTTCTCCCCACACCTTTTCTTCTTTTATTTCATTTTTCATTTCATTTCTTTTATTCCCATTTGTTACATCGTCTTCGTTTAAAGTATATATTTCTCCTTCTCTTGATAATGACGTTATTGCGCATGGCTTTGTTCCGGAGCTAACATGATTGAGATTAATTATTAATAAAATTAAACTTAAAACTTTTTTTTTTGGTACAAAGATGAATTGACAAGAAGTAATTTGAATGATCACCATTAAAGTAAAAAAAAAAACATACTAGTCAAATCAATAAATGAACATATCTTTTTTTCCTTCAAATACACTTAAATAGGTAACAATTTTAAAATGTATTTACAAGTATAAAACATATTATTTAAAGAGAAATTTCACTGAGTATTAGATTTTAATACAATATTTATAAAAGTAGTAATTCTAAAAACTATTTGAAATATATCAGTTTTTAATTTAGTGTAAAAAATCCATTCATTGTTTACTTCCTTAATTGAAATCATCCATTTTTTCGATAAGAAATCGAAGATTTCAACCATGGATCCGATCCTCGTTTGATATTTTGGTGCAAAGAGGACTCCCAAACAAGAGTTTCCTCCATTTGAAACTTTAAGATGGACCAAATCATGACAACAATTTTGACAAGATTGGTTCCGATCCTCGTTTGACATTGGAAGTTTAGGATAGACAAAATCATGAGGACAACTATGAGAAGATTGGTTCCGATCCTCATTTGAAATTTTTGTCCAAAGAGGATTCATAAAGAAGAGTTTCTTTCATTTGGACCTTTAGGATGGGTCAAATCATTAGGACACCTTTGAAAAGATTGGTTCTGATCCTCGTTTAACATTTTGGTCCAAAGAGGTTTCCCAAAGAAGAGTTTCCTCCATTTAGATCTTTAGGATGGACCAAATATATATGACAACTTGACAAGATTGGTCCCTATCCTTGTTTCAAATTTTGGTCCAAAGAGGATTCCCAAAGAATAGTTTTCTCCCGTTGGATCTTTAGGATGGACCAAATCATTAGGACAAGTTTAAAAAGATTGGTTCTGATCCTCGTTTCACATTTTGGTCCAAAGAGGATTCCCAAAGAAGAGTTTCCTCCCGTTGGATCTTTAGGATGGACCAAATATATAGGACAATTTGACAAGATTGGTTCCAATCCTTGTTTGAAAATTTTGGTTCAAAGTGGATTCCCCAAGAAGAGTTTCCTCCATTTGGATCATTAGGATTGACAAGGTCATGAGGACAATTTTAAAAAGATTGGTTCTGATCTTCGTTTGACATTTTGGTCCAAAGAGGATTCCCAAAGATCGTTTCCTCCATTTGGAACTTTAGGATGGACCAAATCATTAGGACAAGTTTGAAAAGATTGGTTCCGATCCTCGTTTTTACATTTTGGTCCAAAGAGGATTCCCAAAGAAGAATTTCCTCCATTTCGAACTTTAGGATGGGCCAAATCTTGAGGACAACTTTGAAAAGATTGGTTTTGATCCTCATTTATCATTTTGGTCCAAAGAGCATACCCAAAGAAGAGTTTCCTCCATTTGGATCATTAAGATGGACCAAATCATGAGGACGACTTCGACAATCAAAATTTTGGTCCAAAGAGGATTCCCAAAGAAAAGTTTCCTCCATTTGGAACTTTAGGATGGACCAAATCATGAGTACAACTTTGACAAGATTGGTTCCGATCCTCGTTTGACAATTTTGTCCAAAAAGGATTCCCAAAGAAGAGTTTCCTCCATTTGGAAGTTTAGGATGGACCAAATCATTAGGACAACTTTGACAAGAGTTGTTCCGATCCTCGTTTGACAACCAAATCATTAGGAAAAGTTTGAAAAGATTTGTTCCAATCATCGTTTTACATTTTAGTCCAAAGAGGATTCCCAAAGAAGAGTTTCCTCCGTTTGGATCTTTAGGATTGACCAAATGATGAGGGCAACTTTGACGTTCGACATTTTGGTCCAAGGAGGATCACCAAAGAAGAGTTTCCTTCATTTGGAACCACTACAAAAAACTGAAGTACTGGCCACGTCAGAATTAGCCACGCTGCACTGATGAGTGACTAATGTTCTCCATTGCAGACGCTAAGCACGGGCGTCTGCAATAATAAAGTAATCACTGACGCAACGTCAGTGATTACATCTACGCTTGGCCAGGGAGCACTATCCGTGATGCCGCGTCAGCAATTGTCCACATTATTGATGACGCAACGTCACGAATAGAGAGAAACTCAAAACGCGTGTTCGCAATTGTTCATTAATCTAAACGCGCGTTTTGAGCCTTATTGGTGACGCACATCAGGGGTCACTAATGTTTTCCCCTAAAAGCCCCACCCATAGCTGCCTTTCTTCCCCCACTTTCGTTTTTTCTTTCTCCCTTTCCCTGCTAGCAGAAACAGCAACGTCCTCCGCCTCCTTCTCCGATTTTCTCCATTTTAATCAATTTGAGGCCATTTTACTCCGTTCAAAAGCCGGGGTTTTGATATCTAACTCCTTTAAGGTACGTTTCGTGGTTAATTTTACGAAAATAGAGTAGATTTGTTTGATTTTGAGGTTAGGGCTTAGTTTTGAAAAATGGGTTTTTTGTAAAATTATACCGTCCGCTTTGATATTTGGCTCCCTTAAGGTATGTTTTATGGTTAATTTTATAAAAAATAGAGTAGATTTGATTGATTTTGAGGTTATGGCTTAGTTTTTAGAGTTTGATTTTCATTGTTTGATTTTGATTTTGAGGTACTTTTAATTGTTTCTCCACCAAACTAAATGTAAAAAAAATTATACACTTAAATCTGTTTTATACTTTATTTTCTCAAGAGGAATCTCACAAATATTGAAGAACGTAATTTAGGATATTTATAAATCGATTTTATGGAGGGTTTAATTTCTTTCTTGTGAGTATTTTCTGCTGAAGTTAATGAATTCGAGGCTGTTTGATTACCGATGCAATTGTTCTCATCACTTTTTATTTTTATTTTTAAAAGGAATTATGATCCCTCTACATACATTAGACTTGTTGAACTTGGTTGATTGCTCCCTCATTTTCAACACTAGTATTAGAGATATTTTGAACTTGGTTGATTCATATATAATATTAAGAATCATTCACATGGGAATCACTATTTCTGATATGCTGTAAATTCTCACCTTTTTCTTCCATAGCATTTAATAATTGAATTAACACTAAAATTAAAACATTACGAGATTGAAACTTATTTATGAAATTTTAAAGTTGTTTAATAAGAATAGAAATCCTTCAATTAAATTTTGCCTCCTTCTGATTACAAAAATGTCTATTGTAATTTGTAACAGGTTTTGATAAATTAGCTCGATCTCAACTTACCTTACGATGTCTGGATCAAACAGGTTAATTTTCTAAACTTTATATAATTGTCTTACAAATTAGTAGTATGAAAGTTTATTTTATATGTTTTTATTGGTTTGCATGAAAATTATAGGGAGTAATCGTAGCTTTTCAAATTAGAATTCGAATGCACATTTTTTGCATTAGAATAGTGAAATACTTTCCATTTAGGCATATTAATTATAGCATGAACAAAGTCACTTTTGAGACGAGTACACTTTAAAACCTATAATTGATTGTTCTTTTTTTATTTGCTTGTTTCATTTATAATTTATAAATATCTTGGGAGACGGCTATCCTGTAGTTATGTTAGCCGTCTCATATTCTTTTACATATTTTTGGGTTTTAAATTAAGGGTAGAATAGAATAGATTACTGATTTTGCTAAGCATTTTGTTTGAATTAGGTCGAATATGGATAGAAGTTGGATGAAATTAAATGATAGGTTTTGTACAGTCTATAAAAAAGGAGTGGAGTCATTTTTAGAGGTTGCGAGTAAGGTTCTCAATGAGAGGGGAAGGACCTCGTGCCCTTGCAAAAAGTGTTTGGACACTGTGTTTGCTACACTTAGAGATATTAGTGAACATCTACACATTTATGGCATATCACAAGTTTATACTCGTTGGATATTCCACGGGGAGGATGTGGGACAATGTAGCACAACTAGTCATAATGTGAGTTTACATCCTAACGTGGATGAATCATTAAGTGACGAAGGCAACGACGATGATGATGGAATGATGAAAATATTAAATGATTTACAAGGTGGTGCATTCCATGATCATGGAATGGAAATCCCAGAAGTTGGACCCGATGGCGGAGTCGAAAATGACGAGTGTCAAGAAAATGTGAATACGGGGGAGTGCAATGACGAGTTTTCACATCTAGTGGGTGAAGCACAGAAAGAGTTATACCCAGGGTGTAAAAGTTTTTCATCACTCAATTTCTTGGTGAAGTTAATTCACATCAAGGCTACGATCAAGTGGAGTAATAAGTCTTTTGATATGCTTCTTGAATTGTTAAAGGAAGCATTACCAGAAGGGACGTTGTTGCCAGGATCATATTATGCTTCGAAGAAGCTGTTACGTGGGTTGGGATTGGGGTATAAATCAATCCACGTTTGTAAATATGATTGTGTTCTTTTTAGAAAAGAATATGCTAAGGAGGATGTGTGCCCGGTTTGTGGGGAATCATGATACACAGTGAGAGATGGTAAAAGTAAGAAGAAGGTGGCTCAGAAAGTGCTGAGGCATTTTCCATTGAAACCAAGGTTGCAAAGGCTATTTGCATCGAAACATACAGCATCTGATATGAGATGGCACAAGGATGGACGTTAAGAAACCGAAGGTGTTCTACGACACCCATCCGACGGTGAAGGATGGAAGCACTTTGACAAAGAGTTTCCGTTATTCGCTTCTGATTCTAGAAATGTGCGTCTAGCCCTTGCTTCTGACGGATTTAACCCATTTGGCCAAATGAGTTTGGCATACAGCATGTGGCCTGTTACTTTGGTTCCATATAACTTGTCACCTTGGATATGCATGAAAGAATCTTATTTTTTCATGTCTTTACTTATATCTGGGCCTAAGTCACCGGAAAGGATATTGATGTATTCTGAAAGCCGTTGATTGATGAATTGAATGAAATGTGGAGTGAGGGGATAAAAACTTTTGATAGCTCAAAGTTTGAGTTTTTCAATTACGTGCGGCTTTGTTATGGACCATTAATGATTTTCCAGCATACGGTGATTTATCTGGATGGAGTACGAAAGGATACAAAGTGTGTCCCATATGTTTAGAAGATGCTTCTTCTAAGGGCATTCGAAGTAAAATATGTTTCATGGGTCACCGACGATATATTCACATGCGTCATCCATGGTGTTTTGAAATGGTGCATGATGGAGAACCCGAATTGAGGGGAAAGCCGATTATCAAATCCGGAAGTGAGATTCTTCAAGATCTTAATATGTTAAGTTTTCCACAGTTTGGTAAAAGTTCTAGCACGAAGGAAAAGAAGAGGAAACGTCCATTAGAAAATGACAATTGGACAAAGAAAAGTATTTTCTTTAATCTCCCTTATTGGTCCAAATTGCTTTTACGTCATAAGTTAGATGTAATGCACATAGAGAAAAATATATGTGATAACTTGGTAGGCACAATTTTCTCTTTAGATGGAAAGAATAAAGACACAATAAAGGCTCGTCACGATCTAGAGGACATGGGCATTCAATCTGAATTGCATTTAAAGAAGGTTGGGAAAGATAAGTTTATGAAACCTATGGCTGCGTACACATTGACTACAAGTCAGCGTCTCGAGGCATGTAAGTTCTTAAAAAGTGATAAATTTTCGGATGGGTTTGCATCAAACATATCTCGGTGTGTTACTGTTCAGACTGGAAAGCTTCTTGGGTTAAAGAGTCACGATTGTCACGTTCTATTTCAACGATTGCTCCCATTAGCAATTCGAGGTTTCTTAAACTATAATATAAGTCAAGTGATAACAGAATTTAGTAATTTCTTTCGTGCATTGTGTGCCAAAGTTATTACTTTAGATGAGTTAGAAAAGTTGCAACGTGACATCACTTTCATCTTATGCAAACTTGAAAGAATATTTCCCCCCTGCTTTCTTCGATGTCATGATTCACTTAGCAATTCATTTGCCGTATGAAGCCAAAATAGTTGGGCCTGTATGTTACAGTTGGATGTATCCAATTGAACGGAGTCTTCGTACGTTAAAGAATTATGTTCGGAATAAGTCACGTCCAGAAGGGTGTATAGCAGAGGCATATGTTATGAATGAGTCAATCACGTTCCGCTCTCGGTATCTTAAGGGTATTGACACACGATTTAACAAGCTAGAGCATAATTTTGAGAATGAAGTTGAAGGTCGTGCAGAGAATGATATATCAGTGTTTAGAGATACGTCTCGTCCTCTTGGCCGTAACGATATATTAACTTTAACACAAGCAGATATTCAGAAAGCACAATGGTACACATTGACAAATTGTGATGAAGTAGAATCATACTTGTGGTATGTATATCTACACAATACTTTCGCATACTCAAATAAATGTTATGTATTAACCTAAACTTTCAAATAGGGACCATCTTGATTTGCTTGAACAAGAAAGCTCGGATCGACATACAAAAACGACACGAATCACAATTTGTCACATGGTTCAAATGTTGTGTAAGATGTCATCTTCATAACCTAATAAATTAAGTTTATTTATTTACTTTAGCGCACTATATAATATCTTTAATGTTACTTTATGTCATACCATATATAGGTTCATGAATTAAGGAGACGTGGCGAAGCAAGTTATGATTTATACGCTTTAGCTTTAGGTCCGGATATGCGTATTAAATCATATGCTGGATGCTGTATTAATGGGATGCGTTTTCACACGTTTGATAGATCTTCAAGTCGTACTACTTTGAGTTGTGGGGTTTCAGTTCAGGGTGATCACGATGAAGGATCGACGACATTTTATGGAATCTTAAATGAGGTTATAGAACTAAGTTACTTGTGATCAAAACGAGTCGTTGTGTTTCGATGTGAATGGTTTGATACATTTACATCTAGAGTGAAGGTTGAGTCAGGTATTACATCGATTAATATCTCTCGTAAGTGATTTGAAGAAGAACCATTCATCTTAGCAAGTCAAGCCCAACAAGTTTTATACCTAGATGATCTTAAATATGGGAGAGATTGGAGGGTGGTGCAAATATTAAGACAAAAAAATGTGTGGGATATCCCTGAGTTGGAAAAAGTTGACGAAAATGAAAATATTCAAATTCGAGCAAATCCGCGAAGAACAACCCAATTTCTGATGAGTTGAAATCCAAAATCCGGTGAGGTCTGAATTCAATGAAACTCAAAGAAAAATATATCCATTTAGCTTGATATTGACAGGAACTTGAATGGAAACACAAATGGATGAATTCACCTTGCGAAAAAAATGAAAAAAACTCGATGAATCCTCAGTTTTCAGGTGTTGAATTTGATCTCAACGACTGTCTCCAAATCAGACAAGAAAAGCAAGGATTTCAAACACTAAATGAACCATTAATGATGAGAAGAAGATGATTGATGACCAAGAAGCGTTAACGAAGAATTACCTTGAAGAATTTAGCATGAAAACAAGCGATAACTGACAAAGAACGTTGAAGATGCAATGACCGCTACGGGGCTCTGAGAGAGGGACAGCCAGACTTGGAGAGGAAGGAATTCAATGAAGCTTTTATACCTAAGATTGACTAAAAAAAAGACTAATATGCCCCTAGGAACAATTATAAAGAATAAGGCCAAAATCGGTAATTGGGCTATAACTTTTTACTTGGAGCTCAGATTTAAGAACGGTCAAAGGCATTGAACTCGAAATGACTTGACGAGTAGTAATATCTCAAAATAAAATTATTTCGATTGAATTTGAAGAAAAGACTAAAATGCCCTTACCAAAGTGTAACGACCCGAAACTTTGGTAAGGATATTTTAGTCTTTTCTTCAAATTCAATCTAAATAATTTTATTTCATGATATTATTACTCGTCATGTCATTACGAATTCAACACAATTGACCGTTCATCAATCTGAGTCCCGAATAAAAAGATATGACTTAAACACCATATTTGCCCTTAGTTTTTATAATTTCAAATAAGGGTATTTTGGTCCTTTTATTCGGTCAACCTGTTTCTTTAAATTAGACCAAACTTGTAGGACAAGCTTAATTTTGTTCATTCTCTTCTCGTTAACGTCCAAGTGCCATCCTTGTTCTTCGACCAATTTCTCGTTTTATTTTCTTTGATTCTTCGAGGTAATTTATAGCTATTTTATTCCTCATCGTTTGATCTTCTTCTTCATTTTTTTTACTTGATCAAATTGCCTCTGAATCCTTCATTTATCGTCTGATTTTTAAAACAGTCGTCGGAGCTCGTTTTCGTCATCCAAAACTGAAGAACCAGCATGTATAATTTGAGTTTGTCATAAGGTAATTCGTCCATTCGTTTTTCCCTTTGAGTTTCTTTCAATTTCAAGCTAAATGGAGGTTGTTTTGTTGCTTTTCGTCTGAAAGTTCAGCTCGCCGAAATCTAAAAATTTCTCGCCGGATTTCTAGCTTTGTCGTTGGTTTCAAGTCGTGTTTAGGCGAGTTCTCCATCAAGTCTTGAACCCTGGCGTATTTCATTCATAGCCCATCCGTTTCCACGTCTTCTTGTGCTTGCTTTGTGTTGTTGGAGTGAAAGGTAAAAAAAAAATACGCAAGTCTGTGTTTTCTGGGCAGCAGGTTGCTTTGGGGAAGAGACGGTTTAGTTGAACCTGCTGGACTGGTTCAATTGAACCGGTTCAGCTGGTTCAACTGGTTCAGGGCCAATTTTCGCCGGTTTTCGTCCTGTTAGTTCGGTTCTCGTAAAATTGACTTTAAATTAATGTTTATACAAGTCTTGGGCATTGTTAGGACTAATTTTAGATTTATTTCAAGCTTGTTTGATACTTCAATTTGCAATTAAGGTAGGTTAATTCCTACTTAGAAGCTTAAATTAAATTAATTGTGTTTGCTTGTTTATTGTACGATTATAAGGATGTCTTGGGAGATGACTTATTGATTTTAAATATTATTATTATGTGCTCATTTGATTTGATAATATTTTATTTATTTAGTTTATGTTTGTAGTTTGTTAAGTGCTATAATTAGAGCCTAATAACGGTTTAAATTTAAACTAACATAATAAACTTCTATTAAATTTGTAGAGCTGCATGCGTAGCATGACACGTAACATGAGTGGCCTTATACCCCACTATGATACATATATGCAAATTTAATAGTAAGTTGAACTTAATAAACATTTATTAAATTTGTAGAGCTGCATGCTTAGCATGACACGTTACATGAGTGGCCTTATACCCCACTATGATACATATATGCAAATTTAATAGTAACAAAGAGATGTCGTAGGCTAAATACCTACCAATGATTGACATTGAGGCAAGGATGAGTATCCTTATGTTGTTACAACTATGTAAAATCATTGAAACTGAGCTAAAAACTCACGGTATTCAAATGTCCTACAAACTTTTATTTTGCAGATAATACTGTTAATAATAGAAACTGAGGCAGTTGACAAGGATGGCGCTACACTCGGAGGCCTTAGGTTGTAGGTCTGTTCGTTTTGCTATTTTCGGATACTTCATCCTTTGATTACTGAAGTCAGATAATTTTTGGATTCCCTTTTATTTACTTCAATTCATTTAAGTTTTTAAAAATTGGCACCAAAAACATAGACTTCGTTTTGAACTATTCTTGGTTATTAATCAAATGCTTCCGCAACTGTTCGATTTACTCTGATTTATTTATATTTTAAAAGAACTTCCTGTATTATTTATTTATTTTCTGGATATTTCGAGTCGGGTCGCTACACAAAGTTTTGGGTTGTTACAGGATCTCTCTTTCTTTAGAAATTTTAAAGATGAGGAATTTCTGGAATTTTCTTCTCTTCTTAGTCTTATTTCTCATATTTTCCCCTCTAGCTCCAATGATCGTATTTCTTGGTCCCTTCATCATTCGGGTTCTTTTACTTGCAAATCTTTCTTTTCTTTTCTTTCCCATTCTATTCCCTCAGATTCTTTCTGTAACAACCCAGATTTTCACCCAAGGGCATTTTAGTCTTTTCACCAATTTTGATCCGATCAACGTTATCTTTAGTTTTCCCGAACCGTTACGTCGATACGAATTCAACGGAATTGACTACGCTCAATTCCGAGTTCCGAGTAAAAAGATATGACCAAAATACCGTTTATACCCTTCTTGTCATTATTTAACTAAAGGGTATTTATGTCATTTCTGCTCAATCAATTAGTATATAAAGTTTCACGAAACCCTAGGTCAAACCACGACTCTTCTCTCAGACCTGCCGCCGCCGCCGATCACCACCACGTCGGAAAACCTCTTAAAAACTTCACCGTTCTCCTTCGAATCCGATAGGTAATTCAATTTATATGTTTGTTATTTCCGTCTCTTTCATTTTTTTCCTTTGAGATCAAACTCAGTAATTCCTTTTAAACGCCAGGAAGAGTCTTCGCCGAAGTTCACGCTCATCTTGTCGATAATCAAATAAACCTGCATTGAAAACTCATCGTTTCTTTCGTAAGCTCTACTAAATTCGATTTTGCTTAGTTCCTCTGTAAATTTTGAACAAATTGCAAGTTAAATCACCCTTGTTTACTTAGTTATTGTTTGATTCTTAGCCTCGCCGGAATCTGCTTTATCCTCGCCGGAATCTGGAATTGTTCTTCACGTTTTCTTGAGTTTTGGTCACGGATCGCTCGGGTTTTGGATCATCGTTTTCTTTGTTCATTGAGTTTGGGTAAGTTCTAAATGTTAAAACTAAATTTAAATTTAAATTTAAAAAAAAAATTAATATAAGACATGAAGGAAACGCACAGAATGCGTTTCTTTCCATGGTCGCATGCACAACGTGCATTTGGGAAGGTGACCGGTCCAATCTGACCCTTGGGATGGTCCAATTGGACCGGTTCAACTGGTCCGGGACTTGGTTCAGGGATGATTTTTAGCCAGTTTGGGCGGTTTTCGTCCCGTTCTTCCGGTTTTCATAAAATTGACTTTAAATTAATGTCAATACAGGTTTTGGGCACCTTTAGAATTTTATTTGGCATCGCTTCGAGTTCGTTTGCTTGTTCAATTTGCGAATAAGGTAGGTTAATTCCTACTTAGAAGTTAAATTAAATTCCATGTGATTGTTTGTTTATTGTGTGATTATTAGGTTAGTTATGGGTGATATAATTATTTATTTTAAAAGCATTATATGCCCGCTTAACTCGTGATTAATGTTTATACTCTAATTATGATGGTTAATTAGTTTTTAATTACAATTAGAGCTTATAAATTATTTAAGTTAAATAAACCCATATTAAATTTAATGTTTTAATTAATTAATATTAATAATTAATAACCGTATAATAATTATTTTTAATTGATTTAATAATGCTTAGGATGATTTTTAGAGCCGAATATGACATGATAACATAGTTAATTTATAAAAGTAAATAATAACTCAATGGTTTCCTTGTTGTGACTTGATAGTGTTGTTTTCTCTTCTTTTGACTATTTGTAATGTGAATGTCTGTTGTTTTTAAATAGTTATTCTTTGTTGTTATTTTTGTTATTCGTGTGATATGATCAAGGAGTTAATTTAAGATTGATTGTTGTTTGATATTTATTTGAATGAATTTACTTAGATATATGATAATCACGTTGGATAGTGTGGCACGTATCATAATGGCCATTATGATACTATTCTATAGAGTTGAACACTGTGATTATGATTTATCTAAGTAGTTGAGATGAGTTGGACAAGTGATTACCACGATGGATAGTGTGGCACGTATCATAGTGGCCACTATGATACTATTCTATAGAGTTGAACACTGTGGTTATGATCTTTGTAGGCTAAGTACCTACTAATTGTTGATGAATGGTGGGAATGGACGAGTATCCATACGTTATTATAAATATGAGATTAAATGTATTTAATTTACTTATTTGAGTTTGGATTTAATCTACTGAGCTAAAAACTCACGGTATTCGAATGCCCTGCAAACTTTTATTTTGCAGGTAACATTGTTATTAATGGAGACTACGGCGTTTGATGAGGACGGCGCTACACTGAGAGACCCTTAAGACTTGTCATTTCTATTTATTTTATCTTAATTTTATTTTATTGAATATTTTGTCATTTGTTTTATGGATTTTCATTTTCATTTATTTTAGTTGTTTTTTTTTAATTATTTAAATTGGCGCCAAAATAAATGTTTTTGTTTCGAATATTTCTTTCGTTATTAAATAAACGCTTCCGCAATTATTTAGTTTTACTCCGATTTAACTATATTTTTCAAATGAGTTATGTATTTACTTATTTATTCGATTATTTTGGGTCGGGTCATCACACTTTCCCTTATAATTCTATTTGGTTTTCGGGTTTTCAACCCAAAATCCAATTCTTTCTTTGGAATTTTTATTTATGTTTTGCAATCACGTTTGTCCACTTTCTATTTGTCTCCACATATTTGTTTTTTGTGTTATAAGAGTTGTGAATCGGCTTCTTACCTTTTTCTTTATTGTAATTACACAAGTAAAGTTTGGTTTAAACGTTTTTCACAATTTGACTTGAGTTGTGTTCTTCCAAAGGATACTAGCGATCTTTTGATTATGGATTATTTTTTCTAAAGAATTAAAAAAAAAAAGACTTTTTTTCAAATGCGCACTGGCTGCTTTATTGTGGACTTTTTGGATGGAACGTAACTATCTGCTTTTTATGGAAGAATCCAAATCTTGGTTTCTCTTATGGGATTCTTTTGTTTCAAGAACTTTTAGTTGGCTAAAGTTGTAAATAGTTTAAATTTTGATTTTCCTTCACATTCCATATTCTATAAATGGAATTCTTTTTTGTAAATTTATGTTTTACTTTATTTCTGTTTTTTTGGAGGATTTTTCATCCTCTTGTATTTTGTTTTGCTCCTTATTGATTAATGAAAGTTTATCTTTCCATAAAAAAAGATGGTAAAGTAAAAGCCTATGATTCCTCAGCTTTCCAAAATGTGGAAGATTACGAGCATGGCAAGCACGTTTGTGATTCCGGTCATGCAGAAATTACAGAAGTTGAACTGGAGCCGGTAGAAGATCAGATTGTCTCATCCCAAGTGAAAAGCATCATCCAAAATGCAAAAGATTGTAAAACAAAAGCCGATGATACGTCAGCTTCCCAAAATACAGAAGATAACGAGCATGGCGAGCAAGCTCGTGATGCAGAAATTACAGAGGAAATGGAGCCTGTAGAAGATGAGGTTGCCTCATCCCAAGTAAAAAGCAACATCCAAGTGACTGACAACAAGAGGAAGGGAAAACAAAAGCCAAAGAAAAAGGCAAAGAAAAAAAATAAAGGAAAAGGCAGCAAGAAATAAATATAAGGTTACATTGAGATTTTCTTCCATATGCTTTCATTTCTTGAATTTATGGATATATTCTATGTGGTGACACAGAATGTGACATATTTCGACTTATTTTCTATGGTTAAATCTTTTGATTTTTTTCTTTTCTAGATATTAAATTTAGGGAGAGAAGACTTCAACTTTGGATCTTTAAGAAAAGAGTATATGTGTCCAGTGGCGTAGCCACCTTATGAGTTGGGGGGAAGTTGCCCCTCCAAATTTTTTAAAATTTTAGTTTTTATATATAATTTTATTTAAATTTTCAATTTTGCCCCCCCAAAAAATTATGCATGGTCCCTCAATTTTATATGAGTTTTCAATTTTGCCCTTCCAAAAAATTATGCTCGGTTCTTATATAGAGTATTGAGGGACATTTAACTCTTTTAAAAATAAACTTTCTCTATAACAGTCATTTGGGATCAAATTGGAAGGATTTTTTTTTATTATTTATTAATGTACGTTTTTTTATTTGGGAAAAAATCAATTTACACCCCTGAACTTTACATGTTGTGTCAATTTAAACCCTAAACTTTCAATTGAATCAATTTACACCCTGAACTTTTTTAAGTGAATAAATTTAAACCCACGTAATACTAAAACTATAAAATTAATCAAAATTCAATTACCAAATCACCGAAAGATAAAAATAACAAAACGTCTATGACCTCATCATAAAAACGCCCAACCTCAACTATGAAAAAACTCAAATCCTAGTTACCAATTTAAACGGTACAAAAATGTTCAAACCCGACACCAAAACGGTCAAATTTAACCATAAAATATTTAACATAAACTTAAAATTAATTTTCAAAAAATTAACTTTATTTCGATATAAAAACGCCTATGTCTAATTAAAAAAGTTCAAAAATAATAGTAAGTTTATTAATAATGGGTGTAAATTGATTCATTTATTAAAGTTCAGGGTGTAAATTGATTCAATTGAAAGTTTAGGGTTTAAATTGACACACCATGTAAAGTTCAGGGGTGTAAATTGATTTTCTCCCTTTTTATTTTAAATAGATTGTTTTAGTAGACAAGACTATTGTTTATTTTTCTTGATAATTTTTTTTTTTGCAATCATCTATGATTTATACATTGCATTACTCATTGTTGAGTATTAATTAAATGCTAATTTAATTGTTATTTTTTATATGACAATGATGTGGTGATAATATTAGGCTCAATGTTTATAAATAGTTTAATTTCTTTTGATTAACTTAAAAATATATAAAACAAACAAATGAACTATCAGTTTTTTTTAAAAAAATAAGAAATTATTTTGAAATTTATTTATATTGTGTAGACATATACTTTTATAATTAAACATAAATATTAATATATAAAAAGTCTGTTTTATAATATATATATTTTATATTAGAGCATAAGTAATATCTAAAAACTTTAACTATTGATTCAATTATAACAATAAAAAATATTTTTTCATAAAGAAAAAAGTTTGTCAATTTATAATTTGTAATATATTAAAATTGGTGTTGAATCGTCATTTTATACGATACACTCTTTATATAATATTTTGCCCTTCCAAAAAAAAAAAAATCTGGCCTCGCCACTGCATGTGTCATATCACCTGAGTTATGCATGAGTTGGCTTAGATCTTTTGAGTTAGGGACATGAAATTGTGTGGTTGATTTAATGATTAAGATTAGGAATTTTTTTCATCTGAAAATGTGGATTACTTGGTTTAAATGATTTTAACAATGTTTATTATTAATTTTTTCTAGATATTGTATTAGTTTATCTTCCTATTTAAGAAATTGTGTAAATAAATATGTACTCTGTTTTAAGATAACTTTTAATCTATTCAGCTCCATATAGAGAGTGCTTGCATCAATTTATTGGGAAGAAAAACCACCTGAGGCTTTTGATTTAGACATTTTGCATAAGCTTTGATTTTTTGAATAAGGTTTAAAACAAAACTTGGTAGATGGAAATAAAAACACACAAGATAAGTGAGAACTTAAACCCATTAAAAAAAAAGGGGAAATTTCATTGGGTAGCAGAATTTTTAGCAATATTTATAAATATAGCATTTTTAAAAAGTATTTGCAAATATAGCAGATTTTTAAAAACCCTCATCTCATGTGATCAGAGATATCAGTGATAACTTGTAAAATAATCAGTGATTATTAGTGATTCCTTCATAAAATATCAGGATATCAGTAAATTAGTGATTACTAATCACTAGTGACAATTTTGTAATATTTTAACTGCGAATTTAATTTTTCTGCTATTTTTGCAAATATGTTTTTTACTGTTATTTTTATAAATATTGAACATATTTTTTCTATTTTTGCAAGAGCTCAAAAAAAAAAAAATAGTGTATTAATTTTGAACCTGAGTTGGTGGGTTATTTAACCCATTATTTTTAATAATCACGTTCCTTTTAATAATTTCAACCTATTTTACACTAAAACTTTAATAAACATATTATTTTGTAAATTCAAACATAATCTAACAACCCAGTTTAAACCTGCGAGGCAAACTAGCCTTGAAAATTGATTAGAAATTATACTCTTGGGACTTCTAAAATTGTAACCTTGTATGCCAAGTCTAGTGAACTCTACCCAAATTTAACAAATCATGATTTACTGTGATACGTTATTAAAAAAAAAACTTTCAATCAAACAATCAAAGGAATCACGATTGTCCAAGCGGTGGATTTTACGATGTTGGTAAAGACTCGCCGGCAAGATTGAACCAGGATTCTCGTACGATGGAAATGAAATTTGTGTAATACAAATTTCTGTTTGCAGCGATGGATGGTTGTTATATCCGAATTTGAGATTCTAATTTTCCGGTTGAAGAAGGTTTGTACAACTCTGAACTTTGTCGTGTAAGTCTGGTAGTGAAATTGAAATCTTGGTCAAAATTGAGTTAAAATTGAACTCCATTGTAGAAATTGTTTTGAGAGCAATTTTTTATTTAAAATTGAATGGTAATTCAATTGAAGAAGAGAATTGAGCGGTGCTCTGAAGTAAATTTTAACATAAACCCATGTATGGCATCAGACAGCGTGATATTTGTTTCTAGGAATTTGCTCAACAATATGGTCAAAGAGCTCCTTATTTGAATTTGATAGAAATATTTGTAAACTTTAAGTTTAGTGTTTCTTAATTTTTTTTTTTATTGGTTGGAGTACAGTGGTTTGAAGCATTAGAAATTAAATTTCATGAGGCATTTGACTGCTTGAGATTCATCACCTGAAGATTTTTGTTTGAAGCAAAAATCTCTGAAAGGAAAAAAAAAATTGGTGTGGCTTCAAGGTTTGAAATTAAAACTGGATTTTTTGGAGTTTAGTAGGAAGAATTTCTTTGACTGAATCATGTGATGGTGGTGCTATGTTGTGTAAATCCTTTTAGTTTGGTAATGTTGATGAATTTGTACAATGACTTCCAATTTCTGATTTACGATATCGGTTCATCGAGCCTAATCAACTCTGTTTGAAGAAATCTTGTGGAAATTGAACGGCCATGCTAGTCAAGTGGATCTCGATGGTAGAGATAATTTCTTTTGAAATGTGTGTTAGTGAAGTCCACTAGATATTTAATATTAGAGAAGGTATTGGCTTTGAGACATTACACGATGTGGATTTATGTTTTTTTTATATAATTAGTTATCAAAGTAGCACTCTGTTTTTGGGTTTCATCATGGATAGGATCCATTGTTTAAGTTCCATCATTTTGATGGGAATGGAGACTATAGTTCATGGAAGCCAGAGACACAATGTTAACTGCACAACAAAGACACGAGAAGACGATGATCACTCGGTATGAGGTAACTTTTCTAACTCTAAGATCTGATATAGTTAGAAAAGTGAGGATGAGAACTTGCATATGAGGGATAGAGAAACTCAAGAAATAAATAAAGGAGAAAGAGAAAATCTAGGGAGCACGGACACCTCTATTTTCTTGAGGAATTCGTATCGGACACGTGTCTGACACGCATTCATCTGGACACTCCTGGGACATGTGTCTGATACTTCAAAATAAGTGTCCCCCCCTTTTTTTCAAGTTTGACTTTTGGACACGACTAGGATACGGCTTGGACACGACTTAAAGTTAAAAATGACCAAATAATTAGTTTTTTTAAAAAAAAATTAACCTCAACCCTAAAATGAAGTCAGGTTGAACGAGAGGAAAAAAAAGAAAAACCTTTTCACTCCCATACATAGTTTGATCTACATGTTTTATTTATTCTTGACAACTAAATTTGTCATTACATATATATATATATATATATATAAATAATAATAATAACGTGTCCTTGACGTATCCGTATCCTACTTTTTTGAAAAATGGTGTATCGTCGTGTCTGTATCCGTGTTCCATGCTTCCTAGGAGAAAATTATGTATGAAATGCACGTGGAATATTTTGTGATAGTGCTGATCTCCTAGGAAACCAAGGATGAGTGGGTATGAATTTGGGGACGCCTAGCATGCATAGGAGACACTCATGGAGATTGGTTTTGGTTTAGTCACTAACCCAAGTGAATGGATGATGAATTTTATTAGCTGTTTTTTAATAAAGCTTGTTGAATAGGTGGGGTTGGCTATCTACGATTTGGTTGAATGACTAGTAGGAGAGAACCTGGGACGAAATTTTTTTCACTTGAGGCTTTAGGCTCGGATAGCCTATTAGGCTTGAGGTGGAGTGCTAAAGGTCACTAAGAGGTTCAGTGGTGGTAATGAAGGTAGTCATAGGATGTATGTCTTAGAAAAGAATACAGTTCCAGGGTTGGCGGTAACTTCAATTAGTGAAGAGGTTAGTGAGTGAGACTAAAGTCTGGTTTAGGAGACTTAGAGTGAAGTGAAAAGAGAAGGTTACTTGTTTAGATGTTTGCAAGTTGAGTTTTGGAACTTTGTATGGATGACATCTATGGAATGTTTATCAGAAGTTGATTTCAGCACTATAGACCTACCCTATTGATGATGGCAGTTCTAAAAGTTTCATTGGTATTAATGTTACTTTTAGGGTGTTGATATATTTATGAACTGTTTTAACTATTTGCTTGAGCATGCAGCGTAGAAAGGTAATGAATAGTTGCAAGTGGAGGTGGAGCTTATATACTCAACTGATGAACCTAGAGAAATTTGGTGAGGATTTTGAGGTTGTTTAGGATATAGTTGAGTAGGAGGACCTCCAGTCATATCAATTCACGAGAGAACGGTAAGGTAGGAGATTAGATCTCCTAACAGGTATGACTTTGATGATCTCATGTGTTATGTTTTCATTTTATGGTTTGATGTAATTGTTTTGACAATGGTACCTTAGTTTGAGAAATTTCCAATGGTTAGTTTTGAAAAGTATTCTCTGGAACATGTGAAATTTGTTGTAACACCTATTATGTTTCATTTTAGGTTATCTATTGATTTGTGTTGTTATTGAGATGCTAAAAGATCCTTATGCTATTTGTGTGTTGGTAGTATCATATGTGATGATATGTTTCATACTTGAATGTTCAATTGGTAAGGTACATTGGGAAGCTGTTAAGTGTGTTTTGCATTGTGTTGATATATGGTTTATCATATTGGTGAGTTTACTGATATTAAGTGTAGTAGTATGACTCTATTTTGTAGGTGGTTGAGATAAGTGGAGATCGTGATTGTTTGCGTTTGAAGGCCATGTTAGAACCTATGGAGGCTATTTGAAGCTTGGAATTCAACAACATGTAGAACTCTTCTATGTTAGATGGAGTGTTGAGACATGTGTTTCATGGCGGGTCGAAGCACATAGAGACAAAAGGTTGTTGGTTGAAAAAGTCATGTTAACGATAATTTGGTTTATCATTGTTAACCCTGTCCAAGGTTTAAAACCAAACGGAGTTTGGTGGCTGGATTGACACGTCAACATTAGATAGCTAAGTATAATAACCAAAGTGGAGATTGTTAAATTGGTTATTATAATCAGTTGTAATTTACCTATTAATTGGGTTTAATTAGTAGGTGGTTATTGTATTTAGTATTGACATTTATCATGGTATATATAAAGTGACATAAGTGAGTTAGATGCATTATTCATTATCATCATGTGAGGGTGTGAAAGGATGTAAATGGATTCTTGGTGAGAGTTCTCATAACTATGAATTGTATTTTCTCTTCATTACCTCATTTAATTATAATCAAACGATATCTAGTTGATTGTCGGTGATAGTCGGGCAACTGGACTAGTATCCTTAGTGATCCGAACTAGTATACTTCTTTATGTAAAATCCCCTTCTCGATTTATTATTTCAGTAGCGAGAATCATAACAAAATCAATGATGAAGAAGAATTAACAAAGAAGCTCTCCCCTCACAGTCACTCAAATCTGCAGGATTTCGAAGAAGATGATAACACTCTCTCATATGCCTTAATATATTCAAGCACAAAAGAATCTAGTTCAATTCCATGTGACTTTATTCTTTTATAAACCGTTTTCATGAGCACACCAAGGACGATACTATTCTAGAAGCCTTTATTCCTTCTTATCCTTGCGTATGACTGATTTTAAGAGCCAATCTTCACAAAAGTGGTATATTAGCAAAAATTGAAAGTGGAAAAGAATCATCAAGAGTGGAGATGGGAAACACTCACCAAAATCGTGCTTCTGTTTCAACTTCAGTTCAGAAGGTACCTTCAATTCTTTTTCTAACTTCTAACCTTTGAAATAGTTTAATAAAATTCTTACCAAAACAAAATTCTTCTATAATATAAACATAAAAATATATTAAAAATTCAATTTTTATGTATAATATTTACAATTTATAAATATAAATATATATATATATATATCGGCAAATTTTCATGTCTTTTACCCTCCGTTGACAATATATTTCCATGCACTATGCATAGTGAAAAAAAAAAGAGTTTAAAAGTTGTTTCCGCTCTGTTAATTAACCATTCATGCAATTATCTGAATTAGACAGCTTAGCTTTCTGTTAGTTTTTTTTTTTTTTTTTTTTTTTTTCTTTTTATATAATTTTCTTTAAAGAAACATAGCAAAAACTTTTAAAATTGGAAAAATAGATATACAGAGGTGTTATTTTAAAATAATTTAATAATTTAAGTACACTTTATTTTGTAAAAAATAATAAAAGAGAGAATTTTAATCGACCAAGTGTTGAATTATCCAATTATGATGTGCAGTAATTTTTTTAATTAAAGAATCCTTTTAATTTTATAGAATAAATGATATCAGTAATTAAAAAACGTTTCATTTACATTTATATAGTTATTCAAAGAAATATTTTGATACAAACAATTTAAAGGGGTAACTACTGAAATAATATATTTTTAGATACTAATTACTGACTTTTAAAAAATTACACAAATAGTATAATTATAAACCCATTTAGTAATATTTTAATCAAAGTCAAAATATTTTAAATTCATTTTTTTTAATTCACTTTTAATAATCGTCAGTGAATTGACAATAAGGTATTTTTAAATATATAGCACATTTTCAATTGTATATTTAAAAATAAAATAAAATTTACATTCATTAAATAATGAAACAAATTCATTAAAATCATAAAATTAACAAAATTTGAAAAATTCTAAACTTTGATTTAAAACATCTTAATACAAAAATATAAAATTTAACAATAAGGGGTATATTTTTTATTTACATTTATTAATTGGCAATGATTAGAATTAAGTGGTATTTCTAAATATATATAACATTTTTTTAAATTGACATTCATTAAATAATGTAAGAAATTCATTAAAATGGTAAAATTAACAAAATTTGAAAAATACTAAATTTTAATTTAAAACATCAAAATATAAAATATAAAATTTAACATTAAGATTTATCATGTCACACGAAATAATTTTTTCAATAAAATAAAATAATTAATTTAATGAAAATAAAAGTGTCATTTTTTAAAATAAATTAAAATTATGCTGTTTTTCTTTTACGAAAATAAATTAGAATTTACTATTTTTAAATCAGATAAAGATAAAAAAAGCACCATTGAATACAGTTAATGATTTTAATTTAAATTTAGATTGATTAAATAAATAAAACATTCACGAAAAAGTGAGTATATATAGTTAGGTAGTTAGGTTACATGAGATCGAATGTTCGAGGTTTTCAATCAAATAAAATATCTAAAAAATAAAGGGCAAAAAAACCCGTAAACTGATTCAATTTTAGAAATAATATGGTGGGTTGGTGTGATAATGATGAAAGACGAAATCGAGATAAGCATGGTTAGAAAAAGGAAGCTTAAGAAGCAAGTAATTATAAATGGAAAATATTTAGATACTCGTTAATGAAAATGAGTTTATACTCACCGTTCTACGTATCATTTTTCTATTGGATAATACACTAATGTATCTATGTATTTATTAAAAAAAACTCATATATTTATCGGTACGTACCCAAATATCTTCCATTATAAAACACCCATGGTAGCAAGCTTCATAGCCATGGACTCAGCAACACATTTATCTTTTCCAAGTTTTTAAGATTTGAAACCTGAAACAAACTATGGAATTCCAGTTTAGTTTCTTCCATAAGTTTCCTTTCTTTAATGATAATTAAGGATAAATCATCTTGTAAAGTAAAGACTCAGTTTTGTTTTTTGTTTTTTTATGCAGAAGAAAACCCCAGTTCCAGAATTCACTGATAAAGTGTTTTCTTGGTCACTAGAAGATATTCTCAATGAGCATCTTTACCAACACAAGGTTATTGATTATTATTTCACTTCAATTTTTTTTGTTCTTTCAAACTAATCCTAGCTCAAGATTCCAATAGTTTCAAATGAAATATTTTTAATCTCATTTAAGTGTAGTAATCAGAACTGAATAGCTTGGTCAACTTGCTTAACTTAATAGCTTCCATGTTTTATTTGGATGTTCTTGATCATTAATCATTAAAAAAAATTAAAATTAAAATTAAAATGAAGGTGAATTCTTTCTATGTTTTTCCATTGGTGTTACTGAAGCTTATAGACATTTCCTGTTTTATGCTTTTTATAATTACAAATTACAATGTTGGATTATGTTGTTTGATTCGTCTTCTTTCTCTCAATTCACTGTAATATTCTTCAGTTCCAAGTAGATAATTGAAGTCAGTATTCCATATATTGATTTTTTTCTTCTTAATGGTTTGTAGATCAAGAAAATCCCAGATTCTTTTGAATCCATTCAGCATTATTTCGAGTCTTTTTACTACCTTTTACTAGAGGAGACTAGAGCTCAGCTATGCTCCAGTCTAGAGATTATACCCACGGCACCATTCGCTGAAGTGAAATCTGTTGAAGAATGTAAGCCTTTTGGCATGGGATTCTATAATTGCAATGTCGATGAGTGGTTAAACAGGTTCAACAGAATTGGAAAGGAACCGTACAAAAGTTTACCTGGAGATGTACTTATTTTGTCAGATTTCAAACTGGAAAGTGTTTCTGATCTTCAGAGGATCGGCAAGTCTTGGACTTTTGCATCCGTTCATCAAATTTCAGAATGTAAGAGTAAGGATGGTATCATCTCCATTTATTATAAATTGAAAGTGCCGGTGAAGAACTTGGATGTGATCCAGAAATCAATGTTTGTTGTCTTTTTGGCCAACATACTCCCGAATAAAAGAATATGGAATGCTTTACACATGGAAGGAGATTTAACGATTATCAAGGAAGTTTTATGCCGAAACTCTATGGTGAGGGACTTATCGCTGCTAACTAAGTAATATTGCTGAGTTTGTGATATTGTTTCAAGTTTCTATGGAAAAACAAGAATTAATATTTGAACTGAAGTTAATAAACTCTTTCTTTGCACAACAGGTTAGCGAAGATTGCCCCCTCTCTAGCCTCCGGAATGAATATTTGAATGCAAGTTTTGTCTCTTCATTGAATGCTTCTCAAGTGAAGGCAGTTTTGACATGCCTTTACAAAGCAAGCTGTGAGAAGAAATCTTCTGTTGAACTTATATGGGGTCCACCAGGGACCGGGAAAACAAAGACTGTCGGTGTCATGCTCGTAAACCTCATGAAGAAACAGTGTAAAACCATTGCAGTAGCACCGACAAATGTTGCTATTGTGGAAGTGGCCTCACGAGTCCTTAATTTGGTAAAGGAATTGCAAATAAAAGACTCAGAATCAGATTGTCTGTTCTATTCTCTTGGGGATGTTCTTTTATTTGGGAATAAGGAGAGGCTCAAATTTGGCTCAAATGTTGAAGAAATTTATTTGGAATATCGGGTTCAAAAGCTTGTAGAATGCTTGGATCCACTTACCGGTTGGAGGCATTGCTTTGCATCCATGATTGATTTTCTGGAAGATTTTGTTTCTCAATATCATATTTTCTTGGAAAATGAACTAATCATAAACCGAGATCAGAGTGAGAACAGTGCAATTGATGAGAAAAATTGCCAAAAAAAAACTAAAGATGATAAGGTGGTTAGCAAATCTTTACTTGAATTTGCAAGAGAGACGTTTATCTCTCTTGCATCTCCACTCAGAATGTGCCTTTCAATATTATGTACTCATATACCCAAAAACTGCATTTTGGAGCACAATCTTCAGGAGATGGCTGCACTTAATTTGTCACTAGAATGTTTTGAAAAACTATTGTTTCAAGAAAACATCGTTTCTGATGTTGTTGAGCAGCTTTTTACATGTTTAGCTGTTGGTGAAGATATCCCTACAGCATATAGAATTTTTAAATCCCGGTTCAACTTCAAGAGAAGTAATTGCATCTCTGTTTTAAAAGGTCTTCAATGTTCCTTATGTAGACTTGACCTTCCAAGTGTCACATGCATTGAATCAAGCGATGTCACATTCAGTGAATTAATCGAGTCTTTCTGCCTTCAGAATGCGACATTGTTCTTTTGCACTGCTTCAAGCTCATCTAGGTTACATTCAATGTCATTAGAACCTTTTAAAGTTTTAGTCATTGATGAAGCGGCACAACTGAAAGAGTGTGAATCTGTGATTCCACTACGACTTCCAAATATAAAGCATGTGGTACTAATGGGTGATGAGTGCCAATTACCAGCAATGGTTGTAAGCAAGGTAGAGTATGCAACTTTAGTATTGTATTTGTCACTGATTACTATTTTAGTTGAGTTTCCAAGTTCTCAAAACTCAAATTCTAATCTTTAGACTTGTTACTCCTTTCGTTTAAGGTTGCAGATGATGCTGGCTTTGGAAGAAGTTTATTTCAGAGGCTGAGCACATCGGGCCACCCAAGACACCTTCTCAATGTTCAGTATAGGATGCACCCATCGATAAGTTTCTTTCCAAATTCAAAATTCTATACTTCCCAAATCTTAGACGGTCCCAACGTTGAATGTATAAACTATCGGAAGGACTATCTTTTGGGGTCGATGTTCGGTCCCTATTCTTTCATAAACATACAAGGTGGAAGAGAAGAGACAGACTATGATGGTCATAGTCTAAAAAATATGCTGGAGGTAGCTGTTGTTTGTAAAATAGTGCTAAGTTTGTACAAAGGTATGTCTAGTCTAAGTTTTCTGCTAGTTTTATTATTTATTCCATTTTTCCTCCAACTGTATTTTATAGCAAGTACAATAGTTCTTATCAAATTCTTTTCCATAACTTTTTTTTTATGGTACAGAGTTGTAATTTTCTCCTTTGTTTTGGTAATATTACAAGTACAATGTTATATATAAAATAAAGAGGTGAAATTAATATCAAGGTTGAGTGAATATCTTAAGCTGCAATTGATAGAAATTTTCTGATGTCAAACAATCATTTGAGGGTGTTGTGAAATATCGAGAAAAGAAGTAAAGAAAGATATAAATAACGACATAGATTTACGTGGAAAAAGATCTCAAAGGAAAAAAAAATGATTGGAAGGAGAAGAAGTTAACCATGTCAAAATTGGTCGAAGGGATAGTGTTTTTGTAGCTAAAATATTACAGATCCTTACAGTGGTGCAATGCAACTAGCTTGAAGCAATGAAGAGAGTGATTGACTTGATTTATCATATTGTCTTATTTGAAGCTACAACGGTCTTTCAGTTGTTGAAAGTACATTTTTTTTATTTTCATGTTGGATAAAAAATTCATAGTGCTAGTGAATCTGAGTGAGGTTAAAGGGATTCCCTTTTTCTATTTGTAGTCTATATTGAAGGAGTTTCAGAAAATTGCAATTGAGAATTTATAGAAAGATCAAGAAAAATAGATTATAGATTTTGATAAATTAGAATATTCACTTCGATTATGTTTACCTTAACGAGAAACATATTCAAATGATAGCTTGTTGTTTTTTGGCTTTTTCGCTTTTCTTACAGCTTGGACAAGCTCAAAAGAGAAGTTAAACGTTGGTGTTATCTCACCATATTCTGCTCAAGTAACAGCAATTCAAGAGAAACTTGGACGACGGTATGATGACCTTGATGGGTTCAAGGTCAAAGTGAAATCAGTAGATGGTTTTCAAGGTGGTGAGGAGGATATAATCATTATTTCTACTGTTAGATCAAATACAGGGTCTTCAATCGGATTTTTATCCTGTAATCAACAGACCAACGTTGCTCTTACAAGAGCCAGGTACTGTTTATTGCAATTTGGAATTGTAAGCTAACATTTTACTTTATTTTATATCATTTGGTGAATACTTACTGCACATTGATGTATGTGCATCAGGTATTGTCTGTGGATATTGGGGAATGATAAACCCCTATCAAACAGTGAGTCTGTTTGGGCGCATTTGATTATTGATGCTAAGAAACGTGGCTGTTTCTTCAATGTTGATGACGACAAAAATTTGGGAAACTTTGTATTGGATGTAAAGAGAGATCTTGATCAATTCGATGATCTTTTTGTGGGAGACAGTATTGTTTTCAGAAGTGCGAGATGGAAGGTTTGAGTCCTATAATATTTCTCATGTTTATGTTTTTTCCCCTCATTCTACTCACCTTTTTTTGTTTTTCCTTTTTACATTCATAGGTTCTATTCAGTGATAAATTTCTGAAATCTTTCAAGAATTTGTCAACAATCGGTACAAAGAAAAAGGTTTTGTATCTTCTACTGAAACTTTCCAGTGGATGGAGACCTAAACCGAGACATGTAAATTTGGCATGTGGAAGTTCTACACAAATTTTGAAGCAATTCAAGGTAGAAAGTCTTTATGTTGTTTGTGCAATTGATATAGTAAAAAATGCAACAACATATATGCAAGCCCTGAAGATTTGGGATGTCTTGCCTCTCGAGGATATTCCAAAATTGACTGAATGTCTTAACAATATATTCAACACATACACAGATGACTACATCGATCGTTGTCAAGAGATATGTTATGAGGGGTATGTAGCATTTCTGCGCATCTTTGAGTTAGGAAACTTGTAACATTCCTTTTTCTGTTCTTTATAATAATTTGATCGACTTTATGTAATGCATATCTTACTGTATGTTAGTTAACTTTTAGGAGTTTCCTTCTTTGTTTAGGAATTTGGTAGTTCCCATGACTTGGTCGTCCGCTTGCAAGAATCGTATTAACAAACCGTGTGAAGACAGCTTGCAAGGTTCTAATGATTATAGAAATGCTGTTGAAAATTCAAAGGTCAAGGATAGCTTGTTGCTAATGAAATTTTACTCCTTATCATCCAGTGTGTTGAGTAGTTTGCTTTCGGGTAGAGATGGCATTGAGTTTGATTTACCCTTTGAAGTAACAGAAGAAGAACTTGAGATAATCCTTTATCCCAGAAGCACTTTTATACTTGGACGGTCAGGAACAGGGAAAACTACTGTATTGACCATGAAATTGTTTCAGAATGAAAAGTTGTATAATTTGGCAGCAGATTCCTTTGGAGTCAAAGAAGATACGAGTTTGGATTGTAGTAAAGAAGATGAGATTTTGGAGAGTCCAGCAGAGGCAAATGGAGGTGTCTTGCGCCAGCTTTTCTTGACAGTTAGTTCTAAACTGTGCTATGCTGTTAGGCAGCATGTATCTCATTTGAAAAGGTGGGGTGCAAACCGGTAAAATTGTTGGTATTATCTGCTTTTCCATGTCTTCTCTGCCTGACCACATAAATATTTCTTTCACACTTTTACCTTTTTTTTGCTCAAAAGACAGCCTATTTTTACTCTGAGGAAGTTCATGTTTTTTAATTCATCATAGGAAACTATTTCTCTTATGGTCAAAACTCAAAGTGTAAATATGTAAAGTTCTTTTGCGATTTTTTTATAACTAAACTGAGAGTGGTTGGGCAAGTTTGCGCGCACCTCGACTAATCTCACGGGCCCTTCAACACTTGGTATCGGGAAACACGTAGGATGTTCTTTGGTGATTTGTTGCTTGGAAAATTTTGAAATCTCTTAAAGCAATGACTTCTTGTTCAACTACTATTTTCTTGTATCTGAATTTGATCTGCAAATAATATGAAATCTAAATTGCTAATTTGTCAAAGTGTTTTTGTTGAAGTCATCATTTTCCTATTTGATTATTGGATACACTAATGTTTATCAATTTTAATGAACTATTTAAGATTTAACATTATTTTTATTGAATTTAATGTAGTTTACTCTATTCCCTTACAGCCATGCATGTGGTGGAAATGTTACAACAGCTACTACGTTTGGTATGGAAAATATGGGTGACTTAGAAGCACAATTCCTGGATGTCCCAGATTCATTTGCTAATATTCCACCTGAAGTCGTACCCTCTTGTGATAACTTTCTACAAGTTCTTGATGATGCTTGACGGAACGTTGCATAATTCATTTTTTGAAAGATTTTACGATGCAAAAAAACTTTTGCATGGTCAAATCCATGACTCAAGATCTGTTGCCTTCCAATCTTTTATAAGAAAGAAAGAAGTTGATTACGATCGTTTTAGTTCTTCTTATTGGCCCCATTTCAATACTCAACTAACGAAAAGGCTAGACTGTTCTAGAGTTTTCACTGAGATTATTTCACATATAAAAGGTGATCCTCAAGCCATTGATAAGGGTGATGGTAAACTAAGTAGAGAGGACTTTGTTTTACTGTCGGAAGGTCGAATATCCAGTTTAAGTAGGCAGGAGAGGGAGATGATATATGATATCTTCCAAAGTTATGAAAAATTAAAAGGGAAAAATCACGATTTTGATTTGGCTGATTTTGTTATTGATCTACACCATCGTCTTAGAGATCAAGGATATGCCGGGGATGAAATAGATTTCATTTATATTGATGAGGTCCAAGATTTAACAATGAGTCAAATCGCGCTATTTAGTTATATATGCAGAAATGTCGAGGAGGGGTTTGTATTTTCAGGTGACACCGCTCAAACTATTGCAAGGGGGATTGATTTTAGATTTCAGGATATAAAATCATTGTTTTACAGCAAGTTTATATTACCAAAGAGAGGTTGCAGAGGTTCTGAAAGAGAAGATAAAGGACGAATCTCAGAGATATTTCAGTTGAGCCAAAATTTTCGAACCCATGCTGGAGTTCTTAATTTATCACAGAGCATTATTGAACTTCTTTATCATTTTTTCCCTCAATCTATTGACATTTTGAAGCCTGAAACCAGTCGTATTAATGGAGATCCCCCAATGTTGCTTGACTGTGGAAACAATGAAGATGCTATTAAGATGATCTTTGGAAATGAAAGTGGTGGTGGTAGCAATATGAAAGGATTTGGAGCAGACCAAGTAATATTGGTACGTGATGATTCCACTCAGAAAGAGGTATCGGATTATATTGGGAAAAAAGCCCTTGTTCTTACTATACTGGAGAGCAAGGGTCTTGAATTCCAGGTAAATTCGTGCCTTCAAAATATTAGTTTTCTTTTAAAAATAAACATATGCAAATGCTTATTCAAGAATTTTTTGTGCCACTTGTTAATGTGTTTTTAAAATTAACGGATTCACTAGATTTGCAAAAAAATATTATTAAAACGTTGGATCGTGGATCACATTTTCATTATGTTCGTAACATTCCAATCTCTAGGATGTGCTATTGTACAACTTTTTTGGTTCATCACCTCTGGAAAATAAGTGGAGAGTTATTTACAAATATATGGAGGAACAAAGTATGCTTGACTCCAGCTTATGTCAGTCCATCCCACAATTTTGTGAGTCAAAACATAACCTTGTGTGTTCTGAGCTGAAGCAATTGTATGTTGCCGTTACTCGTACCAAGCAGCGACTCTGGTTTTGTGAGGATATAAAAGAGCATTCTGGACCAATGTTTGAGTTGTGGAAAAAAAAAGGTGTGGTACTAGTTCAGCAGCTAGATAATTCACTTGCACAATCCATGCAAGCTTCAAGCAGTAAGGAGGAATGGAGGTCACGAGGTATTAAGGTTAGCATGTCCCATATTTCTAACCGATGTTGAGTTGACAAAAAAATTGTATTATTCATATAACATATTTATCTCTTTGTTTTGTTATTTTTAGTTGATGTTGATGATGACGGCGACTATTATAATATAAGTTTTATGTTATTCACTAATATATTTTTATCTTATTAAAAAAATATAAGCGGTATTCACTCTTTTGTCGACGTTCATTTTTTATATTATATGAACATGTTTTAGGGCAGAAAATGTATTGCACAAACTAAATGTATTGTCCAATTATTTTTTTTAACATGGGGTTGAAGAATCCATAGAGTTTCTATTATTTAAACTACTTATCAAACCAAATTCTAATCCTTTCCTCTAACTTGACAGCTATACCATGAGCACAACTATAAAATGGCAATAAGGTGTTTTGAAAGAGCTGAAGATGTTTATTGGGAAAAAAAATCCAAGGCCTCTTGCCTTCAAGCTGATGCAGAATGCATTCGCAATGTGAATCCTTCTGAAGCTGATGCATTCATCAGAGAAGCAGCTAAAATATTTGAAGCTATAGGCATGGCTGTTTCTGCAGCCCAGTGTTTTTTGGATATAGGGGAGTTTGAAAGAGCAGGTATGGACTGGATATTTTACGTCACACGTAACATTTGTTATCCCAATTTCACATTATTTATGAACGTTAGAAAATAGAAACCATCAGTTTTTATCTGTTTTTTGTTGAAAGGAATCTGGATGTTCGATCCTATATTGATCTTCAAGTCCATTTAGACTTGTGCTCATGCATAAGGTTTATCCCTTTACCAATTTACCATTGTATACAATTTCATGTTTTTTGATTAGTTTACTGCACATGATTGTGTATTGGATATTTACAGCGTTCTTATATCCTATGTAGACAAGAAACTTGTATGAACTTTTTTTCCCTTGTATTTACAGCGTTCTGTGATTGACACCTATACTAGTGTGCTCTCACATAGAAATTCATATATGTGATATCCTTGCAGGGGAAGTTTTCTTAAATAATTGTGGAGAGAATGAGCTGGATAGAGCAGGCGAATGTTTCTGTTTAGCAAAATGCTATAATCGTGCTGCTGTTGTATACTTCAGAGGAAATCGTTTCTCGAAGTGTTTGAATGCTTGCACCGAAGGGAAATTGTTTGACACTGGTTTGAAATACATTCTGTCCTGGAAACGTGATCGTCTTGCAACTGGAGATGAAGAAATAGAGAAACTTCAACAAAAATTCCTAGAAAATTGTGCTCTTCATTATCACAATTGTGGAGACAACAAGTCCATGATGAAATGTGTTAAAGCTTTTTGTTCCTTAGATTTGATGCGAAAATTCTTGAAGTCCTTGAATTGCCTCGATTGGCTTCTTTCTTTGGAAGAAGATTTGGGAAACTTCCTGGAGGCTGCAAACATTGCAAAGTTGAGAGGTGATTTTCTACATGTGGCTGATCTTCTTGGGAAGGCAGGAAATTTTAATGAAGCATCCATGCTTCTTATACACTATGTGCTTGCTTACTCTCTTTGGTCGCCTGTAAGCAAAGGTTGGCCCTTGAAGCAGTTTAAACAAAAGCAAGAAATTTTGGGAAAGGCCAAGTCTTTTGCAGAAAATGATTCGAAAAGTTTCTACGAGTGTATTTGCACCGAGGCTGACATTTTATCAGATGAAGATGGAGGTTTGGAAACTATGGGTAATTATCTAGCAGCTTCTAGAAAACACAAGAGTGTTACAGGGGAAATGATATCTATTCGAAAGATTCTGGACGCTCACCTTGAGTTAAACCCATTAAAATATACTTGGGAAGACAAACTGGTTCCTGATCTGACCAAGCATTCAGAAGAAATGATTTTGAAAAACCAGGTATCTATTGAGACTATGGTTCATTTTTGGAACTTTTGGAAGGACAATATTTTTAAAATCTCTAGGAGTCTTCAGTGTCTTACAGTTACAACTAAAAATGCAAACCCTTATGGTGAGTTCTGTTTAAATTTTTTCGGTGTTTGGAGGGAGGATAGCAACTACATACTGCTCAATTCTAATGCTGATTGGATCAGTAAAGTGGATGAAAGATTCCTTTGTAGGAATGGTAAATTGGTTTCAATCGGTGCGGACCAGTTTTTTTTCTTTGCAAGGACATATTGGTGCTCAGAATTGGTTGCTTCCGGTATCAAGGTATTAGAAAAGATTGAAGGCCTTGGTAAATTCTCAGACAAAAACCAAATCTCGACCTTCTGTCAGTGCATGCTTTTTACTCACATGTTTGAAGTTGCCAAGTTTCTTCTGGAGAGTGAGTGTTTGATCCAGAAAAATCATGAGAAGACATTAGAGAGATTTTGTAAATTGGCAAAAGGGAAATTGCAAAGCTTTTTATTTCCACCAAGCTGTCACACAGCATTAAACAAGAATCTGATTTCATTCAGAGCTAATAGTGCTTGTCGGAATCTAATGAATGAAATTATTGCTGAGAACATTGGCTTAGGGAGACAACCAACTTATGGCCAAGTTGGAAGGGTTACAATGATGATTCTTGGATCAGGTAAACTCAATAAGGAGTTATCTGAAAAAATTGCGAAGTGGTTGGGGGAGAATCCACCTTGGAATGCATTCATTGAAGAACTCAACGATAGTAAGAGTTCAGAGAATCAACAAAGTCTTTCCTTAAATGACACAAAAACTGCAATAGAGATGACTCTTGTGTTGAAGTTTCATGAAGCTCTGGGTGATACATACAGCGCAAACTGGCTCCGAGAACGTGATTATATTTCACCCTTCTGTTTCATGTACCTTGTTGAAAGGCTTCTGATTATGGTAGCATCCTTCCAGGGATACTTTGTCACTACGAAATCGTCATTTGTTGAATGGCTCGTATATCATCAAGGGAATACTGACACAACTTCTTCCATTATGGGAGCTGAAACCCAATGTCCTTTCCGAGCCACCCTTGGGTTTTTGGCTGATATTCTTCAGCAATTTCTTTTCAACATGGAAGACACGCTGGATTGGACAAGAAACACACATGGAAATGTAGACTACTATCCAGCACTTGTGCGGAAATTGGTTGTCGTCACATGTTTACTTCATATCAACTTTGGGATTTGCTCTGATATACTCAACAATTTGTTGGAGTGCAACTTTATTACTGAACATTTACCGTCAGAATTTTGCCGTGCGCTTGAGAGAAGTTTACCGATTGATAAAATAAATATGTTTGCTGAATTCTTCAAGGGAATTGGAAACCCTATGGTGGTTGTGAGTTTGGCTGAAAATCACGAACCTTTCATCGGTAGAGATGCAATTTTTATTGACATGAGGATCCATCCTGGATTGGAAGACATACTAATGGTTTTATTTCCGAAGGAAGCTGAATCTTCACAAAGTTTAAATGGAGCTCTTACAGTAGATGGTGGAGTTGATACTAGTGGCAAAGTGCTTTCATCATCTTCCCCTAACTCGGCTTCAGAGGAAAACAAGGAAATGAAATCTGATTGTGAAAGTGGTGGAAATCTGTCAATGCTTCTTAATTTTTGGGAAATATTTGAAGCCCTCTCATTGGGTGAAAATGAAAGAGATAAACTATCAAATGCCTCACAAATCAAGGTAATACCCCAATCGTTGTTTCATATCTTTCGAATCAAATTCAGTGTGAGGTATCTAATGGAATTTCATTTACACCATGTAGATGGATGTGGAGAAATGGATTCACCATTTAACTGTTGCAAGAAACATTAAAGAGCAGGATATTCCTTTGGAGGATGGAGAAAGATTCTTACTGCTGGAAGTGGATGACATTCTTCATGATTTAAAATTACTTTCTACTACTTTGAGTGTAGGGTAAGTTTGTTCATACTTTCATATTCATTGTTTAATTTTTCATGGTCCATTTTGGTTTGCTATATGCTTGAATTTTTTCTTCTTCAGTCGGCCTGAGAAAAATGTATCACTAGTGGGATCAATTTCAAAGAGATTATATTCAAAGAGGATAAAGTTGGAGCCTATCTTGAATAAACTACTTAATGAAGATGGTAAAGCAAAAGCCTATGATTCGTCAGCTTCCCAAATTGTGGAAGACTACGAGCATGGCAAGCACGCTTGTGATTCCGGCCATGCAGAAATTACAGACAACAAAGGGAAGGGAAAACAAAAGCCAAAGAAAAAGAAAAAGGAAAAGAAAGAAAAGAAGGGAAAAGGCAGCAAGAAATAAATATAAGGTTGCCTATAAAATACCATATGTGAATTGGTCCCTTACATTTGAGATTTTCTTCCCTATGCTTTCATTTAATGAATGGTAAACACGGACATGACATATATTCTATGTGGTGATACACGATGTGACATATTTTGACATATTTTCGTGTTGTACCAGCTGAGTTATGCATAGGTTGGTTTAGATCTTTTGAGTTAGGAACATGAGATTGTGTGGTTGATGTAATGATTAAGATTAGGAAGTGGGGATTTTTTTTTCATCTGAAAATGTGGATTACTTGGTTTAAGTGATTTTGACAAGCATGTTTATTATTATTTTTAAGTAACGAAGATGAAATGAATGAGCAAGAATTATAGTAACAATTGCAAAAAAATATTATTTTTATCAACGTCGTTAGGGAGATTTGCTTCTTAAAATGAAATTTTATTTTAAAAATTACCTAGAGTACTATTGATTTGTACTTGAGTTTTTTTTCTAATATTTAGTGAACTTGTATTAGTTTATCTTCCTATTGAAGAAATTGTAAATATGTACTCTGTTTTAAGATAACTCTTAATCTATTCAAAATTGGTCTAAAATTAGTGTTTTGATAATTTTACTGCTAAGCAAGAAAATACAGAAGAGAGAGGAGAGTACACAAGTTTATATTGATTCAATTTATTGGGAAGAAAAACCACCTGATGCTTTTGATTTAGACATTTTGCGTAAGCTTTGATTTTTGAATAAGGTTTAAAACAAAACTTGATGGATGGAAATAAAAACACACAATATAAGTGGGAACGTAAACCCATTAAAAAAGAAAAAGTAAAGCTGTGTATAAATTTTGGAACCTGACTTGGTAGGTTATTTAAGCCATCATTTTTAACAAGCTCGTTCATTTTAATAGTTTCAACATATTTTACATTAAAACTTAACCAACCTACTGTTTTTTAAATCCAAACACAGTCTAACAACCCAGTCTAAACCCGCGAGCCAAACGAGCCTTTAAAATCGATTAGAAATTATACTCTTGGGACTTCTAAAGTTGTAACCTTGTACACTAAAGGGGCGTTTGGTTTGCGGGAATTGGCCATGGGAATGAGTTTTTAATACTCATTCCATTGTTTGGTTAAACCTCTAATTACCATTGGTATTGACATTCAATTCTCATCAAAATCTCCCCTATATTTAACATTGATATTAGTTTTGGCATTGACATTGACATTGGCATTGGCATTGACATTTAATTAAATCCTCTCCAATTTTGTGCTCTTTGGTATTTCTAATTAAAAAAATATTATGAGCATTTTAATAGGTTACAGTGAACAAGATAAAATTAAAAAGGAAAAAAATTAAGTAAAAAAAATATATATTTTTTTTAAATCAAAAACTATTTTTTAAAGAAACTCAATATATTATACATAATTAAATTAAAAAAAATGTTCAAAATAATATACTCAGTAATTTAGATAAATTTTACTTTATAGTACTATTTTAAAGCTTAATTTCAAATACAACATTTTTTTTAAAGAACACTTTTTCACTTTTTTTTAATTAATAAATTTGTTTTATTATTAAACCCCAAATATTTTAATGACAACAATCATTTATTTTTTATCGTCACTTAATATCAAATATTTTATATAATAATACATGATTGTAAGAAATTGATTCCTATATGTTTCATCAATTTTATTCTATTTTATTTAATGAAATAATATTTAAAAGGAAATTAAAAAAATCCAAACGTATAAATAAAATATAGTTGATAATTTTAATTTAATTTAATTTAATATCATTAATTAATTTTTTCAACTTTTTAATTAAATTTTAAATAATAATTAAATAAAAAAAAAATCATATTCACTGCTTCAAAAACAATAATCATATTCCCATAAATCCAAATTCCAGCACACTCCAAATACATACATCATATTCTCAGACATTTAAATCTCATTCAAGCACACTCCAAACACAGGTATCAAATTCTCATCCATTTTATTCTCATACTATTTATTCCCAGACATTCAATTTCAATTCCCGCATACCAAACGCCCCTAAGTGTAGTGAACTCTACCCTAAATTTAACAAATCATGATTTACTGTGTGATACGTTAAAAAAAAACATTCCCGAAAGTTGTGCAACCATTTTCCTTAACTTGTTCCATATTCAAGAGTAGTTTTAACTTGTTTCATAAGATTGGAAAACACTAGCTAAATTGCTTTGAATTCGAGTTCAACCATTGTCCTCTTGTAGACTCTATCTTCAAATTGGCTGATGTTGCACGAGCATGAGTATTGTTATGGGTGAAAATATTGTTAAGAGTAAAGTGACCACGTGCCGAGCATACGAAGAGACACGGGGAAGTTCAAACTCTTTCAACCTACGCGAGCGAGCCTGGTTGTATGAGCGTGCCACGCACGACGGACCCGACCTCCACCACTAGCGGAGAATATACCATCAAGAGAGGTCCGCAAATATCTCGACTGACCAGGACCACGAGGCACAACCATCTAATTATTGATGGAGTGACTAACTCGCAGGTGCGTATAGACGCGGACACATCTCAAAGAAATATAAACTAAGTGTCCGAGTAAGAAGCTCCGCTACTACGCTGTGCTTATCTACCTCCACCTCAGAGAAGCGTAGGTACACACCTACATACTTACACACCTACATACCTACACACCTACACACCTACACCCATTCAAGACCCAACACATGGACCAATCCGTGTGTGACACGTGGCTTGATGACATCATCCATTTCCACTCCTATAAATAGGAGATGAGAAATGGCCAAAAGGTAATTCATATTTCATTCCACATTTGTTCTAACCACTACCTCTGCTCTGCTCTAACTTAAGCATCGGAGGGTGTTAGGCCGGCACCACACCGGTGCTACTAGCTCTACTTGCGCAGGTGATCACCTACGTACCAGGACACCTACGCAAGTTACTTCCAACGCGGATCTTCGCCTCCGACTCAGTACAAATTTATTGTTCGTTGCACACGTGGAAGCAAGAGCGGCATTGGCGCGGAGCACGCCCGCGCGTCATACTTAGTACCATTTCCACGCAACAACAGTTGGCGCCGTCTGTGGGGAGTAATACTTTATTACGTGCTCTACCATCAAGAATGAGTCGGAGGAGTCATACAGAGCACCGTGCTGGTAATGAAGGAGTGGAAAACAACATTCTTCGTACTAGGAGATACCCGGCTCATGGGGACAGAGATCGGGTTCAAGAAGAGGAGATCGAGAGAGTTGAACCCTTGCCGGATAGGAGGGTGGATGCCTTGGAAGAACAAGTTCGAGTTGTGAATCGAGACCTTTCAAAGGTACTTGAAATACTCAATCAGAAGTTTGTAGTCGACCGCCAAGAATCAAACCCCGGTAATGGCAAAGGCAAAGAACATGTGGAGTATGTAGATGAGTCGCGAACCAACGGAGGAGGTGGCTCGAAGGGGAAGCAGAGGATGAACAATCAACATGCTGCCTCGTCCCGTCTTGAACCTGGACAATCTCGACTGAAGGGAGGATCCGACCTCCGAGATGTTTTGAATCAAAAGAGGAAAGAGCAAACTGAAATTATGAAATCCACCGCGGAAAGCACCCAACCTTGGGCACCGGAGCTAAAAAAGCTTCAAGACGAGCTCGGTCACATGAAGAAAGAGTACCGAGGTAAGGCTCCCCTTGCTTTGGAAGACCTCCTCGAGCAGGCAGAGCCTCCATTCACCGACGACATTATGGAGGTAGACTTACCCGCCAAGTTCAAGATGCCAACCATACCCACCTATGATGGCTCTAAGGACCCGGTTGAACATGTTGACACGTTTCGGACCTGGATGGAGCTCCAGGGAGTCCGAGACGCAATCAAGTGTAGGGCATTCCCTCTCACTTTAGGAGGTCCTGCACGAGGATGGTATAGACAACTCAAGCCAAGGTCCATTTCCTCGTTTAAAGACCTTACGCGGTCCTTTGTGACTCAGTTCCTCGGAGGAAGAGATCACAAGAAGCCGGCTACGCACCTGTTAACTATTCGTCAGAAATGGGGGGAGAGCCTACGTGACTACGTGGTAAGATTCAACAATGAAGCATTGAAAGTAGAAGGTTATAGTGATGACATAGCTCTGACCGCCATGATGGCGGGACTGAAAGATGAAAAATTCTTGTGGTCGTTAGGCAAAAAGACCCCGACTACATACACTGAGCTTCTGTCTAGGGCGCAAAAATACATGAGTGCCGGAGAGTTGCTCAGTGCAAGAAGTGCTCTAGAAGAAGGGGGTAGTAACAAACACTCAGAACATAAAAGAAAAGATCGAGCAGAAGATACTACCTGGAAAGATGACCGCCATAGGGATGATAAGAGAAGGAAGACTGAAGATCGACTTGATAAACAAAGTCTTCCTCCTAGTAAGTTCAAAAAATATACCCCTACCACCATACCAACAGAGCAGCTACTCATGGAGATCCGAGATAAGAACTTAGTCAGGTGGCCGTCAAGGATGAAAACGGGATCAAACAAAAGAAATAAAGACAAGTATTGTCTTTTCCACAAGGATCACGGTCATACTACCTCTGATTGTTTTGACCTTAAGGAGGAAATTGAAGCTCTAATTCAAAGAGGGTACCTAAAGGAGTTTGTAATGAGGAGAGAAGGAGGTCAACGCGAGGCCAGACCTGAACCGAAAGACCAGGACCGAGGCGGTCAAAAGCCCTTGGGTGGTGATATAAGAACTATTTTTGGTGGACCAGCTGGTGGAGAGTCAAGCAGAAAAAGAAAGGCGAGTGCTCGGGAGGCGAATCACCCCCCACCTAGATTTGAGGTTCTTTCTACTTATACAATGCCTGGTCGAAAGGCAAAGATAAATTTTGATGAAGAAGAAGTCGCTGACATCCATCAACCTCACAATGATGCACTGGTAGTGGTAATCATTGTAGCTAACTTAAGAGTGAACCGTGTTCTGGTCGATGGCGGTAGCTCGGTAGACGTACTCTCCCTCAGCGCATTTGAAAAATTGGGAATTGGAAGAGAAAAATTGAAAAAAATTTAGTACCCTTGGTAGGATTTGGAGGAGAATAGGTCATCCCCGAAGGAAGTATTGAGTTGCCGGTAACTTTCGGAGAAGGGCCCAACACCGTCACTAAGATGGTAGAATTCCAAGTGGTTGAGTGCCCATCAGTTTACAATATCATATTGGGACGACCTACTATCCACGCTCTCAGGGCCATACCTTCGACTTATCATCAAATGATGAAGTTCCCTACTTCAGGTGGAGTAGGGATAATCAAAGGAAAGCAAAAGGTCTCTCGAGAGTGCTACTATGTAGCCATGAAGGGAGCTATGCCCGTGAACACAATCACTAATGAACAACCTAAGGAGGAGATACAGTCCACAACAACCTACTTGGACGAAGAAGCGGAGCAACCTCCCTTAGTATCCCCTCTGAAAGGACAAAAGTAGCGGAGCTCTAGGACCCACTCTGGAAGGTATAAACAAATTCACTAAGGTTTTAAGGCTAGGAAACCATAGGTTAACTAACCTCAATGGCTAGACTCTATCTCATCCATAGGAGCAGAACATTTCAAAACTTATTATCATTAATGTCCTTGTAGCTTTCTCCGTGTTAAGGTTTTCTCTATTGTATGAATTTTTTCAATCAAAGAAATGAGAACACGACTCTTTAACTTCAAAAGCGATTCTAGTATGAAAAAATATAAGAGAGAAAACTCAAGCTACTGCCAAGGGTACACTTCACTAAGCTTATGTAAAGCTACTCGAAAATTTCAAAGACTCAAGTAAAGCTTCAAGGTTCGAAGCTCTGCTTGAGTGGGGGGTCAGCTATATGAACATACAATTTACTAGTCTACTACAATCCTACATGTTTGGGTGTTCAATAAAATCAACAAATGAAGAGCTTAAGATAATTAAAATTCTAAATTCAACCAAGATGTAGGGATGCACAGCTGCACCTGAGTAGCAAGGCTTAGAAAAATAAAAACTTAAGCTCATGTTACTTCACTACACGCTTAGAGGTTCAACGAAATCAGCGAATGGAAAAATTAAGAAGAAAAATTCTTAGTTCATTCAAAGTGCATGGGTGCATACCCACACCTAAAGAACCACACTTGGAAACAAAAATCTTAAACTCATAAAAATTCTAAGTCTATTAGGGAGTGCAGGGCTCGCACGAGCCGCACCTGGTAGAAGAATTTAAAGTGAGAAAAATTCTAAGTCTACTAGGGAGTGCAGGGCTCGCACGAGCCGCACCTGGTAGAAGAATTTAAAGTGAGAAAAATTCTAAGAGTACTAGGGAGTGCAGGGCTCGCATGAGCCGCACCTGGTAGAAGAATTTAAAATGAGTAAAAAATTCCAAGTCTACTACGGAGTGCGAGCCGCACCGGGTAGAGGAATTTAAAGTAAAAAAATTCTAAGTCTACTAGGAAGTGCAGGGATCGCATGAGCCGCACCTGGTAGAAGAATTCAAAATGAGTAAAAAATCCTAAGTCTACTAGGAAGTGCAGGGCTCGCATGAGCCGCACCTGGTAGAAGAATTTAAAATAAGTAAAAAATTCCAAGTCTACTACGGAGTGAATGCCACACCGGGTAGAGGAATTTAAAATGATAAAAATTCTAAGTCTACTAGGGAGTGCAGAGCTCGCACGAGCCGCATCTGGTAGAGGAATTTAAAATGATAAAAATTCTAAGTCTACTAGGGAGTGCAGAGCTCGCACGAGCCACATCTGGTAGAGGAATTTAAAATGAGAAAATTCTAAGTCTACTAGAGAGTGCAGGGCTCGCACGAGCCACACCTGGTAGATGAATTTAGAATTAACAAAAATTCTAAGTCTAACAAGAGTGCTGGGGTCGTAGAAGAAATTTAAAAATATATACATACATATATATAAATAAAAAATAACAACATATATAAACATACAATAATATACATACATATATAATACATACATATAATAACATACAAATAAACATACATATTAAATATATATATATATATATATATATATATATATATATATTTATTAAAAAAAAAAAAAAAGGGTGTAAGTAGCCCAGCCCAAGTGAAAGGGCTGGGCCACACTTGCACCAGGCCCAGCGAGAGGCTGAGACACAAGAGGGACGCGGGCCACCAGCCAGTTTCGGATCCGGGTAGTCGGGTCGTAGACGGGTAAACGGGCGGAAGAAAAAAAAAAAAGAAAAAGGAAAAAACGTAGCAGAGATGTTCCCTTCGATTTTCCCCTCTTCCTTTTCTTCGTTCTCTCTTCTCTCAAGCCTTAAAGTCGCAACCCATTGCCATTGGAGCTGAATTCGAAGCTCCTGGTTTTCTCAAGTCCGATTCTACAAGCCCCAAAATCCTTAGAAATCGACTTTGAAGCTCCTAGTCTCGCTTAATATAGGTTTGATCAAGAATTGGTGCGAGAAAAAGAGAGATTTCAAAACATAAGATAAAAAAAAATTCAAGGGACGCCTACGATTTATTCTTCTCTTCGTTCTCATGCCTGAAACAACAAGCCAATGAGGTGAACTCTGGGTCTTCTCCCACGGAATCGTGAGGCTGAGATCTCTCGTTTCTCTCGCCATGCCATCAAGAATGAAGAACCAGCTAGCTGTGAACCAAGAGCCTTGCATGCTCGTTATGAGAACTTATCAATGGCTGTCAAATGACGAAGAAGAAGGCTCCAGCAGTTTGAATCTCTGTGGCACGAAGCAGGAGATGAAGAACAAGCTAAATTCAATTTGAATCCATGGATTCTCTCGAATCTTCATAGCGGGTTCACGGTTGGGCGTTCTTGGTTCCCAGTTTCAGGCGAGATTTATTACTTCATCACTTCGAATTCGCTTGAAACTCGATCTCCCATGGCTGGTGGTTTGCGGTGGAGAGGGTAGAGAAGAAGAAGATAATTGATTGCCTCCTGAGTCCTCTACTGGATTCTCGGTGGCGTGGAGAGAGAGAGAATGCAGCTGGTTTGTGTTGAGTTCTCGTTTTCATTTAAGAGAGGGAGAGAGAAGAAACGACTATGCTATTTGACCTGCTAGTGAAAAACAGGGTTGTTCCTTCAAAAGAATCGGAAGCAGGTCTGCTGTGTAACTTGCAGAGGTCCAACATTTTAGGATTTCTAAGTATTCTCCCAGCCAGCTATGTTGTGTAAAAATGAAGCTCTGCTATATCGTTTTGAAAAAAATAATAAGGTATGCAATGAGTTGGAAGAAAATCTAATATGTTATATGATTTCGATAAGAAAATTGAGACCAGTCTGCACTGCTATGTGGTTTTAAGAAAAAGTCATGGAAGTTGGGAAGAAGTTCGACAAGATTAAGTTATAAATTTTGAGTCTCATCAACATCTACCCAAAGAATCAAAGCTACAAGATATTCAGAGCCAACGTCTATGTTTGCTATAAATTCAGAAAATCACAAGTTCAAGCTACGCTATTTTTTTTTTCAAAAATTATACTGCTTTGATGTGGTGTTTTCAGGTTTGTAATCTGATTTCAAATGAATTTTTTCCTATTAAAAACAGAGGGTGGAAAAGTACATGACTATGTCCGGGAGTTGATTCGTTCCACTAATTTATCAAGTTACAAGCCACACTGAACATAGCAGTGATAAGCAAAGAAAGTTCAATGTTTAATATGATTTTAAGTTTATTCCACTGCTATGTAGCTCTGCAAAATTTGCAGGTCTGCTATGTAAATTTTGCTAAAATACAAATGTTGGTTTGTTAGAGGAATTCCACCGAGACTACAAAAATGGGTCTGCTATGTTAGTCCGTTGGGTGATGATTTTTCTAAGTAATTATACGAAAGATAGGTCTGCTATGTTGGTCCACTTAGATGTTAGCTTTGTTGCAAGATTTTGAAAGTGTCGTGTCTACGAAAAATAAAAATCAAAGCTACAGGGTATGTTGTTTTACGAATAACAATACAATGGAAGAGGTCAGAGAACTTCAAGCTTGTGATTTCAGAATGGAATTTTCCGTATACTCTTCTATGTGAGTCTGGTTTATGAAAACAATCAGATACGAGATAGGAAGCTGAAGCTCTGCTATGTAATGTAACCCTGCAGCGGTGTATTATTATGAAAATTCAAAGTAACATGTTTGCTATGTAGTGGAGACGTTTCTTTCCCCCCCTTACATCATCTCCTACTTTCTCAAGCTGTAAAACCTCGATGAAATCGGTCAAAATTTTGGCGAAAGTGTAAACCTGCTTTGTTAAAATCAAAGCTGCTATGCCAGAAAAATTGAGTTTGAAAAAAAATAGGCAAGCTTTTTGGTTCCCAGCTATGTAAAAATGAGGTTTGCTATGAAAGAGAAAATGTCTTTGTTATGTAAAAGTGAAACCTCTGCTATGTAGTTCTACATGAAGATTAAGGAATTCAAGTCAGCAGAAACTACGGGTCTGCCACGTTGGTTAAACAAGTCTGCTGTACAAAAGGATTCTATGTGAAATTTTTTGAATTTACCATGTAAAAGTTCGAAGAAAATCAGTCAAGTACGTTAGCCTGCTACGTGGTTCTAATTTTTCAAGCTACGACGTTTTAAGAAAAATAATCAGGGATTTTACTTGAGGATTTTGAAGCTACTAATCCGTGTGTGATTTCAAGAATCAAAAAATTTGCCAGCAAGAAAAACGAGCAAGACATGGTTTTTTCGAAAACGATAAGTCTTGCGAAGCACTATGAATCTGGTATGTCGGTATGACATATTGCTTGATTTCAAGGGAACATTGAATTCTCTTAAAATCAAAGGAAGAATCGAGTCTACTATGTAATTTTACAAAGAAAAGCGGAAAAATCCAAAGCCAAAACACAAAATTACGGATCCGCTATATAATTTTACAAAGATACTAGTATGTTATGTAATTTTCATTGAGCTGTTACGTTGCTCTGTGATAAAGAAGAGTAGGACGAATCAACTGCAAGCCGCAGATTTGCCATCATCAAGAAATCGGGTTCAAAGTTATTATGAATTAAAAACAGAAGAACCAATTTGTTGAATCTTCTTTCTCACGCCTCTTCCACGACCGAGAACCGAGTATAGGAAGTTCGGTTGAATTTTAGCATGAGTGTAGATCTTCTATGCAAAAAAAAAAAAAAAAAAAAAAAGGGCCCTAATATGGGTAAACAGTCCTGCTATGTTTTTCAACAAAAACCGTGAGAACCGAGTTAGTGGAAAGAGTATTTGACATGAGTTGATTTGTTCCACTAATTGTGCGAGTACAAGCTACACTGAACAGAGTAGTGAAGCCGATTTCAAGTTTATTCCACCGACCTTCTATGTAGCTCTGCAAAAACGAATTGATCTACTACGTGAGGATCTTGAAACTATCAAAAGCATGAAAATCTGATACGTCGTATGATTTCAAGAGAAGATCGAATTCCCTTAAAATCAAAGGGGGAATCAAGCCTGCTATGTAATTTTCTACTGCTCTGCTACGTATTCCTACAAAAACCATGAGAAATCCGACTCAGCTTAAACTCGAGATTACGCAAGGGTGAATATCACTTAAAAGAAAATCAATTCTAAGCTTTGCTACATGAAAGGGTGGGTGAAAAAGATAACAATGTGGGAGTTATTAAAGGTATTTTCGCGAAAAATGAGAATTTATCTGCTACCTAAAAATGAGAAAATTGGATCTTCTTTGTGAGAACCTACTCTACAAAAATATGCTTTTAAGTCTGTTCGATTGGTACGCTATGTGGTTGCAAAAACAGAGTGGCTTTATTAAAGACTTATTTCTTATTTTAAGAGAATACTTAGAAAAATTTCACCCTCAAGAGCACTCCCAAGTGGTCATAAGCTACCCCAACCCGACTTGGGAGTAGGGGGCCACTGTTATGGGTGAAAATATTGTTAAGAGTAAAGTGACCACGTGCCGAGCATACGAAGAGACACGGGGAAGTTCAAACTCTTTCAACCTACGCGAGCGAGCCTGGTTGTATGAGCGTGCCACGCACGACGGACCCGACCTCCACCACTAGCGGAGAATATACCATCAAGAGAGGTCCGCAAATATCTCGACTGACCAGGACCACAAGGCACAACCATCTAATTATTGATGGAGTGACTAACTCGCAGGTGCGTATAGACGCGGACCCATCTCAAAGAAATATAAACTAAGTGTCCGAGTAAGAAGCTCCGCTACTACGCTGTGCTTATCTACCTCCACCTCAGAGAAGCGTAGGTACACACCTACATACTTACACACCTACATACCTACACACCTACACCCATTCAAGACTCAACACATGGACCAATCCATGTGTGACACGTGGCTTGATGACATCATCCATTTCCACTCCTATAAATAGGAGATGAGAAATGGCCAAAAGGTAATTCATATTTCATTCCACATTTGTTCTAACCACTACCTCTGCTCTGCTCTAACTTAAGCATCGGAGGGTGTTAGGCCGGCACCACACCGGTGCTACTAGCTCTACTTGCGCAGGTGATCACCTACGTACCAGGACACCTACGCAAGTTACTTCCAACGCGGATCTTCGCCTCCGACTCAGTACAAATTTATTGTTCGTTGCACACGTGGAAGCAAGAGCGGCATTGGCGCGGAGCACGCCCGCGCGTCATACTTAGTACCATTTCCACGCAACAACAAGTATGATACCGATTGGTAGTAGCTTCTGTCTTCAATTCTTAGTCACAATTTTACTTTTACTATTATTAGTGTTTATTGTAAATTTCATGACAAGCTCAAGTTAGTTAGTTTTAGCTATCTATAAATATATGTGTCAACTTAATGATTATTGTAATAATTAAATTCTGTTTCTCTTTCTTATTATGGTATCAGTGAAGTAATTCACACGCATTTTCTTCTTGATCCTTCTGTTTTTGCCTCGTTTTTTTTGTTGATCTTCCATGGCGACGGGCGAAAGTTCAACGATGATTCCTTCAACTCCTGCTTCAGATTCTTCTACTAATGATGGATCTTTTGCAAGTTTGGTCCCTTCACCTCTTAATGATGACAATTATCACTCCTGGTGCACATTCTGTTGGGAAAAATCACCTTCCCACGTTCACAGTTAGGAATAAAAAAACAATCGAGAAATTATAGGAAACAAAACACAATCAGATAGACACGAGAATTTATACTGGTTCACCCAAATTGGCTACGTCCAGTTGCTACCGCTGCGGAATTCACTATGATGATTCAGAGTTACAATAGAGAAATATTCTCAATACACTAACCCGTGTATTAACCGCCAAAAGCCCTCAAGAAAGAAAACTCTTTCTTTTACAATATTTCTCGCAAACTCTCACCAACCCTCAATCGCTCAACATCGAATCAACACACCGCGAAGAAAAAAAAACTCATGTAATTTTTCTTCCCTTGAATTGACTCCCACGGCTGAAGCAATAATCAATCACCACCGCCGCACACACAAAAAACAGGTCAAGTTGCAGCCCTCAATTTTTCTTCTTATAATCACGCTTTATGAAGCAATTAAAGACAAACTTACAATATGCCAATTATGCTTCACACGTAGACAAATTGTGGGCTTGGGCCTTTATTGGATATTTTAATAATTTGATTTTGTCTTCACAAATACCCAACAAATTCCACCTTGAAGACAACATCAAACACCATGTCTTCACTACAGCGGTAACGACTCCTTCAATTCCACCTTGGCAAGATAGAATAAACCATAGCATCTGCTACAATCATTGTCTTCACCGACAATCATAGTTCTCAAATTTGAGAGCTATCCTACTCCACCATATAAGTAGACCCACTTGAAATATCACCTTTCAAGATTTCCCCTTTTTCCGGCACATGTCGATAAACCTTGTTGAAATTATGGTGCAACTTCCACCTACTTGACTTCCCCGGAAGTTCTTCAACCATCGACATCATTCCACACGCCTTGCATAACCGTCAAGTCAATGCCCGCGTGCATCCGCTAACAACACATCCTCTATCATGGTAAAGCGGTCATACCATGAGGATGAATTTCCTCTTTCTTTAAACAAAGTCGTTGTCTCCCTTTACAAGAGAGACAATGTTAGCTTCCAACTCAGAACCCTTTGCTGAACCTGCTCTGTTTGGACAATCTCTTTTCAGGTGACCAGATAATCCACATTCCCAGCAGCCTTTCTTTTGTATGAAATTCTTCTTCTTCCCATTGCTAACTACCAACATAGAGTTGTTATGTGAATCGCGCCCTTCACTCTTGAACCTTCTCTCCTCTGATAAGAGTTTACTCGTAGTTTCTGCAAAATCCAAAGAATCATTTCCATACATTAGAACCGTCTTCATGTGCTCATAAGAAGTTGGAAGAGACAAGATGAGCCTAAGTGCCTTATCCTCCTCATCTACATTCACTTCGATTGCTTCCAGTTCTGAAACGATACCATTGAGAACACTCAAGTGATCTGAGATTTTTGTACCTTCATCCATTCACAGTGTGTGAAACCGCTCCTTCAGGTACAACCGATTTGAGATACCCTTAGCTTGATACAAGGCTTCAAGCTTCTCCCAAAGTTCTTTAGCTGTCAAAATTCCATGCACATTTGCAAGAACATTTTTAGCCAAACATAATCTTATTGCGCTCGCCGCCCTCAAATCCATCTCCTCCCAATCTTCATCATTCGAACTAGACTTCTTAGCACCTCCACTAGAACCACTGCCATCTGATTTCGTTGAATCACCAACACCGCTTGACTGATTGAGAGTACCACCGCTCGGTCTTCCTTTCAAAGCCTTGTGTAACCCAGATTGTATCAATACATCCTTGACTTGCACTTGCCACAAGCCAAAATTGATCATCCCATCAAATTTCTCCACATCAAACTTCACCGGACTCATAAAGTTTGACATACTTTTCACTCCTAACTTGAATATGCGGACAATTATAACCTAAAGCTCTGATACCAGTTGTTGGGAAAAATCACCTTCCCACGTTCACAGTTAGGAATAAAAAAACAATCAAGAAATTATAGGAAACAAAACACAATCAGAGAGACACGAGAATTTATACTGGTTCACCCAAATTGGCTACATCCAGTTGCTACCGCTGCGGAATTCACTATGATGATTCAGAGTTACAATAGAGAAATATTCTCAATGCACTAACCCGTGTATTAACCGCCAAAAGCCCTCAAGAAAGAAAACCCTTTCTTTTACAATATTTCTCTCAAACTCTCACCAACCCTCAATCGCTTAACATCGAATCAACACACCGCGAAGAAAAAAACTCATTTAATTTTTCTTCCCTTGAATTGACTCCCACGGCTGAAGCAATAATCAATCACCACCGCCGCACACACAAAAAATAGGTCAAGTTGCAGCCCTCAATTTTTCTTCTTATAATCACGCTTTACGAAGCAATTAAAGACAAACTTACAATATGCCAATTATGCTTCACACGTAGACAAATTGTGGGCTTGGGCCTTTATTGGATATTTTAATAATTTGATTTTGTCTTTACAAATACCCAACAAATTCCACCTTGAAGACAACATCAAACACCATGTCTTCACTACAGCGGTAACGACTTATTCAATTCCACCTTGGCAAGATAGAATAAACCATAGCATCTGCTACAATCATTGTCTTCACCGACAATCATAGTTCTCAAATTTGAGAGCTATCCTACTCCACCATATAAGTAGACCCACTTGAAATATCACCTTTCAAGATTTCCCCTTTTTCCGGGACATGTCGATAAACCTTGTTGAAATTATGGTGCAACTTCCACCTACTTGACTTCCCCGGAAGTTCTTCAACCATCGACATCATTCCACACGCCTTGCATAACCGTCAAGTCAATGCCCGCGTGCATCCGCTAACAACACATCCTCTATCATGGTAAAGCGGTCATACCATGAGGATGAATTTCCTCTTTCTTTAAACAAAGTCGTTGTCTCCCTTTACAAGAGAGACAATGTTAGCTTCCAACTCAGAACCCTTTGCTGAACCTGCTCTGTTTGGACAATCTCTTTTCAGGTGACCAGATAATCCACATTCCCAGCAGCCTTTCTTTTGTATGAAATTCTTCTTCTTCCCATTGCTAACTACCAACATAGAGTTGTTATGTGAATCGCGCCTTTCACTCTTGAACCTTCTCTCCTCTGATAAGAGTTTACTCGTAGTTTCTGCAAAATCCAAAGAATCCTTTCCATACATTAGAACCGTCTTCATGTGCTCATAAGAAGTTGGAAGAGACAAGATGAGCCTAAGTGCCTTATCCTCCTCATCTACATTCACTTCGATTGCTTCCAGTTCTGAAACGATACCATTGAGAACACTCAAGTGATCTGAGATTTTTGTACCTTCATCCATTCACAGTGTGTGAAACCGCTCCTTCAGGTACAACCGATTTGAGATACCCTTAGCTTGATACAAGGCTTCAAGCTTCTCCCAAAGTTCTTTAGCTGTCAAAATTCCATGCACATTTGCAAGAACATTTTTAGCCAAACATAATCTTATTGCGCTCGCCGCCCTCAAATCCATCTCCTCCCAATCTTCATCATTCGAACTAGACTTCTTAGCACCTCCACTAGAACCACTGCCATCTGATTTCGTTGAATCACCAACACCGCTTGACTGATTGAGAGTACCACCGCTCGGTCTTCCTTTCAAAGCCTTGTGTAACCCAGATTGTATCAATACATCCTTGACTTGCACTTGCCACAAGCCAAAATTGATCATCCCATCAAATTTCTCCACATCAAACTTCACCGGACTCATAAAGTTTGACATACTTTTCACTCCTAACTTGAATATGCGGACAATTATAACCTAAAGCTCTGATACCAGTTGTTGGGAAAAATCACCTTCCCACGTTCACAGTTAGGAATAAAAAAACAATCAAGAAATTATAGGAAACAAAACACAATCAGAGAGACACGAGAATTTATACTGGTTCACCCAAATTGGCTACATCCAGTTGCTACCGCTGCGGAATTCACTATGATGATTCAGAGTTACAATAGAGAAATATTCTCAATGCACTAACCCGTGTATTAACCGCCAAAAGCCCTCAAGAAAGAAAACCCTTTCTTTTACAATATTTCTCTCAAACTCTCACCAACCCTCAATCGCTCAACATCGAATCAACACACCGCGAAGAAAAAAACTCATTTAATTTTTCTTCCCTTGAATTGACTCCCACGGCTGAAGCAATAATCAATCACCACCGCCGCACACACAAAAAACAGGTCAAGTTGCAGCCCTCAATTTTTCTTCTTATAATCACGCTTTACGAAGCAATTAAAGACAAACTTACAATATGCCAATTATGCTTCACACGTAGACAAATTGTGGGCTTGGGCCTTTATTGGATATTTTAATAATTTGATTTTGTCTTCACAAATACCCAACACATTCATGCGTCTTGTTCTTTCTGGTTAAGAACAAGCTATGTTTCGTCAACGGTATTCTTCAATGTCTGAATGAAGGAAAAAAATATTCTTCTTGGTCACGGATCAACGATGTTGTAGTTTCGTGGCTTTTCAATTCAATGACAAAATAAATCTCTCCTAGTCTCCTTTATACTAATTTAATCTCTAAATTTTGGGAATATGTTAAGGAAAAATTTCAACAAGGTAATGGTCCTTAAATTTTTCAATTACGTCATGAATTAATGACTATTTCTCAAGGTGACTTAGTTGTGAGTTGTTATTTTATCAAATTCAAGACGATTTGACTAGATTTATTGGACGTTCACGTGGAGGTTTGAAGGAAATGGACAAATTCTATCAACGAGAATACACTCTTACCTTTCTTATGGGTTTAAATGAGTCTCATTCTCAGGTTTTATCTCAAATCCTGCTTATGGATTTGATTCCATCAATTAACAAGGCTTTTACTCTTATTGTTCAAGTGGAAAGACAAGGAACTATAAATCACTATGTGCTTTCTCCTCCTTCTAATGCTATGACACTTGTAACATATCAACCACAGTCTAAACCAAATACTGTTGCTTCCAAACCACAATATCATGTTTGTCTTCCTGGTGGCAAACACATTACTATTGCAGCTATTGGAGATACCTTTCTTCAAAATTCCATGACTTAGAAAGATTTTTTTATATACAAAATTTTGACTACAATCTTATCTATGTTGCTCATATTTCAAGAGAAAATCATCTTGTTCTTCCATTCAATTATGATACTTGTCTAATTCAGGACAAGTCCAATTTGCATCTGATTGGCAAGGGTGATATTTATAATGATCTCTATATTCTAAATTTTGTTGTTACTGTCTGACCTCGTGCTTCTGGTATTTATTATTTAGTGTTTCAGAGACCTACATTGTAGACTTGGCTTCATCGTTTGAGACATATCTCTTACAAACATTTGTCTTTGTTACATTGCCAGTTAGATATTTCTACTTCTTCAAATAAAAATAGAGATTTAGATCCTTGTTGCATTTATTTTTTAGCCAAACATATGTCTCCAAATCCTCTTGATTTGATTCATTGTGATGTTTGGTGCCCCTATCATACCCCCACAAATCAAGATTTTTCATACTTTCTTACCTTAGTAGATGATTGTATAAGGTTTACATGGATCTATCTCATGAAGAATAAAATAAGATGTTTTGACTCTTGCTCCTCGTTTCTTTACTTTGTTTTTTACTCAATCTGGGAAGCAAATTAAAGCATCCAGATCTGAAGATGCACCTGAGCTACATTTTACCCAAAAAAATTCATGAAAAAGGTGTTTTGCATCAGTTTTTCATGTGTAGAAACTCCACGATTGTAACAACCCGACTCGAAATATTCAAAAAATAAATAAATAATAAATAAAGTTCCTTTAAAATATAAATAAACCAGAGTAAATCAAAAAGTTACGGAAGCATTTAATTAATAATCAAAGAGGAGTTCAAAACGAAGTCTTTGTTTTTGGTGCCAATTTTTTTTTTTAAACTTATAAACAATTGAAATAAACAAAAGGAAATCCAAAAGTTATCTGAAAATATCAAAACAAACAAACATATAACCTAAGGCCTCCAAGTGTAGCGTCATCCTCATCAACTGCCTCAGTTTCCATTATTACCAGTATTACCTGCAAAATAAAAGTTTGCAGGGCATTTGAATACCGTGAGTTTTTAGCTCAGTAGATTAACTCCCAACTCAAATAAGCAAATCAAATTCAAAGATTTTACATAACTGTAATAACATAAGGATACTCGTCCTTGTCTCATTGACAATAATTAGTAGGTACATGGCCTACGACATCTCTTTGTTACTATTAAATTTACATATATGTATCATAGTGGGGTATAGGGCCACTCATGATACGTGTCATTCTAAACATGCAGCTCTACAAATTTAATAGGTATTTATTAGGTTCAACTTACTATTAAATTTGCATATATGTATCATAGTGGGGTATAAGGCCACTCATGTTACGTGCCATGCTTGGCACGCAGCTCTACAAATTTAATAGAAGTTTATTATGTTAGTTTAAATTTAAACCGTTATTAGGCTCTAATTATAGCACTTAACAAACTACAAACATAAACTAAATAAATACAATATTAGAAAAATCAAATGAGCACATAAAAATATTATTTAAAATCAATAAATCATCTCGCAAGACATCCTTATAATTGTACAATAAACAAGCAAACACAATGAATTTAATTGGGTAAAATACGTTTTTGGTCTCTATAGTTTCACTTTGGTTTCATTTTCGTCCCTGTCTTTCAAAACTGACTTTTTCGTCCCTGTACTTTCCAAAACCTACTTTTTTCGTCCTTCTGTTAACTTCTCCGTTTGGGACAAAAACGGCTACCTTATGTGGCATTAAGTTGTTGGCAGAATTAACTGATGTGGCATCATCATCAACCTCTTCCTCACTTCCGAACAAGCCCTTCATGCCAAAACCCCCCTTTTTTTTATTCTTTCTTCAAACCCATCTTCCACGATCCATTTCTCCAATTCCTCATGTTTGTTTGTTGTTCTTATAACCCATAAAAATGGCATCTTTGAAGCTTCTAACCCCAACCCGAGCTCGATCAATTGCCGCGGCCTTAAACTACAAAGGCTGCCGAGACAAACGTAGATTACGAATCTGGGTTTTGAGAATCGAGTCATTTCAAGTAACGTTGAGCCTCGTCGGTGATTGAGGCTCAGTTTCCTCTTTCAACTTTATCCATTTCGTTTTCGTTACATAACGAAACTGGCCCAATACACCATACATTTCCGGATTTCGATCTCTTTTGTTCTTCGACATAGTGGGTTTCCAGCTCTTCGAAACTATTGACGATTCTTCCAAACGCTCTGTCTTCGACTGCTTTCATTTGTTGGATAAACGTAATCGACTCTGGATTTGGGAAACTGGGTAATTGAGCTTTTGTTAAACGGATTTCGTCTAGAAAATCTGGGACAATGAAATATTCATCATCGGAAGCTATGGTTGAGAGAATCATGGAGGTGTAGATCTTGTGTGAAACCACGGGACATAAACAAGAGATTCCGAAGAAGAAAATCCAAGGGATGTTGAATTTGGTAGCGATTTCGAGAGTCCATGTGAGAGTAGATTCTGAGATTATGCAATTCGGTTGGGGAGCAAAGAGTTTCTCAGCTGGGTTTTGTAAAAGGGAAAGTGAAGAAAAGAAAATGGGGAGAAGATCTGAGGAAGGAAGATGGTCTAGAGTTTCACAGCCTTCAGGTAAGCCTATTTGGTTGGTGGGAAAGTAGAGGAAAACGAGGTGAATCTGAAGACCAGAAGCTATGGCTCGAGATAATTTTTTTTGGACATGAAGGGCTTGTTCGGAAGTGAGGAAGAGGGTGATGATGATGCCACATCAGTTAATTCTGCCAACAACTTAATGCCACATAAGGTAGCCGTTTATGTCCCAGACGGAGAAGTTAACAGAAGGACGAAAAAAGTGGGTTTTGGAAAGTACAGGGACAAAAAAAGTCAGTTTTGAAAGTACAGGGATGAAAATGAAACCAAAGTGAAACTATAGGGACCAAAAACGTATTTTACCCAATTTAATTTAAGCTTCTAAGTAGGAATTAACCTACCTTAATTACAAATTGAAGTAGCAAACGAGCTCGAAATAAATCCAAAATTAGTCCTAACAATGCCCAAAACCTGTATAAGCATTAATTTAAAGTCAATTTCACGAGAACCGGACTAACGGGACGAAAACGGCTCAAATTGAGCAAAAATTGGCCTTGAACCAGTTGGACCAGTTGAACCGGTTCAATTGAACCAGCCCAGCCGGTCCAACTGGACCGGTTTTTCTCTAACAAGATGCTAAAACTTAAAAAAAACACAGCCTGCCAATTTTTTTTTTCTTTACCTCAATTCTAGTAGCTTGATTCGAGGAAACGATTGGGCAATGAACGAAAAGTGTTATGGATCAAAGTTCTACGAACACAACGACCAAAAATGTCTTGGATCTAGAAAATATGGCGAATGAACGGGCTGTTTTCGGCGAGTTATTACCCAGAAATCGGCGAGCTTCATTTTCAAATGAAACACAATGAAATCAACGTCCATTTAACTTGAAATTTATAGAAACTCGAAGGGAAATATAAATGGATGAATTACCTACCAAAATTCTCGAATTAAACACGTTGAATCCTCGGTTTTTCTGATGATAAACGTGTCTCTTGCGGCTACTTCCAAAACAGACGTGAAAAGCTTGAATTTCAGACACTAAAAGAACATCTAGTGACGTTAAGAAGATGATTGAACGGAAGAGGGTGAGTATCTAAGATTCACCTCAAAAATTCAAAGAAGAAGAAGAAGACGTTTGATGAAAAACTTCTTACAGCTGTTGAAGAAAAAGAGAGAGAAAAAAAACATTTAGCTTGTCCTGGAAGCTAAGGCTGGTTAAAAGCAATGGGTTGGCATTAAAATGACCAAAACACCCTTATTTGAGATATAGGGATAGAGGGCATACATGGTATTTAGGTCATATCTTTTTATTCGGGACTCGGATTGAGGAATGGTCAATTGCGTTGAATTCGTATTGACATGACGAGTAATAATATCATGAAATAAAATTATTTAGATTGAATTTGAAGAAAAGACTAAAATACCCTTATCAAAGTTTCGGGTCGTTACAATCTTCCCCCCTTAAAAAGCTTTTCATCCCGAAAAGCGTCACATCCGCTGAAACATAAAGGGGTACTTCTCTAACATCTCCTCCTTGCTCTCCCAAGTCGCTTCTTCATACTTCTGATTTTTCCACAACACTTTAACGAGTTCAATATCCCTATTCCTCAAAGTTTTACGCTCCTCAGCCAAAATTTGAACAGGTACCTCTTCATAAGTCAAAGCCTCACTCAAAAGCAACGGTTCAAAGTCAATCACATGAGACGGATCCACGGTATACTTCCGTAACATGGATACATGAAACACATTATGAACTACTGATAAAACTGGAGGTAAGGCTAAACGATAAGCAACTGGTCCCACTCGCTCTAATATCTCAAATGGGCCAATAAAGCGAGGACTAAGTTTACCCTTACGCCCAAACCGCATAACGCCTTTCATAGGCGACACCTTCAGAAAAACATGATCTCCTACCGCAAACTCCAAATCTCGACGCCTAGTATCAGCATAACTCTTCTGTCTACTTTGAGCTGTTTTCATTCGTTTTCTGATCAAATCCACAGCTTCACAAGACATCCGAACCAACTCTGGTCCCAAAAGTTTTCTTTCACCAACTTCATCCCAATGCACAGGAGATCTACACTTCTTACCATAAAGTGCCTCGAAAGGTGACATACCACTAGTAGTCTGGAAACTATTATTATATGCAAACTCAACCAAATACAAATGGTCATCCCAGCTACCACCAAAATCTAGGGCACATGCTCTTAACATATCCTCTAGAATCTGATTCACCCTTTCAGTCTGACCATCAGTCTGTGCATGAAAAGCCGTGCTAAAACACAATTGTGACCCTAAAGCTCGATGTAAACTCTTCTAGAACTTACAGACAAAACGACTGTCTCTATCAGAAACTATCTCTAATGGCACACTATGAAGTCGAACGATCTCTTTCAGATACATCTTAGCCCATTTCTCAACTGAATATGTCGGTTTTCCAGGCAAAAAGTGTGCTGACTTGGTCAAACGATCAACAATGACCCGGATAGTAGTAAATCTAGAAGATGTTCTAGGTAGCCCAGTAATAAAATCCATAGATATCTTCTCCCACTTCCACTCCGGAACACTCCATAGTTGAAGATAACCTGGGGGTTTCTGCCTCAACACCTTCACCTGCTGACAAACCAAACATCTACTACCAAAATCAGCTACATCTCTCTTCATATTAGGCCACCAATAATGTTGCTTCAAATCTCGATACATCTTTGTAGAACCTGGATGTACTGAAAAGATAGAGTTATGTGCCTCCTCCAATAACTCACCCTTAAGAGTAGCGTCTGCTGAAATGCATAACCGCCCACGAAACAGAAGTGCTAAGTCAGTGGAAATTGAGTACTCACTAGCTTTTCCTGACTCAACTGATGCTCTCCTATCAACCAAGTCTAGGTCTACCCTCTGAGAATCTATAATTCTCTGCCTCATGGTAGGCCGCACGGTCAACTGTGCTATCAATGCTGTAACCTCATAAGTCAAAAATGCTATCTGAGCTCGCTCTCAATCCTCCTGTAACTTAGGTTGAGTAAAAACAAGTGCAGAAGAATGAGTTGATTTTCTACTAAGAGCATCCGCTACCACATTTGCCTTGCCGGGATGATACTGAATATTACAGTCATAATCTTTTACCAACTCTAACCATCTGCGTTGACGCATATTCAGCTCTTTCTGAGTGAAGAAATACTTCAATCTCTTATGATCAGTGAAAATTTGAATCTTCTCACCATACAAATAGTGTCTCCAGATCTTAAGAGTGTGAATCACTGCTGCCAACTCCAAGTCATGAGTTGGATATTTCTGCTCATATTCCTTCAACTGTCGAGAAGCATAAGATATCACTTTCCCATGTTGCATCAAAACACAGCCTATTCCCTTCTTAGATGCATCAATATATACCGTAAGCCCACCTGAACCATCCGGAATGGTCAAAACTGGTGCTGAAATTAATCTTTGCTTGAGTTCCTAAAAACTCTGCTCACAAACTAAATCCCAAACAAATCATTTACCCTTACGAGTAAGCTGGGCCATCGACGATGCTATCTCAAAGAAATCCTGGATGAATCTCCGGCAATAGCCTGCAATTCCCAAAAAGCTTTGAACTTCTCCTACATTGGTTGGTTGAGGCCAATTACTCACAACTTCAACCTTAGAAGGATCTACAGCGATACCCTACTGTGAAACCACATAACCCAACAATGCAACCTCTTTCAGCCAAAACTCACATTTCGAAAACTTGGCATACAACTGATTAGCTTGCAAAACTTCCATAAAAGTGGTGAGATGTTGAACATGTTGATCCTCTGAGACTGAATACACCAAAATATCATCTATAAAAACGATCACAAAAGAATCCAAATAATCTCTGAACACTATGTTCATGAGATCCATGAATGCAGCAGGAGCATTAGTCAGTCCAAATGACATGACCATAAACTCATAATGTCCATATCGGGACCTGAAAGCTGTTCTAGGTATGTTCTCCTCTTTAATTCTCAACTGATGATAGCCAGATCGCAAATCGATCTTGGAGAACACAGAAGCTCCCTGAAGCTAATCAAACAAATCATCTATCCTAGGTAGCGGATATTTTTTCTTCACAGTTACTTTATTAAACTCCCTGTAATCAATACACAACCACATGGTTCCATCCTTCTTCTTAACAAATAAAATAGGTGCCCCCCACGGGGAAACACTAGATCGGATGAATCCTAAGTCAAGTAACTCCTGCAACTGGGTCTTAAGCTCTTTCAACTCAGCTGGAGCCATTCTGTATGGTGCCTTAGAAATCGGAGTGGTACCAGGTACCAATTCAATACAAAAGTCCAAGTCCCTAACTGGAGGTAGACCAGGAAGTTTATCTGGAAACACGTCCAGGATAATCTCTAATCACAGGCACAGAATTTAAACTACCTTCAGTTCGACCGTTATCTACTACATTGGCAAGATAACCCCACGCTCCCTGTATTAGCAACTTTGTTGCTTTCAAAGTTGACACAACTTTTGGGGTTGTTCCGGCAATAGACCCCTTGAATTTAAAATGAGAACCAGAAGGCAATCTGAACTCCACTTCCCTCTTATCACAAACAATATTTGCATGGTTGGCAGACAACCAATCCATGCCAAGTATCACATCAAAATCACTGATAATGAGAACTATCAGAGTTGCACTCAGTTGATGACCACATAAAGAAATGAAACCAGATCTAACTTTCTGATTAGCTAACAAAAGCACCCCAGCAGGTGTGGATACAGACAACTCAAATCCTAACGGTTCTAGTTCAAACAAAGCATGTCTCACAAACACATCAGATATAAATGAATGACTAGAACCTGAATCAAACAATGCAAAAGCTAAATGGCCAAGAATAGATAATGTATCTGTCACCACGACTCTAGAATCAGACGCCTCACCTCTAGTAGTGGCAAAAACCTTACCCTTCTGATGGTTCTGACGTGGTGGAGGGGGAAGAGTCTTAGGAGCTGGCCTCTGATTAAGAGGAGTTGCTGAATTAGGGCACTGAGCAGCAATGTGTCCCAATTGATTGCAACTAAAGCACTTTATCTTCGTGCACAGACCCGTATGATGCTTCAAACAATGGCGACATTGTGGATTAGTGTACCTCGGAGTCTGAGTTGACCTATTCTGATGTTGTTGATTGCCCTAATATGACTGATTACCCTAAAACTGCCTCGGCGCTGACCCTTGTTTTTTATGACCACGGGTTTGATCAAAATTCCTCTTCTACCCAAAAGTCTGTCCCTGAGATACCTGTGGTTGGCTTTTAATAACACTACCCTTATCCAGAAACAACGCAATACTGAGAGCCAGAGCATAAGTAGTGGGAAAGTGAGCTTCCACTCCTCCTTGAATATCCTTTCTAAGTCCCATAAGGAAGGCCTCCAACTTCTTAGCTTCAGTATCTACATGATCGAGAGCAAAACGTGATAATCTGTCGAAATCCCTCTCATACTCAACAACTGATCTTGACCCTTGAGTCAAAGTTAAAAACTCTCTCTTCATCTGATACTTATAAGCCTTAGGGTAGTACTTATCAAAGATTTTTTCCTTGAAAGTTTCCCAAGGTATGATGCCATCGACACGGTCAATAGATCTCGCAGTCGAATCCCACCAATATCGAGCTTCCTCTTTCAACATAGCAGCTCCACAGTGAGTTTTCAGCCTTTCTGGAACATTAATCTCCTCAAAACCAGCCTCTAACTGATATACCCATGCATCAGCAGCTGCAGGGTCTAAAGACTTCCCATCAAAAGTCTTTATTACAACTTTTGCGAAGCATAGTAAGAAACCTCGCCTCCAAAGTTACCCCGGATCGATCTAATGCTGCCTCAGGTGCCTGTACTGGTGCAGCTGGTGCTCTATTCATTGCTTGAATAAGCATAGAAAATTGCTCATCAGTAAAAGTCACAACAGGAGCTGGTGCTACAGGAACCTGTTGACTCTGAGGAATATATGATTCATTAATAGCTGGCTCAAGAGCCTGATCTTCCTCATTTAAAGGCACTCTTTTACGCCCATATGTTACCACACATGGAGGCATCCTGAGTTACAAAAACAAAACAACTCTCTTAGGGTCTATCTTTTATAATATAATTATCGACTATTCAACATAATAATATTATTATAGTATAATCTGAATTATTAAATTCAAGGCGTACCTGGCGCTAACGAGGTGCTACACTGGCCTTAAAAACAATCTAAATGCATGTGACTCATACTGTCTTCAGAACCCTTAAACCTTGGGCTCTGATACCAAATGTAACAACCCGACTCGAAATATTCAAAAAATAAATAAATAATAAATAAAGTTCCTTTAAAATATAAATAAACCAGAGTAAATCAAAAAGTTGCGGAAGCATTTAATTAATGGGATCCCGACCGGGAGGTTTTTTTAAGTTCTTATACTCATTATGTCATCATGACTATTACCTGAACCAATCGCTAATTGATTATTGAGAATTAATTAAATTCTTAGTTTTCAAAGGAATTCTCTATTGTGTTTATTTCATTATTAAAAAAAAAAAACTCGTGCATTCCGCTTTTTTGGTTATAAGTTTTTTATTATTCTAAATTAAAAACAAAAACAGGAAAATCCATGGGTTATCAAACAATTATTTTTTAAAATAATTAAAAATAAAAACCAAGAACATAAAACAAAATGGTTACTAGAGAGATTTCTATTTTTTTTTTATAATCCACATAATTATAAAATATGATGTATTCACTCACTTGTAAATGTATAAAAATACTTAGACGACTCCTATCTTAGAAAAACTAATTAAATTTTATTTTAAAAAAATTAATTGTAAATAGGAATTATAATTTAAGTTTTTTTAGATTTATCTTACTTTATATTTGATAAATATCAATTTTATTTATTAAATAACTATAAGGTAAAAAAAAAAACCATCTTAAAAATATGAATTAATTACAGCAATAACCACTTTAATTCACCCAATTACAATAATACTGGTTGTTATGATTTTTTATCATTTTTGCCCATAAAACACCATTTTTGGTGGTAATCTGGTGGTTTTCGTTTTTAATGTTGTCTATTTTACCCTTTTATCTCTCCTAATAATTATATATAATTAATTACTTATATCATTTAATTTATTATTTACTTTTTTATTTATTTTGAATTCAAATCAATCTTAATTGATTGATTTGATGAATCTTTACTTATTTAAGGAAAGTTAAAACAATATGAAATCAAAATCAAAATAAACCCTAGGCTTCAACAACCATAATTCTGCCGATTTTTTTATTATTAAAAATGATAGTACTTCTGCAAGTTAATGCTTTTCCCAACCCATCGAAAGAGCAAGTTGATGCTTAATTGATTTCATAAAACGAAGCATAACAAATAGCACAATCCTGCCGCCGAGATCTTCTTTTCCATCGATTTTCTTTTCTGTCGGCCATGGAAATGGACTTTAAGGTTTTTAAGTCTTTGGGTTTTACCTCCCCGGCGTCGCTCCTTGAGATTTCCAAACCGTAAGTTCTAATATCAATCTCTCTGAATGAATCATTTTTCTCTTTCGTTTTTTCTTTCAGTTTCTATTTGTTTTTCGATTTTGCTAGTGATTTTTCTTGCGGATGAGTCGGATCTAGGGTTCTGGTGATAGATCTATCATTTTTTCGGTTTATATATTTGATGATTTCTTTGATTTTTTTTATCCAGATTTGAAGGATTTTATTAAAATGTTTATTTTTGTTCAACATTTATTTTTATTTTCTATTTACATATCTTTAAAAACTATTACCTCTTTTTTATCTTCAATTTTTGTGCCTTCGCTATCTCTAAATGAATTGTTTTTCTCTTTCATTTTTACTTTCAGTTTCTATTTGTTTTTCAATTTTGCTAGTGATTTTTCTTGCGGATAAGTCGAATCTAGGGTTCTGGTAATAGATCTATCGTTTATTCGCTTATATATTTGATGCTTTCTTTGATTTTTTTATCCAGATTTGAAGGATTTTATTAAAATGTTTATTTTTGTTCAATATTTATTTTAATTTTCCATTTACATCTTTAAAAACTGTTACATCTTTTTCATCTTCTATTTTATGCCTTCTATCAATTTTGAGTACACATCAATAAATGTTTACTTAAAGTAAACAGATTATAAAAATTTGTACCTTTCAATTCTCCAGCGAACTCGCTTTTTCTGTATTTTATAGAATAAGTTATTTTTAATTAAATGTTTATTTTTTATCTCTGTATTTTGTAGGATGACGAACAAGAAAGACATTCGAATTTTCCTGGAAGAAGAAGTCAAAAGTTTGAAGATTTTTTTTTTAAATTTTTTGTTATAGTTTTATTTTTGTTTAGATTTGATTTTTCCATTAATTTTGTAAAATTTAAGGGATTTTTATAAATTTCCTTAAATTTTGCACAAATCAAGGAGAAATTAAATCGGGGTATGTTTATCTTTTCACAATGTAATTAATTTTGCCGGTGGCGGTTTTGGGTACTTTTGATATTTAATAAAAGCAGCCGGTATATTTGATATATCCATATATTTTTTGATTATTAGTGAAATTAACTCTAAAAATATTTTATTGTCGTTCATTAATAATATATTTAAAAACCTTTTTCTTGTTCCATAGACCATTTTTAGATATACTTATTAAAATAAAATGTAATATAGAAAAACAATCTTCCCTAAATATTTAATAATATTTTTTTATTTTACATTATAATTTTTCAATTTTAATATAATGTAAAATAAAAAAATATTTTACATGAGGAATTGATTGTACTGTCCATGCCATAGAAAAGACATATGGAACCAACATAGAATACCATTTGGCATTTGTCATCTTAGTTTTCTCAAAAAAAATTAAGGACACGTGTCTAAATCGGAATACCGGGTGTTCATTACATGGCGAAAGAAGAGAGTTCCACGTGATTCATCAATTACGTGGCGATTCGAAGGCGGGAAAGCTCCATGCAAATGTCCCATGTCCCACTAACACCACCGTCAGCCTACTAATTTTTTTTTGAAATTTTTACATTATAAACCTTTACAAAAATATTTGAGTGTACCAATTAATTACAGATTTGGATTTTTCAGGCCACGCACGGTGGTTTCTTATTTATTTTTTTTGTCATATTTACCCTTTGTTAACAAATCGTGGGATTGACAGTTATTTACATATCTTAACTTTTTTTTTTATTCGTTTGTTTTGAAATTTTTAAACTATTTTTATTAAATATTTTTGATGTGCTGATGATTTTTATTTGAAATTTTGAAAAGTTTTGTTTTTTAAAAACCATCAAATGCAATTGTTTATAAAACAAAACTTTTTTTTTCTCACCTTTCTTCACGATTGTGGCTCAATTGGAGATCATAATTTCTTTTTTTTCTTTTTTTTTAATATTTTGTTTTAGTTTTTTCCTGGAATAATTCTTCACGTTTGTGACTCAATCAGAGGACTTAAATCCTTTTTTTCATTACGTTTGTTTTCTCAACTGGAGGACATAAATTCCTCTTTTTTGTTTTTCGTTTCTTCCTGGATTCTAAATAATTCTTCATTACGTTTGTTTGCCCTTCAGGAAGACCACGTATGAAATGTCATTTATCTGTCATTGAAGCATTGTTATCTCAACCGAAGAAATGTTCTCGTTGCAGTGGGAAAGGTCATAACCGCAAAGCTTCCCGGAATCCTATGAGCGAGAATTGATTCGTCATCTTAGATTGTTTTATTCATTCTGATCGTGGGGTTTTATGTTGGCGTTTTGGTGATTTTGTCAATTTTATTTGATTTTTTTGACATTTTATGTGTTGGGTTGTTGTTTTTTTCCTCAATTTTTGTGATCTTTTACATTTTTCTATTATGGATTATTAGTTTAGTTTACTGTTGGGTTGTTGTTTTTTTCCTCAATTTTTGTGATCTTTTACATTTATCTATTATGAATTATTTGTTTAGTTTACTAATGATAAACTCCACGTTCCGATTTTTTATTTACTTATCTATTCTAGTTTCAAGTTTAATAAAATTATTTACTTGTCCAGTTTAACAAAATTAAATTACATTTATAATTTAATAATAACAAATTAATTAATTCTTAAACATTTTTTTCATTCGTCTTTTCTATTCATTTGTTCGATTTAATTTAGTTCAACAAAAATAATTTACTTTTTGTAGTTTAACAAAATTAAATTGCAATGATAAATTAAGAATATTAAATTTAAATTCGTAAGTTACAACATTTAGATTTAACAAAAATAAATTACTTATTAAGTTTAACAACATTAAATTATATTCATAATTTAACAATAATAAATTACATATACATAAACATTTTTTTGTAGTTTGTCATTTCTGCTCATTTGTTCCATTAAGTTAGTTCAACAGAAATAAATCACTTTTATAGGTAAGTCTGAGTTAGTTTCATTTTCATCTTTCTTTATACTTATACTAATAGTTTCAGATTATTAGTATCAGTTACATAGAAACATGATTCAATTGTGTTCATTGAAGCTTAATTCAAAATCTACATATCTGTCTTTAGCTAAAAAATCAGCATCTACATTCTCGGCATAATAGTATCTGTGTACATACAAACACGCAATAATTGTGTTCACTGTAGCTTAATCCAAAATCAAAATATCAGTATTTATCCAAAAACTAAACAAAAAACTTTTCTAAATTTTACGTGACATTGTCTTTCTGAGTTTCTTGAGTTAACAAATCGAAGGTCGGCATGCTATCAATCATCTCTACAGTAAGGTCCTCTGAGTCTTTTCACCTGAACTGAAAGCTTCTGTGTATGGTTCCGTTACATTTTTCCTGGTTGTTACAGCTGTAGTGACCTTGCTCTTTTTGTTATTTCCTATTAGTTCAAAACATTACTGCTTTAACATAATTAAAATATATAATCTATTTAATAATAATAAATACCAAATCAAAAACACATAAAATCTATGGCAACATATATATATATATATATAGTTTCTGGTGTTTAATAAAGTTAAACGATATACTACGCATAATATTGTTGAACAAAATTAAATGTAAATCTATGACAATATATATATATATAGTTTCTCGTATTTAATAAAGTTAAAAATGTATTTATATTTAATTTAAATCAATAGATGATTTTTGTCTTGCCTATTCCTTACTGTCTTCTTCCTCCCCGTCTTCTTCTTCCTCTGTTTTTCCTTCTGAATGCTCATGTTTTTCTTCATCATTTATGTTCGTAATGTTCATCATTTTCACTCGTATCAACTTGAATATAGATGTTTATTCAGATTCTTTATGCTAATAACATTCTCAGATGAAATATATCAAATCGTTCCAGAAATAAAATACCTATTCGTTTATAAGATCTACACTTTCTTCAATCATATTGTCAGTTTCTTTGCCATCATTTTGATTCTTCGTTTTCTTCATCTGCGTTTCGTCCTTTTCTTCATTTGTTTTTTCCTCACATTTAGAATTTCTTTTCGTTTTGCCATATTTTGGAGAGACTTTTTTTGAATCGATCATGTTTTGATTTTTCTTAAACTGTTTGGAAGAAGGAAATCATATCTTTTTTTTTTAACTTGTTGATTTTGCTCCTGAATTTCTGCCCTTTTCTTTTTACCAAATGTTCCGCCCTTTTGCAAATCTTTACAATTAATGGAGTCATTTTCTCTAGAGAATCTAAATGGAAATCGTAGATATTCTTCCCCAAATCCCCAAATATTTACAATAAATGCAAGAGATATTTACACCAATATTCAAATTAGACATCATAATTACAAAGATATTTTCGATTCCATTTTAATTACAAAAGAAGACATATCAGGCCGTATAAGGTGGTTTTATTTTTTTCCGATGACTCAATTGCCCTTTAAATTTTCAAACATATATTTCCTTTTCAATTATTAAATTTTTTTGAATTCATAAATAATTATTAATTACTTATCTCATGCCACGATTTCCATCCCTAATACCACGTTCGTGCAGTTGTGTTTTTTTGTTTTGAATTCATTTCCAAAAGTAATCATAATACCAAATATTGATATTCATAATCATAATCATTTTTGTCCGATTTATTTCTTCATCCTTTCTTCTCTGTCAAACGGAAATCAATTTCTTTTATCATGGGTTGTACAATTGAATGCAAATTGTTGCATGGTGGAAGATTTGATGATACGAAGCATTATGTTGAATATCAGTCTTCAATGTTTCGTTGCGCAAAAAACAGCAATTTGAAATGCTTCATAGAAAATTGTCGAGGGAAAATAGTTTCTATATTAAAACTCACAAAATTCTTATGGAAAAATGTTTCGTTTCTAGGGAAAAGAAGTATGTTGAGATAGATTCAGACGACATGGTGTCGTATTTTTGTTACTCGATTGGGGATGTCATATGTAGGGTTGGGCTCGGTCCGGTTTTGACCAAAATCTTGGACCAAACCGAGGTGCTCGGTTTGCTCAATGAGTGAACCGAATGGTTCACACTTTATCAAATAACCAATCAGTTCGGTTTGTCTCGGTTAGTCATTTTTTCTATCGATTTTTCGGTTTTAGGCAGTATTTTCAGCCTTAGTGTATTTTTAATCTTAAATTTGTAAGATTGTGTTCGATAATTACAAAAACTCAGATCTGGGGTTTTCAAACTCAGATCTGGGGTTTTCAAACTCAAATCTGGGGTTTTCAAAACTCAGATCTGGGTTTTTCAAAACTCAGATCTAGAGTTTTCAAACTCAAATCTGGGTTTTTCAAAACTCAGATCTAGAGTTTTCAAACTCAAATCTGGGTTTTTCAAAACTCAGATCTAGAGTTTTCAAACTCAAATCTGGGTTTTAAAAACTCAGATATAGAGTTTTCAAGCTCACAACTGATCATTAAAAACTCAGAAAAAAGATGGTAAGAAGATGAAAAATGGACAAATCATTGAAAAGAAGAGAATGAGATGAAAAGAGAATCGATGGAGAAGACGATGGTTGCTGGTGATGACGAAGCAGAATCTAAAATATTGAAACTTTGGAGCTTGGGATAAGCGGATGTGTGGAATCTACGAAACTGTTGCTTGGAAGCTTGAGAGAAAAAGACAGAGGAGATGAGGGATTAAAAATGAGATGATGAGATGAGGGATTAAAAATGAGATGATGAGATGAGGGATTAAAAATGAGATACGAGGGTTATTGAAAAATAATAATATAAAATTCATTTTTTTATTGATGGTCGGTTCGGTTCAGTTAATTTGGTTATATAATCCTTTAAACCACCTAAAACTGAAAAAACTTCGGTTCCATGTAATACAAACCGCACTAAACCGGAGATAGAGAAAAATCAGACAGAACCGAGGTTCGGTTAGGTCCGTTGGGTTTTCGATTTTTTGCACATCCCTAGTCATATGATTCCATTTCATTGTTAATGGACGTTATCATACATAATGAAATAAATTCTGACTCAAATATTTCTTCTTACATTCCGTACTCATTCGACTTCGTTATTCATGAAACTGAGGATGATGATATGTATTATGAAGATCTAGATGGTTTAGAGTACGTCCGTTTTTTGAATGTAGATTGTCCTAGGGATACTTACCACTTGAAGGTTGAGAGTGTATTGTATTCTTCTAAATCTGTTCTTACAAAAGCACTGAATATTTATGCTTTGAAACATAATTTCAAAATGATCACAAAAAAATCGGATACTGAGGGTATGTTTGTATGCTGCAAGGGTGAGTCTTGTATGTTTTTTGTGAGGGCTAAAAGATATCTAAGTACCCAAGCATGGATTATTTGTGAACATTGCTTCAAACATACGTGCGATATTGATTTGATAACGGGGCGACATCCTTAAGCCCGTGCATCTGTGATTGCGGAATTCATTAAGGATTTTTTCCATGTTGGACATGGATCTTTCATGCATCCTATAGATGTTAAAAATTTCATGCAATCTAGACATGGAATCCATATCAATTACATGCAGGCATGGCGTTCACGTGAAATAGTGTTGAATGAAATTAGAGGTGATCCAGAAGAATCATACTGTCTTATCCCAAGGTTCTGTAATGTTATCGTTGATAAGAATTATGGTACGTTTCCATAAACATTTAATAACATTTAATTTTAGTAAACATTATTTTATACATTTGATCATGTTTAATATTGTTAAACATTTAATACTGGTTAAATAAATTTATTGTATAAATTTCTATTAATGATTGTTTTACTGAATTTAATCAGGTTCTTATGTGAAATATCTACTGGATGATGACAGATGTTTCAAATTTCTTTTTATGAGCATTGCGGCTTGCATAAAAGGATTTTCTGCATGTAGGCCAGTAATCTCTGTTGATGGTACTTTTATGAAATCTAAATATGCAGATGTTTTGTTGACTGCATACACTCTTGATGCAACAATCAAATCTTTCCTCTAGCTTCTGTCGTGGTTGATTCTGAAAACGATACATCGTGGGAGTGGTTCTTCCTTCATTTGCACGTCGTATATGGACATATCCAGAATTTAGCCATAATTTCTGATCGTCATCCCAGCATAAAAAAAGCTATCGAGAAACAATTTCCTGGATGTCATTACGGGTATTGCATGCAACATATTTCAGCTAATATAAAGGTTCATTTCAAGAAAAAATGACTTCATGAATTATTCAAGCGGTGTGCAGAAGCTTATACGAAAGATGAATATGAGATGTACATGACAAATTTGACAATGTATGAACCGAATATAATCCCTTATCTGAATGATATAAGTCCAAGGATGTGGTCTCGTGCGCATTTTCATGGAATGAAGTATAATATAATGACTACTAACATTTACGAAAGTTATAATGCTGCTCTACTTTGTGCTAGAAAATTGCCAGTTGTAGCTTCATTGGATGAAATTCGTTTTAAGCTACAAGAATGGTTCAATGATCGACGTTATGCTACATCACAACTTCAATCAAAGTTAACTCCTTGGGCGGATCGTATATTACGCAGGAATATGATTTCGGGTCGCAAATTAACTGTATGTTTAAAAATAATAAATATTGTATTCCATTTAATTTCGTTCATCTTACATTTGTATTATTTATAGGTACGTCAAATTAATGAGATTGACTTTAAAGTTCTAGATTTCGATATAGTTTACAAGGTTTAGCTTGCAAAGCAGATGTGTGAATGTAGAAGGTGGAATATGATTAAAATCCCATGCAATCATGCATCTGCTATAATTGTGTACAAGAATCTTCCACCTTCAAATTATGTGCATAGGTTTTATATTGTTGAAGCTTTGCGAAGTATTTATATAGGTAGTGTGAACCCTATTGGAAGTACAAGACAGTGGAGATCAACTTTTGAAATTGATAACATAATTGTGCTTCCGTCTGATGTGAAGCGACTTGTTGGAAGACTAAGAACAAAACGTCATCTTTCTGCTATTGAGTCAGCTGTTACCGGCGTAAAAAGTGTTCTCGTTGTGGTGTTTTGGGACATAACAGAAAGGCTTGTCGTAATGCTCTCAGTCAATTCATTTTTTCTTCATCTTCTACTTGATATCAATCCTCTACGTAGGATTATTTGTTTATGACCTATGTACTTTTTACCTTTCTGTCTACTTTAATTATGCATTGTTTTTTTTAACTATTTTAATTTACTGTTAAGTTGAAAGGATAATGGTTGCCTGTTTAAACATAATTTTTTATGAAGTGGATGTTTTGGCTTTTATTTACTTGTAAGTTGTGTGTTTCAACAGATTTATTTAATTTATTAAAGTAATATAAATGTTTAATTTTGTTAAATTATATTAAATGTAAAGTTTCTTAGGTTATCAATATATATTTACTGAAAAAATGTAAAATTCAACTAAGTTAATTTGTGAATGAGTAATGTTGTTAAACATGTTCACAGTTGATTTATAAAAGATAGATAGTATTATAATACTGCGTAATCATATATAGTTTAAGGAAAGCATTTATTTAAAATAAATGTTAATCAACTGTTTGTACATATCCTATTTAATAAACCATTTTAAACGGGTGTAATTAATAAATTTAAGAATATTGTGATTAATGTGTATTCTTCCAAAATAACTAAGTTACTTATGCTGTAATCTTAATTTGATTAAGATTAATATTGGACGATTTCAACATTTATTAAAATTAAACATTATTAAAAACTTATTTACATTGCTTTTTTCCCAATATGAGAATATAAGTGAAAATTCATCAAAAAAAGAGTTAGTTGCAAATGTATTGTCATTCAAACATATCAACCAAACAGTAATAACCCGTGTTTCAAAAAATATTCAAACCAAAACATAAATTCTTAACAAAATAAACAGTCTGAGACATTCATCTTTTCAGAACCTCAGGTTGACTTAAACTAAATTTGAACCGTGGTTGCGAGTGATCAGGTTGTGAGCTCCCTCCTTGCATAGTTGTTAATCGGGGTTCGAATTTTGCTGGTAGATGGTCGAATAGTTGCATTTTTCCTGTTTTGAATTTGCAGTGATCTTGCTCTCACAGGTTGAAGCTTATCGGGTCTACTCTTTTTAATAATTTCCACTTCTTTTCCTTTGCCATTTAATTCTTCTTTCTTGTCAACCAAAGCTTCATTCTTCCTTAATTTCTTAGAAAATTTTTGCACAAGTAGAATATTATCCTGTTATGAAAATACTGTTAATTTAACAATATTTCTAAAATAAGAATATTTAACAATATAAACACTTTACCTCTTTTATCCCATCCCCTTCATCATTGCTTATTTTCGATTCTTCTTGTGATGTAACATGTTCTTCATCCATTGCTTTTCTTTTTGACGTTTTGACAACTACGATTTCGTCATTCTGTCATATAATGTTACACCATTTAGATGAAAAAATGTTCATTCTATTAATATTTGTTATACTATACATAAACATGTATTTTAATGTAATATATTACCTCTTCATCTTCATGTTCACCAACTTTTTTTATTACCTTCTTCTTTCAAATCAACTGCAGCATCCTCATTAACAGGTTTTCCACCTCCATATCATCTGATTGAATCTGATCATACATTAAAAATATTTATGCATTTTTACTATGAAACAAACTAGAATTAATAATAAGGATATACATATTTAAATAACCTTATCGTTTACATAAAGATCATTCAAAGTTTCTGCCAACGTGTCCCAATCAGTATTCAAAATATAAAGCCCCATATGCTCTGAAAGTGTTTCGTTCTCTTTGTTATAATCATCATCCTTTATACCTTCATCATGTAGTTGAAGGCATAATGTTATAACTTATTACATTGAAAACAATGTTACATTATTTGCAACAAATAAATAACAAAGTTAATATGTCGTACCTTTGATCCATAAACTTCTACATCAACCTTCAATTTGTTATCACCTATAGAAAGTTCAAGTAATTTGTACATTTTATCCATTTTCCTACGAAGTGACATAACACTTATCCGCAGCATATGGTTTTCCTGAACCAAGGTAGAAATGTCTTCATTCATTCTTTTCAAAATCTTATCTTCCAATCCAATTCCACTTCCTTCACCCACATCATAATGTTTGTTGAGGTTTTCTTTTTTCTTCAAATCTTTCATGAACTTCTTGTAATAATCTATCTCTAGCTCATACTTCGAAATTTTCAAGCTATTGACAACCATCTGATTAAAACAAATTTCAGGTATTTTTCAAATGTTTATCTAAATAAAATATTTAATTTCATATACATACTATAAATTATAAACATAATTAAACATAAGATAATATATGCATAGTTTAATGTACGCACTGGATTTGTAAAAACGTTTGATTCGTAGTCATTCCAGGTGCCCTGTTTTTCAGAATACCAATTCAGAATCCTTGGATTTGTATTAGCTATACGTCTTGCAAACCTCCCATCCATGGATAAAGCCGGCAAAATCTCGTATGCCCATACAATCAGAGCATGTGGTAACCATTCAAACGGTGGTAACTAACTTGAGCTTTATCCCTAACCTTTTTAATGCCATCCAAAGTTATGTTGTAGCATAGACTTCCTCACCCATAATTCTCAAACAGTTCTTCATGCTCAACCAACCTCAAATGCAAATTTTCTATACTGGTTTTTGGTTGTATAGGAAGTAAGATAGACTCAAGAAAATGGATTTTTGTCAATTTAACAGACATGTGAATATCAGAAAAGTTATACTCATAATAAGTCGTTTCCAAGTCTTCCCTGTCTATTGTTTCACATCCTGGGAACAGTTCTGATAGTATAGTGCTCTCTGCTAATTGAGTAACATCTACATACATCTCCTCAGCACAATTTAATCTAGTAATTAAGCAAAAATCCTTAAGTGTAAATGTTTCAATCTTACCATCAAAGTTGAAGCTTAATTCATTCGGTTTCGGATTAGCAACCATTCGACCCACAAGCTGCTGGAATAACTTTGGAGGAAAGTTTAGTATTTGCATATCCATAATGTGTTTGAAACATCCTTCCTTTACAATTTTCCTTGCTTCCTTATTCAACTTTTTCAACATTTTTGGAATTACAAGCTGTTTCAAGTAAGGCTGAGTTTTCTTGTCACGATATCAGTTTTCCAATTGCACAATATATGGTGGTCTCTGTAAATGTTATATATAAAAAAAACATATCACAATTCATATTTATACAACAATTCATTTAATTTAAATTTCTAAAATTAGCATTACCTTATGTTCGCTCCTTTTCCTAATAGTTTTCTTCCCCTTACCCTTTGCCTTTGTAACCTTATTCTCCATGTTTTTTTTTAAAAACAGTTGATTTTTCATCAACCAAATCATGCTATAAGAAATTTTAAAAAGCAGATTCCAATTGCAGTAAATAACAATGTTTATGAAAGATAAATTAAATTAAATGTTGAATAAGTTAAACAGGAATGAAATATTGTAGCAATGTAGCCATTGTTTAACTTATTTAAACATTTATACAAAATATATATTTATATAACATTATCATCTCTACCTCTATTACATCTTCTTCCTCATCTTTATATGTTTCATCGTAATCCTCGAGCTCATCAATTGAGTTTTTTTCCTTGTCCTTTTTCATTTGTTTTCCAACATTTCTTGCTTTTTTACCACTTTCTTGATTTTCATCAAAATCTTGTTAAAAAAAATTTAAAACCATATACACAACCATGACATAGAGCCCGAAATGAAGATTCCAAAACATCTTGAATCATCAAAATCGGAGTTCAAACGAAGAAATTATGGCTAAAAGAAAATTTACAGCATTAAAGGGGAGAGGTCATATTGACATAATTTGGAAGTATGAGGTGTGATTTGCCTTTTTTAAACTACAGCGACTTTTCATGAATTTGACCGAAACCATAAGAGTGTTATTTGCAATTTACCCTATAAATAATGTATATGCACATACATTTCTTTTAACCTTTATTTAATTTAATAATTTTAAACATAATTATAATTATTTAAGTATTGTATACTGATTTTAACTTACTAAATATTTTTAAGGATTAACATTAAAATAGAAAGTAGGCGAGAGAGAGTATTACAGACTTTAACTGATATTATAAAAGATATAAAAATAAATAAAAAGTTTTTCACCAAATTATAATATATTGTTCAAGAAACCTTAGTGTCGCGAAGACAACCACCGCCTCAACAAGGAAACTCGCCGTCAAGAAAGGAGAAATTAATGCCTAGCAACAGCAACTGTAGACACATATAGAGTGTATCTTTTTATGCATTGTTAAAAGGAAAGAAAGTTAGCATTTATTTGTGATTTGTATTCTATCAATTGATAGAGAAAATAATGGGCCAGCTATTAAATCAGCAATTGGAATTGCATAATTGTAGGATATTGATTCTGTATACATTTTCCTAATCTGTCTTAGAGTAGTCATGTATATTCTATATAATGTAAACTTGTACAAAGAGAAATACACACAGAAATTCTACCTTCAATTTGTTTATGGTATCAGAGCACTCATTCTGGTGCATCTAGCTCAACACCTTCCGCTACAAATATAACTCAAAACACCATACCCACCAACATGAATCCCACCATTACAGATTCAGAACCATCAAAACAAATACTCACACCACAAGGTACAGAGGAAAAAGAGATCAATTTACCTGATCCTCTGTCCTTGCGCCAATCTGACACATCGGGACTCATCTTGGTCACCACACTGCTGGACGGAAACAACTATGGGAAATGGAGTCGATCAATGCGCCTAAGTCTCAGTGCCAAGAACAAGCTTGGTCTCATCGACGGGTCTATACAAGTCCCGCCAGCAACTGACATGAGATTCCCATTATGGCAATGTTGTAATGATTTAGTGATATCTTGGATCCTCCATTCCATTCAACCAGACATAGCTCGAAGCGTGATCTTCTCAGAGACGGTAGCAGATGTTTGGAATGATCTTCATGACAGGTTCTCACAAGGAGATGAATCAAGAATTTATCAAATTCGCCAAGAAATTGCAGAATGTCGTCAAGAATCTCTCTCTATCTCAGCCTACTACACCAAACTCAAGGGGCTTTGGGATGAATTGGGATCTTATCAGGAACCAATTGAATGCTCATGTACTATGTTGAAGAAAATTGCTATTAGAGAGGAAAAAGAAAAGGTGATGCAGTTTCTAATGGAACTAAATAAAGTATATTCCCAAGTTCGTGGATCAATCTTGATGATGAATCCTCTTCCAGATGCACGAAAAGTTCATGGTCTAATCCTTCAGCAAGAAAGGCAGATGGAGGTTGCAATTCGTAGAGACACTTCATCTGCATCTCATGCCATGCAGATCGCACGTACACAGCCACAACAATTCAATACTTCAAGTCGCAAAGATTTACGATGTACTTATTGTGAGCAAAGGGGACACACTGTAGATCGCTGCTATTATTTGATTGGGTTCCCAGTAGGCCACAAATGGTATGGAAAGAATATGAAGCCAAGAAATAAAAGGCACACAATACTGAGATGAAGAGGGAATCAACCAATGACAATCAAACTTTCACTGATGAAGAATACAAATAAATCATGGCTCTTCTCCACAGTAAGACTGGTAACGATCAACCACTCACAAATGCGACAGGTATATTCACACCAAGTTGTAATAATATAAAACATGATGCACATTCAACCTTATATTGGATTGTAGATAGTGGTGCAACAGATCATGTATCACATCTTTCACCTACCCGCAACAAAAATAAGGCACCCCATGAATTTGTTGGACTGCCAAATGGTGAACAAGTTACCATTGAAAATGTTGGATCTATTCAAATATCCCCAAATTTATCCCTTGATGGAGTTCTCCATGTGTCTAAATTTCGCGTAAATTTGATATCTGTGAGTAAATTGACACGAGCTTTGAAATGTATCGTGATATTTTACCCAAATTTTTGTGTTGTGCAGGACTTGGATACGAGGAGAACGATTGGCCTGGGCAAGAATTTTAATGGTCTCTATTATCTCGCACCTACCCAAAATCCTCATCTCGTCAATTACTTAACCCGCAACTCCAACCTTTGGCATCAACGTCTCGGACATCCATCTGTTGCTCCTCTTCAAAATTTATTTTAATCTTTTCCAGAAATTACTTTTAATTCTCAATATGCTTGTGAGATTTGTCCCTTGGCAAAACAAACTCGTTTATCTTTCATTTCAAATTCAATAAAAACAATTGCACCATTTGAATTGATTCGTTGTGATATTTGGGGACCACATAAGGTTCCCACACATTCTAGAGCTCACTATTTCCTTACTATTGTTGATGATTTTACTCGCTTCACTTGGGTACATCTTATGCCTTTTCAATCCAACACTCAATACCTATTAAAATCTTTTTTTTCTTGGGTCAAAACTCAATTTCATCAAGACATTAAAATCTTACGTTCCCGATAATGGAGGTGAATTCACATCAATGCGTTCTTAACTTGATGAACATGGCACCATTTTTCAGCACACTTGTGCTTATACCCCTCAACAAAATGGGGTTGTCGAGCGTAAACATCGTCATCTATTAAATATAGCCCGTGCCTTACGATTTCAAGCTAACTTGGCATTATCTTTTTGGGGGGAAAGTATTCTAACTGCTTGTTATCTCATTAATCGCCTACCCACACCTTTACTTTCCCATAAATATCCCTATGAACTTTTGCACCAAGCTCCACCGGTTTATTCAAACCTTCGTATTTTTGGTTGCCTATGTTACACCAAAAATCTTATCCCCCATAACAAATTTGATTATCGTGCACGTCGCTGCATTTTTATTGGATATCCTCTTGGGAAAAAGGGTTATCGTGTTTATGATATTCTAGCAAAGAAATTTTTTACTTCCCGTGATATTGTTTTTCATGAGCATACCTTTCCTTTCAACAAACTTCCATAAGAACATCAAGATGATAATCCAGTTTTACCTCTCCCTGTTAATCCAATCCATTCCATAGACCCTTCTCTTTCTAGTCCACCCAATCATACCAACCATAATTCTTCAGACTCACCTACTCACTCTCACGACCCATCTCCACCATCGTTACCTTTCTCTCCATCCTCTATTCCAACGACTAGTCCAACCATACAAGAACCGATACAAGATTCCATCCCCACCCTTCGTCGATCCTCTCGAACTCATCAACCACCTTCTTACCTTAGAGACTTTCAAACGAATCATGTTGCTGCCTTAAGCCCTGAGGTCACCTCTTTATCCTCGTCTGGCACTCGCTACCCTTTGCACCGGTATGTCTCTTACTCTACATTATCTTCTCATTATCACTCCTTTGTGCATAATATATCTCGCCTTGTTGAGCCAACCACCTATGAACAAGCCCGCCATGACCCTCAATGGGTTGCAGCAATGACTGTCGAGATAAAAGGGCTTGAGGCTAATAAAACTTGGTCCATGGTTCCATTGCCTTCTGGTCAACGACCTATCGGTTGTAAATGAGTTTTTAAAATCAAATGCCATGCAAACTTGGTCCATGGTTCCATTGCCTTCTGGTCAACGACCTATCGATTGAATTAAAATTTTTGGCTTCGCTTAGAAAATGGATTTGGCGTTTTTCTTCTGAATCAAATTCTTTTTGGGCTTCTTTCATTAAAAGTAAGTTTGGATCTTTTAGTTTTGATCGGAAATCTTTGATTGTTAAATTTGGGACACTTCGTAGCCCTTGGAAATCAATTTCAAAATGTGTTCCCTCTTTCTCTAAGGGTGCCAAGATTATTCTTGGTAATGGACTTCATATTCGTTTTTTGGAAGATATTTAGATTTCTGATTCCCCTCTTTCTAATTCTTTTTCTCATCTTTACCGTATCACTAAAAATCACTTTGCTACCATTTTCTCTCTTTTCAATTTGTGTTCCAAGTCTTGGGATCTGTGACAACCTGACTCGAAATATCCAAAAATAAATAAATAATAAAGAAAGTTCTTTTAAAATATAAATAAAATAGAGTAAATTGAACAGTTGCGGAAGAATTTGATCAATAATCAAAGAAGAGTTCAAAACGAAGTCTTTGTTTTTTGCGCAAATTTTAAAACATAAAAGCAATTGAAGTAAGCAAAAGGAAATCCATAAGTTAACTGACTTCAGTAGTCAAAAGATGAAGTATCTGAAAATGGTAAAACAACAGACATATAACCTAAGGCCTCTAAGTGTAGTGCCATCCTCGTCAACCGCCTCAGTTTCCATTATTACCAATATTACCTGTAAAATAAGAGTTTGTAGGGCATTTGAATACCGTGAGTTTTTAGCTCAGTAGATTAACTCCCAACTCAAATAAGCAAATCCAATTCAAAGATTTACATAGCTATAACAACATAAGGATACTCGTCCTTGTCTCATTGTCAATAATTAGTAGGTACTTAGCCTACAACATCCTTTGTTACTATTAAATTTGCATATATGTATCATAGTGGGGTATAGAGCCACTCATGATACGTGTCATGCTAAGCATGCAGCTCTACAAATTTAATAGGTGTTTATTATATTCAGCTCGAGTTATAACCTCTAGAGGCACTAATTATCCCCCAATCAAATTTTATCCCTTTGTTACTATTAAATTTGCATATATGTATCATAGTGGGGTATAAGGCCACTCATGATACGTGTCATGCTATGCATGCAGCTCTACAAATTTAATAGGTGTTTATTATGTTAGTCTAAACTTAAACAATTATTAGGTCATAAATATAGCACTTAACAACTAACGAACATAAACTAAATAAATACAATATTCGTAAATCAAATGAGCAGATAATAACAATGTTTAGAATCAATAATTCATCTCCCAAGACATCCTTATAATCATACAATAATCAAGCAAGCAAAAGGAATTGAGTTTAAGCTTCTAAATAGGAATTAACCTACCTTAATCTCAAATTGAATAAGAAAACGGCCTCAAAATAAATCCAAAAAGACTTCTAATGATGCCCAAGACCTGAAATAATATTAATTTAAGGTCAATTTTACTAGAACCGAGCAAAAAGAGCGAAAACCGACTCAAATTGAGCAAAACTCATCCCTGAATCGGTCTGGACCAGCTGAACCAGCCCAAATGGACCAGCTCAGCAGGTCCAGTTGGACCGGTTCTCCTATCTCTAGCCGCACGCACCAGCAGCGAAAATTGACTCAAATTGAGCAAAACTCATCCCTGAATCTGCGTTTTTCTCTTTTTGTTTTTTAAAACAAACACTCACCAGGCGTGGAAACTCGAAGGAAATGCTCAACAAGTTGTCTTGAATCAAACGTAGCGAAGAACCCGAAGTAAACAACCTCAAATTCAAGCAAATCTGCGAAGAACAATCTAGTTTCCGGTGAGTTGAAATCCAAAATCCGGAGAGGTCTGAATTCAATGAAACTCAAAGAAAAATATATCCATTTAGCTTGATATTGACAAGAAATCGAATGGAAACACAAATGGATGAACTCACCTTGCGTAAAAATGAAAGAAACTCGATGAATCCTCGGTTTTCAGATGCTGAATTTGATCTCAATGGCTCTCTCCAAATCAGACGAGAAAAGCAAAGATTTCAGACACTAAATGAACCATTTATGACAAGAAGAAGATGATTGATACAGGATCATCTCTTTCTTTAGAAATTTTAAACGCCCTTACCAAAGTTTCGGGTTGTTACAGGATCTCTCTTTCTTTAGAAATTTTAAAGATGAGGAATTTCTGGAATTTTCTTCTCTTCTTAGTCTTATTTCTCATATTTTCCCCTCTACCTCCAATGATCGTATTTCTTGGTCCCTTCATCCTTCAGGTTCTTTTACTTTCAAATCTTTCTTTTCTTTTCTTTCCCATTCTATTCCCTCAGATTCTTTCCCTTATAATTCTATTTGGTTTTCGGGTTTTCAACCCAAAATCCAATTCTTTCTTTGGACTTTTTATTTATGTTTTGCAATCACGTTTGTCCACTTTCTATTTGTCTCCACATATTTGTTTTTTGTGTTATAAGAGTTGTGAATCGGCTTCTTACCTTTTTCTTCATTGTAATTACACAAGAAAACTTTGGTTTAAACTTCTTTCACAATTTGACTTGAGTTGGGTTCCTCCAAAGGATACTAGGGATCTTTTGATTATGGATTTTGTTTCTAGAGAATTCACAAAAAAGAAGACTTTTTTCAGATGGGCAGTGGCTGCTTTACTGTGGATACTGTTTGGTTGGAACGTAACTATCGACTTTTTATTGAAGAATCCAAATATTGGTTTCTCTTATGGGATTCTTTTGTTTCAAAAACTTTTAGTTGGCTAAAGTTGTAAATAGTTTAGATTTTGATTTTCCTTCACATCCATGTTCTATAAATGGAATTCTTTTTTGTAAATTTATGTTTTTCTTTATTTCTGTTTTTTTGGAGGATTTCTCATTCTCTTGTATTTTGTTTTGCTCCTTATTGATTAATGAAAATTTATTTTTCCATAAAAAAAGATGGTAAAGTAAAAGATTATGATTCCTCAGCTTTCCAAAATGCGGAAGATTACGAGCATGGCAAGCACGCTTGTGATTCCGACCATGCAAAAATTACAGAATTTGAACTGGAGCCAGTAGAAGATTAGACCGTCTCATCCCAAGTGAAAAGCATCATCCAAAATGCAAAAGAATGTAAAACAAAATCCGATGATACGTCAGCTTCCCAAAATGCAGAAGATAACGAGCATGGCGAGCAAGCTCGTGATTCTGGCCATGCAGAAATTACAGAGGAAGTGGAGCCTGTAGAAGATGAGATTGCCTCATCTCAAGTAAAAAGCAACATCCAAATGTCTGACAACAAAGGGAAGGGAAAACAAAAGGCAAAGAAAAAGGCAAAGAAAAAAAATAAGGGAAAAGGCAGCAAGAAATAAATATAAGGTTACATTGAGATTTTCTGCCACATGCTTTCATTTCATGAATGGATGGATATATTCTATGTGGTGACACAGGCTGTGACATATTTCGACTTATTTTCTATGGTTAAATCTTTTGATTTCTTTCTTTTCTTGATATTAAATTGGGGGAGAGAAGACTTCAACTTTCGACCTTTAAGAAAGGAGTACATGTGTCGTATCACCTGAGTTATGTATGGGTTGGCTTAGAACTTTTGAGTTAAGAACATGAAATTGTGTGGTTGATTTAATGATTAAGATTAGGAATTTTTTCATCTGAAAATGTGGTTTACTTGGTTTAAATGCTAGCATGTTTATTATTATTATTTTCTAGATATTGTTTAGTTTATCTTCCTATTTAAGAAATTGTGTAAATAAATAAGTACTCTGTTTTAAGATAACTTTTAATCTATTCAAAATTGGTCTAAAATTACTGTTTTGATAATTTTACTACTAAGCAAGAAAATACAGAAGAGAGAGGAGAGTACACAAGTTTATATTGATTTAGCTCTATATAGAGAGTGCATGCATCAATTTATTGGGAAGAAAAACCACATGAGGCTTTTGATTTTGACATTTTAAGCTTTGATTTTTTGAATAACGTTTAAAACAAAACTTGGTAGATGGAAATAAAAACACACAAGATAAGTGAGAACTTAAACCCATTAAAAAAAACACTGTATTAATTTTGAAACTGTAACGATCCGACACGAAATATCTAAAATAAATAAATAATAAAGAAAGTTCTTTATTAAAATATGAATAAAACAGAGTAAATCGAATAGTTGCGGAAGCATTTAATTACTAATCAAAGAGGAGTTCAAAACGAAGTCTATGTTTTTGGCGCCAATTTTTTTAAAACTTATAAACAATTGAAATAAACAAAAGGAAATCCAAAAGTTATCTGACTTCAGTAGTCAAAAGATGAAATATCTGAAAATAGCAAAACAAATAGACATATAACCTAAGGCCTCCATGTGTAGTGCCATCCTCATCAACTGCCTCAGTTTCCATTATTACCAGTATTACCTGCAAAATAAAAGTTTGCAGGGCATTTGAATACCGTAAGTTTTTAGCTTAGTAGATTAACTCCCAACTCAAATAAGCGAATCAAATTCAAAGATTTTACATAACTATAATAACATAAGGATACTCGTCCTTGCCTCAATCTCAATCATTAGTAGGTACTTAGCCTACGACATCTCTTTGTTACTATTAAATTTGCATATATGTATCATAGTGGGGTATAAGGCCACTCATGATACGTGCCATGTTAAACATGCAGCTCTACAAATTTAATAGATGTTTATTAAGTTTAACTTACTATTAAATTTGCATATATGTATCATAGTGGGGTATAAGGCCACTCATGTTACGTGTCATGCTAAGCATGCAGCTCTACAAATTTAAGAGAAGTCTATTATGTTAGTTTAAATTTAAATCGTTATTAAACTCTAATTATAACACTTAACAAACTATGAACATAAATTAAATAAATACAATATTAGCAAATCAAATGAGGACATAACAATAATATTTAAAATCAATAAATCATCTCCCAAGACATCTTTATAATCGTACAATAACCAAGCAAGTAAAAGGAATTTAATTTAAGCTTCTAAGTAGGAATTAACCTACCTCAATTGCAAATTGATCAAGCAAACGGCCTCTAAATAAATCCAAAAAGACTCATAATAATGCTCAAGACCTGAAATAATATTAATTTAAAGTCAATTTTGTGAGAACCGGGCTAACGGAACGAAAACCGACTCAATTTGAGTGAAATAACCCCTGAACCTGGTGGACCAATTGAACCGGTCCAATTGAACCAAGTCCAGCCGGTCCAGCTGGACCGGTTCTTCAACCTCCAACCTTCAGCACGTAGAAAACAAAACAAAAAAAACGCAAAGCATGGAAACGGCAGCTGGCTGTTCTTCAACCTCCAGCCTTCAGCTGGACTGATCCGGCTTTGGAAAACGACCAATAATAGTCTGGAATCAAATGTAACAATGAACCCGAAGTAAAACAACCTCGAACTTGAGCAATCCGCGATGAACAATCCCAGATTCCGGCGAGGTTCTAATTGGACGAAAATGCAGAGGAAAACACCCATTCAACAGTTGAGCAATTTGGAAAAAAAAACATAGGAAGAATAATATGAATCGAACAAAACGAAAATACCTCGCGAGAATCAAAGGAAAATGGTGAAAGAAAAGGTCGGTTTTCCGGCAATCTAATACCCAGAAACCGGCGAGCTCCTGAACTCGAAGAAAACTATGAAAAACACATCCTAATCGCATGAAATTTATAAAAACTATAAAGAAATTACAAACAGATGAATTACCTTAACAAAACTCGAATAATCAAAATGAATTCCTTGGTTCTTGGCGAAGGAACGAGACCTCCGGTGACTAGATCAAACCGAATGAAAAGGAAAGAATAACAATGATTACATCGCTCAAAAATATGAAGGGAAACGTTGAATAGGAAGATAACTTACAATAATTTGAAGAATTTGTACGTGAAAGCAAAATACACGAGTGACGGCTGCGGGATGAGAGAGAGAAAGAGATAAAAAAAAGAAAAGAAAAATGTCATTTAGCTTGTCCTGGAAGCTAAGGCTGGTTAAAAGCAATGGGTTGGCACTAAAATGACCAAAACACCCTTATTTGAGATATAGGGACAAAGGGCATACACGGTATTTAGGTCATATCTTTTTATTCGGGATTCAGATTGAGCAACGGTCAAAGGCGTTGAACTCGTAATGACATGACGATTAATAATGTCACAAAATAAAATTATTTAGATTGAATTGGATGAAAAGACTAAAATATTCTTACCAAAGTTTCGGGTTGTTACAATCTTTCCCCCTTTAAAAGCTTTTCTTCCCGAAAAGCGTCATTGCCGCTGAAACAGAAAGGGGTACTTCTCTAACATCTCCTCCTTTCGCTCTCGTGTCACTTCTTCATACTTCTGATTTCTCCACAACACTTTAACGAGTTCAATCTCCCTGCTCCTCAAAGTTTTACGCTCCTCAACCATAATTTGAACAGGTACCTCTTCATAAGTCAAAGCCTCACTCAAATGCAGGGGTTCAAAGTCAATTACATGAGACGGATCCGCAGTATACTTCTGTAACATGGATACATGAAACACATTATGAACCGCTAATAAAACTGGCGGTAAGGCTAAACGATAAGCAACTCGTCCCACTCGCTCTAATACCTCAAATGGGCCAATAAAGTGAGGACTGAGTTTACTCTTACGCCCAAACCGCATAACTCCCTTCATAGGCGACACCTTCAAAAAAACATGATCTCCGACCGCAAACTCCAAATCTCGACGCCTAGTATCAGCATAACTCTTCTGTCTACTCTGAGCTATTTTCATCCGTTTTCTGATCAAATCCACAGCTTCACAAGACATCCAAACCAACTCTGGTCCCAAAAGCTTTCTTTCACCAACCTCATCCCAATGCATAACAGATCTACACTTCTTACCATAAAGTTCCTCGAAAGGTGACATACCATACCACTAGTAGTCTGGAAACTATTATTATATGCAAACTCAACCAAATACAAATGGTCGTCCCAGCTACCACCAAAATCTAGGGCACAAGCCCTTAACATATCCTCCAGAATCTGATTCACCCTCTCAGTCTGACAATCTGTCTATGCATGAAAAGTCGTGCTAAAACACAACTGTGACCCTAAAGCTCGATGTAAACTCTTCCAGAACTTAGAGACAAAACGACTGTCTCTGTCATAAACTATCTCTACCGACACACCATGAAGTCGAACGATCTCCTTCAGATACATCTTAGCCTATTTCTCAATTGAATAGGTCGGTTTTCCAGGCAAAAAGTGTGCTGACTTGGTCAAACGATCAACAATGACCCAGATCGTAGTAAATCCAGAAGATGTTCTAGGTAGCCCATTAATAAAATCCATAGATATCTTCTCCCACTTCCACTCTGGAACACTCAATGGTTGAAGATAACCTGGGGGTTTCTGCCTCAATGCCTTCACCTGCTGACAAACCAAACATCTACTAACAAAATCAGCTACATCTTTCTTCATATTAGGCCACCAATAATGTTGCTTCAATTCTCGATACATCTTCATAGAACCTGGATGTACTAAAAAGATAGAGTTATGTGCCTCCTCCAATAACTTACCCTTAAGAGTAGCATCTGCTGAAATGCATAACCGCCCACGAAACAGAAGTGCCGAGTCAGTGGAAATTGAGTACTCACTCACTTCTCCTGATTCAATTGATGCTCTCCTATCAACCAACTCTGGATCTACCCTCTGAGATTCTATAATTCTCTGCCTCAAGGTAGGCTGCACAATCAACCGTGCCATTAATGCTTTAACCTCAGAAGTCAAAACTGCTATCGGAGCTCGCTCCCAGTCTTCCTGTAACTTAGGCTGAATAACAACAAGTGCAGAAGAATGAGCTGACTTTCTACTAAGAGCATTTGCTACCATATTTGCCTTATCGGGATATTACTGAATATCGCAGTCATAATCTTTTACCAACTCTAACAATCTACGTTGACGCATATTCAGCTCTTTCTGAGTGAAGAAATACTTCAAACTCTTATGATCAGTGAAAATTTGAATCTTCTCACCATATAAATAATGTCTCCAAATCTTAAGAGCGTGAATCACTTCTGCCAACTCCAAGTCATGAGTTGGATATTTCTGCTCATATTCATTCAACTGCCGAGAAACATAAGATATGACTTTCCCATGTTGCATCAGAACACAACATATTCCCTTCTTAGATGCATCAGTATATACCGTAAGTCCGCCTGAACCATCGGGAACTATCAAAACTGGTGCTGAAATTAATCTCTGCTTGAGTTCCTGAAAGCTCTGTTCACAAACGGAATCCCAAACAAATCTTTTACCCTTACGAGTAAGCTGGGTCATTGGCAATGCTATCTTAGAGAAATCCTGGATGAATCTCCGGTAATAGCCTGTAAGTCCCAAAAAGCTTTGAACTTCTCCGACATTGGTTGGTTGAGGCCAATTACTTACAGCTTCAACCTTAGAAGGATCTACAGCGATACCCTTCTGTGAAACCACATGACCCAAAAATGAAACCTCTTTCAGCCAAAACTCACATTTCAAAAACTTGGCATACAACTTATTAGCTCGCAAAACTTCCATAACAGTGGTAAGATGCTGAACATGCTGATCTTTTGAGACCGAATACACCAAAATATCATCTACAAAAACGATCAGAAAAGAATCCAAATAATCTCTGAACACTGTGTTCATGAGGTCCATGAATGCAGCAGGAGCATTAGTCAGTCCAAACGACATGACCACAAACTCATAATGACCGTATCGGGACCTGAAAGTTGTTTTAGGTATGTCCTCCTCTCTAATCCTCAACTGATGATAACCAAATCGCAAATCCATCTTAGAGAACACAGAAGCTCCCTGAAGCTGATCAAACAAATCATCTATCCTAGGTAGCGGATATTTGTTCTTCACAGTTACTTTATTCAACTCCCTGTAATCAATACACAACCGCATGGATCCATCCTTCTTCTTAACAAATAAGACAGGTGCACCCCATAGGGAAACACTAGGTCGGATGAATCCTAAGTCAAGTAACTCCTGTAACTGAGCCTTAAGCTCTTTCAACTCAGCTGAAGCCATTCTGTATGGTGCCTTAGAAATCGGTGTAGTACCAGGTACCAATTCAATACAAAATTTCAAGTCCCTAACTGGAGGTAAACCAGGAAGTTCATCTGGAAACACGTCTGGATAGTCTCTAATCATAGGCACAAAATTCAAACTATCTTCAGTTCGACTGTTATCTACTACACTTGCTAGATAACCCCACGCTCCCTGTATTAGCAACTTTGTTGCTTTCAAAGCTGACACTATTTTTGGGGTTGTTCCGGCAATAGACCCCTTGAATTTAAAATGAGAACTAGAAGGCAATCTGAACTCCATTTCCCTCTTATCACAAACAATATTTGCATGGTTGGCAGACAACCAATCCATGCCAAGTATCACATCAAAATCACTGATACTGAGGACTATCAGAGTTGCACTCAGTTGATGACCACATAAAGAAATGAAATCAGATCTAACTTTCTGATTAGCTAACAAAAGCACCCCAGCAGGTGTGGATACAGACAACTCAAAACCTAACGGTTATAATCCAAACAAAGCATGTCTCACAAACACATCAGATATAAATGAATGACTAGAACTTGAATCAAACAATGCAAAAGCTGAATGACCAAGAACAGATAATGTACCTGTCACCACGGCTCCAGAATCAGACGTCTCACCTCTAGTAGTGGCAAAAATCTTACCCTTCTAAGGGTCCTGACGTGGCCTCTAATTAAGAGGAGTTGCTGAATCAGGGCACTGAGCAGCAATGTGTCCCAATTGATTGCAAGTAAAGCACTTTATCTTCATGCACTGACCCGTATGATGCTTCAAACAATGGCGATACTGTGGATAAGTGTACCTCGGAGTCTGAGCTGACCTATTCTGATGTTGTTAATTGCCTTGATATGACTGATTACCCTGAAACTGTCTCGACGCTGACCCTTGTTTCTGATGACCACAGGTTTGATCAAAACTCCTCTTCTTCCCAGAAGTCTGTCCCTGAGATACCTGTGGTTGGTTCTTAACAGCACTACCCTTATCCAGAAACAATGTAATACTGAGAGCCAGAGCATAAGTAGTGGGAAAGTGAGCTTCCACTCCTCCTTGAATATCCTCTCTAAGTCCCATAAGGAAGGCCTCCAACTTCTTAGCTTCAGTATCTACATGCTCGAGGGCAAAGCGGGATAATCTGTCGAAATCCCTCTCATATTCAGCAACTGATCTTGACCCTTGAGTCAAAGTTAAAAACTCTCTCTTCATCTGATACTTATAAGTCTTGGGATAATACTTATCAAAGAATTTTGCCTTGAAAGTTTCCCAATGTATGATGCCATCGACACGATCAATAGATCTTGCAGTTGAATCCCACCAATATCTAGCTTCCTTTTTCAACATAGCAGCTCCACAGTGAGCTTTCAGCCTCTCTGGAACATTAATCTCCTCAAAACCAGCCTCTAACTGATATACCCATGTTTCAACAGCTGCAGGGTCCAAAGACTTCCCGTTAAAAGTCTTTATTGAACTTTTGCGAAGCATAGTAAGAAACCTCGCCTCTAGAGTTACACCGGATCGATCTAATGCTGCGTCAAGTGCCGGTACTGGTGCAGTTGGTGCTCTATTCATTGATTGAATAAGCATAGAAAACTGCTCATCGGTAAAAGTCACAACAGGAGCTGGTGCTACAGGAACCTGTTGATTCAGAGGAATATGTGATTCATTAATAGCTGGCTCAAGAGCCTGATCTTCCTCATTCAAAGGCACTTGATTCCCTGGTGCAGCTCTTTTACGCCCATAGGTTACCAAACGTGGAGGCATTCTGAATTAAAAAAAAAATCTCTTAGGGTCTATCTTATATAATATAATTACAGACTATTCAACATAATAATATTATTATATTATAATCTGAATAATTAAATTCAAGGCGTACCTGGCGCTGACGAGGTGCTACACTGGCCTTAAAGACACTCTAAATGCATGTGACTCATACTATCTTCAGAACCCTTAAACCTGGGGCTCTGATACCTAATGTAACGATCCGACTCGAAATATACAAAATAAATAAATAATAAAGAAAATTCTTTATTAAAATATGAATAAAACAAAGTAAATCGAATAGTTGGGAAGCATTTAATTACTAATCAAAGAGGAGTTCAAAACGAAGTCTTTGTTTTTTGCGCCAATTTTTTTAAAACTTATAAACAATTGAAATAAACAAAAGGAAATCCAAAAGTTATCTGACTTCAGTAGTCAAAAGATGAAGTATCTGAAAATAGCAAAACAAACAGACATATAACCTAAGGCCTCCATGTGTAGCACAATCCTCGTCAATGACCTCGGTTTCCATTATTACCAGGTATTACCTGCAAAATAAAAGTTTGCGGGGCATTTGAATACCAGGTCGGTTTTTAGCTCGATGGATTAACTCCCAACTCAAATAAGCGAATCAAATTCAAAGATTTTACATAACTGTAATAACATAAGGATACTCGTCCTTGCCTCAATGTCAATCATTAGTAGGTACTTAGCCTACGACATCTCTTTGTTACTATTAAATTTGCATATATGTATCATAGTGGGGTATAAGGCCACTCATGATACGTGTCATGTTAAACATGCAGCTCTACAAATTTAATAGATGTTTATTAAGTTTAACTTACTATTAAATTTGCATATATGTATCATAGTGGGGTATAAGGCCACTCATGTTACGTGCCATGCTAAGCATGCAGCTCTACAAATTTAATAGAAGTTTATTATGTTAGTTTAAATTTAAATCGTTATTAAACTCTAATTATAACACTTAACAAACTACGAACATAAATTAAATAAATACAATATTAGCAAATCAAATGAGGACATAACAATAATATTTAAAATCAATAAATCATCTCCCAAGACATCTTTATAATCGTACAATAACCAAGCAAGCAAAAGGAATTTAATTTAAGCTTCTAAGTAGGAATTAACCTACCTCAATTGCAAATTGATCAAGCAAACGACCTCTAAATAAATCCAAAAAGACTCCTAATAATGCTTAAGACCTGAAATAATATTAATTTAAAGTCAATTTTGTGAGAACCAGGCTAACAGAACGAAAACCGACTCAATTTGAGTGAAAATAACCCCTGAACCAGCTGAACCGATCCAATTGAACCAAGTCCAGCCGGTCCAGCTGGACCGGTTCTTCAACCTCCAGCCTTCAGCATGTAGAAAAAAAAACAAAACAAAAGGTAAAGCATGGTGAAAGAAAAGGTCTGTTTTCCGGCGATCTAATACGCAGAAACCGACGAGCTCCTGAACTAGAAGAAAACTATGAAAAACACATCCTAATCGCCTGAAATTTTTAGAAACTATAAAGAAATTACAAACAGATGAATTACCTTAACAAAACTCGAATAATCAAAATGAATTCCTCGGTTCTTGGCGAAGGAACGAGACCTCCGGTGACTAGATCAAACCGAATGAAAAGGAAAGAATAACAATGATTACATCGCTCAAAAATATGAAGGGAAACGTTGAATAGGAAGATAACTTACAAGAATTTGAAGAATTTGTACGTGAAAGCAAAATACACGAGTGACGGCTGCGGGATGAGAGAGAGAGAGAGAGAGAGAGAGAGAGAAAGAAAAGAAAATGTCATTTAGCTTGTCCTGGAAGCTAAGGCTGGTTAAAAGCAATGGGTTGGCACTAAAATGACCAAAACACCCTTATTTGAGATATAGGGACAAAGGGCATACACGGTATTTAGGTCATATCTTTTTATTCGGGATTCGGATTGAGCAACGGTCAAAGGCGTTGAACTCGTAATGACATGACGATTAATAATGTCACAAAATAAAATTATTTAGATTGAATTTGATGAAAAGACTAAAATATTCTTACCAAAGTTTCGGGTTGTTACAGAAACTGAGTTGGTGGGTTATTTAACCCGTTATTTTTAGGGCAAAATGCAAAACACACCCCTGTGGTTTGAAAATGAATATTTATACCTCTGAACTTTCAAAACTGTGCAAATTGACCCCTTCCCGTTACATTTTTTATTTTCTTTTAGCTATAACTTTTTCGTTTGAACTCCGATTTGAATGATTCAAGATGTTTTGGAATCCTCGTTTCAAGATCTACATTATAGTCACTTAAAAACTTGGAAATTATTAGTATATAAAAAGAGTTATCATCATCAATATATTAGATCAGGTTGAAGTCGTAAACATTTTTATATACTGATAATTTAGAATTTTTGTGACTATAATGTAGAGCTCAAAACGAGGATTCCAAAACATCTTGAATCATTCATATCGGAGTTCAAACGAAAATGTTATGACTAAAAGAAAATCAAATGTGTAACGGGAAGGGGTCAATTTGCACAGTTTTGAAAGTTCATGGTATAAATATTCATTTTCAAACCACGGGGGTGTGTTTTGCATTTGACCAAAACCACAGGGGTGTGTTTTGCATTTTGCCCTTATTTTTAACAAGCACGTTCATTTCAACATATTTTACACTAAAACTTAACAAACTACTATTTTGTAAATTCAAACATAGTCTAACAACCCAGTTTAAACCTGTGAGCCAAACGAGCCTTGAAAATCGATTAGAAATTATAATCTTGGGACTTCTAAAATTGTAATCTTGTATGCCAAGTCTAGTGAACTCTACCCTAAATTTAACAAATCATGATTTACTGTGATACGTTATTAAAAAAAAACTTCAAATCAAACAATCAAAGGAATCACGATTGTCCAAGCGGTGGATTTTACGATGTTGGTAAAGACTCGCCGGCAAGATTGAACCAGGATTCTCGTACGATGGAAATGAAATTTGTGCAATACAAATTTCTGTTTGCAGCGATGGATGGTTGTTATATCCGAATTTGAGATTCTTTATTTCCGGTTGAAGAAGGTTTGATTTTTTGAATAAGGTTTAAATCAAAACTTCGTAGATGGAAATAAAAACACACAAAGATAAGTGAGAACTTAAACCCATTAAAAAAAAAGCAGTGTATTAATTTTGAACCTGCGTTGGTGGGTTATTTGACCCATTATTTTTAACAACAATTTCAACATATTTTTCACTAAAACTTAATAAACATACTATTTTGTAAATTCAAACATAGTCTAACAACCCAGTTTAAACCTGCGAGCCAAACGAGCCTTAAAAATTGATTAAAAATTATACTCTTCGGACTTCTAAAATTGTAACCTTGTATGCCAAGTCTAGTGAACTCTACCCTAAATTTAACAAATCATGATTTACTGTGATACGTTATTAAAAAAAACTTTAAATCAAACAATCAAAGGAATCACGATTGTTCAAGCGGTGGATTGAACCAGGATTCTCGTACGATGGAAATGAAATTTGTTGCAATACAAATTTCTGTTGGCAGCGATGGATGGTTGTTATATCCGAATTTGAGATTCTTTATTTCCTGTTGAAGAAGGTTTGTACAACTCTGAGCTTCGTCGTGTAAGTCTGGTAGTGAAATTGAAATCTTGGTCAAAATTGAGTTAAAATTGAACTCCATTGTAGAAATTCTTAAAGAAATTGTTTTGAGAGCAATTTTGTTATTTAAAATTGAATGGTAATTCAATTGAAGAAGAGAATTGAGCGGTGCTATGAAGTAAATTTTAGGGCTATTTAAGTATCTAGCCACAAATTTAAGTAAAAAACAGTTTTTAGCCACTAAAAGATTTTGTTCAGAAATTAGCTACCTAATGAAAGAGAAATAGATTGGATTGACAATAAAACCCCTAATCATTTAAAGAAAAAACAAATCAAACAAAAAAATCCCACAAATCATGGAGATAATGGAAACTTAACAAATTTTGTTTCCTTATTTTTGTATTTAAGCCAAATACAAAAATAAGAACACAAAATTCTTCATTAAAAAAATTGTAAAAAATGAAGATTTTTATCACCAAACTAAACAACACGTACTATAAACAATATTTTCAGTACTATACAAGTATTAATGTACTATACTGATAATGAACAACACACTTGTGTACATTATGTGTTGTGTAGTACATTATACATATGATGTACCATACTACACTATTTGAACAACAACTGATATAATATTGTGTAGAGTAAGTACGCTTGATAATGTAAAAAACGAATGTAATTTAAAGACAATGTACAAACCAGATTACTATACAGTACAATACCTCTTCTCCTTCGTTCTCTTACCTTATCAACGTATTATACTGCACAAATCAGAAACCATGTCTAAAATTTTCCAAAAGATCACGAGCACCGACTCCATTTGCTAAGCTTCATCTTGCAAGTTGTTCACAGCGGTAAATGTACTGTACAATGGTGCTTCACGACGGTAGAGGAAGTTTTGAATTGTCAGTTTTGCGATTTGAACCACGTCGTCAACGTTGATTCAATTTCAATCCTTCCAAACCCTAAACAAAAAATATTTTCTTCTTCATTTGTTGGATTCGAAGAGGTGGTGGATTCCACCTCATGCAATTGAATTTGGCAATGTGTTCGTTGCAATATGCTTTCCAAAATTGAAGAAATGTTGCTCTCACAGATTGATTAAAACTCTTTAAAACATCTTGATATTTTATGGGTTTTGATTGTTAATTATTTTGAGGGAGGATTTTTCCTCGTTTTTTAAAACAAAAACCAAAATAAGAGAAAATCAAGGAATTCAAATAACTGAAAATCAAATCAGAAACAAAAAAATATATGAAAATAAATTAAAATATTAATAAAGTCAAAAGGGTAAAGTTGGTATATTAAAAAATACAAAATATGAAAATGGCTAAAAAAATGAAATTATTTGTGAAGTGGCTAAATAATGAGAAGACTCTTAAAAAGTGGCTATTTACTTAATTAATTCTAAATTTTATCATAAACCCATGTATGGCATCAGACAGCGTGATATTTGTTTCAAGGAATTTGCTCAACAATATGGTCAAAGAGCTCCTTATTTGAATTTGAGAGAAATAGTTGTAAACTTTAAGTTAGTGTTTCTCAAAAAAAAATTTAATGGTTGGAGTACAGTGGTTTGAAGCAAATAGAAATTAAATTTCATGAGGCGTTTGACTGTTTGAGGTTCATCACCTGAAGATTTTTGTTTGAAGCAAAAATCACCGAGAGGAAAAAATAAATTGGTGTGGCTTCAAAGAGTTTGAAATTAAAACTGGATTTTTTGGAGTCTAGTAGGAAGAATTTCTTTGACTGAATCATGTGATGGTGGTGCTATGTTCTGTAAATCCATTTGGTTTGGTAATGTTAATGAATTTGTACAATGACTTCCAATTTCTAATTTACGATTTCGGTTCATCGAGCCTGATCAACTCTGTTTGAAGAAATCTTGTGGAAATTGAACGGCCATGCTAGTCAAGTGGATCTCGATGGTAGAGATAATTTCTTTTGAAATGTGTGTTAGTGAAGTCGACTAGATATTCAATATTAGAGAAGGTATTGGCTTTGAGACATTACACAATGTGGATTTATGTTTTTTTTTATAGATAGTTATCAAAGTAGCACTCTGTTTTTGGGTTTCATCATGGATGGGATCCATTGTTTAAGTTCCATCATTTTGATGGGAATGGAGACTATAGTTCATGGAAGCCAGAGACACAATGTTAACTGCACAATAGAGACACGAGAAGACGATGATCACTCAGTATGAGGTAACTTTTCTAACTCTAAGATCTGATATAGTTAGAAAAGTGAGGATGAGAACTTGCATATGAGGGATAGAGAAACTCAAGAAATAAATAAAGGAGAAAGAGAAAATCTAGGGAGCACGGACACCTCTATTTTCTTGAGGAATCCGTATCGGACACGTGTCTGACACGGATTCGTCTGGACACTCCTGGGACATGTGTCTGATACTTCAAAATAAGTGTCCCCCCTTTTTTCAAATTTGACTTTTGGACACGACTTAAAGTTAAAATGACCAAATAATTAGTTTTTTTTAAAAAAATTAACCTCAACCCTAAAATGAAGTCAGGTTGAACGAAAGGAAAAAAAGAAAAACTTTTTCACTCCCATACATAGTTTGATCTACATGTTTTATTTATACTTAACAACTAAATTTGTCATTACATATATATATATAATAATAATAATAATAACGTGTCCTTGACCTATCCGTATCCTACTTTTTTGAAAAATGGTGTATCGTCGTGTCTGTATCCGTGTCCATGCTTCCTAGGAGAAAATTATGTATGAAATGCACGTGGAATATTTTGTGATAGTGCTGATCTCCTAGGAAACCAAGGATGAGTGGGTATGAAAATTTGGGGACGCCTAGCATGCATAGGAGACACTCATGGAAATTGGTTTTGGTTTAGTCACTAACCCAAGTGAATGGATGATGAATTTTATTAGCTGTTTTTTAATAAAGCTTGTTGAATAGGTGGGGTTGGCCATCTACGGTTTGGTTGAATGACTAGTAGGAGAGAACTTGGGACAAAACTTTTTTCACTTGAGGCTTTGACTCAGATAGCCTATTAGGCTTGAGGTGGAGTGCTAAAGGTCACTAAAAGGTTCACTGGTGGTAATGAAGGTAGTCATAGGATGTATGTCTTAGAAAAGAATACAGTTCCAGGGTTGGCGGTAACTTCAAATAGTGAAGAGGTTAGTGAGTGAGACTCAAGTCTGGTTTAGGAGACTTACAGTGAAGTGAAAAGAGAAGGTTACTTGTTTAGATGTTTGCAAGTTGAGTTTTGGAACTTTGTATGGAAGACATCTATGGAAAGTTTATCAGAAGTTGATTTCAGCACTATAGACCTACCTTATTGATGATGGCGGTTCTAAAAGTTTCATTGGTATTAATGTTACTTTTAGGGTGTTGATATATTTATGAACTGTTTTAACTATTTGCTTGAGCGTGCATCGTAGAAAGGTAATGAATAGTTGCAAGTGGAGGTGGAGCTTATATACTCAACTGATGAACCTAGAGAAATTTGGTGAGGATTTTGAGGTTGTTTAGGATATAGTTGAGTAGGAGGACCTCCAGTCATATCAATTCACGAGAGAACGGTAATGTAGGAGATTAGATCTCCTAACAGGTATGACTTTGATGATCTCATGTGTTATGTTTTCATTTTATGGTTTGATGTGATTGCTTTGACAATGGTACCTTAGTTTGAGAAATTTCCAATGGTTAGTTTTGAAAAGTATTCTCTGGAACATGTGAAATACGTTGTAACTCCTATTATGTTTCATTTTAGGTTATCTATTGATTTGTGTTGTTATTAAGATGCTAAAAGATCCTTATGCTATTTGTGTGTTGGTAGTATCATATGTGATGATATGTTTCATACTTGAGCTTAGCATGCATTGAGGTGTTGTTGGGTTAACAGGTTTATGTTCAATTGGTAAGGTACATTGGGAAGCTGTTAAGTGTGTTTTGCGTTGTGTTGATATATGGTTTATCATATTGGTGAGTTTACTGATATTAAGTGTAGTAGTATGACTCTATTTTGTAGGTGGTTGAGATAAGTGGAGATCGTGATTGTTTGTGTTTGAAGGCCATGTTAGAACCTATGGAGGCTATTTGAAGCTTGGAATTCAACAACATGTAGAACTCTTCTATGGTAGATGGAGTGTTGAGACATGTGTTTCATGGCGGGTCAAAGCACAAAGAGACAAAAGGTTGTTGGTTGAAAAAGTCATGTTAACGATAATTTGGTTTATCGTTGTCAACCCTGTCCAAGGTTTAAAACCAAACGGAGTTTGGTGGCTAGATTGACACGTCAACATTAGATAGCTAAGTATAATAACTAAAGTGGAGATTGTTAAATTGGTTATTATAATTAGTTGTCCTTTACCTATTAATTGGGTTTAATTAGTAGGTGGTTATTGTATTTAGCATTGACATTTATCATGGTATATATAAAGTGACATAAGTGAGTTAGATGCATTATTCATTATCATCATGTGAGGGTGTGAAAGGACGTAAATGGGTTCTTGGTGAGAGTTCTCATAACTATGAATTGTATTTTCTCTTCATTACCTCATTTATAATCAAACGATATCTAGTTGATTGTCGGTGACTGTAGGGCAACTGGACTAGGATCCTTAGTGATCCGAACTAGTATACTTCTTTATGTAAAATCCCCTTCTCGATTTATTATTTCGGTAGCGAGAATCATAACAAAATCAATGATGAAGAAGAATTAACAAAGAAGCTCTCCCCTCACAGTCACTCAAATCTGCAGAATTTCGAAGAAAGATGATAACACTCTCATATGCCTTAATATATTCAAGCACAAAAGAATCTAGTTCAATTCCATGTGACTTTATTCTTTTATAAACCGTTTTCATGAGCACACCAAGGACGATACTATTCTAGAAGCCTTTATTCCTTCTTATCCTTGCTTACCATGACTGATTTTAAGAGCCAATCTTCACAAAAGTGGTATATTAGCAAAAATTGAAAGTGGAAAAGAATCATCAAGAGTGGAGATGGGAAACACTCACCAAAATCGTGCTTCTGTTTCAACTTCAGTTCCGAAGGTACCTTCAATTCTTTTTCTAACTTCTAACCTTTGAAATAGTTTTATAAAATTCTTACCCCAAACAAAAATTTCTTCTATAATATAAACATAAAAATTAAAAATTCAATTTTTACGTTAATTTTTTCAATTTATACATATATATCGGCAAATTTTCATGTCTTTTACCATCCGTTAACAATATATTTCCATGTACTATGCAAAAAAAAAAGGAGTTTAAAAGTTGTTTCCGCTCTGTTAATTAACCATTCATGCAATTATCTTAATTTGACAACTTAGCTTTCTGTTAGTTTTTTTTTTTTTTAATCTTTTTATATAATTTTCTTTAAAGAAACATAGCAAAAACTTTTTAAATTGGAAAAATAGATATACAGAGGTGTTATTTTAAAATAATTTAATAATTTAAGTACACTTTATTTTGTAAAAAATAATAAAAGAGAGAATTTTAATCGACCAAGTGTTGAATTATCCAATTATGATGTGCAGTATTTTTTTTAATTAAAGAATCCTTTTAATTTTATAGAACAGATGATATCAGTAATTAAAAAACGTTTCATTTACATTTATATAGTTATTCAAAGAAATATTTTGATACAAACAATTTAAAGGGGCAATTACTGAAGTAATATATTTTTACATACTAATTACTGAAATGTCAGAACTTTTAAAAAATTACACAAATAGTATAATTATAGTTATTAATATTATATTGAACTAAAAAAGAAAAAAAAATCAATAAATTCATTGAAAATAACAATGAAAAATAATAAATTAGTTCAATATATTGAATTAAAATTATGCAATTTGGTTAATTTTTAAAACGTTCTGACATTTTAGTAATTTGTATATGTATGAATATGTTATTTGAGATAATTTATTATTTGTTTTTTTAAAACCCATTTAGTAATATTTTAATCAAAGTTAAAATATTTTAAATTCATTTTTTTAATTCACTTTTAATAATCGGCAGTGAATTGACAATAAGGTATTTTTAAATATATAGCACATTTTCAATCGTATATTTAAAAATAAAATAAAATTTACATTCATTAAATAATGAAACAAATTCATTAAAATCATAAAATTAACAAAATTTGAAAAATTCTAAACTTTGATTTAAAACATCTTAATACAAAAATATAAAATTTAATAATAAGGGGTATATTTTTTATTTACATTTATTAATCGGCAATGATTAGAATTAAGTGGTATTTCTAAATATATAACATTTTTTTAAATTGACATTCATTAAATAATGTAAGAAATTCATTAAAATCGTAAAATTAACAAGATTTGAAAAATACTAAATTTTAATTTAAAACATCAAAATATAAAATATAAAATTTAACATTAAGATTTATCATCTGTCACACGAAATAATTTTTTCAATAAAATAAAATTATTAATTTAATGAAAATAAAAATGTCATTTTTTAAAATAAATTAAAATTATGCTGTTTTTCTTTTAAGAAAATAAATTAGAATTTACTATTTTTAAATCAGATAAGATAAAAAAAAGTACCATTAAATACAGTTAATGATTTTAATTTAAATTTAGATTGATTAAATAAGTAAATAAATAAAACATTCACGAAAAAGTGAGTATATATAGTTAGGTAACATGAGATCGAATATTCGAGTTTTTCAATCAAATAAAATATCTAAAAAATAAAGGGGAAAAAACCCGTAAACTGATTCAATTATAGAAATAATATGGTGGGTTGGTGTGAGAATGATGAAAGACGAAATCGAGATAAGCATGGTTAGAAAAAGGAAGCTTAAGAAGCAAGTAATTATAAATGGAGAATATTTAGATACTCGTTAATGAATATGAGTTTATACTCACCGTTTTACGTATCACTTTTCTATTGTATAATACACTAGTGTATCTATGTATTTATTAAAAGAAACTCATATACTTACCGGTACCCAAATATCTTCCATTATAAAACACCCATGGTAGCAAGCTTCATAGCCATGGATTCAGCAACACATTTATCTTTTCCAAGTTTTAAGATTTGAAACCTGAAACAAACTATGGAATTCCAGTTTAGTTTCTTCCATAAGTTTCCTTTCTTTAATGATAATTAAGGATAAATCATCTTGTAAAGTAAAGACTCAGTTTTGTTTTTTGTTTTTTTATGCAGAAGAAAACCCCAGTTTCAGAATTCACTGATAAAGTGTTTTCTTGGTCACTAGAAGATATTCTCAATGAGCATCTTTACCAACACAAGGTTATTAATTATTATTTCACTTCAATTTTTTTTGTTCTTTCAAACTAATCCTAGCTCAAGATTCCAATAGTTTCATATGAAATATTTTTAATCCCATTTGTATATGCATGAATATGTTATTTGAGATAATTTATTATTTGTTTTTTTAAAACCCATTTAGTAATATTTTAATCAAAGTTAAAATATTTTAAATTCATTTTTTTAATTCACTTTTAATAATCGTCAATTAATTGACAATAAGGTATTTTTAAATATATAGCACATTTTCAATCGTATATTTAAAAATAAAATAAAATTTACATTCATTAAATAATGAAACAAATTCATTAAAATCATAAAATTAACAAAATTTGAAAAATTCTAAACTTTGATTTAAAACATCTTAATACAAAAATATAAAATTTAACAATAAGGGGTATATTTTTTATTTACAGTTATTAATCGGCAATGATTAGAATTAAGTGGTATTTCTAAATATATATAACATTTTTTTAAATTGACATTCATTAAATAATGTAAGAAATTCATTAAAATCGTAAAATTAACAAAATTTGAAAAATACTAAATTTTAATTTAAAACATCAAAATATAAAATATAAAATTTAACATTAAGATTTATCATCTGTCACACGAAATAATTTTTTCAATAAAATAAAATAATTAATTTAATGAAAATAAAAGTGTCATTTTTAAAAATAAATTAAAATTATGCTGTTTTTCTTTTACGAAAATAAATTAGAATTTACTATTTTTAAATCAGATAAGATAAAAAAAAGCACCATTGAATACAGTTAATGATTTTAATTTAAATTTAGATTGATTAAATAAATAAAACATTCACGAAAAAGTGAGTATATATAGTTAGGTAGTTAGGTTACATGAGATCGAATGTTCGAGTTTTTCAATCAAATAAAATATCTAAAAAATAAAGGGCAAAAAAACCCGTAAACTGATTCAATTTTAGAAATAATATGGTGGGTTGGTGTGATAATGATGAAAGACGAAATCGAGATAAGCATGGTTAGGAAAAGGAAGCTTAAGAAGCAAGTAATTATAAATGGAGAATATTTAGATACTCGTTAATGAATATGAGTTTATACTCACCGTTCTACGTATCACTTTTTTATTGGATAATACACTAGTGTATTTATGTATTTATTAAAAAAAACTCATATACTTATCGGTACGTACCTAAATATCTTCCATTATAAAACACCCATGGTAGCAAGCTTCATAGCCATGGACTCAGCAACACATTTATCTTTTCCAAGTTTTTAAGATTTGAAACCTGAAACAAACTATGGAATTCCAGTTTAGTTTCTTCCATAAGTTTCCTTTCTTTAATGATAATTAAGGATAAATCATCTTGTAAAGTAAAGACTCAGTTTTGTTTTTTGTTTTTTTATGCAGAAGAAAACCCCAGTTCCAGAATTCACTGATAAAGTGTTTTCTTGGTCACTAGAAGATATTCTCAATGAGCATCTTTACCAACACAAGGTTATTGATTATTATTTCACTTCAATTTTTTTTGTTCTTTCAAACTAATCCTAGCTCAAGATTCCAATAGTTTCATATGAAATATTTTTAATCTCATTTAAGTGTAGTAATCAGAACTGAATAGCTTGGTCAACTTGCTTAACTTAATAGCTTCCATGTTTTATTTGGATGTTCTTGATCATTAATCATTAAAAAAAATTAAAGTTAAAATTAAAATGAAGGTGAATTCTTTCTATGTTTTTCCATTGGTGTTACTGAAGCTTATAGACATTTCCTGTTTTATGCATTTTATAATTACAAATAACAATGTTGGATTATGTTGTTGGATTCGTTTTCTTTCGCTCAATTAATTGTAATATTCTTCAGTTCCAAGTAGATAATTGAAGTCGTATTCCATATATTGATTTTTTTCTTCTTAACGGTTTGTAGATCGAGAAAATCCCAGATTCTTTTGAATCCATTGAGCAATATTTTTGGTCCTTTTACTACCTTTTACTAGAGGAGACTAGAGCTCAGCTATGCTCCAGTCTAGAGATTATACCCACGGCACCATTCGCTGAAGTGAAATCTGTTGAAGAATGTAAGCCTTTTGGCATGGGATTCTATAATTGCAATGTCGATGAGTGGTTAAACAGGTTCAACAGAATTGGAAAGGAACCGTACAAAAGTTTACCTGGAGATGTACTTATTTTGTCAGATTTCAAACTGGAAAGTGTTTCTGATCTGCAGAGGATCGGAAAGTCTTGGACTTTTGCATCCGTTCATCAAATTTCAGAATGTAAGAGTAAGGATGGTATCATCTCCATTTATTATAAATTGAAAGTGCCGGTGAAGAACTTGGATATGATCCAGAAATCAATGTTTGTTGTCTTTTTGGCCAACATACTCCCGAATAAAAGAATATGGAATGCTTTACACATGGAAGGAGACTTAAAGATTATCAAGGACGTTTTATGCCCAAACTCTATGGTGAGGGACTTATCGCTGTTAACTAAGTAATATTGCTGAGTTTGTGATATTGTTTCAAGTTTCTATGGAAAAACAAGAATTAATATTTGAACTGTTATGTTTCTTCAGAAGTTAATAAACTCTTTCTTTGCACAACAGGTTAGCGAAGATTGCGATCTCTCTAGCCTCCGGAATGAATATTTGAATGCAAGTTTTGTCTCTTCATTGAATGCTTCTCAAGTGAAGGCGGTTTTGACATGCCTTTACAAAGCAAGCTGTGAGAAGAAATCTTCTGTTGAACTTATATGGGGTCCACCAGGGACGGGGAAAACAAAGACTGTGGGTGTGATGCTCGTAAACCTCATGAAGAAACAGTGTAAAACCATTGCAGTAGCACCGACAAATGTTGCTATTGTGGAGGTGGCCTCACGAGTCCTTAATTTGGTAAAGGGACTGCAAATAAAAGACTCAGAATCAGATTGTCTGTTCTATTTTCTTGGGGATGTTCTTTTATTTGGGAATAAGGAGAGGCTAAAATTTGGCTCAAATGTTGAAGAAATTTATTTGGAATATCGGGTTCAAAAGCTTGTAGAATGCTTGGATCCACTTACCGGTTGGAGGCATTGCTTTGCATCCATGATTGATTTTCTGAAAGATTTTGTTTCTCAATATCATATTTTCTTGGAAAATGAACTAATCATAAACCGAGATCAGAGTGAGAACAGTGCAATTGATGAGAAAATTTGCCAAAAAAAAACTAAAGATGCTAAGGTGGTTAGCAAATCTTTTCTTGAATTTGCAAGAGAGACGTTTATCTCTCTTGCATCTCCACTCAGAATGTGCCTTTCAATATTATGTACTCATATACCCAAAAAATGCATTTTGGAGCACAGTCTTCAGGAGATGGCTGCACTTAATTTGTCACTAGAATGTTTTGAAAAACTATTGTTTCAAGAAAACATCGTTTCTGATGTTGTTGAGCAGCTTTTTACATGTTCAGTTGTTGGTGAAGATATCCCTACAGCATATAGAATTTTTAAATCCCGGTTCAACTTCAGGAGAAGTAATTGCATCTCTGTTTTAAAAGGTCTTCAATGTTCCTTATGTAGACTTGACCTTCCAAGTGTCACACACATTGAATCCAGCGATGTCACATTCAGTGAATTAATCGAGTCTTTCTGCCTTCAGAATGCGTCATTGTTCTTTTGCACTGCTTCAAGCTCATCTAGGTTACATTCAATGTCATTAGAACCTTTTAAAGTTTTAGTCATTGATGAAGCAGCACAACTGAAAGCGTGTGAATCTGTGATTCCGCTACGACTTCCAAATATAAAGCATGTGGTACTAATAGGTGATGAGTGCCAATTACCAGCAATGGTTGTAAGCAAGGTAGAGTATGCAACTTTAGTATTGTATTTGTCACCGATTACTATTTTAGTTGAGTTTCCAAGTTCTCAAAACTCAAATTCTAATCTTTAGACTTGTTACTCCTTTCGTTTAAGGTTGCAGATGATGCTGGCTTTGGAAGAAGTTTATTTCAGAGGCTGAGCACATTGGGCCACCCAAGACACCTTCTCAATGTTCAGTATAGGATGCACCCATCGATAAGTTTCTTTCCAAAGTCAAAATTCTATACTTCCCAGATCTTAGACGGTCCCAATGTTGAATGTATAAACTATCGGAAGGACTATCTTTTGGGATCGATGTTCGGTCCCTATTCTTTCATAAACATACAAGGTGGAAGAGAAGAGAGAGACTATGATGGTCATAGTCTAAAAAATATGCTGGAGGTAGCTGTTGTTTGTAAAATAGTGCTAAGTTTGTACAAAGGTATGTCTAGTCTAAGTTTTCTGCTAGTTTTATTATTTATTCCATTTTTCTTCCAACTGTATTTTATAGCAAGTACAATAGTTCTTATCAAATTCTTTTTCCATAACTTTTTTTTCTTATAGTACAGAGTTGTAATTTTCCCCTTTGTTCTGGTAATATTACAAGTACAATGTTATATATAAAATAAAGAGGTGAAATTAATATCAAGGTTGAGTGAATCTCTTAAGCTGCAATTAATAGAAATTTTCAGATGTCAAACAATCATTTGAGGGTGTTGTGAAATATCAAGAAAAGAATTAAAGAAAGATATAAATAACGACATAGATTTACGTGGAAAAAGATCTCAAAGGAAAGAAAAAAATGATTGGAAGGAGAAGAAGTTAACAATGTCAAAATTGGTCGAAGGGATAGTGTTTTTGTAGCTAAAATATTACATATCCATACAGTGGTGCAATGCAACTAGCTTGAAGCAATGAAGAGAGTGATTGACTTGATTTATCATATTGTCTTATTTGAAGCTACAACGGTCTTTCGGTTGTTGAAAGTACATATTTTTTATTTTCATGTTGGATAAAAAATTCATAGTGGTAGTGAATCTGAGTGAGGTTAAAGGGATTCCCTTGTTTTATTTGTAGTCTATATTGAAGGAGTTTCGGAAAATTGCAATTGAGAATTTATAGAAAGATCAAGAAAAATAGATTATAGATTTTGATAAATTAGAATATTCAATTCGATTATGTCTACCTTAACGAGAAACATATTCAAATGATAGCTTGTTGTTTTTTGGCTTTTTCGCTTTTCTTACAGCTTGGACAAGCTCAAAAGAGAAGTTAAACGTTGGTGTTATCTCACCATATTCTGCTCAAGTAACAGCAATTGAAGAGAAACTTGGACGACGGTATGATGACCTTGATGGGTTCAAGGTCAAAGTGAAATCAGTAGATGGTTTTCAAGGTGGTGAGGAGGATATAATCATTATTTCTACTGTTAGATCAAATACAGGCTCTTCAATCGGATTTTTATCCAGTAATCAACGGACCAACGTTGCTCTTACAAGAGCCAGGTACTGTTTATTGCAATTTGGAATTGTAAGCTAACATTTTACTTTATTTTATATCATTTGGTGAATACTTACTGCACATTGATGTGCATCAGGTATTGTCTGTGGATATTGGGGAATGATAAACCCCTATCAAACAGTGAGTCTGTCTGGGCGCATTTGATTATTGATGCTAAGAAACGTGGCTGTTTCTTCAATGTTGATGATGACGAAAATTTGGGAAAATTTGTATTGGATGTAAAGAGAGATCTTGATCAATTCGATGATTTGTTTGAGGGAGACAGTATTGTTTTCAGAAGTGCGAGATGGAAGGTTTGAGTCCTATAATATTTCTCATGTTTATGTTTTTTACCCTCATTCTACTCACCTTTTTTTGTTTTTCCTTTTTACATTCATAGGTTCTATTCAGTGATAAATTTCTGAAATCTTTCAAGAATTTGTCAACAATCGGTACAAAGAAAAAGGTTTTGTATCTTCTACTGAAACTTTCCAGTGGATGGAGACCTAAACCGAGCATGTAAAATTGGCATGTGGAAGTTCTACACAAATTTTTAAGCAATTCAAGGTAGAAAATCTTTATGTTGTTTGTGCAATTGATGTAGTAAAAAATGCAACAACATATATGCAAGCCCTGAAGATTTGGGATGTCTTGCCTCTCGAGGATATTCCAAAATTGACTGAATGTCTTAACAATATATTCAACACATACACAGATGACTACATCGATCGTTGTCAAGAGATATGTTATGAGGGGTATGTAGCATTTCTGCGCATCTTTGAGTTAGGAAACTTGTAACATTCCTTTTTCTGTTCTTTATAATAATTTGATCGACTTTATGTAATGCATATCTTACTGTATGTTAGTTAACTTTTAGGAGTTTCCTTCTTTGTTTAGGAATTTGGTAGTTCCCATGACTTGGTCGTCCTCTTGCAAGAGTCATATTAATAAACCGTGTGAAGACAGCTTGCAAGGTCCTAATGATTGTAGAAATGCTGTTGAAAATTCAAAGGTCAAGGATAGCTTGTTGCTAATGAAATTTTACTCCTTATCATCTGGTGTATTGAGTAGTTTGCTTTCGGGTAGAGATGGCATTGAGTTTTATTTACCCTTTGAAGTAACAGAAGAAGAACTTGAGATAATCCTTTATCCCAGAACCACTTTTATACTTGGACGGTCAGGAACAGGGAAAACTACTGTATTGACCATGAAATTGTTTCAGAAGGAAAAGTTGTATAATTTGGCAGCAGATTCCTTTGAAGTCAAAGAAGATACGAGTTTGGATTGTAGTAACGAAGATGAGATTTTGGAGAGTCCAGCAGAGGCAAATGGAGGTGTCTTGCGCCAGCTTTTCTTGACAGTTAGTTCTAAACTGTGCTATGCTGTTAGGCAGCATGTATCTCATATGAAAAGGTGTGGTGCAAACCAGTAAAATTGTTGGTATTATCTGCTTTTTCATGTCTTCTCTGCCTGACCACATTAATGTTTCTTTCACACTTTTACCTTTTTAAATTAATTTTTCCTCCTTTTTCTGCCATGGTTTAGTTAGATATACATATATGGGGGGAAGTTACAGTTCAAGTGTAACAGTTTTTCAGGTTCTAGTAATTTTTAACTTACATTTTGGTAATGGATTTACTGAACTTGGCTTCTGTCTGAAATTGTGAGGCAGGTTGTAGAATTTTTTCTAGTTTAATTGAAAAATATGTACTGTTACTTACAGGAAACAGTCTGTTTTTTTTTACTCTGAGGAAGTTCATGTTTTTTAATTCATCATAGGAAACTATCTCTTATGGTCAAAACCCCAAGTGTAAATATGTAAAGTTCTTTTGTGATAACTGAACTAAGAGTGGTTGGGCCAGTTTGCGCGCACCTCGACTAATCTCACGGGACAACCACACAACCCTTCAACACTTGGTGTCGGGAAACTCGTAGGATGTTCTTTGGTGATTTGATGCTTGGAAAATTTAGAAATCTCTTAAAGCAATGACTTCTTGTTCCACTACTATTTTCTTGTATCTGAATTTGATCTGCAAATAATATGAAATCTAAATTGCTAATTTGTCAAAGTGTTTTTGTTGAAGTCATCACTTTCCTATTTGATTATTGGATACACTAATGTTTATCAATTTTAATGAACTATTTAAGATTTAACATTGTTTTTATTGAATTTAATGTTGTTTACTCTATTCCCTTACAGCCATGCATGTGGTGGAAATGTTACAACAGCTACTACATTTGGTATGGAAAATATGGGTGACTTAGAAGCACAATTCCTGGATGTCCCAGATTCATTTGCTAATATTCCACCAAAGTCGTACCCTCTTGTGATAACTTTCTACAAGTTCTTGATGATGCTTGACGGAACTTTGCATACTTCATTTTTTGAAAGATTTTACGATGCAAAAAAAATTTTGCATGGTCAAATCCATGACTCAAGATCTGTTGCCTTCCAATCTTTTATAAGAAAGAAAGAAGTTGATTATGATCGTTTCAGTTCTTCTTATTGGCCCCATTTCAATACTCAACTAACGAAAAGGCTAGACTCTTCTAGAGTTTTCATTGAGATTATTTCACATATAAAAGGTGATCCTCAAGCCATTGATAAAGGTGATGGTAAATTAAGTAGAGAGGACTTTGTTTTACTGTCGGAAGGTCGAATATCCAGTTTAAGTAGGAAGGAGAGGGAGATGATATATGATATCTTCCAAAGTTATGAAAAATTAAAAGGGAAAAATCACGAGTTTGATTTGGCTGATTTTGTTATTGATCTACACCATCGTCTTAGAGATCAAGGATATGCAGGGGATGAAATAGATTTCATTTATATTGATGAGGTCCAGGATTTAACAATGAGTCAAATCGCGCTATTTAGTTATATATGCAGAAATGTCGAGGAGGGGTTTGTATTTTCAGGTGACACCGCTCAGACTATTGCAAGGGGGATTGATTTTAGATTCCAGGATATAAAATCATTGTTTTACAGCAAGTTTATATTACCAAAGAGAGGTTGCAGAGGTTCTGAAAGAGAAGATAAAGGACGAATCTCAGAGATATTTCAGTTGAGCCAAAATTTTCGAACCCATGCTGGAGTTCTTAATTTATCACAGAGCATTATTGAACTTCTTTATCATTTTTTCCCTCAATCTATTGACATTTTGAAGCCTGAAACCAGCCGTATTAATGGAGATCCCCCAGTGTTGCTTGACTGTGGAAACAATGAAGATGCTATTAAGATGATCTTTGGAAATGAAAGTGGTGGTGGTAGCAATATTAAAGGATTTGGAGCCGACCAAGTAATATTGGTACGTGATGATTCCACTCAGAAAGAGGTATCGGATTATATTGGGAAAAAAGCCCTTGTTCTTACTATACTGGAGAGCAAGGGTCTTGAATTCCAGGTAAATTCGTGCCTTCAAAATATAAGTTTTCTTTTAAAAATGAACATATGCAAATGCTTATTCAAGAATTTTTTGTGCCACTTGTTAATGTGTTTTTAAAATTAACGGATTCACTAGATTTGCAACAAAATATTATTAAAACGTTGGATCGTGGATCACATTTTCATTATGTTCGTAACATTCCAATCTCTAGGATGTGCTATTGTACAACTTTTTTGGTTCATCACCTCTGGAAAATAAGTGGAGAGTTATTTACAAATATATGGAGGAACAAAGTATGCTTGACTCCAGCTTATGTCAGTCCATCCCACAATTTTGTGAGTCAAAACATAACCTTGTGTGTTCTGAGCTGAAGCAATTGTATGTTGCCGTTACTCGTACCAAGCAGCGACTCTGGTTTTGTGAGGATATAAAAGAGCATTCTGGACCAATGTTTGAGTTGTGGAAAAAAAAAGGTGTGGTACTAGTTCAGCAGCTAGATAATTCACTTGCACAATCCATGCAAGCTTCAAGCAGTAAGGAGGAATGGAGGTCACGAGGTATTAAGGTTAGCATGTCCCATATTTCTAACCGATGTTGAGTTGACAAAAAAATTGTATTATTCATATAACATATTTATCTCTTTGTTTTGTTATTTTTAGTTGATGTTGATGATGACGGCGACTATTATAATATAAGTTTTGTGTTATTCACTAATATATTTTTATCTTATTAAAAAAATATAAGCGGTATTCACTCTTTTGTCGACGTTCATTTTTTATATTATATGAACATGTTTTAGGGCAGAAAATGTATTGCACAAACTAAATGTATTGTCCAATTATTATTTTTAACATGGGGGTGAAGAATCCATAGAGTTTCTATTATTTGACCAAATTCAATTCTAATCCTTTCCTCTAACTTGACAGCTATACCATGAGCACAACTATAAAATGGCAATAAGGTGTTTTGAAAGGGCTGAAGATGTTTATTGGGAAAAAAAATCCAAGGCCTCTTGCCTTCAAGCTGATGCAGAATGCATTCGCAATGTGAATCCTTCTGAAGCTGATGCATTCATCAGAGAAGCAGCTAAAATATTTGAAGCTATAGGCATGGCTGTTTCTGCAGCCCAGTGTTTTTTGGATATAGGGGAGTTTGAAAGAGCAGGTATGGACTGGATATTTTACGTCACACGTAACATTTGATATCCCAATTTCACATTATTTATGAACGTTAGAAAATAGAAACCATCAGTTTTTATCCGTTTTTTGTTGAAAGGAATCTGGATGTTCGATCCTATATTGATCTTCGAGTCCATTTAGACTTGTGCTCATGCATAAGGTTTATCCCTTTACCAATTTACCATTGTATACAATTTCATGTTTTTTGATTAGTTTACTGCACATGTTCAGCGTCACTGAATTGTGTATTGGATATTTACCGCGTTCTTATATCCTATGTAGACAAGAAACTTGTATGAACTTTTTTTCCCTTGTATTTACAGCGTTCTGTGATTGACACCTATACTAGTGTGCTCTCACATAGAAATTCATATATGTGATATCCTTGCAGGGGAAGTTTTCTTAAATAATTGTGGAGAGAATGAGCTGGATAGAGCAGGCGAATGTTTCTGTTTAGCAAAATGCTATAAGCGTGCTGCTGTTGTATACTTCAGAGGAAATCGTTTCTCGAAGTGTTTGAATGCTTGCACCGAAGGGAAATTGTTTGACACCGGTTTGAAATACATTCTGTCCTGGAAACGTGATCGTCTTGCAACTGGAGATGAAGAAATAGAGAAACTTCAACAAAAATTCCTAGAAAATTGTGCTCTTCATTATCACAATTGTGGAGACAACAAGTCCATGATGAAATGTGTTAAAGCTTTTTGTTCCTTAGATTTGATGCGCAAATTCTTGAAGTCCTTGAATTGCCTCGATTGGCTTCTTTCTTTGGAAGAAGATTTGGGAAACTTCCTGGAGGCTGCAAACATTGCAAAGTTGAGAGGCGATTTTCTACATGTGGCTGATCTTCTTGGGAAGGCAGGAAATTTTAATGAAGCGTCCATGCTTCTTATACAGTACGTGCTTGCTTACTCTCTTTGGTCGCCTGTAAGCAAAGGTTGGCCCTTGAAGCAGTTTAAACAAAAGCAAGAAATTTTGGGAAAGGCCAAGTCTTTTGCAGAAAATGATTCGAAAAGTTTCTACGAGTGTATTTGCACCGAGGCTGACATTTTATCAGATGAAGATGGAGGTTTGGAAACTATGGGTAATTATCTAACAGCTTCTAGAAAACACAATAGTGTTACAGGGGAAATGATATCTATTCGAAAGATTCTGGACGCTCACCTTGAGTTAAACCCATTAAAATATACTTGGGAAGACAAACTGGTTCCTGATCTGACCAAGCATTCAGAAGAAATGATTTTGAAAAACCAGGTATCTATTGAGACTATGGTTCACTTTTGGAACTTTTGGAAGGACAATATTTTTAAAATCTCTAGGAGTCTTCAGTGTCTTACAGTTACAACTAAAAATGCAAACCCTTATGGTGAGTTCTATTTAAATTTTTTCGGTGTTTGGAGGCAGGATAGCAACTACATACTGCTCAATTCTAATGCTGATTGGATCCGTAAAGTGGACGAAAGATTCCTTCATAGGAATGGTAAATTGGTTTCCATCGGTGCGGATCAGTTTTTTTCCTTTGCAAGGACATATTGGTGCTCAGAATTGGTTGCTTCCGGTATCAAGGTATTAAAAAAGATTGAAGACCTTGGTAAATTCTCAGACAAAAACCAAATCTTAACGTTCTGTCAATGCATGCTTTTTACTCACATGTTTGAAGTTGCCAAGTTTCTTCTGGAGAGTGAGTGTTTGATCCAGAAAAATCATGAGAAGACATTAGAGAGATTTTGTAAATTGGCAAAAGGGAAATTGCAAAGCTTTTTATTTCCACCAAGCTGTCACACATCATTAAACAAGAATGTGATTTTATTCAGAGCTAATAGTGTTTGTCGGAATCTAATGAATGAAATTATTGCTGAGAACATTGGCTTAGGGAGACAACCAACTTATGGCCAAGTTGGAAGGGTTACAATGATGATTCTTGGATCAGGTAAACTCAATAAGGAGTTATCTGAAAAAATTGCGAAGTGGTTGTTGAAGAATCCACCTTGGAATGCATTCATTGAAGAGCTTTACAATAGCGAGTGCAGAGAATCAACAAAGTTTTTCCCTAAATGACATGAATTCTGCAATAGAGGCGACTCTTGTGTTGAAGTTTCATGAAGCTCTGGGTGATGCATACAATGCCAATTGGGTCCGAGAACGTGATTATATTTCACCCTTCTGTTTCATGTACCTTGTTGAAAGGCTTCTGATTATGGTATCATCCTTCCAGGGATACTTTGTCACAACAAAATCATCATTTGTTGAATGGCTCGTATATCATCAAGGGAGTACTGACACAACTTCTTCCATTATGGGAGCTGAAACCCAATGTTCTTTCCGAGCCACCCTTGGGTTTTTTGCTGATATTCTTCAGCAATTCCTTTTCAACATGGAAGACACGCTGGATTGGACAAGAAACACTCATGGAAATGTAGATTACTATCCAGCACTCGTGCGGAAATTGGTTGTCGTCACATGTTTGCTTGATATCAACTTTGGGATTTACTCTCATATACTCAACGATTTGTTGCAGTGCAACTTTATTACTGAACATTTACCGTCAGAATTTTGCCGTGCGCTTGAGAGAAGGTTACCAATTGATAAAATAAATATGTTTGCTGAATTCTTCAAGGGAATTGGAAACCCTGTGGTTGTTGTGAGTTTGGCTGAAAATCACGAACCTTTCATTTGTAGAGATGCAATTTTTATTGACATGAGGTTCCATCGTGGCATGGAAGACATACTAATGGTTTTATTTCCTAAGGAAGCTGAATCTTCACAAAGTTTAAATGGAGCTCTTACAGCAGATGGTGGAATGGATACCAGTGGCAGAGTGCTTTCATCAAACTACTCTAACTCGGTTTTAGAGGAAAACCAGGATATGAAATCTGATTGTGAAATTGGTGGAAATCCGTCAACACTTCTTAGTTTTTGGGAAATATTTGAAGCCCTCTCATTGGGTGAAAGTGAAAGTGAAAGTGAAAGAGATCAACTGTCAAATGCTTCAGAAATCAAGGTAACCATCTCTGTTTCATATTTTGCAAATTAATTCGATGTGAAGTATCTAATGGACTTTCCTTTACACCATGTAGATGGATGTGGAGGAATGGATTCACTATTTAACTGTTGCAGGAAATTCCTTTGGAGAATGGAGAAAGATTGGAGAAAGAATCTTACTGCTGGACATTCTTCATGATTTAAAATTACTTTCTACTACTTTGAGTATAAGGTAAGTTTTATTCATGCTTTTCATTATGCTTCTTTCTGTCACACAACACAAAATTCATTGTTAATTTTTCATGGTCCATTTTGGTTTGCTATATGCTTGAATAATGGTAGACTGGAGCTAACATTTTGATATCAAATTTCTTCTTCTTCAGTGAGCCTGAGAAAAATGTATCACTAGTGAGATCAATTTCAAAGAGTTTATATTCAAAGAGGATAAAGTTGGAGCCTATCTTGAATAAACTACTAAATGAAGATGGTAAAGCAAAAGCCTATGATTCCTCAGCTTCCCAAAATGCGGAAGATTATGACAATTGGCAAGTAAGCTGGTTGTAGACCCCTATTTTCGTCCGATGCTATTTAAAATTAACAAAATTAATTTATTTCTAAAAAAATAAAAAAAAAATGATTTTTATGATAATTGATGTTTAAATACTTTTTATTGATAAAATTTGTTTTGTTTTTATTTTGAATAATTAAATGAGGATTTGATTTGGAATGAGATAATTTGATGAATAAATTTAAAACAAGAATTTAATTTGAGATTAGATTTAGAAGAAGATAATTGGAAGAATAAAATTGAAATAAGATTTGGTTTGAGATTAAATTTGGATTGAGATAAAACATCTAATAAATGATTTATCTTTATCTCTATTTATCTTTATTTATTTTTATTATCTACATTCAAATCTTTAATTTGGCTATAAATAGAGCATCTTCTACAACACTAGGGGACACTGAACACACACTCATATTCTCTCAAATAAAACGTTTCTCTACTGCGTTTTTACTCCCGTTCACGCCCACTAACTCAGAGCAACCCGTTTATATACTACTTCAAACCAAGGTAAGTCTTTTTCCTTTAAAATATAGCCATTCATATGTGCTTGCTGTACTTTAATTGAAATCTGGGTTTTTATATGAATATTTAGATTATATGGTTATTTTTCCTTGAAACTAGATTTAAATACAAACTCATAGGAAAAAGAATCAACTAATTTGGATTTGTAGTTTAAGAGTTATGATTTTTTGAAGTTTGACAATCAAATAAATTCACTGTTTCGAAAATTTCTGAGCACTTATAATTACGGGAGTTTTCTGTTCTGATTACTTGAAACTAGTTATTTATGGTTATTTTTACCTAAAAATAGACTTGTAAACGAAGATTTGAGAACAAGAATCACCTCATTTCGATTAGTATAAAAAAAGATATGATTTTTCAAAGTTGATACAAATGCTGCAGAAATTTATATAGTAAAACCGTGACTGAGATTTTATTTTTCATATAATCTGATTTTTCTTGTAAAATATGAATACATTTGGATGTCATAAGTCATTTATATGATAATGAATAGTATTTAAGAATAAAAATTAAGAAGAAACACGTTTTGGTTTAATATTTGTGAGTTTTATAAGTTGAGATGTTGGTTAGGAATAATTGTTCTTGTTCTTATTGACTTGCTATATTTGATGAACTTGGTTTTCCATATTTGTGTTTTATGTTCATATTTATTGTTTATATATTATGTTCATACTTGAATAAAGTTTGAGAAAAGATTTGGGAATTATTAGAATGCTAATTTTCCCTAAATTATAATAAAATGGCTTTTGATAAATTAGAATTTGGAATTGTTAGAATGCTATGTTGGGAGATTTCTAAATAGCCCATGACTGATTCAAGAGAAACGAAGATAATACCGAAAGACCGAATGCGGAAGCGTACCTTACTTCATGAATGGAAGCGATCACCAAACGGCTATAGATCTTCCAATTCCTCTGTAGTTTCACTGATCTCTTTTGAGAGAAAAACTTTTCAGAAGGGGAGATAAAGTTACGTGAAGTTACAGGGAATGGGGACTATAACCCACCCTGATAACTGCTTCAGCAGTTACAAGTTTTATATATTTATAATTTAGCCCCTCAATAAATTATAAATATCAAATGTTATCTATGCATATATGTAAGTCCATGGGAATATCTTATAACTCTATTATGCCAATGCCTAAACTTTATTAGATCACTTTAATTGGCTAATTATAAATAGCATACACATTTAATTAATTACACGTGTGGTCCCTAATTATTGAATTTATTCCAACAATCTCCCACTGGACCACATATGTAATTCTACAAATGTGTTAAACCTTATGAGCTCCAAAAATTGCTATCATAAATAGAGTACCTTAACAATCTCGTCCATTAACTATATCAATATTGGATCAAAGCGGTTTTCGTCACATTTATCGTAACTAAACCCATCAATGGTCACAAATATTAATACAACTAAATGACATAGATCAACCATGGATGCATAGCATGGAAATTATATGCAGTGTGATCTGTACATATCTATTCCAACTAGTCCTACCTTACTTTAGTGAGATCAAAACTTTAACTCAATATAACAGAGTGAAATTAACTTATTTTCCTTATTTCTGATCAGAAAATATCTAAAATACTTGAACAATATATCCATAAAACTATAGATAGAGCAGTACAAAATTACTCAAACTCCCACTGAAATGACATATCCTGGTATAGGATAACACCCTATGAGCGGTATGCTCATGAAAGACCTTGAGTGATAATTCTTTTGTAAGTGGATCCACTATTGTAGAGTTTGACTGAATGTGCTCTATTGATATATGTTCACTCTGTTTCTTTCCTTCACAACTAGGAACATACAAGCTCCTATTGTTATTAAAATATGGCATTGCTAATTATTTATCACGATAAATTTTGAGTGGTCATTCAACACTCTCTAAAATGCGCAGCCCGTGATAAATATTCAAAACCATATTCAATCATTAGATGCCTCATATTTTGCTGCCTTAATAAAATAAATTATGAGTGTCTATTTGACATTTCCCCAAAACTTAGATCCACCAGCTAATATATAAATATAGCCTTAAAATGGATTTCCTAGTGTCTAGGCATCTATCAAAATTAGAGTCGGAATACCAAATGATCTCTAACTTATCCGACCCTTATATGTGAGCATATCATCTTTAGTTCTCTACAAATACCTCATAACCCACTTGGGTGCCTTCTAATGATCCATACAAGGGTTACCAAATATTGTACGCAGTATCCAAAGACGTACATATCTGAACATACATTAGACTCTTTACTTCTAAAGAGTAAGAATCTTTTGTATTTCCTTAACTGCAAAATTGCTTTTCGAGCACTTATTGAGATTAAAATTATCTCCTTAAATATACCATTTCTTGAGGTTTGTTGAGTTTGTTCCTCGGGAATAATTATACCAACATAAAATCGGTATCCTTATAAGTTTCTTTATCCTCAATTATCTTTAACCTTATTTCTTCCCCAAACTCAACTTCCTAAAAAATGTTGTAAATCCCATCTCCAAAAAAAAATTTCTAAATGTGGGATCATAAAATATATACCCCTGGATCATTCAGCATAACCAACAAACTACTTATTGTTTTGGAGTCCAATTTATTTTCATATGGCCTGTAAGGCCTCAACTTTGTTGGACACCCCAAATATGAATTAGAGAGAACAAGTAAACCATGCTCACATTATACTTTATCATTATAATATCAATAAATTCAAGAATGGCAATTCCCATCTCAAGGTACCGGGTACATCATTAATATCAAGTCTTTGGACAGTAATACTAATTGTAAATGGTATCTTGATACGTGATAACAATATTGACAATAAGTTCATGTCAAATAATAAAACTATCTTTGGATCGATTTATTATTTACATGCAAATGACTTTAAAATCGTCACATATTTACCACAAAGCGTGTATGCAATTCGCCAAACATTAACCTTCCTTTGGGCCAGGTTAATACTCACATGAATTCACATACACCTTAAACTTTTAACATCTTTCATGAAAAAATTTACACAAGAGAGGTTACTTTGGCAACATCTTGTTTCAATTAATTCAATTGAAAATGTTAAACATCCTTAATATATATGCCAAATTTTGAATTTTTGATACTCAAAATAGTTATATATTGTATAACTGAATATATATAACTAAGAAACCATATAAATAAGACATGGGTCATAAATATCATAATATCATGAGTATAAAATTTCATGACTTACCCATAATCAAATTTATTAACTTGATGTGTATATACTTTAAGTCAATCCTTTCAAATTAACTCATTAGTACCTCAATTCATGGCTACCAAAATGATTGATCAAATTCCAAAACACACGTATGAATACATAATGTATGTATAAAAATTCCATGATAGCCACTGAATGTCCCTTTTAATTCACACATATACATGAAGATACTTTAATTTATGGCCATTAGTGCGAATGCATAGGAAACAAATAGGCCAAATTATTTCCCGAATTCAAAATGGGTATATATATGCCTTCTGTCATCAATAACAAAATATATATATCTTCACACATGTAAAATTGGATCTATTCAGTGTTCACATCATAGCAATTCCCAACACAAGCCGAAACCGCTTTTCAGTTTTAAATCACAAGCAATTTTTTTTTTTTTAACTGAATGATTTATTGTCATTTAAAATAGTAATAATGATAACTCCAATGAACACCACAACAACTGTACGATCAGATCCCTTTTTTTTTTTTTTTTTTTAAAAAAACTTAATCCAAATTCAAAACCAAAGTGAAACAGATTTGGTACAAAGTCCAAAATCTATAGTTCCAATTCAAATGAATCAATGGTTAATTGAAATTTCAAACTCGATCTAAAGAAATTCATTGAATCATAAAATAGAATCCATAACTTTGATCGAAATATAAAATTCAATCAAAACATTTGAACCATTAATATTAAATTCAAATGGAACTAAAATTATGTTCATATCAAATGAATCAGTTTAACCGATATAAATATTTAACCAAAAATAATTAAATGGGTCATGATTCGTTTGCATATACACATGAACAAAGAACAAAAATTGTTCAAATACACACCAAATCAATTTGCAATATTTGATCAGAATGGCCAGAAGATATACACATTATCATCTTAATAATATAATGAATTTAGTATTAGCAGTACGAGTGGCGTAGATTCCTTAATGGAAGTGAATTTCCCAAATAGCATACTGACGAAATTCAAAGCATATAATAATTGAAGTGGAAAACTTAAATCCTTCATTCCACAGATTTGAATTTCATTTATGCGCAAGATTTGATTTTTCATTTAAACCGAAGCCAATGATCTCCAAAAACTCAACCAAAATCTTACTTCATCGATCCAAAATGCCGTATCACGTTTCAATACAGAGCAAAACAGACCAAATCAATTTGAATGAATTAAGAGTTTTTATCAAATTGTGATAATTTTGGAGAATTCAATCAAAATCAAATCTTGATAAAAAGAACTCAGAATTAATTCTCAAGAATCAACCATGGGAAGGCTCTGATACCACTTGTTGAGAGATTTCTAAATAGCCCATGACTGATTCAAGAGAAACGAAGATAATACCGAAAAACCGAATGCGGAAGCGTACCTTACTTCATGAATGGAAGCGATCACCAAACGGCTATAGATCTTCCAATTCCTCTGTAGTTTCACTGATCTCTTTTGAGAGAAAAACTTTTCAGAAGGGGAGATAAAGTTACGTGAAGTTACAGGGAATGGGGACTATAACCCACCCTGATAACTGCTTCAGCAGTTACAAGTTTTATATATTTATAATTTAGCCCCTCAATAAATTATAAATATCAAATGTTATCTATGCATATATGTAAGTCCATGGGAATATCTTATAACTCTATTATGCCAATGCCTAAACTTTATTAGATCACTTTAATTGGCTAATTATAAATAGCATACACATTTAATTAATTACACGTGTGGTCCCTAATTATTGAATTTATTCCAACATGCTAACCTTTTCCAATTGAATGACTTTTCCTTTTAAAAAATATTGAAACCCCCTATTTGATTTATAGAAAAATAGACCTAGTTCTAAAATTTACTACTCAAGTTATTTCCATAATAATAATATTCTTAAAGATTTTTAAAATAAATATATGTTTTCCAAAACCTTCCGACGATGGAAATTTAAGAGAATTAGAATGCTAAATCTCTTAAAACTCTTGAGGAAGAGGAATTTAATTTCAGAATGTTGAAGTTAAATTCCAAAAAAAAAAAAAAAACTTTTACTAATGACCTCGTGTCACTCATAATTATTTAATCATATCTATATTCCTAAAGATATTGATTAATAAACATGGGACATTTAAAAAAAATAATAAAAATATTTTTGTTTTAAAGATAAAAGGCTTTAGTTAATACAATAAATAATAAAAACAACAATCGTTTTCTAAACGAACATAATAGGGTGCTAATACCTTCTCTATGTGTGAATGAACCCCCGAACCCGTTTTAAAAGTTAGAAGACCATCCTTAATTTAATGACTAGGTGACTAATCACACCAATAATTTTAAAACCAATGATTAGTGGCGACTCTTTATTTTCCGTGTCGCGGGTAGGTAGCGACACTGGTGATTCTGGCCATGCAGAAATTACAGAAGTAGATGTGGAGCCTGTAGAAGATGAGACTGTCTCATCCCAAGTGAAAAGCAGCATCATCCAAAATGAAGAAGATTGTAAAACAAACGCTGATGATACGTCGGCTTCCCAAAATGCAGAAGATTACGAGCATGGCAACCACGCTTGTGATTCCGGCAATGCAGAAATTACAGAAGTTGAACTGGAGACTGTAGAAGATCAGACTGTCTCATCCCAAGTGAAAAGCAGCATCATCCAAAATGCAGAAGATTGTAAAACAAAGGCCGATGATACGTTAGCTTCCCAAAAAGCCGAAGATTACGAGCATGGCGAGCAAGCTTGTGATTCTGGCCATGCAGAAATTACAGAAGTAGAAGTGAAACACCATATGTGAATTGGTCCCTTACATTGAGATTTTCTTCTTTATGCTCTCATGAATGGTGACACAGCAATGAATACATTCTATATTTTGTAGTTTTCCAATGATTGGTAATACAGGATGTGCCATATTTTGACTTATTTTCTATGGTTTAATCTTTTGATTCTTTTTTTTTTTAGATATTAAATTGTGGGAGAGGAGATTTGACCCTTTCGACCTTATAGAAAAGAGTATAGGTGTCGTACCAGTTTGGTTATGCATAGGTTGGTTTAAATCTTTTGAGTTAAGAACCTGAGATTGTCTGGTACATTAAGGGCCCATTTGGTAACTTTTCTCGTTTATATTTCTTGTTTCTTATTTTTATTTCTGGTTTCTTATTCCTGTTTTTTTTAAAAGAGAAACAGAAACATGTTTTGTAACTGTTTCTTATTTCTTGTTTCTAGTAACTATTTCTTGTTTCTATTTCTCATTTAAAAAAATAAAAATATTTAGAAAATATTACAATTTTAAATGACATTAAAAAATATTATATCAATATAATTTTTGGATATTTATAATATATTTTACAAGTCAAAACGAGAGAACGTAATAATTTATTAATGTGTTAAAAAATTTGGAAACAAGAAAGAGAAATAAAAAACTAGAATTTGTTGTTTCTAAAAATTTTACACAATTTTGAAAAATGTTTCTAAAAAAAGAGAAACAAGAAACAAGTAGAGTTACCAAACAACTCCATTTACTAAGAAATGAGAAATAGAAACAAGACACAGAAATTGGGAAGGTTACCAAACACACCCTTAATGATTAAGATTGAGAAGTAGGGATTTTCTTCTTCTTCTTCTGAAAACGTGAATTACTTGGTTTAAATGATTTTGCCAAGCATGTTTATTATTCTTGGGAAATTTGCTTCAATAACCTCCACAATTAAGTAATAAGGTTTCATGACCCCTCCCTCAAATATTTCATTTAATTGACCTGATGACATCATCAGAAGCCTGTGAAATCACACGAATGCCCTTTTCTATTTTCACCCATCAAACCCTAGTTCCATTATTCCAATCTTCTCATCTTCCTCAGGAGAGTGACGGTGGCTGCTACATCTTCGAACATCTATCCTAAATCACGACTAGCGAACGGCGAATACGAGTTTACGTTGGGTGATTTTGGGGCTAACGAAGAACAACTATCCTAAATCACGATTTGGGTGATTTTGGTGAGAAGAGTCGAAGGTGTTTCGCGATTTGGGTGCGAAGAGTCGAAGCTTTTTATTTCTTAGCCAAGGACGAAGTTGTTCATGTGAGAAGGTAGATGCTTCTTCTTTTTTGTTGTCAACAATGGTGTGGCGGTGGAGGTAGGTGGAGAGAGTTGATACAAAATAGAGAGAAAGGGGGAGAGAGAGAGAGAGAGAGAGAGAGAGAAGTTGTTGCGAATGAAGGCCCTTTCGCGAGCAAGAGCAACGGGTTTGAGTGAATTTTCTGAGATTTTTGCTGTGAAATTGAAACGAGATTGAAAACAATCTTGGTTTGACTCATCTCGGTTCATCTCATCAAATCTCGGTACATCTCATCGAGATGAGTCAAACTGAGATTAGGAGACCAATCTCGGTTCATCTTGAGAGACCAATCTCAATTCATTTCAATTTGAGACAAACCGAGATTAGGAGACCAATCTCGGTTGAACTCGAATCCCGATGACCAAGATGGATGGCAGAAAAAAAAAATTATAACTTTCCATATAATTTATTTGTTTTCATTTTCTTGTTTAGATATACAAAATGCATTCACAAGAAAAATTGAAGTTGGAATTTAGTCATTAAGATCACCCCTCGCCATCAATTAGTTGTCGTTCACATTTAATGAAGATCAATCATCATCTCAGTTCTAAAATCTCAATCTCGGTTTCAAAATTCCATATCTCGGTCTGAAAATCAATCACCTCAGTTCTAAAATCTCAATCTCTCAGTCCCAAAACCTCATATCTCTGTCCCAACATCCCATCTCGGTCCCAAAATTCCTTCACCTCGGTTCTAAAATTTCAATCTCGGTCCCAAAATCCCATATCTCTCGATCCCAAAACCCCATATCTCGGTCCCAATATCTCATCTCGATCCCAAAATTCCCCATCTCAGTCTAACATCTCCCATCTCGGTCCAACTCTGAAGATGAATCTCGATCCAAAAATCAGATTTTCTTTTTCATGAAACACCATTAAAATGAAGATAAATTTGTACCTAAAAAAACATATATAAACCATTAATATATACTTGTATCACCTATTTGGAAAGAGCAAAAAAGCGAGAGATCGAAAGATTAACAGAGGCTTTGTTGTAGATGTAAATCTCTCTTGATAGAAAGGTGTTTGGAGAGGTTGGAAAAGTGAGGGTATTTTCGAATTTTCATAGGGTAATGATTATGTCAAAAGGTCAAAAAAATGAAAGATGTGAGGGGAGGGTCAAGAAACCTTAGTACTTAATTTTGGAGGTTATTGGAGCAAATTTCCCATTATTCTTTTGAAGTGATGATGAAGATGAAATGAATGAGCAAACCGCAAATTTTATTATTTATATCCAACTTTATTAGGGATATTAAAATGAAATTCTATTTTAAAAATTACCTAGTATCGATTCGTACTCGAGTTTCTTTCTAATATTTGACGAACTTGTATTAGTTTATCTTCCTTTTTAAAAGATGGTGTAGAAATATATATATTCTTTTTTTTAAGATAATTCTTAATCTATTCAAAATTGGTCTAAAATATTCTGTTTTGATAATTTTACTGCTATGCAAGAAAATACAGAAGAGAGAGGAGAGTACACAGGTTTATAAGCTTTGATTTGAATAATGTTTAAAACAAAATTTGGTAGATGGAAATACAAACACAATATTAGTAGGAATCTAAACCACAGGATCAAGAAAAAAACATTAAATAGGCTTAGCTATTGACAACTTCAAATTTCATTCACTTCTATCTTCATATATCTTCAAAATAATAATAAACAAAACATGTGAAACAAAATCATTTTAAAACCAAATATTCAGCAGTATCACGTTTTCATAAACATTTTTCAATTTCCTAATCCTTCTCATATAATATTAAATCATTGAATCATCTACTCTAACCCCCACAATCCAAAGTTCCTAACTCAAGATTTAACACAGTCAAAATGCACATCCTCAAAATATTAGTCTGTTTATGTTTGCATGGGGGTAAGTCTTATAATCTATAAGGCCAATTCACACAACTTATTTTTTAATGCCTGCGACCCCTTCCCTTATTTTTCTTCGGCTTCGGCTTTCCTTTCCTATGGTTATCCTTAGGGGTGAAAGTTAAAACCCCGACCCCGCTTCCCCACCCCGCCCCTGCAAAACCCGCTTCGTAAATGGGGCAGGGGCAGGGGCAGGGGCGGGGCGGGGCCCCGCCCCGCCCCGTTTAAGATTTTTTTTATATATATATATATATATATTTTTTTTTTTTTATTCTTATTTTCTTTTATTTCCTTTTCTTTTTCTTTTCTTTTTCACTCAACTATGATTTAGGTTTGAAAATAGAACAATGAAGATTTCCAAATTTGATTTTGAATTAATTTGATAATATGGGGAATGGAATGATGTTAAATGCATTATTTATATTTTATGGAATAGAATAAAAATATACATATTATATATGATTTAGGTTTGAAAATAAAACAATGTCATAGTCATGCATTAAAGGGATTAAAATTACAATTGAACTATTTATATGTTTATGTATTAGTATTATAGTATATAATAAATTGGAAACTATATAATGTTACACAATAAAATCAATAAATTTAAATTTTATGAGACATAATTTTATATAAGTTTTGAGAGGAAAAAAAAAAAAAAAAAAAAAAAAACTCCCAGACCCGCCCCCCGCCCCGCCCCACCCCGCCCCGGCTTCACCCGCCCCTGCCCCGCCCCCATAAACGGGGCGGGGACAGGGGCGGGGGCGGGGTGGGGTTTTTCCCCTTAAACGGGGCGGGGGATAAACGGGGGACCCCACCCCGCCCCATTTACACCCCTTATCCTTTTTTCTTGGAGGTTGATTTTCACTTGGGATGCTTTTACAGACTCCAACTCTGTAGTTTCTGCATGGCCGGAATTACAGGCTGGCTCGCTATGCTCGCGATCTTTCACATTTTGGGAACCTGCCTCTGTCATTTTATGAACTTCATTGAGTAGTTTATTCAAAATGGGCTCCAAATCCATCTTCCTTGAATATAAACTCTTTGAAATTGATCCCACTTGTGAAATGTTTATCTCATGCTCCCTGAAGAAAAATAAATTTAATAGCAGATTGTTAGCTTCAGTTTACCACATTCTAGCATTTAGCAATCAAATTACTCTCGTCGCTGCATGATCGTCGATAAACAACGAATTTTGTGTGGTGTGACAAAGAGAAGCAAAATGAAAAGAATTTATAAACTTACGTCGATGTTAAAGCAGTAGAAAGTAAGTGTAATTCATGAAGAATGTCATCCACTTCCAAAGGGATCTCCTGCTCTTTGTTTCTTGCAACAGTTAAATGGTGAATCCATTTCTCCACATTCATCTACATGGTTTAATGAGAAAAGGGAGGTGAATTAGATAGTTAACACTGAATTGATTCATCGGTCATGTGAAAAGAAGATCGGGGTATTACCTTGATTTGTGACGCATTTAACATTAAGCTCCTTTGATCTCTTTCATTCTCTACCGTTGTGAAAGCTTCAAATATTTCCCAAAGATTATTATTACCTAACTATGATCTGAACGATCTCTAACTATGATCTGACCTATCATCAATCTCACCGATCATTACCTATTGCCTCTTATAGGGCTAATGATCTGTCATACCTTCTTTTAGTGATCTAAACGATCATAAGCAATGATATGACGGATTAATTAGTAAAATGATCTGGAAATTAAAAAAATTTGGCAAAAAAATCCACCCTAGAAAATATTTAGTAAAACCATCCTGTTTTGACCGGTCAAAGTTCAAATACGCAGTCAAAGACTGCGTATCCGACGTGGCGTGCTGAATGGCAGCTCGGCTGGCAGAAATTGGCTAGGGGGTGCCACGTTGGATGCGTAGTCCATGACTACGCATCCAATTCAAAGAATGCGTAGTCATGGACTACGCATTCTTTGATATATTTTTTTTTTAAATTTCCAACGTGCATGGCAGCAGGTGGCAGGTGCATAATCTTCACAACAATTTTTTCTTGCCTTATTTTCAAAATTACAAAAATTTAACTCATTTCCATATGATAAAATAATAAAAACTATTAAATTTAACACAATAGTTTCATTAATTTAAATTTAATGAAACTATTAAATTTATTAAAATAATAAAAACTAAGTAATTTTGAGGAAGAGATTTTTAGTGTAATTTTTTTTTAATTTACAATTAAAAATATCATTTTGAAAAATATCTTCCTAAAAATATATTTTTAGTGTAATATTTTGTTTTAATTTTCTTTAATTTACAATTAAAAATAACGTTTTATATGATAAAAAAATCAACTTCTAATTTTATATGATAAATGTGACGACCGTCACTTTTAATTAAATTAAATCGAGAGAACACAATGAAGTCTTTTATTTTAAGAAAAATTGGCGTGGTTATGTTTGAAAATTTGTTAGCCAAAACCTGTTTACATCCTAATTTCAAAATCTAATAAAACATAAGGAACATCAAGTCCCATTTCAGGAGTTCAATACTCAAAATCATAAAGTAAACAGGTAGAATAAAAATAAGAAAGACTAATGATGACCACCAGTTCCACAACGGGGACGACGCCGGTTACGAGGAGGTTGCTCTCGCCTCACGATTTGTCCACGATTACCACGACCTCTTACACTAGCAGAAGGTTCCCCAATATCAGTATGAACATCACCAGACTCATGCGAAAGAGGACCTGGGATGATGATTCTCCGGCAAAAAAAGGATCAAAATGAACTTGAGACGATGATTCCCCGGCATAAAGATGTTCAAAATGAACCTGAGATGATGATTCTCCGGCATAAGGTGTAGAAGAACTAGGATGGAACTGACTAGACGACCCAGGAGTGGGGAGCGTATACATCATCGACGTATAGGGTGTATCTGAAGGAGGGGGAGAATCATGTCCGCCATTGTAAGGATCCTCATGAATAGGAGAACCTGGTTGTGCGGGTGTACGTCGGCCTCGGTTATATGTCTGAGTGGGAACTTGTCCATGTTCATGTCGAACACGATACATACCGCCTATAGTATCCATACAGGCAAGTGAAGTGTCACATATAACTCTTCTTTGTTCAATATCATCCTCTATAACTAGACGAGGATATGAGTTGGCCTGAAAAAAGAAATTAGGATTAAACATTTTAATTAATTAAAATTAGGAATAAAACTATAATAGTACCTACCACGTAGTCAAATGATGCTCCGACTTGCGTGATGAACCGTCGTGTGATGCGGTTGTACCAAGTAATGTAATGATCATCAACATCACAACCATTACCTATGAACTCGCCTTGTATGAGATAATTCATACGAGTTGCCCACAATGCAAGTTCGTCTGTAGTGTTAGGAGCCAATCTTCTTCTTGTCGTCCACGAAGGTCAATGGCATGCAATCGTCTTTCAGTATTGCATATTTCTGGAATAGTCTGACGGATCCCAAATTGACGTGTTACACGATCTGGGTAATGCCACTCAGCAACAAAAACACAAATGAGTGGACATCTAGCTGTCCAAATCGCTTGACCCGATAAACAATAATATGGTAGACTATCCATGACAGACTGATATGGCTCCCATATGATCTATAAAAGAAATAATTATATTAACAACAAAAAAAGTCTATATTAATACAAATATACATTACGATACCTCATCACACGTAAGTCGATCGAGCATGTAACGATACTGCAGCAAGACGTGTGTAGTTGTCTCTATGGTGGCCTTCGGTCCAGTCCATCTATAAATACATACAAGATAATGTCAATTTATGATATTTATTTTATTAAAGCAAGTGAACAAGGTTAATTTAGTGTAAACTTACCGAACACCTAATGGTCCCCAGTGAAGATCTATTTCCTTCAATCGACGAGGTGCAATGGTTGGAAATCGATCCCATGCCCATAATTGTAATAAAATAAGAGGCCCAGGAATATTAGCGAAGATCAATCACAGAGGCTTTACACAACTCTCTGTATAACCATGCGAGGCAAGCACCTCCCCCCTATACTACTTGACTACATAAAAGTCCTCTAGTAATGCGAGATACATCAAGTGCACTGCATTCCCAGACTTGTCTGGCATAACGACTCCTCCAATAAGAGTAAGAATGTATGCCCTAGCATACCGAACTAAAGCCTCCTCGGATGCATTGTCTGGCAGTGGAGTGAAGGCATTAAAAGCATCACTTAACTCGTTGAGGTTAAGTCGAGCTCCCTTCAAGTCATTACTAGTGGGTGTCCATCCTAATAACCGAGTACACAACCCAGTCCAACCCTGGCTAGTACTCGCCATCACTGCATGTCCATCCACAGGCAGCCCTAACTGAATAGCCACATCCTGTAATGTAATAGTACACTCCCCGTGTGGCATGTGAAAAGTATGTGTTTCTTGCCTCCATCGCTCCACAAATGCAGTAATTAAATGCCAATCTAACTGAATAAATTTAATACGAGACACACCGTAGAATCCTGCAGCCCGTAGATATGGCTCGATACGTACATCTATAACCTTCGATAATTTCGTCAAAACGCGCTGGCGCCGTCTACAGTGAATGGCACCTGAATACTCGTCATCCCAAACCGTCTGCGATCGATGGTTAGGCTGGAAATATAAAACAGTAGGATCTATCGGCCCGGGCTGAATAAGGTCCATGTCCTATAAAATTTGTAAACATTATGACAATAATACAAAATATCATAATAATAGTATAAAACATCATAGCAAGAATATTCAAAACTATCATGAAAAAAACATTCAAAACATTAAATGTATAGTAGCTTTAACTGCATTGAAAGCTCATCATAACAATATTACAAAATATCCTAATAATATTATCCAGAATGACATTGTATTGCATTAAGTATTTTACATAAACTACTAATGATAATCTAAGACCTACTAGCTTTAACTGCATCAGGACAAGTTCGACAATTATGGCCATCTCGATGGCAGATACCACACCTTCCTTTAACTACTGCTGTCCTCTCATCCATCTCATTTCTAATCCGAGATGTACGAGGTCTTCCCGGTGGTCTTACTAAAGTAGGATCAGGATGTAAAATAGGAAAGTCTGGTTCTGGCCAATAATCCTCATGTGGTATGGGCTCAAAGTTTGGAGTATAACTTTCTTGATAAGATTCCAATAGGTAGCACGACTCAACGAATTGCATATAGTCGATACGACAATGCTTACATGCAACCTATTACATGCGAGCAAGGAATCCCAAACCCTTGCCATTTGTTACATGTACATGTGCCCTCAGATAGTTTCACTACATGCGTATTTCCACCTCGACCGTCGTTTTTCGAACAATTGTGACTACCTCGAACACACCTTCGCTTTATTGAAACCGGTCACGTGATGTCTATCTCGCTCGTGCATCCCACTCGATAATTTTATCAAGTGCCAACCGACACACATTAATAACATTATCTTGTTTTAAAAATTAAAATGACTGCAACATAAAAAAATCAATACAACTCATCTTTAATACCTCGTATACTCCTCTCCACTCCTAAATGCAACACGTATCTCCTTTCTCCTTTCTTCAAAATATTTCACAGTCCGATAAAAGGTTAATTGCACCAACCCAGATTATCGGTAATCTTCTTCCACCCCTTAACACACCATTGATACATTCAGCCACATTAGTTGTACACCAACCATATCGATGACCACCGTCGTGGGATAATGTCCACTGTCTAAGCTGAAGAGAATCAAAAAAGCGTAAACAATTGGGATTTATATCTTTGATCTCATTCATACATGCCTCAAACTTACGGACTTGGTGTTGTGCTCCACGCATACACCAGGACTTTTCAATTGCTTATTTTTATACTTGTGATTAAAATTGCTCGAAATATGACGTAGGCAAAATCTATGATGTGCTGTTGGCTCCGTCCAACCATTATCTGCATCATTCACAGCAGCTATAATTCCCTTGTGCCTATCAGATATCAAACATATACCCTCCCTATCAGTAACACTATGTCGCAGATGCCATAAAAACCAACCCCATGAATCGGCACTCTCCTCCTCAACAATTGCAAAAGCGAGTGGAAAGATGTGTCCATTCGAATCAATAGTTGTAGCAACCAACAATTTCCCCTTATATTTTCCTGTTAAAAATGTTCCATCAATTTGTATAATCGGTCTACAATGTTTGAAACCTTCTATCACTGCACCAAATGACCAGAATACCATTTCAAACATCCTATCTCCTCTTTCTTCCATTCTTCCAAGCCTCCATTTAACCACGGTACCAGAGTTTGTCATTTTCAGAATATTCATCCACTTTGGTAACAATCTATAAGAATCCTCGAAATTCCCATACAACATTTCTTCTGCCTTTCTCTTCCCATCCCACACCTTCCAATAATTCACATTATACTCGAAAAGTTTGTTCAAAATTTCTTGTAAAGAAACTATTTTAATACTTGGGTCGTTCTTAACAAGTTGTTTCACTTCATTGGCAATGAATTTCGAATCAATTTGCTCATGGTCTTGTGAATAACTCTGATAAATACAAGTATGGACACCATAATATTGTGTTATTTCCCACTTTCCATGAGATTTTCGAGGTATTGCACGAAGTCTCCATTCACACCCAACTCCATATTTCTTACATTGAACGACCCATAGCTTTTTGTTTGATTGCACTACATCAAAATGATGGTGCCCAAGTATGGCATGCCTCTTTACAACATTTTTAACATCCTGTTTCGAGACAAAAGTCTTTCCTTTTTTCAACTCGTCAGACATTCCTCCTTCTACATTTAGAAGACCCACGGCAGTCATTGAGTTTATGTAATCCATATCTAGTTCAGACATGGAAGTTGAAGGAACCTCATGTAAACGCCCATCGCCCTCATCAATTTCTTCTTCATCAGTAAACATGTCTATTTCAACATTTTCAGCATTTGATGCTGGTATTGAACAAAAACGTCCAAATGGTTCACATACCCCCGTTACACTATTATCTCTTCCAACATCATCATCATTATCTTCTACCTCTTCACTCTCACTCACTACATTTCTAGAACTACCTGACATTTGACTCCCAACACTTGGTTTTGTAATGAACAATTCTATTAGGTGTTGTGGAGAAGGTGAGCAGTTCATCATAAAAGTGAGATCATCTTCACTACAAATAAATAGAGGCATAAACCAGACATTACCCGAAGGTGTTCTTGACCCATATCTATAAACAAATTCCAACCCAGGTAAACTTCTATCTAAGTCAAGATTTTGGCATACATACTCAATGAATGAATCAAACCCAATACTGCTACGAACATTCAACACTCGACTTGCCGGTTTATCATATTCAATCCCATTATTTCCTTCAATTATACTTCCATTCATATAACACAATAATGACACCAATCTATCATCCATTAAATCAATCCAAAACCTAAACACACAATAATAAATAAATTCAATAAACATACAAATTTACTAAATCACATTTTATATCACACTCTTCTATCAAAAATTTCAAATTCCTAAATAACAATTTCTATAAAAAAAATTGACAAAAATTCTAATATATTAATCTAAATAATATTTGAAAATCACACTTTTCTATCAAATATTTTTGTCAATTTCCTAAAAAACATTTTCTATCAAAATCATGCTAAAAAAATTATAATATATTAATTCTAAATAACATTTTCTATCATAATTTTCAAATCCCTAAATAATATTTTCTATCAAAATCATAGCAAAAATTAAATATATTACACAAAACTTACCAATATTCTTGAAATTGATTGAGATTGAAGAATAGTCCTTAGAAATAAGATGAATCGCCGCCGGAAACGAACAAAATCGACCTACAAATTGTATATCAAAATATCTCAAAATCTCAACTAAATTCAAGTTTGAGAGAAATAAATACATAATAACTACCTACATTGTCAAAATACATGAAAAACTTACCTTTATCACTTGAAATCAGTCCAAATCTGAAGGAGAAAATTCTGATTTCAGAGAAAAGTTGAGAGAAAAATCGCTGCTGCCCGTTTTTTTTCTTTTCCAGCCGAGTGAATGAACGCCTCTGCAACAGAGGCGTTCTGTGTATGTTGAAGTGAATGCGTAGTCGTTGACTACACATTCACTATAGATGCGTAGTCAACGACTACGCATCTGGCAGACTGGAGCTCTTTGCCAGTCTGCTGCACCTGCACGCCAGCCAACCTGCTCCTACGGTGCTGCCTTTTTTTTAAAAAAATTTATCAAAGAATGCGTAGTCTTTGACTACACAATCAATGAAAGGGATGCGTAGGCCACGACTGCGTATCCAACGTGTACCCTAATCTGGCCAGCCAACCTGCCACGTCAGCATGCCACGTCGGATACGTGGTCTTTGACTACGTATTCGAAGTCTGACCAGTCAAAACAGGATGTTTTTACTAAATACTTTCTAGGGTAGATGTTTTTGCCAAATTTTTTTAAAAACCGGATGCTTTTACTAATTAATCTTGATATGACCGATCATTACCCATGATCGGACCTATCATTAGCCCTATACTTTGAAACCATAACTTTAGAAAATTGAAAAGACATAATACCTTTTATCGTGGATTTGCAGAGATCCTTCGTATACGTTTAAGCAACTTGTACGAAATAAAAAAACGGAACTTAAACTTACTTAAAAAGGAAAATAGATCTGATCGTGGGTGTTTTATACGTTTGGACGAGATCGTGCGTTTGGAAGAGATGAGATCGTGGGTTTCGAAGAGAAAGGATCGTGGGTTTTGGTTGAGATCGTGGGTCTGACGGTTCGTTTACGATCTGAAGTTAAAGGGGTTTTGGTTTGCGATCTGACGTTTCGTTTTCGTACGCAAACGTAAAATTTTCAAGGGCTTTTTCGTCTTTTCACGCTCGGATGACATCAGCATAAGGTCTTATTTAAAAGAAATCAAAAACTTGGATTTGGTTCACTAATGTTCATTAATGGAGGTCATATGTGAAATTTTCCCATATTTGTATCCTACGAGCGAGAAAGAGGTTTGTTTGGAGATAGATTAAAAAAAACAGATATTACATTATATTGAGGGATGAGAGACTTTTTTTTAAGATATTACATCGATAGTGGGGGGAGACTCGAACCTTCGACCTCATGGGAAGGGTGTATGTGCCTAACTAGTTGAGCTATGTTCATGTTGGCAGAGAGAGGAGACTCAATGATCTTAAAAAAAATAAGTGGTTGACTAATCAGATGAGTTCGTGTTAGGAAAAAAAAAACATAAACCCTAAACCCTAAATTCGAAAAGAAAAAAAAATCTTTCACTTTTAATAGAATTAGTTATATGACACATGTGTTGCATGTGAAATATCAATTATCAGTTAAAAATTCATTGAACAATATAATTTGAGATATTTAAATTAAAAATATTTTTATGGATAAATTTGAAATTAAAACGTTTTCTTTTATAACTATAATTGCCAAAGAAAATATATGTATTAATAAAGCCAGCGACCCTTTGCTGACGATCGTTAATGATGATTTTTTTTCAACGGCAATGAGTATTGCCGATGAAAATTGAGTCTTTCCTCACAATTCAAATCGAGGGGATTGTCCCTCTGTTTTGTAGTGTAATAAACTCATTATTTAAACAATTAATAATATTAATTTTCATTTTCATTTTCATTTAAATAACCTCATTATTTAAAAAATTAATATTATAACATAAATCCAAGTCAAAACCTCCGTCACCATAATGAGGTAAGGGAGGAAAGAGTATCTCTCATCCTCAACCCTTTGCTACCAGGAAAAAAGCCCCTCACAACTACCATTAACAGAAGTAGAGAACATAGGGGAAATGATACAATTCCTAATCTAAAAGACAAAGAAATAGGAGTATAAATAACCAGAAGGATGTCCAAAATGAAATCCCAGTGAACGGAGTCATAAGCCTTTCAGAGATCCACCTTCGATGTAAATGAGCCGATGATAACCACTCAAAATCTCCTGACACAAGAAAATATTATCTATAATACTCCTCCCCTCAACAAAAAATACTGGATGAGACTAATAAAGGATGAAAGACAAACCTTCAACCTGTTAAAGATGATCTTGGACTTGGTGTTGCACTTGTTACACCATCATACAACATGAAATAGGCCTATAATTCTTTAAACCCAAAAGGGCTTCGAGTTTTAGGAATCAGAGTAACACTTGTAGAATGAGTAAATTAAAAAACCAATTAAAACAAAAGAATTAAGATTTATTAAGTCTTTAAATATTATTTTTCAGCAGTCTGCAAAGTACCTGGTGCAAGACAAATATTGTCTTTAGGACAATGCTTCAAGATTCTTGATCTTTATTATTTTCATCTAATTTTCTTGTATATAAATACTTTTAATATGTATTTTATTCGGCAAGATAGTAGTGCGATTTATATATTACGTATGTTATTGGTGAGCTCCCATTCCAACAAAATTTATAAAAAAAATTATTGAAGTTATTAATTAAATTACTTATTGAAGTTCATGGTTTAAATTTATAAAAATTATTGTGATGTGGCACTTTATTATTGGTCATTAGAGGTTAAGGAAATTAGCTAATTGTTTGTTAATAGCTTGCTTAATTCTCACGTGTAAACTTTTTGTATATAAGTTGTAATACTTCTTTTCTTACACAAGTTCTCATATAATAAAGTTACGAATTCTTCTTCTTCTTGATTCTGTATTCTGAGTTCTTGAAGCTTCCTATTCAATTCTTACCATTGCCTTTCATGATTGAATTTCATTGTCAAGATTAGCAAGCTTCCGCATTACAATTGGTATTAGAGTTTCGTTGCGAATTTCTGGATAAAGCAAGAAATTAAGAAGGACCAATCCAAACTTCCGCGATAAAGAAGATTCAAGAAGAAACTTGAAGGAGCTTCAATGGCTGCCAAATTCGGGATTGAGCGTTTCAATGGAAAAAGCGATTTTGGTTTATGGAAGAAGAAGATGCGAGCATTACTTATTCACCAAAAGGTTGCAAAGGCCATAGATGACCCAACAACATTGTCTGTTGCATTGACTACTAAGAAAAGGGCTGAAATGGCAGAAATTGCCTATAGTTTGATAATCCTATACCTCTCTGATAATGTGCTTAGACAAGTGAATGAAGCAGAAACAGTGTCTACACTTTGGGAGAAGTTGGAAAATCTTTATCAAACCAAATCTTTACTGAACAAGATCTTCCTAAAGAAGCATTTCTTCAGTTTCAGAATGGATTTGTCAAAGAATCTTGAAGAGAACTTAGATGAGTTCAACAGGATTTGTGTGGACCTACGAATGCAAGTGATAGGTTGGATGATGAGAACAAGGCATTGATCCTCTTGAACTCTCTACCTGAAGGTCTGAAAGAGACAAAGACTGCCATTAAATATGGTAGAGATACACTCACTCTTGATATGGTGTTAAACTGACTCAGATCCAAAGAACTAGAGTTGAAGACTGAAAAAAGGGAATCAGAAGCCTTAATGGTATGAGGAATACAAGAGACGAGATTCACCAAGAATGACAGCAATAATGATAGACAACAAAGGGGAAAATCCAAATCAAAAGGAAAGACATACAAATGTTATCACTGTACTAAAGAAGGCCATCTTAGAAGAAATTGTTTTCTACTCAAACAGGGTAATAATGGAGAAAAGCCACAACCTAAGGAAGAAGACCAATCAGTGAATGTCCTAGAGGGATTTGACTCAGCAGAAGTCTTGATGGCTTCAGAGGGCTATGACTCAGTAGAAAGTTTGATGGTCTCAGAAGCACAATCTGATGTAGAATGAGTTCTTGATTCAAGTTGTTCTTACCATATGACACCAAATACAAAGTACCTTTCTGATTTCAAGATCATGAAGGGAGGCCATGTGAAGATGGGAAACAATCATCCTTGCAGTGTGGAGGGCATTGGGACTGCCAGATTGAAGTTAGCTGATGGAATGGAGAGGGTGCTAACTTAAGTAAGATATGTGCCAAGTTTATCAAGAAACTTGATTTCATTGGGAACTCTTGATGCAGAAGGGTATACCTTCAAATTTGAGGGAGGCATATTAAAGATTTACAAAGGTTCTCTCTTAAAATTAAAGGGGACTTTGAGAAATGGATTATACTTTCTTTAAGGAAGTGCATCAGCAATTGATGGAGAAGTAAATCTAGTATGTGATCAGAAGTTGAACGAGATAGAATTATGGCACAAGAGGATGGCTCATGTCAGTGAAAGGGGCCTTCATCAGCTAAGCAAACAGGGACTTCTTGGTAAGAGTGAGGTAGCAGACTTACCTTTTTGTGAACATTGTACTCTTGGGAAATCAACAAGAGTAAAATTTAGAAAGGGAGTGCATAAAACCAGTGGAATCTTGGAGTATATACACTCATATTTGTGGGGAGCATCCAGAGTAGACACACATAGTGGAGGGAAGTATTTTCTATCTATAGTAGATGACTATTCTAGAAAATTGTGGGTTATTTTGTTGAAAAGCAAAGCTGATGTTTATACTGAGTTCTTGAAATGGAAGAAGTTGATTGAGAACCAGTCTGGTAAGTTCATCAAGACCTTGAGGACAGACAATGGACTTGAGTTTTTAAGCAAAGAATTCAAGAACATATGCAATGAATCAGGAATTAGAAGGCATCTCACAATTACCTATACTCCACAGCAAAATGGGTTGGCTGAGAGATTCAATAGAACATTATTGGAGAGGGTGAAGGTCATGTTGTCAGATGCCAAGCTGCCAAAGTCATTTTGGGGGGGGGGGGAAGCTCTTTATACTACTGCCTATATTATAAATAGGAGCCCTTCATTAGCATTGAGCTTTAAAATCCCACAGGAATTGTGGACAGGAAAGCCTCCAAACTAGTCTTATTTGAGAGTTTTTGGCTGCACTGCATATGCACACCATAAACAGGACAAGCTGGATCCTAGAGCCAAGAAGTGTGTCTTCATTGGTTATCCTTTGGGAACTAAAGGTTATAAGCTTTGGTCACTGGAACCAACTGGCCTCAGATGCATAGTTAGTCGTGATGTGGTGTTTAATGAGTCTGAGATGGGATGGTGTGACAAATCAAAGACAGAAAAAGAAAGGGAGAAATCTGATGTGATGTTATTCAGATGTAGTGACCAGTGAAGTTCCAACCCATGCTACTGTAAATATACAACCTGGTACTACTGATATTGACATTGCTCGAGACCAATCAGATTACTTACTATCTAGAGACAGAGACAAAAGGGAAATTCATTTGCCAGTAAGATATAGAGAGGATGATCAGGCTGATCTTGTAGCCTATGCTTTAAACTGTGATTTAAAGTCATCAGATCAAGAGCCTGGGAGCTTTGAAGAAGCTGTGAAATCAAAAGACAGACTTTTGTGGCATAATGCTATGTTAAAGGAGATGGAATCACTATATAAGAAAAACACATGGACTTTGAAATCCTTGCTTGATGGTCACAGCACTGTGGATTGCAAGTGGATTTACAAAATCAAGCCTGGAATTGGTGGTGTACAAAAGCCTAGATACAAGGCTAGGCTTGTTGCTAAAGGTTTCACTCAAAAACATGGAATAAACTATAATGAAGTGTTTTCTCTTGTGGTAAGACACACTTCTATTCGATTGTTGTTGTCTATTGTTGTAACAACCCAAAACTTCAGCAAGGGTATTTTAGTCTTTTATTCAAAATTCAATCTAAATAATTTTATTTTGTGATATTATTACTCGTCATGTCATTACGAATTTAACGCAATTGACCGTTCCTCAATCTGAGTCCCGAATAAAAAGATATAACCTAAATACCATGTATGCCATTTGTCCCTATATTTCAAATAAGGGTATTTTGGTCCTTTTCATCAGTCAACCCAATTGTTTTTAATCAGACCAAACTTCCAGGACAAGCTAAATTTTCTTTTCTTCTTTTTCTTTCATTCTTCTCCTCGAGTCAACGTCGCCTCTCTTCTTCGAGTCGAGTTCGTCATTTTGTTCTTTCGGGTTTTCGCAAGGTAAATTAATAATTTCGTTTAATTTCTGGTATTGACATTATTACATACCAATTTCAATCCTAGCAGCTGTTGTTTTATGTCAGATTCGTGCTCTCGTTATTCACTGGAAAATCAAGGAAAACTTCATCCAAGTTCTTCGTTTCCTTGGTAATTTCTTTGGGTTCGTTAAATTTAGTTTCCCTGTTGTTTTCAAACCCATTACAAGCTAAAGGGTTTCCGTTTTCATTGTTGTTCGTTGGAAAAAGGAGCTCGCCGATTTCTGAAAATTCTTCACCGGAAAATCGAAGGAATCAGAACTATTTTGCTCCGTTCTCTTTGGTAATTCTCGATGTAATTCATTAATCAAAGATTTCTCTTTGTTTTCTTTTAAATTTTGTGAGAATTAAGTGTTGTTTTCGTTGGTTTTCTTCGCGTTTAGTCTCGCTAGACCCTCGCCGGAATCTGGGTACTTTCTCCGCCACCCTTCATCTTTTTTAGACAAATTGGAGGCCGTTACTTCAGGTTCTTCACTACGTTTGATCCGAGACGAGTTTGGGACGAATTCCTTGAGTTTTTCCGCTGGTAAGATGTTTTTCTATTGGTTTTTTTAAAAAAAAAATGTTGTTGCATTTTTTTTTTTTTTCTTCGTGCGTGTTGGCTGTTGGAGGTAGGGGATGAGCCGGTCCAACTGGACCAGCTGGACTGGTCCAATTGAACTGGTTCAGCTGGTCTAGACTGGTTCAGAGCCCATTTTAAGTCAATTCAAGCCGGTTTTCGCCCTGTTAGCTTGGTTCTCGTGAAATTGACTTTAAATTAATATTTTCACAGATCTTGGACATCGTTAGGATTATTATTGGATTTATTCCGAGCTCCATTGCTAGTTCAATTTGCAATTGAGGTAGGTTAATTCCTACTTAGAAGTTAAATTAAATTCTATGTGATTACTTGTTTGTTATGTGGTTATTATGACATTTTCGGGAGATGATCTATTGATTTTAATTATTATTATTATTGTTATTTTTATTATTATTATTATTATTTTTTTATTTATTTATTATTATTATTATTATTATTATTATTATTATTTATATGCGCTCGTTTGATTGGCAAATATTATAATCATTTAATTTATGTTCGTTAGTTGGTTATTTGCTATATTTAGGGCCTAATAACGATTTACGTTTAAACTAACATAATAAATACCTATTAAATTTGCCGAGCTGAATGCTTAGCATGACACATATCATGAGTGGCCCTATACCCCACTATGATACTTATAGCAAATTTAATAGTACAAAGAGATGAAATTTGAGTGGTGGTTATAACTCGAGTCGAACATAATAAACTTCTATTAAATTTGTAGAGCTGCATGCTTAGTATGACACGTTATCATGAGTGGCCTTATACCCCACTATGATACATATATGCAAATTTAATAGTAAGTTGAACATAATAAATACCTATTAAATTCGTAGAGCTGAATGCTTAGCATAGCACGTTATCATGAGTGGTCCTATACCCCACTATGATACATATATGCGAATTTAATAGTAACAAAGAGATGTCGTAGGCTAAGTACCTACTAATGATTGATAATGAGACAAGCCGAGTATCCTTACGTTGTTACAGCTACGTAAATCTTTGAATTTGATTTGCTTATTTGAGTTGAGAGTTAACCTACTGAGCTAAAAACTCACGGTATTCAAATGCCCTACAAACTTTTATTTTGCAGGTAATACTGGTAATAATGGAAACTGAGGCAGTTGATGAGGATAGCGCTACACTTGGAGGCCTTAGGTTATATGTTAGTTTGTTTTACTATTTTCGGGCACTTCATATTTTGACTATTGATTTAAGATAATTTTGGATTCCCTTTTATTTACTTTGATTTCTTTTAAGTTTTAAAATTGGCGCAAAAAAAAAAACAAAGACTTCTTTTGAACTCTTCTTTGATTATTAATCAAATGCTTCCGCAACTTTTTGATTTACTCTGGTTTATTTATATTTTAAAGGAACTTTATTTATTATTTATTAATTTTTTTAAAATATTTCGAGTCGGGTCGTTACAATTGTTACTCATTTCAATTGGGAATTGAAACAGCTGAATGTTACCCCTGCATTCCTACATGGCACATTGGAGGAAGAAATTTACATAAACCAACCTGCTGGATTTGTAGAAGCTGGAAAGGAAGATATGGTATGTCATCTACATAGATCTCTTTATGGTTTGAAACATTCTCCTAGGCAGTGGAATAAGAGGTTTGATAGCTTTGTTACTGCAAATGATTTTAGAAGGAGTTTGTTTGACTGTTGTGTTTATGTTAAAAAAATATTAGAATCTCTTTCTGTTTTGTTGTTGTATGTTGATGATATGTTACTTGCCTCTTATGATTTGTTGGAAATTGACAAGAATAAAGTTATGCTGAGTAATGAGTTCCAGATGAAGGATCTAGGTGATGCTAGCAAGATTCTTGGAATGGAAGTTACTAGAGACAGAGGTTTAAGCAAGATGTCTGTAAATCAGAAGTCTTATCTTGAAAGTCTGGTTAAGCAATTTAATTTGCAGACAGCTAAAGTAGTCAAGACTCCTTTGGCATCACATTTTATGTCTGCTAACCAGTCTCCTATGGATGATGAAAGTAAGGAAGAGATGAATGTTATTCCTTATTCAAATGTTGTTGGCTGCCTTCACTACAAACAGGTCAAGGTAAGGGTTTGAGTTATCCATTTAGGTGCGGAACAAGACCAGAATTATGATATCCTTATTGCCGGAAATTCCTTGTTTGCCATAAATCGAACTCTAAATTGGGGATGGGTGAAGCTTCTTTCGTGTTTGGAAATCGCGGGGTGGCTGTGTTATCTGTGCCCGGACAACAAGTCAAGGTAAGCTTCCAAAGCTCCCTCCTGCCCGCTGACTGGCCACATTACTGAGAACCTAGGAACATCAGATTTTGAGCCCCTTTCTTATTATTAGTAAGATAGGGCGGGGCTTTTTCGGGGACTAGCCCGCTTCCCATTACTCAAGTGGGAAATTCCTCGCACATAATTAAGGGAGCCATTGTATGTATGACATGATTTGCACACGGCCAAACCTTACTTATGTTGTCAGTTTGGTAAGCAAATTTCTGAGTAGTCCTGGGAAACCCCATTGGGAGGCTGTTAAATGGATACTCAGGTTTATCAAAGGCACTGTTGAGAAGATTTTACTGTATTCTGTTATAGAGAATTCTCTGAAATCTGAAACTTGGCTTGTTGGATATGTTGATTCAGACTTTGCAGCTGATGTGGACAAAAGAAAATCATTGACAGACTATGTGTTTACTCTTTTTGGTAACACTATCAGTTGGAGAACATGTCTTCAATCCGTAGTTGCATTATCAAGTACTGAGGCTGAATATATGGCATTGAGTGATTCAGTTAAAGAAGCTGTGTGGCTGGGAGGAATTGTTGAAGACATGCTTGGTCCAATTGATGTTGTAACTATCTATTGTGATAGTCAAAGTGTTCTTGCACTATCTAAGAACCCTTCATTTCATGATCGCACAAAACACATAGATGTAAGATTTCATTATGTGAGGGAAGTGGTCAAGGAAGGGAAAGTTGTTGTGATGAAAATTGGGACTGAAATCAACTCTACTGATATGCTTACAAAGAATCTGCCAAGTAGAAGGTTTGATGAATTGTGCAGTCTATTGAAGCTTGGAATTGGTTGATGTTCATTCCATTTTTACTGCTATGTTTGTTATCAATGAATAGGTGCCAAGAGGGTGATTTGTTGTGATGTGGCACTCTATTATTGGACATTAGAGGTTAAGGAAATTAGTTAATTGTTTGTTAATAGCTTGCTTAATTATCACGTGTAAACCTTTTGTTTATAAGCTGTAATACTTCTTTTCTTACACAAGTTCTCATATAATAAATTTACGAATTCTTCTTCTTCTTGATTCTGTATTCTGAGTTCTTGAAGCGTTCTATTCAATTCTTACCATTGCCTTTTATGATTGAATTTCATTGTCAAGATTAGCAAGCTTCCGCATTACAAAAATAAATAAATAAATTTACATTCACACCATCTACTAAATTATGAGATATAAATGAAACAAATTTAACAATAATAATTAAAAAAAAATATGTATAACCCGTAAATTTTTTGTTACCCCAAAACACAGAGACACCAAGTCTGTGGAATGAATAACAAAGTGAGTGTTTATTGAATGATGATGAATTGGGACATGGTAAGACCTTGTTCTCTAGGGTACTTCTTCAGCTCTCAATATTTCTTCTTCTTCATTTTTTTTTTTTACATTCTTCTTCTTCTTCATTCTTTATTTTCTATCTTAAATTTTAGTTAATAGAAAGAAAATATTTTTTGTTGCTCATAAACTTGTCAAATCAGCTCTTTTTACTATTGATTTCTTGTTTTTTTCCCCTTCTGTTCTCAAATTGAATGTAAGACATTTTCATGAATTATGATCAAGCTTCTCTGACTTTGTCATGTTTTATTTTATTTTTTGTTTAAAAAGAATGATTGGTTAATTTCTATTTCTTTAAGTAGTTTTTTTTAGATAGGCATCTTAGCTAAATCTTTAAAATAGTTTTTAAATAGTATATTGTTACTAAAAAAAATTGTTTAAGAGATTTTAAAAATGTATTAAAAAAAAAAGAAAAAATTTGGTGGTAATTTGTGATATGAATCGTAACACTTCACTTACTCATGGAAAGCTAGAAGATGGAGCTAATGTTGCAAATGATCAAGGGGAGCTCAATCTGCCAATTGGGCCAATAACAAGATCAAAGAATAAGAAATTGAAGCTAGCTTTGATTCAACATGTCCAAACATATTTGAAGGAAACCAAAGAGGAAATCCTAGAAATGAAGGGTTTAACATACAATTTGTGGACAATTCAACTACAAAAAGATTCACAAGCTCAAAATTGTCAATTTGAAGACTTTTCCTAAAATCTAGGAAAATCCCTAAAATTTAGGAATTGGATCCCTAAATTTTAGGCCATGTCACACTTTCCATTTCTAGATACTTTATGTTGAGAACTTTAAGATGATGTAAAGAAATGGAAGATCCAAGTAGTGTAGGTTAATTTATTAGATATGCAATTTAAATTTCCTAGAGTAGGTTTAATTTTTTTGATGACTCATCATGGTGATGTCATGATGAGATCATCCTTATCAGCTTTTTATCTCATATTTTCGAATTTAGTGTCATATTAGAAGTAGGAGACTTAACTTTTTGCCTATTTAAAGGCATCCTTATTCATTAATAAAGACAGATTATCATTATTCAAGAAAACTTGCTTATTTGCATGATTTGGCTTAGAAGACCATTCTCTTCTTCATCTTTTGTAATTCTTGCTTAGGATTGCATGTTTTAGAGCATTAAAACAATTCTGATCATATTGTTTTTGGAGTGTTCGAATCTTGGGGTAAGAAGTCATTCTTGTTTCAAGATCATAGATCATAAAGGTAGCCTAATTCCTTAACTCTTTCCTTTGAGTTTTTACTACTGATTTTGTGGGTTCTTGTTTCTTCATCTAGGGTTCTTCTTTGAAGGGTTCTTGGTAAGTTTCCAAGGGTTTTCATATCAATTTGTGTGTGTGTTTTTTTGTCAAAAAATATTGAATTTGACAGGTTCTCATTGATCCAGTTTTGAAGTGCTTAATTTATTTCATGAAATTCAACATTTATATTTAATTTTATTGTGTATATGACATATATGAATTTATGTAAAGTACTTCATATCAAAAAATTGCTAAAAATTTATATTATAATGTAAAATAGTTAAAGTTGATTTAAGTTTTTATGTGGTAAATTAAATTAATTTCGATAAATTTCACCATATGACACTTTTCAACATATATTTTTAATACTAGGCAAAAAAAATTGAAAATTTTAAAAAATGACGTTTTTTCTTTCCTAAAATTAAATGAAATGACCAAGTAATTACCCAAATGACCATGTAATAGTGTTCTCATCTGATTTGATTGTAAGTTCGAGTCATTCAATCAAATTATAGACAGAGTACATTGATATTTAATTAATTAAGCTATACTTAAGTTGGTAAAAGTTAACTTCATTTTGAAGTATAGAAAAATAAATAACCTAAATATGAGTATAACTCGAGTGGTTTTATGTTATACTCTTTTCTATGAGGTCAAAAATTTGAGTATCTTCTCCCTCAATTTAATGTAATATATATATAAAAAAAAACTTATTGGTTATACTTCCTCTCATGTGAGTGTAGGTTAGAATCTCCCTCTAATATTAAAATGAATAAATGAAAATATTTTAAAAATAAAAACATAAGAATTCTTTTAATGAAAAAACCCATGATTATAAATTACAAATTTAATATTTAATAAATTTGACTTTTGTTAGTGGATATATTATAATGAATATTCTTCTTTGTGAAGAAACAGACCAAATGGATATGTCTACGTTTAACTTTTAAGAATGTGAAAAGACAACAACAGTAACAAAGGCGGGAAAATCAAAACCAATGCTTTGAAAAAAGAGAGCTTCCGAAGAAAGCAAGCAAGTAAAACGTTCATGGTAGAATAGATGGAACAAACCTTCACTCTCTTTCTTCTTCTCTTCCACAAACAAAACAAACATGGGGTCAGTTCAAAAAGAGATGGATAGTGAAAAGTTGAGAGATTTAAGTCTTTTTTTTGTACGGATTTCATTAATAAAAGATACCCCTTTTCTTTTTTTCTCTTATATGGAATGCGTATATGTTGAGAATCTCATATCGAAAAAATGAAGAAACTCACAATCTTTATAAGATACATTAGTTACTTCTCTCATTACCAATTAGTTTTGAGATGAATGCCCATGATCTCATATCAGAAAGATGAAGGGAAATCATAATGTTTATAAGATACATAGGTTACTCCTCTCATTACCAATTAGTTTTGAGATGAATATCAATAATTATCAAGAGTATGCATGGATTCCTTTCTTTTTCCTCAACTTTTGAATATTTATCTACATATTTTTACTGTACTATGTTTCAACATTTGTTTTCTTTCTTTGAGCTGAAGAAATCAAGATATCCCTCTTTTTTTTATTCTTCCCTTTTTGGATTATGAGATATGGTTTTGTAAAAGCCATATCTAATAAATATTATGATAAAAAATGTATAGTGGTATATATGAAATAATCAAGGTATCCCTTTTCGGAGTGTTTTATGAAATATATGCTTTTAATCAAAGTAATATTCTAATAAGTATTATGATTAAAAAATGCATTTTATTGTTTGGATCTAATATTTAAAAAGTGCTTTCAATCTTGTAGAAATAAGTTATAGAAAGAAAGGGTGTAAGGAGAAGTTAGAGAGGCCGTGAAAAAATAAGTTAGTGAGAGAAAATGTGTGGAGAGAATTTAGAAAGAGTAAGTGTAATATAGAGAGATAAAATGTGGAAAAAAAAAATTAGAGAGATAAAATGTGTAAAGAAAATTAAAAATATAAAGTATAATTATAAAAGATAAAAAACATTTCAAAACTTTTAAAAGCAAGACTTTTCACTTGACCAAAAAATTCTCCAAACACACCCTAAGCGGGAAAATCAAAGCAAATGCTTATTATTATGCTTAGAAGAAAAACAAAAAAGAGAGCTTCCGAAGCAAGCAAGTAAAACACGTCCATGTTATACTAGTATTAACAAACCTTCACTCTATTTCTTCTTCTCTTCACAAGCATGGGGTCAGTTCAGAAAGAGAAGATGGATGGTGAAAAGTTGCAAGAATTAAGTCTTTCTTTAAGTCAATTTTTGTACGGATTTCATTTATAAAAGACACCCCTTTTTCTCTTTTTTCTCTTATATGGGTATGGATGGATGGATTCCTTCCTTTTTCTCAACTTTTTTTTTATATACATATTTCTACTGTACTAAGTTTCAACATTTGTTTCCTTTCTTTGAGCTGAAGAAATCAAAATATCCTTTTTTTTCCTTTTTGGATGATTAAAAATGGTTTTTTGTAAAAGTTTGGTTTGAACAACTTTACTTGCAGATAACAGGAAGAGGAACAATGAATAGTTTGAAGAAGAAAATGACGGAAACAAGGAAACCCCATGATTCTGGATTCACTGATTTTGTGTTTTCTTGGTCACTTGATGATATTCTCAATGAACATCTTTTCAAAGACAAGGTTTTCCCCCCCTAAAAAATCCCATTTTTCTCATCAAGTTTCTGTTTTTTATGTTTCCCATTCAATGAGTATCCTTGAATTAATTAGTTGTTATGATCTTGAATTCTAACTAGTTTATTGATGTTACATTTCATTTGTTTTGTAGATTGAAAAGATTCCGGATTCTTTCGAGTCTATTAACCGTTATTTCAGGTCTTATTTGACCCCTTTACTTGAGGAGACTAGAGCTCAGCTATGTTCTAGCTTGGAGATTATATCCACAGCACCTTTTGCTGAAGTAATATCTTTTGAAGAATGTAAGCTATATGGCACAGGATTATATGATTGCAAAGTTAATGGTTGGAGAAATAGATTTAGCAGAGCTGGAAAGGAGCCATACAAAACGTTACCTGGAGATATATTTGTTTTGGCAGATATCAAACCAGAATCTGTTTCGGATTTGCAGCGAACCGAGAAAACTTGGGCTTTTGCATTTGTTCATCAAATCTCAGAAGATGAGAATGAGGATGGTAGTACCTCTATTTCATTTAAAGTGAAAACCTCACTGGAGAATTTGGACATAATTCAGAAATCAATGTATTTGGTCTTTTTGATCAACATAACCCCAAGTAAAAGAATATGGAATGCTTTACATATGGATGGAGAAGATTCAAATATCATCAAAGAAGTTCTATGGCCCAACTCTATGGTGAGGAACTTGATAAAAGTAATGTTGCTGAGTTAGTGTTACCGTGAATGTTCTTCGTCGATACTTTTTTCAATCTTTTCATATCTTCCATGTACTAAAAAAATGAACCTTTCTTCTAATGTTGTAATTTTAGATATCGTTTCAAGTTGGTTTGGTAAAACAAGAATTCATGTGTTTCTTAAGAAGTTTACTAACTCTTTCTTTCCACAACAGGTTAGTAGAGATTACGATATCTCTAGCCTATGGGTTGAAGAATTGGATGCAAGTTTTCTCTCCTCCCTGAATGGCTCTCAAGTGACATCCGTTTTGTCATGCCTTTACAAAACGACTTGTGAGCAGCAATCTTCTGTTGAGCTTATATGGGGTCCACCAGGGACAGGGAAAACAAAGACTGTAAGTGTGTTGCTCTTAAATCTCATGAAGAAGAAATGTAAAACCATTACAGTAGCGCCCACAAATGTTGCGATCGTGGAAGTGGCCTCACGAGTCGTTAATTTGGTGAAGGAACTGCAAGGAATAGACTCAGAAACAGATTGTCTGTTCTATTCTCTTGGTGATGTTCTTTTATTTGGGAATAAGGAGAGACTCAAATTTGGCTCAGATGTTGAAGAAATATATTTGGAACATCGGGTTCAAAAGCTTGTAGAGTGCTTTGGTCCACTTACTGGTTGGAGGCATTGCTTTGCATCCATGATTGGTTTTCTTGAAGATTGTGTTTCTCAATACAAAATTTTCTTGGAAAATGAACTAAGCATAAACCAAGATCAGAGTGAGGACAATGCAATTGATAAGAAGGATTGCAAAAGGAAAGATGATAAGGTGGTTTGCAAATCTTTTCTTGAATTTGCAAGAGAGAGGTTTATCTCTGTTGCATCTCCACTCAGAATGTGCCTTTCTATATTCTGTACACATGTACCCAAAAAATGCATTTTGGAGCATAATTTTCAGAACATGATTTCACTCATTAGGTCACTAGATTGTTTCGAAAGTTTATTGTTTCAAGAATACATTGTTTCTGAAGTATTTGAGGAACTCTTTACTTGTCCAGTTGGTGAAGACCTCCCTACAACATCTACAGATTTTTCATATCAGTTCAGCAAGGGGAGAAATTACTGTCTCTCTGTTTTAAAAGCTCTTCAGTGTTCCTTAAATGAACTTAACCTCCCACGAGTCCCATACCGAGAATTAATCGAGTCTTTTTGCCTTCAGAATGCTTCCTTGATCTTTTCAACTGCTTCAAGCTCGTATCGGTTATATTCGATGTCAATAGAGCCTTTTGAATTTTTAGTAATTGATGAAGCAGCACAGTTGAAAGAGTGTGAATCTGTGATTCCCTTACAACTTCCAGATATCAAGCATGCAATACTCATAGGTGATGAGTGCCAATTACCAGCAATGGTTGAAAGCAAGGTAAAATATGTGGGCTAACTGTTATTATTTGTCATTAATTACTTTTCAGTTGAGTTTCCACAGTAATCAAAACTTGAGTTTTAATCAATATAATTTGTACTACTTTCTTTTAAGCTTGCGGATGATGCTGGCTTTGGAAGAAGTCTATTTGAGAGGCTTAGCTCATTGGGCCACTCAAAACACCTTCTCAATGTGCAGTACAGGATGCACACATCAATTAGTTTCTTCCCGAATTCAAGATTCTATTCTAGCCAGATCTTTGATGGTCCTAACGTTCGGAGTGTAGAATATAAGAAGAACTATCTTTTGGGGTCTATGTTTGGTCCATATTCTTTCATAAATGTAAATGATGGAAGAGAAGAGGAAGATGATATAGGACATAGTCGAAAAAATATGATAGAGGTGGCCGTCGCATGGAAAATAGTGCGAATGTTGTACAAAGGTATGTCTAGTTTAAGTCTTCTGCTAGTTGTATGCTCTGAATCTATCTCGAGTATTTAGGTAAATTAAATATTTAATTTGATTATGTTTACCTTAATTAAAATTCTGGTTATGGCTTGTAGTTTTGGCTTCATCTTTTTCTTTTTATAGCTTGGACAGTCTCAAAAGAGAAGCTGAGTGTTGGTGTTATCTCACCATATTCTGCTCAAGTAGTTGCAATCCAGGAGAAATTTGGACAACAGTATGATAACCTTGACGGGTTTAAGGTCAAGGTGAAGTCAGTTGATGGCTTTCAAGGTGGTGAGGAGGATATCATCATTATTTCTACCGTTAGATCAAATAGAGGTTCTTCAATTGGATTTTTATCCAGTGATCAAAGGACCAATGTTGCTCTTACAAGAGCTAGGTACTGTTCATTGCAACTTCACTTTTTAATTTTATATCTCTTGGTGAATACTCACTGGCCAATATGCATCAGGTATTGTTTGTGGATATTGGGAAATGATAAAACCCTATCAAACAGTGAGTCTGTTTGGGAACATTTGGTTTATGATGCTAAGAAACGTGGTTGTTTCTTCAATGCCGATGAAGATGAGAACATTGCCAAAGCTATAGTAGCTGTAAAAAAAGAGTTTGATCAACTTGATGATTTGTTGAAGGGAGATAGTATTCTTTTCAGAAGTGCAAGATGGAAGGTTTGCGTTCTACAGAATTGATCATTATTTATGGTGTCTCTTATTTTTCTCACCTTCTCTTATTGCTTCTTTTGCATACATAGGTTCTATTCAGCAATAGATTTCTAAAATCATTCAAGAAATTGTCAACAATTGATATAAAGAAAAAGGTTTTGAATCTTCTACTTAAACTTTCTATTGGATGGAGACCCAAAACGAGAGATTTAAATTTGGTATGTGGAAGCTCTACTCAGATTTTGAAGCAAATCAAGGTTGAACATCTTTATGTCGTATGTGCAATTGATATAGTAAAAGAATCAACCTATATGCAAGTCTTAAGGATTTGGGATGTCCTGCCTTTGGAGGATATTTCAAAATTGATCAAACATCTTGACAGTATATTCAACACGTACACTGATGAATACATGAATCGTTGTCAAGATATCTGTTATGAGGGGTATGTAATGTTATTGTACATCTTTATCCATTTTTTAAATTAGGGAACTCATTACATTCCTTTGTTTACTTGTTCTATTATCAAGATATTCAGTATGTAATACAAATCTTCAATCTGAGTTTTACTTCAAATGGCTTGTGTAACTTTTTGGATTTTCCTTTCATGGTTAGGAATCTTGAAGTTCCCAAGTCTTGGGTGACCTCTTCGGAGCTCATCCGTTATAAGAGTCTTCTTAACGATTCAAATGAGGAGAGCTTACAAGGGGCTGAAAATGATGGTAGAAGTTATGTTGAGAATACAAAAGTCAAAGACAGTTTGTTGCTCATGAAATTTTACTCCTTGTCATCTGGTGTGGTGAGCCATTTGCTTTCTGAAAGAGATGGCAATGAGTTGGATCTCCCGTTTGAAGTAACAGAAGAAGAACTTGAAATAATCCTTCATAGAAGAAGCAGTTTCATACTTGGACGTTCAGGAACCGGGAAAACTACTGTATTGACTATGAAGTTATATCAGAAGGAAAAGTTACATCATTTGGCAGCAGGATCATATGGAATCGAAGAAGGTACGAGTTCAGATGTCACGAATGGAAGTGAGATTTCAGAGAGTCCAGCAGAGACAAATAGAGTTGTCTTGCGGCAGCTTTTCCTGACAGTTAGTCCAAAGCTGTGCTATGCTGTTAGACAGCATGTATCTAACTTGAAAAGGTATTCTTTCCTTGCCTGACTACTTACTACATTTATAGAATGTTGTCTATTGTATTTTCACTATGATTTTATTTTGAAGAAACAAATATTAATGTGAAGTCTTGGGTGACTTGATGCTTGGCAAGGCTACATGTCACTCCAGGAAACTACTTTTTCCCGTTACATTGAACCATTGTATAAAATGAATTTGATTTGCAAAATATTGGAAAATAAATTTTCAGAATTATCCATCATTTCATTTTCCTTTCTGATCATTCAGATACACTAGTGTTCTGAAATGTGATATGATTTGATATTCTGTTTGATTTTGAAACTTCAATTTATTTATAACCTTGATTGTTTTGTATTGAATTTAATGTGATGATTTACTTGACTCTTACAGTCATGCATGTGGTGGAGATTTGACTAGAACAACTACTGCAATTTATATGGAAGATATGGATGACTTAGATGCACAATTCATGGACGTACCAAATTCGTTAGTTAATATTCCACCCAAGTCATATCCTCTTGTGATTACATTCTACAAGTTCTTGTTGATGCTGGATGGAACTTTGTGCGATTCATATTTTGACAGATTTTGTGATGCAAGACAACTTTTATATGGTCAAACCCGTGGTTCAAGATCTGGTGCCTTGAACACTTTTATAAGAAAGAATGAAGTTAATTATGATCGTTTCAATTCTTGTTATTGGCCCCGTTTCAATACACAACTGACAAAAAAGCTCGATTGTACTAGAGTTTTCACTGAGATTATTTCTCATATAAAAGGTGATCTTCGAGCCATCGATACAGGTGATGGTAAACTAAGTAAAGATGACTATGTTTTACTCTCGGAGGGTCGGACATCCACTTTAAATAGGAAGGAAAGAGAGATAATATATGATATCTACCAAAGTTATGAAAAATTAAAGATGGAAAATCGAGATTTTGATTTAGCTGATTTTGTTATTGATCTACATCATCGCCTTAGAGATCAAGGATATAAGGGAGATGAAATGCATTTCGTTTATATTGATGAAGTGCAGGATTTAACCATGAGTCAAATTGCTCTTTTCAGTTATGTGTGCAGAAATGTTGAAGATGGATTTGTATTTTCGGGTGATACAGCCCAGACTATTGCAAGAGGGATTGATTTCAGATTCCAGGAAATAAGATTTTTGTTTTATAATAAGTTTGTTCAACAGAATAAGAGCACCAGAGCTTCTGAAAGAGAAGATAAAGGACAAATCTCGGAGATTTTTCATTTAAGCCAAAATTTTCGAACACATGCTGGTGTTCTTCATTTATCGCAGAGCATTATCGATCTTCTTTATTGTTTTTTCCCGCAATCCATCGACATTTTGAAGCCTGAGACTAGTCGTATTTCCGGAGAATCCCCAGTGCTCCTTGAATGTGGGAACAATGAAAATGCAATTAAAATGATCTTTGGAAATAGAAGTGGTGATGGAAGCAATATGGAAGGATTTGGAGCTGAGCAAGTAATATTGGTACGTGATGATTCCACACAGAAAGAAGTCATTAATTATGTTGGAAAAAAAGCTCTTGTTCTTACTATCCTGGAATGCAAGGGGCTTGAATTCCAGGTAAATGCATTTTTTCAACTTTTACTTCTCTTCATATAAATGATAGATGAGATTACTCGCAATAAATTTTTCTACCACTTGGTAGTATGCTTTAAAAAATTAATGGATTAGCTATAAAATGGGAACCCAATTATTATAAAATTCTTTGATTTTGAATCCTTGCTCTTTTCATGCTTGTAATATTCTTTTGTGCAGGATGTGTTGTTATACAACTTTTTTGGCTCATCACCTTTGAAAAATAAGTGGAGGGTTATTTACAATTATATGGAGGATCTAAGCATACTTGACTCCAGCTTAGCTCAGTCTATCCCTCAATTTAGTAAGTCAAAACATAACATTTTGTGCTCTGAGCTAAAGCAATTGTATGTTGCTGTTACTCGTACGAGGCAGAGACTCTGGTTTTGTGAGGATGTAAAAGAGCATTCTGGACCTATGTTTGAGTACTGGAAGAAAAAATGTGTTGTACAAGTTCAACAGTTGGATGATTCAATTGCACAGTCCATGCAAGCTTCAAGTAGTAAGGAGGACTGGAGGGCACAAGGCTTTAAGGTTTGCATATCCCGTAATTGTACTGATGCTAAGTTGACAGAAATTGTATTTTTCATGATATATTTTATTAGTGGTTTTTCTCCCCCTCCTACTCTGGTGTTTATATTCTTTTGATTGTTGCTATATGATTCTTATTTTCCTTCAATGTGAAAAAATTCCATAGAGATTCTATTCTTTATCCTACTTGTGAAATTCAATTTCAATCCATTCCTCTTACTTGGCAGCTATATCACGAGCACAACTATAAAATGGCAACCCTGTGTTTTGAAAGAGCTGAAGATGCTTATTGGGAAAGAAGATCCAAGGCATCTGGTCTTAAAGCTGATGCAGAATATATCCGCAATGTAAATCTGGTTGAATCTAATGCAATCCTTAGAGAAGCAGCTCAAATATTTGAAGCTATAGGGAAGGCTGATTCTGCAGCCCAATGTTTTTTTGATATAGGAGAATTTGAAAGAGCAGGTAGTACTGGATTTTTAACATTTCTATTAGTAAAATTTAGTATTCCAATGTTTTGGGTGAGATTCGGTTGTAAAAATGTTCACATCTTTTGGGGGTGTCTGACAAATATAAACTAACTTTCTATGTGTAACCTACTATCTTGTGGTGTTCATAAATCTGTATGTTTTTTCAACGTTGATCTTCTAGTCCTTTAAGAATAAACTTTGGTATTTATTGCTTTCCCAAATTATACAACTGTTCGATGTCAATCTCATGTTCATTATTGAGTTACTGCCTATGGTGCAAAATTGCTTATTTGAGTAGTGGAAGAAAATTTTGCAAGTAATTGAAAAACGCCTGAAACTCTTTTTCCCTTAAAGATGATGTTTGTGGCCATTGAGAAATATGTACGTATCCACATCCAGGTTCTAACGTTTGGTTTTAGTCCTAAATATCATAATTTTAACGTTTGGTTTTGCTGTGTTCTTTGTTCATCATTGATAATAGAATTCACTGTACAATGTTCTTTAACCAATTTTTCTTTATTTTGGTTTCCTTAGTTTTATTTTTGCAGGTTGTTTCCTACACTTTTGTCTTGACAATGTTCTTCAACTGATTTTGGGATCATTTCACTGATTGACTGCTATACGATCGTGTGCTCACCTATATTTGTAAATGTGATATTTCTACAGGGGGGCTTTTCTTGGAGAAATGTGGCGAGACTGAATTGTATAGAGCAGGTCAATGTTTTTATCTAGCCGGGTGCTATGACCGTGCTGCTGATGTATATGCAAGGGGTAGTTTCTTCTCAGAGTGCTTAAATGCTTGCACCAAAGGGAAATTGTTTGACATGGGTTTGCAATACATTCTCTCTTGGAAACATGATAGCCAACATGATTGTCGTGCATCGATAAACCAAGAAATAGGGAAACTTGAACAAGAGTTCCTAGAAAATTGTGCCCGTCATTATCACAGTTGTGGGGACAACAAATCCATGATGAAGTCTGTTAAAACTTTTCATACCGTAGATTCGATGCGTAACTTCTTGAAGTCCTTGAATTGCCTGGATGAGCTCCTATTGTTGGAAGAGGAATTCGGGAACTTCTTGGAGGCTGCAAACATTGCAAAGCCAAGAGGAGATTTAATAATTGTGGCTGATCTTCTTGGGAAGGCAGGAAATTTTAACGAGGCATCCATGCTTCTTCTACATTATGTGCTTGCCAACTCTCTTTGGTCATCTGGAAGCAAAGGTTGGCCCTTGAAGAAGTTCGAACAAAAAAAAGAACTTTTGGAAAAGGCCAAGTCCATTGCAGAAAATGACTCGAAAAATTTATACGAGTATGTTTGTGCAGAGGCTAACAGTTTATCAGATGAAGATCAAAGCTTGGATTCCATGAGAGGATTTCTAACTGCTTCTAAGAGACACAATAGTGTTAGAGGTGAAATGATATCTATTCGAAAGATTCTTGATGTTCATCTTCACTTGAACTCATCGAAGTATACTTGGGAAGACGAATTGGTTTCTGATCTAACCAAGCATTCTGAAGGAATGATTTCAAAAAACCAGGTTTCTATTGAAACTATGGTTTACTTTTGGGATTGCTGGAAGGGCAGTATTTTGAATCTCTTGGAGAGTCTGCAATGTCTTGCCACACAAGATGCAAACCCTTATGGTGAATTCTGTTTAAATTTCTTTGGTGTTTGGAGGCAGAATAGCAACTACATATTACTCAAATCTGATGCTGATTGGGTCAGTAAAGTGGATGCAAGATTCCTACATAGGAACGACAAATCGGTTTCTATTGATGCTGGACAGTTTATTTCCTCTGCTAGGAATTATTGGTGCTCAGAATTGCATACTTCAGGTATCAAGGTTTTGGAAAATCTTGAGTTCCTTCATAAATTATCAATTAAAACCCGATTCTCAACATTCCGTCAGTGTAGACCTCTCACTCATATGTTTGAAGTTGCCAAATTCCTCTTGGAGAGCAAGCATCTGAAGCATGGATATCATGATAAGAGGAAATTGGAGACATTTTGTAAATTGGCAACTGGGGGATTGCATAGTTATTTATTTCCACCAGATTGTAAAGTATCATTGCAGGAGAATATGGTGTCTCTTAGAGCTACTACTAGTTTTCAAACTCTTCAGAACGAATTTATTGCAGAGAACATTGGCTTAAAGAATCAACCAACTTATGGCCAAATTGGAAGGGTGACAATGATGATTCTTGGATGTGGTAAAGTTGAGAAAAAGTTTTGTGAGAAAAGTGTGCAATGGTTGGCGGAGAATCCACCTTGGAGTGCATTCATTGAAGAGCTCTACAAAAGTATGAGCGCAGAGAATCAACATGGTCTTCCCACTAATAACAGAGACCATTCAAAAGAGCTGTCTCTTGTCTGGAGGTTTCATGAGTCACTGAGTGACACATACAATGCGAATTGGGTCGTACATCGAGATTATATATCACCTTTCTGTTTCTTGTACCTTGTTGAAAGGCTTCTGATTATGGTGTCATCCTTCCAAGGATACTTCATCACTACAAAATCCTCTTTTGTTGAATGGCTTATACACCATCAAGGGAACACCAACACAAACCCCTTTCTAGGAGCTCAAACGCAACGTACTTTTCAACCCACCCTTAGATTCTTTGCTAATATAATCCGGCAATTTCTTTTCAACATGAAAGACACGACAGATTGGACAAGAAGGACGCATGTAAATGTAAAGGACTACTATCCGGTAGTGGTGCGAAAATTGGTTGTTGTTGCATGTTTGCTTCATAGCAACTTTGGGATTTGCTTTGATATACTTAGCAGTCTGCTGGGTTTTAACTTTATCACTGAACATCTACCTTGGGAATTTTGCAATGCGCTTAAGAGAAAGCGAAAGTTCAATGGACCAATGGATAATTTAAATATGTTTGCTGAATTCTTCAAGAAAAATGAAAATCCGATGGTTATTGTGAGTTTGGCTGGAAATCACCAACAATTCATTTGTAGAGATGCCATTTTTATTGACATGAAGATCAACCATTGCATGGACGATGTACTACTGGTTTTATTTCCAAAGGAAGCTAATACTTCACAAAGTCAAAATGGAGCTCCTGTAGCACTAGATGGAAATAATTCTAGTGACAAAATGCTGTCAACAAACAGTTGTGAAGCCGAGAAAGTTATTCAGCGTCCATCATCTTCCTCTAACTCGGCTTTAGAGGAGAACAAGGACATGAAATGTAAAAGTGAAAATGGTGAAAATCCACCAAAGCTAACTGGTTTTTGGGAAATATTTGAAGCTTCTTCATTGATGGAGAATGAAAAAGATCAAACGAGCTTACTGTCAAATGCCTCACAAATCAAGGTAAATCTCCCAATCATTGTTTCTATGTCTGGTAAATCAACTTGGTAACTTCTAATTGACATCCCTTTTTCTCATGAAACCATCTAGATGGATGTGGAGAAATGGATTCACCATTTAACTATTGCAAAAAGCAAAGATCAGGAGATTACTTTTGTGGATGGAGAAAGATTCTTAGAGGCGGAAGTGGATGGCGTTCTTGATGAATTAAAATTACTTTCTACTGCTTTAAGTATGAAGTAAGTTTGTATGAACTCTTCATTTTGCTTCTGTCTATCACACAACACAAAATTCATTGTTAATTTATCACGGAGTGATGACAGTTATTTCGGTTTGCTATATGTTTGAAATATGATAAACTGAAGCTAACATTCTGATATAAATTATTATTTTACTTCAGTGAGCCTGAGAAAAATGTACCACAAGTGGGATCAATTTCAAAGAGTTTATATTCAAAGAGGATAAAGTTGGAGCCTATCTTGAGTAAACTTCTAAATGTAGATCATAAAACAGAAGCAGGTGAGACATCAAGTTCTAAAAATGCAGAAGATCACAAGCACGGTGAGCAAGATCGTAATCCCGGCCCCGCAGAAACTACAGAACTGGAGCCTGTAAAAGATGAGACTGTCTCATCCCAAAAGAAAGGCAGCATCCAAGGAACTGGCAACAAAGGAAAAGGAAAAGGAAAGCCGAATAAAAATAAAAAGGGAAAAGGCCGCAGGAATTAAATTTTAAGGTAGCTTAGAAAAACACATTATGGGGATAGGCCATCTTTTGAGATTTTTTCCCCATACTTTCATGATTGTTAACAGAGACATATTCTCTATTTTTTGGTTGTAGTGTGAATTGGTAATATGTTTATGGATATGTAATATTTTGACTAGTTTCCAATAAGGTAAAATTTATTGTCTTGGCAACTTTAGCATAGGATTGATACTTCTGTAATTACTAGCAATTGGTCACCTTTGTATTTTAGTTCTGATTCCCTGAGTTACATTTTTTTCTTTCTAATTATTATTTTGCGGGTAATGAGTTTTAACTTTAAAGTAAATGAGTGAGAGTTCATAAAGATGTCTATGTTAAAGAACTATTAATGCCACAGTTATATTGATTTTTTTTAATATATATAAACTATTGCAACATAATATATGAAATAAAATATAAAGAGCAATTTGCCTAATAATTGTAGGCAAATATTAGGTATTATTCCAACCTCGACAGTATTATTCCAACCTCGTCACACTAAATGCTATATTTTACCAATGGTTTTGATTGTTTTATAATTAAAATATAGAAAGAATAGAAGTTGGTTGCTAACGAATACTTAATAAATAACCAAAACATCTAATCAATGAAAACAATCAATCCTTTTTCATTTTTGTATCCAATCTGGTTTTTTGTTTCCTTTCGAAAATGTTGTGTTAGTGTTACTGTTACCTAGTGTGCTGCCAAATTTGTTACTTTTGCAAAGTAAGCAAATGACCAATTCATCCATTACAAAAGAAATGGCTTTCTTAAACCACGTACAGAATCTGTTACATGGAGACGAAGCATTTTAAAACTAATGCAAACAGAAGATTAATGTTACTTAGCATAAAGTCAAAGAAATTGATGTAAAGAGAATCGATTGGTTTCAACTATTGAAAAATAGGAAGGTCATTATTCGGCCTCTCGTGATAACTAGTACCGACGACTCCAACACTTGATATGCTACTCCCTTCAACTTCACCCACCATCTTTAGGAAGTAACTATGCCTGCATAAATCAATGTTCAAAACTCACATGAGAAAACCATGTCAAGTATTGTAGTATTACAATAAAAGTTAAGACCGAATTATACCATCTAGTGTCTGCTGTTAATTCAGGATGAAAGGCAGTTGCCAGCAACTTCCCTTGCCTCACTGCCACAATCACTTTACTTTCTGATCCTTTCTCCTGGAATATAAGAACCAAAATGTGAAACCAAGGAAAATATGTATAAGCAAACTCCAGTATGTCAGAGAAAGCTGGGATTTTTTTTATAAATCTATTGAACTAGGAACACTAGCATTGTACTCTACCTGAAAGGCTTCTACGTGTAAAAATTGAGTAAACATTGAACGTAGAGTTAGAAGAGACAGGGCAGTGAGCTAACACTTCGACTTCTGATCCAACGTCAAGAATTGCAGGAGCTCGAATGAAAATTCCACGAAACGTTTCCGGACCACCTTCTGCAGACGCGAGCTCTGGTATTGAGAGTCTTCCTCAAAGCTTTGAAGCTAAATAATCACATTCTCTATAGATTAGGAAAATCTGAACTCAAGAAATGGATGGTGAACATAAAGCAAACTCCAATAACGTATGATACCAGTCACTCAACAATATATTTTTGTCGGGACAGAACAGAATATTCAGAAATAACATCTAACTCTTACTACAATGAAAACCATCAAGGTTCCTGTACATCTAGGCAGAACCCAACCCACCCTGCTTAATATATGAGAGAGATTAAATAAAAGTATGGGCTTTTTCAACAGATCAAAGTTATTATTTCATAGGATGAACAGTTAGTTTTGAAAATGTGTCGAATAGCATAGCTCAAAATTTCCAAATGAAGGCTCAAACGTATTGGGAAAATTGCACATATGACCTCCATTAATGAACATTAATGAACCAAATCCAAATTTTTGATTTCTTTTAAATAAGACTTTATGCTGATGTTATCCGAGCGTGAAAATACGAAAAAACCCTTGAAAATTTAATGTTTGCGTACGAAAACGAAACGTCAGATCGCAAACCAAAACCCCTCTAACTTCAGATCGTAAACAAAACGTTAGACCCTTTCTCTTCGAAACCCACAATCCTTTCCCTTCGAATCCCACTATCTCATCTCTTCCAAACTCACGATCTCATCCAAACGTATAAACCACCCACAATCAGATCTGTTTTCCTTTTTAAGTAAGTTTAAGTTCCGTTTTTTATTTCGTACAAGTCGCTCAAACGTATACGAAGGATCTCTGCAAATCCATGATAAAAGGTATTATATCTTTTTGATTTTCTGAAGTTATGGTTTCAAAGTATAGGGCTAATGATCAATTCGATCATGGGTAATTATCGGTCAGATCATTGCTTATGATCGGTTAGATCACTCAAAGAAGATATGACCGATTATTAGCCCTAGAAGAGGCAATAAGTAAATCATCGGTGAGATTGATGGTCGTTCAGATCATAGTTAGAGATCGTTCAGATCATAGCCTATAATCTGAACGATCTCTAACTATGATCTGACCGATCATCAATCTCACCGATCATTACTTATTGCCTCTTCTAGGGCTAATGATCGGTTATACCTTCTTTGAGTGATCTAACCAATCATAAACAATGATATGACCGATCATAGGCCATGATTGGACTGGTCAAAACACCAGCACATGATCTGACGTTTATTTTTTTGACCTTTTTTAATTTTGTGTCCTTCAGGTCAAATGGCTAATTTGAAATATAGTATTGCTGATCATTTTCATGCCATTGTAACTGGGGTCTCACACTTGTCTAACACTGTGAAGAACATTAAGGAGGGACTTACTCCAACACAGCTAGCAATGTTGAGAGAAACATTCATTGGGTGTTTAATTGATGTAGAATTCAAGTTCTGTGGCCTACTCATTCATCTAGTTCTACTAAGAGAGGTTGAACAACCGAATGAGTAAGAGATGAGTTTTCTGATTAGAGGACGGGTAAGGACATTTACGAAGGATGATTTCGCACGTATCACTGGATTGCCACGCGAGAAACCCTTTATACGTAGGGACCATTCTATTAGACTACGAGAGTTGCTGTTCAGAAGCCGTTATGGCATAAACAAGTATGATTTAGACGATAAGATCCTTAATCACGGATTGACAGACGATAACGACGTAGTGAGGATGACCTTGGTGTACATTGTGGAGCTAGTATTGATAGGTGGATTGAGAAGAAAACAAATTGATACTAGTTTTTATTCATTGATAGAAGAAGAAGAAATGTGGGAAAGCTTTGATTGGGTTGACACCATTTATGCGATCACGCTTAGTCCGCTGAAGGACAAATAAAGCTAAAGGTCTTATTGTCTTTTCACACTAAGATGACATTAGTATAAGGTCTTATTTAAAAGAAATCAAAAACTTGGATTTGGTTCATTAATGTTCATTAATGGAGGTCATATGTGCAATTTTCCCAAACTTATTTTAGGGATTTCGCTTTTAATTGATGTGTCACCCTGATTTGGAATCTCATTAATAAAAAAAAGGGTAAAGTCACCCTATCATCAGTTTAATTTTTAATATTGTAAAAAAACATTATTTTAATATTATATTTAATATATGATTTTATTATTATAAATTATAATGCCTCTAATCTAACTTAAAAAATTATATTATAAATTATAATGCCTCTAATACAATTTTATTATACGATAAATTATGACTTAACTAAGCTATTATGAAAGTTTCATTTAAAAAGTTTAAAAATTCATCTATATTTCTATCGTTTCCATAATTTTTCAGGGAATTTCCGTCGACATCTGATATTTCCATCGATATTTCTGTAAATTTGAACATCGACATTTCCGTCGACATCGACATTTAACTCCTTGATAGCGATGGAAGTCTCGGAACCGCTCGCTTATCGAGTGGCGGGCTGAATCTGATTGGGAAACCATTCTACGATTACCAACGAATCGACTGAGGCGGCTGGCATCGAGTCGGGCTACCCCCACCTTTTTTTTTGTCAACTAATTGTGTAGCTTTAATTATATGGATTTTTTTTTAATAAACTATATGGGAGACATGATTCTATTCTGTGTCTAATGTCAATCTTCCTCTCATATCACTTTGAATCTAGGATAGAGAGACCCATTCGTCGTGCAACTTACTTTTAACTTTTATTTTCTTATTTTTTTTATATAATTTAATATAAATTATAAAAATTTAGGGGAGAATAACAATTGAATATAAATTATAAAAATTTAGTATAACATTTAAGCAATGAGCACAAGATTTGTTTTAACCATATTTCTAAACACTTCACTTTTTTTTTTACACTCAGTTAGGTTATCTTTTTTTTTTTTCAATAAAGATTATCCTATTTTACTACTTAGATTTTAAGTAAACTATATCTCACAAATTAATTTGTCTTTGGGGTATGATTTTCTTCTTTTTTTTATTTACATAATTTTAGAACACAAATATTTAAATTTACTAGAGTAAAATAAATCTATGATTGTTTGACAACAATTTTAAGAAAATTATCATAAAATTAAAAAAAGTAAAATGGTTTCATTTTTTTTAAAGAAAACAATTTTGATAAATGAATTAAATAGAAAACTGATCAAATAGTGTAACGACCCAACTCGAAATATCCAGAAAATAAATAAATGATAAAGAAAGTTCTTTTAAAATATAAATAAATCAAAGTAAATCGAACAGTTGCGGAAACATTTGATTAATAACCAAGAAGAGTTCAAAACGAAGTCTATGTTTTTTGTGCCAATTTTTTAAAACTTAAATGAATCGAAGTAAATAAAAAGAAATCCAAATGTTATCTGACTTCAGTAATCAAAAGATGAAGTATCCGAAAATAGTAGAACGAACAGATATTCAACCTAAGGCCTCCAAGTGTAGCACCATCCTCGTCAACCGCCTCAATTTTCATTATTACTAGTATTACCTGCAAATAAGTTTGCAAGGTATTTGAATACAATGAGTTTTTAGCAAAGTAGATTAACTCCCAACTCAAATAAGAAAATCAAATTCAAATATTTCACACAGCTGTAATAACATAAGAATACTCGTCCTTACCTAAATATCAATCATTAGTAGATACTTAGCCTACGACATCTCTTTGTTACTATTAAATTTGCATATATGTATCATAGTGGGGTATAAGGCCACTCATGATACGTGCCATGCTAAACATGCAGCTCTACAAATTTAATAGGTTGTTACAATCTTTCCCCCTTAAAAAGCTTTTCGTCCTTAAAAGCGCCACTGCTAGGGGTGTAAATCGGTCTGTTTCGGTCGGTCGGTTTCGGTTTTAGTCGGTTTTGCACAAAAAAAAGTCACCACCGACGCCGACCGAAAATTTGGAAAAAGAGATCGGCACCGACCGGCCGACCGATCGGTCGGTCGGTTTTGGTCGGTTTAGGCTCGGCGGTCGGTCGGGCGGTCGGAGTGAGAGGCAAAAAAAAAAATAAAACCGACCGAATTTGGTCGGTTTTGGGTAATCCAAAACCGACTCCGACCGAATTGGTCGGTTTCTCCAACCGATTTTATCGGTTTCGGTCGGTTTCTTCGGTTTCGTCGGTTTTTCGGTTTTAACTTACACCCCTAGCCACTGCTGCTGAAACAGAAAGGGGTACTTCACTAACATCTCCTCATTGCGCTCCCATGTCGCTTCTGCTAGGGTTTCTACCCTAAATCTTATGTAATCCAATTAAACTATAAATAAATAAATAAATTATTAATTAGTAATATTTACATTGTCATTTATTATTAGTTTAATAAATGCAATCCATCATAAGATCCAAAGTTACTTATGATAACTTAAAGTGAGAATATGATGCAGGAAGATTCACGTAAGTGTAACTCAAATAGTCTGTGGTATATGAATAAAGGTTGGGTGCCTTATTTCTGGTAACACCACTAACACGGCCCACTTGTGAATTGGCACAAGTGATCTCATCTGGATCGCTCATGTAGAGACATGTGAGTGGAGGTGTTGTTGCAATAGAGATTGTAGTAGACTGGACTAAGATAAACTTACTGTCTTTTGGGAAAGCCGTTACAGAAAGACACTTCATTTATCAACCGGTTGATCATGTACAATTGATCTTAATCCTGAGTGGATTATGAACTCCTGTTCGCAAGAGACAAGTCTTTGATTTGCATAGGTGAGAGTGACTCGATATAGTTCGTTCAATATGCCTCCCACTTTGGGGATTGCATCTTTGCTTATAGCTGGGAATGTAATTACACAAACATGGAATTCACTCTTTTCCATTTAGGAAAATAGAAAAGTAGTTCCCTTATGGACTGATTCGGTCTTGAACAGCGGGACCTCATATTCATCTGATCAAGGAAAAGGTTAAATACGCATAATGGAGATTATGTAAGGTTGTTCATTGGAGAATCAGTTGGGCTTAAGGAACAAGATGTATCATGGAGGTTAATACGGTGCAAATACCTAGCCATGGATACGAACTAACTTGTGAAGGATCAAAGTGTAGTTAATGATATTAGCCAATCGACATAACTATGTCTATAGTACTAAGAGTGCAACTCTAGATATTTAGTGGAGTTATCTAGGAGTTAATGAATAAGAATTAATTGATTGAAGAAGTACAATCAATGTAATTCTAGATCATTGGAGCTTAGTCCTTTAGGTCCATTAAGTCCTCTGAGCTAACGCATGTAATTGAGAACATAATTCAATGATGATTAATTTCTTTGGAAAAACGATTTCAAGCATTTGATTTGAAGTTGTCAAATCAATTAAGGCAAATACAAATAGAGGTAGGGGTGAAAGTTGGTTTGGTTTGGTTTTAAACCAAATTTAAAAAAACCGATTGGTTTGGTTATGTATTTTTTAGAATCGAACCAAACCAAATATAAAGTAAAACCAAACCAAACCAATTGGTTTGGATAGATCGGTTTCAATCGGTTTTGTTTCTCACACCTTTTGTTCTTATGAAGAGAGTTAAGTTATAAAAAAATCAACATTTTCATGGAAATCCATACAATTAAATAATTCCAAAGCATAAATTTAAAGTTTAAAGTTAATCTAAAATTCTAAACATCGAAAGTATGAAGTATAAATGAAAAATTCTCGTATCTCTATTCACTCCCATAAAAGACTTTGCCTAATTGGTTTGGATTGGTTAAAAACAACGAGAGTATTTTCAACGTTGCTTATCAAGAGAGAAACCGAAGCAAACCAGTTTGGTTTGGTTTGGTTCAGATTGGTTTTGCGGTTCATCGGTTTTTATTTCACCCCTAAATAGATGAGTCTATTTGATTAATTAAATGAAATTAAATAGAAGAGTCTATTTATTTATTTAATTAATGGTGAAATTAAATAGTAGAGCCTATTTAATTATTTATTAAATAGTAGAGTCTATTTAATTATATAATAGAGAGATTAAATAGAGGAGTCTATTTAATTAAATTAATTTTGAACTTGTCAAAAATTAATGGGGATTTAAATAGAGGGGTCTATTTAAATATTTAATTTGAAGAGGTCAAATTAAAGAGGAAATAAATAAAAGGAGTTTTATTTATTTATTTATTTAATGGAATTGTTCTATTAAATAAAAAGAAAAATAAAATGCCCAATATCGTCATGGAGATGATGTGGTGGGCGTGTGACCCACGGGTAGGGTCACACGCCCCATTGGTTAAATGGTAACCAATTATTTGTATTTTATTTTAATTAAAATATATAAATATCTTAATGGTTAAGATATGGAATAATTATTTTAAATTAATAAAGATTAATTTAAATAAAAGATATGGGATTATCTTATTATGGAATAAGATATTATATCTTAATTATTTAAAATATATTAGAATATCTTTATTAATTATTTAATAATTAAAAAGATATTCAAAGATTTTCTGAGGTCTTGGTTTTCCTATAAATAGGACCTTTGGGGTGACCCCAAAACACACACGGTTAAACAACCAAGAGAAGACTCAGAAAATTCCCCCCCCCCTCTCTCTCTCTCTCTCTCTCTCATTGCCGCCGCCGCCCCTAGGGTATAGGGAATAAGTTTTTTCTTCCCTCTTCCTTTTTCAAAGAGGATAGTACCCACGTACCTATTCTCTTTTGTGCTTAGTGAGGAAGATCTTTTTGGTGGTCCCAAGATCGTAACCATCTAAGAAGGAAGAAGATCCAGACACTTCTCGACAAGGGTTAGTATTCGATTTTATGCATTTAGAATTTTGTTAATATTATACTACAAAGAAAGATCTTTGGGACTTCCGTTTGAGAACTCTTTTAGAGGCCTTAATCCCAACAACTGGTATCAGAGTAGTCTTGTTAATATAATATTTTCAAAATTATATGTGTGAATCAAAACTATTTTTAAAAGGAGTTTTAAAATTGTGGTTTTGCGTTTTGGTTGAATTAGGATTTATTGGCCTAGGTTTTTCTTTCCTAGAAATTTTTTAAACCCTTCATTGGGTATAGGAAAATTTGTAATCGTTTTAATCATATGGGGATATCGATCGAAACGACGGAGGAAAGAAAAGCGAACTGGATCCCGGCCGGTACCGAAGGAGTCAGTACCGCGAGTTGCAGGTGGAGAGCACAACCACGGCGGTGGCGTTGCGGCAGCAGCAGCCGAAGCTGCTGCCGCTCGGCTACATAAATGGGGGAAAAAAAAGGTTTTTGGGCGACGACGCCTAGGGTTAAAACCCTAGGTGCCTCCCCTCGATTTTTCTGGTTTTCGTTTTCGTTTTCGTCAGCCTTGGAATGGTGTTAAGTGGTCTAATTTCTTCTCCTGAGTCGCCGAAATTTCGATCCATATCGGAAAATGTCTTCGAAAAGTCGTCGGAAAATCGATGGCGATGGAACTCCACAGCTCTTCGTATGGCTTCCCTTTTCCCTCTGGCTCTTTCTACTCTCTTGAAGGCTCAAACTTATTTTAGGGATTTGGCCTTTAGTTGATGTGTCGGCCTGATTTGGATTCTCTCTCATAAAATTTAAAAAAAAATTAGCACCATATAGGTATTTGATAAGTGGTAAAAATTTAAAGTAAAAATATGATTATATTATTATCTATACTATATTAACAAGCTAACAAGTTGGGGAAATATTTTAAGACAAAAATACCCTCTATAAAATTAACATATTACACAAATCCTAATAAGATATGTTTATAAATTTAATAAATTGCCAAATATAAATAACAAAATAATGATATCAAGAATTTAAAACTATATTAATAATTTTAATTGAATTACTACTCAAATATAAAATATAAATAACAAAATAATGATATCAAGATAGATCTCATTTGATAAATGATTTTTTTTTAAAAAAAAAATATTATAAATGAATCTGATAACAATTTAAAAAAAAAAAAATCATATTTAGTAAATAAATATGAATTTTAACAATAATAAATTAAATTAAATGAGATTTAAAAAAAACAGATATGGTTATAAATTATAAATTGAAAAAAATATGAAACATAATTGAAAAAATCTAAATAGATTCGGCTTAGAAAATTGTTAATCAATTTTGTTAATATATATATAAACACGTTTGTATATTTTATAATCTAATTATATAGAAAAATCAAACAGACTCAATTTTCTATTTGGTAATCTGAAAAAATCAATGTTTTTTTTATTTAATTTAACTTTTGTTTCTAATCTAATTATAAAAAGAAATATCAATAGTGATTCAGATTTAGTAAATAAATTTGAATTTTAATAATTAAATTAAAATGAGATTGTCATTATGATAAAAAAAAATGAGATTGTCATTCCAATTTAGTATATATATAAGGGCTATTATCACATATAATCAATATTGAGTTTCGGTTTTCAAAAAAACCACAAAGATTGAAAAATATCAAAATTACCCGATATGTTCATATGGAGACATGAGTATTACCATAATATCCTTCTATCATAACTAACCCACAATTTTTTAATATAAAAAAAAATATATATATAACGAGTGATGAAAATTTTGACAAAATGATAAAATCCCATCAAATTAGGGGAGATCAAGAATATTAATTGGAAAATAAAATACCATATCAAATGAAATCTCATCAAACAATTACGGCGCGGAGATCAAGAATAATAATTAAAAAAAATACCATATACCATATTGAATGAAAATCTCATCAAACGTACAATACCCCCTTCTATCCAAAAACCTAAAACTTCTAAACTCCCATCTTTTTTCAGTTTTTTCATCTCCATCTTTTTCAGTTTCTTACCTTTCCATCTACTTCATTGGACGCATATTAAATAGTTCATCACTGATTAAAAAAAATCATCGTTGAATTTCACGGGTAAGAGGTAACTTTCGTTGATTAGACACAATTTTATATATAAAAAAGTAAGTTTGGATTGATTTGCATCGTCGTAACCTAAGTATTTCATTTGAAAACAACAAATAAAAAGATACATTTTATATTTTAATATTTGATAAGTATTTTTTAATATTTACACCAGCTCTATATTATTGTTCCATCATAACATAGATTATATAATTTTGATTTTATGAAGCCATAGTCTTACTCATTTTATATTTACATCAGTTATATATTATTGTTCCATCACAATATAGATTATATAATTTTGATTTTTTGAAGTCATATCTTTATTCATTTTAAATTTAGATCGAATATATATTATTGTTCCATAATAACATAGATTATATAATTTTGATTTTATGAAGTCATAATCTTATTCATTTTATATTTACATTAGTTATATGTTATTGTTCTATAATAACATTGATTATAAATTACATATAGTTTTACTCAAATTGATAAAATGGTTAAAGCTATAATCATTGTTATTATGTAACAATAATATATAACTGATGTAAATTAATAACTGTATGAAATATATTGTTATTAGTATAACCACGTGTTGGTAATAAGGAATTTAAATAACTGATGTTAATAAATAAAAAATTACATGACTATGATAATAAGAACTATGTGAAGAAATCAGAAATTAAAAAGAACATAACTATTATAATAACAAAAAATTAATAAGTTATTCAATTAATAAGCACAGTTTTATAAACAATAAAAATAAAATGGACTTTAAATTATGCAAGAAAAAAATTATAAATAACATGACATATAGACAGGGCCATTCCTACAAAAATAAGGGCCCAGTGCGATATATAAATTTGGGCCCTCAATTAAATAATTTATAATATGAAAAAACACAAAAATATATATATAAAAAATTATTTTTATTAAAACACAATATCAATAAAAAGAATATAATAAAAGAATGACATAAAATTATCAAAGTAGTAGAAAAAATATATAAAAATTGAACTTTGAACTTATGTTTGGATCAAACTCAACTCACAATGGTGGATAGCATAGAGATATTGTAGCAACACGACTTAGAATAAGTTTTCATCTATATATTATTAATACTATATTTTTAATTCAAGATTTGGGGCCCCAAAAGTTCGGGGGCCCTGTTCCGTCGCACCATTTGCACCATACCAACGACGGCCCTGCATATAGATTAAACTGTAAAATATATAAACAGAACAAACTGTAGAAAAAACTGAAGAACAATGGTTCACGATAGCCATGGAACTGGAGGAAAGTTGAACTTAAGAAGTTTGAAAAGGATATATGAAGACACCAAGTTTCAAAAGGAAATAAAAAAAAAAAAAAAAAAAAAAATATATATATATATATATATATATATTAAAACAATATATTTGGTGAGAATTTCTTGAGATAAATGCAAAATTATATATGAAACTTTCCAATCATACAATCACAAGATTGAAGCAATTTGTCAGGAAATATGTAACGTCCCGTTTTTCCAGTAAGCAAATAAATAAATATTATTATTTTGTCCCTTTTAAATTTTATTTGAATTTTTGGATGAGTTTTGGTAATTATAATTTAATATTCTTTTTCAGGAATAAATATAATTACCAAATGTCATTTATTGGGGATAAAGGGGGAAAAAAAGGGCCAAATCGTGAAAAATGAGGGGAAAGAAAAAAATAGGGTTTCAATCTTTTCTTCTCTTCTTTCACGTGAAAAACCAGAGACAGAGACCAAGGTAGGCATTTTTTTTTCTTCTTCTTCATCTTCTTCTCCTTCTCAAAATCCGCTAATGGAGATCCCGGGGGCTTAATTCTAATCACCCATTCTCCTTTTGTTGAAATAGGTTATTGTGGTGGTGGTGGAGTTTGAAGGAAGCTAGGATTTTCGTTTCAAGAGAAGCTTCAAGGTAATGTGATTTTCCCTTCGATTTCAAAATTTTTCCTTCTATGTTTAATGAAATTGAAACCCACCCAATATAAATCACTTTCATATTTTCTAAATTTCTTCATCCTTGTTCTTAAACTTTGAAACCCTAGAAAACCCTAACCTAGATCTTTTGAAAAAGGCCCTTTACATCGCACCTTCACCGCCAAACGACGCAAACCGGGAAGCCACAGGGGCCACGCCTGCTGCCGCCGGTAGTAGCGGCATCACGCAGCCATAAAGGCCGCTGGCTGGCAGTCAAGGCAAGGGCAACCCATAAAGGGTTGCCCGAGCCTTTGTCCCGTTCCGGTTTTTGCTCTATTCGTTGTAGATTTTTTTCCCTTTTTCAATTTGTATTTTAGGATAGGTTTTAAGAAGTTCAAGTGCCTTTTCAGGTGCTTCAATTAAGTTGGAAAAGAGTTCAAGTTTTGGAAGGAAACTAAGCTTGAAAGGTGAGTAGAAATTTGTTAAGTTTTAAATTATGAATGTTTGCGTTTTTCTGTTCTTTAATAGCTAAACCTTTAAATTGTTAAACATGTTTTTGGGTGATTTAAAGTTTTTTTAAGAGTTTTAGGAGCTGTTATAAAGAATTTATATTTTGGGGTTGAAGTATGTTTAAAAATTGGAATTTAAAGCATGCTTGAGTGACTATCGATACCGGTTTATGTTTAAACTGTCTCCTTGTGATCTTTGAACTTGAAAGTGATTAAATATACATGTTTTGGATGTTTAAGGATGTTTTATTATTGCTGGTTATGAATTACCCTATTTGGAGATTAGTGCCCATTAAGCCAATATTTAAGCCTAGGTGGTTAGTTAGTTATTATTTTATTCCTCTGGACCTTTGAAATGTTTTTCTTATTATTTAGGGGCTGTTTTGGAAGGCATATTTTAGGCGTTATGCCGCTGAAATTTAGTTAGAATATTAGAAGTTTTAAATTGTCCGAAAAAGGAGCGAAACTACACTAGTTTAGGCTAGTTTCGCTTCTAGACTTGTAAACCGTTGGGAGTTGTTGGAAGTGACCCAAGGATGTTTTGTTGGGTGATTTTGGGACGTTTTAGAGTGGTTTAAAGGGGAAATTTCCAGAATTTTATTTTAGGGAATTTTCGGCCTAGAAAGAGGATTATTGTGAGAATTTGGGTTTAGGCTCAAATTAAGTACTTTGTTGGTGATAGGGAAATCATATTACTCAAATACCTCGGTAATATGATAGTAGGTTCTCTTTAAGTAAAGGCCTTACTTAAAGAAGAATATTGCCGTTAAGGGGGACTATACAGTTGTGCACAACTTTATGGCACTTAACTAAGGAGTTCATTCCATCCGTACAATGGAAAATAATACTTCTCGTAAGGATTTAAATTGAGAAAAGGGTGTTTAAATTCCTTACTGAGCGTAGTCTCTCTTTGTTCGCGGGCGAAGAGGAGATTAGAGGTATTAGATGAAATTTCTAAATCGAAAAGTTTTAAATTGAGAAAAGAGTGTTTAAAACTGTTTCGAATACTTTTATCTCGATGAGATGTGAACTAAGTGTTAAGTATAGATTGGGGTGTTATAATTAAATCCCGAGTGTTTGGAGTAAGTGAACTTTCGAAAGACGGTGAGGTCGAATATGGACTTAAAGTCTTAGAAAAACTTCTCATGGCATGATTTTTAATTTAACATTTTTCTACTCATTGGGCGTAGCCTCATGATGCTACACTTATTTTTTTTTTAGGTAAAGGAAAGAAGAAGCTCGGTGGCTGATGAGGCTCGTGGTGGTGATTCGGTTGGCACGGATTTGCATGCCCGCAAGATTGACTTTCCTTTATTGTTTGGGATTTTGTTGGGTTTATGATTTTCGTTTTGTTTTAAATAAGTATGTTGAATACACTTTGTTTTGTTAATTTTCTAAATACTGTTTTCTGGTTGTTTTATTTAGATGTTTTGATTTGAAATAACAAAACCGATCGGTATGGATTATGTTGAATTTGATTGTTTTGAAATAAAAGACTGAATGTTATTTGATTTAAATGCTTTCGTTGTCGAGTTTTGGTATGTTTGTATTTTGGAAATTTTGGGGCTGTTACAAAATATATGGAAACTTTGAAAATATAATAATTGAGATTCAATTTTTTTCAGCACAAAAATTAAGCAATCCACGTGCAACATTTATGGAAATTGTCAAATATGAAATTTTGCATTTTTCTAATAAATAAAATTTAAAATCCACTAAATAAAATGAAAAAAAAATAGAATTCTAAATTAAAATTAAATTAAATTAAATTTGTAAAAATTAATTAGAATGTGAAATATATTTAGTTTTATTAAAAAAATACATATTTGAGAAAAAAATTAAGAAAATAAATTATCATATTGTGAATACGAAATTATTATAAAATACATAATTGTGTCTAAAAATCACAAAATATTTATTTCTCAAAGTAATTTATGATTGTGATAAAATCTTGATTTTTCTTTAGGGGTAAAGACGTCACTTAAAATAATAAATGATTTCATTAAATTAAAAGAAGATCTTAAAAATGGGTAAATATGATATAAACGAGAAAGTGTGGCATATATATATAAAAACAAGACTCAAATATTGGCTACCACGCATAATTTTCCAAATATTTATTTCTCAAAGTAATTTATGATTGTGATAAAATCTTGATTTTTCTTTAGGGGTAAAGACTTCACTTAAAATAATAAATGATTTCATTAAATTAAAAGAAGATCTTAAAAATGGGTAAATATGATATAAATGAGAAAGTGCGGCATATATGAAAACAAGACTCAAATATTGGCTACCACGCATAATTTTCCTATAAATAACCCACAACTCCTGACTCTATTCATCTACTTCTCTTTTTCAATTTTGTGATTCCATCTCATTTCTATTATATATATTTCTTAGATAATTTATATTATGTGTATTTCTTGAATCTGTTTATCTTCCTTGCATAACCTTTTTTTTTCTTTTTCGAAAAGTGTTGTAGATACTTCATTTCACGCTTAGAGATTAGTTTCGATCACTTTTCATTTCACTTCTATGGTGGTAAGTTATTTTACAATTATATGTGTTTATTTGATTCGGTGTTTAAATTTTTCATATGAATCTTAAATCTCCTGACATGAAAATGTATATCTTGAACCAAACTGAATTTTTTAACGATAATTTGAAGCCTCCGGAACCTCCGAAGGACTATATCCATCTTCGAGCTCGAATGGGTCAAGCTATTGAAAGGGTAAAGCTTCCCAAAATTAAGGCAGTAAAGAAATTTCTCCGAAAAAAGGAAGGCCCAGATGAGATGAGGAAGATGAAAAAGTTTACTAATAGGGATTTTTTAATTCAACGTTTCTTTTTTACTCTTAGATTTCACGGCACCATTTTTTATCAATTTTTTTTTATATATATTATAAGTGAAATAGTGTAAGTGTAACGACCTGACTCTTTAAAAACAGAATTAAATAATAGCGCAAGCGGAAGACTTGAAATAATAATAGAAAACCTGAAAAACTCGATAAATTATCCTTTCATTTAAAAAAGAAAATCCAAAATCCTTAAGACATTCAAATATGGGAAGCGCTTTGCTTTTTAAGTCCATACTATAAAATAAGTTATCACATAAATCCAGAAAACGCATAAAAACAAGTAACATAAATAGAAATGCTCAACAAAATCCATAAGAAACGATACTAAATAAGGAAAACAAGTCCATGGACTACACTGACTCAAGTCCATCCATCATCATCGATCTGCTAATCACGCTGCACCAGCTTCACGGCCACGACCGCAACCACGTCCCATACCTGATAGTGTAATATAATGAGCGGGAAACCCAGTGAAGATAAATTGAATAGAAAGTAACTTTAGAACCCAAATCCAATCCGAATTTGTGTCCAACGAATCCTACTGTCTCTTAACTACCCAAATACTTCCGAAAGCAAGATTATGAAATTCTTCCGAGGAAAAAAGGGGTAAGAACACGGTTAAAGATCGTATAAATAATCAAGCTCCTAACTCTAAATAATCAGGGCAAGTAATCATTGGATAACACTTTCAGGATAATATCTAAAACGAGTTAAGCTCCCAAAGCCTTAACTAAAATAATAAAAACCAGATCAGAGAACGAGAATATAGGGTTTAGAACATAGAACATGTGAATAATGTCAGATGGTGCAAGCTCACGTAGTTTATGTACGATCCCATTATCTCACTCCATTATCAAGTAAAGCTCATAAAGCCCTTACTTTCTTATAAAGAACAAATGCAAGCTCACATAGTCTTAACATTATAGAACTAGAACCAGAACCTCCTGGGTGAATAACGTCAGAGGGTGCAAGCACACTCAGTCAATGCACGCTCTTGTTATCTCACCAATGACATACATAGCTCACGTAGTCTAAGAAGTCGAAAACATATATGATCATAGTAATTATGAATAATACCAAATAATACTAGCTCACACAACTAATTATTATCTCATTATTCATCTCCTCCTTTCATGCAGCTCACGTAGTCTATGCATGCCTCACGATACATATATCGAACCATGAATAATACCAAATAATGCAAGCACATGTAGTCTATGCATTATCTCATTATTCATCTCCATGCAGACAAGTGTGATAGTAAAGAATCAGAAATGCGGGAATCGAAATATTAAACAGAGAACTAATTTCAGAACCACTAAACAGAGAAACAATAATCAGGAATAAGAAAACGAGTATCATTAATTAAGAGTGTTAGCACGTATGGGATAATAAGCCCATACATGTAATTTAATCACGATAATCCTGCAAAATCGAATAATTCGAACTAAAGACCCAATGCTGGAAGACCCAGTCTCAGTAAAAGCTTAATTATATCAGGAATATTTTGATAACGTAAATAAATCGTCCAAGAGCACATAGTAATTGTAATTTAAGCGATAACATGATTAAACCTAAAAGATGCATACTTAAACTCCCAAGAATAGTAAAATCCATAATTTTCATAACAATTCTATACTCCCAATTCCTATAAATTTATGATATTAGCATGCTTTAATTCTCTTAAAGCCAATTTAACCATTCGATTTCTAAATTTACTTGACTTCCGAATCATACAAATCATTCAACCATTCGATTTCTAAATTTACTATAAAATTCTATTTATCCTCACCTTTGACGATTAGAAATCAAGCAATAACTAAGAACTGGCTTTCAATTAAGCAAAATCAATGCCCCTAAAGTTGTCAGGAACCTGGAAAATAATTAATTACAAATAATTAGTGAGAGAACCGGACCAAAATAGCGAGAACCGACTTCAATTTCAAGAAAAACTAGCTGAACCGCTTCTTCCTTCAATAAACAAATTGACGTTCACGGTAAAGGCATGAAACGGACAAAAAAACTCAGCCTCTTACCCTGCAATTTCTAGCGATTTTCAGGGCGTCACAAGGGCATAATGGCTTGGAAACTTGATTAGAATGAATGGTTCGGTTGAATGGACGAACACGAGCTCCCAACTTTGAAGAACTAAACTGATTCGAGAGGGCTTAAGTTACCCAGTTTCCGGCAAGTTATAACCAAGAATCCGGCAAGGCGTCGTTCAACGAGTTCTGATGATGGGAACTGCTGGGAAATGATTGAAATAGGTCGAATATCACCGGAGGTTGAAGCACTACAAGAACCCACGATTCAACGCTGCAAAATCTTGGACGACAAGATCTCTTCCGGATTCCGATGAACTTCTAGATCCGGCGTTAAGGACGTAGGGTGTGTTGGATTTTATACATATTAAAGTATAAAATTTAAGAGTGAAAGTAAGAGGAAGTGTAGAGAGAAAAGTTGAAGTTGTGATTTGTGGGAAAGTGAAAAATTCACTCGTCCCATATTGGAAAGATCACAAAACTTCACTTTATATATACTACACTTGCACTTTGGGTTGGGCCCTTTTGGGGTTCCACAGATTTTGCGAGGACCGAGCGCACACTCAATGGGCTTCAGTCCACACACGCGCGCAGCCGGCCCGCCCGCACGTCACGACCTGACCCGTACCGGTCCGTTCGGGTTGGGTCGGGCCGGTCATCTTCATTAAATAATATTCTTTTTATTTAAAGAATATTTATTTAATTTCTTTTTAAAATTCAGAAAGTGTAACAGCAGATATTAATGGCTTCTGCCGTTACCGATCGTCGGTGGACGTTTCAGGCGACGTTACCATTTTCAGTCAGCTGTTACAGAAACAGATTTAATTCTGGAATTTAATACAGAATTAATTTCCATTTTGGAGTTACAGAATCGTCTCCCTATAAATAGAGACGAGTTCTTCACTCCAATTCACAACTTGAATCTCTGAGTTTTGTTTTCTCTCTTCCGTTCTTCGTTGTCTGTCAATTTTTTAGAGCTGTTCTAGAGGTGTTCTACCAGGTTCTTGAATCTCTGATTGTTGAATTCAAGAACGCTTCATCGAATCCTACCGAGCCAAATTGTCGTCGAACCACAAAAACCTGAGCGGAGTAATATCGACTTCAAGACAACGGCCTTGCCCGTGCTTTGAAGCATTCTACTGTAACGTTGTCCTTCATTTCTGTTATTTGTTTCCTTGTTATTACTGATCATTTGTTGTTGTAATCATCAGTTACATATCAATACAAGTTCGATTTCTGTTCAAATTCCACTATTGTTCCAACAATATGAAGTCGATATCATGGAATTTGTCAACATCTACGGATCAAACGATTCACCCCTTGCTGAAATGGTCGCTCCTGCTGCTGCTAACAATGTTGCTGCGGCCATTGCCGCCCTTGCTGCTGCCAATACGGCCGCCGCTCTTGCAGCTGTCACTACCGCTGCACAAAACAGTGCACCAATTCTGGAAACCACTGTTGCTGCAAATCTCGTACCTGCTCGGCCTCAAGGGGATGCTTACAATGCTGCAGCATTACAGGCTAGTAAGTATCCTCCTAACTATCCACCGAAGCCGGTCCACTTTAAGGATCCGCCTCAATTCAATGGCCAAGATTACAAGCGATGGCATCAAAAGATGATGTTCTTCCTCACAACACTCGGTCTCGCCTATGTGCTCAAAGAACCAATGCCGGAAGTGCACGAGGGCTATGTCACTTACGAGGGACTCATGGAACGAGATCAATGGGAGAATTCTGATTATCTTTGTCGCAATTACATTTTAAATAGCTTAATTGACAGTCTATATAAAGTGTATGAAAACTGTAAGAGTGCCAAAGAATTGTGGGATGCACTTGAACTGAAGTATAGATTAGTTGGTGCAGGGGTTAAGAGGTTTATTACGGGGAAGTTTAATGATTTTCAAATGGTTGACGGCAAGTCCGTAGTCAACCAACCTGAGGAGCTACAAGTCATTATAAGCGACTTGCATAGCGAAGGAATGAGGATGAGTGAACCATTCCAAGTGGAAATTATGATTGAGAAATTGCCACCTTCCTGGAGTGATTTTAAGAACTATCTTAAACACAAAAGTAAGGAGTGCTCTATAGAACACCTAATACTAAAACTCCGAATTGAGGAAGACAACCGAAAAGGGATGGGTAATAATAGAGCCCCAAACCAAAAGAGTGTAGAGCCTAAGGAAAATCTCACCAAGGATGGGAAGAGCAAGAATAGGTCAACCAAGAAGAAGTATGACCTAGGCCCTCAGCATGCTAACACTAAACGCATCACTGGGAACTGCTACACTTGTGGCAAAGCGGGACGTAGAACTGCTAACTGTAGGCATCGCAAGAATCCCGGATAGAATAGACCCAATGATAGGTTTAACAATCAAGTCAATCTGACTGTGGACAATGATGATGATATGCCGCTTGTTGTGATGATCTCCGAATTGTGCATGACTACCACTGCTAAGGGTTGGTGGATTAATTCTGGTGCTACTAAGTACATTAGTACGAATATATCTCTATTCTTCAACTACAAAGAAGCTGACGGCAATGAAAAGCTGTACATGGGAAACTCTACCACTTCTGATGTGGTTGGCAAAGGAAACATCCAGCTGAAATGGACATTTGAGAAGATACTCACTCTGAATGATGTCTATTATGTTCCTGACATTAGAAGGAACCTTGTATCTGGACTACTTCTGAACAAGAACGGGTTCAAACAAGTCTTTGAGTCGGACAAGTTTGTATTGTCTAAGAGCGAGATGTATGTGGATCGTGGGTATTTTACTGAGAACATGTTCAAGCTGAATGTATTAGCTCAAACTATCAATAAAGTTGAATCTTCTTCTTATATTGTTGAGTTATTTAATATTTGGCATTCAAGATTGGGACATGTTAATAATCGATCCATACAAAGAATGATAAGTTTAGGATTAATACCTAAATTTGAAATTGATAATAGACATAAATGCGAAGTTTGTGTTGAATCAAAATTCGTAAGAAAATCTCATCCTTCTGTTGAACGAAATAATGAATTACTTAGTTTAATTCATAGTGATATTTGTGATTTTAGAAATAATCTTTCACGAGGAGGAAAGAAATATTTCATCACATTTATAGATGACTTTAGTAAATATTGTAAAGTATTTTTACTAAATAGTAAAGATGAAGCTTTAGAAGTCTTTAAGATTTATAAAGCAGAAGTTGAGAATCAACTTGGAAAGAAGTTAAAAGTACTTCGATCAGATAGAGGTGGTGAATATGAATCCACTTATATAACTGATTTTTGTGCAGAAGCTGGTATTATACATCAGACAACAACACCTTATACACTACAACAAAATGGTGTAGCTGGAAGAAAGAACTGAACTCTTAAAGACATGATTAATTGCATGTTAAATAGTTCAGGTTTACCACAGAACTTGTGGGGGGAAGCATTACTTACAGAAAACTTTATTTTAAACCGAATCCCACAAAAGAAAACTAATAAGTCGGCTTATGAGTTGTGGAATGGAAAACTCCCTACTTGTAAAATGTTGAAAGTGTGGGGGTGTTTAGCAAAGGTACAAGTTCATTTACCTAAAAGGAAAAAACTTGGACCTAAGACAGTTGATTGTGTGTTTATAGGCTATGTCTTAAGCAGTGCAGCTTATAGATTCCTAGTAGTTAATTCACAAGTATCTGGAATTAACAATAACACTATAATGGAGCCTATTGAAGCTGAATTCTTTGAGGATATGTTTCCATATAAAAAACATAGTGACACTGGAACCAAGAGAAATTATGAAGCAAGTACTTCAAGAATTCAAGATGGTCCAGAATCTGAACATGAACAGGAAATTGATCACAATCAATCTGAACCAAGAAGAAGAAAATGAAGTAAAACGGCTACTTCATTTGGTCCAGATTTCATTACCTATATGGTAGAAAGTGAACCTCAAACATATAAAGAGGCAATGACTACTCCAGATTCTGTAAATTGGAAGGAAACCATTGATAGCGAGATAACATCCATTATGCAAAATAATACTTGGATATTAGTTGATTTACCACCTGGGAGTAAACCAATTGGTTGCAAATGGATCTTCAAGAGAAAGCTTAAAGTTGATGGTTCTATATATAAATATAAAGCTCGTTTAGTAGCTGAAGGCTATAGACAAAAAGAGGGAATAGATTTCTTTGATACCTATTCTTCTGTGACCAGAATCACATCCATTCGTGTGTTGATTGCTATTGCATCTATACTTAATTTGGAAATTCATCAAATGGATGTGAAAAGTGCCTTTCTAAATGGAGACTTAGATGAAGAAGTCTACATGGAACAACCCGAAGGGTTTGTTGTAAAAGGATATGAAAATAAAGTTTGTAAACTTGTAAAGTCATTATATGGCTTAAAACAAACACCCAAACAGTGGCATGAGAAATTTGATTACACTTTGATATCTAATGGGTTTAGAATCAATGAATGTGACAAATGTGTCTATTACAAAAGTGTAAATAATCAATGTGTTATTATTTGCTTATATGTGGATGACATGTTAATCATGGACACCACCAAAGAGATAATAGAATCAACAAAGAAAATGTTGAATTCTAATTTTGATATGAAAGACATGGGTCTTGCTTATGTTATTCTAGGAATAAGAATAACAAGAGATTCTAAAGGATATATACTTTCTTAGTCACACTATATAGAAAATGTGTTGAGAAAGTTTGGACAATTTGAAAGCAAACCTGTATTCACTCCGTTTGATCCTAGTATTAAACTATGTAAGAATACAGGTGTTGGTGTATCATCTTTAGAATATTCTAGAGTAATTGGTAGTCTTATGTACATAAGGAATTGTACAAGACCAGATATAGCTTACTCAGTAAGTAGATTAGCCAAATACACCAACAATCCAGGTCGTAATCATTGGGATGCACTAGTGAGAGTGTTGAGATATCTCAAATATACTATAGACTATGGATTGCACTATACACAATATCCACCTGTACTGGAAGGATTTAGTGATGCTAATTGGATATCTGATAGCTTAGAAACTAAATCAACCAGTGGGTATGTCTTTACCTTAGGTGGAGCAGCTGTGTCTTGGAAGTCATCTAAACAGACGTGTATTGCACGCTCTACGATGGAATCAGAATTCATAGCTTTAGATAAAGCTAGTGAAGAAGGAGAATGGCTAAGGAATTTTCTAGAAAACGTTCCATTATGGCCAAAACCTGTAAACGCTATATGTATAGATTGTGATAATTTAGCTGTGTCAATGAGAGCTAAAAATACAGTTTACAATGGGAAGTCTAGACATATACGGCGTAGACATAACTCGATTAGACAGTTGCTCACTAATTCAATAATCTCAATAGATTATGTGAAATCAAAGGAAAATATTGCTGATCCTTTAACCAAAGGAGTAACGAAAGAACAAGTGTTGTATACATCGAGGGAAATGGGATTAAAGCCTAAGAAATGAGTTATCTGGTGGAAACCTAACCTTGTTGACTGGAGGTCCCAAGATCTAGGTTTAATAGGCAAACTAAACCGGAATAACTCATAGTAACACACAAAGACTTTTAAGTCAAAACCCATTTTCATTAACAAGTGTGTGTATCTGTGAATGTTAAGATAATATTGATACGTGGATATTTTGAGAATATATAAAATCAATAGTTATCTATATGAGAGAAGAATTGAGTCGGTTCAATGAGAACAGTACAGGCTTGTGTTCTCTAAATATCTCACGAACTGCGGGATCGAGTCCAGGACCAAAAAGGACTCAAACGAATAGAACTCAATAGAATGAGTTAAATTATGTGTGACGGATTGCTGTCTCAATTTATCAATAGAAGGAAAGTTTAAGAAATACGTTTCACTATTTCTTTGGTAAATTCGATAGTCTATCACTAAGGAAGGTTTAAGTTCAAAAGACACCTATCCTGATGCATAACTTAACCAGTGCTCTCAAAAGTGACAGAATTTTTGTTTTCATGTTTTCTGGGTTAACTTACTTTCATGTGGGGGATTGTTGGATTTTATACATATTAAAGTATAAAATTTTAGAGTGAAAGTAAGAGGAAGTGTAGAGAGAAAAGTTGAAGTTGTGATTTGTGGGAAAGTGAAAAATTCACTTGTCCCACATTGGAAAGATCACAAAACTTACTTCACTTTATATATACTACACTTGGACTTTGGGTTGGGCCCTTTGGGGTTCCACAGATTTTGCGAGGGCCGAGCGCGCACTCAATGGGCTTCAGTCCACACGCGCGCACCGCCCGCCCGCACGTCACGACCCAGACCGGTCGGGCCAGGCTCTAGTTCAAGTTCGGGTTGGGCCGATCATCTTGATTAAATAATATTCTTTTTATTTAAAGAATATTTATTTAATTTCTTTTTGAAATTTAGAAAGTGTAACAGCATATATTAATGGCTTCTGCCGTTACCGGCAACAATGAGCAGTTACCGATCATCGACGGACGTTTCAGGCGACGTTACCGTTTTCGGCCAACTGTTACAGAAACGGATTTAATTCTGGAATTTAATCCAGAATTAATTTTCGTTTTGGAGTTATAGAATTGTCTCCCTATAAATAGAGACGAGTTCTTCACTCCAATTCACAACTTGAATCTCTGAGTTCTGTTTTCTGTTTTCTCTCTTCCGTTCTTCGTTTTCTGTTAATTTTTTAGAGCTGTTCTAGAGGTGTTCTGCCAGGTTCTTGAATCTCTGATTTTTGAATTCAAGAACGCTTCATTGAATCCTGCCGAGCCGAATTGTCTTCGAACCACAAACAACCTGAGCGGGGCAATATCGACTTCAGGACAACGACCTTGCCCGTGCTTTGAAGCATTCTACTGTAACGTTGTCCTTCATTTATGTTATTTGTTTCCTTGTTATTACTGATCATTTGTTGTTGTAATCATCAGTTATGTATCATTACAAGTTCGATTTCTGTTCAAATTCCACTATTGTTCCAACATGGTGATTGTGGTTAGCTTGGAAATGGCTTTAAATGACTTAAAACATAAAACCATCAACAAAAACGAGGTACACACCTCCTGGAAGACAAGGATCCGTGAATGACTTTTTCGACCAGGGAATGAGGAGTTTAGTCGAGCTTCAGTGGTAGATACGAGGAGGTCTGGTGGCGAGTTCACGTAGGAGGCGTTGATAATCAAACAGAGGGAAGTCTTCACCAAGGTTGCGGTGGTGGAGGGCTTCACACGAGAGAAAGAGAGAAAAGCATCAAAATTGGAAATTTAAAAAAAAAAAAAAAAAAAAAAAAAAAGGAAGAAGAAAGGCTCGGCTGCGTTGGAGAGGGAGAAAGAGAAGCTGAGGGAAAAATTCTATTTTTTTTCTTAATTTCTTATTATAAAATACCCTATTGGTCCCAAAACCTTAATTTTAGGATAAGACAAAATATCCAATGTGGGGCCTTTTCTCTTGTCCTCCACTTAAAATTACTATTGTAATTTAGGGTTTATAATGTAACTAAAGAGAAAATTACTACACTACTCTTAATTAATTCACTGAATTAACTAAACTAAATTAGCAAAATTAAAAACCTTAAGTTATGCAACTAAATTAAATAACTAAAATAATTAGGAATACTAAATTATTAAAATTTGATAATAAAATCAATAATAAAAAAATACCGTGAAATTAACGGGACGTTACAGTAAGTGGTTGAGAAAAATTAAAACTGTGCAAATGGTTTTTAAGTTTTATAGGTTGTTGGATTCAAGGCATGGACATATCACGTAACCATTTTCTATAATTAATTTGGTGTAGAAAGAGAAACAGAGATAAAAAAAATTTAGGTCAATTTTGTGCTTTAAATATAAATATTATTTCTTTCTAAATTGCAACCATTTAAAATAATATAAAATTTAATTGGAGAATTAGATTACAATTTGAAATATTTAAAAAAAAAGATACTAATCTAAACCAGAAAAAAATGAAAGTAAGAAGAAAATGGAAAAAATGAACATAAATAAAATGAAAATCGAATGCTACAACTGAAAAGAAATGAAAAAGATTTGAAAGGAAAAAAAAAACTGCATAAATTAAGGGATATACAAATCTAAAGCTACAGATTTCCTAATTTGAAAATATATATTTTGAAACTAAAACAAAAACAAGAAATAAAATAGTCATACAATTAATAATAAAAGAGAAGATAGCCATATTTGGAGATGATCCTAATTTATTCTCAATCTCAATAAATTAAAAAAATCAAGCTAGAGTGAAAGAGGCAGTAATTGATTCACAATAAAAGCCATCAATAAATATATTTTTAATTTTAATAAATAATATTGTATAAATTTGGAGAAACATTTTTAGACAAAACTATTCTCTAAATTATTGACAAATTACATATATCTTCATTTTAAAATTTAATCAAAATATTAAAGTAAAAAAAGAAATGAGTTTTTAAAAACTATTTTATTGTTACAATTTTGAAAATAAATTTTTTATTGATTAATTTAAAGACAATTATTTTATATCATACCATATTTAAACATTTTTTTTAATTTAAAATAAAAATAAATATTTTAATTAAAAGTTAAAAAAATTGCAAGCAAGAATTTGGTAATGTTAACCGATTAAGTTTTGATTTGCTGTCTAAATAAATTCTCTTAATTTAGTTAAAATAAGATTTTAATTATAAATCTAATTTAATTATATTAAAATTAATTAATTGAGATTGGATTTCAAAAACCTATCTAAATTAATTATTTTTATTGAATTGAATCAACATTTGAATTCAAATTTTAAATCTAATCTAATTTTATTAAAATTTGATTTCACTCTAAATCTAAATTCAATTAATTGGTTTAATTAAATAAGATTTTGAGTTCATATATAAAATAATTCTGATTTAATTTTAAGATGAAATTATTTGAAACATTCCAATTTATGAAAATGAAAATTATATTAATATCAAAGGTACTTTCAATTCTTCACTATTCTAAATTGTTTTTTATATTTCTAATTGATTCATTAACTAATACCCAATAAATCTCAAATATAACTTTACCACTAATCGTTATAGAACACATTAAATTTCAATAAGCTATATTTATCTTGAAGAAAGGTACACTCTTACTTGGAAAAAAAAAACATGATTCACTCATCATAATTGAAACAGATTTCACCCAAAATCACCTCACCTATTGTAACAACCCGAAATATTTCCAAACATGGAAAGCATAATAACAACAGCGGAAGCAAATTTTAAATCAATAAGTCATTTATTCCAAAAATCAAAACCAAACATTAAGTTCAGACCGGTCATTTCAAAACAAAAATCTTTGGAATCAATTGAAACAAACAAGGAACTAAAATCAATACTTCAACTCTAAACTGAAGTTCAAAACAAATAAATAGTCCACAACAAAGGTTTCAAAAACAAACATCATTGGTTTTTACCCATAAATAAAAGAAAGGAAAAAAACAGACACCGCCGGCGTGTAAAATCAATCAATCACTCCCGCCACGAATCCATCATTTGCCAATTTTTTTCTTTCCTTTACCTGAAAAAAATTAATGTAGCATCATGAGACTACGCCCAGTGAATAGAAAATTGTTAAAGAAAGAATTATGCCATAGAGAGGTTTTCCTAAGACTTTAAGTCCATATACGTCCTCACCGACATCCGATAAAATCACTCACTCCAAGGGGTCATAAAGCTTACTCCAAAAACTTAAAAGTCATCTCTAATCGAATTAGTTTTAAACATAATTTTTCCAATTTAAAACTAATCGAAAACCTTTCCCGTTAATACCTTTAGTCTCGTCTTTATTCAAAAACAAAGAGAGACTACGCCCATATGGAATTTAAACATAATTTTTCTACAATTTAAATCCTTTGGGAATATTCTTTTCCATTGTACAGATGGAATGAACCTGCCCCGTTAGGTGTTATTTAAGTTATGCACACTAAAATAAACCCCCCTAACAAGGCCTTGCCTAATGTGAACCTACAACCATATTACCCAAGGTATTTTAAGGTAATATGATTTCCCACAAACCAACCACAACGCTTTACAAGCCAAAGATCCAACTAACCCTTTGAATCGAACTTCGTCACTCCCACAACCTTTACAAATCTAGAGGTGAGTCTAGTCTACGCCTAAGCTATTTCACCCCTTAAGAAAAACTTAGGATACTAAAAAAATCTAAGGAGAAATCGGCGGCATAACGGCTATATTTTCTTAACTCCCAAAAGAAAAACATAACCTGCACATCCAATTAAAATATCACAATTTCATAATAACATCCAGCAACAGTGTCTAACTAACCGCCTAAGCCTAAACTTTCCTAATTAGCACTAACATGAATCGACATTAAAGCTTAACAGCAAACACAACAATTTACCCATAACCATTCTTAACACTCAGTAACATCCAAGGACAGAAAAGTATTAATTCATAAACTGCCAATCGCCTCAAATGATATCGATATCTTTCATCTTATGCTCAAACTAAAAGGAATCCTACTTCCACTAAATTACCAAATTCTTGATTTAACTCAAATAACCTCAATTATTCTTTTAAACATCCAAATTTAATACCAATTTCAAGAGGTTAAAACTTTTAAAGAAAAAGGAAAAGCAAACATGGAACACTTCTAACTTTAACAAAATTCTACTCACCTTAGTTTGCAAAAATAAAAAAATATCCTTAAGCCCTTTTCAACAATTCTGAGCACCTGAAATGCCACCTATCCAATTTTAAAATACATCTAAAAAAAATTACCCAACTAAACGAGATGAAAACGCGGGGACCCACGGCGGAAAAATCGCAAAATAGAAGGGGGCTGCCGCCGCTGCCCACATGGACAGTGGGCAACGCTGCTCCTTTGGGAGCAGCGGCGGCGGCCGCCCCCCTCTTCCTGTATCCCCGTCGCGCCGGTACGTGATGATTTCAGTTTAGATAAAAAAAAAATTCCAAAAGAATTAGGGTTTTCAAGGATTGGTCAATGAAGGAAGAATGGTGAATTTTCAAAGGGTTTTTCATAACCCAAAAGAATTTCTAACATCGAATCGTTTAGGAATTTAGGGAAAAAGAACATTACCTCGATTCAAACCGGAAGAGACTTTTCCACAAATCCACCAAGAGAAACCCTAAGCAACCAAAACACCTATAACCCAAGGAATTACAAATCGATTAATCGGAATCGATTGATCTCAAAATCGATGATCAAGGAAGGAGATGAAGAAGGAGAAGAATACCTACCTTTTCTTCTCTGTCTAGGTTTTTACGTGAAACAGGAAGATGAGCAACTGAGATGTCTTTTTTTTTCTTTTCCTCCTTTCTTTTACGCCTCCCTCCCTTTTTTTTTTTTTTTAAAAAATATCATTTATTTAAACAATTAAAATCTCCCTAAATGTCTAAGTCTAAGGTATTTTAAATTAATTCTTAATAATAAGAATTAATCTTAAACACTTTATTCTCAAAAAAAATTTAAGAGATAAAACATAGAAAAGGAGATTTATTTATTTATTTATTTATTTTTTTAAAATAAAAAACTTACCGAAAACCCAAGGCGTCACAATCCACCCACCTAAAAAGAACTTTTCGTCCCCGAAAAGTGCTACTGCTCCTGAAAAAGGTGGGGATAAGTCTCGCGCATCTCATCTTCCCGTTCCCAAGTGGCCTCCTCGTGAGTTTGATTTCTCCAAAGAACCTTAACCAAGTTAATGGTTTTTTTCCTCAAAGTCTTTTGCTCACGTGCCAAAATCTCGACTGGTTGCTCTTTAAAGGTCAAGTCGGCATTCAACTGAACCGGCTCATAATCAATCACATGTGATGGGTCAGTAATGTATTTCCGGAGCATGGAAACATGAAACACATTGTGAACCCCAGACAAAGCAGGTGGCAAAGCTAGTCTATAAGCCAATGTCCCAATCCTCTCCAAATCTCAAACGGCCCAATGAATCTTGGACTCAACTTCCCTTTCCTTCCAAACCTCATAACTCCTTTCATTGGAGCTATCTTCAGAAACACGTGATCTCCAACATCAAACTCAAGATCGGTCCTCCTCACATCAGCATAGCTTTTCTGCCTACTCTTAGCTGTTCTCATCCTCTCCCGAATCAACTCAACTGATTTATTGGTCATCTGAACTAGCTCGGGCCCCAATAACTTCCTCTCACCTACCTCATCCCAATGAACCGGGGATCTGCATTTCCTCCTATATAGTGCCTCAAAAGGTGCCATCTCAATGGTCGCTTGGAAGCTGTTGTTATAAGCAAACTCAACTAAATAGAGTTGCTCATCCCAACTACCACCAAAATCCAGTACACAAGCACGAAGCATATCCTCTAATATCTGATTCACCAGCTCAGTCTGCCCATCTGTCTGAGGATGAAAAGCCGTACTGAAGAGTAACTTAGTACCCATGGTACTATGCAAACTATTCCAAAACTTAGACACAAATCTAGTGTCTCGATCAGATACAATCTTTACCGGAACACCATGAAGTCTCACAATCTCCTTCAAATAAAGCTTAGCCCAAGCCTCCACAGAATATGTTGACTTTCCCGGTAAAAAGTGTGCCACCTTTGTAAGTCTATCAACAATAACCCAAATAACATTGTACCCCTTCTGAGTTCTAGGAAGTCCACCAATAAAATCCATAGCTATTTCCTCCCACTTCCATTCAGGTACATTTAAAGGTTGCAAACAACCATACGGGCTCTTTCTCAAAGCCTTCACCTGTTGGCATATCAAGCATTTACTTACGAACTCTGCCACATCTTTCTTCATTCTAGGCCACCAATAATGTACTTTGAGATCATTGTACATTTTGGTGCTCCCAGGATGAATTGTAAACATTGAACTATGAGCTTCAGTCAGAACCTCCTTTTTCAAAGCTTCAACATCATGCACACACAACCTCCCCTCATAAGACAACCCTCTATCTGAAGCAAAAGTGAAATATCCCAGCAAACCAGTTTCAACATCAAGTATATAACCCTGCAAACCACTGTCAGTTTTCTGAGACTCTATAATCCTCTGCCTCAACAAAGGTGTCACAGTCAAACTGGCCATACCCACAGTGATCTCAGATGTAAGTATCTCAATCTCTGCTCTGTCCATCTCCCACTGAAGTCTAGGGTGTCTAGTGACTAAAGCTGCACTATGAGCTGATTTTTTGCTAAGGACATCTGCCACAACATTAGCCTTTCCAGGATGATACTAGATGTCACAATCATAGTCCTTAACCAACTCAAGCCACCTCCTCTGCCTCATATTCAACTCCTTCTGAGTGAAGAAGTATTTCAAGCTTTTGTGATCAGTAAAGATAAGAATCTTCTCTCCGTAGAGATAATGTCTCCATATCTTTAAAGCATGAACCACAGCAGCTAACTCCAAATCATGGGTGGGATACTTCTTTTCATGCTCCTTAAGTTGCCTAGAAGCATAAGCCACTACCTTGCCATGCTGCATTAATACACAACCCAACCCTTTCTTCGATGCATCACTGTATATGGTCAAACCTTCCGAATCATCTGGGTTACTAAAACTGGAGCTGAAATCAAACTTTTCTTAAGCTCATCAAAACTCCTTTCACACTCATCATCCCATACATATTTTACTCCCTTCCTAGTTAGTTTGGTTAAAGGTGAGGCAATTCTGGCAAAGTCTTGCACAAACCTTTGGTAATAACCAGCTAACCCTAGGAAGCTACGAATCTCTGACACACTAGTAGGTCGGGGCCAACTACTAACGGCTTCAATCTTCGAGGGATCCACAGTCACACCCTGATCTGACACTACATGTCCTAGAAATGCAACTTTACTAAGCCAAAACTCACATTTGCTAAATTTGGCGTAAAGTTTCTCATTCCTCAATGTAGTTAACACTATTCTTAAATGCTCAGCATGCACTTCCCTGTTCTTCGAATATACCAAGATATCATCTATGAAAACTATCACAAATATATCGAGGTATTTCTAGAATACTGTATGCATCAGATCCATAAAAGCTGTTGGGGCATTAGTTAAACCAAAAGACATCACAACGAACTCGAAATGACCATATCTAGTCCAAAAAGCTATTTTAGGTATATCTTCATTCCTTATCCTCAGCTGATGATAACCCGATCGAAGGTCTATCTTTGAGTATACGGTTGCCCCCTTAAGCTGATCAAATAAGTCTTCTATCCTGGGCAAAGGGTACTTATTCTTGATAGTTACCTTATTGAGCTCTCGGTAATCTATACAAAGCCTCATAGTACCATCCTTCTTCTTCACAAATAAAACTGGGGCTCCCCAAGGTGAGACACTAGGACAAATGAACCCCAAATCTAACAACTCCTGCAACTGGGTTTTCAACTCTTTCAATTCAGCTGGGGCCATTCTATAAGGTGCCTTAGACAAAGGGGTGGTCCCAGGGATCACATCTATCTGAAAGTCAAACTGTCTAACAGGAGGTAAACCAGGCAACTCATCTGGGAAGACATCAGCAAACTCTCTGACTACAGGCACTGACTCCACACTAACCTCCTTGATAGTGGTGTCTACCACATTAGCCAAATAGGCCCAAGCTCCCCCCTCAACTAATCTCTTAGCTTGCAACACAGATATGACTACAAGCGTTACTTTTCTATTCGACCCCTTAAATCTCAATTCTGCCCCACAAGTACCCTTAAATTTCACTTCTCTCCTATGACAGTCTATCACCGCATAATTGGCTTTCAACCAATCCATTCCCAGAATCAAATCAAAATCAGTCATGGGCAAAACAGTTAAAGTGGCATTCACACAATTCCCCAATATACACAAACCATCAATTTCTACCTTCCTACTAACGAAACAGTCAAACCTACTGGAGTAGAAACAGACAATTCATATCCTAAAGGCAATGTATCTATCTCAGCATGCTCAACAAACTCAGTAGATATAAAAGAATGACTCGCTCCTGAGTCAAATAAAACAAATACAGCATGACCTAAGAGAGATAAAGTACCTGTCACAACGTTCCCCGCTGCCTTAGCCTCAATTCTGGTAGTGGCAGCCAACTTACCCTTTTGTGCATTCTGAGTAGGTTTAACCTGTTCAACTTCTCTGTTCTGATTCAGCTTACATTCAGTGGATATGTGCCCCTCCTGCTGACATATAAAGCACTTACGGGGTGCCCCACAAAACCCCCTAATGCCTCTGGTGACAATTCCTGCAAACTGGTTTCTGCCCCTGTCGATTACCACCTTGAAACTGCCTACTTGGATTACTCTGAAAGTTTTGTCTGTTCTGTTGAAACTGGTTCCTGCTTGACCCCTGATTTCCTGTTTTCTGGCTGACATCTGTCTCAGCTTTCCTTTTCTGCCCCCACAAAAGGCTCAGAAGCTACCTGCACAGTTGCCTTGGTATTGCTTTTAGGATCGAAAGCAATTGTCTTTTTCAAGGCTGAAGCATAATCTGTGGGCTCTATGGCCTCAAGCTGCCTCCTAAGGTCATCATCCAAAGCCAGCATAAACCTCCTCATCCTCAACTCAGGGGTAGCCACCTGGTACTGAGCAAACTTAGATAACCTATCAAATTTCCTCTCAAAGTCTAACACTGACATTCCATTCTGCCTCAACGCGAGAAACTCCACTTCCTTGGAACATCTTACCCTTTGAGAGTAGTATTTGTCATTAAACAGCTCCTGAAATCTCTCCCAAGTCTCAACTGGGCCCACTGAATTAACAGTTGTCTTCCACCAATATCGGGCATCATCAACTAATTTGTAGGTGGCACAATGTACCTTTAGGTGGTCAGGACAGTTGATGAAACTCAAAGCTAACTCAACTCTGGATATCCATTTCTCAGCTTCATCCGGATCTGTGGATTTCCCATCAAATTCACCTGGAGCATATTTCCTATACTCATTCAAAAATCGAGCCTCCTCAGTAGTTCCCCCAACTCTGCCCATCGCTCGCTGCATCATATCATACTTAGCCTGTGAAACAAATACTCCCTGAACAGCTGGAGCACCCTGTACAACCGGTGGAACCGCTGGTGCAACCGGCTGAATCGGAGTTGCAACTGATGGAACTGGAGGTATAACTGGTGGAACCTGGGGTGCAACTGGTGGAACTGGCGGTTCCACATTCTCCTCCACGAGGGGTGTCACATAAGAATTGACTTCATTTGAGGACTGCGCATCACTCTCATAATCGGGACCGCCCCGCGCCCCATACCACGTCCTTGACCCCCTCGACCTCGGCCACGGCCTCGGCCCCTACCTCGTCCCCGTACAGCTCATGGAGGCATACTGAAAAATAATACAAATACACATAAGACATAACAATCAACATGTAATGTTACATCTTATCAAATTCCTTAAAGTACTAAGGATCTCTCATTATAGGCATAAAATAAAGAAAATGAAACCTGGCATCGACGGATTCGTGTAGTGGCGATTGATATGATTTTACGGTCTTCAGAACCATAAGGGCTCTGATACCAACTGTAACAACCCGAAATATTTCCAAACATGGAAAGCATAATAACAACAGGGGAAGCAAATTTTAAATCAATAAGTCATTTATTCCAAAAATCAAAACCAAACATTAAGTTCAGACCGGTCATTTCAAAACAAAAATCCTTGGAATCAATTGAAACAAACAAGGAACTAAAATCAATACTTCAACTCTAAACTGAAGTTCAAAACAAATAAGTAGTCCACAACAAAGTTTTCAAAAACAAACATCATTGGTTTTTGACCCATAAATAAAAGAAAGGAAAAAAAAACAGACACCGCCGGCGTGTAAAATCAATCAATCACTCCCGCCACAAATCCACCATTTGCCAGCTTTCTTCTTTCCTTTACCTGAAAAGAATTAATGTAGCATCATGAGACTACGCCCAGTGAATAGAAAATTGTTAAAGAAAGAATTATGCCATAGAGAGGTTTTCCTAAGACTTTAAGTCCATATACGTCCTCACCGACATCCGATAAAATCACTCACTCCAAGGGGTCATAAAGCTTACTCCAAAAACTTAAAAGTCATCTCTAATCGAATTAGTTTTAAACATAATTTTTCTACAATTTAAAACTAATCGAAAACCTTTCCCGTTAATACCTTTAGTCTTGTCTTTATTCAAAAACAAAGAGAGACTACGCCTATAAGGAATTTAAACATAATTTTTCTACAATTTAAATCCTTTGGGAATATTCTTTTCCATTGTACAGATGGAATGAACCTGCCCCGTTAGGTGTTATTTAAGTTGTGCACACTAAAATAAACCCCCCTAACAAGGCCTTGCCTAATGTGAACCTACAACCATATTACCCAAGGTATTTTAAGGTAATATGATTTCCCACAAACCAACCACAACGCTTTACAAGCCAAAGATCCAACTAACGCTTTGAATCGAACTTCGTCACTCCCACAACCTTTACAAATCTAGAGGTGAGTCTAGTCTACGCCTAAGCTATTTCACCCCTTAAGAAAAACTTAGGATACTAAAAAATTCTAAGGAGAAATCGGCGGCATAACGGCTATATTTTCTTAACTCCCAAAAGAAAAACATAACCTGCACATCCAATTAAAATATCACAATTTCATAATAACATCCAGCAACAGTGTCTAACTAACCGCCTAAGCCTAAACTTTCCTAATTGGCATTAACATGAATCGACATTAAAGCTTAACAGCAAACACAACAATTTACCCATAACCATTCTTAACACTCAGTAACATCCAAGGACAAAAAAGTATTAATTCATAAACTGCCAATCGCCTCAAATGATATCGATATCTTTCATCTTATGCTCAAACTAAAAGGAATCGTACTTCCACTAAATTACCAAATTCTTGATTTAACTCAAATAACCTCAATTATTCTTTTAAACATCCAAATTTAATACCAATTTCAAGAGGTTAAAACTTTTAAAGAAAAAGGAAAAGCAAACATGGAACACTTCTAACTTTAACAAAATTCTACTCACCTTAGTTTGCAAAAATAAAAAAATACTCCTTAAGCCCTTTTCAACAATTCCGAGCACCTGAAACGCCACCTATCCAATTTTAAAATACATCTAAAAAAAATTACCCAACAAAACGGGATGAAAACGCGGGGACCCACGGAGGAAAAATCGCAAAATAGAAGCAAAGGCGACCCTGCAGGGTGCCCTGTAGCGGCAACCCCTCTTCCGGTATCCCCGTCGCGCCGGTACGTGATGATTTTCAGTTTAGATAAAAAAAAATTCCAAAAGAATTAGGGTTTTCAAGGTTTGGTCAATGAAGGAAGAATGGTGAATTTTCAAAGGGTTTTTCATAACCCAAAAGAATTTCTAACATCGAATCGTTTAGGAATTTAGGGAAAAAGAACATTACCTCGATTCAAACCGGAAGAGACTCTTCCACAAATCCACCAAGAGAAACCCTAAGCAACCAAAACACCTATAACCCAAGGAATTACAAATCGATTAATCAGAATCGATTGATCTCAAAATCGATGATCAAGGAAGGAGATGAAGAAGGAGAAGAATACCTACCTTTTCTTCTCTGTCTAGGTTTTTACGTGAAACAGGAAGATTAGCAACTAAGATGTCTTTTTTTTTTCTTTTCCTCCTTTCTTTTACGCCTCCCTCCCCCTTTTTTTTTAAAAAAAAATATCATTTATTTAAACAATTAAAATCTCCCTAAATGTCTAAGTCTAAGGTATTTTAAATTAATTCTTAATAATAAGAATTAATCTTAAACACTTTATTCTCAAAAAAAATTTAAGAGATAAAACATAGAAAAGGAGATTTATTTATTTATTTATTTTAAAATAAAAAACTTACCAAAAACCCGAGGCGTCACACCTATATTCATCATGTATATAAATTAACATAAATAAATAATTAAATATTGAAAAACATCTAATTTTTACCTCATATAGTTGTTTGCTTATATATAATTTATCTATTTTTAATAAATAATTCAACTATATTCTTCCATTGTTTATATTATTCTTTTTAAAATTTAGGATGATAAAAATTTGAGTTTTATTACTCTTCTCATAATTTTTATGCTTATTCCAACAATATTAATAATAAAACGAAATATTATTGTAAATAAAATTATACGTGCAATGCACGTGGTAAAAACTAGTAAATTATAATGTCTCTAATTTTTTTTTTAATTCCTCTTGGTGTAAATTTTTTAATATTGTAAGAAAAAAATTATTTTAATATTATATTTAATACATGATTTTATTATTATAAATTATAATACCTCTAATATGACTTAAAAAAACTAAACATATCAAAAAAACATATTTTAATATTATATTTCAATAATTTTATGGTACTTTTTATATTTTACTATATTTAACATCACTAGTCCATTGATACATGCTACGCACGTGAAATTTTAAGTTTTTCATCTTAATTTAAGTTTATTTAATTTCAAATGAAGTAAATTTGATTTATATCATATAGGATTAATTACATAAAGTGAAGTAACCTGGATATTAGACTTACATTAATCATTTGATTCATCAAGATCTAAATTCATAATCATTATACTTGTTAATGTGGTTGTCATGTCCTGAAACAATAATAATACATAAAACAACAAATTATATTAGATAATTGGATTATGTTGTAAGTTGTTTTCTAAATCAGAACCTTCATTCTCTGCCAGATCTTTGCAAATAACTAATTTGATTAGCTTGTCACTATACACAAAACAATTTAATAAGTATTCAATTAAATTATTGTAACAACCCGGTTTTTCGCATAAGGGTATTTTAGCCTTTTCACCAATTTTGATCCAAATAACAATATCTTTGGTTTTCCTAAACCTTCACGTCGCTACGAGTCCAACGCAATTGACTACGCTCAATTTCGAGATCCGAGTAAAAAGATATGGCCTGAATACCGTTAATGTCCTTTAGTTATTTTTTTTAATAAGGGCATTCTAACCTTTTGGTAAGTTTTCATGCATTCATAATCTTCAAAACCCTAAACCTAAATCCTCTAAATGAGGGGAAAAAAACTCACGCTCTCTCTCTTCTTCTCTTCCTCGCGGCAGCCATCTCTTGCTCGGCCGTGTGTCTTCGTTCAAGTTTTTGCAAGGTAATTTATCGAACTTATTTGCTAATTGTTTGTCTTACCGTATCTCTGAATCAATTCCAATATCTTGGGCTATTCGTTTTAAGGTCAGAAACGAGCCTCATCAGAGAGCTTCGAGCGTCGCCCACAAACAATTAAAAAATCAAAAATTCAATAAGGTCTGACGATTTTGATAAAACCTTTAGGTTGAGAGAACAGAGAGAAAACATCAGAAGCAAGACTTAAAGATTTTTTATTCTAATCAATACCACCGTATTGATTTTGAATCGCCATTTGGAAGAACTTCAAAGCTTTTCTTCTTCTCCAAAGAATTTCGCTCTTTGTTTTATTACAAAGAGCGAGTGAGAAAGGAAGAGAGAGAAAAGCGGAAATGTGTTTGGATGAGAAGAAAGTGAGAGAGACAATTCCGGAGTATGAAGAGAAACAAATTTCTCTCTTCCTTAATCGAATTATTCTTATCATATCGTTCTTCGCTAATTGGTCGAGCTAATCATGCTCAAATTCTCAAAACCCTAATTCCTCATCATCCTTTTTTCCTATGTAATCATTTAATTAACATGTATTCAAAGCTTGATTATCTTAATTAAGCTGAATATGTTCTTGAATTTACCCCGTTTCACTCCATTGTTACTTGGATGGCACTTATCGTCGGCTCCGTTCAAAATGGTCATTTTGCTTCTGATTTACTTCAATTCTCTAATATGCTACGTGATTGTGTTCACCTCAATGACTTTACTTTCCCTTGTGTTCTTAAGGCCGCAACTAATTTTTGATCGTCTGTGATTGGGAAACAGATTCATGCTCTTGCAGTTAAGGAGGGATTGATCAATGATGTCTTTGTTGGGTGTAGTGCTTTTGATATGTACTGTAAATTGGGTCTTTTAAAGGATGCGTCTAAGGTGTTTGATGATATGCCTCACAGTAATCTTGAGACATAGAATGCGTTTATTTCTAATTAGGTTCTCAATGGGTAGTTTAAAGATTCTGTTTATGCCGTCGTTGAGCTGTTGAGAGTTGGTGGGATTCCTGATTCGATTACGTTTTCTGGTTTTCTAAATGCATTTTTTGGGATTGAAGCCAGGGTGTCAATAACATGGATTCATTATTCGAAGTGGGTATGGCAGGAAGTCTCTGTTTCTAATGGATTGATTGATTTTTATGGGAAATGTGGGAAGGTTGAATGTTCTGAGATTGTTTTCGAGAGAATTCTAGAGCGGAATAGTATTTCTTGGTCATCATTGATCGCCGCTTATGTTCAAAATAATGAGGAGGAGAAGGCTTGCTCCTTATTCTTGCGAGGGAGGAAAGAAGAAGATAGGAAGCCAACTGATTTCATGATTTTCAATGTGCTTTGCGCTTGTGCTGGTCTTTCAGAACTTGAAATGGGTAGGTCAGTTCAAGCACTAGCTGTGAAGGCTTGTGTTGAGCAAAACATCTTTGTTAGGAGTGCACTAGTTGACATGTATGGGAAATGTGGGAGTCTAGATAAGGTTGAACAAGCTTTTAATGAGATGTCAAAAAGAAATTTGGTCTCTTAGAATGCATTGATAAGTGGGTATGCTCACTAAGGACTTGCAAACAAGGCTCTAGCACTGCTTGAGAAGATGACATCGATGGGCATGGCACCCAGTCATGTGACTTTGGTCTGTGTATTATCGGCTTTAGTCGAGCTAGGGACGTGAAAATGGGGATGAAGATTTTTGAGTCAATGACACAGAGGTATGATATGGAACCAAGACTTGAGCATTATGCTTGTGTGGTGGACTTGCTTGGACGTGCTGGAATGGTGGAGTGTGCCTATGAGTTTATATAGAAGTTGCCAATTCTTCAAACAATCTCGATCTGGGGTGCTCTTTTATGGGCTTGTCGAATGCATGGAAAGCCAGAATTGGGAAAGATAGCAGCTGAGAAGTGGTTTGAACTTGATCCAAAAGACTCTGGAAATCATGTGTTGTTATCCAATATGGTTGCTGCAACTTGGAGGTAATCACAAGGATTCAACTACTATTTAGAAATGGTGATAAAAAACTGCTTTTCAACTTTCCATAGGTGTCGACTAATAAAGAACGGCGTTCAAGTTTCCTTATAAGTATAGAGTAACTCGTTCACAGTAAAGGCATTTCTCTTTTAACACAATCTCCCAATACAGTTCTAAAAATTGTTCCTTAAAACACAACATCTTAGAGTGAGTTTGGGATAGATTTTGAAGTGTTTTGCATCCACTAAAAACACATTACAATTTTTCTTATGATGTTTGGCTACATCATAAATATGCTTTTAAATTTTTTTTAAAACACTTGAAAACATGATGTTTTTGGTGGCTCGTTTTGAATGGCCTTACAAATGCCCTTTTGAACTAAAAAAAATTCATTTTTTTTTGGCCGAAAAGCATTTTAGACCCTCCTAAAAGTGATTCTTGAAAGGCCTCAAGTGTTTATAGAAAAAATTGTTATACTAAAAATTACTTTCCTCGAAGTTCATCCCAAACCCGTACTCTCCCTTAGACGCCAGCTTTGAACACATTCTTTGGAACTGCTTGATTTTATGTTTTCATTCAAAGAAATCTTTTAGAACTTGCTACCATTACTCAAATTTTAAGAACAAACATAAAATGACTACTTCTATTTGTTACCTAATCTAGTAAATTGATTGAATGACGAATTCAAGTGGGAAGAAGTGACTCTCATAAGAAATGAGATGAAAGAAGTTGGCATCAAGAAGGGTGTAGGATTCAATTGGATAACTGTGAATAGTACAGTTCATACTTTCCAAGCCAAAGACACTTCTCATGAAATGGACTATGAAATTCAAGAAATGCTAGCCAAACTTAAGAAAGAGATACAGGAAGCATGGTACATTACCGACTCCAATTATACTCTTCTTGATTTTTAGAACTAATTAAAAATATCAGCAAGTTTTTGGTTGCCACAATGAAAAGAATGTGTTTTCCTTCAGCCGCATTCCCGCCTCTTTTGGAATAGAGTGGCAAAAAACCTCAATGGTATGTGCAATATTTGCTATTTTTTGAGTTCATCTTTGTCACTATACATGAATTAATTTTGAGAAAACCATCAACAATGCGATTTTTTTCAGAAGATTGTTTGAAAAGTTGTCTCTTTGTTTTTTTTCTTCTTTCTCTCTTTATTGTCAAATTATGTTCTCGTTGTATTAAGCTTGGGAAATTTGCCCCATTGACCTCTAAATTTCCCTTCTAAGTTATTTTGACCCCCCCTTACCAACCTTATTTTCTTGACCTTATGACACATCATCAATGCCATATGAAAATACTATTATGATTTATAATTGCATCTCAAAACCCTAACTTTCTCTATATCATCTCCCTCCCTTGTGCCTCATCTCCCTCGACGAATGACTCCTCCCACGACCAAAACCAAGACAAACGGCGTTGCATCTCAAAACCCTAGCTCTCTCTATCTCATCTCCCTTCTTCGTGCCTCATCTCCCTCAACGAACGGTGCCTCCCACAACCAAAAACAAGACAAACGGCGACTCCTCCCTTGCGTGTCTCATCTCTCTCGACTAAAACGAAGACCAATAAAGATTCCGTTCAATAACGATGGTGAATCCATCATTCCCTCGTCTCCGTCAGCAATAGCGGTGACTCCCTTGTCTCCCTCGATTGGCGGCGTTTTCCCCCATCTCTCATATCAAACCTCAAAATTAGAGGTTGGTTTTACGATTAATTTCTTGATTTTTTCGATTCCATGGTGGGAGTTTTGATTCCATTTTTGAGATTGTTGTTTATTGCGATTTCATGACTCTAACCTATTTCATCTCCCTCATCATGCTTGCGATTCCATGATTTTTCCAACTCGTTTTTAAAAAAAAAATATGATTCTAAAGAAACCCATCTCTGTCCATCTATCCCGAGATGAACCGAGATAGATGGAAGCAAGCCCCCCAACATAACTAAGTTGTTGTTTTTTTGTTGCCTCTCATTTATTGGTTTAATGTTTATATGATTCATATAACTTATGTTTTTATTTTATTGTTTAGATTAAAAAATGTCTTCGAGTGAAGAAGAATTGAAACTCAAAATTGATCCTGAAGATTACTTCCCATCACAACTTAGTTCTCTATCGCATTTAAAGAAGATGAGTGAGATTATTAGAAAGAAGCTTACTCCGACACAACTAGAAATGTTTAGACATACAAGTATTGGGAAATTAATTGATGTAAAATTTCAATTTACTGGTCCTATCATCCACCATTTGTTGTTAAGAGAAATTGTTCAGTCAGATAACGGGGTTATGAATTTTTAATTGGAGGCAATGTATATATGTTCTCTAAACGATCATTTGAGGATGTAACTGGTTTGAGGTTTTTAGGTAGAGAAGCTCGTTTTGTTTCTAGTCTTAGGCTGCGTGGATTATTGTTTGATGATAAAGTAAGGGTCACAACTAAAGAATTAGAAGCCAAGTTTGAAAATAATAATTTAACGTCAGATGAAGACATAGTGAAGCTAGCTTTAGTATTATTCATCGAGTTAACCTTGTTGGGAAAAGAGAGAAAGACCTTTATCGATACAAATTGGCTATCAGTGGTTGATAGTCCAGAGATATTTGAAAATACTGATTGGGCCGAACTGATATATAGAAGAACTTTGAATGGTCTTAAAAACGCACTTAATGGTAAAGTTGACACATATAAGGCTAAGGAAGAATTAAAGGAGGGTTAGGAGGAGAACTATAGTCTATATGGATTCCCGTATGCTTTTCAGGTATGTTCATTCTTTATATTTTTTTAAGTTACAATAGTGGCTATGTAGTTAAATATGTTGATTTGTTGCAGGCATGGGAATATGAAACAATACCAATTATTGTGGAAAAATATGGAATGAAGATTCCATACCTATCCTTCGTTGGTTTAGAAAAGGGAATTTGAAACGGTATTATTAAAAAAAATTCAAATAGGGTGTTCTTGAGCTGGAAGTGTTTATTGAAACTGTTGGGATTGAGACCTCTAAAAGAGTTCTCAAACGGAAGTCCCAACGGATCTTTCCTTGCAGTATAATAAATTCAAAATTCTAAATGCATAAAAGAAAAACTAACCCTTGTCGAGAAGTGTCTGACTCTTCCTCGTTCTTCGATGGTTACGATCCAGGGACCACCAAAAAGATCTTCCTCACTAAGCACAAAAGAGAATCGGTGCGTGGGCATTATCTCCTTTGGAAAAAGGAAAAATTGAGAAGAAGAATTTTCTTCCCAATCACCCTATGGGCGGCGCAAGAGAGAGGGAGGAGAGGAAATTCCTGAGCCTTTACTTTAACTCTGTTGGTTGTGTTTTTTGGGGTCACCCCAAAGGTCCTATTTATAGGAAAACCAAGGCCACAGAAAATCTTCCCAATATCTTTTTAATTAATAAATAATTAATTAAGATATTCTAAAATATATTTGAATAATAAAGATATTATATTTTATTCCATAATAAAACATTCCATATCTTTTATTTAAATTAATCAATATTAATTTAAATATATTATTCCATATCTTCCATTTAAATTAATCATATTAATTTAAATAAGATATTCCATATCTTCCATTTTAAATTAATCACATTAATTTAAAAATAAGATATTCATATATATTTTAAATAAATAAAAATGCAAACTTTTTGGTCAACCCTTTGACCAAGGGGGGCGTGTGACCCCACCCCGGGTCACACGCCCATGTCATCTTCATATGACAATATTGGGCATTTTTATTTTCCTCATTATTTAATGGAACAATTCCTTTAAATTATTAAATAAATAAAACTCCTTTTATGTATTCCAATAAATAAAACTCCTTTTATTTATTTCCTCATTTAATTTGATAATTTCAAATTAAATATTTAAATAGACTCCTCTATTTAAATCCCCATTAATTTTGGACAACACAAAATTAATTTAATTAAATAAACTCCTTTATTTAATCTCTTATAATTAAATAGACTCTTCTATTTAATAATTAAATAGACTCCTCTATTTAATTCCACCATTAATTAAATAATTAAATAGACTCCTCTATTTAATTCCACCATTAATTAAATAATTAAATAGACTCCTCTATTTAATTTCCTTTAATTCATTGAATAGACTCCTCTATTCATTTCCAATTTTCCAAAGAGAAATTAATCATATTAATTTATGTTCTCGATTACATGCGTTAGCTCGAAGGACTTAATGGACCTATAGGACTAAGCTCCAATGATCTAGAATTACCTTTGATTAAAACTCCTTTTAATCAATTAATTCTCATTCATTAACTCCTAGATAACTCCACTAAATATCTAGAGTTGCACTCTTAGTACTATAGACATAATTATGTCCATTGGCTATAATCATTAACTACACTTTGATCCTTCACAAGTTAGTTCGTATCCATGGCTAGGTATTTACACCGTACTAACCTCCATGATACATCTTGTTCCTTAAGCCCAACTGATTCTCCAATGAACAACCTTACATAATCTCTATTATGCGTCTTTAACCTTTTCCTTGATCAGAGGAATATGGGGCCCCATTGTTCAAGACCGAATCAGCCCAAAGGGAACTACTTATCTATTTTCCTATATGGAAAAGAGTGAATTCCAATTCTTGTGTAATTACGTTCCCAGCTATAAGCAAGATGCAATCCCCAAAGTGGGAGGCATATTGAGCGAACTATACGAGTCACTCTCACCTATGCAAATCAAAGGCTTGTCTCTTGCGAACAGGAGTTCGTAATCCACTCAAGGATTAAGATCAATTGTATATGATCAACCTGGTTGATAAACGAAGTGTCTTTCCGTAACGGCTTTCCCAAGAAGACGGTAAGTTTATCTTAGTCCATCTACTACAATCTCTATTGCAAAGAACACCCCCACTCACATGTCTCTACATGAGCGATCCAGATGAGATCACTTATGCCAATTCACAAGTGGGCCGTGTTAGTGGTGTTACCAGAAATAAGGCACCCAACCTTTATTCATGTACCACAGACTATTTGAGTTACACTTAAGTGAATCTTCCCGCATCATATGCTCACTTTAAGTTATCATACGTAACTCTGGATCTTATGATGGATTACATTTATTGAACTAATAATAAATGACAATGTAAATATTACTAATTTATAATTCCTTTATTCATTTATAGTTTAAATGGATTACATAAGATTTAGGGCAAAAACCCCAGCAGAAATGAAGGTTAGTTCACTTTTCTAACTGATTTATGAAGTATAATAATTTTTTATTTAGTTGTTACTAATTATTTATAGTTATAGGTAAATCAGAAATTGGCTATTGATCAGAAGGTAGAGAAAAAGTAGATATGATAAGAAGATGGATGAATTAGAGAGGAGTGAAAAGAAGCTTAAGAAGCGACAGAAAGATGAAGATGGACAATATTCTAGTGTGAATAGAGGTGAGAAGAAGACTAAATCAAGAGGGTTGTCATCGTCATACAAACGTTGTATTATGCGTATTGATGCTAGAGTCGAGCGATTAGAAGATCCATTAGAAGCGGACGTGCGTGAAGTCTTGTCAACCGTAAAGAATATTGAGAAACACATTTTGAAATTATAAACTGACTATAATGTTAATATAGTATATGTCTTATTACAATATACATTGTCTGACATTATTAATATGATGTAGGGTTGTGTTACAAAGAATGAGGATGAATTAATGTATGAAGATGATCAAGACATATTAGGTGCTGATGCGATTGGTAAAGATGTAATGTCGATAGATGAAGATATTGGAAAGCAATCACGTATAGATGGTTTGGGTGATGACGAAATGAACGATTCTTGTTCAAATGTTATAGTAAGTGATGCAATTCTGAGGGTGGTTAGTATGGATATTATACAGGTTGAATCTCAGGATGTATCAACTACGGATGTTATAGAGATAGAGCGACCCACAAAAGAGCAAAAACCACGAAGTCGAGCTATACGAAACATACATCCTCCTTCTACATGTCGATCTCCATTCATTAATTCGACAAAAAAAGTAAACTTTTCGAAGGTGATAACATATTATCCCACCCATAAAATTCCGAAAGAGATGAAAAACTTTTTTTTCAAGTGGATGGAAGGAGCAACGAACATGAGTGTTCATCCAACTCGTTATGGAGAATTGAATAAGAAGTTTTTTACAAAACTTATCGAGTCCAAATAGCTTGAGTGTGAGGTAATTAGTTTTTTATGTTTAATAAAATAAAGATAACAAAAATATATATATTACTGTCATCCATCTCAGTCCAATCCAAAGTTAGACCGAGATTGATTTGGATCGAGATTGAGACCAAGATGTAGACAGAGAGAAAGAGAGGGGGGAGAGAGAGAGAGAGAGAGAGAGAAAATCATTGCCATCCATCTCATTCTAGTTGGACTGAGATCTAGACCAAGATGGAGGAGGCAGATTTCTCACTGCCTCCTATCTCAGTCCAGTTGGAGCGAGATGGGCATCTTTGTTCACTTGACCAAGATGGAAGGCAGGGACCTTTTTTTTTCTTTTAATTTTACTATAATAGTATATTATTATCTTTTTATTTGTAGCACCTAGACACAATATTCATTTTCATTTGATGTAAGTGGATAGTCAGACCAGAGTTGATGAAACCATCATTTGCAATGGTCGACACGTTGTTTGTGGTGAGTGCTATAAATGCCATTTTGTGCCTTAATTTTTTACACAACTCATTCATTTTATTTACATTTTATAGAGACGATTTGAGAGACTTATTGTTGAATAGGAAGAAGCTAAAAAGAACAATACTATTTTGGATTGTAATCAAGAATTCAGGGAAAACCAAATTGGAGATTATATCTTTCTCAAGAATCGTGATTACAATACCCCCTAGTTGGCGGTTGACTATGTGAGTGTATAAAGCACATTTTGAACTATATAATAAATGTTATACATAAAGGTTAACTAACTTGTACAATATCTAATAGGAATACGCACCATTCAACGTGACAAATGAACATTGGGTCTTGATTCGCTTTGATATACATGACCAGAAGGTGTTATATTGGGATTGTCTCCCAAGTTTTGCCCTCTTCCCTTTGATGACAGCCTTGTTGAATCCTATTTGTAGAATATTGCCTAGGCTATTGCACTCAATTGACATGGATGAAAGCGTCGAACCATAGATAGTGGAACAAGTAGAATCGGTGTCGAGACAAATTAGAGGCGTTGATTGTGGTGTGTATACGTGCAGGTTCTTCGAATATCTCGTAACTGAATCTAATTTTAGGACATTAAAACAGTCGAACATGAAATTTTTTAAGTTACAATTTGTGGCCGAGGTTTCGTCTAACAAACCTGTTTATAAATTATTTCATTTTCTTTATATTGACGTGTTATAATTTATTATATATGTTATTCAAAATATAAAATAAATTCAATATAAAGGATACATTAAAAATAAAGAAAACCACGAAAAACATACAAAATTCAAATAAAGAAACGGGTACATAAACATTCGAAATTGTCTAATTGTTATAAATTATCGGATTGCTACATGTCTTTCTGTTGTGTCCGGATGTCCCACATCTACCACATTTCTTTGTGTTTCAAGACTCTCCAATCGATAGGATTCTCTGTTTTTTACGACGATTGATTCTTGCAACTACTTTGGGGGGCAACACTGATACATGTGCATATCCATTCGACGTTTTCCATTTAGTCTGGTGACCCATTAGATTGATAGGCTGTGCATATGCATTCACAAGACATTCAATTGTATAATAACGAGAGCAAAGTGAATACATGTTTACATTTCACTTTCTCGCTGCAGCTAGTGCGTGCAGACATAGAATCTGGTCTAAGTCAAACTGTCTACAACTGCATTCTTTAGTATGTAAATCAACAATCTCACCTTTACATCTATCATACACTGAGCTCGATAACATTCTATAAATGTAACTCCCATTGTCAATGACTCTTGACAATTATTTCTTATGATATCTTCTGCATGCTTAGATAGTTTTGATGTACATGCAACTGATTTACAACGACGCTCCCAAAACCACTTCTGCAGTTTGGCTCGGATACTTTCTAATAGTTCTCTATCATGTACAAAAACACTATTTATACTTTCAACGATATTTGTGGTCATTATATTATATCTCCTCCTTGAACAAAAAGCACGTGCTCATCTTTCAAGTCCAACATCTTCCAAGTATTCACAAACCCCTTGATATATTGCAAGAGTTTCCCAGAATGTATTAAAATCCGACTCACTATAAGCTTTAGAAGCCTTGAAAAATATCAGATTGATTGCATCATTCTTGAAATTTGTGGTCAGATTCATACTGTAACGTCCTGTTATTTTTTAGGTGCATGAAAATTTTGTTTTTATTATTATTATTGCTTCACTTAGTGTAATTTTAGTGATTGATGATTGTTTGATTAATTAGAAGTTTAATTTAGTATTTAAATTTTTGGCTCAAGTTCGATCGTTAAGTAATTTCCGTTGAAGCGTTTAATATGAATCGAGTGTATTCATGGTTATTAGCGGGCCCATTATTGATCATTAAATACTTTTAAGTTAGATTAGAAGTGGTTAAAGTGAATTGGAATTGGAACTGTGCAATAACGAGGACTCAGGACACTTTTTACTAAAGAATTAGAAGTCGGGACATAACGGTCATTTGGAAAAACTTATATATATATATTAAATATATGTTCAGTATGTATAATTGAAAGGAAAAGCAAAGAAAAAACGAAACCAAAACCCTCCCCACCCGTGAGCTTAAGGAAAAGAGCGAAATCGGGATTCCATCGCCGTTTCTCGACCGATTTCGTTGATTCTCGTCACGATAGAAAGCTCTCGACGCAAGCTTTCATTTCATGCCATCAATCGAGTCGATCAGTTCCAGATCTGGGAGATACGAGGTAAATAAGAAATGGGTTTTTAGGTTTCCTTTTTCCCGATTTTGCGTTTAAGCTTCGATTTGTTTTCTCGGGTGTCGTTGGTGATTTCTAGTTAGGGAAAATCATTTTGGTAGAGGTTTTTGTCTTGAATCTAAACCCGAGTCGAATGGAAAACCCGAGCCCTTTGAGGTATTCCAAATCGAGGGTTCCGTAAATTGAGATTTGTTATTTTTAAAAGTGTTTTCTTTAGGTAATGATCGAAAAACTGGAATTCGATGTTTTTCCTCTTGTCTTGGCCGTGAGCTTCATAGAGTTCCGGGATTAAGTTTGATGCTTATTTTAGCTATTGGTTATTCGTTCGTGGTTTAGAAATTAATATGTTTAGTTGTATATTTTACTTTGTAGGTTTGAACCACGAGCAACCATTCACGCATCCAACGAGCGGTGTTTCTTCCACGCATCTTAGAGGTGAGTTTAAAATGAGCTTTAGTGTTTTAATAGTCCAGATTACTTGACGATGTAGTTGCTGCGAGGTTGAGGGTTGTGGGAAGTTTTTTTGGACTAAGGAAAGTGCATTTAGACGATATTCTCGTCACTAAATGGTATTAAGACTTGAGGGCTATAGTGTAGTTTTGGTGTTAATAGATTTGAAAGTAGAGAAAGAAAGTGACGGTTCGGACTCGAGACTTCCGAGGAGGGAAAATATCCTAGTCTGTGTTAGGAATGGTGTCCTAGAACTTGTAGTTATTTAATAATAATAATTTATTAAGAATAAATTAAATAAATAAACATAAGTTCTTTATATTATCTAGATTGATTCAATTAATGATATTAGGAATATATGGAAATATATAAATATCAAACATTCAAATAGTAAAACCCTAAGTCACTCTTATGAAATCACGACGTAGTATGTGAGTCATACGAGAGGATTAAAGTTGAGATGAGTAACTTAAACGTGTCTACAGTAAACGGATAACGTTTGGGAACCTTATCCTGGTAACACTGTTGATAGCTTCACATTTTGTTTATAGACAAATGATCTAATCCTGATCATTCATGTGGGAGACATGAAATGGAAGTATCATATGCAATGTTGATTGTATAAGACAGGACCACGATGTTCGATCAAATTTCTCCTTAGTACCGTTTACGAAAAATAATCGAATATCAAACTAAGTTTATCAACCGTGATAGATCTCAATCCGGAGTGAAATGCGGACTCCTATTTGTGGAGTTATGTTATTTGATTCACATAGTTGAGAGCGATCTGTAAGAACGCTCAATACACTCCTGTTTTGGGAACATGACTAGATAAGTAGTTGGGAACTCATTTTCACGAGATGGAATTCATAACTTTCCTATAAATTAACGGTATCGGTCGCGATACCTAAACATTTTAGGAACTTTAGGAAATTCCCTTGATGTCTTGATTCGAGACATGAACAAGTGACGTCACGACTTCTATTGATCACAGAAGTATCTTATCTCTAGTTCGACTAAAGATAAAGTTCATTGGAGAATCAGCGGGAACACAAAGATAAAGCGGTAATTACAGGGGCAAAACGGTAAATTTATCCGCTTGTAATTATGAGGGTTCCACGTGAAGGATAATATCACAGATATAAATAATGATAAACTAAATGGACAATAACTCATCTATAGTGAGGGGAGTTCAGCTATGAATCTATAGTGGAATTATTCATAGTTAAATAATAAGTAATTAACTGATTATGTGTTAATCACTTAATTGACTAATTATTAAGCCCATGATCTATAGGTCCATCGGGTCCCTATGCTAGCCCAAATGTCGTAGTCGCGAAATCAAGTAGAAGAAATGGAAATTTTAAGTAAAGTGAATTACTTAAAATAGGCAATATTAATTGTTTAAATATTGAGTATATTTAAACGGTAATTAATATAAACATTATTAATTGTTTAAATAATGAGTTTATTTAAACAAGAAATTAATAATGAAATATTATTAATTAGATATTATTAATAATTTAAATATTGAGTATATTTAAATGGTAATTAATAATTTGAAATTAATTAACAATTATTAATTGTTTAAATAATAAATTTTATTTGAACGGAATTAATAATTAAAATTAATTAATTAATAATAAAATGTTATCAATAAAATTATTAATTAAATAATGAGTTTATTTAATGGAAATTAATAATTAAAATATTTATTATTAATTATTTAAATAATGAAAATTATTTAAATGGAAATTAATAATTAAATATAATTTGATAATATTTAGTCTGGAGAAAATATTAATATTATTAATTGTTTAAATAAAATATTTTATTTAAATGGTAATTAATAAATTAATTAATTAAGTTGGACTTATTAATTTAAGAGAGAATTTCAAGCCCAATTGGATTAATGAACCCAATTGGAATTGGCCCAAAATAATTAATTAAATAAATTGTATTTATTTATTATTTTATGATGATAAAATCGGCCATGACATGTATTTTGAGGAGATAATTGTTTGAATTATATCCTAAAATAATTACATAGATTTATTTACCCAAGATAAATAAAAATAAAGAAAATAAAATAATCTCCTATTTATCCATGGCATTTTCGAAATTGCAAGATAAAGGAAAGAGATAATCTTTTTTCTTTTTGTATTTATCTCTATAGATTAATCCTAATGGGATTAGGATTCCTATTTTCTTATAAATAGAAGGGTTGGGTCATTCATAAATCACACAATTCAATTCTTTGGAAATTGAAAAATCTTTCTTCCTCCTTTTCTCTCCCTTTGCCGATTTTGCTATTCAAAATTGGGAAGAAAATATTTTTCTTCTTCCCAATTTCTTCTAAAGTTCTATCCCACAATCGTGTTTCGTTTGATCGATTGGGATGTAGCATAGAAGATTCGGTGTTGCTGAGGATTTGATGCTGTAAAGAAACCTCCAACCGATTCTCCATTAATCAGTCAATGTAAGTTCCGATTTTAATTTTCGAAAATATAAGCATGTTCTTCGTGTTTTTATCACAAATTGCATGATATTAATAGATCCTAAATTAAGTGTTAATTTGTGTTACTAAATAAATTCCGCTAATTTAGTAAATCATCCCTTCAGTCTGCTTTAGGTTTTCTCTTAATTATTATCCTACGTACTTAGGTAATAGGATAGAAACCGTGGTGACTAATAGTGACTTATATTCGTGGTAACTATGGTGACTTATATTCATGGTGACTATGGTGACTTATGGTGACTTATATTCGTGGTGACTAATGGTGACTTATATTCGTTGTGACTATGTGACTTATATTCATGGTGACTTATGGTGACTTATATTCGTGGTGAGTATGGTGACTTATATTCATGGTGACTATGGTGACTTATGGTGACATGTAATAATGGTGACAATGGTGACTATGTAATGGTGACAATGGTAACTATGGGGACTATGTATGAATGGTGACAATATAATTATTGTGACTATAGCGTTGTTATACGTGAGGTGACAAGGGAAGTTTGAAATGTGTTATGGTAGTTGAAACTGACTTTAACCGAGCCAATTATGTTTACTTCCCTGTGCATGTGGTTCTGAATGTAAATGCATATTTAGCCTTATTTGTTGATGTGCTCGGTGTTTCGTTATTGGACACTATTTCTGATAAGGACTTCGGTCCATATAAACACTTGATTTCATTTTACTCTCACTAGCTTTATACTAATGGTGCTATGCTACCATTTTTACAGGTACCTCTCGTGGGAAAGGTCGGGGGAAAGGTCGTGGTGCTGCTTGACTGACCGTGCGATGAGCCTGGGATATGGACTTGTGGCATTGTGAAAATGCTAGTCTTTTGGTCGTTTGTAAATGTGTAAATATGGCGTTCTGAGCTAAAAGAGCGTTGTTTGTGTTTTAAACGTTTTATGTTGTTGTTTATGTTTTCTTAAACATAGGAAATGCGCATTTCCCGTTTTTCTCTGATGTGAACATTGTAAACAGGTTTTGGCATGTTCAAAATATAAATGGAACCACGTAAATTTTCTGTAAAATGGTTGTTTTCCACTGCATAACGTATTAAGTGTTTTAAAAGGAGTCGGGTCGTCACACATACTGACATGATGTATACAGAATCCATGGATTGCGTTCGGGAATACGTTGCCAATAGCCTTTATAATGCTTTTGTGTCTGTCAGAAATAAATACCCAGTCAGGGATGTCTCTGATTGCTCCTTTGAGTTTATCCATAAATTAGGACCATGATTCATCTGTCTCTCTATCTACAATATTGAATGTAATTGGATAAATTTAATTGTTCCCGTCCAAACATGCACTGACTAACAATGTGCCCCAATATTTCCCCTTCAAAAAACACTCATCGACCGTAATGACCGGCCTCATACAACTCAAAAACCTTAATGCTAAAAACAAATATTTGAATTGACAATCATCTTCAAGTTCAATATGATAAATCGTGCCTGGATTTTCACATTTAACTTGTAACGTCCCGTTGCTTTTGGGGGTAAAATTTTTTATTTTTATTTTATTTTATTTATTTACTTTAATTAAAGTATTTAAGGTTAATTTAAAAAAATAGTGATTTCGATTTTAGTAGCTATTTTCGTCCGAAATTCATTTAAATCGTTTTAATACTTTAAAATTGTTTCGGTGACGTTAATAATTATTAATGGGCCAATTAATAATTATTAATCACCTTTAGATTTATTTAAGAGCTTCGGGTTTCGTTTTTTAAAGTAAAAACAAAAGAGGGACGTAGGCGTCATTTCCAATTTCTTAAAATATCTAAATTTTACTATTCATTTATCTTTAAAAACCACAAAATTGACCAAAAATCAACATTTTCTTCTTTCCTTTCCTTCCTTGGCCGTAGTCTTCATCCACCATGGATGAAGAATTTCTTTTCTTCGCTTCTCATTCGTTTCTCGATGGATCGGCTTGATTTCGGTTGCGTTGGATTGGTAGGGACGAGGGCTACCTATCCAACCTACCTTTTCGAAGTTTCCCGTTCTCTAAGGGAAGTCCCAAAAAGTAAGTTTTCAAAAAAATTTATATGGTTTTGTTCGTTTTTTATTATAAATGAGTTTTGAAGTTGAAATCATGAATTTCTATCATGGAAATTGACGATTTTGAGCCCGGATTCTCGAAAAACACTATTCATCCGAAAACACTATTCATCCGAAATCACTATTCACCCGAAATTGCACACTTGTTCGCATATTAGTTATGAGTTGTAATATGTTGTGCAATTGGTGAATTGTAGATGCGATTGCTCGGTTGTTGTTTCGTGGAAAGTGGAGATTTGGAGTTATTTGGCTAAGGTGAGTTTAATGTGAAAGTTAGTGGTTTTATGAATTTAGTTTCGTTATGTAATTGTTTATCGATGTAAAGAGGGAGATAACTTCTTAGGATTATAGTTTGGTTGGAGACTTTAATTCGGAAGTGTGTGTGGAGAAAGTTTGGAGTTATAATGAATTCAATGAAAAGGGAACATCGGAGTGATTTGGAAGTATAGTATTGTGATTGGAGATGTTAGATGAAAGTGGAAATGGAAGTTACTTTGATTGATTTGGAAGTTACTTTGATGGATTTGGAAGTTAAAGTAATTAGAAGATGCACTTGAGTAGTAACTCGTGTAATCTAGTTGGTTAGGTTTCTAATTAACTTAGTAGAATTCTTTGGAGTTTAGCTAACTTTTTGGAAACCTACGGCACATTGATTCTGCACGTGATAGTATGTGATTTTGATCCATATGTAATCATGGTGAGATGATTTGTGGTGACCTTAGGCACATTGATTTACACATGGTAGTATGTTGATTTTGGTCCATATGTATCATGGTGTGATGATTTGTGGGTACCTTGAGCACTTTGATTTTGCACGTGATAGTATGTGATTTTGATCCATATGTAATCATGGTGAGATGATTAGTGGGATAGTACATGGTAGTATGTGATTTTGATCCATATGTAACCATGGTACTATGGTTTGTAACTAGCACATGATAGTATGTGATTTTGATCCATATGTAATCATGGTGTGATGTTGGTACTATGGTTTGTAACTAGCACATGATAGTATGTTGATTTTGATCCATATGTAATCATGGTGCGAGGGTTTGTGAAATAGAACATGGTAGTATGTGATTTTGATCCATATGTAACCACGGTACTATAATTTGTGATACGGCACATGATAGTATGTGATACGCTCCATACGGTATCATGGTGCGATGATTTGTGATATGGTAAAATTCCTGATATCTATATGGTGAAATTCCTGAGACCTGATATGGTGAAATTCCTGAGACCTATATGGTGAAATTCCTGAGACCTGATATGGTGAAATTCCTGAGACCTATATGGTGAAATTCCTGAGACCTGATATGGTGAAATTCCTGAGACCTCTATGGTGAAATTCCTGAGACCTGATATGGTGAAAGTCCTGATATCCGATGTGGTGAAAGTCCTGATATCCGATGATTTGAGATATGTTACGACCGTACGTGGTATGTTGATTTCGATCCATACAATAGCACAACACGATGAACTTGTTTGGTAATAAAGATAGTTAATGTTACCTTTACATATTCTTTAGAATTGTGTAGTAAGACTTAGTAGTGAATGTTACTTTACTTTAAGTCTTTATATCTATCTCTTGGTAATGAATGATGAATACTGGTAATATATGACTATCAAATGATTGTATGGAAATTGGAAGTGTGGATGTGGGTAGTATTGAGCATTATAGGCCTTTGGACACGATTTCGGTTATGAGATTTTGTTCATAGGATTACTTGCTTTCGTTTTACTCTCACTAGCATGTTATGCTAATGGTGCTACACTTACAAATTTTCAGGTAAACCTCGAGCTAAGAAGCGTGGTAGAGGAGGTGGAGCCGCGTGACTAGTCGAGATGGTGTATGGACAATATTAAGAACTCATTTTGGTTTAACATTCATTGAATGCTTGTAAATTATTCCATCTTTACTTACTTATGTCTTTTTGAGCCCGAAAGGGTATTTGTGTAAAATATGTCTATGTTTTATGATTTAAATATCTTTTGGAATGCGCATTCCCGATTTATCGCTTTTTCTGGAATTTGGGTTGTAAAACAGGTTTTGGCTATTCGATTTTTAAACGAACCCACGCCGTTTTTCTTTAAAAGTCGAGTCTTCCGCTGTGCATTTGAATTTAAAAAATTTAACGGGTTCGGGTCGTTACATAACTGCTTCACAATACAAACGTAATAAATTGTACGATTCTTCAGGTGATCCTCTGACCAAGACATACGCATAATCTCTGGCACGCCACGCTTTATCATAGCTTATGTTCACACCGTACTCTTGTTGCATATCTTTGATTATGTCGTTTGGTCTGTATGAAAAAAATGGTGAATGAGAAGAAATTAAGGAGAGAGATAATAAATTAAAAAGTTTAGGAAATTTGTGAGTTGAACATTTGTAGAAGATAAAAATGATGGATTTTCAAAAAAAAAGAAAAAGAAAGAAGGAGAGAATCAATGGAGGTTTGAGAGAAAATGATAGAGAATTGTTGAAGAAATTAGGGAGAGATGGAAGAAGAAATGAGAGAAAAAATGAAAAAATGAAGAAAAAAATTGAAGGTAGGAAGGAGATAATCTAATATATAGAAGAAGATTGGGGGAAAATGGAAGGGAAATTTTTTATGAAAATAATTATGAAATGTAAGGAGAGATATTAATATTAAAAAAGAAAAAGAAGAAGAAGAAAGAAGAGACGGTGAGTGGGGGGGGGAGAGGAGAGAGATGATGATTTGACTTGAAGGTTTTTTTTGTCTTTTTACATTAAGAGGTGGCTAAACAAATCAACTTTTGAGATATATGGCTATTGGTTAAAATAGGAGGGAAAAAGTGGCTATTGAAATAATTAATCAATTTGACTTTGACTGATGGTTTAGCTCATTCAAAAGTTATGCATTGTCTTCCTTTAATTAAAAAAAAAAACTACTTTTTCATCATTTAAAATTCCCTAATTATTTTTTAAGGTAAACTACAAATAACACCTCGTGGCTTCGATCACATGCATAAAACACTTCGTGAAGTTTGAAAATGACATATTGCATCCATATACAGTTCTAAATTATGTCAATGAGACTTCTTCCTTCCAATGTCATTAACTTTCATTTATCTATAATTTTTTCATTAAAACTTTAATTTGAATGATTCAAAATATTTTAAAATTCTATTTTCGAGCTCTACACTATGGTCACTTCAAAATTGCTAATAAATAAAAGATTTTATTATCAAAATATTAGATGTGATTGAAGCCATCGTTTTATTTACTAATGATTTCAAAGTTTTGAAGCCATTTCCCACCTTTTAATGTGATGGAGGACTTAAAAAAAGTTGATTAAAATATAATTTCAATTTTTACGTTGATTTACCATTTAAATCATCTCATAGAAAGATGAGTTTTTAATAACCCATATATTTAAATTTGAGAAATAATATTGGGATAAAAGAGTTCAAAAATGATTCTCCAACATCCTCATTTTTAAGATGTTAGTCTATTACCACGTGCTACGCACGTTATACTTTTTTTGATAAAATAAATAATAATAATAATAATAGCTAAAGTCATCTGAAAACGATATGTGGCTCATTTTTTTAAAAATATAAGTTTTGTATCCAATTATTTATCCTTATCTATTATATACTAAATATAAGGTGGGTAGGAAAGAATAGTTTGTAACCAAAACATAGCCATTCAACTCTCTTAAATTAGTTATATACTTGTGCAATTTACAAATCATGGTTAGTTAAATTGTAGTACAGTACAATAGACAAATAATGATAAGATGATTAACTTTATCATAACACAATTTCTTTTACCTCATTTAAAATTTAACTTTGTATGCTTCAACTTAAAACAAATTAGACTTATGATAGAAGCTTTTAATTGAAATTATAAAATTTGAAAGCATATCAAATTATCTATAATTATAAATATTTTTTACACGTCATGTCTTTGGATATTAGGTAAATATTATAGATAGATTATAATAATTTTTTTTTTCATAATTTAAAATATATTATCTATACATCCATGAATACCAAGGATCTATTATAAATAAAAATAATAATTTTATAGAAAACTAAGCTTCTTGTAAGTTAGTTTTATTAATTCATATGATCTAATGATTCTAAATCTATATTATAATAATTTATTTTATGTACATTATATTCCATGAAATATTTATAAAAAAAAAAGATAATAATTAAATTAAAAAGAAGAAGAAGATGAAGGAAAAAGTTAAACTAAATTTTCTATCGACTACCAACTGCAGGAAAAAAAAGATTTAATTTATAGAATAATAAAGATACTAAATAAAAAATAATAATCAAAGCGAATGCAATGGTTGATCTAACAACGAAATTAAAATAAAATTGTTAATTTAACAAACCTCAAAGCCTTTTATTTCCATATTTGGTGGTTAGGTGGACATGGTTGATTGACAAATATAGCGATGGAGATCAACCTGCAATAAAATTCAGAGCAATACTTGACGGAGAAAAGGAGGGGTGTGAATTCATCAAGAGAATACCTGATGCAAGAAATACATCTATCTTAAAACTACAATTTCTAGCAATTCAACATTAAGAATACAAAAGTTTTTTTTTAACAGAAATTTTCATTATTTCGTTACAAAGCCAATAAGCCATAATTGTAGCCAAATCCAACATCATCATAATTTACAAAATAATAATAATAATAATCCATCTCGGCAGCTGCCAATTGTTGAGTTTTCATGTTTTTTTTCACTCCTACACATTTAGGGCTCGTTTACTAATCCGGAATCAGAATGAGAAGGAGTTAGAATCACGGAATCAGACTACAATTGATGATATTTACTAAACTATAAGGAATGAGAATCAGATTCCCATTCACGATGTTTACTATGTTAATGAATCGAAATCAAAAAGTAGACAATTACTATAATACCCTCAATAATGATGAGAATAATTAATATTTTTATAATTAATTTAAAACATGTTTTTAAATTAAATAATAATCATCTAGAGAAATGTTATAATAAAAATAAACATATTTATTTTAATTTAATAAAAAATGGTAACGATGGTGAAATTTATATAGAAAAATATAATTGAGATAATTTTAGGTGATTGTTTATTGTTTAAAACAAAATAAATTATTAAAAAGTTGTTATAGGTGATGTCTTATTAAATTTAAATATTTTAATTAAGTGAATGATTAATTAATTATGAAACTGATTTATAGCTGAAATAGAGAAAATGGTAAGAAAAGATAACGTTAAAAGGAAGGATAAAATAGTAAAAAAAATCAAATATTTTTGTAATATTATTCAAACATAATCGTAATGGGATTCTTTAGATTTTTAGACTGAATCAAATTTTGGAATGATTCATGATTTTGAGGCAATTATCACAAAAACTGAATGATTACAAGATGTAAGTAAACAGTGGGAATCAGAATCAAAGTAGCGATTACGATTCCTTCATTACTATTACTGATAAGTAAACGAGCCCTTAGATAAATTTAATTGAAAAAGGTAGGTTTTGCAAATAGTGAAAATTGATGGAGGGTAAAATTGTCTTACAAACTTTCCTCAACATACCTCCTTTTAATATAGTAAGGATATTTGAATAAATAAAAAGATCATTAAAAAAACCAAAAAAAAAAAAAGAACATATACAAATGGTTCAAAATTAGAGTCTCAAGACCTCAACTCGAACATTTTTCAACTCAACAAATTAGGAAGATAATCAATATATGTTCTCCAATCCAATCTAAACACATTTTATTTTAATATTTGAAGTGTCCATATCAATTTATATATATTTCTATTAATTTTAAAGAACAACCACATGCTGCGGTAAAAAAAATGCAATGACATAAAAATAAGGTCTCTAATATAAAAATTGTGAGAGAAGAGTAAATATTTTTAGATTGAATTTTTAGAGGTCAATTTTCTTAATTTTTGATTCAATCTCAGTATTAAAAATAAAGATGAGTCGATTCAATGGAAGAAGAAAGAAACATAAATAACATTAAAAATAACAAACAATTAAAAAACTGAAAATTTAATAATGTCTGAATTTTTTTGATTATTTTTTATACCAACTACGCATAGCACAAAACAAAGACAACAGAACTTGAAAAAAACAAAAAGGAAAAAAGACCTCAACAACAAAACCAACTGTAATAAAAAAAAACAAAAGAACCAACTCAGATGGGAAAATCCCCGACAATGCCAGAGCAAGATGCCCTATTTGTGAGCCAATCCGTTGCCGAATCTTCGAACATACAAAGATCTAGAGCAATCTGCTAACCTCAAAATCTCATAATTTGGATGATCTACTTCTGAAATATCTATAGATTATCCTCTTACAAATTGCAATGGCTTCAACTGAGCAAGGTTATCGAAACGTAAATCGAATCGTGAATCGTTTTCTTAAAAAAGTAAATCGTGAATCGTAACAAATCGTGAATCGTAAGATTCAATTTTTCTTTTTATTATTACTTAAATATTATATATTGAGAAAATATAGATGAAATATGGATAAATAACATTAATATTCATATCTATACTACCTCTAAAAGGGGCTTAAGGGGAAAAAATTTTGAATTCTCTTTTTGCCCCCTTTTTATTTTATTTATGAATATTCAATTTTTATTTATTATTAATTAAATATTATATATTGAGAAAATATAGATGAAATATAGATAAATAACCTTAATATTCAATTCTATACTACCTCTAAAATAGGCTTAAGAGGAAAAACTTTTGAATTCCCCTTTTGCCCCCTTTTTATTTTATTTATGAAGATTCAATTTTTATTTATTTATTATTTATATATTGAGAAAATATAGATGAAATATAGATAAATAACTTTAATATTCATATCTATACTACCTCTAAAAGGGGCTAAAAGGAAAAAAAACTTTTGAATTCCCCCTTTGCCCTCTTTTTATTTTATTTATGAAGATTTAATTTTTATTTATTTATTATTAATTAAATATTATATATTGAGAAAATATGGATAAATAACCTTAATATTCATATCAACACTACCTCTAAAAGGGGCTTAAGGGGAAAAAATTTTGAATTCCCCTTTTTTCCCTTTTTTTTTTATTTTATTTATGATTTTCTTGAATAAAAATGAATTTTTAAAATTTTTAGTTTAAAAATTTTCATGAAGTAGGAATCCATGTGTACACTCTACCTTCCCCTACAACTTCAATATATTACATGGGGATTTCTACACTAGGTCTAAGAGGAGAAACTTTTGAATTTTCCTTTTGCCCTTTTTTATTTTATATATATATATATATTTGAATTATTGATTTTTTTGAATAATAATGAATTTTTAGTTTGAAAATTTTCATGAAGTAGAAATCTGTGTGTACACTCTATCTTCTCTACAAATTCAATTTATTAAATGAGGATTTAAATCCAACGATTCATTGTGAATAGGGGGCTTTAAAGGAGAAACTTTTGATTTCCCTCCCATTTAAGTTATTAAACTAAATTTTATAAATTTAAATTCTATTTTATAAACTAATTATAATAGGTTTTAAATAAAATTAAATGAACGTAATGCAATACCCATTTAAATATTTTAATTCATAAATGAGTTAATGTTAAAAGCATTGAAAAATGAACATTCATGAACTAATTTCTTGAAAATTTCCCATTCATATTAAATGGATTGATTCATAATGCATGTATCTTTCAAAATAAATGGTTTTGTTGTTTTCTATACTTGCAATTTCTATTATAAATTTGTGTCCTGGAGATGGACATTGAGGACAAGAGGATTAAGAGGCGATTTTCAAGTTAACGGCCTTAAGTTTAGTGTATGAGTGAGGATTAACGAATTTCAATGTGTTTATTAGTCATTCTCTTTCCTTTTGTGTTCCATTATTTTATGTTATGATTGTTACTATAAATATTGTTCTTATTGACGTCGTTGTATTTCAACGAGTTCAAAATTCTAGCAGAAGATTGGTTTATTTTTAGACAATCTCTACATGGACAAAGTGAATTCAAACAATGGAAATAGAAAAATAAGTTTTCATTTGATCGAACCAAATATGAGAGAGAGGTTGCGTTCTCAGACAAGTTCAACCACAAACAAGGGTCTCAAAGGTTTGAAAGAGATGAAGATGGAAAGGCTAAAGAGATTATCAACCCCGAAATCAGCATCATTTTGAATATTATTTTTAATTATAAATTGGGATTAATGATTGCCCTTTGCATAGAAGTAGTGAAATGAGTTGATACGCACGTGTAATTTTACATATTGCAATTTTAATTTTTTCTAAAAAAAACTAAATAACCTATTATGGTGAATAAACTTAAAGTGAAACAAAATTTGAGAAGTGTACAAGTCATTATCACAGTGCATCTCGATCTCTCTGGTTTGGTGATCTTTGGGTTATATATGAAGGGATTGATCAACTAAATTAGTGGAATATCATTTAGTAATCAAATTAACATTTAATTAAAGATCTATTAATATCATGCAATTTGTGATAAAAACATGTAGATTCATGCTTGTTTTCGAAAATAAAAGGTTTTTCACTTTCATTGAGTAATAAACGGAGAATTTGTTGGAGGTTTCTTTACAACATCAATCCTCAGCAACACCGGATCTTCTACGCTATTTCCCGATCGATCAAACGAAATTTGATTGTGGGATCAAACTTTAGAAGAAATTAGGAAGAAGAAAAAAAAAATTCTTCCCAATTTTGATAGCAAAATCGGCAAAGGGTGCTGGGGGGAAGGACTAGAGAATTTAAATTTTTAAGGAACTGAGTTGTGTGATTTATGAATAATCCAAACCTCCTATTTATAGGCTAATGGAAAATTTAATCTCATTAAAATATTCAATATAAATAAATATAAAAAGAAAAATATTCTCTTTCCATTATCTTGGTATATTCGAAAATATCATAGATAAATAAGAGGTTATTTTCTTTTCTTTTATTTGATTTATCTTGGGTAAATAAATCTATGTAATTATTTTAGGATATAGTTCAAATGTATATTTTCCCAAAATTATACATATGGCCGAAATTTACAAGATAGATAATTAATAAATCAAATTTATTTAATTAATTATATTGGGCCAATTTCAATTGGGTTCATTAATCCAATTGGGCTTCAAACTCTTTCTTAAATTAATAAGTCCAACTAAATTAATTTATTTATTAATTACCATTAAAATAAAACATTTTTATTTAAATAATTAATAATATTAATATTTTCTCTCAACTAAATATTATTAAATGATATTTTAATTATTAATTTCCATTAAATAAACTCATTATTTAATTAATTAACAATTTTAATATTAATTAATTTTAATTATTAATTTTCGTTCAAATAAAATTAATTATTTAAAACAATTAATAATTATCAATTAATTTCAAATTATTAATTACCATTTAAATATACTCAATATTTAAATAATTAATAATATTTCATTATTAATTTCCTGTTTAAATAAACTCATTTTTTAAACAATTAATAATGTTTATATATTAATTACCGATTAAATATACTCAATATTTAAATAATTAATATTGCCTATTTAAGTAATTCACCTTACTTAAAATTTCCATTTCTTCTACTTGTTTTCGCGACTACGATATTTGGGCTAGCATAAGGACTCAATGGACCTATAGATCAGGCTTAATAATTAGTTAATTAAGTGATTAACTCATAATTAGTTAATTACTTAGTGCTCGTTTGGTAACCTTTCCAATTTCTGTTTCTTGTTTTTATTTCTTATTTTTTAAGAAATTGAGTTGTTTGGTAACTCTTCTTGTTTCTTGTTTCTCATATTTTTAGAAACACTTCCCAAAATTGTATAGAAATTTTATAAACAACAAATTCTTGTTTCTTATTTCTTATTTCTCTTTCTTGTTTTCAAAGTTTTCAACACATTAATAAACTATTACGTTGTCCCGTTTTGAGTTATAAAATATATCATAAATATCCAAAAATTATATTAATATAATATTTTTAAATATATCATTAAAAATTGTAAAATTTTCAAAAAATATATATTTTTTTTAAATGAGAAACAAAAACAAGAAATAGTTACCAAACACATTTCTTTTTTTTGTTCTTCCAGAAACAAGAAATAAGAAACAGTTACCAAACATGTTTCTGTTTCTCTTTTACAAAAAAACAGGAATAAGAAATAAGAAATAGAAATAATAAACAAAATATGGAAACGAGGAAGGTTACCAAACAGGCCTTTACTATCTAACTATGAATAACTCCACTATAGATTCATAGCTGAAATCCCCTAACTATAGATGAGTTATGTCCATTTAGTTTATCTTTATTTATATATGTTATATATCCTTCACGTGGAACCCTTATAATTACAAGTGGATTAAATTTACCGTTTTGTCCTTGTAATTACCGTTTTGTCCTTGTAATTACCGTTTTATTCTTGTGTTCCCGTTGATTCTCCAATGAACATTATCTTTAGTCAAACTAGAGATATTATACTTCAGTGATCAATAGAAGTCGTGGAGTCACTTGTTCATGTTTCAAATCAATACCTCAAGAAAGTTTCTTAAAGTTCCTAAAATGTTTAGGTATCGCACTGATACCGTTAATTTATAGGAAAGTTATGAATTCCATCTCGTGAAAATGTGTTCTCATCTACTTATCAAGTTATGTTCCCAAAGTAGGAGTGTATTGAGCGTTCTTACAGATCGCTCTCAACCATGTGAATCAAAGAACATAACTCCACATTTCACTCAGGATTAAGATCTGTCACGGTTGATAAACTTAGTTTGGTATTCGATCATTTCTCGTAAACAGTACTAATGAGAAATTTGATCCAACACCATGGTCCTGTCTTATACAATCGACATTGCATATGATACTTCCATTTCATGTCACCCACATGAATGATCAGGATTAGATCATTTTTCTATAAACAAAATGTGAAGCTATCAACAGTGTTACCAGAATAAGGTTCCCAAACGTTATCCATTTACTGTAGACACTTTTAAGTTACTCATCTCAACTTTAATCATCTCCTCTCGTATGACTCACATACTAAGTCGTGATTTCATAAGAGTGACTTAGGGTTTTACTATTTAAATGTTTGATATTTATATATTTCCATATATTCTTAATATTGTCAACTGAATCAATATAGATAATAGAAAAAGCTTATGTTTATTTATTTAATTTATTCGAAATAAATTATCTTTATTAAATAATTACAAGTTATAGGACACACTTGTCCTAGATCTTTGGAGATTTGACTTGTAATTCCAATCAAACTGGATGACTATCAACTATTTAGCCATGATAGTCATTTTAATACTTATCAGTGACGTTTTCATCTGTTTACGCGTCAATAGAACATTATTTATATTTGTAAAGACTCGAAATTACATATATTTTAAATTAGAATTAAAAGCAGCGGAAGTCTAGAATTTTAAAAAAATCGGCATAGTGCCATTTGTATTTCAGACTAGCCAAAAACCTGTTTACAAAGTTCCCAAGGCAGAAAAAACAGTAAAAACTATGGAATGCGCATTCTCTAAATTCTAAGTCCCAAAATGAACCAAAACACATGATGAAAACATAAATGCTCTCATGAGCTCAAAATGCATGTTCTAAGTGCAAATAACATAATCCAAAAAGGAAACTAAAGTCTTTGCATTCCAAGAATGCCAAAAATGCCTAGTCCATTGTCCTTCCATCATCATCTCACGATCACGTGGCACCACCACCTCTATCGCGACCTTTATCATGAGGCGTACCTAAAAAACATTAAAGTGTAGCAACGTTAGCATAAAAATGCTAGTGAGAGTAATATGAGAGCATGTAATCCTATGGACAAATTTCACATCGAAAATTGTGTCCAAAAGTCTTTGCATGCTCTCCAATGCCCATACTATACTCCTAAACACCCTAAACACAAGATCAAACAAAAATCTCAATTCCACAAGCCATTGGTCATTATCACATAAGTATTATCAATCATACTCGACATCAAGGTAAACTAACTATCAACAACATTCATGACAAGTGCAAATACAAAATCATTTCGAAAAGACACTACCAACAATATCCATATACTCCATCAAAAGTAAGTCCGAGTATATCCCGAAGTTTTCAAGTAACGGGGCATATACTCCATCAAAAGTGAGTCCGAGTATATCCCAACGTTGTCAAGTAAGGGGCATATACTCCATCAAAAGTGAGTAAGAGTAGAGTTCATTGTTTCACATTTCATTCTACACACACATACTTCATCAAAATAAGTCAGAGTATGGTACTCAAGCCCAATAACAAGTTCTTTACCACAATCAATATATCACAAAGGAAACAAAGTACATGCGCGATAATATTACTAAACCATACCATTCCATTTCAAGAAAAGCAAGTAAGGTACGTTAAGAATCACACCAACGGGAACGGAAGCAACCGACTACTCACAATGCAATCCAACATTTAGCCTCCCGTTTTCAAAGTTCCGAATTCTCACCCTTAGGCCAAAATTCTCCAAACTAACCCAAACATTTTACCTTACCTCAAACCAATCATTTCCAACATCGACCAAGTTTCCCGTATCGAATCACTTCCTAAACTCCACAATGACAAACTCGGGAATTAAAGCATGAACACTCACACCCGATGCATCAAAATAACCAAAAAAACCTTTTGTGGTCCCAACACCCACAATTCCGTCTTATACTCAAACGAACAACAACGTTAATGACAAATGGCCATAAGATCACATACACCCACATTAAACTCACCTTGGCCATGTAGATGATTTTTACACGTCGGAGGATCGAACTTGCGTACGGTTACCAAAACCTACAATTCACATACACCTAACATGCATTAATTTCACAAATTGAGTAACAAAAGACATGAGACTAAAATGAAACCCAAAACAGCCCGGGAAAGGGGTCATGTAGCTCACGGCCAAAGGAAGGAAGAAGAGGGGAAATGAATTTTCGGGTTCTAGGCAATTTAGGCACAATCCGGGCTCGATTCAACATTTTTCAAGTACTAACTATCAATGGGTAACATTAATTAAAGGGTCGGGGTTCGATGCTTCCACCCAAACTAAAAGAAACACAAAAATTAAACACTTTTTAGGCCATACTAATAGTCCACGGCTAAGGTGGTGAGGGAAACCGAGTTTTTTGCTTGGGCTTGGTTTATAGTTCAAGAGATATCAAAGATTTACTCCCCAATGGTTTTCCAACACCAATTAACAACAAAATTTGAAAGAAGAGGAAAAATCAACAAGTTTGAAACTCAAATCCATGGAAAAGTTTCAAATTCCACCTTTCTAGGGCTTACCTTAGAGGGAGAGATGGCCCTTGAGACTACAATGGGTAGAAAGCCCTTGTCGAGACCTTTCCAACGCATCCAGAATCACGCGAAACGGCCGAGAAACGAAGCCGGGCCAACACTTTTTTTCTCTTATCTTTTTCTTCTCTCCTTGCTCGGGTTGGGGGGAGGTTTGGAGGTGTGTTTTTGTCTTTTTGTGACTTGAGGAAGGAGATGAATAGTTTAAAGATATCCAAATGACGAAAATACCCTTCCTTGAGTTTTTTTCTTCTTAAATGAACCCGTCCTTGCTCAGAATTATTCTATCTAACAACTATGGACTTAAGCTAGCTAAAAGTGATTAATGATTATTAATTGGCCCCTTAATAATCATTAATGATCCGAACCTTTAAACAAAGCAAACAGATATTAAATTCTAATTTAAAATTAATTACTTGAACTAAATAAACTAAACTAAAATAAATAAAATAAAACTAAAGTAAACTAAAATAATAAATAACTGAACTAAATATAATAAAAAAAAAAACGGGACGTTACAATATTTTTCTCCCTAAAATTATTGAAATTTTTGTGTTGTATTTTTTTAAAGTTTTGTGCAAAATGGAATACATCTATATTATATTAAAATGAGCTAACATGGAGAATTTTTTTTTTTTTACATACTATAACTTTTTTTCAAATCTTTCAATTACCATTCATGTCATTATATCTACCCTTTTCATATCTTTAATCTTTAAATTACCAAAAATATCATTGGATTAAAAATTTTATGTTTTTACCCTCATGTCTGAAAGGTAGTAGTTCTATCAATATAATCCGTACTGATTTCAGCATTCATTTTTCATAAACTTATTTTTTAATTAATTATAACAATTATCATTAGTTTTTATAAAAATGATTTAAGGCATCATTTCATATGTAATTTGCAATAACAAAAATAACTTCAAAATAAATAATAAACAATTTTATTATGGGCGATTTTCACCGATGAGATGATATATTAACAAAAAAAAGAAGAAGAACTAAATACGTCTTTTGAACTTACAATAGCCAACACGAGCATGGCTCAAGTGGTTAAGCAATCTGCTCCCTTCTCATAAAGTTGAAGGTTCGAGTCTCCCCTCCCCCAATTTGACGTAATATCTAAAAAAAAAACTTACAATACATTGTCTACTGATAAAATCTTATTATATATAGAACTTTGTATTATAAATATTAAAATTGAAAAGAAAATAAAGAAATTTATAAATTTTCAATAAGCAAATATATGCAAAAAAAACAAAAAGTTATATAGTATTGCAACCTTAAAAAACAAATGAAAAAAAACATGTTAGTTAGTAATTAATACACATATAGCAATAAATAGGAGAATAGCACATAAAATCTAACTAAAAGACTGGCTAAATTCTAATAAACTATTCGTATATTGAGATAAGTTGCAATAATTTATCATTAATTAACTTATTCGGTATTTTCTTATCTTATTATTAGTTTTCAAAGGATATGTTACTTGAACAAAATATAGAAAAGTGATTAGTATATAGTAACAACTATTAGATTTTCCTCCTAAAAAAACAAAGCTTACATGAAGTAATTAATTAATTAGTAGTAATAGTTACTACTACTAGACATTAAAATATACTAATCACATTCTTAATTAGTAGACTCTAACTACTAAATTTTTTCCATTTATATGTTTCTCAAAAGATGATTGTTTCAAGATATCTCATCTCATGAAAATAATACTCCAAAAAATAAATCGATTTTGTTCAAACTTTATTTTTGAAAAATAAATTAACCTTATTTTCTTAAGCAAGGACTCATATTACTATATTGCAATAACCTCCTCCATTATTAGTATTGATAATTGATAATTATTTATATTTAGTGTAAAATTTCCTTTTTTTAAAAAAAATTTATGATTCTCTAGATTCTATATTATTATTTTAAAATTAGAAAGGGGACTTGATCTTAAAATATGATTAATTATAAAAATTATGTTCACCTTTCAAATAAAAAATTCTCCTACAATACAATATATAATTGTGTAGGAATTGAATCGATTATAAATAATAAATAATTACTAAAATGTTGGAAAAATAAAAAAACAAAACAGTATACACATAAATTAAATCATTAAATTTTAAAATATTGAAAAGAAATATACGTGCAACGCATTTAGTATAAATTTAGAACATTAAAAACTTCAAACCTAACCCTTCTTTATATAAATAAAGGGGCGTTTGGTATGCAGACATTGGCCATGTGAATGAGTTTTTAATACCCATTCCGTTGTTTGGTTCAACCTATAATTACCATTGGCATTCAATTCTCATCTTAATCCCCTTATAATTAGGGATGGGCTCGGGCAGGTTCGGTCCGGTTTTGCCCAAAACTTTGGACCAAACCGGTCACTTCAGTTTAAGAAAATAGTGAACCGATCGGTTCACTTTTTTTAAAGGAACCGATCGGTTCAATTTTCTTCGGTTCGTCGGTTCGGTTTTTCGGTTTGGACCTTTACCCCCTTTTTTTAAATATGTTCCATATTATTAAAAAAAACTATTTTTTAATAAAAATTCATGCATATATTATTAAATGAAATCCAATTTTACATCTATTATAATTTATGCCTATATTATTAAATAAATTTAATTTCAATTAACACAAATTCACATCAAATTTAAATTTCCACACCTAATAGTTTAATTTCAAAATAACATCCAATTACAATTTTCACACGTTATATAATTCAATTAATATTGAATTTTAATTTCCACACCTAATATGATTAAATTAATATAGAACAAAAGAAGGAAAACGAATTATGTTTTTTTTTTAAAATATATATTCGGTTCGGTTAAATAACCGAACCGAACCTCCCAAACCGAAGAAATTCGGTTTTCTTTAAAAGCAAACTGAGAAAACTAATTGAACCGGTAAAACTGGCCCGAATTGCTTGGATTGGGTCGGGCCGGGTCAGTTTCTTGGTTTGGCCGGTTTTGTGCTCAACTCTACTTATAATTAGCATTGGCATTGACACTAACATTAGTATTGACATTGACATTTAATTAAATCATATTCCTTCCCACAAAACACAACAATCATATTCCCATAAATCCAAATTCCAGTACACTCCAAACATAGGCGTCATATTCCCAGGCATTTGATTCTCATTCCAGCACATTCCAAACAAAGGCATTAAATTCCCATCAATTTTATTCCCAGATATCTAATTTCTAGATATTTAATTCCGATTCTCGCATACCAAACGCCCCCTAAAAGTTGCGAGGCACAACATATTGACAGCCCATAAACTGATATTCTATTAAATTATTATTAAAAAAAAGCAGCTCAAAAGTTTGAGAGATTATTCAGAGAGGCCGCCTCAATAAGGCTGCCTCCCAAATGCAGGACACGTGTGATTTTGAATGTTTTTTTTTATATTCGTTCAGCAGGATTTAACGGAAGGAAACAGAGTGAAATATTTATTTTAAAATATGTTTCATTTTTACTTTTTCCTCGGAACCATCAAAATGTGGAAGTCTTTTTCCGTAACTTGTTTTCCTTTTAATTCAAAAAATGGAAAAATTCTAAAACTGTTACCAGAGAAAGAAACAAATTTATGTAATATATTTTAACATTTTTAATAAATAAATAATAAAAATTTGAGATAATAATAATAATAATATGTTATGAGTGTATTTTTTTTTACATCTACAATATATATTTTATCTCATAAATACAGTATACAATTAAAATGATCAAGTATCTTTTTAAATTAAAAAATATATTTTATAATAAAACTGATGTAAACTTTAAAAAATTATACGTGAATATTTTTTTATAAGTTATTTCATATTATTAAAAATATGATATTAGAAAGAACTCGATGATTTTTGAAATAATTGCACCCATGACCACATTAATTCACTCAAATCCACTTTTCATGGTTGTTTTGTTTTTATTTCAAAATTACCCAATAACCACCATAAGAGGCTTTAATGGTTGCTAGCGAAATCCAAGGTTACGGTTTTGCCCTCGTAGACTCTCTCAACTACATGTGATCATATCAAATCTTAAATGTATTTTTTCCTTTATTTATTTAATTAAAATCAATCTTAATTGATTTGATCAATCTTTATTTAAGGAAAACCTAGATTTATTCTTCTCTTTTTCCCTCCTCAACCGTTTCTCTTTGCCTTCTTTCTCATCTTCTCCGTTTTCTCTTTTTTTTTTTCACGTTCTGTAGCAATCCCTAACGAAAATTTCCAAAACACTACATTTATTTATCTTGTCAAGAAGGTTCGGCGAAAATTTCTTTCAATCCGGAATCTCATTGCTTGTTGATGGAAGTTATTACTAAATCCAAAGTTAGGGTTTATTTAGACGTCAAATCCGACAATGATGTTGCATTCCTGGAAACTTTTCTTTTTGATAATTTTTCCGCTGTTGTGTCTATTATGGTTGATATTAAAAAACCAGTTTCTATTCTTGTACAAGTTGACTCTATTAGCAACCATCTCAATCCCCTCATTCAATATCAGCCTGGCTTTGATTTAAGTGTTTTATAGCAATCCCAATGATTTTGATGTCGACGAGGCTCCTGCTGGTTTTCCGGAGAAGAAAAGCAACGTTGATTCTTGACTTTTTTGGCTTCTACTACAGGTTTGTTTATCTATAATTCACCGTTTATTTAATATAAATCGTTTATTGAGAATAAACTGTTTATTAAATATATACAGTTTACATGGCGGTTTTACTGATTTTTTTTTCTTTCCATTTTTGAATTGAATTTTCCTGTTTTGTTTGTGAATTATGTGAAATTGAACATTGTTATGAAATAGGTTTATTGCAGAAATTGTAAATCAATATGGGAAATCTTCGCTTTTGTCTCTTGTTAAAGTGTTTGATTCTGTTCTTGTTGTGTATGAAGGCTTCTGCAACTTAAAACAGGTTTTTTTTCAATGGATTTTGGTTCAAAGTGTTTTTTGTTATACTGATTATCAAACATTAATGTAAAAAAATGATGATTTTGGTAAAAATGTTGTAGGTGGATCTGAAGCTTGAAGATATTTGTTTTTTTAGATTTATTTTTATTTTTTCTTTTACTTTTTGTTGTAGTTTTATTTCTGTTTAGATTTGATTTTTTCATTAATTTTGTAAAATTTAAGGGATTTTAAAATTTTCCTTAAATTTTGCACAAATTAAGGAGAAATTAAATCGGGGTATGTTTTGTCTTTTCACATGTAATTTAATTTGGCCGGCGGCGGCTTTTGGGTACTTTTGATATATTTATATATATATATATAAGATACGGTTTTCTTGAAATTTCTATTTATTAAATGGTTATTACCGAAATTAACCATGATTTTTCTTAAAATTATTTATCTGACTGAACAAGTAAAAAAAGGGAGGGTTTCAACTTCATTTTTTTATTCCAATCGCGAAACGTACGTTTTTTATAACCTTGCAACTGAGTGAAAGTTCGGCATCGTTTTGCAACCAGCAAGTATCAGAAGTAAGTGATAAAACCTTTAGATTTAAAGATTTTTGATTCGAATCAGATTTTGAATCGCCATTTGGAGACCATCCCATCAACGAAATACTTTCATGGAGGCTAGGGATAGTCTCCGTGAGAGAGAAAATTCCGGAGTATGAAGAGAAACGAATTTTTCTCTTCCTTAATCAAATTATCCTTATCATATCGTTCTTCGCTAATTGGTCAAGCTACTCATGCTCAAATTCTCAAAACCATAATTCCTCCTCTTCCTTCTTTCCTATGTAATCATTTAATTAACATGTATTCAAAGCTTGATTATCTTAATTCAGCTGAATATGTTCTTCAATTTACCCCGTTTCGCTCCGTTGTTACCTGGACGGCGCTTATCGCCGGCTCCGTTCAAAATGGTCATTTTGCTTTTGCTTTACTTCAATTCTCTAATATGCTACGTGATTGTGTTCGCCCCAATGACTTTACTTTCCCTTGTGTTCTTAAAGCCGCAACTAATTTTCGATCGTCTGTGATTGGGAAACAGATTCATGCTCTTGCAGTTAAGGAGGGATTGATCAATGATGTCTTTGTTGGGTGTAGTGCTTTTGATATGTACTGTAAATTGGGTCTTTTAGAGGATGCGTCTAAGGTGTTTGATGATATGCCTCACCGTAATCTTGAGACATGGAATGCGTTTATTTCTAATTCCGTTCTCAATGGGCGGTCTAAAGATTCCGTTTTTGCCTTCATTGAGCTGTTGAGAGTTGGTGGGATTCCTGATTCGATTACGTTTTGTGGTTTTCTAAATGCGTGTTCTGATAAACTGGGATTGAAGCCGGGGTATCAATTACATGGATTCATTATCCGAAGTGGGTATGGGCGGGAAGTCTCTGTTTCTAATGGATTGATTGATTTTTATGGGAAATGTGGGAAGGTTGAATGTTCTGAGATTGTTTTCGAGAGAATTCGAGAGCGGAATAGTGTTTCTTGGTCATCATTGATCGCCGCTTATGTTCAAAATAATGAGGAGGAGAAGGCTTGCTCCTTATTCTTGCGAGGGAGGAAAGAAGAAGATAGGAAGCCAACTGATTTCATGATTTCTAGTGTGCTTTGTGCTTGTGCTGGTCTTTCAGAACTTGAACTGGGTAGGTCAGTTCAAGCACTAGCTGTGAAGGCTTGTGTTGAGCAAAACATCTTTGTTGGGAGTGCACTAGTTGACATGTATGGGAAATGTGGAAGTCTAGATAATGCTGAGCAAGCTTTTAATGAGATGCCAGAGAGAAATTTGGTCTCTTGGAATGCATTAATAGGTGGGTATGCTCACCAAGGACTTGCAGACAAGGCTCTGGCACTGCTCGAGAAGATGGCGTCGGTGGGCATGGCACCCAGTCATGTGACTTTGGTCTGTGTATTATCGTCTTGTAGCCGAGCTGGGGACGTGAAAATGGGGATGAAGATTTTTGAGTCAATGACAAGGAGGTATGATATGGAACCAAGACCTGAGCATTATGCTTGTGTGGTGGACTTGCTTGGACGTGCTGGAATGGTGGAGTGCGCCTATGAGTTTATACAAAAGATGCCAATTCTTCCAACAATCTCGATCTGGGGTGCTCTTTTATGGGCTTGTCGAATGCATGGAAAGCCAGAATTGGGAAAGATAGCAGCTGAGAAGTTGTTTGAACTTGATCCAAAAGACTCTGGAAATCATGTGGTGTTATCCAATATGTTTGCTGCAACTGGGAGGTAATCACAAGGATTCAACTACTATTTGAAAATGATGATAAAAAACTTCTTTTCGACTTTCTGTACGTGCCAACTAATCAAGAACAGCCTTTAAGTTTCCTTAAAGAATAAACAATAAGAATAAGTATAGAGTAACTCGTTCACAGTAAAGGCATTTCTCTTTTAACACAATCTCCCAATACAATTCCAAAAAATTGTTCCTCAAAACACATTTATACAACAACTTACAACAACTTAGGGTGAGTTTGGGATAGATTTTGAAGTGTTTTGCATCCACTAAAAACACTTCACAATTTTCTTATGATGTTTGGCTACATCATAAATATGCTTTTGAAATTTTTTAAAACACTTGAAAACATGATGTTTTTGGTGGCTCGTTTTGAATGGCCTTAAAAATGCCTTTTTGAACTAAAAAAAAGTTTAAATTTTTTGGCCGAAAAGCATTTTTGGACCCTCCTAAAAGTGATTCTTGAAAGGCCTCAAATGTTTATAGAAAAAACTGTTATACTAAAAAATACTTTCCTCGAAGTTCATCCCAAACTCGTACTCACCCTTAGACGCCAGCTTTGAACACATTCTTTGGAACTGCCTAATTTTATGTTTTCATTCAAAGAAATCTTTTAGAACTTGCTACCATTACTCAAATTTTAAGAAGAAACATAAGATGACTACTTCTAATTGTTACCTAGTCTGGTAAATTGATTGAATGACGAATTCAGGTGGGAAGAAGTGACTCTCATAAGAAATGAGATGAAAGAAGTTGGCATCAAGAAGGGTGCAGGATTCAGTTGGATAACTGTGAACAGCAGAGTTCATACTTTCCAAGCCACAGACACTTCTCATGAAATGGACTCTGAAATTCAAGAAATGCTAGCCAAGCTCAAGAAAGAGATGCAGGAAGCATGGTACATTACCGACTCCAATTATGCTCTTCTTGATTTCTAGAACCAATTAAAAATATCAGCAAGTTTTTGGTTGCCACGATGAGAAGAATGTGCTTTCCTTCAGCCACATTCCCGTCTCTTCTGGAAGAGAGTGGCAAATAACCTCAATGGTATGTGCAATATTTGCTGTTTTTTTTAGTTCATCTTTGTCACTAGGTACAGGAATTAATTAAGAGAGAACCATCAACAATACAATTTTTTTTTCCAGGAGATTGTTTGAAAAGTTGTCTCTTTGTTTTTTTCTTCTTTCTCTCTTTATTCTCAAATTATGATCTCGTTGTGTTAAGCTTCGATATATAATCAAAATAAACAGGACTTACCACTAATCTTGGTTTTTTTTTTTTTTTTACCATTTTTCATTCTTAAACATATTTTCTTGAAAGAATTGTTTTTTTATATAAAGAAATCATGACAGCTCACATGCACAAAACATTTCCCGGGCTTTTTTGGAGATATTAATTTAATCACGTTTCAAATCTTGTCTGCCTTGGAGTCTCTGGGTGATTCAATTCTTCAACCTAGAGGTGGCTTCGAAAATTTAAAATTTAAAAAGTCGCATCAAATAAATAAATTAAAATATACTACACAAGAACAAAATCCAAATTATTAAAAGATTATCAAAATCAATTTGAATTTTCATTCCCATCAATCATAAATAGAGCCTCTTCCCAAAATATCCATGCTACAAAATAGTAATTTAATACTCTATCCATTGTTAAATGCTAAATGTTGAGAGTTTTGACTTTTATTTAGGGGGTGTTTGTTTGAGAGTTTGGGATTGAGAAATGAGTGTGGAAGGGGTTTGTGAAACCATTCCCATGTTTGTTTCACAGAGTGTTCGGGTCAGCTTACGCGCACCATGACTAATCTCACGGACAACCACACGACCCTACAATACTTGGGGTCGGTAAACTCGTAGGATAATATTCTAGATAGGTGACCAACATGGTTTGAATCTATGACCTCAAGGTTGGAAAAGAACGTCTTGACCACTAATAACCATTTACTATTTTTAGAAATAAGGTACAAAAAATTACTGTTTACTCTAATTTCTCATACTTATTATCTGTTTCAATCCATCTTTTTGACAATTGAAATATTTATGGAAAGTCAGACAGGTTAATCTTGATGATTTTTAACTACAACCATAAAAATTCAAATATTGCAATTTTTTCTAATTTATATTTGATATATTAGTTTGAATTGAAATCATCTTGTGTTTCTATTTTTCTGTTTCTTTTTAGTTTGTTCCTGAATTTATAGTTTAGAGCTTTGTAAATATCTGGAAGGCCGGATAGATTTCCCCGCACCGAATTTCTTGAGCCTTCCCTGTAAAAATATCAATTTATTCAAAGTGATGACATATTTGTGGGGTGATGGCTCGGAGTTCTCTGTTGTGTTTGAAATTAGCATTGGTGTTGATTCATCTGGTTTTTTGATGGAGCTCTCTTTTAATTTGATGACCATTTGATTGAAGAAACCATAATTAAGCCTTGGTATGTTGTTTGCTTTTGGTTAGAATGTATACTTTGTACACCATTTGATTTTTTTTGTTCAGTATTTGTGTAATTTTCATCATTGCTTCAATTTAGAATTTTGCATGCCCTGCATTCTGTGTTAAGTACTTGCTATATTTCATGTTTAATATGTTTATTACCACAAAAGTGCTTCAATTGGTATAATATCTATGTTGATTTATTTGATGAAGAATCTAATTTTTTTTTACCATACCTTTGAAGTTATATCTTGCCTGCTTCTTTCATACGATAGTGTTTGACAAATTGCAATAATACCAGGATGATGCCTTAGAAAATAAATGATATGTTAATTTGATTGGGAAGTCTGTAAGTAATTTTTTTTAGAATTTTCTGTTTAACTCAGTTGTGCTGTGCAAATGTGAAGTACAACGTAGTAGAATATTTAATGTAATGTGTTTTTTTTTCCGTCTTACAAGGATCAAAACTTCCATAAACCACCAACCTACCAAGGATCCCGATTTTTTTTTTTTATATTCTTGTTGTTCGAAAGAAGGTAATTCTAGTTAATCAAAGTTGTTTCTTAGTTTTCTATGTTCCTCATTAGGAAGTTCTTTGTTCTCTTTTGCTTATTTTTTAATTGAAATATTTTAGTTTACAATTGACTAGTATCATTGCTTTGCTGGAGGAGGCATTACGAAAGCGGAGGTAGTTGCCAAGAAAGCTTTGAATGGCATAAAACCCCCTGCAACTTTGAGGGAGTATTATTTTGCTGCTCTGCTTGTATAATTTGGGCTGTGGCCTTGTCCTTTCAATGGGTTTGGTATGAAAGTATTTAGGGTTTAGGGTTAGAATGGCATGTGCAGGAAAAGAAGGGTTAGAATTTATCCAACAATCAGCTTGTTCAATCCTTTTTTTTGTTTTTTTTTTTTGTTAATTAACTTAAATTCTTTGGATGTTTGAGGTTGACTGTTAAAGATAGTTTTTCTTTCTCCTGTGTAATAAGATTGTATATTGTTTCTCACATGGCCATAAAATGCGGTTAAATTTTCTTACATACAAACGCTAATTAGGTTTTTGAGTATGTAATTTTATGTTCTTGGCTGTATGTGTTGTTTTCAAGACAACATTGTGTCTCTATGTTTTTCTTTCTACCCTCTAAACAGATCAATGACGTAGCTGCATTTTGTTTTGCTTCAAAGATGAAAAGCAAATATGCCTTTTTCACTGGCAATAGTTATTATTCTAATGAAGAAATCATTGTAATGAAGAAATCGGTGCAAGGATGGTTCCAAAATTGTAAATTTCTATTTCATCGGCTTTACCATTTCTTAGATGTATCAACTCTGATTTTGATTTACATTGTCATGAATTATAGTTTAATACACTAACAGATATAATAACAATGCAAAGGGTTTAGGCTTGTAATTTACATTGAAGTAACAATCTGTATCGAAACGATCTATCTCAGTGTTTGCGCCTAGGCGAGAGGCTCAACCCTTGAAGCGGGGCGAAATTATAAAGCGCCGCTTTTTAGGGTTTTTCTTCAGGCGCTAGGCGACAAAAGCGACGACTATTTATTTTTTTAAACAAGAGATCGAATTTTGTTTCACATGGCGAAGGAGAAGTCGTAGAAAAGAGAAGTAGGAATATTAAGAGAAGTCGAGGCCCATTCACATCTTTTGGGGATGTTTGACAAATATAAACTAACTTTCTATGCGTGACCTATCTTGTGGTGTTCATAAATCTGTATGTTCTTTCAACGTTCATCTTCTAGTTCTTTAAGAATAAACTTTGGTATTTATTGCTTTCCCAAATTATACAACTGTTCGATGTCGATCTCATGTTCATTATCGAGTTAGTCCCTACGGTGCAAAATTGCTTATTTGAGTAGTGAATGAAAATTTTGCAAGTAATTGAAAAACACCTGAAACTCTTTTTCCCTTAAAGATGATGTTTGTGGCCAGTGAGAAATATGTACGTATCCACATCCAGGTTCTAATGTTTGGTTTTAGTCATAAATATCATAATTTTAACGTTTGGTTTTACTGTGTTCTTTGTTCATCATTGATAATAGAATTCACTGTACTATGTTCTTTAACCAATTTTTCTTTATTTTGGTTTCCTTAGTTTTATTTTTGCAGGTTGTTTCCTACACTTTTGTCTTGTGTATTTGAATTACTATAGTTCTTCAACTGATTTTGAGATCATTTCACTGATTGACTGCTATACTATCGTGTGCTCACCTGTATTTGTAAATGTGATATTTCTACAGGGGGGCTTTTCTTGGAGAAATGTGGAGAGACTGAATTGTATAGAGCAGGTCAATGTTTTTATCTAGCCGGGTGCTATGACCGTGCTGCTGATGTATATGCAAGGGGTAGTTTCTTCTCAGAGTGCTTAAATGCTTGCACCAAAGGGTAATTGTTTGACATGTGTTTGCAATACATTCTCTCTTGGAAACATGATTGTCGTGTGTCGATAAACCAAGAAATAGGGAAACTTGAACAAGAGTTCCTAGAAAATTGTGCCCGTCATTATCACAGTTGTGGGGACAACAAATCCATGATGAAGTGTGTTAAAACTTTTCATACCGTAGATTCGATGCGTAACTTCTTGAAGTCCTTGAATTGCCTGGATGAGCTCCTATTGCTGGAAGAGGAATTCGGGAACTTCTTGGAGGCTGCAAACATTGCAAAGCCAAGAGGAGATTTGATAATTGTGGCTGATCTTCTTGGGATGGCAGGAAATTTTAACAAGGCATCCATGCTTCTTCTACATTATGTGCTTGCCAACTCTCTTTGGTCATCTGGAAGCAAAGGTTGGCCCTTGAAGAAGTTCGAACAAAAAAAAGAACTTTTGGAAAAGGCCAAATCCATTGCAGAAAATGACTCGAAAAATTTATACGAGTATGTTTGTGCAGAGGCTAACAGTTTATCAGATGAAGATCAAAGCTTGGATTCCATGAGAGGATGTCTAACTGCTTCTAAGAGACACAATAGTGTTAGAGGTGAAATGATATCTATTCAAAAGATTCTTGATGTTCATCTTCACTTGAACTCATCGAAATATACTTGGGAAGACGAATTGGTTTCTGATCTAACCAAGCATTCTGAGGGAATGATTTCAAAAAACCAGGTGTCTATTGAAACTATGGTTTACTTTTGGAATTGCTGGAAGGACAGTATTTTGAATCTCTTGGAGAGTCTTCAATGTCTTGCCACACAAGATGCAAACCCTTACGGTGAATTCTGTTTAAATTTCTTTGGTGTTTGGAGGCAGAATAGAAACTACATATTACTCAAATCTGATGCCGATTGGGTCAGTAAAGTGGATGCAAGATTCCTTCATAGGAACGACAAATCGGTTTCTATTGAAGCTGGACAGTTTATTTCCTCTGCTAGGAATTATTGGTGCTCAGAATTTCATACTTCAGGTATCAAGGTTTTGGAAAATCTTGAGTTCCTTCATAAATTCTCAATTAAAACCCGATTCTCAACATTCCGTCAGTGTAGACCTCTCACTCATATGTTTGAAGTTGCCAAATTCCTCTTGGAGAGCAAGCATCTGAAGCATGGATATCATGATAAGAGGAAATTGGAAACCTTTTGTAAATTGGCAACTGGGGGATTGCATAGTTTTTTATTTCCACCAGATTGTAAAGTATCATTGCAGGAGAATATGGTGTCTCTTAGAGCTACTAGTAGTTTTCAAACTCTTCAGAACGAATTTATTGCAGAGAACATTGGCTTAAAGAATCAACCAACTTATGGCTAAATTGGAAGGGTGACGATGATGATTCTTGGATGTGGCAAAGTTGAGAAAAAGTTATGTGAAAAAAGTGTGCAATGGTTGGCGGAGAATCCACCTTGGAGTGCATTCATTGAAGAGCTCTACAACAGTATGAGCACAGAGAATCAACATGGTCTTCCCACTAATAACAGAGACTATTCAAAAGAGTTGTCTCTCGTATGGAGGTTTCATGAATAACTGAGTGACACATACAATGCGAATTGGGTCATACATCGAGATTATATATCACCTTTCTGTTTCTTGTACCTTGTTGAAAGGCTTCTGACTATGGTGTCATCCTTCCAAGGATACTTCATCACTACAAAATCCTCTTTTGTTGAATGGCTTATACACCATCAAGGGAAGACCGACACACACCCCATTCTAGGAGCTCAAACCCAACATACTTTTCAACCCACCCTTAGATTCCTTGCTAATATAATTCGGCAATTTCTTTTCAACATGAAAGACACGGCAGACTGGACAAAAACGCATGGAAATGTAAAGGACTACTATCCGGCAGTGGTGCGAAAATTGGTGGTTGTTGCATGTTTGCTTCATAGCAACTTTGGGATTTTCTTTGATATATTTAGAAGTCTGCTGGGTTTTAACTTTATCACTGAACATCTACCTTGGGAATTTTGCAATGCGCTTAAGAGAAAGCGGAAGTTCAATGGACCAATGGATAATTTAAATATGTTTGCTGAATTCTTCAAGAAAATTGAAAATCCGATGGTTATTGTGAGTTTGGCTGGAAATCACAAACAATTCATTTGTAGAGATGCCATTTTTATTGACATGAAGATCAATCATTGCATGGACAATGTACTCACAATCATTGTTTCCATGTCTGGTAAATCAACTTGGTAACTTCTAATTGACATCCCTTTTTCTCATGAAACCATCTAGAGAAATGGATTCACCATTTAACTATTGCAAAAAGCAAAGAGCAGGAGATTACTTTTGTGGATGGAGAAAGATTCTTAGAGGCGGAAGTGGATGGCGTTCTTGATGAATTAAAATTACTTTCTACTGCTTTAAGTATGAAGTAAGTTTGTATGAACTCTTCATTTTGCTTCTGTCTATCACACAACACAAAATTCATTGTTAATTTATCACGGAGTGATGACAGTTATTTCAGTTTGCTATATGTTTGAAATATGATAAACTGAAGCTAATATTCTGATGTAAATAATTATTTTTCTTCAGTGAGCCTGAGAAAAATGTACCACAAGTGGGATCAATTTCAAAGAGGATAAAGTTGGAGCCTATCTTGAGTAAACTTCTAAATGTAGATCATAAAACAGAAGCAGGTGAGACATCAAGTTCTAAAAATGCAGAAGATCACAAGCACGGTGAGCAAGATCGTAATTCCGGCCCTGCAGAAACTACAGAACTGGAGCCTGTTAAAGATGAGACTGTCTCATCCCAAAAGAAATGCAGCATCCAAGGAACTGGCAACAAAGGAAAAGGAAAAGGCAAGGCGAATAAAAATAAAAAGGGAAAAGGCCGCAGGAATTAAATTTTAAGGTAGCTTAGAAAAACACATTATGGGGATAGGCCATCTTTTGAGATTCTTTCCCCATGCTTTCATGATTGTAACAGACATATTCTCTATTTTTTGGTTGTAGTGTGAATTGGTAATATGTTTATGGATATGTAATATTTTGACTAGTTTCCAATAAGGTAAAATCTATTGTCTTGGCAACTTTAGCAATTGGTCACCTTTGTATTTTAGTTCTGATTCCCTGAGTTACATTTTTTTCTTTCTAATTATTATTTTGCGGGTAATGAGTTTTAACTTTAAAGTAAATGAGTGAGAGTTCATAAAGATGTCTGTTAAAGAACTATTAATGCCACAGTTATATTGATTTTTTTTAATATATATAAACTATTGCAACATAATATATGAAATAAAGTCTAAAGAGCAATTTGCCTAATAATTGTAGCTGCAAATATATTTTTCAAATTGACGTGATTACGAATCAATATCATATCTCGACAGTATTATTCCAACCTCGTTACACTAAATGCTATATTTTACCAATGGTTTAGATTGTTTTATAATTAAAATATAGAAAGAATAGAAGTTGGTTGCTAACGAATACTTAATAAATAACCAAAACATCTAATCAATGAAAACAATCAATCTGGCAGTTCTTTTTCATTTTTGTATCCAATCTGGTTTTTTGTTTCCTTTCTAAAATGTTGTGTCAGTGTTACTGTTACCTAGTGTGCTGCCAAATTTGTTACTTTTGGAAAGTAAGCAAGTGACCAATTCATCCATTACAAAAGAAATGGCTTTCTTAAACCACGTACAAAATCTGTTACATGGAGACGAAGCATTTTAAACTAATGCAACCAGAAGATTAGTGTTACTTAGCATAAAGTCTAAGAAATTGACGTAAAGAGAATCGATTGGTTTCAACTATTGAAAAATAGGAAGGTCATTCTTCGGCCTCTCGTGATAACTAGTACCGACGACTCCAACACTTGATATGCTACTCCCTTCAACTTCACCCACCATCTTTAGGAAGTAACTATGCCTGCATAAATCAGTGTTCAAAACTCACATGAGATAACCATGTCAAGTATTGTAGTATTACAATAAAAGTTAAGACCGAATTATACCATCTAGTGTCTGCTGTTAATTCAGGATGAAAGGCAGTTGCCAGTAACTTCCCTTGCCTCACTGCCACAATCACTTTACTTTCTGATCCTTTCTCCTGGAATATAAGAACCAAAATGTGAAACCAAGGAAAATATGTATAAGCAAACTCCAGTATGTCAGAGAAAGCTGGGATTTTTTTTATAAATCTATTGAACTTCATTTCACTACTAACTGTGTATAAATCAATTAGGAACACTGGCAACTTCTTATGCATACACAGATTACTTCAATTCATTTATTCGAATTAGTACCACTAGCATTGTACTCTACCTGAAAGGCGTCTACGTGTAAAAATTGAGTAAACATTGTACGGACCTCTTTGCTTTCACCAGTGGAATTTGAATGCAACGTAGAGTTAGAAGAGACAGGGCAGTGAGCTAGCACTTCGACTTCTGATCCAACGTCAAGAATTGCAGGAGCTCGGATGAAAATTCCACGAAACGTTTCCGGACCACCTTCTGCAGACGCGAGCTCTGGTATTGAGAGCTCTTCCTCAAAGCTTTGAAGCTAAATAATCACATTCTCCATAGATTAGGAAAATCTGAACTCAAGAAATGGATGGTGAACATAAAAGCAAGCTCCAATAACATATGATAGGCTTCTTATTACCAATCACTCAACAATGTATTTTTGTCGAGACAGAACAGAATATTCAGAAATAACATCTAACCCTTACTACAATGAAAACCATGAAGGTTCCTGTACATCTAGGCAGAACCCACCCTGCTTAATATATGAGAGAGATTAAATAAAAGTATGGGCTTTTTCAACAGATCAAAGTTATTATTTCATAGGATGAACAGTTAGTTTTGAAAATGTGTCAAATAGCATAGCTCAAAATTTCCAAATGATCCAACAATGCTCATGACCAAGTGTCCCAACTTTGCAGATTTATGGCTATATCTATCTTTTCAATATGATATGATTCAAGAAACTCCATGAAGCCATTCAATTCATAGGATGGCTGAAAGGGCAAACTTCATGTCTGTTACAATGTTTCCAATACATATTCCTTGCAACTTTCCAGGTCTTGTTTTCCCCCAATTATAGTTTATGCATCTTGGTAAATACAATCCATATGAGAATCAAGCAAGACCGAGAGAGTTACCTGACTGCCAAAGAAGTTTCTGTGGACCGTACAATCAAGGCCACCAACTAGTTCCTGCCCGCCTGTTTTCTGTCCTGAAAAAAAAATGGACCCATATCAAGGTTAAAACACATTTCAAGCATTGTTAGAAGCTTAGAAGTGGATTTGATCCGAAGGTGAAACATTGAGAAAAAAAATGGAAGGAAATCTACCAGTAGCTTTGTTTGCCAAAAAGATAAGCCCTGCACAGGTGCCCCATACTGGCTTCCCCATTCTAACAAACTCTTGCAAAGCCGGAAACTGCAAATACACAAAAAATCAATAAGAAGATAAATACTACACTCTGCGCAATGCCCATCAATATATAGAGAGTCAATTATTTCGTTAAAATTGGATATCAGATAAGTTGATTCTTCAACTTTTTCAGTTTTTTTGTGTGTTTGCTTTCATGTTTGTTAAATCACCACTAGACACAAAAGCTTAATAGAGTGTTGTGAGACATTAATAAATGGGAGGAAATGATACCACGACCTTCTACTCTGATTCCGTTTAAAAAAACATTTGATCCAAAAGCTTAAGCTATTTACAAATTTAGTCTTTTGATATGATCTCAATAACGTTATATAAATAAACAAGCATATATGCCTCCTGAAAAGTGGGAAAAGAAAAGAAAAACAGCATCTTTGCATGATTGTAAGCAAATAAAACTTGAGACAAGACTAACGAAAAAGCTGCAAATAAGTTATAAAAATATACCAAATTATGAAGGTCAGCAAGTTTAGCCATGGTGGTACTTTCCCCACCAGGGATGATCAAAGAAGCAACATTAAGAAGCTGTTCAGGCTTCCTTATCTCAAGAGCCTTCACTCCAAGCCTTCTCAAAGCTGAAAGGATGAAAGTTATCGCCATTATTAAAACAACGAAAAATGAATTTACAGATAGACCCAGTTAAGGATATAGATAGAAATAGAGAAGGATCAGAAAGATGCCTGCGATGTGTTCGTTAAAAGATCCCTGTAAAGCTAAGACACCAACGACCACCATGATGAATGGAGCGTGTAGTCAGCCTTGGAATGGTGCTAAGTTCGGTCAGGAAAAGGAAAGGGAAAAGGGAGAATAGAGAAATCAGAAGCGTATAGCGATCAGGTAGTTCAATTTCGTCGACATGGACGATATTTCGTCCAGACTTACAGGCTGTTTTGGTCTAATTTCTTCTCCTGAGTCGCCGAAATTTCGATCAATATCGGAAAATGTCTTCGAAAAGTCGTCGGAAAATCGCTGGCGATGGAACTCCAAAGCTCTTCGTCTGGCTTCCCTTTTCCCTCTGGCTCTATCTCCTCTCTTGAAGGCTCAAACTTATGATGCAAGTCTTGGAACCGCTCGTTTATTGAGTGGCTGTGGCGCGCTGAATCTGATTGGGGAAACCATTCTACGATTACCAACGACTCAACTGAGGCGGCTGGCATCGGGTCAGGCTTTCTTTCACCCTTTTATTTTTTTCTTCTTCCCCTTCTGATTCAATATTGATCCATCATCTACAGTAAATAGGTAATCTTTTTTTTTCAAGAAAGATTATTCTATTTTACTACAGTAAATACGTGAGAGTTCATAAAGATGTCCATGTTAAAGAACTATTAATGCCACAGTTATATTGATTTTTTTTAATATATATAAAAACCATTGCAACATAATATATGAAATAAAGTCTAAAGAGCTATTTGCCTAATAATTGGAGCTGCAAATATAATTTTCAAATTGACGTGATTACGAATCTATATCATATTTATAAATATAGTATGTTTTAGAAAAATAATTACAAATTTAATAAAAAAGTTCTAAAATATTTATAAATGTCATTTTTATCTAACGCATCAATCAATAATATACAAATTATATTACGTGAAGTGATTATATTATATGGTGATATACTTGTTTTAAAGAAATGACATAAATATTTTTTTTAAATGATAAATTTTTAATTATTAGGAAAATTTTATTTGAAACCTGACTCTCAAAGATTTTTTTCTGTAATAAAAAAGCTCAATCGATACTTATTTGCTCTTGAAAGACAGGTCATAGTTGAGATATCAAAGAAAATCCAATATATGGCAAAGGTTGCACAAGTAAACAAACATGTGCTCCCCACCAAAATAGTGGGTGAAAAATTAAAATAGTCACTTTTTGAATAAAAAATATCAAAATAGCCACCTTGTTTTAAGAAAGTTTTAGGTAGTCATTGTTACTATTCAATTTTTTAATATATCAATTTTGTCTTTTTCGTATGGCAGGTATAGTCTGACACCTCTGACGCGTATAATACGTGTAATCTGACATTTCTGATATTTTTTCTTTTTCAATGTAATTTTTCTTTCCCAATGTATTTTTATTTCCACCAGTTTTTAGTATATTCTGTATAGTGTTCATATTTCATTAGTTTATTTAGTATTTTTTGTAATTTTTTTTTAATGTTTTGATTTTATACTACATACTTCAATTTTAATTCAATTTTTTTTATTCATTTTAGTAAATTATTTATAGTTTCTCTTCTCATGAAAAGTGTTTTGTACATCTGGTAATATACGTAATATACTAAAAGAGTGTTAATAAAGTGCATTTGAGAAAATGTGTGGATATATGTAATATAAGTAATTTGCAAATGAAAAACGAAAAGAGTGTTAATTACATAATACTTAGTGTAAAAAAAATACTTAATATGCAAACAAAACAAAAAGAAATCTATATTATATTATGTATATTACAGAATGAACATAAAAGAAAGGGGGGTTGTACATCAACCACTCGTCATTTCGTATATCACGTGTATTGCAGAATATACATTTAGTAAAACAATATAGTAAAATGAAGAAAAATACATGGTTATGTATATCACGTATATTATAAAATATATATTTAAACAAACCACAAAAAAGTGTATATTACGTATATTACAGACAGTATATTAAGTAAACAGAAGCAGAACGAATAACAAAAATAGTTATGTATATTGCATATATTACAAAAACGCTACATTTAGAGAAACACCATCTTAAAAGATAAAAAAAAAACGTATATTGCATATATTACGTGTATCACATAAAACACTATTAAGAAATTATGTATATTACATAAAACAACAAAGGACAAAAATAAGAAAAAAAATATAAAAAACTAAAAAAAAAAAATAATCTTTCGTCAAATCTATGATATTTTTGGTTTAGATCTTCGAGATTCGGAACAAAAAATGGTGAAAAATATTTATGAAAAAAACGAGAACGAGAATAAATTAAGGAGAGAGAGTAAATTAAAAAAGTGTGGGAAATTTGTGAGATGAACATTTGTAGAAGATAAAAATGATAGATTTTTGAAAAAGAAAGAGAAAGAAGGAGAGAATCAATGGAGGTTTGAAAGAAAATGATAGAGAATGGATAAATAAATGAGGGAGAAGGGAAAGAAAAAATGAGAAAAATGAAAAAAAATGAAGAAATAAAATGAGGGAGAGAGTGAGAGAATCTAATATATAGAAGAAGGGGGAAAATATGAGGGAAAATATTTTAAAAATAATTATGAAAAGTAGGGAGAGTCATGTGAATATTAAAAAAAATTTAAACAAAAAACAAAAGAAGGGACGGTAAGGGGAGGAGGAGAGATTATTGATTTGACATTAAGGGTATTTATGTCTTTTTATAAGTAGATAAAATAAATATCATGGCTATTAGGAAAAAGAGGTGCACTCAAATGTGAGAATTTTCATATTTTTACTCAAATAATAATAATAATTTATTAAAATTAAAATAAGAAAAGACAGAAAACAACTTTGTTAACGTAAAAATGAGATCAAAATACAAGAAAGAACAGCCAGCATAAAACAAATTTAATGTTGAAAAGCAAGAAGAATATCAATTTATCTTATTTAACTTTCGTCTACTGTTACATCGTTCACTCTGAAACTTTTCTTCTACTGTTACACCGTTCGTTCACTCTGAAACAATACTTTTTCTACTTCTTTTGTTTTAAACTAGAGATCCCTCATACATAAAGAACATCTCCCATCAATCAGAACTAAAATATAATTAAAAAGGGAAAAAAAGTTGCAATTAATACAAGGTGGAAATATCCAATAAGTTGATGGTCCCAAAAGGAAGCAAAATGTTCATGGCAAGAACAAGCTGTGATCTGTTCTCTCTTGATTATTTATGACATGACACCGATTTTCTTGGCGAAGTCATCCCCGTCTTCATCATCCATGTACTCATCTTCGTCCGGGTACACATTATCACCTTCTTCATAATTATACTCACCATCATCACCTTGCTCATACTCATATTCACCCTCTCTCTGATCATCTGCTTCTTCATACTCATGCTCCTCCTCCAACGTTTCATCATAAGCCATCCCGTCTTCATTCTCATGATCAGTTGAATGGATTACTTGTGACGACTGATTATGAGATACAACAATCTTTTCCTCCTCTGTCCCAGCAGTTTCGGCTGGTGCTGACTTGGTTCCTTCTTGGGAGAGAATGAGGCTATCAGCTTCTTGCTTGGCTGTTGATGATAGTCCACTTTGCTTCATGATGGGAGTAACGGAGTGTTCTATCAACCTCTCCCTATTTTCCCTATCAGCATTATTTACAGGTAGCTTGACAGCTGCTTCAACTTGTCTCTTTTTCTTAAGGATTTCACTGAGAGACTTCGGTCCCTTGAATGAAACTTCACTTCCAAATTGTTCATTGTCCTCCTCCAGACCCTTTCTTTTGCCAAGCGTTTGCTGTTCCTTACTAACCAGAGGTTTTTCACCTTTCAGTTCTGCAAGACTTTTTGGAGCAGCAAAATGAAACGTTCCATCCATTCTATCCCTCCTGGAACTAAAGCCATTGAAATTTCTACGCTCGTTATTATGGTCCTCTTCAACTCTGCCTTTTATTTCATCCCTGACACTGCCCAAATAGGAGGAGCTCTGTGACCTTCCAGGAGACGATCTTCCCCAGTTTCTTCCCCTGTTCAAATCTCTTTCGGGCAGTAAATTATTATTCCTTACTGGAGATGGTATCCTAGGGAGCTTTATCCTACCATGGAGACGGCTACTAACGGAGCTCTCTTGAGAATCTCTCCTAGAAGCCCGATAATTCCGCTCTTCAACAGGGCGACTAGCAGCAGTCTCATTATTAATCGTAGATCGCAAACCATTACTCCTTCTATGCTTGTTTAAACGAAGGCGTAAATCCATATTCTGAACACGTTCAGGACTATTAGATTTTCGGAAACGCCTACTTTCCATGTGCGTTGACTCCAACGACAATTTCTCAGATGAGCTCCTGTGCTGCTCCCAACCATACGGCCGTTGTTGCCTACTGTCATAGTCATAGTCTACTAGTTCATTATTATAAATGTCCTGATCAATATCAGAAATCATCTTATAATCCACAGAATGATTCATGTCATATTCATTCATAGAAATCATATTTGTTCCCTCGTGACCTCTTGTTCTCCCATACGTTTCTTCACCACCATAATAGCCAGAACCTCTCAGCTCATCATCAACGAGAACATCAAAACCTGGAGAGGACTCCTTAAACTCATCAACATCCTTACCATTTTGTAACCCACGATCCTCTGGTACATGACTCTGTTGCAATCGATTGGTTCTACTAAATGAGCTTTCATTCAAAATTGGATAAGAATTAGTAGCCTTGTACTTTGAGCCCCCATCATCCACTTCTGTAGCTGGTTCACTCTTCCCATTGTTATTTCCAGTCTTTGATGCCATGATTTCATCTTTAGATGTAAGCTTAGGAGGTGCACCAATTGACTTTGAAAAATTGGCTTGAGCAATTTTCTGTTCTTGACTACACCTCTGAATGCCACCAGAAACTTTCTTCAGACTTGGAAAATCTCCAGTTTGAGCATTTGCTGGAGCCTGAGGGACTTTATTAGTTGAAGCTGGAGGAGGTCCATGCAAGAAGGCGCAACGATCTCCTTTCAGACACATCCCCTTTTGGAAGAAAACACAGGGAACTGCTTGTTTACTTGAATTAAAAGGATTATGCGTGGATGCCGACGGAATTGATGAAGGTTGAGAAGGAATCTGAGAACTTGCTGGATTTGCCGTATGGGTACCACCTACCAAGCCATCAAGAGGCTAAAAAAAGCAAACAGTCAAACTTATAGGAGAAAATACAAGAATTCAGTGTAAAAGAACACCCACTCCCATAAAAAAAGTGTAACAGAACAATCATTCTATCATTTGCTCAGAAAAGTATAAAGATAGGTTTTTTTTTTATAAATATAATAAAGTTGACACAAAGGAACAGGTTAAAACTTACGGGATGTCGGAATCCACATTTCAGATTCAAGCAGTTACCATTCAACCAGAACCAGCAATCCCTGGGATTGACCCGCGCATATTCACTATGGCGATACTCACATTCACTTCCCTATAAAAAAATTAGGGATAAATTATTATCACAGTTCCATAACATTGATAAACAGAATCATAACCATGAAATATTTACAACTGACAAACATCATGACATAAACGCATTCCACTGTTATACCAATGATACAACAGAGTGAATGCTAAATGAACTGCCTTGATTTGAGTCACAGACTCACAGGATGCATAAACAGATAACTGGGTATCCAAACCAAACCAAACACAAGGAAAACAATAAACGTCTTATCCTGGTATTAAATCCTAAATATTTTCAATCACAGTAAGATAGAAACATATGACAACCTGAGGTAGACTTTATAAAACGTTCCATCACAATTTAACAGTCATTTAAGACTTCATGCCTTAAAAAAAAAGGAACAAATTATAGATTCTTCACAATCCATAGAAGAAGAAAAAGGTGTCTTTTCATGATATTGGCAAATGATAAGTAGCAAAAGCCACGCCACAATTCGAACTACATAATCGAAAAAAATGAAAATTGACGAGAATTTAAAGTTCCCAAACCAATAATTTCCCAATCCTAAAAACAGTAAAACCCTAGCAAATCACTTCCTAACTAAATGAAAAAGACAAACTTCTAGTCATTCTCAAAGAACCCTAAAAACTGAATGACTAAAGATGAAACTTTCTAAATCTATACTCACTAAGTAACTACTGAATTTCAGGATCTTAAGCTACAAAGATCTTGATCAAGAAAACAAAAAAAGGAAACGAATCAATTAAAAAAATAAAAATAAAAGTAGTAAAGAGAACCTTTTTACAAGTCAAAGGCGAAGCAAGAAAGTAAACACAATCAGTATTCCTCTTAACAGCTTCCTCTTCTTCAGAAGTTAGGGTTTGAGGCACAGATGGCTGCTCAAGAACTTGAGGCGCGCCTCCAACCATAGCGATTTTAGCTACAGATCGGTTCGTTAACAGATCCAATACTATAACAATCGCAGAGAATGATTATGATCCAAATAGTAATGGAAAAGAAAAGAGATAAAGAGAAGAAAACAAATCGCGAAAGCGATTGAAGAAATTTGATAAAGAGAAAAACAAAAAGAAGAAGAGAAGAATGAAGCTAGGGTTTGATTAGTGAGAGGATAGTGAAAACTGATCTGAAGAAGAAGAAAATGATAGAATTGAAGGAAAGGGTGGTGGAGAAAAACGAAAGAAGCAGAAGGAGGAAGAAGATAGGAAGCAGTGAGGACGAGAGGAAGGAGAAAGAAAGCAAGAAAGAAAGAAAGAAAGAAAGGCTCAAATAAATCCCTAATTCCGTAACCAAGGGAAACGGGAATGGGTGAGATGCAATTTTTTTTATTTCATAAATTATATAAACATCACTATATAACACTACTTTTAATGGGCAGTTAAGAAATTACCATATTTTTACCTATTAATTACTAAAATATAACAACTTTTCAAAAAGTGCTAATATAGTATAATTATAGTTCGATAATTTAATGAATTACAATCTAATAATTTATTGAAAAAAAAATTAAAAAAACTAATAAATTCATTGAAAATGATAATGAAAGATAATCAAATAGCTCGATAAATTATTGAACTTGCACCTAAAAAAGTTAAAAAAAAAAACATACAAATTCATTAAATACCCTAAAAAATAGTTCAATAATTTATTGAATTCTAGTTCAATAGTTTAATAAATTATAATTATATTATTTGAGTAATTTTAAAAAAGTTTTGACACTTTAGTAATTAGTATTCAAAATTATGCTATTTGAGATAAATTCTATAAAAAAAAAAGGTGGTGGCAAAGCCAATCTATAAGCAAGTGGCCCAATCCTCTCTAGGATCTGAAAAGGTCTGATAAACCGAGGGCTCAACTTTCTTTTCTTTGTAAACCTCATCACACCCTTCATAGGAGCTATATTAAAAAACACATATCACCTATTGTGAACTCAAGATCAGTACGTCTCTTGTCTGTATAAATTTTTGTCTACTCTGAGCAGTCTTCATCATCTCTCTAATCAAATTAATAGATTGACTCGTCAACTTAACTAACTCAGGCCCCTATAACTTTTTCTCCCCAACTTCATCTTAATGAACTAGAGATCTATATTTCTTCCCACACAGAGCCTCGAAAAGAGTCATCTCAATAGTAGCCTGATAACTATTATTATATGCAAACCCCACCAAATAAAGCTAGTTATTTTAGTTTCCACCAAAATCCAAGGCAGAAGCTCGAAGTATGTCCTCTAATATCTGGTTAACTCTCTTAGTTTGGCCATCCGTCTAAGGGTGAAAAGTAGTGCTAAAGTCCAAACAAGTACCCCATAGCACTTTGTAGACTCTGCCAAAACTTAGAGACAAAACAATGTCTCTATAAGAAAGAGTGGAAACTGGCACCCCGTGCAAACTCACTATCTCCCTCAAATACATATGAGCATATGTCTCCACTGGATAAGTCGGTTTACCTGGAAGAAAATGCCCCGACTTTGTCAATCTGTCCACAATCACCCAAATAACTAAATTACTCCTAGCTGTCCTTGGCAACCCACTGATGAGGTCCATAGAAACCTCTTCCCATTTCCACTTTGGAATACTAGGGGTGAAACCGGTTCGGTTTTGAACTTTTTTGCCAGTTCGGTTTTCAGTTTTCTGGCTTTTTGCATTTAGTTTAAAGATAAAATCCTCCTATATTGAAGAATGAAACAAAACAAAACAAAATCAAACAAAAACAAAAACTTAGTTGAAAAAAATTAGATTAATAAATATACAAAATATAAATTAATATACAGTGATAAATAAATATATAAAATAAAATAAACAAATAAAAACTAGAGGGAAATAGGGAAGGGGTATGAGATTTTTACTTGTTTTTTAGACGCTGGTTCAGTTTCGGTTTTAACCGGTTTTAGCTGGTTCAGTTTGGTTTTTTAACAATAAAAACCGGAACGGTTCGATTTTTACGATCTGATCCGGTTTAATTTTTAGGTTTTTTGGTTTTTTCTTTCACCCCTACAGAGTACTCAAATTCTAGAATTTGTCTCAAAAAGCATAATTTTGAATACTAATAATTAAAGTGTCATAACTTTTTAAAAATTACTCAAATAACATAATTATAATTAATTAAATTATTGAACTATTTTTCATGGGTATTTAATAAATTTGTATGTTTTTTTCCACTTTTTTAAGTTCAAGTTCAATAATTTATCGAGCTATTTGATTATCTTTCATTATTATTTTCAATGAATTTGTTAATTTTTTACTTTTTTTAGTTCAATAAATTATTGAATTATAATTCATTAAATTATTGAACTATAATTATGTTATTTTAGTAATTTTTGAAAAGTTCAAACATTTTAGTAATTAGTATGTAAAAATATGCTATTTCAGTAACTGCCCCTACTTTTAATTTAATTTGAGTAATTGATATTCTAAATTATTTATAATAGAAATTCTCTTCAATAGTATAAATTTGTTAACTGATTATTAAAATGTTAAAAAAATTTAAGGGTAAAATACAATTTTAGTCCTTGAACTTTCAATCAAGTTTCATTTTCGTTCTTCAACTTTCAAAAGTTATATTTTTCGTCCCTGAACTTTACGATTTGTTGCGTTTTAGTCCTTCTAACTGTGTTTGTTTCCGTCTAAGACATTACCAGAGGGCAGGGCCGGTCCTAGGAAAATAAGGCCCCAGTGCAAAAAATAATTTTGGCCCCTATATCATATAACTTTAATACGAAAAGTTATAAAAATATAAAACAAAAAATTATGAACTTTAATCAAAATGCTATAGTCATTTGACTAAGCCCTAATGGGCTTTGGCAACCAGTGTGAATTGTACAATTTTTTTTTTAATTCAATGTAAAATCAAACTCAAAATTGGGCCCTCAACATTTGACTAAGTCCAAATGGGCTTTGGCAGCCGGCGTGAATTGTAGCAATTTTTTAATTCAATGTAAAATAAGACTCAAAATTGGGGGCCCTGTGCGGTCGCATTGCTCGCACAGTGTCAGGACCGCCCCTGCCAGAGGGCTTATGTGACACATAATTGATCATGTGAGATTATACAGATATACAATGAGGTTAAATGATGTGGAAAAACGAATATACTATGAGGTTTAAGACAGCAATTAAGAAAAATTATTAGATTAACCTCATTGTAAACTCGATTTTCCAGGACATTTAACCTCACTACTTATTTCTATAATGTCATATCATTGAATGCCACATAACCATCCACTAGTGTCCTAGACCGAAAAACACAAACGGGAGGACTAAAACGGAACGAATCGTTATTTCAGAGTAACTTTTGAAAGTTTAAGGACGAAAATGAAGCCTGAGTGAAAGTTCAGGGACTAAAATGGTATTTTACCCAAAATTTAAAAATCACTCAAATAGTATAACTATAATTCATTGAACTAATACTTTATTATCATTCATGGATATTTTTAATAAATTTATTTGTTTTTTTTAAGTCAGATTCAATATTTTATCAAACTATTTAATTATTTTTCTTTATTATTTTTAATGAATTTTTTGATTTATTACTTTATTTTTTACTTCAATAAATAATTGAATTAAAATTATGCTATTTGAGTAATTTTGAAAAAGTTCTGACATTTCAATAATTAGTATATAAAAATATGCTACTTTAGTAATTGTCCTTATTTTATAAAATATAAAAAATAAGAGTTAAATATAAAATACATCTCTTCATTTTAAATTACTGTTAAATCATATCTCTATAATTTAAAATTATTTGAAACACCCCTACCTTTAGTTAAATTGTAAATCACATCATTCTATTAATTAGTTTTAACGAAATTGAGACATATACATATTATACACATGTCATGTATTCCAATTTTTTTGACAGATGAGTAAAAGTTTTAAAATAAATTGTGATGTATGTGTCAAATCTATAAAGCACGCTCATATGTTCAAATTTTTCATTATTTTGCGATAATATGTATGTGTCTCAAGTTCTCATTAAAACTAAGTGATAGAAGGGTGTGGTTTATAATTTTACTAAATGACAAGGTGTTTTAAAAAAAGTGTGGGGTATGATTTAACAATAATTTAAAGTGCATGAATGTATTTCACATTTAACTCTAAATTTAAATTAAAAAAAATCAATTTGACAAATTTGTTAAATTAGGTCTTCAAAAACCCCTCTAGAGACAAGCAATACATCATGAATGTAACAGTGCCACAAGAATTTTGGAGTCGAGGTCACAGACAAGGTAAGGTTGGGTTGGGTTGGGTGTGGGAGGGCGGGCCCTATAGAGGTCGTCTCATAAAAATTTCATAAAAAAGGGAGAAAAACTAAATAGAAAACCTTTGATTACTCAAATAGCATAATTTAAAAAAAAAAAATCCTAAAATAACATATTTCTTTCGATTCAATAAATTATTGACATGTTGACTTTAAATATTTGTATTTACAACTTTTATTTTAGGCTATGATTATCATCTAAATTAATTTTTTGAACTAAAACTTTAATTTTTTTTTCTAAACTAAATTGGTTCTTTAATTTTTTTATGGCTTAATTTTAATAAATTATTAAATTATAAATTTACTATTTCAAGAGAAAAAAACCAAAAGTAATGACATAAATGTAAGTATGCATCTAAATTTTTTTGATTAAGTTGATTTTTCTAAAATAATTTGTAAATTAATAATTTAAGCCCCCGTTTGGTTCGCTGTAATCTAAGATACCTTCATTAATCTAATACTTGGGAATCTGATGCCAGAATATTTGATTACTAATAGTCTTAGATTACTGTGTTTGTTTAACTTAACAATAATATGATAATGCATGGGTAATTTATAGATTACTGCGTTTGTTTGATGGGAATTGTATAGGGAAATATGATATATTTATGTTCTTTCTCTAAAATACCCGTATTTACAATTTATACATTAATTTAACAAAATAATAAAAACAATATTCATATTAAATTCCAAAAAAGGCATTGAGAATTGGGAAACCAACAAATAAAATTTAGGGAAAGAAAGAACGAACGGTCATTATTGGATAAGGTAGAGTTGTGGAAACGTGAGTATATTTTTTTTTTCTTATTTCTTTTTGGAAACTTTCCTTAATTAAATAAGGTTAAAATTGTAAAAATGAAGATTACCTCCTCATGGGAATCATAGAAAGTACCCGATTTTGAAGGTAATCAAATGCCCTCATATATGGGGAAATACAGTTTCTGGGAATTTTAGATTACTGAGATATTTTTAAATAACCCACAAACAAACAATGGAATTAGATGCCCCTTATAAGGGAATCTAAGATTACAGTGAACCAAACGGGGGTTTAAGGGATAATTTGGTGTGATTTTTGGTTCATCTCTAAGAGTTAGTTAATTTAATTCTTTATGTTTTGTTCGTTCTCTATATTTGGTGGAATTTTAAATTTACATGGATTTTTGTAGAATTCTATTATTTATTTGAGTTAATTTCACTAATAATAAAAAAAATATGGATATATCAAATATACCGGATGTTTTTATTAAATGTCAATAGTACCCAAACCCGCCACCGGCCAAATTAAATTATATTGTGAAAGGACAAACATACCCCCGATTTAATTTCTCCTTAATTTGTGCAAAATTTAAGGAAATTTATAAAAATCCCTTAAATTTTACAAAATTAATGGAAAAATCAAATCTAAATAGAAATAAAACTACAACAAAAAGTAAAAGAAAGATCTTCAAACTTCTGACTTCTTCTTCTAGGAAAATTCGAATGTCTTTCTTGTTCGTTGTCTTACAAAATACAGAGATAAAAAGTAAACATTTAATTAAAAGTAACTTATTCTACAAAAATACAGAGAAAGCGAGTTCACTGGATAATTGAGTTTTTAAAGATATGTAAATAGAAAATTAAAATAAATATTGAAAAAAAAAACATTTTAATAAAATCTTTCAAATCTGGATAAAAAAAATAAAAAAAAATCATCAAATATATAAGCGAATAACCGATAGATCTATCACCAGAACCCTAGATCCGACTCATCCGCAAGAAAAATCACTAGCAAGATCGAAAATAAATGTTGAACAAAAATAAACGTTTACTTAAAAGTACCTTCTGCTGCTGCTTTCTTCATCGATTGAACAGCAACACGAGCCACAACAACGATCGCCTTCGTCGATTTCTAGGATACAAATAAGGCCGATTTCATTTCGGAGTCGACAAAATCAAAGAAGGAAAAACGAGGATATGGACAGAGAAGAAGATTGTGAAGAATCCAGCAAATCACAATCACAACTCCATTGATTTCGAGTATATTTCTTTGATTGTGACGACAAATAAGGAGGAGATCAGAAGGATCTTCCTATACTCAAGAAGGAAATCATAATTGAAACTTTATTTGATTGTAACGACCATAACCTCACCATTGTTTTTTTTATAAACGAGGATCTGAAGTATAGAGACGGTGAAAAAAAATCTCCATTGATGACTGTGGTCGAATAAGGAGGAGGAAGAAGAAGATGATGGGAGATATTTAGGTTAAAGATCTTTTTCATTAAATAAGAATTCAATTGATTTAAATTCAAAATAAATAATTAAATAAATTATAAATTTAAATGATTTGCAATTAATAAGATATGATTATGAAAATTTAAATAATTTGCAATTAATAAGATATGATTATGAAGAGAGATAAAAGGGTAAGATGGTAAAAAAAGAAATCGGAAACCACCAGATCACCACCATAAATGGTGTTTTTTGGGTAAAAATGAAATAAAATTATAACCACTAGTATTATTATAATTGGGTGAATTAAAGTGCTCACTGCTGTAATTAATTCTATTTATTTTAATTTAAAATATCCGAATTTGAAATTAAAGTATATTACAAATCTAACTTTGTCAGTTTTTTACTTCTAATTCATAAATTGGGATCTAAAGATTATATCAAAAAAAGTTTTATTTTTTCTTTTCTTTTCCAACTAACATTCATAACAAAACTACCAACATGAACATAATTCAACTGGTTATATACCTACTTTCTTTCCATTAAGTTGAAGGTTCTAGTTTCCCCTCTTACGAGATAGGATGTAATATCTCAAAACATCCAAATAAAACCTTAATACCATATTCACTTTATTTTTTACTCATTGTAAACAAAATTGAGAATCTAAAACCAATTCCATTATTTAAAATCACATGATTTCAAATCATTTCTTAGACATTAAATAACTAAACCAATTGACATAAAAAGAACCAAACAAATGATTTAATTTGGCTCTTATACCTTTTTCCGTTATTCTAATAAAATTTTAAAATTAACGTACAAAAAACGAGTATGACCATAATTCATCTAAAAGTTTATCATAATAATAAAACACAAAGGGATGATTGTTAATTTGGTAAAATTTTATGCAATAATGATATAGCATGTTTTAAAAATATTTATAAATATAGTAGATTTTGAGCGAGTTAATGATTAACATTGAATTACATATTTTTACAATAAGTTAATAACTTATTCACATAGTAATCAATGTTAATCATTTTTTAACACAGTAAAATATATATACAAATAGTTTTGAGCAAAGATATTTTATAAATATTATATAAAATTCTGCTACCCAAATGAAATTTTCTAAACACAAATCAGAATTACAAACATAATAAAGTTCACAAAAACTAAGACAGACATAGGGTTGAGGATTCTTTCTATTTTTTATTTTATTAAGTTTTAATAAATATTTAAAATTTATAATATATTATATTTTATATATTAGTTTGGTTTGGTTTGAATCAATACAGTAAGTAAAGCGAACCGAACCATTATTACATTATTAATTTGTTAACCCCTCATTTTAGTTATGCCATAAATTATAGAGGTGGTTAAAATCAAGCAATTGTAAACTTAAACCTTACACTTTTAATATTATCACTTTTAACTTTAAACTATATAAGTACTTACATGTTTAACCTGAATTTCATATGTAAAATGTAGATAGAATTTGTTCATATAGAAGGTTGCAATAAATTTGAATCTTTATTTTTCTTTTTCTTTTTTTTTTTTTTTTTTTTGAAATAGGAGATACAATTGAAGCCTATAAGATTTTATGATAAGAAGTTGTCATTAGTAAGTCGGGTGTGTAATATGATATCTTAAATATGTATCTTATTTCACAATATGATATCTTTTTTTAATTAATTGTACTTATCCATAATTAAATGTCATGAATCTAATCTATTCGATGATTAATTAATTTCAATCTTTACATTAAATTATCCAACGTAAGAAGATCTAATGAGTGACTTATGAACCGTGTCAGAAAAACTGACTTCTTAGTGGAGTGATCTTTAGTTAATGAAATATCGATTAAAGAACTTAATTGATGAAATAAATATTATTAAGTAATATCGGTAAGTTGGAAATCAATAAAGAAGAAACGAAATAGAAGAAAAATATTTTCTTCTTTTCTACTATGAAAAATCGGCAACTATAGTATTTCAGAGAGAAAGAGAGCTTTCAATTTTCTATCGTATTATTTTGTGAATTATGAATACTTAAGATTCTTTTAAATAGGCAATTAAATTTCCTAAATACATTTTTTTAATTATGCTACTATATACTATCACTAACTTAGAACTAAGATTAAAAATAGGCAATTAAATTTCCTAAATACATTTTTTTATTTATGCCACTATACCACCATATTGGTGGAGAATACTATCACTAACTCAGAACTAAGATTAAATTGCATCTAATCATCTTAATGACATATTTCTATACCTTTTAGCACTCTTACACAGAAAAAAGATTGTGGTCTAGTATTAGCAATCTAACAAAGAGATAACAAATCTTGATGATTGATGAACCTTATAGGGAAAATGACACTTTTGGTCCCTCAGTTTTCAAAACCGATAATAATACCCCTGAGTTTTCATTTTCTTCACCATCTCACCCCTACCGTCCCACAAGCGTTAAAGCACTAACGGATTAATGACGTGGCGCCACCTGGATAGTTGACATGTCAAAAAATAAACTCCCTCACTCAGTGACGTGGCAGAATGTGATCCTTAACATTAATTTGAAATCAATGGCTGACAATTAATTGGAATTAAATCTAATGACCATAATCAATTTGAATTAAGTCTGAAAGATTAGATTTGAGAACTTTGTCGACGAGGGGAAGAACCTTTCATCTTAGGGTTGAGAACACTGCTTCAAAGGTTGAAAAGGATTGAAGGAATAAACCGATTAAAGGAATTTCTAGCGATTGGAGTATGTTTCAATGAAGAACGGTTTGTTTAGGGTTTCAAATTCTCCACCGATTCACTGAAAAAACGAAAAAGAAGCCGACTTTGTTTAAGGTTTGCAAAGATTTGTTCGATTGCATTTTTTGGGTCGAAGTATCAAGCGGTGAAGAACCCCAGAAGGTGACATTTCAGAGTAAAGGTATGTAAATTTGAGATTTCTTAGTTAGGGTTTAACGTTTTAGGGAAGTTTACTTATTTTACATGTTTTTTTTAAATGCAGAGCAATGAGAAACTACTTTAGCATCAACTTCCATTACAATGGAAAGATGGATTTTCACCCAAATACGTATACTGGGGGATCACAAGCCATGTTTCATTCGGTGGATACGGACAGACTATCCATAGTTGAACTCCAGAAGATGATGAGCCACATTGGTGTAGCTAACTATGAAGATTTCTATTACGTTATGCCTGGTCATGACTTGAGAACTGGGATGAGATGCATACTTACGGATGACAGCTTCGAAGAGATGATTAATTACATCCCAGAAGAAAGGGTTATGGAAGTCTATGTTGAACATTACCCAAATGAATGTGAAATTGACCCATTCGAGCCTTTAGATAGTTATATGCCATTGTATTTGGAGTGGCATAATGAGAATCAGAATCAGAATGCTAATGAAGATGTTGAGGCTGAGAAAGGTAGTCATGATGCTGAGGGTGCTGAGGATGGATTGAATTTTAATGTGGAAGCTGAAGATGATGATGCTGATTTGAGATTTGAAGATGATATGATAGGTATTGCTGAGGTTTCAGAAAATGATAGTGATGGTGAAGATGTAGAGGCCTTTGTGAGTGGATCTGATGGTGAGGGTGTACATGATGGTGTTGCTGAAGATATCATTGACAGTGGTGAAGGAGATATTATAGATGAAGTGATGGAGGAAGCATATCATATGGAGAATGATATAGATGAAGACATGGATGGTGATTATGAGGGTTCATCTGATGCTGAAGCTGATTTTCAGGGTGTGGCTGAGCAATGGGGATTCACTGACAATGATGTTGTGAATGAAGGTGCTGAACCAGTTGTGAATGAAAGTGAGGATGATGAAGAAGATGGTGACTTTCAAGTTGAAGATGAAAGTGAGGAAGAATCATATGCAGAAGATGATGGAGTGTGTTTTGATGACGACGGTGGCTTACTGCAAGAGCCATTTTCTTTTAATGTTCAGATTAAAGGAGATGTGGAGTCAGAGTATGAGTCTGAAACTGTGCTTAATATACCTGTGGATGAAGATGGGGTGAGGCAACGTGTTGACCCTGTTTTTAGGCCAGAAACATACATGGATGATGTTCAATTCACTATTGGCCAACGTTTCCCTACTGCCGCGGATTTGAAGAGATAAAAGAGTATGCAGTGAGGGGTGGTTACAATGCGAAGCTGATTAAGAATGATAAAGTGCGGGTGACGGTTGTATGCTCTAATTCATGTGGTTGGAGGCTCCACGCAAGCCTTGATAGAGAGGATGACAGTTTTCAAGTAAGAACTTATAGGCATGAACATAGCTGTGTTAGAGAGTTTAGGAACAGAAATGTTAATTCGACATGGGTTGCAAGGAAGTACTTGCCCAGGTTCAGAACACAATCTGATTGGAAGTTGGTCGATATAGTGGACACAGTCAGGGCTGACTTTCAAGTTCAAATATCGATCACTCAGGCCTACAGAGCAAGAAAGAAGGCTCTTAAAGCCATATATGGGACTATAATTGAACAGTACAAACGGCTTTGGGAGTATTGTGCTGAACTTAGGAAGTCGAATCCGGGATCTATAATCAAAATTGTCTGTGATAGAGAAGTCCCTGACAGTGACCCAGTTTTTAGGCGTTTGTATATATGTTTGAAGGCTTGTAAGTGTGATCTCTTGCTGAGTAATATGTCTGAGTCCTTCAATGCTTTAATCCTGCAAGCCCGAGACAAACCAATCATTCACATGTTAGAACTCATTAGGAAGATAATATTGAAGAGAATTACTGAGAAGTTTGTATACTATAGTGGGATGGAGAGGGCTTTAGGGTTTCGGATTCATGATAAGCTATAAGAGATCAAGAGAGTGTCTAGTATAGTTGTGCCAACATGGTGTGGTGATCTACTATTCGAAGTAGAAGCTGGCCTTTCCCAATATGTAGTGAATCTAGGAAATAGAACATGTAGTTGTAGAGAGTGGGATTTGAGTGGCATTTCATGCATCCATGCTGTGCAATGCATATATTTTAGGCACCAAAGGCCAGAAGATTTTGTCAATGCATTCTATGCCAAGGATACTCTTGTGAGGACCTACTCCTACTTTATCAAACCTGTGGAGGGTCCAAACTGATGGCAGCCTACACCTTTTCAACCATTACAGCCACCTACAATCAGGTGCCCACCAGGAAGGCCAAAAAGCCAGCGCAAGAAGGATGTTGATAAAGCCAGATCTTTTCAACCCTCACGCCGACAAAAAAGCAGAACAATGTGTAGTAGATGCAAGACTGTGGGACATAACCTCAGATCTTGCAAAGGACCAGTGGGTGGCAACCCAAATCAGAAGAAAAAGAAGAAAAGAACCACCTTCATGGGATTCAACATCCCATCTACTGTAAGTAGCATCACTTTTCATCCCTATGTTTCACTTTTCATCCTCAGATCTTGCAAAGGACCAGGGTCTGCTGAATTGTTCCTCTGTTTCTCTGATCTCTTTTCCTCCCTATGCACAAATCTGGTCTGCTGAATCTGAATGTTTCACTTTTAATCCCTCTGATATATTTCAACAGGATGAAGCTGGACCTTCTGCAACTGGGGGATTATTGATGAAGCTGGCTCTGGATCTGCAGCAGCTTCCTCCTCTCAACCGGCTGAAAGACCAACTTCAGATGCAAGGAGACGCCGCACTAGGTCTTCAAGCACTCATGGATCTGGGAATGTTTGAATAGGGTTAGGAAACTAGGGGAAAAGGGTATTTGATTGGATTTTTTTGTGGAGGAAAACTTATTGATCTACTTTTGTAATGTTTCTTTATGGGGTCCATCCCCTTTAATCTTGAACAACTACATTTGTGTGGATGAGTGCTTATTTTGTTCTTTTGTGAAGTTTGTATGCACTCTTCATGTGGGAATATTTTGAGAAACCAACTTATGACAAACGAATGGTTGATGTTACATATCATTTTGTGGTCCTATAACAATAACTGAGAGACCAAAACTGTTATACATATAATAAATGCTTTTGACTGATTCAACAACTATGTTCTGCAATCCAATAAATTAGGGACGAAAGATGTCCTTTTCTTAATTTCAAATCTGAGGAACCAAAAATGTTAGGGTTGAGGAAATTGATTTTTACTTGTGAACAGATACTAATGGGCATGGTCTGCAATCAAATAGATCATTTTCGAGGGACCAAATATGTTAGTTGTTCTATACTCATTTGGATTCATTCAACAAATTTGTAATTAATGTCCTTTTCTTAATTTCAATTTTAAGGGACCAAATATGTTAGTTGTTCTAAACTCATTTGGATTCATTCAACAAATTTGTAATTAATGTCCTTTTCTTAATTTCAATTTTGAGGGCCCAAATGTGTCACTGTACACAGGATCAAACAAGTATGAAGGATCAAACGTATTGCTCTGCTCATTCAAATGATTGAGTTGTCAAAAAACATACAAGATCTGTTAACATTATAGTGCTCACAAACTCAACCTATAATTTAATCTTCATTCAACAATCACAAAGAATTGAAAACATATATACAAAACTAATTATCACAGTGGCAACAATAAGAACACCACATGTCCAGTTTATCATATTCAGTCTCCGGATTTTCTTCTTCAGATCTAATACTTCTCCTTTGAGGTCATTGATGACTTCTACTCCTCGTGTTGTTTCAGCAGGATCATACCATAGGAAGAACCCGCATTCAGAACGTCTGACGTTTGCCTACATGGACAAACAAACAGTCAATAGAAATGAAATTACTAAAAAAACCCTAAACTCTAAAAAAACCCTAAACTCGTTAACAGAATTAGTCAATATACCTTATACATGGCGTAACCCAGAAATCTGCGACCTGGATTTGTCCTGGTCCACGAAGTTCTGATTCGCGCTCATATGCCACATTCACAATATGTCGCTCTCTGGTTCAGAGATTCCAACCTTCTCTCAGATTCAGAACTTCGAGTAGATCTATCCATCACTAATTTCTTTCTTTATCTAATTAACCTTTGCAATTTTCCTCTTCTCCTTCGCGATTTTCTATCCTCTTCTCCTCCGCGATTTTCCTCTTCTCCTTTGCGATTTTCCTCTTCTCCTTCGCGATTTTCCTCTACCGTCTTCCTTTTCTCCTTCGCGATTTTCCTCTATCGTCTTCCTCTTCTAGTTGTTGTTTTTGCCCTAACCTTAAAACACGAAGAAGACAACTATGGAGGTGTGGGGGGTTATGACTGAGATAAGATGAAATGTCCATAATAACCCTACTTAATGATATTCCAAAGTGGTCTTTATGTAATTTTACATTCTTGAGTTTATTTTTTGACATGTCAGCTATCCAGGTGGCGCCACGTCATTAATCCGTTAGTGCTTTAACGCCTGTGAGACGGTAGGGATGAGATGGTGAAGAAAATGAAAACTCAGGGGTATTATTGTCGGTTTTGAAAACTGAGGGACCAAATGGTAAAGAAACTCAAAACTGAGGGACCAAAAGTGTCTTTTTCCCAACCTTATATTGAGAAAAAGGATGATCAAGAAAATAGTGTTTTTCTTACATTACGTTGACAATACCCTACTCATCTGAAATGATATATAGATACTTTCATACTAAAAGATTTAATCGATTACTTAATTTCAAAATGAAAGATTTAAGATAGCTAAGTACCTTAAGAATTCATATCATAAAAGATCGCAAGAACATGATATTAGCTTTGTCTCAAGCACCTTACATAGACAAGATTTTTGTCAAATATTATACACAAAATAAAAATAACTCGCTCCAACGATTCACTTCATTTGTCACATACCAAACAATATTGCCAGACCTACTCTTTCCATTCACGATGGAGATCTCCTATCAGAACCATCAACTTATAGAAGTTCAGTTGGAGTGCTTCAATATGGCATTATTAAGACCAAATTTAAACAAAATTTGTCAATTGTAATTCGCCTCAACATGTACCGACTAGCAAGTTGTCGAGAGAATCTTGAGGCATCTTAAAAGAACTCGGCATCCCCTTTACAAAGACGCCTCATCAATTCATTACTTGTTATACTGATGTTGAGCTAGTTAGCTACCCAGAAAACGGTCATAGCACCAATGGCTTTTGCACACATTCCTTGGCAACACCTTAATCTCTTGGTCGTTAACAAGTCATTTACTGGTCCAGTGCTAAATCTGAATATCAAGTCCTAAAATTCTTTGGATCTAATTTTTACTTGTTATACTTGAGTTACTTCCTCAATTGTGTGACAACATCAATGTGACGTTTCTTATAGCTAAACCAGCTACACAATAAAAGTATACACATTGAATCGATCATCACTCTATTCGACAGAAATTTCATAGCAAGCTACTAGTTGTCAAACATGTTTCATCCAAAGAACAACCTGTCGATATTATGACCAATCTTCGATTCGAACCAAGCTCACCATTCAACCCAGCCTTCTCCCTTGACTTGCGAAGGGATGTTAGAGTTAATGCTGATGTGGCATCAGGCATGGCTTAACACAGCTCAATATTTGTTATTCTATTTTACTTTCTGCATATGTTAGTTATTTGTTGTCTTCTCCCTTTGATACACGAGCACTCTGCTTTTTTCTACGGAAATCATAGTCTCCATAGATCCCTTCAAATCCTTTACCAAAGTAGATTGAGACATGCAAATCTTATGTTCTTGTATAAGCTCATATAGATATTAATCATGCAACTAATACAAGCACTGTATTTTGTATTCAGCAATCAATACATGGGCAAACGGTGAAAACGTTATCTATTTCAAGAACACCAGTAACAGCAGGAAAATAAAGAAGGAATGCGACCAGTTTGGCGAATATGATCGGCTTGCTGCTCAGCTATTGCAGCTTGGCGGTTTCTTTTGGCTTCGGCTGCAGCTAGTTTTTCTTCAGCTTTGTGCCTCACCGCCGCTAGCTTATTCATAAGCCTATCATGTGCTTGCCCTCGCATTCTCTCTATTTTAACCTGCAAAATACAAAGAACTGAATAAATTATTCAAATTTGAAAGATAAGACGTTTTAATGCTTTATATAGCCGGTAAAACTTAAATAAACTACATGTGCATCTGAAAAAGAAAAAAGACACTTGAAATGTTGCTAGACATTGAATTTTTTGCTCACATATGATATCAAACTATTTGACAACGCACTATAAACTCAACAGTAAAGAATGGAAAGTGTCATTCAAGAAAGCAGCAAGCAGTTATGTCAGCAATATATAACACACCTCAACTCTCCTCATTTCAGCTTCTGTTTTTGCTTTCTCATGATTTTCCCATGCTTGAATTTTCATCTCTTCACGTTTGAACCTGGAGATCATGATATAGACTGATCAAACATTGAAATGAAATCACATTGAAAAATCAAGTGCTTCAAAATTATGAAACTATTGGAATCATCATAATTTGTGATGAACAGACAAGCACTTAAATTGTAACATTAGCCAAAAGTAATTTGAAGAACTCTTAGATTAAAGATTTTGTTAGGCAAGGACGACTGAAAAAATATTTTTTCGTAAACTACCCAAGTTTATGCTGCCAATCATTTTTAGTACATGCTGCAGATCATAAACGTAAAAGTTTCAAATAAGCTAGATTAATGTAATAGAAGTTTAGAGTCACTCCATTGGTTTTTATTTTAAGATTAAGAATCGCACCGACACTCTCTTTGAGGGTTGAACCAAACTTAAGACTATGCCACTAGATTGGTGGCTCCATCTGTAATTAAACTTCTAAAAAATGGTTCACAATGGAAGTATATTATGTGTTGGGTCCCCAGGCTGAAGAGGCACTGATTCATAAAGGCCTCAGGGTGCCTTTTGGGACATGGGCATGTAGAATTATTTGACCAATCATTAAGAGAGAATTTAATAAGCTTGCCCCAAATCCAATATTTTTGTTAAATCGAGCAAGGATAATATAAATATATACACACACACTAAGGCATGAATGCGTAAAACTAATAGTGCAATGATAGTAAAGAACTACCTAGCCATATACTTGGCTTTCTCAGCCTCCTCCCATGCCGCTGCTCGTGTTTCTATCACACTCTTAGCTGGTAGTTCTGTTACAACAGTTTTAAGCGAAGTGGATGCATCTTTATCTTCCTCCTCCTTGCTAGCCCATGCAGCAATGTTCATTTTCCCCAATTGTGTACCGAGAACCATTATTTCTCTTCTTGTTTTTAATTGTATCTCCTTCTCAGATAAATCCTTGTTTGTATCTGCATGGTCATTAGGTGCACTAGTAGGAGATGAAGTGGGTGCAGTCCTCCCAGGAGTTGATGGCATCGAAGAAGTTGGACTGCGCAAGGGTGTTGTTGCCCTCACAGGAGTTCCAGTCCGGGAAGGTTCTTGACTTGCAATAGGTGTCATCTCTGTACCCATATCTCTCATCGATACAGAACGAGCTGTGGTTGGAGGAGGAATAAATGTAGTTGCAGTCTGAACGGCCAGGGATGAATTATGTTGGCTAAGACTAACTACAAAAGATGAACACAACAGCTGTAATCAGTGGAATCCAATTTTCCCTTCAGTAGGTTATTTTTCTGCAATACTCAAAGATGGTAATGATTCTATTTATTAGTCTATTGCAGAAAAAAAAAAACAATTCCGTGAAGTTCAGAGCTCAACCTCAAAACATTTGTACCAAACCTGGGTGTTATTAAATAGGAAAAACAATAACAATTAGAAAATTTTACGAGAGCATACAAATAAAAATGCTTCCTAGCAGGGAAGATTTGATGAATGTGGCAAATCTACCAGAACATATACTAATTGAAGAAAAGACGGCTGCATTCTACCACCTTGTTAGTAGATTAAGGAAGCTACAGAACCAAAAAAGAATTCATGAATCTATCTTGCAAACAAGTTTTTTTAGAAATCCAAATTTTGTACATATGTTATCCTGATACATCTCCCAGGTAGGGTAGTATACAAAGACAGATTAGCCGCATAGGAAATGGAGGACCCTAATAACTTTCTTCAAAACATCAACCTCATGTGTTCCTGGATAGATGCTAACAAAGTATATGGGCTGTTGTAAGTCTTGATTGAGAATTTTTCTCGTCAAGAACTCGAAGTATTTTTTTTCAAAACTCATGCGAATCCCTCCAAAAAGGCTAAAAGTGAATTCTAGTAGTTTAACAAGGCTTTGTGCTATAGCAGCAGTTTGTCAAATAATGTGTATAGGTGAAGACTTGGCCATCGAGCTGGAACTGTTATGACAGTTTAAAAAAATTAGCATAACTGAATTACAGAACAATAAAATGTTTTGCACTATGATCCATATTATTAACCTCCTAATATTTGTCATTCACAAAGCACCAAATAAATTTAAACCAGTTTAACATTATTATCCCTTTTTTTTTAATAACCGGGTGTTTAAGGATGTCTCTTTAGATGTTAACTCTTTGTGGGATATGGTGGTTAGGTTTAGCTCCTTATGGGCTGCTAAACATAATTTGTTTTGTAATTATTCGCCTTCGATTATTGCCCCAACTGGAGTAATTTTTTGTAATCCTTGGGGTTTTTTTTTGTACCTCTTTCATTCATCAATGAAAAGTCTCTTATCCAAAAAAAAAATCCCTTTTTTTTTAATAGGAAGCAAAGACTTCATTCCAAAAGAGATTGAAAAAAATACAAAAAGTGGGTGATGAGAAATCAACCTGAGCCATAAAGTACAGATTCATCCCACTTGGATGGTTCTGACCTAAACCCTAAACCTCAGACCTTCAGATTCATAAAGTACAGAAACTTAACAAGCAAGGCCAACAGAATGGCAAATCATAATAGTTCCAAATGTAATTGCAAATTTAGTAGATTAGTGAAATGAACTGACAAAATAAAAAGCAGTTGAGTCATTGTGTTCATTTTCAACTAGAAATTCTAAGAATTATAGCAAGAACATTTTTTCAGTCTTTATAGCATATTCTTTTTATTTATTCATAATTAGTCAGCAAAATAGTTTTAGAATCATGATAATAGCCATAACAACCTGACAGATAATTAGATATGACAATGCTCAGTAATAGTTTGACAGCAAATTAAAAATGAAGGCCGAAAATTGTCAAGGGTCTAGAAACCTTTAATGTACGAATACATTAGTTAACAAATAAATCTTCACCAGTCAGTTCTTGGCTAGAATATGAGGATAACAATAAAGATTAGTGCAGAACTGAAATTTAACATAAAATGCAGACATTCTTACTTGCTGACTCTCCAACAGAGTTCTCAATCATCAGCACAGGCTTGCTATGTGAATCTGCAACTGTGCGTGGATGAGAATCCCATGTAACAAACTTCTGGTCAACAATTCCAATGTCATTACTATCAATCTGCTTTGTATCTGGTTCTTCAAAAGCAGCCACACTTTGATCCGGAACTTCAACAACCACCTTCATAGATGGTTGCCGATTCAAGTAACCAATACCTGATTTTCGTGATCCGGGAAGTTGTCCTGCCTGTAACTGAGACTGCCCAGTTTTAGGTCTATTGGAAGTAGGGCTAGCAATCCACTTCTGAGCATCATCCCACTTGGATGGTGCTGGCTTAGAGAACGGCCCCAACGGAACTCGTGTGGACCTCTCTGACTTCTGAAACTCAAAGGTTGATGAGAGCAGAGTTGTACCATCATGCCCACTGTCATAGAAGCCGTCCTTCAATCTACGCTCGTTAACCATCTCCGAACTCAGTGAAAGAGCTGTTTTCGAAGTCGAGCATTCTGGAAGAACACTGACCACATCTACATCTTTGTAAATATCAGAGCTGCTACTGCCTAGTAAAAAAAAAAAAAAAAAAACTCCATTTCAATCAAACAGCACACCCCTTGATAGTTGAGATCCAGAAGTTCAGTTTAATTTCATGAATTTTTCTCATTCATAAACTACATTTCCAACACAAGTTTATAGAATGAATTTATAGTAATTGACACTAAAAAAACCCCCAACATAAGCAAATAGTTTATAAAAATCCTAACTTTACAAAAACCCAAAAAAGAAAACCTGATTGATGGATCTGGGAAGCTTGAGAAGTGAAGTTGCTATAAGTGGATCCACATCCAAGCTCATGTTCTTCCTCTTCTTCCTTCCTTTTCTTCTCCAATCCAAGCAGCATATTCCTAAGCTTTCCAGGAGAAAATCCACCAGAAACACTAGCTTGAGGCTTCTGGATTCTTTCGTAGTCCATGAAATTGATCAATCAAATCAGATTTGAAGAAGAAAATAAATGATTTTTTTTTTCAGGGCATGGTTTGAATCGCCATGAAATGATCAAAGCGAGCTTGAAGTTGCCAATGCGAAACTGAGAAAGAGAAAGAGTAGAAGTCCCATCCCTTTCTTCAGATAATCCAACAAGCATGTGTACTGCTTCACTTCATCAGCACATCACTGTCACTCTGCCCCCCCTCTGTCACTCTCATCTTCATCCTCTCCTCTTCTATTCTACTCAAATTGTGTAAAAAACAAAAATTTACCCACTCTGTTTTTTTTTTTTAACCTTACTTCACAATATCTCATAACATTTGGTGTTGGAAAACCCGTAAAATAATATCTTAGCGTATCTCACAACATCTGGTGTTTAGAAACCCCTAAAATAATATCTTAGTATAGATCATTTTTTGTTGGTTTATATAGTTACAGTTTTAACTTTCTATGATTTCATATCTAGATTGTTTATATCAATAACGTCAAGTTCATGGGTAAAAATAGTCATTTGACTTTAATTTGATCATAACCTCAAAGTTCGTGTCGAGTTTGAACTTTTTAGTAGGGACATAAGTTTTTTGTCGTTGAGATTGAGTATTTTTGTGATAAGTTTATAAATATTTTGTTACCTTGATTTTTTTTTTTGTGATTTACTATCATGTTATGTTTAGTAAATTTATAGTTTTGTTTTGATGATGGTATGGATTGAGGACTCGTTTGGGATATCTTTTTGAAGTATTTAAAAGTGTTTTTAATAGTTATCAAAAACACTTTTAAATACTTCAAAAAACTATCTTAAATAGGTACTGAACCACTTATTAAAGTTTAGAGTTTAAATTGACATAGCCTATAAAGTTCAAGGGAATAAATTGAATTTTTCTTTAAACACTACATTTGAATCTTATCAAAATATAAGAGTATGTTTAGTTTGTGAGTTTGAAAAGTTTTGAAATTTTATAGCATATGTTTGGTTTATAGGTTTATACGATGCAAAAACATGTGATGTATGAAGGAAAGTTAAAAAATAATGTATTGTAAGTAAACCAAACAGTTTTTTTTTTTTTTTTTTTGAAATTAATGTATTTTTTTAGCAAACTTAGTTATTTAAAAGGTACTATCATAGACTATAAAAACTCATATACTATACTATATATAAATTCATGATTTACATTAAACTCTAAAACAAACCCAGTAATATAATAGAACTCTCACACAGTTAGACTATCAAATTAAAATTATCATAAAATTTTAGAGAAAAACTATATATAACATTAAAAAAAAAAAAAAGAACATGATTATTAATACTATTTTGATGATAAAATAAAAACTAGTCCAGTGAATAATTTGTTAATAAAGAGATTACTGTAAAAATAAAATTGATAAATCCGAACCTAAGGAATGCACGTTGTTTTCTTAAGACAATTTATTCCCTCTACGATGTTAAAAAATAATGATCAATTGTCTTTCAGAATAGGAATCCGGATTACTAACATGTGATGTAGCACTTCAATTGCAAGAATCGGCGAACTTAACAGTATCGACAATCGTACAATGAAAATTAAAACAGTAATATATTTATAGAGGAAAACGAGTAGAGAATGAAAACTTTTTTCATATAAAGTTTCTAAATAATCTACCACCTATTTATAGAAAATTTGCGGTCATTCATACCGTCATAAGGATGGTAGTTATTTGCTATAAAATTGAAATAAAGAGTTGCGTCTATTTATTCAAATGAACAATGAACACATCCCTTTATAAAGAGTTGTGACTATTTGTTCAAAATGAATAAACACAACCATTTATCAAAAAGTTGGGTCTCTTTATTTAAAAACAAATAATTTTATTCATAAATTGCAACATAACTTCTAATTGATAAATATGAAAGTAAATCCACATTTTATCATTGTAAACAATTAGTTTATTCAACTATTCAATATTATATATTTTAATTTTTTTCTGTATTATTATTACATTTAAATGACTAAACCTGTCCCTTTTTATATTTCATATAGATGAGATCACTTTTCTTTTCTTTTTATTTTTTAAATAATGTTCATAATCAGTATTGTTTGGTATCTTCGGCGGGAGTGACGGAGAGATCCAATGCTTCCTTTTTGACCGGTCTTATAAGGAAAGTATTAAAAAAATATACAGTTAAATAGGTTAAGGTTTATTAATTAGGTGCCAAAAACTAACATGAGTATAGTTTAAGTGGTTAGGCATCTGCTCCCTTCTTATGAGGTCGAAAGTTCGAATCCCCCTCCCCCAATTTGATGTAATATCTAAAAAAAAAAAAATAGATGCCAAAAAAAAGGTTTATTAATTAGAATTTGTCTAAAATAATATAAATTTGTATACTAATTACTATGTTAGAACATTTTAAAAATTACTCAAATAACATGATTAGTATTCAATAAATAATTAAACTATACTTTGTTATTTTTTATAGGTATTTTTAATGAATTTGTTTTTTTTTTTCCTTTTAAGTTTAAGTTCGATAATTTATCGAACTATTTGATTATTTTTCATTATTATTTTCAATAAATTTGTTGGTTTTTTTACTCTTTTCAGTTCAATAAATTATTGAACTAAAATTATGTTATTTGAGTAATTTTTTAAAAAATTGGACATTTCAATAATTAGTATGTAAAAATATACTATTTTAGTTATTGTCCCTTTATTAATTAGACAGTCAAAGGGTTATATATATATATATCCACTCAAGTTATATATCACAATTCTCGTACCAGGATTCCACCAATATCAATATGAAATTGGTAATCTCATTCTAAAAAATGTCTTTTTTTGGAAAATTTTACAACTTTTACTAATTTTAAAAATATCAATTTTAAAAGTGTCCTTCTTGAATAACCCATTAAAAAGACCCTAAAGTTTTATGTATTTAAATGGTGGCTTATCTTCTAAAAATAGCAAAATAATGACCTTTTTTAGAGAATTTTCATTAGATAGCAGAATTTGATACAATATTTATAAATATATCACTGTTTAAAACTATTTATAAATATAATAATTTTCCTATATTAATCCATGATTAGTAAATGACTAATGTGTGAATCAGTGATTTATTTGTTGTAAAAATATGTAATTCAATACTGATTATTGATTGACCTGCTTAAACTTTATTTTAGTTAGAAATATTTGTAAGACAAAATATTTTTATAAATATTACATAAAATTTTGTTAGATTCCTTTTTTTAATCATCAGCATGGAATTTTATTTGAAAATAAAATGACCCATATGATAGATAAGTAACACAAAAATTTGATGAGAATTCAGACTATGAGGAGCTTCTCAAAATTCAAATTATTAATCAATATTTTCTATGGGGAATTTTTATTTTATTTTTAAAGGTAAATGAATATGCCTAAAAAAAATATAATTGCCTATTCAATTTTTCAAAAAAAAAAGTTTTAAAAAAATGAAAATAATTTTATTTAGTTTTTCAAAAAGAATATTTTTAAATCCCTCACCAAAGTCGATTTGTCAATTTTCTTTTTATCTCATTCATTGATTTTTGTTATCAAAATAAATTGAGAACCAAACCTGCCATAACTTGGAGTGATTTTCATGGGTTTTTGTGCGTGTGAAAATCAAAATCAACAATGAGGCGAGGTTAAAAATTAGGGGGGGCCAGTGTTCACTCCCTGTCCCTACAATGCTTACTTAATTCCCCATTATTTAATTAATATTCCATCGGCCGGTGGTCAAATGTTTCAAAACATCCAAAAATCTCCTATCAAATTCCATTGATTGAACATGTAAATGTAATTTGTGGCATGTGGGTCAAGAAAGTCACATGCAATTGCTACATAAATGGTTGTTTTTTCCATTTCAATCAAATCCTAGTCTTGTTTCTTCACTCCTCCCCCTCATTCATACCATTGGTCAACCAATCAAGTGGCGGAGCCCGGATATAAATTCGGGGGCCACATAATAGAGTTGTAACTTAAAATCTCCAAATTGATAGAAACTAAATCGAAACTGACTAAAATCTATAAAAATCAATATTTTAAACCACCTATGTGTCAAAATTGATTCGATACATGTTATTTTTACACATAAACAGTTGATTTTCAATTTGCAAAATTTCCTCTTTTTAATCAATTCAGTAACAATTTTGTTTTAAAATGACTTAAAATGAACTAAAAACACCCCTAACACGCAATGCATAAAACGTATAATTATTTATTATAATACAAATAAATATAAAAAAAATATCTATACATTCATTAGAGGTATTTTATTTTTGCAAATTAAGTCAAATAAATTTTAATCTATTTAGTTTTTTTTATGTTCATGTTATTTGATTTATATTAATGATTATATAGACAGATAAATTTATAAGAAATGAAAAAATTTATTGACAATGATATTTATAATAATAAATTAATAAGTAAAGTTAAATAATAAATATAAATATGGGTAAAATACCATTTTGGTCCCTGAACTTTCGCTCAAGTTTCATTTTCATCCCTAAGCTTTTAAAAGTTACATTTTTCGTCCCTAAACTTTATGATTCATTTCGTTTTGGTGCTTCTATCTTTGTCTTTCTGTCTAGGACACTAATAGAAGACATATATGACATGTAATTGATGATGTGACGTTATAGAAATATATCCGCGAGGTTAAATACCATGGAAAAACGAATATACAGAGAGGTTAATCTCATGTTTTTCTCCATAATTCCAGTCTTAAACCTCACTATATATTCGTTTTTCCTCATTATTTAACCTTATTGTATATTTATATAATATCACATCATCAATTACATGCCACATAAGCCCTCCGGTAGTGTCTTAGAAGGAAAAACACAGACAAAAGAACTAAAACGAAATGAATCGTAAAGTTCAGGGACGAAAAATGTAACTTTTGAAAGTTTAGGGACGAAAATGAAATCTGAATGAAAGTTGAGGGACTAAAATGGTATTTTACCCTATAAACGTGTGTGTGTGTATATATATATATATAAAGAATGGCTTAGCTTTAAAATTCTACATAAATTTCTGAAAGTAAAACGCTAGGAATCGAACCTAAAATCTATACTTGCATGCTAAGGTCTTCAGCCAACGTACCAACATGATGTTTGTTGGCCTTTGTAACTCGTTAATAAATTTATTTACAAAATACCGGGGCACAATGAATTAATTTGTCATAAACTCATATATATTTATAATTTATCTGCAAATTGTGCCCCGCTGGCCCCTATGTAAATCCGCTCCTTTACCAACCCATCACATTTAATAATGATAATAATAATACAGAATTTCTTTCAAATAACATATTACATACTAATTATTAAAATATTAGATTTCTTTAAAACTTACTCTGTTGTGGGTGAAAATATATCATTACACGTGAAATTTCTTAGGTTAATCAAGAAATGCACAATCGGTATGTCTACTCAATCTTTTGTAACTCAGTTCCTTGGTAAAAGAGATCATAAGAAACCAGTCACACACCTTTTGACTGTGCGTCAAAAGTTAAAAGAGAGCCTCTGAGACTATGTAGAGAGATTTAACAACGAGACATTGAAGGTGGAAGGTTACAGTGAGCTCTAACGACTATGATGGCTGGCTTGAAATATGAAATTTTTTTGTGGTCTCTAGGCAAGAAGACTCATATACATTGAGCTTCTTGCTAGGGTGCAAAAGTACATGAGCATTGGAGAGTTTCTTAGTGCAATAAAAACTTCTGGTGAAGGAGCTAGTGGTAAACAATCAGAGCACAAGAAGAGAGACTGGACATAATACCTTCCCTGGAGAATTGATCGTCACGAGGATGATAAAAGAAAGAGGTCAGGAGACCAACTTGACAAGAAAAGTCATCTTCTTAGTAAGTTTAAAAAATACACTCCCACAACGGTCCCTATTGAACAACTATGCATGGAGATCAAAGACAAAAACTTGGTTAAATGGCCGGCTAGGATGAAAACAATTACCTCTTCCACAAAGACCACAGTCATACCACCTCTGATTGTTTCAATCTCAAAGAAGAAATCGAGACTCTAATTCAAATAGGGTACTTAAAAGAATTCATGAGAAGTAAAGAAGATCAACGTAATACTAAATCTGATAAGAAAGATCAGGACCGTGAGAATCAATATTTCTCAGCTAGAGAAATAAGAAGCAACTTCAGGGCCCGACTAGTGAAGAAGATCTGAAGTAGAAGGCCACTCCCTAGATTCGACCATGCTTGATCACTGAAGTAGTAGGTGTTAGGAATGATGTCCTACAACTAGTAATTATTTAATAAAGATAATTTATTTCGAATATATTAAATAAATAAACATGAGTTCTTTCTATTATCTATATTAATTCAATTGACGATATTAGGAATATATGAAAATATATTAATATTAAACATTCAAATAGTAAAACCCTAAGTTGCTCTTATGAAATACGAGATGATTAAAGTCGAGATGAGTAACTTAAAAGTATTTATGGTACATGGACAACATTTGAGAACCTTATCATGGTAACATTGTTGATAGCTTGCCATTTTATTTATAAACAGATGATCTAATCCTGATCATTCATGTGGGTGACATGAAATGAAACTATCATATGCAATGTTGATTGTATAAGACAGGACCACGATGTTTAATCAAATTTTTCATTAGTACCGTTTACGAGAAAAGATCAAATGTCAAACTAAGTTTATCAACCGTGATAAATCTCAATCCCGAGTGAAACGTAGACTTCTATTCATGGAGTTATGTTCTTTAATTCACGTGGTTGAGAGCGAACTGATATGAATGCTCAATACACTCTTGTTTTGGGAACATAACGAGTAGTAGCTGGAAATACATTTATACGAGATGATATTCATAATTTTCTTATAAATTAACGGTATCAATGCGATACCTAAACATTTTAAGAACTTTAGGAAACTCCCTTAATGTACTGATTCGAGACATGAACAAGTGGTGCCGCAACTTCTATTGATCACAGAAGTATATTAGCTGTAGTCTGACTACAAATAATGTTTATTGAAGAATTAGCGAGAACACAAGGATAAAGAGGTAATTACAAAGGTGAAACGGTAAATTTATCTGCCTGTAATTATGAGGATTCCACGTGAAAGATATATTACAGATACAAATAAACGGTAAACTAAATGGACATGACTCGTCTATAGTGAGCTATGAATCTATAGTGGAATTATTCATAGTTCGATAGTAAGTGATTAACTGATTATCAGTTAATCACTTAATTGACTAATTATTAAGCCCATGATCTATAGGTTCAGTAGGTTCTTATGCTAGCCCAAATATCGTAGTCACGAAATCAATTGAAGAAATGAAAACTTTAAGTAATGTGAATTACTTAAATAGACAATAATAATTGTTTAAATATTGAGAATATTTAAACTGTAATTAATAGAAATATTATTAATTATTTAAATAATGAGTTTATTTAAACAGGAAATTAATAATGAAATATTATTAATTGTACATCATTAATTATTTAAATATTGAAAACACGTAAAGGGTAATTAATAATTTGAAACTATTAAATTAATATTATTAATTAATAATAAAATATTATCAATTAAAATATTTATTAATAATTATTTAAATAATGAAAATTATTTAAATGAAAATTAATAATTAAATATCATTTGGTAATATTTAGTCGGGAGAAAATATTAATATTATTAATTGTTTAAATAAAGTATTTTATTTAAATGGTAATTAATAAATTAATTAATTAAGTTGCACTTATTAATTTAAGAGAGAGTTTCTAGCCTAATTGGATTAACGAACCCAATTGAGATTAGCCCAAAATAATTAATTAAATTTGTTTATTATTTAATATAGCATTTTCGGCTATATGAGTATTATTTTAGGGAGATAATTGTTTGAATTATATCCTAAAATAATTACATATATTAATTTACCCAATATAAATTAAATAAATGAAAATAAAATATTCTCTTATTTATCTAAGGTATTTTCTAAAATACCAAGATAAAGGAAAGGGAAAACCTTTTTCTTTTGTATTTATCTCTATGGAATATCATAATGTGATTAGATTTTCCATTAGTCTATAAATAGGAGGCTGAGGTCATTCATAAATCACACAATTCAATTCATAAGAAATTGAAATTCTCTCATCTCCTCTCCCATTGTGTTTGCCGATTTTTCCCTATTATTTAGGAACAAAAATATTTTTCATTCTTCCTAATTTATTTAAAAGTTCGATCCCATAATCGGGTTTCGCTTGATTGATCGAGATATAGCATAAAAGATCTTATGTTGTTGAGGATTGATGAAACCATCAACTATATCTTCATTTATTACTCCATGTGAGCAAATGGCCTTTTATTTTCAAAAATAGCATGAATCTACATGTTCTTTATCACAAATTACATAATATTAATAGATCCTTAATTAAATATTAATTAGTTTACTAAATGAAATTCTGCTAATTTAGTAAAATGGTCCCTTCAGTAGACCGAGACGCCAACACATTGATCAATTCTCAACTACAAGGCTCTACTTCACCTATGAATTGTCAAACATCATAGTTTTTAATTCAGTAATTTTTAATTGTAATTTTCCTTTCCAATAAAGTTTTATATTGTGAGAATTTTGATATTCAATAAAATAAAAACATATTCCTTCTACTTTTTAAAATTACAAATTTAGAGTAGATTAGAAGAGTGGGGGAAAGAACTCTCATGCAAGAGTTCCCAAGAGTTCCTTAACAAAACTGAGATCAACATAAAAACTCTTAAACTCGAGCTCGACTTCAAGATTTGAAGTTCTCATTGAGTGGGGATAGTTATGTGAATACTCTACAACAATATGAAAACGTTCTAAGTCTGCCAAGGTGGAAGAGCAAAATTCAAAGTTTACAAGGGAGTGTAGGGCTCGAATGAGCCGTACTCGTAGAAGAATTTTCAATGAGAAAAAAATTGTAAGTCTACTTGGGAGTGCAGAGCTCGCACAAGCCGCACATCGTAAAAGAGTTTTAAATGAGAAAAAATTCTAAGTTTTCTAGGGAGTGCAGGGTTCGCACGAGCCGCACCTAGTAAAAGAATTTAAAATGAAAAAAAAAATCTAAGTTTACTTGGGAGTGCAGGGCTCGCATAAGCCGCACCTCATAGAAGAATTTAAAATGAGAAAAAATTATAAGTCTACTTAGGATTGCAGGGCTCGCACGAGCTACACTTCGTAGAAAAAATTTAAATGAGATAAAAATCTAAGTCTACTTGGGAGTACAAGGTTTGCACAAGCCGCACCTCATAGTAAAATTTAAAATGAGAAAAAATTCTAAGTCTACTAGGGAGTGCAGGGCTCGCACGAGCCGCATCTGGTAAAAGAATTTAAAACGTGAAAAATTATAAGTCTACCAAGAGTAGAGGGCTCGTAGGAGAATTAAGAAAAATCTAAGTCTACCAAGATTGTAGGGCTCTCACAAGCCACACCAGCCAAACAACACTTAGAGAAGAGTTGAAGTCAAATAAATCAAGCTTGGGTCAAGACTTGATGAAAAATAAATTTTCAGTTTGGCAAAAAAAAAAAAAAAGTCAACGATCAACGTCATCTGGTCAAAGGACAAGGTCATACAATTTTTTACAAATTCAAGATAGAGCACAAGTCACAACACCCTATTGACAAGGCCCAAATGACAATGACAAAACCATAATGACAAGGCCTAATGACAACGCCTTATTGACAAAGCCCTGATGACAATGTCCAAATGGAAAGGCCCTTATGACAATGTCCAAATGGCAAGAAAAGACAAAATATAAGTCAAAGATAAGCCATGCCAAACCCCCAAAAAGAAAGTTAACTGGTTGACCGATCAACACGGGTCAATCAAAAATCCGTAAGTTAAGCACTAACTCGCCTCAGAATAATAGACCGACGTTTGTAGGTCTGACTTTTACACACAGATCGATATGCGGATCTATACCTTTGAACGAAACAAAAAAAGAGAGAAAACTGCGAAGTTTGATGCAAGAAGAGGAAAAGAAAGAGAGAAAGAAAAAGAAAAAAGAAGAAAGAATTCTTTTATATATTTGTATTTTTTCTACTTTATTTCTCAATTCAAAAATTTTTTTCCTTCTCATTTTTTTATTGTTATAAAAAAAGGATAAAACACAAATAAGGCCCCTATGATTTTTGTCAAATGCATGAACACCCCCGTGGTTTGAAAATGGCCAATTATACCCCTGTGGTTCTACATTATTCTAATGACACCCCTCCCCTTCAACGTCATTAATTTTCTTTTAGCCATAAATTTTTTGAACTCCAATTTGATGATTCAATATGTTTTAAAATCCTCATTTCAGGCTCTAAGTAATGGTTAGTTCAAAACTTCAAATTCGTTAATAAATAAAAGAATTTATTATCATCAAAATACAAGGTATGATTTACACCATTAAAGCTTTTGGTTATTGATTATTTATAAGTTTTGAACTGATCATAACTTAGAGCTCGAAATGAGTATTCTAAAACATCTTGAATCATCAAAATCGGAGTTCAAACGAAGAAGTTATGGCTAAAAGAAAATTAATGACGTTGAAGGAGAAGAGTCTCATTGAGATAATTTGGAACCACATGGGTATGATTTTCTATTTTCAAACCACAAGGGGTGTCCATGTGTAACGACCCGTTACCAAGGGTATTTTAGTAATTTCCCAAACCTCAAAATTAAAAAAAAAACACAAGTTTACTTTAATATTTTTACATGATTTTGATTGTATCGTTATTACGATTCCAACGCAACTGATGGATCATCATTCGGAGTCCCGGTGAATGAGTTATGATCATTTTAGTGTAGTGGCATTTTTGTAATTATTTGTAACCGGGATTAAACCCTAAAAGGCTAAAACCATCATCTTCCTCCTCATTTTTCTGAAAATCAGCCTCCCTTACTCAAATTTTCTTCAATTTTCGCCAAAAGACAACCTCAAGAAGTATTTTGGCCATAACTTCCTCATCCGAACTCCAATTTACGCAAGTAAGCTGTCTATTTCGATTGATTTTCGTTCTCTTTCCATTGAGCTTAGTTTCGTAGTAATCAGGCTTATGTAGAAAATATTATGAGCCAAAACCAGTTCGGATCTATTAAGTTTTTATCCGATTTTGATCGATTTACTTTGTAAATTTTTCGTATAGATGTAGAAAGGCTTTTCCTTGCAGTGAGGATGAGATTTGAGAAAGGATTATTCAACTTACAAGAGAGGTTGTAAGATTTCTTGGAAAGAAGATTGTTAATTCTTTAAAAAAATTCAAGAATCTAAGCTGAGAATTTAGTTAATCTTTGATCAAGGTCAAGTTTAATTTTCTTTTTGTTTATAAGCATGAATTGTTTCTGGTTTGTGTGTTTGGAGTAATTTGGGTGTTGATTGTAAGCATGAATTGAATAATCGTATGTTTGTCAATTGGAGTTAAGGATATGAGAATTAAATGGCATGCATGCTTTTGGATGATATTATTTGTTGATATAATGGGACTTTCTTGTTGAATGATTTTAAGGTGATAATTATATGATTTCTAGTCACTTTTTGGATGTTTTAAGACTTAGAAAAGCTGCTGGAATTTGATGATATTGTAGAAGGATCAATAGAGCCTTAGGTGCAGTCGAAGACCTTTTCTTGGGAGTTTAGGTGGGGGATTATTTTTGGATGATTCTTGAGTGTGTCTAGGTGATTTAGGGGCTGTTTAGAGGCCTTAAAAGCTGCTGGAAAAATTTATTAAATTTCCTTATCGGTTGTCGCCGAAAAAGAAGCAAAACCGCACTAGTTAAGCTAGTTTAGCTTTTTAGCGTGGGTTTTCTTCGGGGGATTATCTTGTGAGTTAGAGATCTGATTTTAGGCATTTTTAGACCCTTTAAATGCTGTAATTACATTGATTTTCCAAAATTTGGAATTTTTGAGATTTAGCCTATTTAAGGTCAGTTTTAGGAGGAAACGGGTTTTCTGAGCTAGAAACTGGGCCTAGGCTTTGTCAAGCATTCTGGTAGTGATGCTTTCTTAAGAATCACATTATTTGATGCCTTAGATAATGTGGTTGGAGGTTCGCATTAAGTAGGGCCATACTTAATGAAGAATAAACCGTTAAGGGTGAATTAGAGTTGTGCACAACTTAATTACACTTAGCGGGGTAGGTTCATTCCATTTGATCAATGGGAGAGAATAAACTTGTAGGTACGCTTGTGAGTCTTGCAAACTCATAAGAAGAATAACTCAAAGGTCGAAACGTGGTGCCACGGGTTCAGTACTTTGAGTGTGCGGCTCACTTTAATTGCGAATAAAGTGGAGCTAAGGCATTGGGTAACAAAAATAAAAGAATGAGATTTTCTCTAGAGTTGAGATTATGCCTTGGAAGATGAGAGTTATTTGAAAATTTAATTTTAGAATATTAACATAATTTTATTTTATTTAAAGAAAATGTTTTATTTAACTTTTCCTCACTTTTAAAATAGAGGGAACTTAAAAGGTAAAATAAATGAGTTTGACTGATTTCTGAAACAAATAACGTTAAGATTTTTTTAATTTACCTCAAGAAATTGAGAATTTTGACGTTTTCAAATTCGTCATAGGATTATTATTTAAATTTTTTTTTCTTATTTTATATTAAAAATAGTTTATGATAAAAAAGAGATAATAATGGCTAATGAGGGAACTATGTTCCACAAGTGCATCCTTAAATCATTTTGTTTTGTGTTTAACAAATTATTATAATTTTTTACCAAAACCTCAAAAGAAAGGCTATTTCTATCATAAATGTAATATTCCTTTGTAATTTTTTTTTAAATAAATTATGAGAAGTAATTAATTTACTATTTTTTTTGTAAAGTAATTAATTTATTATTGATAAAGTGAATTTAACGATAAATAATAAAAATAATTATAAAAATAGTAACAGTATCAATCATAATAATAAAAACAGTAGTGATGCTAATAATAAGGGAAGGAAGTACGTGACAGGAGTTGAACCCAAGATTGGAGAATCATATATGGTGATCTAACCACCGAGCCATCATTGTTATATGGAAAAGTTAAACATAAATTTTACTTAGACACTCAGCCAAACAAGCCAACCACTTGACATGTGAATTGATTGCAAAATAATGTATTAATTTCAACCATACCTCGGGTAACAGATTCAAGCCCATTGTTTTTTTTTTAAAACCGTGGGTGGTTTTACTTTTTATTATTTTATTTTGATTTGCGTGTCAGCTGTCTTTTGAACATATATTCATTATTATTTAAAAAAAATCTATCTACCTCTTTCATTCTTCTCTTCTTCTTGACGTTCCCCCCCTCTATTTTCCAGATCTCCTTCCTCTTCTTTCTTGTTCTTCTTTTAAAAAAAAACAGATTCATAGGATGAAATATATATACATTCTTTATTCTTTTTTTTTCTATATTTTCGGATTTGAAAAGTGATTTCAGATATTTTAATTTATTTGTGTACACATGCATGTATCTTTAGCTTTTTTATTGTTCTTTATTTTCTGGACTTTTAATGACTACCTTCTCATTTTTTTTAAATAAATATTTTACCTATTATGATTTCTATCTATATTTTACCCTTGTAAGCTCCTCCCAACATCTGAGTTTAAATCAATATATTTATTCTCTTTCTATTTTTTTAATCTGTTTTATTTTATTTTATTTTATTAAGATCTTCTTGGTATAGTGTAACCCTTCTTAAGAAATCCTTTACTTTAAAAGCTGGCTTTAGATCTAAAAACCTACTTATTTATTTATTTATTTTTCTTATATATGTTCTGTAAAGATTTGTTTATATTTTCTTGAAACTAATCTATTTAGATACATTTATGCAAATTTGAACCTTTAATTAAAATTCCCTACACATTGTTTATTTCATGCAAAACCTACTTCAAATCATGTATTCATATATCTTTTCTCTCATTTATTTGTTTATTTTCATACATGTTTTTAAATGCATATTGCTTTGCATACCAATGATAAGTGCAGATTTGTTGAAGATTTTATACCTGAACGCCTTCTCCTCTCTGACTCTTTTCCGGTTTCTTTCTTCCTTTCAAAAGCTTACTGGATTTTTACTCTCTTTTTTCAAACGTTTTTTTTTCTCTTTGCCTCTTTCATACCCTCTTCAATGTATTTATAAAGTGGTAAAAATAATTCTTTATTAGCTTAAGATCTTCTGGATTTCCAGTAAATCTTCTTTTTTGCAGGTACCTTAAATGCAATCCTTATCTGGGAAGATTTTTTTTTTATATAATTTAAGATGTGAAGAGAGATCCAACTGACTTCTTCCTTAATCATGAAAAATTTCCATTTTTTGTATTGTAGAAAGAAATATCATTTTAATATTTATTTTCTCTTACCCTTTCATATTTTCATAGAGTTATTTCAACATTTTTCATTGCATTTTTGACTCTTGAAAGGGAATAAAACATGTTTTATTTCAATTTATTAAAACAGTAAGGGACAATTATACTGACAACATAATGATTATCTCTAAGTAAAATAAAATAAATAAATAAATAAAAATAATAATAAAAAAATCATTCTTGGGCTTAATCTCAGCAATATGGGCTGACCCTTCAATATATATATTTTTTATTTCTGATGTATTTTAACCCAACGTTCCATTCCGATATAGATTGGGCCTTATGAACTCATATGAACTAAAGAATAATAAAGTTTGGACCTTCTTCCTATAACTTGTTTAAGTAAATTGTTCTTTTGATGTAAGCTTTTGAATTTTTTATATGATTGTAAATAACTTAATTAAATAAACAATAGGCCAGACCAAATACGGTGTCTACATATACTATGATTTCATGTAAAGACCCGACTCTTTAAAAATAAAATTAAATAAATAACGTAAGCGAAAGACTTGAAACAATAATTGGAAAACCTGTAAATCGATAAAACATCCTTTCATTTAAAAAATGAAATCCAAAATTCTTAAACATTCAAAGATTAGAAGCGCTTCCCTTTTCATAAGTTTCAAACCCACAATAGAAATAAGTTCATAAATCCAGAAAATCCATAAAGATCAAATAACATAGGTAATGATGCTCAAATGAGCTCAACAATCCATAAGAAATAAAATGGATAAAAAGAAAGTGTCATGACACAAGCAGTCTATGGACTAAAATAATCTCTAGTCCATCCATCATCATCGATCCAGAATCATGACACACCAGCTCCACGGCCACGACCGCGACTACGTCCCGTACTTGAAAGTGTAATATCATGAGCGGGAGACCCAGTGAAGATAAATTGAATATAAAGTAACTTTAGATCTCAAATTCAAATCCGGATTTGTGTCCAACGAAACCTATTAACTCTTAACTACCCAATCAAACTTCCAAAAGTAAAATCATGCAATTCTCCCAAGAACAAAGAGCAAAGAACAAGAATAAAAATCATGCAAGTAGTCAAGTCTCCTAAACTCGTAATAATTAGAACACGTAATCATACGTTCAATCTTTCAGGAATATAACTAGAACAAGTTAAGCTCATGCAGTCTTAACAAAGAATAAGAACAAGAACATAGAACATAAAACAAAGATCATGTGAATAACGTCAGATGATGCAAGCTCACGCAGTCTATGCACGATCCCATTATCTCACTCCAATATCAAGTAAAGCTCACGAAGCCTTTACTTTCTTATTAAGAACAAATGCAAGCTCATGTACTCTTTGCATTATAGAACAAGAATAAGAAACTCCCCGGTGAATAATCATCAGATGATGTAAGCACACGCAATCAATACATTATCTCGTTATCTCACCAATGACATGCAAAGCTCACGTAGTCTAAGCAGTCTAGAATATATATGTATCATAGCAATTATGAATAATACCAAATAATGCAAGCTCACACAACTAAACATTATCTCATTATTCATCTCCTCTGTTCATGCAACACATGTAGTCTATGCATTCCTCATGATACATATATCGAACAACGAATAATACCAAACAATGCAAGTACACATAGTCTATACATCATCTCATTATTCCTCCATGCAAACAAGTGTAATAATAAAGAACCATAAATTTGAATACCGAAATATAAACAGAGAACCAAATTCAAAAAGACTCATCAAAGTAACGCTAATCAAGAACATTAGAACGTATAGGATCGTAAGCCCATACTTTAATCGATCACAATAATCCTGCAAAAAAAATTTGAATATCTTATATACTAAAGACCCAATGGTAGAAAGACACAATCTCAGTAAAAGTCCAAAGTAATCAGAAAATCTCGATATCGTAAATAAATCTCCAAGAACACATGGTAATCAAACTTTAAGCATAAACATACTTAACCCCAATAATTCCATACTTTAACTTCCAAGAATATGTAAAATCCATAATTTGCCAATATCAATTCTATACTCCCGAATCCTATTAAATCATAAAATTAGCATGCTCAATCTCTTAATTCCAATTTTAACTTAACTCCCAAATCATACAAATCATTCAAGAATTTAGTTCCTAAATTTATCGTAAATTCTATTTATCCTCACCTTACAACAAATCAAAGAACCGGCAGACCAACGGCTAAACGAGGGGTCAAAAGAGCGAAAAACCAATGCCTACAATTACACCAATTTAAAACACATTTAAGATCCAATTTAACATCTAAATTAAATTACTCGACACGAAGCGACACGCTCCCGGATCCAAAAGACTAGAGTGGTTTAATGGGAAAATTCAAGTAAAAAATTGGTATTATGATTTTAATATATATGTAAAATATTAAACCCAAATTCAAGTGAAATCTCATATATATAAATATATATTAAAACAAAATTTAAATCAAAAGTTAATATATATTTATATATGTTAAAACAAAATTTATATATATATATATATATATATATATATATATATATATATTAAAATAGAATTGAAGGCAAGTTTGTTTAAATATATATTAAGCTTACATGTGTATATATGAAGCCAAATAAATCCCGTTGGGCAAAGTGGCATAAACATGAATATTGGGGGGGACATGTTGACAGGGGATGGTTAAGTTATATGTGTATATATATTAGTATATATATTAATATCTATATACTAATACATATTTTTTTATATATTAAATAAAAGGATTTAATTAACCCTGTTATAGAAAAGCCATAGAAAACCTTTTGTCCATTTGGGGTCTACGGTCAAACAAGGGAGTTTCAAATGGGTTCGGTTTCATTCATTAGGTGATAACACTAAAATTAGTTTACATTTTCAGAAATTACAAAGTCACCGGAAGCAAGGACAAGATTACCTTGAGCTTCACAACAATGGTGGACTATGGTGGCGAAGAAGATGAATAGTGTATACATTTTTTAAAGAAGACAACTCTTGCCCAATGGTTTCTAACCCTATTTTTTGTGGATGGGCCAAGTGTGAAAAAGATAGAGCATAAGGGGTCCACAAGACTATTTAATTCAAAATCCCACAATGGAAAAACAACCCTCCATTAATCATCCAAGAATACTTCTTAATTAACTAATCATCCAAGAATACTTCTTCCTAATTTTATAGGTTATTATCTTAATTTCCAAAATCCATCATTAAATAATAACCATCCACTACAACCAAAATTTCATATAAATATTTGTATAATTTTAAATCTTTTTAATTTACCTGAAAAGTCTGGGTTGTTACATTTCAAGAGTAAAATTTACCTTAAAATCAAAGGTTGCCGAATATATCCGATGATGGAGCCGATAAACTATTCAATTTTTAAGAATGTAAATTCCAGTTTGTAAGACAAAAAATTTGGGAAAAATTCCAGCTACAACACTTAGTATTTTTCTCAAATTTTGTAGGACGACCAAGACAAAAAGTTAAGCTATTATGCTCCAATTACAACACTTGTTTTTCTTAATTTTTGAGAACGACCAAGACAAAAAGTCAAGCTACGAGGCTCCAACACTAGTGTCTTTCTCAAATTTTTGTTGACGGTGAAGGCAGAAAATTCAAGCCACCAAGCTCCGACACTTGTGAAATTTTCTGAAAATGACAGACGCGTAAATTTCACCTTGAAGTATACTCCCAAGCAACGGTGAACTCATATCTCAACTTAGCTCGAGAGTAGGGGCCACTGTTATGGGTGAAAATATATCATTATACGTGAAATATCTAATATATTGAGTTTAATGTAAGATATATTGAGTTTCATTTAAAAAAAATATTTTTGATTAAAAAAAATGTATATTTTATCAATTAAAAATATATTTTTAAATTTTATCTAGTTCATTGTAACCTACTAAAATGCTCACAATATTTATTTTTTTCTATTAGAAATACCAAAGCGTCATTTATTTATGGATCAAATAGCACGAAATTGGAGAGTATTTAAGGGGGAATTTGGATGAGAATTGAATGTCAATGTCAATGCTAATTATAGGTTTAACCAAACAATGGAATGAGTTTTAAAAACTCATTCTCATGGCCAATGCTCGTGTACCAAACGCTTTCTTAAGAGTGCAACTCTAGATATTTAGTGGAGTTATCTATGAGTTAATGAATAAGAATTAATTGATTAAATAAGTTTTAATCAAGGTGTAACGCCCCGTCACGAGAAAGTTAAAAATCAATATAATTTTTGTTAAATAATATTAATCAGCTTGATCGATTAATTAGAACAGAAATATCGTGTTATTTTAAAAAGGGTATTATGGTAATTTTTCCCAAAAAACCTCAAAATTTGAAACTTATTATTTGATTAATATTTTGAAATGAAATTGATTGTCTCGATGTCAAGATTCCAACGCAACTGACGGTTTGTCGTTCTGAGACCCGGTGATCAAGTTATGGACGTTTTAAGACAAGTGGCAATTTTGTAATTATGACAATTCGGGATTTTAACCTAAAATGGCATTCCCATTTGTAATAATCAACCTTTGGACTCTCTCTTCTCCTCCCTCACGCCGCAACCCACACCAAGAGAAAGGAAGAGTCAATTTTTGTCGATTCGTTTTGGTAAAGATTGATTCGTGGTTAGATTTATTCTGGGCTACGTTGAAGGATCGTTTATAATTAAGAAGGTAAGAGATTTTCTTCTTCTTTGTCCTTTCTCCCTTGCTGACGCCATAGGGGTTTTGAATGGGTGGATTTTGACGATTTTGAATCAATAAGTGATCGGGTTGAAGCGTGTTCGAGTTGATTCGGAATCCGGCGATTGTTGGAATCGTTATCGTCAAGTTTGGGTAAGTTTAGAATCAAATTTCTCATTATTTAAATTCTGAAATTTTTATGTTTTTAGCCATTCTTGAATTCCAAGAACCTAGGCCTTATTTCAAACTGATCAATATCACCCACCGATTCGAAACCCAAACCCTTAATCGATTTCAATTTACCTTGGATCGATTGAAAGCCCCATCGAAGTCGATTGTTTCCACCACCGACCAGCGACCAAACCGAGACCAAACAGCCCCGGTTTAGCCGCTGCCATGACAGCAGCCATGGCCCTGCTGTCCCGTTCAAACGGCAATCTTTTTCGTAGTTTGGTTGTCCCGTTCTTCGCGCCATTGAACCCCGAACCTCTCTGATTTATTAACTACTGTTTTAGGATAGTTTTTAATAGATTTAGATGGTCGTTTCAGGTCTGGACCGTTGAAGAATTAATTCGGAAAGCGTTGACGAAGGTGAGTTAACAGATTAATTAACAGTTAAGGTTTTGGAGAAATCTAAAGCCCAAACCATAGCGAAATGTTTTATTATATTTATTATTAATATTCTGGAAGTTTTGGATTGAATTGGATCATTGGGAGTATGAGAAATAAATTAAGAAAACTAAATTTTTGGTTAAGGCTAGTTTAGGCTTTTCGGTGGAAATTGTAGGATTCTTTGTTTAAAACGATTCCGATGGTTGATATTATTTATTCTGGAATTATTTTGGAGTTTAAGGTTGTTTATAGCCAAGAGAATCGGTTAGAATATATTATTAGTGAATTTCGCGTTTTCGGAGTTTTTACTCGTTTTCGGAGTTTTTACTCGTTTTCGGAGTTTTTACTCGTTTTCGGCAGTTTTGTGTTTTTGTTTTTATTTCTGAGTGGGCTGCTGCATTTTGATTCATAAAGATGAATTTTATACTGATTGTAAAGAGCATGATATGTATAATTGTTGTTGAGGAAGTTGGAGAATTGATTGTCTGCAGATTGTGCTTACTAGTATTAAGGCTACGAGCTTAATACTATGTCATTTCAGTTATGAAAGGAGTTCATAACCAAGTGCTAATAATCATTTCTCGTAAGAATGATTTATTAGAGGATATAGTTATAGATGTTTCTATAACCGGGTACTAGGAAGTGTAGCAGTCCTGAGGGACCGCCTTCTTAGTGTTGCATGCTAGTGTAGTTTAATATAAGCTTTATGTTAATTGATAGATTAGAATGTGTGGGATGTCTTGGGTAAGAAACTAGTGAAAGTTGTCTACCCATGTAAAGTAAGTTTTATTGAGAAACCTTGAATATGGAACCCGGTAGTGTTGCCTATTCATGTAAGAAGTTATTATGTATTGCCTTGAATATGGAGCTAGTTAAAGTTGCCTATTCATGTATGAGAATGAGATTATGAAAAGTGTTGATATTTACAATGGTTATGAGAACGGAAAGATTGGGGATCTAAGTGAGATTGGTGGTTAAAGGTATTGAATATGGAATTAGTGAGAATTGCCTATTCATGTAAGCGAGTGAGACTTGAAGTTTTAAGTGATTTTGTGTAACGCCCCGTCACGAGAAAGTTAAAAATCAACATTATTTTGTTAAATAATATTAATCAGCTTGATCGATTAATTAGAACAGAAATATCGTGTTATTTCAAAAAGGGTATTATGGTAATTTTCCCAAAAACCTCGAAATTTGAAACTTATGATTTGATTAATATTTTGACATAAAATTGATCGTCTCGATGTCAAGATTTCAACGCAACTGACGGTTTGTCGTTCTGAGACCCGGTGATCAAGTTATGGACGTTTTAAGACAAGTGGTAGTTTCGTAATTATGGTAACTCGGGATTTTAACCAAAAATGACATTCCCATTTGTAATAATCAGACTTTGGACTCTCTCTTCTCTCCCCCTCAAGCCGTCGCCACCACCCACAAAGAGAAGGAGAAGGAATTCCGTCATTTCGTCTCGTTGGTTCTTTGCTCATCGATTCGGGTTTTGAATTCAAGCGTATTGGGAATCAATTTTGGACACAAAGGTAACGAAAAATCCTCTTCCTCTTTTCTTCTTGTTTCCGTGAACCTAGGGTTAGTAATTGATGAGTTTTCATCAATTTTGTTAATTAGGAGATCGTTGTAATCGCACGGAATTGAGGAGGGAGAATCGGAAGCCTTTTTCATGAATTTCGTTTGGCGGGTAAGCATTCATGATTGATTTATCAAGCATTAAAATTCTGAAATTTAATCATTTATATTTCCATGAATACCAAGAACCCTAACCCTTGATCCAACCTCCATAGTTTTCAAATTTTCCAAACCTTGGTCAAACACCCAATCGATTTTGATTACCGATTCTAATACCTAAAACTATCAAGATCGATCACCATAGCCTTGAAACCGCGACCGAGCCATGACCAGCCGCGGCCCACACACCACCCACGCCCCCAACCATAGCCCAATTCCCTTTGTCGTTTGTTTTCCGTTCTTTGATCCATCGAACCCCAAACCTTTTGTATAATTTTAGGATATTTTAATTTGTATTTTAAGTTATTTAGGACCTTCGTTTCAGGTCTGATTCGTCAAGGGAAGTAGCGTTAATTTTTGGACTTAAGCGATATCGAGGTGAGTTAACAGTTTATTCGTTGGTGGGGTTTTAGAGAAATCTAAGGCTCTTACCGTAGATTGTATGATTCAATATATTTAAACATGATATTCTGGAGTTTTAGGAAGTGAACTCATGTTGGAAACATCGAAAAATCATTTGGTGAAACAATTTTTCGGTTAGAACTAGTTTAGTCGTTTTTCACCAGTTTTTGATGTTTTTCGATTCTATTTGATTCTGATTGATTTGGGAGTTAATTCTGGAATATTATGGAGTATTTTATGGTGATTTGGCATGAGTTTTGAGTTGAGCATGATTATGTTCGAATTATTAGTTTTGATGGTTTTTGGCAGTTTTATCGTAATGATGTATTTTGCATGCTTGAATTAGACTCATTGAGTTGCTGTATTTTTAATTGTGTTGGCTGATTGTGAATGAACATTATCAAGAGGATAATGGAAAGATATTGTGGAATGATGTCGTGACAGGTGTGTTAAACTAGTATGAGGCTACGAGCTCATACTTAGTAAAAATAGTTAGGAGAGTGAGCTCATAACGACTAATGGACGTTGCTCGTATGAACAATCCATTAGGGGATTAGTTATGGTTACGACTGTAACTAAGTGCCTAAGAAATGTTTGTAGTCCCGAGAGACCGCCTTCTTAGTGGATGGTTGGAAAGATTGATTGTTTATGTTTGTTAATTTAGAGTTGGCTTATGTTTCGGATTGGGATATGTATTGGGAGGATTATTATGAATGTTGGTCTTGGATATGGAATTAGTTATTAATTTCCTATTCATGTAAAGAGATTGAATGTGAGCTTTAAGTGACGTTTTGTGTGAAAGAGACATTGGAGAGTGTTGAGTGTTGGGACTCAGTATAAGTTGTTAGAGATTATTTAAAACTTTACTTTCGTTTATACCGTTTTCTCACTGGCTTTAGCCTCACAGTGCTATCTGTGGTTTCTTTTGAGGTAACAATGGACCGAGAGGTGGCGGTTGATGAAGTGGAAGAGATGAGGGTTCATGTCGTGGTGGCTAGCCAAATGCATCTTAAATTTTTATGGAGATTAAGAATAAAGTATTCAAATTTTTATTGACCATATTTCGTTTTTATGAGATTTGAGACTCATGTTAGTCTTAAAACATTTTGATTTTTTTTTTTTTGATTTAGCTCATTGTTTTGTTTTAAAGATTGTAACTCTAGATTTGTCATTTTTAATAATTGCTTATTTGATTTAAGTGAAATTTCATATTTTCAATAAATGATATTTATTGAGTCTTCCGCCACATTTATTATGTTTGTTTAAAACCATGAAAAGTCGGGTCTTTACATTTTGTGTCTTAGATGTTATTGGAGAGTGTTTGAGTGATTGGGACTCGGTTTGGTTTGTTTAGAGACTATTTGAAATCTTACCTGTTGATTAATTCGTTTTCTCACTGGCTTTAGCCTCACAGTGCTATAATTTTTTTTTTCAGGTAACAATGGACCGAGAGGTGGCAGTTGATGAAGTGGAAGAGATGAGGGTTCATGTCGTGCTGGCTAGCCAAATGCATCTTTACTTTTCATTAAGATAATGAATAAAGTATTCGAATTTTATTGACTATATTTTGTTTTATGAGATTTGAGACTTGTGTTAGTCTTAAAATATTTTTTTTTATTTGAGAACTTGATTAGTTCATTGTCTTTGTTTTAAAGATTGTAACTCCGGAGTTGTCGTTTTAATAATTGTTTATTTGATTTAAGTGAAATTGCATCTTTTCAATAAATGATATTTATTGAGTCTTCCACTGCTTAAAAATGTGATTATTTATTACTTTGAAAAGTCGGGTTTTTACACAAGGTAATTCTAGATCATTGGAGCTTAGTCCTATAGATCCATTATATCCCCAAGCTAACGCTTGTAATTGAGAACAAACATTAATAAGATTGATTTCTTTGGAAAAATGATTTTAAGTTAGTTTGAAGTTGTCAAATTAATTTAAGGCAAAAAACAAATAAATGAGTCTATTAAATTAATTAAAAAAAATTAAATAGAGAAGTTTATTTAATTATTTAATGGAAGAATTTATTTAATTAATTATTAAATAGAAGAGTCTATTTAATTATTTTTAAAAGAGATTAAATAGAAGAGTCTATTTAATTAAATTAATTTTGAAGTTGTTTCTTGCCTAAAAGACAAGGGTAATTTGATTTGGGCTAATGCGGTGAGATCTATATTATGGACCATTTGGTTGGAGCGTAATAGGAGAATCTTTGAGGACAAAAGTAGGTCTTGGCATGCCACTTGGGATACTTGTGTGCTCAACGCCTCCACTTGGACGGAGTGCAAATTGTAAAGCTTTTTGTAATTATATCCCCTCTACTATAGTCTCCAATTGGAAGGTTTTTTTTTGTAATCTTTGGCCTTCTTGACCTTCATTTTTGAATGAAATTACTTGTTTATTATAAATTTTTTTTGAAGTTGTCAAAAATTAATGGGAGATTAATAGAGGAGTCTATTTAATTATTTAATTTGAAATTGTCCAATTAAAAGGAATGAAAATAAATAAAAGGAGTTTTATTTATTTAAATATTTTTTTTTGTTTGATGCACATTTAATGGAATTGTTCTATTAAGCTAAGAGGATAAATAAAATGCCCAATGACATCATGGAGATGATGTTGTGGGCGTGTAATCCATGGGTAGGGTCACACGCCACTTTGATGTTAATTAGTCACCATTAGTGTGGGTGTTCAAATAGATTGAAAAACTGATGAACCAAATCAGAACGAGCCGAATCGGTCAGTTTGTTACCTAAATATTTGAACCAACGGTTATTTTGGTTTGTAATAGTAAAAAACTGTGGGAATCGGGTTTGTTCCGGTTTTTATATTGAAAAACCGTATAAAATCGAACCGAAAAAGTCTTAATAGGCATGTTTTGTGATTTTAGACATTGATAAAGGATATAATGGTGCAAAATGGAAAATTTTACAATTTGATTATTCATGTTTACTTTTAATTTTTTATTCCTTGTCATAAAAAATATTATAAAAGTCATAAAGGGCATGCTTTGTGAATTTAGATATTGATAAAGGATATAATGGTGCGAAAATAGAAAATTTTACAATTAAATTATTCATGTTTAACTTTTTATTCCTTTGTCATAAAAAAATATTAATTAATTGAAATATTAACATTTTAAATTATAAAAATAATAAGTAAGACTATGAATAAGATTAATACGTTAAGTTATTCTAAAAACAAGCATATATTTAAAAAAAAAAAAAAAGTCATAGAAATTATAGATTATAGATAGATAAATATAGATAGATAGATAGATAATTTAGATAATTCCAGTTGTAAGATAAAAGGAGAAGGTTATCTTGTAAAAGGTGCCGAAGCAAATCTTATTTCCAAATTAGCATTAGGAATCTCCATTTATTTGCTGGACTGAAAGACATTCTGGATTTTCCCATTTATTTTAGTTAAAAAAAGAAAAGGAAAAAAAAGACAAACAAAACAAAAACCAAATTTTTTACAGACTTACAAACCGAGTTATCCCAAAACCAAAGTTTTCGAAGAACATTCACAGAGAGAAAAGGAAGATTCCGATAACATCGATTCATTCAATCACCTCTTTAATTTTTCTGTTTTCTCCCATTCAATCCATTCATTTTGCTGAGAAAAAAGGAAGCAAAATTGCTGGAGAATTTGATTCCAGAAATCGATATGGAAACTAGCAGCGTCGGCGTTTTTTATTCTGCGGTCAAGGCTCTTACGATGACCGAAGCGAATTCATGGTGGCAAGAGATTAACGATTCTCACCTTTGGCAAGATCGCATCTTTTTTATCCTTTCTGCTCTTTATGGCATCGTCGCCATCGTCGCCCTTGTACTCTCTCTCTCCTATTCTGTTATCAATTTCTTTTAGCATTGAATGAATTGATTATTCAATTACCATACCTCGTTGATTTTGATTTCATGCAGTTTAGGGATATGTAGATTTGAATAAATTGATGGTTGCTGGTTAGGGTTTTTTTTTAAGGATTTTGTTGTAATTTCTGTACCTGTATTGATTTTAAGCAATTAATCGATTGGAGAAGATATTTGATATTAGAATATTGATGCCTGATTTTAGGTTCAATTAGTTCGTATACAATTGAGGGTGCCGGAGTATGGATGGACCACACAGAAAGTCTTCCACTTTCTCAATTTCGTGGTGAACGGAGGTTTCTCTCATTCTTTATTTTTTTCCTTTGTTCCTTGTACTTTTTTTTTTAATAAATGTTTTGAATTATGTTGATCTCTGTGATAATTTTTCTTATTGCAGTTCGATCAGTTGTTTTTGTATTTCGTCGTGATGTACAGAAGTTGGATCCGCCGGTATGGTTTTCTTTTTATTTAATTGTTCCATGATTTATCCTCTCACTCTTTGTTTTAGGCTGCTTAATGCTTCACTTGTTTGTATCTTAATCAGATTGTCCAACATGTCTTGCTTGATGTTCCAAGCCTTGCCTTCTTCACGACTTATGCTCTTTTGGTTTTGTTTTGGGCCGAGATTTACTATCAGGTGCACGATTTTGTTTTTTAATTCAAATTATTTATTTGCAAATATAGTAAATCTATTTATATGTAACTTACGAGTTACGATAAACTCTCTTCAGGCACGTGCTGTATCAACTGATGGCTTGAGGCCAACTTTCCTTACAATAAATGCGGTGGTGTATGTTATTCAGGTGAAATTTACATATATGTTGTTGATATTGGTGGCTTTTTAGTGGATTGCTTTTTGATATTTTGTTTTTCTTTTGAATGAACACAACTTGAGCAAGGTACATGTTCTTCCATAATTTAACAGTGGCTTAGTTTGTCCATTTTTTTTTTACATTACTACTTGGTAGGTTTGTAGCCATCATGTTTTGTAATTATTAAATTACAAATGACGGGTAAATTTTCTGAATGGTAGGACAAATAACATACTCAATGCGTAATTATTTCTTGTTTGAGCAGTGTTCTGTAGCACGCCTACAATGTTCATCACTCATATACATCAATCAATATTGATATCATCGTATTGGCTTTCTTTGTTCTAAAATTTTGATTGATCTGCTTGCAGATTGTTTTGTGGCTGATCTTGTGGTGGAATCCTGTTCATGGGTTGGTTGTCCTCTCTAAGATGTTCTTTGCTGCTGTCTCTTTGTTTGCTGCCCTTGGGTTTCTTATTTATGGGGGAAGGTAATGTTGCATCTGCCGTGTTTCTCTGTTTCTTGATGACTGACATATATTCAAATATATGTCACCATCTTTTTTGCGAGTTGCTGAATAGTGTGAAAAAAAGTTTAAAAAAGCCTATGACTATGAGGGTTGTGCAATCCCATTTATGTATTTTGCATTGTTTATAATGCTTCTATGCAAATGTGATATTTAGCTTAATAAATTCACCAAAAGATAAAAACAATATGGTACTATAAACAATCAGCTTAGTGGTCCAGTCAAGTTAGCTCTTCTAGCTGTTAAGAACATGGATTGTTCCATCGGTATTTCTGCTTGAAGTTGCAGGTATTGGTCTTGGACATTTACATCCAAATATCGATTGGTTGTGACGACTCTGATTGAATTTGGTTGATATGCAAAGAAGTGACACAAAGGCCCAAAATTCTAAAAAATTAATGTAAATTTAAAAAAAAAAAATTATACGAGTAGTGTCATTATGTGACCAAATATTGATGTCACCTGTCAAGAGAAGCTGTACATGGGGGATAAATCATAAAAGCCAAGTTTGGACCTTAACATGGCTAAAACTATTTGGGAGATTGGTTGCCCCAACCCCAAGAAGACCCGTTTCTTCCTTCGGTCCCTAATTAATTTTGTATCCATACAGCCGATATGGTCCAAGGAAGAAACCCGAATATCTATCTATGCCCTAGTTGGTGCCATTAACCTGAATATGCAGTCCCATCCAAGCTCATATCTTCTTTCATTGCCCTTTTGCGCCAAGTATTTGGTCTAATGTCTTGGATACTTTTAATCTCAAGTGGTGCTTTCACTCTGCTAGAAATTGCATTCAACATCTTCTCTTGGGGGCACTCTTTCAGTCCCAAAGCTAAAGCTCTTTGGGAGATGGCTGTCAAGGTTTTAGGTTTCATCACCAAAGAGAGACATAAAGGGGGCATACAAGAGAAGGATGATAAATCCTAATTTATGAAGCCTAGGAACTTTTGTAGCTCTTTCTTCCAGTTGTCATGAATACAAAAGAAGATGGCTACAAAAATCTTCAAAGAGTAAAAACCATCTAGTAACCAAAAAAGAAACAGCTTCCTAAACATTTGCGAACTCCTCATCACTAAAGGGAAAGATAAGGAACCTTCATCTAACCTAACTAAAGGAGATTAAAAAACTGCTTCTGTTTTTTTTTTTTTGTGTCCAGATGGGCTTCCCTGGAAGCCTTAGATATCTGATTCTCCAACTATTACTTAGCCACAACTCTGCAAACAAGTCTAAGGTCCTTTGATTGAATGGGGTACCTGTAATTCTTTGGGAAGCTTGATGTGAATGAAATAGGAGATTTTTCAAGGGATAGACTACAGAGCATGCAAAGGACCTACTGGAAAGTCATTGTTTTTACTGCCTCCTATTTGTATTGTCTGCTTAAACTATTATCTATCTTCTGTATTTCTTCTGGTTGTCAATTGGGAGCCTTTTTTGCAGCTCCTTGGTTGTTTTCCAATCTCGTCTTTTCATTTCTCAATGAAAGTTATTTTTATTCCTTTTTAGGGGAGAAAATCTCTCTAATTGGTATATAACAAAAGGGGGAATAGCCTGATCATTTGCTAGGAAACTCCATATAACCGCTGGACAAACATAATTAACCCACAGGATCTTTAATTTACCCTTAAAACTGTGACCAAATAGACTCTGGTGTGGAGAATCACAAATATTCCGTGGATTGCACCAACTCAACTCGAAAAGATACGAAATGTCAAAATCTTTCTTTAAACTTCTGATATCTCAAGGTACAAAAGAGGGGGGTTTGTTACTTATTAATCTTCTTGGATTTGAACAAGAATGATATGTAAAAATATTTATAATCATGTTAGATTCTATAAATTATGTAAAACGATGAAAAAATCTAAGATTAGTATGTGAGAATATTACCATACACCTACAATACAATTATTCTACTGGTATCTTCTCCTGTGGCATCTAATTCTTTAATTCCTGTGGAAATTGAACAAAAATATCAAATAGATAGCTCTTTTGTATCCTACAACGTTGAGTAATAGTAATTTAGTGGCTAGAATAGCTGGGTTGGACATCATTTTATTTCTATTACATGTCTTGTTGAGAATAAGAACCAACATGGGTTGGCCTAATGGTCATGGGGTTCCTTTCTAACCTTGAGGTCATGGGTTCAAAGCATTTAGGCCACCTACCTAGGATATTATCGTACGAGTTTACCGACACCAAGTGTTGTAGGGTCTTGTGGTTTTCCCGTGAGATTAGTCGAGGTGCGCGTAAGCTGACCCGGACACTAAAAAAAAAAATGTTTTCAGTGCATAATCCGTGTATTTTAGGGTGTGTATGCGGCCACTTACATGTGGAAGTTCATGGATATCTTCTCTTAAAAGCTTCTAAATTTCCTATTTCGTTAAAGAGCAAAACGATCATCTTCTTCAATAGCATTGGCTATGGATTTTTTTTTATCTTGTGGAAGCCATGTGCGGCTTCACGAGGGGTATAGTTAAACTATAACATAAGCACGTGGTTTAATTTGCATTTTCCCATAATTTCTACCAACACTTATATCTCTTGAAAACATTGAAATAAATAAAGTGGTTAGAAAGGATAATTTCACTCATTATTTGAATGAAGAATACCTTTTTTTTGTAATTATTTGTCTACACTTCATTGTTTTTCCTTTTATTGAATTTTTCCTTTCTTCTATGATGCTTTATAACATTTCCTCATTTGTTACATTATATCTAATCTAATTTGCTAATGGTTTTCCTATTCATCTCTAGCAGATTGTTCTTGATGTTACAGCGCTTCCCTGTGGAATCCAAAGGAAGACGTAAGAAGTTGCAAGAGGTACTTACTTTCAGAGATAAGAATGTTATGCTAACCTTTTATATTTTCCAGTTTTCAATCCTTTTTTAAAAATCTTTCACCTTATTTTTAAAATTCTATAGATTATTTTTCTCATTCTTGGTCATTTTGGGTGGTGTAGGTTGGCTATGTGACAACTATATGTTTTTCATGTTTCCTTGTCAGATGCATTATGGTGAGTCTACTTTTATCCAATGTTTGTGCTGTATTAATGACATTAATTGCATGTAATTGATGAAACCTTTTTTTTTCCTTACTGTTTAGAATTTTCATTCGTTGTACCCATTACTACACATGCTAGCTACATATGGCTTTTTGCTGCTACTTAATTCAGTATTTTTATTCATATTTACAATTCTTTCTTTTTAAGGAAAAACAATAGCTCAAATTTTAAAAATATTTACTATGAAGTTAAAATGTTGAAAAATTGAAATTCAAAGATATTTATGACAAATTTATGATGGAAATTGCAATTGAAATACTAATTATTAATTATTAGAATTAGTTCTTGTTTCTTCATTTGCATAGAAAGATGTTTGAATATTTAAAATATGAAGACAATCATTTTAAAAGGCAGGTGGTATTGATAATTAGCATTATCTTGTACTGTACCAGTGTCTTGGCGGGGAATTTATAATACCTTGAATCCATTTCCACTACTCTCCTAAAGCGATGATCAAGGATAGCTTGACTATCTTTATCGAGAATTGAGGATAATCTAACATAATTACGAGAAGATTTCATTATATCTAAAATCTGCTAGATCTTACTTCAAGCTGCTTTGTCCATTTACTGATGATATAACAGTTATATTTTTTTGCCTTCTATAGGTTCATTTCCCGTGGCTCTAATTTGTTTTAATCCTGGTTAATTCTTTTTTTTTTGTGCTGTAGATGTGCTTCAATGCTTTTGATCAAGCTGCAAACCTCGATGTTGTGGATCACCCGGTTCTAAATTTCATATACTACCTGGTAATTTTTTTTCAGTGAACACCTGGTAAATTTGGGTTTGTAGATTTTGTGTACATGATGACAGTGATAAATGCATATGCGGTTTTTCGTTTTACTGGAATGTTTTTACAGTCTTATGGTCTGCTAACTACTATTAACTTTCCTGCATTTAATTTGAGTGTTGGTGTTATACATTAGGGCTTATAATTTTATATTTTGTTTTTGAATTTGGATAGAAAATTAAATACTCTTTAAGACTCGACTTCAATTCTAATTCTGTAACCAAAATTGGCTTTAACGTGGCATTCTATCAGAAGTCAAACATTTAAGAAATTATTTAATGTGGTCGTCTCATGTGGCTCCCCCACTTATGACCACTGGATCTACATAAATGATGTTCTCTTCTATTGAAACCACGGAGCCATGGTTATGAGAGGAGAGCTACAATGTGGCTTACAGCCTCATTCAATAATTTCTCCAAACATACACTTTAAAGTCTCTTTGGTTGCTTGATGATGTGGGGTGGTTATTTGTATATATTTTTTTCATTCTTCTTTTACTTTATATATTCTGGAATTTTCGACATTTTGTTTGGATTTGACATTTTAGTTTTTTATTGGGTGTCTCTGTAGTTGGTTGAGATTTTACCGTCTTCTTTGGTTCTCTTCATTCTGAGAAAGCTGCCCCCAAAACGAGGGATCACACAATACCACCCTATTCGCTAGAAGGCGCCGCCGAGGAAGAGTTCACGAGAATGTCTGTGGAGGTTTTGATGGGTAATAATGCACAGAACAGAGCTTAGAACTGGGAAATGAGGTGCTTTAATTTATGTACCTGATCTCTTGAGAAATATATGTCAATGGCCAGGCATTCTGAGTGTTATTTAAAGTTAGGAAATTTGTCAAAATATATTATAATCCCAATGTTTACAGTTTGTGAAATATAGTGCGGTTGGTCGTGTGAATGTGATTTATTTCTCTAACCTTCAGAGTGGCTTTCTTGTTGCTCTGCCCATTTTGGCTCAACAGCAAGAGAGTGCTGACCTATAAAAAGATATTTCATTGTATTTATGGCCGCGAAATTTGGTTTAAATTGAGAAAATTGGTCTATTTTTGTTACATTGTTGTTTTTTTTTCTTTGGGTTCAAATTCCGATTTTATATGTTTATTCTGTTTTGATCCTTAATCAAACACTATTTTAGTTTCTAAGCTTTTAAATGTTATATTTTGACATCCCTTTCCTTGAAATGAATTGGGTGGATTAGAGGTTACTAACTAGTGTCGGGTCAAATTAGGTGAAATATTTGTGTATGTTTAGATTTTTTTTCTTCGAGATATTAAAATAATAGAATCTGTTAGTGTCTGATGGAATTAGGTCAAATTGAGGGAGACTCGAACTTTAGAATTTCTGGGAATATTGATATCATACTGATTTGGCTATGTTTGAAAAAGTTCATCAATGAAAAACTATTTTAGGCTGATGTTTCCTCTTGTTCCTTGTTCCCTTGACACTCTTATAATTGTAATTTAGTGCTATGTTCATATATTATAGGCTGTTTTATTTGAATCTAATTTTGTTTATAACTAATCATGTGTGATAGCTTTTGCAAAAAAAAAAAAAAAATCATGTGTGATAGGTTTTGTATAGCTATTTGGACCAACTTTCATTACCATTAATTTCTTTTTGGAAAATGGATTCACTTTTATACAAGGTCGTTTTCAGATATTTTGATATATACATTGACCAAATAGTCTTTGATGATAAAATAGTTCGTTATTTGGCATGAGACCGCGATGATGGAAAACTTATATAACCTTTTCACGTTTGTTAGTTCGTTATTTGTGGCTTGGGTGAAGACTGCTATTCTAAAGAATAAAAGTATTTAAGCTTAAGAGTACAATTCTTGAAGTTTCACCTTGGGTATTTCACCTTTAAAGTATAAGTATCCATTTCCCTGGCCTCCGAATAAGTTGAGCTTCAAATTTAATCCTTAAATTACTATTATTTACTACCAATTGGGTTTTTCCCATTAAACGTTCCCAATTTTATTATTGTTGTAACTAATTTTAACAATGCGACATTGTCAAGATTTTTATCTAAAAAAGTCAGATTCTCTTACCTAAAGTTAAATGATTAAGCTTGATTTTGAGACGAAAATAAAAGGACTAAAAGATTGAAACCTGCTCTAAAATTAGAGCATAAGTTTGGCAATCTAGCCTCTATAAACACAAACATAATTCATGTACATTCATAAAAAATATCGGTTAAACCGATATAACGTATCAAACTGTTCGAATCCTCCACCCCAATTACATTTGTTAAAAGAAAAGAAAGCTATAATCAAAAGTGAATATTACATCTTTAGCTGTTTTCCTGCCTTCTCTTCATGAGACTCCTGATATGCATATGTACACAACAAGAATTATTCTGTGGGGTGTAAGTATACTGATGTACAGGGTTAAAGTTGGCTTAAAAACTTGAAGATTTAAATGATTTTATCAAGCCAAGAGACTAGCTGTTGAGTTGAAGGTCTCTCTTTAGGTACCGTACTTAGGCAAATGCATGCTATCTCCAGAACTCGAACCATCTCCGTGTCCTGCTTCTTGTCGTAAATAAAGGGATCGAAAATTTCACTCTCTCTTTCTTCTTTCTTCATTTGAAATACCCACGAGATCAAATCACGGAGTCCTTTTGGTCTGCACATATCGATTGGCCTTTTCCCGGTCAGAAGCTCTAAAAGAACAACTCCAAAACTGTACACATCCCCTTTGTAAGTTGCCACTGGGGATTGCCCGTACTCAGGTGGAATGTAGCCTAGTGTACCAACAAGATCAGTTGTTACATGTGTATCATAGGGACATAAAAGCCTAGCAAGACCAAAATCGGCTAGATGAGCTTTAAAATTTTCATCTAAAAGAATGTTACTCGACTTTATATCCCGATGAAGAATATGTGGTTTACAGGATTGATGCAAGTAAGCAAGGCCCCTTGCAGACCCTTGAGCAATCTGTAGTCTTGTATCCCAGTCAAGGGAAGATAAACCATCAATTCTTTCATGTAACCAGTAATCTAAGCTACCATTTTCCATGTAAGAATATATCAAAAGCCTGTCACTTTTATATATGCAATACCCTTGAAGAAGAACGAGATTTGGATGCTGAGCACTCGATAGTGTTTCTACCTCTGCTTGGAATTCTCTTTCGATTTGACCACAATCACCAGACAGCCGTTTGATAGCTACCTTTCTACCATCAGGGAGGGTGGCTTTGTAAACTAATCCAAAACCCCCACATCCAATGATATTTTCTTGATCAAATTCATTAGTTGATTGCAAAATGTCATCAAGCGATAGGACTCCATTGTTTTCAAACAAAACTACCAATCCAGACTTGACCTCCTCCGAGTCCTTATTATTGCTGTTGGACACTAGTTTTTCAGGATCTCCTACTCTTCCTCTATGCATCAGAAGCACGATCACAACCATTACTGTTATGAGAAATATGATTCCAACCACAATACCAACGATCATACCAATAAGAGCCCCTTTAACTCTACTTGATTTGGGGGATGGATTTAGGTCAATTGATGTACAAAAGTCATGGTTGCCACAAAAATTATTTCCTTCGAAGCTAGAGTTGGGAAAGGTTTGAAACTGACCTTGCATAGGAATCGCCCCATGTAACTGATTGTATGCAACACTGAACGTAGATAAAAAGTTGAGTTTTTCCAGTGAATTCGGAATTATCCCTGAAAGATTGTTATGAGACAAATCCAGAGTCTCTAAGCTAATCATCTCAGATAGGCTACTTGGAATTGGTCCAGAAAAATTGTTCATTTTCAGATCTAAAACTTGGAGACTTTTAAGATTTCCAAATTCTGGCAAGATTGATCCACTGAGATGGTTGTCGCTGAGGTCAAGAGTGGGTGGAAATCTCCATACTTGATTGTACTGCAATCCAGTTCCATTTCTTTTCAAGAATAATGAAAAATATGGGGCGGAAAGTTCCTCCTCCGACACGTTTCTGCTTACGAGATTCGGCAACCTGGTTATCTCTTTTGGGATCTCTCCAGTAAGTGTATTATTTGATAATGCCAAGTAAAACAAAAACTGAAACTCCCCAAACCAGGATGGAATAGTTCCTCCAAGATGGTTCCATGACAAATCCAGGAACTGCAATTCAGTAGAACCTCTCAACCATTGAGGTATCATTCCCTTCAATCCACAATTAGCAACTATTAAAACCTTGAGGCTTTTGAAATGAAAGTTAGCATCAGCTGGTAACTCTTCACCATGGAAGTTGGCGGTAAGAACGATAGTGCTCAGATTCTGGCAATGCTGCAAGATCTCAAGGGCGGACGAAATATTAAAAAGGCTGGCATTTGTGAGTGCTAGATACGAAAGGCTTGGAAAAGTTTTAAAGCTTTCCGGGATTTGGCCTCTAAAGCGGTTCCGTGCGAGGTTTATACTTCTCAGCTGTCTACAAGAAGGAAAATTACTGGGTATAGGGCCATGAAACAGATTAGTGCGCAAATCAAGTGAAACCAGGCTAGTCATAGCTGAACAATTAAGATCAAGTGTTCCCTCCATCGAATTGTTCCTCAAATCAAGAACAGTGAGTGACCCAGAACTAGACAAGGAAGTGGGAATGTTACCACTAAAGCCATTAGAATTAGCAATGAAGTAGCTCAAATTTCGAGAGCTGTAAAAAACATCAGGAATTGCTCCAAAAAACCTGTTGGATGATAAATCCAACCGAACAAGATTTTTAAGATTACCAATAAGGCTATTCAGAGAACCAGACAACAAATTATTCCGAATGCTAAAAAGGGTCAATTTTTGCAAGCCAAATACTTGATCGGGTATTTCACCATCGATGAGGTTCCTTTCGATATCGAGTTGCTTTAAGGAAGTACAATTAGCAACATCAACAGGAAATTTACCATAAAACGAGTTGATACCCATATTCAGGACTTCAATTCTAGTGGAATTGAAACAAACACCAAATGAAATTAAACCACCTAAAGAATTCTGAGAAATATCAAGAAATTGAATGGAGGGTAAACTCATACTTGTTGGAATTGAACCCAAGAACTCGTTAGAGCTAAGATCAAGGACTTCTAAATTTGGCAAATGAAACAGAGGCAATGGAAGCAAATCTTTGAGGAAATTAGAAGAGAGATTAAGAAATCTAAGCTGTTTCAAACTACTGATTGAATCTGATAATTTACCTGTTAACCTCCTTTGTTGAAGCTCCAATTTTACAACCCTACCAGAATTGATAGATTCATTCAAACCAAGAACAGATGAAGAATTACATGAAACACCAATCCAAATGCAGCAATTCATCGAATAGTTGGTGCCCCAATCATCAAATTTAGGTTCCAAAACTCTGTAAAATTCATTCAAAGCCTTCAAATCATCAGAATGGCATGTGAGATTCTGAGAACTTGCATGAAAACAGAAACTCGTCAAAATGGAAATTAACAAGAAATTTTGAGCACCCATCACCAAAAATTGAAGCTTTTGCAAAAATCAAGAACAACCCATAATTTATTTTTCAAGAATAAGGAATTACGAGTCTATAAATTATGATATCAGAGAGAGATTAAAGTAGTTGTAATTTGAGAGTGGTTTTGAAAGTAGGGTAATTTCTGGTACAATGGGTAAAATGAAAAAAAAAGTGTCGGTAAAATTGTTTGGAAACAAACGATAAAACTATAATTTCTTTCCAAGGTTGTTTGGTTACAACTTTTAAAAGTTTTTTCCGTTTTCATAACACGTTAATTTAGTAAAAATATGTTTAAGAATCATTTTTAAACGTTTTAAATCTGTTTTTTAACACATTAATTTAGTGAAAATATATTTAAGAAATATTTAAAATAAAACATTGGAACGGTTTTTAAAAGCTACCTTATTATCTAAAAGATAGTTTTCAAAGCAACTCTAAAAAAAACTAATTTTGTTGTTTAATTCAAAAAAAAAAATGAAAAAAACCCCGAACAGATGTAACGGAGAAGTTCCATAGTACAAAATGGAACATGGACAATGGTAAGAGTGTGAAATCGGTTTTGGGAGTTGCTCAGACCGAACTGCAACCGAACCGACTTTGGTTCGGTTTCGGTTTTTCCATTTATTTTTTACACAAAGGAGGGATGTTCTTACATTTCATGCATTTTTTTGGATTTTTTTATTGAACGGACTAAAATACGGATACGAGAATGATTGTTTTTTCCTTTTGAAATTGAATTATTACTTTAAAATAATTCTTGTATTGAATGGTTCGGTCTAGTGCGGTTTCACCGCTCTCGGACCGAAACCGAACCGATTCTTAATCGGTCTAGAAATTCCTGAACCGAACCGAACTTGACAATTTCGATTCGGTTCGGTTTTGTTTCATCGATTTTGTGGTTTCGATTCTCACCCCTAGACAATGGTATTGGTAGCAAGAGTCAAATTGTGTGATATGGTTGGGTCTTCACGTGTTACCCAATTGGTTCCAAAAAGTATATTCTTCTTTTTTATTTTAATTTTTTTTAACAGATATTCTTCTTTTTTGTTACTATAGTAATTATTAATCAATTAATGTAGGTTAATTATATCTATTTTCCCTATTCTTTTATGTTTGTGTCAATTCCCTAAACATTCAAAATTATGATAAAATATCATATCGTTTGATATTGGAAATCTAAATTGTATCTATCGTAAATTAAATAAGTTAATTGTATAATCTTCTACATACATTATATTTTTCGTTTTGTATTTGTCATGTAGATAAAAATACACATTCTGATGCGGAGTTGGAAGACAGATATTAAAAACAATAGGAAACTAGTTGGTATATAATTAGCGTTTTGTGAGGGAAAACAATGAGAAATGTGATATTTTTATCTACGGCCATATACAAAACAAACAAAATGTAATCTAAGTGTGGAAGGTTCCGTTAATTTAATCTGATTTATTCACAAAAGAGTTAATTGAGCTAATGGCCACCTTTTTTACACTAAGTTCAGTATATAGCCAGGGTACTTGAATTTAAAGTAGATGGCCTCTATTTGGATTTGTTGTCTAATTAGCTTCCATTTTTACCCTCCCTCTAAGCGTAATCATGAGACTGACGTAGATGTGATGTTGCTACAGCAATGGAAGGTGAGTTTCACGGTTTTTAAGGACTGATCAGTACCATTTGATGTTCCCAATTTTTTCCTCTTTTCCAAAATCTTTTCAATCACGTTTCCCTCCACTTTTCCATAGTCACGTTTTATATACATAAAATACATTTTTATAATGAGTACTGTCAGCCTCATGAAATTTCTCCCTATTGGTATGTATACATATTATTCATTGTCCCTTTTTTTCGATATCAAGTTCCTTGCCTGAAGTTGTGTGTCTGAGGTGAATATGAGTTACTTTCCAAGTTTTTATACATGTTTTTTGTTCTTAACAATCATCATTTCTTTATATTTTTCCAGTACTAACTTTTCATATTTCAATAATTGCATTTTTTATTATCAAACAACCATGGGGGTTATCTCTATCAAGTATGCTGGTTTATGGAACACGGATGAAGAGTATGTTGATTTTTCTTCTTTCATCGTTGACATTCATGATTTTTTTGGCTACGAAAACTTTGTGGACTACATTGAAGATTAGACGTCTATCCTTGAAGGGATAAACGGGTTCCGGATGTTTATTGAGCTGAAATCAGATTTTAATGTTGTCAAGTATTTGCCGTTCGATGGTGATGATGTTTTTAAGTATCTACTAGGTTGCGTAAATTCAAAAGGTTTGTCATGCTCTATTATTGTTGAGCACGGGCCTAGCGAGGCTATTGTGGATCAACCTGAAGGTTCCAGTCTTGATGTTGTGGGTGCATGTGGTATGGAGATAGAAGGTTGTGCCCCTGCGCATGTGGAGTTTGAATCTCAAACCTTGGGTGATCGCGGCATGGAGATTGTTCAAATCAGTAACAAAGTACAACGTACTCCAACGGCTATTGTGGATCAACCTGAAGGTTTCAGTCTTGATGTTGTGGGTGCATGTGGTATGGAGATAGAAGGTTGTGCCCCTGAATATGTGGAGTTTGAATCTCAAACCTTGGGTGATAGCGGCATGGAGATTGATCAAATCAGTAACAAAGTACAACGTACTCCAACGTTACCCACCATACCCGAAGTATCAGATACTATTTCCGAAAACTGTGATGATGTGTGTGGGTTTGAAGGATCTAACTCTAAAGATTTGGGTGAAGGATCTAGCTCTAAAAATTTGGGTGACAATGACATGGAGATTGTTTGTTGTGTTCTAGACGTTTTTGTGGCCGAAGAGGATACATTGTTGCAAAATATACCTGAAGTACTATATATACCACCAGAACGCACCGTATTCAGAGTACCTGATAATGCGTTCGAACCAGACTTGTATTCAGATTCAGATGTGGATATGGGTGGTTTTTATTCTGAGGACGTTGAGGGGGATGACATGGAGGTTGAAGTGGAAGAAGTGGAATATGACTGTAACTTTGACGTCGACCTTTCTGACGCTGAATACAAAAATGCTTCCGATGTTGTTGTTAGGAATGATGTCCTAAAACTTGTAATTATTTAATAAAAATAATTTATTTCGAATAAATTAAATAAATAAACATAAGTTCTTTATTATCTATATTGATTCAATTAAAGATATTAGGAATATATGGAAATATATAAATATCAAACATTCAAATAGTAAAACCCTAAGTCACTCTTATGAAATCACGACTTAGTATGTGAGTCATACAAGAGGATTAAAGTCGAGATGAGTAACTTAAAAGTGTCTACAGTAAATGGATAACGTTTGGGAACCTTATCCTGGTAACACTGTTGATATCTTCGCATTTTGTTTATAGACAAATGATCTAATCCTGATCATTCATGTGGGAGACATGAAATGGAAGTATCATATGCAATGGTGATTGTATAAGACAGGACCACGATGTTTGATCAAATTTCTCATTAGTACCGTTTACGAGAAATGATCGAATATCAAACTAAGTTTATCAACCGTGATAGATCTCAATCCTGAGTGAAATGCGGACTCCTGTTTGTGGAGTTATGTTCTTTGATTCACATGGTTGAGAGACAGAACGCTCAATATACTCCTGTTTTGGGAACATAGCTAGATAAGTAGTTGGGAACGCATCTTCACGAGATGGAATTCATAATTTTCCTATAAATTAACGGTATCAGTGCGATACCTAAACATTTTAGGAACTTTAGGAAACTCCCTTGATGTACTGATTCGAGACATGAACAAGTGGCGCCACGACTTCTATTGATCACAGAAGTACATTATCTCTAGTTCGACTAAAGATAAAGTTTATTGGAGAATCAGCGGGAACACAAGGATAAAGCGGTAATTACAGGGGCAAAACGGTAAATTTATCCGCCTGCAATTATGAGGGTTCCACGTGAAGGATATGTCACAAATATAAATAAAGATAAACTAAATGGACATAACTCATCTATAGTGAGGGGAGTTCAATTATGAATTTATAGTGGAATTATTTATAGTTAAATAATAAGTAATTAACTGATTATGTGTTAATCACTTAATTGACTAATTATTAAGCCCATGATCTATAGGTCTATCGGGTCCCTGTGCTAGCCCAAATATCGTTGTAGCAAAACTAAGTTATTATTTTAACTTAAGAAGAACAAATAATTTAAGTAATTGATTTTACTTAAAATTAGGCAATATTAATTATTTGAATAATGAGATTATTTAAATGAAAATTAATATTAATATTATTAATATTGATACAATATTAATTGTTTAAATAAAGAGTTTATTTAAATGGAAATTAATATAACATTATTGATTATAATATTTTAAGGCAAAATTAATTGTTTAAATAAATAAATTATTTAAACGGGAATTAATGTTAATATTATTAATTATTTAAATAATGAGTTTATTTAAATTGAAATTAATAATTAGTATTATTAATTAAATAATGAGTTTATTAAATTTAATAATAAAGATTAGAGAGAATTAAATACAATTGGTTTAAGAAACAAATTGGTTTTAGCCTAAAATAATTAATTAATTGAATAAGATTCGATGGTAATTAATATATTAATTTTGGCTAAATGTATATTATTAGAAATTATTATTTGAATTATTTCTAATTTTTAAATACATAAATAACTATTAGAAAAAGAAAAGTAAATTAATATGAAATATATATAAATATCTCATCTTAAATCCTTGGAGGCGCGCGCACTGTACGGAAAGCAAAGCCAAAGATAAGAAATTTATATTTCATTTAATTTATCTTTTCTTTATTTTAATAATTAGGAAATAAGGAATTCTAATAAGATTAGGATACTATATTTTCTTATAAATATGACCATTGGGATTCATATTTTGTACACTTCCCACTTTAATTAAGAAAGTGAAAATTCTCTCTCAAATTTTTTTTGCCCAATTGCAGATTTTCCTTAGGGAAAAATTTAGAAGAAATTTCTTCTTCTTTTGTTCTTCCGGTTCGATTCCCACAAGTCGGTTTTGCTTTCGATCGGGATATAGCATAGAAGATCCGGTGTTGTTGAGGATTTGATGCTGTAAAGAAACCTCCAACCGATTCTCCATTAATTACTCAATGTAAGTAAACGGGTTTTAATTTTCGAAATTAAGCATGAATCTACATGTTTTATATCACAAATTGCATGATGTTAATAGATCCGTTATTAAATGTTAATAAGTTTAGTAAATAAAATTCCGCTAATTTAGTAAATCATCCCTTCAGTTGTACACATTCCCGATGGGTTCGTTGATTGTCTCGATTTACATGGTATCGTTCAAAATTCAATGTATATGTGAACGATGTTTACGCAACCAAGAAGTTATTAAAGATGGCCGTAAAAGTATTCGCCGTGAAAAATAACTTTCAGTTTAATGTTGTCCGCTCGAATAGTTCTAGAGTTTACCTTGCATGTTCTTATGAATCATGTGGTTGGTATTTACGTGCATCATGTCGAATGCCTTTCTTGTACACACTATTAACGAGTTTCACTCCTGTCCGCCTGATTTTGTTCGAAATGACCATAAACAAGCGACGTTGGACATTGTTGCTGAATTTGTCAAACACTTTTATCCCCCAGTCCGTGGTGTTGTAATTAAACCTCAAGACATAATTGAGATGCTTCGATGTAACCATGGTATTTCAATTAGCTATGTCAAGGCCCAGACAACTAGGGAGATGATAATGAATGAGTTGCGTGGAAGTCCGGAATCTAGTTATCTTTATCCAATGAAGTGTGTGAGAAGAATCCTGGTACGTTATGTACCATTTTATATTTTGTACGTCATAGACATGCCTTACATGATATTAATAAGTCAATTGACATTCAACAGGAACATACATAGAGTACATGCATAATGAAGATTACGTTTTAAATACATGTTCATGGCGCTGGACGTATCTATCAAGGGATTTGAACATTGTAGGCCCGTGTTATCGGTTGATGGTACATTCTTAAAGAACAAGTTTGGCGGAACTATGCTTGCCGCCGTTAGTATGGATGCTAACAACCAAATATTTCCAATTTCCATTGCTATTGTGGACTCTGAGAATGACTTGTCATTGGAGTGGTTTTTCACTCATTTCAAGAAGGCGTTAGGGGAGGTAGTCCGTCGGTTGTGCATCATTTCTGATAGGTATGAGAGCATTCAGAAAGCAGTGGATAAGGTGTTTCCTAAGGCTGATCATGGGGTATGTATGAATCATTTATCGACTAATATAAAGTCTCGTTTTAGGAAAAAGGGTTTATGTGATGTATTCAAATGTGCTGCCCGTGCTTTCTCTGTTGAAGAGTTCAATAACCATAGGGATGAAATGTTCATGATGGAGCCCCGTTTGGAATCCTATCTGGAGGGTGTTGGTTGTAGACACCGATTTTCGTCCGATATTATTTAAAATTAACAAGTTTTGAATATTTAAAATAAATTAAACAAGAAAAAATTGCTTTATTTAAATTTTGAAGTTTTCTCCTAAATTAGTTTTTTTTAAGACTAAATTTAGTTTGATTGTAATATTGTCTACATTTATCTAAAATTTAATTATTTATTTTTTATTTTTGAAATAATGAAATGAAATTTTAAAAGGTTATTTAAAAAAAATTGATAAATATGTGGTCTTAAAAAAATAAAGAAAAAAAACAAAAAAAAAATCTTCTCCCTGCTATGGACGCCATTTTTCTTCTTCTTCTTCCCCATTTTCAACCAAATCTGGCAGAAGATCTTCTCCACCATTCATGGCCTCATTTTTCTTCCTCTTCTCCTTCCCATACCCTCAATTTTAGCTGGTTAAATTTGAAAAAACGTCACCTAATCCCTCAAAATCAGCTGCTTCAATGGACTTTGAGTGTCTCTCCCATACGTCCATATTTTTTTTTCATCTATAAATAGGCTTGTTCTTCAAGAGGAAGAGGAGAAGAGGTGAAAAAAACAAGAAAACAAGAGAGTCCATAGTCATCCATGGCAAGAAAAGTTTAAAACCATCTCCATTTTCTTATTTCCAATGGAGTTCCCCTGTTTTTTAGCTCCATTGTTCTAAACAAAATCTCATATTTTTTACATAAAAAATCATTGAGAGTTTACCTATTTCTGTTTTTCTCTTTGTGTACGTGTCTAAATTGGAAAAAATGACATGAAATCGCTGGTATTACAGCTATTTTGAAGACTCTGTTTTTTTTATTTTTCTGGAAAAAGGAGGAAGAAAAACAGTACAGTCTGTTTTAAGATCACTCTGCACTAACGTCAGGTATTAATTATATATGTAATTTATAATACATTATAAATACATATGATTTGGCCCAGCGGATGTGTGCCCTTTTAATCTTTCACGCCGGCCCATGTCCCTGGTTCGAATCCCATAGGCGTTAATTTTGTCATTTTTTAACATACCGCTGAAATATAATTATATTAAACCTGTCAATTAAATAAACTTAATGATAAGTTAGCTCAGTGGCTGTGCATTCTCTTCCCTTCTCTTGGGCCTGGGTTCAATCCTTGGCAATGACAGTTTTCCTTTTTTTTTTAAAAGGTTGTTTTTTTTTTGTTTAGTAAAAGTTTTAGATATATTAGCATGCCATATTTTTTTTATATATCAAATTTCCTCATAGAGTATATCATTTTTAATTAGTTTGAGCTTTAATTTAATTAATTAATTTATTTGTTCTATTCAATTTTAATTTAATTATTATGTCACATTTACATTTTTTGAGGTTTCTCATATTTAAAACCAACACCATAACTTAAGTCAATCCTCTAAAATTTTGTTTAAAACTTTTAAAAATAAGAAGTTGGGAAATTTTAGGATTCTAATTTCCCTATAAAAAGTTGTTTTATTAAGGAGGAATTAAATGGATATTGAAAATTTTAGGATGCTAATTTTTCAAATCTTAAAAAAAATCAAAATAAATATTCCTATCTTAAAACAATAAATATATACTTATTTAAAAACCAATAAAATTTAAAAATATTAATAAACTTCAAATTGACTAAATAACTCTTCCTCAGTAATAAAAATTAAAAATTTAAGAAAATCTCTAGCCTTAGTAAGAATTCCATTTCCAATTTTGACAAAAATATTTTATAAAAACAAACAATGTTCTCTATAAAACACAAAACAATCCTCAAATTTAAAATGTTCTAAAGATGATTTTCAAAAATACCGACGATTGAGTTTTAGGAGTTTTCAGGATGCTGATATCCTATTATTTCTTGAAGAATAAGAGTTTAATTAAGGGATGCCGAAATGGAACTCAAATAAAAAGATTTTCTAATGGCTTTTTACCCCACTCATACTAATTTAATTAAGCCTTCTAACGTTTAAGGTATTAATCAATAAATAATGAGACATTTAAAAATAAAATTTAAAAACATATTGTGTGTTCAAAAACCAAAGGCTTTAACATAAAACATTAAATATAAATAACAGTAATCGTTTTCAAAACGAACATAATAGGGTGCTAATACCTTCCCTATGTGTGAATAAACTTCCGAACCCATTTCAAAAGTTAGCAGACTATCCTTAATAAAATTCCTAGGTGACTAATCACACCTATCCTTATAAAACTAATGATTAGTGGCGACTCCTTTTCTTCTCCGCGTCGCGGGTACGTAGCGACATTGGTTTGTCAAAGTGGGTCCGTGCCTATTTTGAAGGTTTTCGTTTTAATATAATGACAACCAACATCTCTGAGAGCTTCAACAATGCTATGACACCGTTTAGAGAATTCCCTATCCAATCATTTCTTGAGCAAGCACTTTTGAAGCTGCAGACATGGTTTAATGAACGTAGGGTTCTTTCTAACCAGGGTAAGGACACATTATCCAAATGGGCTGCTAGGGAACTTAGGAATCGAGTTAATTCGGGGAGGCGTCTGAAGGTACACGTAAAGCTACAGCTTGTACCGTTTATATTTTTTTTTTATAGATTACAATGTCACGCTTTATGATTTAACTCGTTTACTCTCAATAGGTTCATGTTTCCGATCTTGCAAAATACATGGTGAATGGTATGCACAAGGATTTTTTCGTAGACGCAGTCAAACGTGAATGCTCGTGTCGTCGGTGGCAGATGGAGTTATTCCCTTGCGAGCATGCTTGTGCTGTTCTTAATAAGAATAGTATTCTCACTGTTTCATATGTCGACTACCTATACACGAGAGATGCATGGCGCAGCACGTACTCTGGGTCCGTTTTTCCAGTAGGTCGGAGAAGTAGTTGGAGTACAGAGAATATGGATTTGTACATTCACATGCTCCCACCGAATACATTGTGTGCAGCTGGTAGGCCACGGAAACGTCGGATTCGCTCGACTGGTGAGGTCAAGAAGGTGCTTAAGTGTGGTCGATGTAACCGTTTAGGACATAATCGGAAGACGTGTCAGAACCCCCTCCCTTCGGTAACATGTTCTTTCAGAAATAAGAAGTAAGTGTGGGACGCACATTTTTGAAGTTCAACCCGGAACGTGCTTCTGTTACGTTATGCGTTGTAGGTTGAACTTTGGTACCAGAACTTTTGAATTTGCTGTTGAACCTTTTGTTAATTTTGTTGTTTTCATGATGTAGTTGTTTGTTTACATAGTATCATTGATATATTTTTTTGGTATGTAAATGCTAAGTTAAAGATTGGTGTATGTACATTCACGATGGTATCTGAAGGATATTTTTGTTGTGCGAAAGAACGTTAAACATATATTTTGCATGAAATCAGTAGTACTATAATGCTTTAGATTCTGGGTCGAATGTCTTTTTTTGTACAACGAGTACTGCGTTTAAGTACAACAGTTAGGAAAATGTGTTGTTGAATAAGCACTGCAGATAGAAGGCGTATTGATTGCACGAGTGTACAAGTGGTATAATGAGTACCGCATCGCTATAAGAGTATGAAAACAATGAAGTATATTGGGTACTATAAAATGTACTATAATATATTTCAAGTACGAGGTCGAATTGCATCACACATATATAAAGTACCTGAATTATCTTTATACAGCGAGTACCGCGAATTGTGTTATATCATTTTTACTTAGGTGTGCTAATGATTGTTGTGGTACTCATAGTATTATCCGTACACGTATGCTTGTACGAATGGTACAATGAGTACCACATCAATGTCTAACAGCAATCAAGATAGTATATTGCGTACTTTTGTACAACGAGTACCGCGTGAAGATACACTGAATACGGCATCATTCTAATAGTATGTTTAATTTTTACTTTTATATACCTATAAAACAAGACAGTATATTACGGCCAACAAAGCATACACTTAGTACGTAATTCATCCATGGCAAACATAAACCATTCATAAGTTAAACCTAAACCAGAATTAATGTTATCAAACGGTAAGTAAATTTTAACACTGTGTCATTGTTCATAAGTAAAAGTTGAACCATAATTCCAACACGCATCACTGTTTTCGCCTTTTCTTTGTGGATGCTCCTGCCCCCCCTTCCTCGTTTTGCCGATGGCTGGTATGAATTTGTGTATAGTTCTTTACCATAGACACCAGGTTTTATGATACGAGGTGGCCTCTTATTCAATTCCTGTTTACAATGAGATTTTTAAAAATGGCACGATGTCAAACAATGTACACCAGTATACGAGTATTAACATACGTATAATTTTGTAAAGTATTACCTCGTGCGGCTTAGGAGATGCATCTTCTACACGGGCAATGGTCTCTTGTCCTTCCGTTTAGTTTGTAGTGTGGATGGAAGGCTGAATGTGGAATAAGAAATAGAAATATTAACATTGTACTTCCATTTTACACAATTTATACTTTTACATTGTTTATATGCAATATAATAACTACCTCCAGGTCTGGTAGTGATGATGCTTCGGAAGGTTGATGTTCTGATTGGTTAGATAAATCTTTAGGATCATCCTCAGTTTGTTGCCCTTCTTTATATTAATAGGACCGAAACTCATGATATTAAGTTGTAGTGTGGGAAGTATATGAGTACTGTATGGGTTATTATCAAACGCAATAAAATATTTTTACCTCGCTGACAACATCATCATCAACATCTTGCCCCTCGCTGACTACTTTGTCTCCTGATCTTTCTTGAACCCCCTCTGGTGCCATTGGCTGCATAGAATATATACACAGTACATATTTAAAAATAGATAATTAGTACGAAATGTATAATATTTATGATATTATTTACAAATTAAAACGTGTGTACCACCTGTTTATCAATGTCTAGACACCTCTCCAAATGTGTGTCTAGTTTTGCACTTATTTCTCTCATTTTCTCAGTCATTGATGTGAAACCTCCAACGAGAAGCCCTCTAATCTCACGTAGTGCAGCGGATTTCCTATCCACACGCGTCGAAGGAGCTGCTTCATTTGTTGAACGACTGCTTCTAGACCCCCCCTCATTTTCTACGTTAAGTTCATCATCCTCCTCATGTTCATAAATGTCCTCATCCTGCACCTTACCCTTACCCGTCTCTTCATGCATCTCTTGTGTTGAGGCTATGTAAGCTAGTTCATCTTCATTTGGTACCATGGGCACAACCTCAATTTGTATAATGAATACAAAATACAGTACATTACATACAGAATATACATCACAACAGATTTCGGTTTAGAAAATTTACCTTGTCATTGAAAATATCCCATTTTAGCTTCCTCCCGTCTATGATATTATATATATCCCAATTCATAATCCTCGGTATGCCATTCCCTATCCTCTTTCTGTATTGTTCATTTTCTGATAATTTTGGGATTATTTCATAAGCCCAATAAATCAAAGCATAGGCAAACCCAGTCACTGTCATTGAAGTGGACATTTAACTATTAACAGAGTTTTCGATACCCTGCACCAGATGGTTGAATGCCACTCGCCCCCAAGGATATGACTCAAACATACCCGAGTCCTCTACCAAACGTAAATGAAGTGTGTCCATCTTATTACCCGGGAGTCGTGCCACGATAATGCTTTCAAGAATAGACAGCTTTGCGATTTTAATGGATAGTAAGTCATCACTAAAGTCATATTCTTCTATCTTATCCTTAAGGTTTGAAAATTTGGGCGACCGGTAATTTTTCAAGAGTCCCATTTCCAATGTACTCCTAGGAAGTGTTGACATTCAAAGTCAATTAATCTTATTTCTTATTTTGATGATAACAAACGTGTTTTTGTTATTAATCAATTTTCTATGTTTTATAGTCCATATTGTAGAGAAAATTATAACGAGTCCAACACAATTGGAATCGATTCAATCGGACTACAAACGAGCAAGATATTGAATTTAGAAGATTGGAATTAATTTTAATTAATTCGTTCGGATCGTATGTGGCGAGTTTATTGTATATTTCGTGCGCTCAAGTTCTCAAATCGGATCGGATGGATTTCAAATCGGTGGCTCGGATTAATTTTGGAATTATGATTTAAAGTAAAAAGAGAAATAGAAGTAATTCTTCTAGCCGTTCGATCTTCAAAGCTTCTCATGCAACGGTCCTTGAATTTTGAAGTATAAATTAATTCAAAAAGAAAAGGAAATCTGAAATATGACCGTTGTACTCTCGGATGACGTCACTCTCCATCTTAGCCGTTCGTTTTATCTAATCTAACATCCATAAAGAAGCCACACCATTGCGCCATCTAATCCATCCATATTTTTTATCCAAAGGCTATCAAGAGAGAGTACATGAATTTTGTACTTGCGCAATTATTTCTCTCTCCATGCATCATTAAAGTCATATTTGCCTTTTATGACAAGTGGGTCCCAGCACCTTTTACTCAGCCATTCTTCTTATGACACATGTCTTCCTTGTCTCCTAAAACATTAATTGCTACATGGGAAGTTACGAACTTACCCCTACTTTATTTTGGACTCACATGGAATTATGAGGGTGTCTTGGTCTTTTGGCATTTAATTTAATTTCAGAATTTATTTAATAAATTCGAAATTCCCTCTCTCTCTCCTACATGCACACAAAGTCATCTCCTCTTCCAAACTTCTCTCCTCCATGCACAAAGCTTCAAAAACAATTTTGTGGAAGATGAAGCCATGCATGCAAATGGTGATGATGAATAGTAAAACGGTAATATTTTTTATTACCTATATATTTGGACGAAATTGACAGATTAATTAAGCAAGAATTAGAGGCTAAATTCCAGTTTATTGAGCTCTTGAGTTCTTCATTTCTCCACCATTTTTATGAGCTATATGTGAGCAAACACTTGTGTTTTTCTAGCCATTGTTAAGGGCTATTTTATTGAGAGTCATTCTCTCTATTTGTGAGATACAAATTTGTAATATTTATCCTTGGAGAGGATTTACATTTGTAAAGGTTTACTCTTGAACCTCATCTAAAAAGAGTGTGTTGTACGGTTGTCCTTGCTCCGTGGAAAAGGTCATTGTAACGGTTGTCCTTGCTCCGTGGAAAAGGTCGTCATTGGGTTTGATCTTGCTCCCGCGAAAAGGATTGGGTTGCACTTGCTCCCGCAAAAAGTGTTGAATACAAATTCTCGAGAGGCGCTCGGGGAGTGGACTAGGCCGTGTTTTTGGCCGAACCACTATAAATTTTGGTGTCACATTTTCTAACTCTTACTCCTTTATTATTGCTTCACATATTCATTATTACAATTTATTGAAGTATATTTAAATGGTTATAAATTAATTGTGATAAAATATTTTATATCATTTTTGCTTACTTTGCTAAAGAGAACTTTAGTATAAATTTCTTATAAATTGGTTGAGCTTAAAAAGTCTAATTAATTTATTAATTAGAAACCTTAATTTTTGAATTGATTGAAAAAGTTTTATTAAATTATTTAAAACCCTATTCACCCCCCCTCTAGGGTTGCCTTAGATCTTAACAGGAAGCTTATCTATGTTCACATACCTAACCTCACCACAGTTAAGACCTGTTAACAATTCAAAGTCCTGATGTAACAACCCGAATTATTTCCAAAACATGAAAAGCATAAAAACCACAGCGGAAGCTATTTAAATTCAACAAGTCATTTATTTCCAAAAATCAAACCAAACATTTAATTTAGACCGGTCATTTCAAAACAAAAATTCCTTAACATCAGTTGAAACAAACAAAGAACTAAAATCAACACTCCAACCCAAAACATAAGTCCAAATCAAACAAGTATTTTCACGAAAATTTTTCAAAAGAAACATGATTTATTTTGACCCATCAAAAAGAAAAGAATAAACACCAGGCATGTAAAATCAATCAACCACTTCCGCTACGAAATCCATCATTTGCCACTTTCTTCTTTCCTTTACCCAAAAAAAAATGTAGCATCATGAGGCTACGCCAGGTGAATAGAAAATTGTTAAAGAATGAATTATGCCATAGAGAGGTTTTCCTAAGACTTTAAGTCCATATACGTCCTCACCGACATCCAATAAATCACTCACTCCAAGGAGATTTAAAGCTTACTTCTAAACTTATAAGTCACCTCTAATCGATTTAGTTTTAAACATAATTTTTCTACAATTTAAAACTAATCGAAAAACCTTTCTCGTTAATACCTTTAATCTCCTCTTTATTCAAAAACAAAGAGAGACTACGCCCATAAGGAATTTAAACATAATTTTTCTACAATTTAAATCCTTTGGGAAATATTCTTTTCCATTGTACGGATGGAATGAACCCGCCGGTTAGGTGTTATTTAAGTTGTGCACACTAAATAAACTCCCCTAACTCTATTCTTCATTAGACAAGGCCTTGCCTAATGTGAACCTACAACCATATTACCCAAGGTATTTTAAGGTAGTATGATTTCCCACAACCATTCACAACGCTTTACAAGCCAAAAGATCCAACTAACCCTTTGGATCAAACTCCGTCACTTCCAAAAGCTTAACAAATCTAGAGGTGAGACTAACCTAAGCTTATACTAAATCACCCCTTAAACAAATCTTAGGATCTAATAAAAAAATTCTAGGGAAAATTTGGCGGCATAACGGCTATATTTTTCTTAACTCCCAAAAGAAAAATATAACCTGCACATCTAAATAAAATATCCAGCAACAATATCTAACTAACCGCCTAAGCCTAAACTTTCCTAATTGGCACTAACGTGAATCGGCAAATATTATGTATAACACCAAACAACAAGAATTCTCACAACAGTTTAAATCAATCAACGATCAGCCAGAAAGGATAAGATATAAATTAACATCCTTCTTAAACTTAAGTCTTTAAAGCATGCTTTAGAATTAATTCTTCCAAAATATACATCAACTCAAACAACCTCTTTTATCACTTTAAACATCCAAAATCAATTCCGAAATTAGAGGTTAATCTAATAAAGAAAAGGTAAACCAAACATGAAATACTTCAAACCTTAACAACTTCTACTCACCTTAGTTTGCAAAAATAAAAAAAATACTCCTTAAGCACTTCTCAACAATTTCGAGCACCTGAAACACCACCTATCAAATTTTAAAATACATCCAAAAATTTACCCAATCATACAAGGATGAAAGGACGGGGACCCAAGGCGACAAATCCCAAAAAATTGAAGCAAAGGCGGCCCCTAAGGGGCTGCCATCGCTTACAAGTGCAACGCCGCATACTTTCTTCGCCTTATGGTGGGCGGCGCGGCATGCCGGATCGGATCGGCGGCGGCCGCCACATTTTTTTTTTTTTTTTTTTTTAGGTAAAAAAGAAATTTCCAAAAATTAAATTAGGGTTTTCAAGATTTGGAAATTTAAGGAAGAATGGCGAATTTCAAATGGTTTTTCATAAACCTTAAGGATTTCTACAAACGAATTGCTTAGGAAAAGTTTAGGGAATTGGACATTACCTTGATTCGATCTGGATTTGATTCCTCCCAATTTCACCAAAGAAACCCTAAACAACCAAAACCTATAACCCAAAGAAAACAAATCGATTAATTGTAATCGATTGATCTCACAATCGATAGATCAAGGAGGGAGATGAAGAAGGAGAAGAATACCTGCCTTTTTCCTTCTGTCTAGGTTTTCACGTGAAAACTGAGAGGTGAGCAACTGAGACCTTTTTTTTTTTTTTCTTCTTTTCCTCCTTCCTTTTACGCCTCCCTCCCCTTTTTTTTAAAAAAAAAAATCATTTAATTAAATAATTTAAAATCTCCCTAAATTTAAGTCCTAAAGTTAATTAAAAATAACTCTTAATAATAAGAATTAAATTTAACACTTTATCCTTAAATCGTTTATGGAATTAAATAGAGAAATTTTTTTTTATCAAAAACTTACCGAAAACCCGAGGCGTTACACCTGAATTGTAAACTCGACCACTCTCCCCTCAAGGTTGAATTTAAGCACTCTTTTGTTGTTGCTCTCGACCCGCCGTCAGAGCAACTGAAGTAGTAATTGGGTGGGAAAATTCTTGGTAGGTAGGTTAATGAAATTGTTCACGAATGAATCCTCTAGTATCTCCTTTTGCATTTCTGTCATTTTTTGCATAAGGGTTTCTAATATTTTTGTTTTACAGTGGATGTTTACTCTCTAATCACGTAACCAATCATCCTTTGGGAGGATTAGAGTAGACCCCTATAGGGAATAGTACACAAGAACGTAAAATGTTTAATTAGTATACATAAATATACCATCAGTACGAATTATATAATTTCAGCAACCAAGTGGATAGGTAAGAACTGTCTACTAAGTAGTATACAAAATTATACCTAAAGTACGACATGTATAATTTATACAAAACCTTAGAGGGTAGATCAATCTAATATACATTAGTGTACACATTAGAGGTCAATTATTTACCGAACTTGATGCCCCCGTTCCAATAGGGTTTGGAGTCTTGTTAGGCTTTCCTCTCCCTTTCCCCTTTACCGCGAGATGCTTCACACGACGTCCTCGGGGAGTAGTGGATCCTGTTGGGTTCTTTTCAGAGACAACAGAAAACATTTGTACTTTGTTTATTTCTAATCAAGAACGTGTTAGATGAAAAATAAAAGGGAAGGTCAACACTACCTCGGCTGCATCTCCATCTTCAATCGGTGATTGGTTTGATTTATCCCCTGAGTTGGCCATTGTTAACCTTTACTGATCCAATACGAATGAAGGAATGATTAACCTAACGAAGTAAGGAACAACTAATAAACTCATTAAAATAAAAAATGCACGTACCAACCTGTCTTTTGGAAGAAGAACGTGAGACAGAGAAGAACGGATAGACGAACTTGGTTTTGGAAGAAAAAGAAATCTCAAGTCCAGAAGAATGGATGGCCAAACACGATTTTGGAAAAGAACACAATTTCAAATTTCACTCATGAAGAAGAAGGGGGGAAACCGAAATGAAGGGGGGTTACTGTCATTGATGGGACGTGATTACGGTGGTTTCCTTCCCCAAAAATCGAAATGATAGCCTGCAAATGTTGACAGTCCATACGCATGTGGCACAACCGCTTACATGGGCATTTGCGTAATTTCGTGTAAAATGGCTATTGAAGTTGGGCTATGCACTCTAATTTACAATGGGCTGGCTCTATAGTCTTATTTCACATAGGAAGGGGCTATATGGCTTGTTAACCCTTCACAAAATGGACGATTTAGACTTAAAATGTCAACGATACGGATGTTTGTGATGCTTTTGAAAACTTAGGAACGGAATTGACACAAGTCCAAAAGAATAGGGATGATATGTATAATTTAGCCTAAAATTTAATTAAAAAATGATATAACTCACTCAATTTGATTTGGATTTTAAAAATATTTTTGAATTTTTTATTAATAAATAAACTTGATTTTTAAAAATAAATATTAAAAACAAAATTATTATCAAACGTCGAGACTTCAATTATTTGAATTAAATAAAACAAAAAAATAATACATTTTTTATTTATTGATTTCTCATTTTCATGAATACCCCTAAACATATAATTTCTAAATTTAAAATTATAACATTTTAAGTAAATACTTGCCTCCTTTACGTGTCCCACTTCTATTAATAAAATATATTAATGATAATAAATATATGATTTACTTAATAAATACATAAGACTCACTAATATGTTTTATCCAATTAGACCGGTCAGGAAGAAAATATCATCCTTGTTTTAATTAAAAAAAAAATTAAACACCTGAATAATAATGTATGAATATTGAAAACAAACAATAACAAATCTTGTAAAATTGAAATTAAAAAATATAAAACATATACTACTACTATTATCAATCAATATGTGTAAAACTTATAAAAAGAATAAAATGTGTCGATTACTGATTATGTAAATCATATTTATCACTTGAACTGATTATCATTTATTAAAATAAATAAATAAATATTTTTGCTAGATGTTATACTTATAACTAATTTTTTTAATGTTATATTTAAAATTATTTTCATAAATGTGTATTTATAAATATTAAAAAAAAATAAGGACTACTAATATTTTCCTTATATTAGATGTTATTGTCTTGTACTCATAAAAGTTAAGCTACAAAACTGTAGCAATCCAAACCAATCAAATCCAATATATATTATACTATATATATAATATAATATAATCTTTAAATATTCACTAAAACCTAATAAAGTGAAAAAAATATGAAAAAATTTCAACCTTATTGTGTTATATTTGTGTAATTATAATAAGATTTTATGAATTTTATTATGACTATGTATGTAATTTTTGTTTTATTTGTTATATTAGACTTTTTGATGAATTGAAATTAGTCATCCTAAAATTTGTGGAAGTCAATTTTTAAATTTTGTTGAACTTTTCATGATGTAAATTAAGTATTTAAGAAAGATAGAGAGAGAAAAAAAATGCAAGACAAAACCGGACCAAATCAAACCAATCCAGTCCGGTCCGGTTCGGATTTTTTACAGTGAACGGTTTGGTTTGGTTCGTATAATCAGAAAAGAAAATCTAATCGGTTCTGAAATTTTAGTAAAATCCAAACCAAACCAATCCATTGTTCACCCCTACTATTTGTTGGGAATTTGAGGGGTTTGCAAAACCCTAAACTCCCTAATCCCAAGAACGATGAATATTATCGCAACAAAGAATATAAATAAAAGCGGAAAAAAAATAACGACACCAGAGGTTTTATACAGGTTCCCAATTGGTATGTCCCGTCTTCTGCAAACTCTGCAAGTTCCACTATGATGTTGAAGATTACATCAATGAGACAAAAATAAATAGTGTATAATTGTATAACCTCGAGAAACACTCAAACGATTGTCTTCTCTCTATTTTCTCTCAATATGAACAAACATCAATTAACCCAATTGAATAAATGTCGAAACGACTCTCATGAGATACTCTCTCACACGATGAAAGAATTGACACCACAATTCTCTCGGTGAAGAAGAAACAAAAACGGATGCCAGCTTCTTTTCTTTCTTCTCGCACTGTATTGATAAACCCTACGTCACAGTATATATATGAACGCCACCATCAATAGCATGCTAATTATATCACCGCCTCAAACTAGGGGTGTTCATTTTCCCCGCGGGGACGGGGCCCCGTGGAGACCCTCCCCGATAGTGACGAGGAATCCCCGTTCCTAACGGGGATGGGGACGAAAAATTCCCCGTTCTAGTTTCGGGGACGGGGATGGGGACTGCGGTCCCCGACCCCGATCCCCGATAAAATCCCCGAAAATGAATAAATATATAATTTATTTTAAAATATTTTTATATAAACTCAATCTACTATTTTTATTTTTACATGTGTTTGAAAAAGTGTTTTATTTTTTATTTTTAAAACTGTTTTATTAAACATTTTTTATAAAAAAAATTTTGAAACTGTTTTATTAAACATTTTTCAAAACTGTTTTTATTAAACATTTTTCAAAACTGTTTTATAAAAAAGTTTTTATTAAAACTGTTTTAAATATTTTTTTAAAATTTGTTTTGATTTTTGTTTTGTTTTTTTTCTATTGATTTTTTTATTGTAATTTGTTGTTCTTTTATTTCTTTTAGGTGAAAACTAGAAAATGAATTTTATCAATTGAATAGGTATTTCATTAAAAATTTAAATAGGGAAAATTCCCCGCTAAAATCCCCGTTCCTGATTTTCCAGCGGGGAATCCCCGTCCCCGACCTCTTTGAACGGGGAATTTACCGGGGACGGGGACGGGGACTGGGAATGGGAGCGGGGACGGGGACGGGGACGGGGAATGCATTCCCCGTCCCCGCCCTGCCTCGTGAACACTCCTACCTCAAACCTTCCTTTTATATGACCAATAGGAGGACACCACCGATTTCCTTATTTCTCAAATTGAAGGCCAAAGGCTTGGAAAATATCTCCACCCACGGGCACTAACAAAATAAACCAAATAACTGGTCAACTTAATTTGACTGAAGCAAAAGTAAACTTTGTCTTAATGGGTCATTTAGGATTCAATGGTTGGGTTATTGATTTAGCTTTATAAACTCAACAATCTCCCACTTGAAGACAAATCAAACCTCTTCAACTCCCACTGCAATACCAATTCATAACTTGCTTGGAACACCAAGATTTCAACTTGCAAACTCAAATCCGATTTGCAAAACAATACATGTTAGAATCCACTAACATAACCCCTGCAAGGTTTTCCGATGTGAGCTATCTATCAGGCCTGAAAAGATACTCCATCAAGTCCCACTCCAGTTATGTGGCGGGATCTACCATCTTACCCATTCTCCGCCTGCAACGAATTTTGAGAAGGAATTTTCCACTAATATTGACTTGACATGTGTGCATTTAAGCCAGTTGTCAAAACAGAAACTTCATCTCCAATGCCTACACCCACATTGACTCTGACCCCAATCAAAAGTGTACTATTGCCCTCGAGCAATTTCACCAGTCCGCTATACCGCCTGACAGTTGAGGCTATTTTCTGAGCGTTTCCAAATTCTCCCAACTGTTCCTCCACGTGAACTAATAGATTAGGAGCTAATCGTCCTTTCTGAGTTGTTGGCTCACCCCTCCGATATGAGGGAACATCAACAACTCTACAATTTTGCACTTTGTGTAGAACTCATATAATTGACAACAATAATTAACAAGGTCAACGACCTCACCGGTTTGTTCCAATCTTCATGCTTTATATCCCCTGGCATCTCTCCCAATGATAAATGCAATTTTTACCTTGCAACATCCAGAATGAAAAATATGAATCACCAAATTTTTCGATCCCAATATCCTTTGTGCTATCCACCGCTTTTCACCACAAGTCCCTTGAACCTGATGCTCTGATACCAGTTGTTGGGAATTTGAGGGGTTTGCAAAACCCTAAACTCCCTAATCCTAAGAACAATGAATATTATCGCAACAAAGAATATAAATAAAAGCGGAAAAAAAATAACGACACTAGAGGTTTTATACAAGTTCTCAATTGGTATGTCCTGTCTTCTACAAACTTTGCAAGTTCCACTATGAAATTGAAGATTACATCAATGAGACAAAAATAAAGAGTGTATAATTGCTCACAATTATACATAATCTCGAGAAACACTCAAACGCTTGCCCTCTCTCTATTTTCTCTCAATATGAACAAACACCAATTAACCCAATTGAATAAACATCGAAACGACTCTCATGAGATACTCTCTCACACGATGAAAGAATTGACACCACAATTCTCTCGGTGAAGAAGAAACAAAAACGGACACCGGCTTCTTTTCTTTCTTCTCGTACTGTATAGATAAACCCTACGTCACGCTATATATATGAATGCCACCGTTAATAGCATGCTAATTATATCACCGCCTCAAACCTTCCTTTTATATGACCAATAGGAGGACACCACCGATTTCCTTATTTCTCAAATTGAAGGCCAAAGGCTTGGCCAATATCTCCACCCACGGGCACTAACAAAATAAACCAAATAATTGGTCAACTTAATTTGACTGAAGCAAAAGTAAACTTTATCTTAATGGGTCATTTGGGCTTCAATGGTTGGGTTATTGATTTGGCTTTATAAACCCAACACTATTGACACAAACGGTCAAATATTTCCATTTCAAGTTTCCATATTCTCCATTTTTTTTTTGAGTCAATCTTTTTTCTTCTTAACAAACTAATATATATATATATATATATATATATATATATAAATTTTATATATGTAAAAGTTAGTTGTAAATTGTACCACTCACAATATTTTCTTACATGAAATACTTTTTATATATTTTAGATTTATGACGATTATTACCCGTATATTATCGTCGAGAGTTAACGGTTTTTTTTTCTTTTTAAATAATTAAAAGTAAGTCTTATATTTTAATAAAACTAAATTGTACCACTAAAACTGTAAAGTAATTTTTGTTTTAACACTTACATTTTTTTTTATATAAAAATGTATTTTTTGACAAAAATATAAAAAGATATATTAAAAAATGTTGATGTGAAAAAAAAATTAGAAAATCAAAATTATCGCTAAGAATATATATATATATATATATATATCATTATGATATTAATTTTCCAACATTTTTTTAATAGTAAAAGAGTAACTAATTGATTTTTTAAAGGCAAAATGTAAATAACACCCAAGTAAATAAACCAAATCAAATCATCTTACTTTTAGTAAAATGATTAAGCTTGATTCTAGACGAAAATAAAAGGACCGGAGATTGAAACCTGCTCTAAAATTAGAGCATAAGTTTGGTAATCTAGCCTATAAACACAAACATAATTCATGTACATTCATAAAAAAAATCGATTAAACCGATATATAACGTATCAAACCGTCCGAATCCTCCACCCCAATTACCTTTGTTAAAAGAAAAGAAAGCTATAATCAAAAGTGAATATTACATCTTTAGCTGTTTTACTGCCTTTTCTTCATGAGACTCCTGATATGCATATGTACACAACAAGAATTATTCTGTGGGGTGTAAGTATACTGATGTACAGGGTTAAAGTTGGCTTAAGAACTTGAAGATTTAAATGATTTTATCAAGCCAAGAGACTAGCTGTTGAGTTGAAGGTCTCTCTTTAGGTACCGTACTCAGGCAAATGCATGCTATCTCCAGAACTCGAATCATCTCCGTGTCCTGCTTCTTGTCGTAAATAAAGGGATCGAAAATTTCACTCTCTCTTCCTTCTTTCTTCATTTGAAATACCCACGAGATCAAATCACGGAGTCCTTTTGGTCTGCACATATCGATTGGCCTTTTTCCGGTCAGAAGCTCTAAAAGAACTACTCCGAAACTGTACACATCCCCTTTGTAAGTTGCCACTGGGGATTGCCCGTACTCAGGTGGAATGTAGCCTAGTGTACCAACAAGATCAGTTGTTACATGTGTATCATAGGGGTGTAAAAGCCTAGCAAGACCAAAATCGGCTAGATGAGCTTGAAAATTTTCGTCTAAAAGAATGTTACTCGACTTTATATCCCGATGAAGAATATGTGGTTCACAGGATTGATGCAAGTAAGCAAGCCCCCTTGCAGATCCTTGAGCAATCTGTAGTCTTGTATCCCAGTCAAGGGAAGATAAACCATCAATTCTTTCATGTAACCAGTAATCTAAGCTACCATTTTCCATGTAAGAATATATCAAAAGCCTGTCACTTTTATATATGCAATACCCTTGAAGAAGAACAAGATTTGGATGCTGAGCACTCGATAGTGTTTCTACCTCTGCTTGGAATTCTCTTTCGATTTGACCACAATCACCAGACAGTCGTTTGATAGCGACCTTTCTACCATCAGGGAGGGTGGCTTTGTAAACTAAACCAAAACCCCCACATCCAATGATATTTTCTTGATCAAAGTCATTAGTTGATTGCAAAATGTCATCAAGCGATAGGCCTCCATTGTTTTCAAACAAAACTACCAATCCAGACTTGACCTCCTCCGAGTCCTTATTATTACTGTTGGACACTAGTTTTTCAGGATCTCCTACTCTTCCTCTATGCATCAGAAGCACGATCACAACCATTACTGTTATGAGAAATATGATTCCAACCACAATACCAACGATCATACCAATAAGAGCCCCTTTAACTCTATTTGATTTGGGTGATTGATTTAGGTCAATTGATGTACAGATGCCATGGTTGCCACAAAAATTATTTCCTTCGAAGCTAGAGTTGGGAAAGGTTTGAAACTGACCTTGCTTAGGAATCGCCCCATGTAACTGATTGTATGCAACACTGAACTTAGATAAAAAGTTGAGTTTTGCCAGTGAATTTGGAATTATCCCTGAAAGATTGTTATGAGACAAATCCAGAGTCTCTAAGCTAATCATCTCAGATAGGCTACTTGGAATTGGTCCAGAAAAATTGTTCATTTTAAGATCTAAAACTTGGAGACTTTTAAGATTTCCAAACTCTGGCAAGATTGATCCACTGAGATGGTTGTCGCTGAGGTCAAGAGTGGGTGGAAATCTCCATACTTGATTGTACTGCAATCCAGTTCCATTTCTTTTCAAGAATAATGAAAAATATGGGCCGGAAAGTTCCTCCGACGACACGTTTCTGCTTATGAGATTCCGCAACCCGGTTATCTCTTTTGGGATCTCTCCAGTAAGTGTATTATTTGATAAATCCAAGTAAAACAAAAACTGAAACTCCCCAAACCAGGATGGAATAGTTCCTCCAAGATGGTTCCATGACAAATCCAGGAACTGCAATTCAGTAGAACCTCTCAACCATTGAGGTATCATTCCCTTCAATCCACAATTAGCAACTATTAAAACCTTGAGGCTTTTGAAATGAAAGTTAGCATCAGCTGGTAACTCTTCACCATGGAAGTTGGCGGTGAGAACAATAGTGCTCAGATTCTGGCAATGCTGCAAGATCTCAAGGGCAGACGAAACATTAAAAAGGCCGGCATTTGTGAGTGATAGATATGAAAGGCTTGGAAAAGTTTTAAAGCTTTCCGGGAGTTGGCCTCTAAAGCGGTTCCGTGCGAGGTTTATACTTCTCAGCTGGCTACAAGAAGGAAAATTACTGGGTATAGGGCCATGAAACCGATTAGTGCCTAAATCAAGTGAAACCAGGCTAGTCATAGCTGAACAATTAAGATCAAGTGTTCCCTCCATCGAATTGTTCCTCAAATCAAGAACAGTGAGTGACCCAGAACTAGACAAGGAAGTGGGAATGTTACCACTAAAGCCATTAGAATTAGCAATGAAGTAGCTCAAATTTCGAGAGCTGTAAAAAACATCAGGAATTGCTCCAAAAAACCTGTTGGATGATAAATCCAACCGAACAAGATTTTTAAGATTACCAATAAGGCTATTCAGAGAACCAGACAACATATTATTCCGAATGCTAAAAAGGGTCAATTTTTGCAAGTCAAATACTTGATCGGGTATTTCACCATCGATGAGGTTCCTTTCGATATCGAGTTGCTTTAAGGAAGTACAATTAGCAACATCAACAGGAAATTTACCATAAAACGAGTTGATACCCATATTCAGGACTTCAATTCTAGTGGAATTGAAACAAACACCAAATGAAATTAAACCACCTAAAGAATTCTGAGAAATATCAAGAAATTGAATGGAGGGTAAACTCATACTTGTTGGAATTGAACCCAAGAACTCATTAGAGCTAAGATCAAGAACTTCTAAATTTGGCAAATGAAACAGAGGCAATGGAAGCAAATCTTTGAGGACATTAGAAGAGAGATTAAGAAATCTAAGCTGTTTCAAACTACCGATTGAATCTGATAATTTACCCGTTAACTTCCTTTCTTGAAGCTCCAATTTTACAACCCTACCAGAATTGATAGATTCATTCAAACCAAGAACAGATGAAGAATTACATGAAACACCAATCCAATTGCAGCAATTCATCGAATAGTTGGTGCCCCAACCATCAAATTTAGGTTCCAAAACTCTGTAAAATTCATTCAAAGCCTTCAAATCATCAGAATGGCATGTGAGATTCTGAGAACTTGCATGAAAACAGAAACTCATCAAAATGGATATTAACAAGAAATTTCGAGCACCCATCACGAAAAATGAAAGCTTTTGCAAAAATCAAGAACAGCCCACAATTTCTTTTTCAAGAATAAGGAATTACGAGTCTAGAAATTATGATATCAGATAGAGATTAAAGTAGTTGAAATTTGAGAGTGGTTTTGAAAGTAGGGTAATTTCTGGTGCAATGGGTGAAATGAATAAAAGGTTTCAGTAAAATTGTTTGGAAACAAAGGATAAAACTATAATTTCTTTCTGAGGTTGTTTGGTACAATTTTTAAAAAAATTTAAAACACGTTAATTTAGTGAAAATATGTTTAAGAATTATTTTTAAACGATTTAAATTTGTTTCTTAACACGTTAATTTAGTGAAAATATATTTAAGAAACGGTAAATATGTTTATTTTTCTTTTCTTCAAATATTTAAAATAAAAGATTGAAAACAGTTTTTAAAAGCTAACCTTATTTTCTAAAATATAGTTTTCAAAACAACTCTAAAGAAACTAATTTTGTTGTTTAATTCTTTAAAAAAAAAAAAACCAAACGGATGTAACGGAGAAATTCCAATAGTCAAAAATGGAATGTGGACAATGCCAATGGTATTGGTGGCAAGAGTCAAATTGTGTGATGTTGTGGGGTCTTCACGTGTACTGCCAAAAAGCATTTTTTATTTTATTTCTAAAATAATTATTAATCTATTAATTTAATTAATTAAATTGATATAACTCACTCCATTTGATTTTGATTTTAAAATTATTTTTTTGGAAATGTGGATGATAAAAAAATTAAATATATAAACTTGATTTTTAAAATTAAAAATGTTAAAAACAAAATTTGAATTACTAAAAAATATTAATAAATTAACTTGATTTTTAAAAATAAAACATTTAAAACAAAATTTTTATTAGATGAGGATACTTCAATCATTTAATTTTAATAAAACAAAAAAAGTATTTAATTTATTGAATTTGTCATCTTCATGAATACCTTTAAACATACATTTTCTAAAATTTAGATTATAATAGTTGAAGGTAAATACTTACCTCCTAACCGATCAGGAGAAACTTCTCTTAACTCTCTCATGTGTCTCAATTCTATAGAATAAAATATATCGATGGACAATAAATAAATTATTTATTTGATAAATATATAAGATTCAATTATATATTATCCAATTAGAATGAGACACAGAAAAGTAAGGAAAAGCCTCCTACCACAAAAAAGTAATGAGAAGCCTCCTAGCGGGTTAGGAGGCAAGTATTATCTTTATTTTAAAAGCTTTAAACACATGAATAATAATATATGTATAGTGTTAAGAGATGATAACAAATCTTATAAAATTGAAATAAAAATAGTTAAAAAAAATTACAGATATAGGAAATTATAAAACACTTAAATTACCAAATATCATTTTCATTATCAATTAGTATGTGTGTTGATCTTATAAAAAAAAAGTGTCCATTACTTATTATGTATGAGCTGATTATCATTTAATAAAATAAATAAATAATTTTTTTAATTTTTAAACTATTTTAAAAGATATTGTATTTAAATTATTTTAATAAATATATATTTATAATTAAAAAAATGAAGACTAATAATATTTTCCTACTAATAGATAATCATACTCATAAAAGGTCAGCTACAAAATTGTTTGCACGTAAATAGTAATAATAATAAAATAAATAAATAAATGAAATTCTATGAAGTCGATGTATTTTGATTTTTGGTTCCTACTCCTATAACAAATTCATATAAGTTTGGAATGGAAAGAAGTCGACGTTTCGATTTGACGCAGCTAACTTTGAATCCCTTTACGATGTCACTATTGACACTAACGGTCAAATATTTCCATTTCAACTTTCCATATTCTTTCATTTCTTTTTTCTTCTAACAAGCTAATATTTATAATTTTTTATTCAAAAAAAAAAAACATTGATATTAATTTTCCAAGATTTTCTTTTCATAGTAAAAGAATTACTAATTGATTTTTTTAATGGCAAAATGCAAATAACATTTATGCAGTTTTGATGAATGCAAACACATCTCTTATAGTTTAAAAATTAATATTTATCTATCTATAATTTTAAAATTTATGCAATTTGACCCCTCTCCGTTACGTCATTAATTTTCTTTCAGTCATAACTTTTTCGTTTGAATTTTGATTTGAATAATTCAACATTTTTTAGAATTCTCGTTTTGAGCTCTAGTTTATAGTGACTTAAAAACTTTGAAACAAAGTGTATAAAAAAGTTATCATCATCAAAATATCAAATCTCATTGGAGTCATAAACCCTTTTATATACTTGTGTGGAATAATTCTTACAGTTGAACACGTGATGGCATGTGATTGATTCCTAAGACTTTCACTATCTAAAATAGAAAAAAGATTATCAGAAGGGCACCGGTGTGGTACCGGCCAAGGACCATCCGACGATCAAGTTAGAGTTGGTAGATAAGGAGCCGCCAAGAATTAGGTATTGGTATCTGTGCAGTTACTTGATTTGATGGATTTACAGCTCTTATATACTTAAAGGCCCCAAAAATTTTGCGGCCTTTATATAGAAATATATATTTCTTTGACTTTTTTTATGTGGTTTTTGTCCTTATTTTCTTTTTAAATCTTCAACGTTGAAATGTACCGCTTTTGGTTTAGGTTTTTTTTTAATTCTTTTACTTTCTTATTTAGGTCTGGCTCTTTGGCCGTATGTGGCTTTTGCCCATATTTTTTTTTTTAAATCTTCTAAGTTGGAACTCAATCGCCTTTTGGATTTTTTTAATCTTTTATTTATATTAACGAGTAAAAAGATTTAGTCATTCCAAGTACCTGGAAATCTTCAACTTTATTCAATTCAATTCAACTCACTCGATATCACTTTTCTAAATCTTTGTCTTTATATTTTTTTAATCTATATTTTGTTATTGAGTTATTAATTTTAGAGTTAATTGCAATTTACACTCAAATAATTTTTATTTTAATGGCAGATAGAGTGTAAATATGTCTTCTTAAAAAATATCCATCTGGATTTGAGAAGCATAAAAAAGAGAAGAATTGAACAACTAGTTGAATCTCAAAAAGGAACTCTTGATAAGTTCATCAAAAAAGAAATTCTTGTAGATGAAGGAAAAGATGATGTTGAGAATAAGTTGTTTGATGATCATGTTCATACATAAAGTCGAGATAATTGTAATGATAAAATATTAGATGACGGTGAAAACCACATTGATAGGTCTCAAGGTGATAATGTAAATATTGAGAATGTTGGTATATGTTTTGATAATAATGACCACAAGGATAATCTAAGTGAATCTTTTATAATTGACATATATGATCCAAGGAATATGATGCCCTTGATTCTAGAATGATAGATCTTTTGGTAAAAAATGGTCCTAAAAGAGATTTATTAATAACGAAAGGTCCTAAAGATAAACATTCGAAGAGATTTTCGTCAATGTTGTACACAAGATATTTGTCAAATGGAGAGAAGTGTGATAGAGATTAGCTTGTATATTCAAAAGAGTTTGACAAATTGTTATGTTTTTGTTGATTTTTTTTTAAAAAAGGCGTAAGAAAATATTTATTAATGATTAAAATATGGAGATAAAATATGTTATATTTTTAAAAATGACACCTTAGTTTAGTTGAAATTTGGATCATGAACCAAACACATATCTGATTCACAATCTGAATTTCTGAATACCCAACCAAACACATATTTTACACAGTTTCGAAACCAATAAATTCACAAAAATACAACTCTGAATTCATTAGAATCCTCTGATTTCGAATTCTGATTTTGAAACCAAACAGAGAAACTTAGCCTAACTATCTCACATCTTCTTCATCCTCCCTCCGCCTTCGTCGATATCATGCTTTTCATCAATTTGTTCTTCTTTTTCCATTCTCTTTCTTTTTCGTTTTCCAATTTGTTTTCATCATCTTAGCTTATTTTATTCTTCTTGGTTTTGGTTTTTCAATGAACATTTTGTTTCAGAATTTAAAGATCCACCCATGAAATTCCAAAAATCATTAATCCACCATTGCTTCAATCATCTTCATTGCTTTCATTTTAAAATCATTTCAAAATTGATCAAAACAACCATTTATGGCTAGTGCTATAGGTTTTCATGTCTGTTTGTACAAGTTGACTTCTCAATTATACACCGTTTATCAAATATAAATGTGCTAAACTATGTATGATTTTGTTTCTCAAATTTTTATGTTTTTTTTTTCATTTAACCATGTATTTGGTTTACTTTTGTTATTTTTTTTTAGAAAATGAATATTTGTAACTTTTTGTTTATTTTTTGGTTTATCAATTATACACAGTTTAACATTGTTAAACTAAAAGTGATATTGTTTAAAAAAATTCCAAAGCTTGAAAAAGTATTAATGACAATTGGAGGATGAAGAAGAAAGAAACTGGATATTTTCTGGAAAAAATAAGTATTCAGAAGCTTAAAGATTTTTTTTGTTATAGTTTTAATTTTTTTAGATTTAAAATTTCTTTTAATTTTACAAAATTTAAGGAATTTTATAACTTTCCTTAACTCTTGTACAAATTAAAAAAAATTAAATCGAGATATATTTCATCTTTTTACAATATAATTTAAATTAGCCGTGGTAGTTTTGATATATATATATATATATAAAGGTTGTATTTATTTAAAATAAACAACATAAAATATCGAATACCGAAAATAACACCAAAAAAATTGTCAGCTGACAGCTGGTATCGTGGGGCCACCATTTGGAGAGGAGAGGAGAGAGAACAGGATTTTGTGGACCATATTAAAAGACAGAGGGGAGAGCAGTTGCATCGGCTTTGAAATAGAAGCTTAATTTTGGTCAAATTAATTGACTTTTTAACTTTACTTTTCAACTCTCCATTTTATTTTAATTTTTGAAAATTATATTTATACTTTGTTTCATTTGTCAACGACTCCATGTTCCCTTCACCAACTCTTCTCTTGGAAATATCAAATAATTGAATATCTCTTCGTAGTTTTTTCTTCTTCTTCTTCTCCTTTTATATATATTATATTATATTATACTTTAAACAATCATATATCTAATTAAATTCTAATTATATTGACCCTTTTTAAAAAAATAAAAGAAAATTTTAAGTTATTTAATATTTAGTTCAATTTATTAACTATTTCTTTAATAGTAATAAAATTTTTAATTTATTTGATCAACAATTAATTTATTAATTATTTATCTTTGAAAGTTTTAACAACTGACTCTATCCATCACCTCTCTCTCATCCTTTTTTTTCCTCTTATTTTCATTGAAAAGTAAAGTGAAATGAGACTTTTTTTTTTTTTTAAGAAAATGATGCTCTCTTGATTAAACTTAGAAGAAAAAGGGAATCCTTCTACAAGATAGGTTTAAGGGGTGTGCGCGCAGTTCGGTTTGGTTCGGTTTTGGGTAAACTACCAACCAAACCGAACATTTCGGTTTATGATTATCATGAACCACTTGGTTTTTATTTTTTATAAAACCAAACGGTTTCAGTTATGTCTGTTTCGGTTTGGATCGGTTTGGTTTTCAGTTTTAGACTATTCATCATAAACTCTCATCAAATCTAAAAAATTCAATGGGAAATTTAGTGTTATAACAATATGTGGTAGATCTAATGACTAAGCCATAATCTTGAGTAGATAAATAACAAAAATTTAAAATAGTTATGAGATAAAACATTTGTAGCAAAGAAAAGCACGCCTTAAAAATCAAAGATGGAGATGATAGGCATATAACCGGTTCAGTTCGTTTTTATTGGTTTTTTAAAATAAAAACCGGACCAAACCGGTATCAATCGGTCCTTCACAAAAAAGAACCAAATAAACCATTGGTTTATAAAAATAGTTATAGAACCGGATGGTTCGGTTCGGTTTATCGGTTTTGGACGGTTTTTGCTCAACCCTAGGTTTAAGGACCAAGATTGGAAATTTATTTTTCTTTTATAATAATTATTCAATTATCTTAAATTATTTTACGTTATTTTGGCCCCTGCAAATTTAATTTAATGGGTCCGCCCCTGTTTATAGGTGTATTTTTCATGTGGTTACTTTTTGTTTTATAATAAAATATTAAAAATTAAATTAACCAAAAATTAATAATGCGAGGCTGTTGTTGTGGTTAGTGCGATTTCACATAGAACAAGGATCTAGGTAACCCAAAATTAATAACGCGAGGCTCTTGTTGTGGTTAGTGCGATTTCACATAGAACAAGGATCTAGGTCTGCTACTTCTCTCATCCTAATCCTCCTTAGGTTCTTTTCTTCTCTCTCGTTTTTAAAAAATTAATTTAATTTAAATAATTTAAATTGAATTGAATGAAATTTGGAAACCCTTGGTCCCAACTAAGGTTCACTCTAGCTTGCCTATAAAAGCTACTATTTAAAATAATTAAAAAAAATAGTTAAATTCAACTGAATATATAAAATTGAGAGAATAATGGAAAATATTTGTTTTAGAAAAGTTATGAATTTCATCTTGTATATAAATGTTCCGAAGCACTAACTTAGTCATTTAATTTAAAACAGGAGTTTATCGAGCATATCAACAGATCACTCTCAACCATATGAATCAAAGGAAAATACTTTATTAATGTGAGTTCATAACACACTAAGGATTGAGATATAATCTTAATAAACTAATTTGATATTATAAATCATTTTTTTAATAATGATATTATTTAGGAATTGATTTATTATCTTGGTCTAGTCTTATATAAACTCATTATATATGATTTTTCCACTTGCATCTACATCATGCTAACGATTTGGATCAAATTAGTGAACAACATCAACAATGTTATCGGGATAAGGTTTCCTTACCGTATTTATTTACTATAGACTATTCGAGTTACTATCTTGAACTAAATCCACTTTATATCTCATAGTTGTCAAGATTACAGAACTAGTAACTCTGGAATTTTCTTTTAGTTTGAATATTAAGGAATATCGACATATAATAAATTGCACAAAATTCACTAAAATAATAATTTATTAAAAATTATGAATTTAGAGGGCATAAATCCCAACAGATTGAAGGTAGGGGATTGACTCTACTCAAGGCCCAATATTTTCTTGCGAAGTGTAGGCCTAGCCCATATATGCTTCACATTCTTTCTCAATCATGAGCTAATTGCACTTTCACGTTGCCTTGTAAATGTTTGCTTTGGTATTGATAAACTCATCAAATTACTCATCTTTTCATGAGTTTCTGGAAATTTATTCTCAACGGGCCTGTATGGGCTTTAGATTATTCAATGGGTTTAGTGGGCATGGCCCATTATGAGATTTCTTGGGAAGGAATAGACCGAATGGGCCCATGCCTTCCACATTATTAGCGGGGCTAATCCAGTATATAGCCTATTTTGGTTATTTACTATGTTTTTTTAACCCCTCTATGTTTCTAAAGCTTTTTGGCCCATTTCTGATTTTTTTTTAATATTCCTGATTTGTCTCTCTCCTTTCCCACCATATCTTCTATTATATATATATATATATATATTTTCGTTTCTTCTCCCACGATGAATCTCTCTCTCTCTCTCTCTCTCTCTCTCTCTCTCTCTCTCTCTCTCTCTCTCTCTCTCTATCCAAATTGTTCAAATTTTCCCTGATTTGTAGGGATATTTTAATGTTCCTTTTTTTATTTTTCATTTTCCATGGTTTGTTTTTGGTTTTTGTTTTGATTGTTCCGTATTTTTTGTTTTGTTTATTTGTTCACTTTTGTTTTCGTGATTTTCATTTCGTTTTTAGGGTTTTTTGCTTTTCTTCTTATCCATTTACGTTTATGGTTTTTTGGGTTAGTCATTTTTTCGTTTTTCTTTTTAAAACTCATGGATACTTGTTTTGTTGATGGTCGTTTGCTTTCGATTCTCTGGCATCGAAGTTTTAAAATCGAAATCTGATGATAGATCTGGAATAAAAATAGAAGCGAAAACAAAAACCGTAGGCGTCAGCGGATCTCAAACAGAGGTCATAATCAAAACTCATATGGCTGGAGAAAACATAATTCATTATCCATCGTAGGAGATGATCTTTTTAGAAACCCAGATTGGTATAGTACAATATCAAAGCTTATACTGTACATTTTCATCTTTGTTATTCATCCAATCATACCTCTTTTCGTGTACTGTACATAATGTTTTATGTGCTGTATATTATATTACTCAGAAATACAGATTTGGTATAGTACAGTATCGAAGTTTGTACTGTACATTTTCATCTTTTTTTATTCTTCCAATAATAGCTTACCTATTTTCATGTATTGTACATAAATATATAATATTATGTACAGTATATTATATTATTTTATAACATCTTCTTAGTAGTGTACATAAATATATTATATTATGTACGGTATATTGTCTTCTATTGTCGTACATGTATAATATTAGATGTGCGTACAGTATCACAATATATAATGTACATCAAAAGAATTTTTAGAAGCTTTTCCAGAAAAAAAAAAAAGGTTATTGATTTTGAAAAGTTAGATTTTTTTTGTTTAGTTTTGATTTTTTTAAATTTTGTTTTTCTCTCTTATTTTCTTTTATGATTTTTTAATATTTAATGTTTCCTTGATTTAAGTATTTTAAAATCTTAATTCTCTTTCTTCTTAATTAAGTTTAATAAGGGTGGTTTGGGTACTGTACATATCAAATAGGTTATTTTGTTTTATTTTTTCAGGCGGGCTATTTTGTTTTAAAAACGCCATCTTTAGGCTATATACCAAGATAACCCTATTATTAACCCTAAAATTAACAAGTTTCATCTATTAATTGATGAGGTAGTATTATAAATCATGTGAAAACTATCAATTTAAGGTAAAAAAGGAAAACTAAAATTTTTAATATGGTAATTTTGAAAATCATACTTAATTTTAGGGAATATTTGGTATTCTTTTGGGTAATTTTCATAACTACCCCTTTAACATTTCCAGATATCAAAAATACCCTCATACTATTGGAAGTTTAAATGTGATGACCCGACTCCTTTTAAATAAAAAAAAATCAAATTGCAGTGGAAGACTTTAATAAAAATTTGGCGTGGATATGTTTAAAACTTAGACTACCCACAACCTGTTTACACTTTTCACGATCAGAGAATTTAAAGACAGGAAATGCAATTCTTGTGTAAAGATTAAAGGAGTTCAAGGTGATAAAAGTTAAAACGAAAGTTCTTATGAGCTTATATACAAATATAAAACTCAAAAGATAAAACATGAAATAAATGTGTCCATGGACTTTAAAGGTATCCCTAGTCCATCTTGCCATCATCATCAACTAGATCAGACTGCACCAGCTCCTCTCCTACGACCCCGAGCATTACCTAAAATGTTTGTAATATCATAAGCTAAAAGCAAGTCCAGTGAAAATAAACAGAATAAAAAGTAACATTAGACTCCAAACCCGCATCCGGATTTGTGTCCAAGTAAAACTCACGTATCCTTACCTTTCAACCACCAAAAAGGGTTTTGTATCAAGTATTCCATTTTCACTTACCAAATCTCCCAAATAATTGAGGAACTAACTTCCAAGCTTTAGATTAACATGTTTCATAACACACATAGTAATTTTATTTCATTTTCTTTAATACCTTATACTATACATAAGGTTTGCATCAAGTCTTAATCTCCAATTTCAAGATCTTCCAATTTATTGAGAATCTAGTTCTCTTACATATATGTCATGATAATTAAACAAGGTTCAATATGTTAGGAATGGTGTCCTAGAACTTGTAATTATTTAATAATAATAATTTATTAAGAATAAATTAAATAAATAAACATAAGTTCTTTATATTATCTAGATTGATTCAATTAATGATATTATGAATATATGGAAATATATAAATATCAAACATTCAAATAGTAAAACCCTAAGTCACTCTTATGAAATCACGACTTAGTATGTGAGTCATACGAGAGGATTAAAGTCGAGATGAGTAACTTAAATGTGTCTACAGTAAACGGATAACGTTTGGGAACCTTATCCTGGTAACACTGTTGATAGCTTCGCATTTTGTTTATAGATAAATGATCGAATCCTGATCATTCATGTGGGAGACATGAAATGGATGTATCATATGCAATGTTGATTGTATAAGACAGGACCACGATGTTCGATCAAATTTCTCATTAGTACCGTTTACGAGAAATAATCGAATATCAAACTAAGTTTATCAACCGTGATAGATCTCAATCCTGAGTGAAATGCGGACTCCTATTTGTGGAGTTATGTTCTTTGATTCACATAGTTGAGAGCGATCTGAAAGAACGCTCAATACACTCCTGTTTTGGGAACATGACTAGATAAGTAGCTGGGAACTCATTTACACGAGGTGGAATTCATAACTTTCCTATGGAATTAACGGTATCAGTGCGATACCTAACCATTCTAGGAACTTTAGGAAACTCCCTTGATGTATCGATTCGAGACATGAACAAGTGACGTCACGACTTCTATTGATCACGTATCTTATCTCTAGTTCGACTAAAGATAAAGTTCATTGGAGAATCAGCGGGAACACAAGGATAAAGCGGTAATTACAGGGGCAAAACGGTAAATTTATCCTGCTTGTAATTATGAGGGTTCCACGTGAAGGATAATATCACAGATATAAATAAAAGATAAACTAAATGGACATAACTCATCTATAGTGAGGGGAGTTCAGCTATGAATCTATAGTGGAATTATTCATAGTTAGATAATGAGTAATTAACTGATTATGTGTTAATCACTTAATTGACTAATTATTAAGCCCATGATCTATAGGTCCATCGGGTCCCTATGCTAGCCCAAATATCGTAGTCGCGAAATCAAGTAGAAGAAATGGAAATTTTAAGTAAAGTGAATTACTTAAAATAAACAATATTAATTGTTTAAATATTGAGTATATTTAAACGGTAATTAATATAAACGTTATTAATTGTTTAAATAATGAGTTTATTTAAACATGAAATTAATAATGAAATATTATTAATTAGACATTATTAATTATTTAAATATTGAGTATATTTAAATGGTAATTAATAATTTGAAATTAATTAACAATTATTAATTGTTTAAATAATTAATTTTATTTAAACGAAAATTAATAATTAAAATTAATTAAATTAATAATAAAATATTGTCAATAAAATTATTAATTAAATAATGAGTTTATTTAATGGAAATTAATAATTATAATATTTATTATTAATTATTTAAATAATGAAAATTATTTAAATGGAAATTAATAATTAAATATAAATTGGATAATATTTAGTCGGGAGAAAATATTAATATTATTAATTGTTTAAATAAAATATTTTATTTAAATGGTAATTAATAAATTAATTAATTAAGTTGGACTTATTAATTTAAGAGAGAATTTCAAGCCCAATTGGATTAATGAACCCAATTGGAATTGGCCCAAAATAATTAATTAAATAAATTGTATTTATTTATTATTTTATGATGATAAAATCGGCCATGACATGTATTTTGAGGAGATAATTGTTTGAATTATATCCTAAAATAATTACATAGATTTATTTACCCAAGATAAATAAAAATAAAGAAAATAAAATAATCTCCTATTTATCCATGACATTTTCGAAATTGCTAGATAAAGGAAAGAGATAATCTTTTTTCTTTTTGTATTTATCTCTATAGATTAATCCTAATGTGATTAGGATTCCTATTTTTCTATAAATAGGAGGGTTGGGTCATTCATAAATCACACAATTTAATTTCATAGAAAGTTGGAACTCTCTCTTCCCTTCTTCTCCCCCCATAGCCGAAATTCCCTAGTCATTAGTGGGAAGAAAATATTTTTCTTCTTCCCAATTTCTTCTTAAGTTTGATCCCACAATCGGATTTCGTTTGATCGATCGGGATATAGTATAGAAGATCCGGTGTTGCTGAGGATTTGATGCTGTAAAGAAACCTCCAACCGATTCTCCATTAATCAATCAATGTAAGTTCCGGTTTTAATTTTCGAAAATAAAGCATGAATCTACATGTTTTTCGTGTTTTTATCACAAATTGCATGATATTAATAGATCCTAAATTAAGTGTTAATTTGCGTTACTAAATAAATTCCGCTAATTTAGTAAATCATCCCTTCACAATACAGCCTTGTATTCTCTCATTATACAATTCAATTTCATTCTTTTTCTCTATGAAAATGTATAATATACATAATGTTTCATTTCTTTTCTTTAATAAATAATGCTAAGCTCACTCGGTCTTAACATATTTAAACATTTATTAACTCACTAAACAAGTGTAAAGGGAACACAACCTTTACATTAATATAACCATCACATGCGAATAATGTCAGGTAATGAAAGCTCCCGTAGGACTAAACATTCACCTCATTATCTCGCTTTCCAAAATAAAATATACAAATTCCTTTCAATAATCTCTTTCCATCTCTAATGAATAATGACAGGTAATGAATGCTTCTGTAGGCTAAGCTCATTCACCTCATTAAACTCACTTTCCAATATAAAATATGTGAATGCCTTTCAATAATATCTTCCCACCTCTAGTGAATGATGACAGGTAATGAATGTTCCCGTAGGCTAAGCTCATTCACCTCATTAGCTCACCCACCGAATACAAGGTTCGATACACCCATGTATCCTCGTATATGTATCATAGTAATTATGGATAATACTAGATAATGTGAACTCGCATAGTTACATCATTATCTCATTATCCATCTCCTCCGATCATGCATAGTTCACGTAGCCTTTAGCATTCCTCATGTACATATACGTAAACATAAAACAAATAATACCAGACAATGCAAGCTCACTCTGTCTATGCATTGCCTCATTATTCCTCCTAATAATTGATTATGCAATATGATATGAATATGCTTTCAAGTAAAATAAATATAAACATTCAAAGTGTACAAGTAAAAATAAATATAAACATTCAAAGTGATCGAAAGGCATAAAGATAAATGGATCACGAATTACCCTTTATACATAAAACAAGCAATTAGGAACTTCTGAAAAACAATAAATAAATCAAGCCAAACGGCCTTCAGTTAAACTTGAATTACTAACTTTATCATAAAGTCTACAATTCAAATGATTCTATTTCTTTCAATAAATATCCGAAGTTCCTTATCCAAATTCCTTATTCACTCTATTATACTTGGAACTTTCAACTTCCGATAAACATTAGTAAACGCCGAAGCGAATCTAAACTTAGAACTTCCAAGAGTTATTCATTTCCTTCAAAACACCTATAAGTTCTCTCAACTCAAATTAGAACTAACTCCAAGCCTAAGCATTTTAGCTCAATTTATTTTATCCTTTCGATTTAAACCTTAATCTCAACTTCTGATTCTACAAATCGTTCAACTTATTCGGTTTCTAAAGCTACTTTAAATTCTATATATTCTCACCTTAGCAATTCAAGTTCAATCCAATGGTTCAACGAGGCGTCAACGTGCAACCAACACCTATGATTCATCAATCGATCAACAAATTACAATTCAAATCTAATAAGAGAAAAAGTATGATTTTCGAGTGAATAGTCATTTCGGGTGAATAGTGTTTTTCGAAAATCCGGGCTCAAAATCGTCAAGTTTCTTGATAGAAATACGTGATTTCAACTTCAAAACTCATTTATAATAAAAACGAACAAAACCATGTAAATTTTTTTGAAAACTCACTTTTTAGGGCTTCCCTTAAAGAACGAGAAACGGCATAAGGTTAGGTGGGATAGATAGCCCAAGTCCCGAGCAATCCAAAGCAACTGACCTCATAAAAAACAATCGAGAATTGACGAAAGCCCAAGAGAAAACCCCTCCCACCATTGATGCTCACGTTCGAGAAGAAGAATAGAAAGGAAAAATGATTTTCTTGGTCAACTTTGAGTCAATTTTGAGATTTTAAATAGATGAATAGTGATTTTAGATATTTTAAGAAATTGAAAATTACAGATACGTCCTTTTAAGTGATTTAGCTTATAAAACGAAACCCAGTGTTCTTAAACTAGCCAAATGGTGATTAATAATTATTAATTGGTCCGTTAATAATTATTAATACGACCAAAACTAATTTAAGCTAATAAAACGATTAATAGAATTTACGAACAAAATAAACTCGTAAATTCTAAGTTATAAATTCTAAATTAAATGTAAAATTTAAATTAATAAATTCTAAAACTAAATTAAGTGCTTTACATCAAATAATAATAAAATTAAATAATAAAAGAGAAGAAAAAAAAAATGACCCTCAACGTATTAATAGAGGAGAAAAAAATACCTTCTCCAATTTCATGAAAATATCGCCAATGTCGGTAGATATCGCGATATTATCAAAATGTCGCAATATTTTGACCAAATATCGCCGACATCAATATTTAATCTTCATAAAAGAAATTAAAATTTAATTTTTAAAATCAATAAGCCAAACCCAATTACCTATAAGCCTTAAGCACAAAGCATTGGTAGCCAATATCATTTCCAAGTAACAATGAAGGCATTTTATAGGAAAAACATTTTCACACAATTCATAGATTCTTTCGATGTAGGACAAAGAAAACGTTAAACTTCTTTATATCCATTTTTTAAATTTCTCTCTCTTCTCCTCTTTCCTTTTTATTTTTTTATTTTATTGTTTACTTATTTTCTGTATTTATATAACATCATTATTTATTCTATTTTCTCTTTTAAGATAAATATATTAAATTTTATTAATACAAACAATGAATAAATTATAAATAATAAAAAAATTTATCATGGAAGAAAATGTCGTAAAAATGTAGCTCGATATCGAAATATTGTCGGAAATGTCGCGATAGATTTTCGATTTCCATGGAAATGTCGATGCTATTTTGAGCCAATATACACGTTAGAATACTACGATGTCAAACATCTTCTCCAATATGATGGAAATATCGGTAATGTCGTGGAAATTTCGTTATGTCGGTGGAATTTTCCACACTACAAGTCATCTACTATTTTTCTGTCATTTTTCAATTATTTTGCTAATCTGTTCTCCAACTCCAATTCATCTATTTTGGTTAATATTTCTCTAATTAGACTCTAATTTTATGATATTGTATTTGTAGAGTGGTTAAATATAATTTTAATTTTAGTTAATAAGTTTTAATCTTAAATATGTTTTGATTTTATGTTTTAATTAAGTTTTTAATTTTTTTTAAATTTGATTACCGTTTCCATGTATGTGTAATGTTAAACATTTTGTAAAAATCTCATTTTAAATTACATATTAATGTTTCACGTCGTATTTAGTATTATATTTTGACAAGTTTTATTGTAATAAACATTTTTTAAAATTATATTTCTACAGATTTTATTATATTTTTTACATTTGGTTATGTTTAACATCATTTGTAGGTATATAATTCCATTATATGATAGTTTATGACTTAATTAAGCTATAATGAAAGTTTCATTAAAAAAAATCTAAAAAATCACCCCCTCCCCCTCTAGTGTTGCCATTCGGTCCTACATTTTCCTCCCCATTATTCTGTCATCTTTAATTTTATCTTTAATCAATTTTATTTCATTTTATCAAATAAGATGACGAAAAATAAAATAATAAGATAAATTTAGTGTTATCTATTATTTAAATGTTTAGTATTTCTTTAGCTCATGTCATCATAATGTAAAATTATTGATAATAATGTTAAATAAATTTATTATTATTAAAAATAAATCCCTACTTTATTAAAAGGGCCTATAATACCTTCATCAATTTTTAAATTTACTAAATATGTCATTATCAAATAATGACCATGTCCTAATTAATTATCTACATTTTAAGTACACCCTTTATTAACTTATTAATCAAATTAAATATAATAAGGTATTATTTCCTTACCAATGATTTTTTTCTTCATAAAAAAAAAACTTAATAGTATAATTTAAAAATAAGGTAACAAATTTAAAATATTAACTTTTAATAAAATAAAATTATATCTGGTCGCTTTTAGTTTTCACAATTTATTATTTATGGGTAACAAATTTACTATAAATAAAGTATGTTATATCTGGTCATTTTTAGCTTTCACAATTTATTATTTATGGGTAACAAATTTACTATAAATAAAGTAAGTTATCTAATACATCAAATGTTGAAAAATAATTGATGAATGAGAAATTAAATACTCCAAAATTAATTAAAGGAACATGAAAAGTTTGATTGTTAAAAGGTCTTTTCATTTGTTAGTAATTAGTTTTAAAATTTTAAAGGTTTTGTAACATAAATTATAAACAGGAAATTATAAATCTTGATATTTTAATCAAATTCATATTTTTTTTAAGAAATAAAATAAAATAAACTGAACATTCTACGTGCAATAAGTTACGAAGTCATTGCCTTCATCAATTAATTATCATTTAGTTATTAATTACTGATTATTCTTTTTTGAATTGCACTGACCCATTAGATTCTCAAGAACATTAGTTTTCTAAAACTAAAAAAAGTTCTAAAAATGGTTTCTTAATTTCCTCCCATAATAAAAACTTGAAAGCATTAATTATATAGCATTAAATTACATTTTTCGACAGCGTTTTGAGTTTTGAATGAATTGCAACAGATGATTTGTAAAAAAACCTTATACCATTTTGATTTCTCCCTTTTACTATTAACTAGTAAAACTAACGTGCGATGAAACGTGTTTCTTTAAAAAAAATCAAATTTGAGAAGAGCATATAAAGAAAATTAAAATTCATTGAACAAACACAACTTTCATAGATTGAGAAAATACTCCAAGGATAGGGTCTTGAAGAGCACAAACAACATGAACAAAAGTTGAATCGGAGTTTAAGGAGGACGCATCGACAAAAAAGAGGCAATCGTTAAAATCCGTGAGCCCATAGCAAAGGAGGAGGAGGATTTAACATAACAACATACAAAGCCAAATGACATTTCTATATTCAAGAACCATCGTCACTTCATCCAATTATAATCCTTCTTAGGTTTCCTGCAATTATAGCTATCAGATCAATCTATTAATTATGTGTTATAAATATGATACAAACTAAATTAAGCGAAATCTCACTTATATTAACTATGGAGAGAATATTTAAAACTTGGTATCAAAAATTCTAAAAGTCTTTGATAAATTATGTTGCATCAGCCATTAACAATTACACTGATATGTAATATCTACAATGTTAGAAAACCCCCAAAAAAAAAACCTATTAAAGTTGTCCCTACTTTTTTCTTCAGAATCTTCTAGGAGAAAAAAATTAGCCTCAGAAAATGAGAGAAAAAATTTCAATAAAAGAAAAGCACAAAACTCATAAACAGTAAATATACCAAAATTAAAAAGAATGGGTCATGGATAGGGGTGAACATGGGGTGGGGTGGGGTGGGGTGAGGTCGGGGTACCCCGATTATACCCCGACCCCGTTTAAGCAAAAAAAAAAAAAAAGACACTCCGACCCCGCCCCATTTAAAATTTACCTCGACCCCGACCCCACCCCATTTAACTATCAGGGTCGGGGTACCCCGACTTCGCCCCGTTTAAAAAAATTGAATACAAATCGGTAAGGGTGGCGGCAACATTTGACAGTAGGGGCGGTAGAAGCGGCGACAGAGGCCTTCGATGGCAGGGGCGACAACTATAGGGGTGGTGTGGTGGTATTTGTAAGGTTTTGTGAGAAAAGACAAGGGTTGGGGTGAGTGCAGATAGTGGCTGTGGTTTAAGAAAAAAATGACAGTATAGTAGAGAGAAGAGATGGAAGAAATCGTGAGAAAAAATGAAAGAAAGAAAGAAAAAAAGAAAAAGAAAAGAAAAAAATAGGGTGGGGGGTGTTCTGTTCGTGGGATGGGAGGGAACTGCTAGGGGATGCTGGGGAATGAGGAAAAATGAAAAAAAAAAAAGAAAAAAAAAAAGAAGATTTTAATCGGGGTGGGGTCGAGGCCCTGATGGGGTGCAATCCTATTACCCCGACCCCGCCTCATTTAATAAACGGGGCATTTTATCACACCCCGACCCTGACCCCGACCCCGACCCCAACCCCATTTAAACACTTAAACGGGGTGGGGCGGGGCGGGTTCGCGGGGTAATAGGGTGAGTGTTCACCCCTAGTCATGGAAGCAGAATGGGCCATTCGAAATCCGGCAAAGCAGTGGCTATATTTTCATAATTTCGGCTAGCTATGTCGATGAGTTCAATAGTTAAGAAAAATGGAGAAAAAGAAAGTAGCTAGTTGGTAAGTGTGTTCCTCTTTGTGTTAAATATGAGAAAAAAATGGTTGGCAATCATGGCCAATGACCTTCCAACTTCACATTGATGACCGGTTGGCTCGAAGTTAATGCTTACTTAAGGATTTTACTTTAATCGAGTATCGACTTGACTACCAAGAAAAGAAAGCAATTGTTGGGAAGCCTCCATGATTGTTGACGGATTGATGAACGAAATTAAAAAAAAAACCAAAGGGTAGAATTGGAACATAGAAAAATAATAAGGTCAAAGTGAAAGTTTCTCCACTTTTCTACTCTTTTATAGTAGTAGAGATAAGCATGTTTTTTGGAAAATTCCATACTACCAGAAAAGAAGAAGGAAAAAAAAAACTAAATAGCGTTTTCCACATGAACTCTTTTGGTAAGTATTTTTACTATTATATTCTCTATTTTAATTATTGAACTGAATTTTTACAATTTGATTTATTTTTTCACCTGCAAGAGAAATTGAGTCTATAATTGAATTATGTATTATGGTTCCTTTTATGTTTTGCAGTGTCTCCCTGGATTTTTTTTTCGAGGTATGATATTTATATTTTTAATTATTATTATTATTATTATTATTATTATTATTATTATATCTAAAAGGAATTTGAGGGGATGAGCTTTTTATTTTTCTTTTTGTTCATATCTATCTTCTTCTAAAACTTACACTATTACAATTGTTTAATTACAATATTTAATAAATTGAAATCTTTTCATAGATTTATTGTAACGTCCTGTTACTTTTGAGGTAATTTTTTATTTTAATTAAAGTATTTAATTTTAGAATTAATAACTTAGAATTTAAGAGTTTATTTCGTTCGTAAACCTTTTTAATTTCTTTAGTAGCTTAAATTAGTATTTTGCGTATTAATAATTATTAACGGGCCAATTAATAATTCTTAATCACCTTTTTAGCTAGTTTAAGTGCTTCGGGTTTAGTTTTAAAAGTTAAAAGCAAACGAGGGGATGAGTTTGTAATTTTTTATTTCATAAAAAAAAGTCTTATTATTCATCATCTTCCTTAAATACACTCAAAGTGCCAAAAATTAGAAAAATCATCTCATCTTTCTCTCCTCATTGTCGTAGGTACTAAACTGAGGGAAGAATTTTTTAGGTTTTCTACGATTCTCGACGGATCGTCTCGATTCTAGGTTCGTTGGATAGCCCTCGCTTCAAGATTCCTTTTCAACCTACCATTGAAGCTTTTCTTTCGTTTTCGAGAAGCCTCAAGGTAAGACAAAGTTTCTAAATCTTTATGGGTTTTGTTCCAATTGTTGTTTTAATGAAATCCATGGTTGAAATATTCAATTTCTCACCAAGAAACTTGAAGATTTCAATTAAGGAAGTTGTTTTATGTACATAGCAAGCTTTCCCCTAACACTAGATTTGAGATTGAACCAAAAACCCGTCCCGTTTGATTTACCCAAACCATGGGCTGCCCTAAGGTGTTTTTAATTGTTTAATTGTGTTTTATTTAATTTTAGGGAATGAATTCTTGTCCAAAAACCCTTAATACGTTTACCCATTGAAAATAAAAACCTCCGAACTACTCGAAACCAACTCGAAACGCCTCTAAATTGCTTAAAAGCCAAAAAACCAAACCCAAAACCCCCCCTTGTTTTGGGCCGTGAGCGTCATTGGTCCAATTCAGGCTTTTTTTTCGTTTTATGAGTTTAGATGTCGTTTGTTTGATGTTTTGTTAATTAATGTTTATTAAGTGTAATTAATTGTACGTGTTGTTATGTAACACCTCGGGTTTTTGATAAGAGGGTTTAATTATAAAATTTTCATATGTTGCTTGCTTGGTGTCAAATAATTTAGAAATTATTTCCTATTTTGGTTTGATTATTTGGTAGTTAACTATAGTTGAAGGTTAACCAAGAGTGAAAATTAATTAAAAGAAGGCTTTTAACCTTGGTTAGTTAAGAGGGAAGGGTGAGTTAGCAATTAACACTTGGGTAAGGACTTGTTAGCAATAATTTGGACTTGAAAGTTATGTGAAGAGGTGGAAAGACCAATTAGCAATTAAGAACATTTACTTTCAGCCATCCTTAGTTGTGTATATTTGAATTAAAAAAAACAACAACAAAACAAATCCATTTCTCCTTTTTTCTTCTTCCACCTTCGACCATGTGGTTCCAAGGGGGGGGGTTCTTGGGTTTCTTCATCAAATCTCTTCTTATTGCTTGAATTCAAATGGAAAAGTGTGGATTTGTGAGAGATTTTGTAATAAAAGAAGATTGGAAGAAGATTTTCTCAAGTTTAAGACAACCCAAGGTAAGAATTCATTCAAGAATTCAAAGATTTCTACCTAGGTTTTATGGGTTTTGGGATTTCTTATTGGTTGTGTTTGTAAGACCATCTTTGATTGAGTTTAAGCACTTTTGAAATTCTGGAAATATACTTTCAAAATTCTATTTCTGTAACAACCCGGATTTTCACTCAAGGGCATTTTAGTCATTTCACCAATTATGATCCAAATAACGTTATCTTTAGTTTTCCCAAACCGTCACGTCACTGTGAGTTCAACGCAATTGACTACGCTCAATTTCGAGTTTTGAGTAAAAAGATATGACATGAATACCATTTACGTCCCTAGCTTATAATATTCATTCCAAGGGTATTATTGTAATTTTGAGCCAATCTTTTGACACTTAGACCTAGGTCAAACCTCATTCATCTATTTTCTTCTTCTCTTCCTCACGTCAGCCGTCCTTTGTTCAAGCCGTGCGTGTTCGTGTTGGTTTGTCGCAAGGTAATAACCGGTGCTTATCAATCATCATTTCTTTTCCTTTGATCCTAAGTTAATCTCCAATCTATGGGATGTCCTTGTGATATCATAATCGAACCTCATCGGAGTGCCGTGAGCATCGCCTAAAATTCAGAGATTTCAATCTCGATTTCTTTGGTAATTTATGTTGAGTTTGTTTCTCTTTGATTATTTATCATTCACGCGTTAATTTATGTGCTAATCGAATGATAAATTCGTTGAATATCCGTTCAAAAAGACCCTCGCCGGACTGTTATTTGGCTCGCCAGAAACTGGATTTATTCTTCGCGATATTGCTCGGGTTAGAGGTCGTGCGTAGGATTCATCGTTACGAGAGATATGTGACGAGGGGTGGTCGATTTCCTTGAGTTTGTGTAAGTTGCTACCATTTGTTTTAAGTTTAAAAAATAAAATAAAAAATAATAATACAAAGCTGCTCCATGCGTTTTTTTTGCTTACTGTCCAAAGGTTGAAGATGCGGTCCAATTGGACCAATTTGGATGGTTCAATTGAACCGGTACAATCGGTCCAATTCGGTTCAGGGTCAATTTTTGCTCAATTTCTTCCGGTTTTCGTCCCGTTTTTCCGGTTTTCATAAAATTGACTTTAAATTAATGTCAATACAGGGTTTGGGCAACTCTAGGATTTTTTTTTTGGCATCGTTTGGAGTTCGATTGCTTGCTTGATTTGCTATTAAGGTAGGTTAATTCGTACTTAAAGTGTTAAATTGAATTTCTTTTTGTTTGATTAATTTGCCTATGATTATTCGTATGACTTGGGAGATGTTTAAATAGATATCTAAGTATTTTATGTGATTATATGGCTTCCGGTTAACATTTAATTATTATTTGAGTTCGGCTATTTGATTAGTGATAAATAGAGCCTTTAGGGTTTTGTAACTTGGGTTGAACCTATGCATAATAAATATTAAATTTGTAGAGCGTATACTATGGCACGTATCATGAGTGGCCCTATACCCCACTATGATCATATTTTCAAGCGCATAGTATGGCACGTATCATGAGTTGCCCTATACCCCACTATGGTACATATATGCAAATTTAATTAAAGTAAAGACTAAAGGAAATGTTGTAGGCTAAGTACCTACTAAATAAATAAGCAAAGTACCTATATTTATAAATGAGAAATTGGGGACTTGGACTAGTATCCAATAGTTATTACATTTGGTGTGATTTCAATTTAGCTTACTTATATAAGATGAAATTAATCTACTGAGCTAAAAACTCACGGTATTCGAATGCCCTGCCAATTTAAATTTTGCAGGTAACGATAGAAATGGTGGGAATCGAGGCGCGTGACAAGGATGGTGCTACATGGATGCCTTAGGACTTATTCATTTTCAATTTTCTCTTTCGACTTTACATTATTGGTCATTTTTCATTTATTTGGGATATTTCATTTTTATTATTAAACTCATTCAGTTTATTTGTTTTCATTAGAATTTTATTCTTTAAAATGGCACCACAATTAAACGTTTTGTTTTTATCTTTTATCGGTTATTTAATAAAAAAAGGCTTCCGCATTTATTGATTTTACTCTGATTTATTTATAAATTAAAATTAGTTCCTTTAATATTTATTTATTTACCTTACATTGAGTCGGGTCGTCACAATTTCAAACCCTAAAATTTTATATTCAAAAGCACTCTTGAAATTGGAAGCCATGGATGAACACTAAGCTTAAAACCTTTATTAATGACTTCTAATTTTTCCAAAACTTGGATTTACTTTGACTTTGTTCTTCTTCTTTGAAACTCATTTTGTTTAACATGTTGGTTTTAATTTAAAGAGGAACACGTGCCAAATGCTTATTAAACGTTGTTTGTGATAAATTATTTCAAATTTTGTCATAAGCACCTTTCAAAATTTTGAATTATTAAGCGAACTATCGAGGATCTATACTTCCGATGAGTGTACTCGTGACTTAGACTTATTTATTAAGCCGGGTCGTTACAGTTGGTATCAGTAGGGATGTGCAGAAAATCGGATGAACCGACAAATCAGACCAAACCGGACTGAACCGATTAATCGGACCGAACCGGACTGAACCAACCGGTTCTGTCCAGTTTTTCCTTTCACAAAATTCCTTCGGTTTAGGAATGAGAAAAACTGACTAAATTCGGTTTATTGTGGTTTAAAGAATTAAAGACCGAAGACACCGATTACCTAATCTCACACTTTTCCCTTTCAGCCGACACCCACCTCATTTCTCTCCAATTTGAGATCTATTTTTTCACACCAATGTTTCACTTTCATCTCTTCTCAAGGAAGAAAAGGCATCTTGAGTCAAGCTTTCACTTTTTCTTCTACTAATCTTTCTCAACGTTTCGATCTATCAATGTTTTGATCTAACTCATTCTGTCTTGAACGACCATCGTCTTATTTTGTTCTGACTTATACCTGCTGGGGTTTCTGCCCTAAATCTTATGTAATCCAATTAAACTATAAATAAATAAAGGAATTATTAATTATTAATATTTACATTGTCATTTATTATTGTTTAATGAATGTAATCCATCATAAGATCCAGAGTTACTTATGATAACTTAAAGTGAGCATGTGATGAGGGAATATTCACTTAAGTCGTAACTCAAATAGTTTGTGGTACATGAATAAAGGTTGGGTGCCTTATTTCTGGTAACACCACTAACATGGACCATTTGTGAATTGGCACAAGTGATCTCATCTGGATCATTCAAGTAGAGACATGTAAGTGGGGGTATTGCTGCAATAGAGATTGTAGTAAACTGGACTAAGATATATTTATTATCTTCTGCGAAAGCCGTTACAGAAAGACACTTCATATATCAATCGGTTGATCATGTATAATTGATCTTAATCCTGAGTGGATTACGAACTCCTATTCGCAAGAGACAAACCTTTGATTTGCATAGGTGAAAGTGACTCGATATAGTTCGCTCAATATGTCACCCACTTTGGGGATTGCATCTTGCTTATAACTGGGAACGTAAATACACAAGAATGAAATTCACTCTTTTCTATATAGGAAAAAAGATAAGTAGTTCCCTTATGAACTAATTCGGTGCTTGAACAGCGGGGCCCTATATTCCTCTGATCAAGGAAAAAGCAAAGACGAATAATGGAGATTATGTAAGGTTGTTCATTAGAGAATCAGTTGGGCTTAAGAAACAAGATGTATCATAGAGGTTAATACGGTAAAATTACCTAGCCATGGAAACGAACTACTTGTGAAGGATCAAAGTGTACTTAATGATATTAGCCAATGGACATAACTATGTCTATAGTACTAAGAGTGCAACTCTAGATATTTAATAGAGTTATCTAGTGATTGAAGGCATTTGATCAATGTAATTCTAGATCATTGAAGCTTAGTCCTATAGGTCCATTAAGTTCTCCGAGCTAACGCGTGTAATTGAGAACATAAATTAATATCAATTAATTTCTTTGGAAAAATTATTTTTAGCATTTGATTTGAAGTTGTCAAATCTATTAAGGCATATACAAATAAAGGAGTCTATTTGATTAATTAAATGAAATTAGAGGAGTCTATTTGATTATTTAATTAATGGTGAAATTAAATAGAAGAGTCTATTTAATTATATAATATAGAGATTAAATAGAAGAGTCTATTTAATTAAATTGATTTTGCAGTTGTCCAAAATTTATTTAAATATTTAATTTGAGGAAGTCAAATCAAAGAGGAAATAAATAAAAGGAGTTATATATATATATATTTAATGGAATTGTTCTATTAAATAAAATTAAAATAAAATGCCCAATATTATCATGGAGATGATGCAAGGGTGACATTGGTTATTATTTAACCAATAATTTACATTTTATTTTTGGGGCATGGACTCAAATGATATATTTTATAAAGTTAATTCCCCAAGTACCCCCTTTTCATAATTCTCTAAATGATATTTTTTCTAATATAACAAAATTAATTATTTTCGATAAATTTTCAAAAATGCTACTCATTTATTAATTCACTAAATTTGTTCCCTTATTTAATAATTTAGTGAATTAAAATATGAACTTTATTAATTCACTAAATTTTCCCTCTTATTCAATAATTTAGTGAATTAAAATATGAACTTGGTTAATTCTCTTCACATTTTTTTCTTCTCTATCTTCTTCTCCAATTCACCTATAGTTTAGTACTTGTAAAGCAGCAGTGTAGAATAAAAAGCTCAATGAACCATGCTCCAAAATAAAACGAAGAAATTTAATTCAATAATTTAGTGAACAACCTGGTATAAATTATTGTGATTGTACAACTAAAAACTAAATTGACACAAAAAGAGGGATCTGAGATGAAAAATTATTTTAAAAACGATTTTTATAATAAGAATTCTTTTAAAAACTAAAATGACAGGGTTTACAAACTTTAAAGAAATTTTGTTCAATAACTTAGTGAACAACACGGTATAAATTATTGAATAGTACAACATAAACTAATTCAATAAATTAATCCATTTAGTTCAATAACTTATTGAATTAAAATCATAACAAAAAAGATAAGATACTGAATAAGAGCATTAACAACATAATTACAAGCTAAAGGGGAAACGAAGAGAAGCAATATTTGATGAAACTGACAAGCCATTTTCAAGGTAAAAAAAGGACAAATCAATAAAAAAGACCTAGAGAAAATCCAAATGTCAACACTAACAATCACATCTAAAACACAAAAAAAAAAAACAGAAATAATGAAAACTAAAAAAACAAACAAACCTTACACATTAGAACGTATCAACATATGAAGCTCAATAAGTTATTGACTAATAAATTTAATTAGAAAAAATAGACTAATATCAAATCATATCCCAGCAAAAAAAATATTTTTCTTTGATATAAATTTAATTTTCAATCATTCACTACATCTTTTTTTATTTACTAGCTGAAAAACATCATCTCATCTCTCTTCTGGACTCTAGAGATCATAACCCAAAACACAAAAACAAAATTAAAGAGTGAAAAATCAGTATCAAATATCTCAATTGTAGATAGTAATTTAATTCAATAAATTATTCCATTTAATTCGATAACTTATTGAATTAAAATCAATATCAGGTATCTCAAATGTACGTTATAATTTAATTCAATAAATTATTCCCTTTAATTCACTAAATTATTCCATTTAATTCAATAATTTATTGAATTAAAATTAATATAAGGTATCCCAAATGTACATTATAATTTAATTCATTAAATTATTCCCTTTAATTCACTAAATTATTCCATTTAATATGTTAATTATGTGAACTTATTTTATTCAATAATTTATAGAATTAAAATTGAAATTATATTAATCGTTTCTTGCTACTTCCATTGGTTGATGGGAAACAGAAAAGAGAGGTGAGATATTATATGGCATCATTATAACAAGAGAATAAAAAGAAACTTGGAAACTCAATTAGTTAAAAGTTGGTGAATCGATGTTGGGAAAAAATGAAAACTTTAAGAACCATTTATGGATGGCTAATATGCAGAAAATGATCTGAAATCATATTGTGGTTAGAAGAATTCACTGTAATTTAGTTACTCTCCATAATGATACATCTAAAATGGAAGCTAATGCTCTCCTCGAAAACTAAGTATGTAACAACAATATACTCAAGAGAAGGCAGGGAAAGCAAAAAATTATTTCCTTTAATTCACTAAATTATTCCATTTAATTCAATAACTTATTGAATTAAAAAAAATTGAGCAATTCGGGCCATCCAATATAGTAGCATTGGGATATTTAATATTGACTCATTTTCTGACTTGATAAATCTTGAGAACCAACTTTCTTTCTTTATTTTAGAAGGTCTATTTCAACTCTATTCATCATTTGATCTCATACGAAAATATCTCATATGCATCTTTGCTTCTAAATATGGAAACCAAAAAAATGTCATCTCGTTTCTGGTTATAGAGGAGATCATTTTGTGAATTATTTATGGCTTTACTTCATTCCTTATCCTCTATTTACTCTAAAACAGTAACAATTGGGTGCCACCCCAGGTACAAAAAGGAATAACAATACTTTCATGTAAGAATTAGATATTGAAACTTTGATTTCATAATCAGGCCTCAATTAGTTGCTAAAAAATTCCAATCTCTATAATGAAAGGAACAAATTATTTTGTCCAAGAACACCCTATTTCACTACATATACAAGGGTGGCTAGTAATTCCTCTATAGAACGTAAAGGAGAATTTGTCTAGAAAATTTTCTGATCAATCGTCATCATCCGTCTTTTGGCTTCCTATAATTCTCTTCATAGTGCTTGGCCATCACTAGCCAGGTATTTGCAAGCGTCCTGATGTTGAGAACCTTATAATTCTGAGCCACGTAAACTCAAAACATTGTTCCTATATTACTTGTTATAATAACCATCCAGGTATTATTCAATAATTTAGTGAACTAATCTGAGCTTTATTAATTCAATAAAATTTCCCCCTTAGTCAATAATTTATTGAATTATTGATAATTATAAAAATTATAGTGACAGTTAACAATCAAATGGTATGATTATATTGATTGTATCTTTCACACTTCATAAAAATCAACGGGACAGTGAAGAAAGTTCTAGTTCTCTACTAAGATGGAAGGAACAATAAACATTAACTTACAAGACCGTTATTAAACTTCTAATTACAATTTACAAAAACAGAAACCTTAAATAAATGATAACTTTGAAGGAAGAAACAACATGATATTTGTAAAGAAAAATTACAATATATCTTCAATGTTAATAAAATTAATTTTGTTGCTCAAAAAACAAATATTGTTATTTGGAATTTATTAAATAGAAGAGTCATTTTCTTTGGTGGCTTTTGTTCTTGATTATTTTTCATCTGTAAATTTTGTTTATCTCCATCAACTTTGAGGTAAGGATCATGTAATAGTTCTTTCGCCGACGGTCTCATCGATACCGGTAATAAGCATATCTTGATAAATTTTTGTGCACCCTGTTCTTGAATCTTGCACAATGTTGCTGGCAACTTCCTCTTCATCATTCGTCTTGGTCATATCTGGGTTTGAAAAAGAAAAAAAAATATAGTAAGCTCAATCTCAGGCTATGGCAGACAAATGTAAAATCCATATGTATTAGACCATCGTCGACAAAGAAACAACATTCCTCTTCAATATTTCATTAAAAACATTGTATCCATGTCATCTACCTTTACATATCCATCCAACGTAGTATTTTAACTAATATCATCTCTCTCAACCATTCTATCAAACACCTTGCGTGCTTCACCATACTCGCAAGCATTCATTAATTAACCTACTAAATTATTAAAATCCACGGTATGATATCCCTATTACCCATAAAGATAAACAACTTCTTTTTAGCTACAGTCTCACGAGACCCACACTTAGAATAACAATCAACAAGGGAATTTGAAACACATATATCGGACATGAACCCACAATTTTTTATATGGGCATGAATCAAAAGAAAAGATAAATCTTGAAGCAACTACAATTTCTAAATCAAAACAAAAGAGAAAGATGAAAAGCAAAAAGAGAAGAGAAAGATGAAAAAAAAATAGAGAGAAATGTGATCGAGAAGAAGAAGGAGAATCTTGATATCGTTTCCAGAGAAAAAGAGGAATTAATGAAACAACGAGTAACATTGAGAGAATCACAATAAGAAATTTCAAGTGGAATCAGCTTCGTTATTTCAAAATCATTAACAAAATATGCGTTGAAATATTGAATTTTTGAACTGGAGAAAATTCAGTGTCTCTGAATTTTCAGCAATCTAGGACCTTCGAAGTATGTTAGGGTTTCGTTGTCAAATGAAGAACGAGATCAAAGCGTTGGCGGGAATACCTAGAGATGAAAAATCTTTGATGAGGAAGATCATCGATGGAAAAGGAAACGAAGAATAGGGTCTGGGATTGTTTTTCGAAAGTGATTGAGAAGAAGAACGATAATCAAAAGCAGAGAAGAAAGAGAAGGAAACGTATAATGAAAAAATGTTATTTGGGGAATAAATGAAAGTTGGTATTATTTGAATCATAAACCTTATAAATTATGTTATCCTAGGCAATTTCTCTTTATTTTATTTAAAATATATGGAATATCTTAATTTAAATTAATATGATTAATTTAAATAACTAAGATATGGAACATCTTAAATTAAATTAATATTACTAATTTAAATGAGTAAGATATGGAATAATTATTTTAAATTCTTAATATTTTAATTTAAATAGTGATATGGAATATCTTATTATGGAATAAGATTTTATATCTTAATTATTCAAAATATATTTTATAATATCTTTATTAATTATTTGATAAATAAAAAGATATTCAAAGATTTTTTGAGTCCTTAGTTGTCATATAAATAGGAACCTTGGGGTGACCCCAAAACACACAACTAAGAGAGCAAAAGAAAAGTCTCAGGAAAATTCCTCTCCTCCCTCTCTCTCTACCGCAGCCGCCCATAGGGTAAGGGAAGAAAAAAATTTCTTTCCTCTTCCTTTTTCCAAAGAGGATAGTGCCCACGCACCGATTCTCTTTTATGCTTAGTGAGGAAGAACTTTTTGGTGGTCTAAGGATCGTAACCAAGAACGAGGAGGAAGAGCCAGACACTTCTCTACAAGGGTTAGTTTTCTTTTATGCATTTAGTTTTGATTATATTATACTACAAGGAAAGATCCTTGGGAATTCCGCATGAGAACTCTTTTATAGAGGCCTCAATCCCAACAATACCATCTCCCTTTTCTTCCATATCTGTTGTAAAGACCCGACTCTTAAAAATAGAATTAAATAAATAACGCAAGCGGAAGACTTGAAATAATAATGGAAAACCTGTAAATCGATAAAACATTCTTTCATTTCAAAATGAAATCCAAAACCCTTAACGTTCAAATATGGGAAGCGTTTCCCTTTTTATAAAGTTCAAACCCACAATGTAGATAAGTTCATAAAATCCAGAAAATCCATATAACCAAATAAACAGAAGTAGTAATGCTCAAAAGAGCTCAACAAACTAGGGTTAAACAAATTAAAGACAAAACAAGTCCATGGACCAAACCGACTCAAGTCCATCCATTATCATCGATCAAGGAATTATGCCGCACAAGCTCTACGACCACACCGCAACCACGTCCCGTACCTAAAAGTGTAATATAATGAGCGGGAAACCCAGTGAAGATAAATTGAATAAAAAGTAACTTTAGATCCTAAATCTAATCCGGATTTGTGTCCAACGAAACCTATTACCTATTGACTACCCAAACCGACTTTCGAATACAAAATCATGGAATTCTCTCAAGAACAAGAATAAAGATCATGCAAGTAGTCAAGTCTCCCAAGCTCTTAATAATCAGAACACGTAATCATACGTTTAACTTTCAGGAAAATATTTATAACGAGTTAAGCTCACGTAGTCTTAACTAAGAATAAGATCAAGATAGTAGAACATGGAGCTTAGAACATATAATATAGATCATAAAACATAGAATATGTGAATAATGTCAGATGATGCAAGCTCACACGGTCTATGCATGATCCCATTATCTCACTCCAATATCAAGTAAAGCTGATGAAGCCTTTACTTTCTTATCAAGAACAAATGCAAGCTCATGTAGTGTTTGCATTATAGAACCAGAACCAGAATCTTCTGGGTGAATAATGTCAGATGATGCAAGCACACGCAGTCAATGTACGATCTCGTTATCTCACCAGTGACGTGCATAGCTCATGTAGTCTAAGCAGTCAAGAACATATATGTATCATAGTAATTATGAATAATACCAGATAATACTAGCTCACACAACTATATTATCTCATTATTCATCTCCTACGTTCATGCAGCACACGTAGTCTATGCACGCCTCATGATACATATATCGAACTATGAATAATTCCAAACAATGCAAGCACACATAGTCTATGCATTATCTCATTATTCATCACCATGCAAACAAGTGTGATAATATAGAATCAGAAATTCGAAAATCAAATATAAGTAGAGAGCCAATTTTAGAACATCTCATCAAAGAAATAATAATCAAGAACATGAGAACGTGTAGGGTCATAAGCCCATACTCTATCGATCACAAAAAATCTTGAAATCATCGAATGACTTATGTACTAAAGACCAATGCTGGAAGGCCCAGTCTCAGTAAAAGCCCAAAGTAATCAGAAAACCTCGATATCGTAAATAATCTCCAAGAGCATAAGATAACTATTGCTGGGAAGGCCCAGTCTCAGTAAAAGTTCAATTAATCAGGAATATCTCGATAACAAAATTAAATCATCCAAGAATACATGGTAAACATACTTTAAGCGATAACATAACTAAACCAAATAGGTTGATACTTTAACTCCCAAGAATTAGCAAAATTCCATACTTTTCCATAACAATTCTATACTCCCAATTCCTATAATTTCATGAAATTAGCATGCTTTAATTCACTTAATTAATTTAAACCTAACTCCTGAACCATACAAATCGTTCAAGTATTTGATTTCTAAATTTACTATAAAATTATATTTATCCTCACCTTGTAGCAATCAAATAATTTTCTAGATATTAGCTCCTCCAAAAAGGTTGTCAAGCACCACCTACAAATTCACTTTTAAAACTAATCTAAAAAAATATAGAATAATTAACAAAACGAAACGATAAGACAACGCGGTTTTGGGCTCGGAAGAAGATGAAGGGTTTAGTGGAAAATTCTAGTCAAAACTGATATTATGTTTTCAATATATTTGTATAATATCAAAACTAAAGTCAAGTCAAAACTAATATATACATATATGATATTAAAACTAAATTTTAATTCTAAAGTATATATATATAATTAAATGCAAAGAAAAAATCCAAATGGCATGAATTTGGACAAAAGAACGATCTGGAGGGCGATTAAAGTTGATGGCTTATTTTAATATATATATATATAATAGATTTAAAGAAAACGTTGTAGGCAATGGGGAAAAGATGAGCACGACACAAGGTAAATTAGGAGAGTTTAATTATTTTTCCAAAATCCTCAAGGGGTTTATCGATAGTGTTAAGATTTTTGAGAATGCTACTAATTAAAGTAATGGAATGAAGTTAGAAGTGGGAACAAACTCTGTGGATTTTTTTCTTTGGAGCTTTAAACTCCATCCATGGAGTTTGAAGTTTCTAAATTAATGGGTCACCAATTTGCAAGAGGAGGAAGAAGCACTTTGTTACCTTAAAGGATCTACAAGAATAATGGTAAACCTTCCAAGCTCTTGCACTATGAACCCAAAGATGAGCCTCCAAGATAGATGAAATGGAAAAAAAAAAATATCAACCTCTCCTTGTTTGGGAGTTGCAGCCGCACGGGGAAGGGAAGAGGGAGGAAGATTGATTTAAGGGTAAAATACAAATGAGACCCCTGTAGTTTTTTCCAAATGCATGAATACCCCCTGTGATTTGAAAATGGCAAATCACACCCCTGTAGTTCCAAATTTTTTCAATCAGACCCTTCCCCTTCAATGTCAATAATTTTCTTTTAGCCATAACTTCTTTGTTTGAACTCCAATTTGGATGATTCAAGATATTTTGAAATTCTCATTTTGGGCTCTACATAATAGTCACTTCAAAAATTTTAAATGATTAATAAATAAAAGAGTTTATTAATATCAAAATACTAGGTATGATTGACACTGTTAACTCTTTTGGTTATTGATGATTTAGAAGTTTTGAAGTGACCATAGTGTACAGACCGAAATGAGGATTCTAAAACATCTTGAATCACCCAAATCGAAGTCCAAACGAAGAAGTTATGGTTAAAAGAAAACTATTGACATTGAAGGGGAGGGGTCTGATTGAAAAAAATTGGAACCACAGGGGTGTGATTTGCCATTTTCAAACAGCAAGAAGTGTTCATGTATTTGAAAAAACCACAGGGGTCTCATTGCATTTTACCCTCGATTTAATTAAAACAGAGAGGGGTGATTACGCCCAAAATGTGCAAACGCTAAGCGGTCGATTGTAGTTTAGATGGGCGGTCGATTCCATGGAGAGATGATGATCAAATAAGAATTTAAGGAGAAGAAGTTTAGAACAAGAGAGATGGGTTGAGAATTTTGGTTTGGAAATTGTGTAAATAAATGATAAAAATTGATTTTAAAAGAAATTAATAATGGAATTGGTTAAGTGTAGGAATCCTTTTATGTTTTACAAAATTAGATATAATTTTGATTCATATAACTCAATTGAAAATTTCACATCCCAAATAATCAATCGGAAAATTTAGAAATAAAGAGCAAAAACTATTTTCAAATGTATTTAAATAAATCAATTTCTCGAATTAAGAACATGTTATTTATTATATAAAAATCCAAAATCGACAATATAACAAGTCATAATGTAGTAAAGGATTTTTATAAAATAAAGAAATTGTCAATAAAATTATATTCTTAAAATCGCACATAAAAAGAGCATGACTAGATTTATATGAAATATAACACTACAATAATATTAACAAAGAAATTAAGAAAATGATGGAGAAATTGAAATTTACTTAAAATTAAGAATTACTTGAACAAAATTGAATCAAAACTATAAATAAAATTGCATTACATAAAATTCTTCCTCCACTTTACCAAATAAAACTAGCCTAAGTTGCAAAACATTTTCACAAATTCTAAAAAGAAAGTATGAAAATGCTAGCAAAAACTAAAGAGAAAATTGAAATGGAAAACTAAAATTGCAAATAAAATTAGGAGGAAGAAGGGTGTCATTTTCGGAGTGGCAAAGGGCCCTATTTATACAAGTTGAGGGCCCAAAATTGCATCCAAAAATTAAATACAAAATCTGAAATTTAAAAAGAAAATAAATTAAAATTAAATGTAAATATGAGTAAATTGGGGAGAGAGAATGGAGGAATTATAGGGATTGAAATCTGATGGGAAACAGCTGGCCCCACGCGTCAGAAATTCAAATGCAAGCTGGAAAATGAAGCATCCGACACGTGGCGCAACCGGATTGGCGAAGGCTGACGCACGCTGACGCAGGGACTGGGGCGCTGACGCAGATGGAGCTGACGGAAATGGAGCCGACCCGTTTTTATATATTTTTTTTTATTTTTCTTTCTCTTCGACACGTGGCAAGTTGCGGCTGGCTGGAGCGAATTGGATCTTGTGCGGCGCAGCTGTACAGTGAGCCCATTTCTGAAGATGAATCCATGCGTGCCACGTGCCATTCAAATGGAAATTCTGATTTAAAGCCTTTTTCTTGCTTTTCCTTTGTATTTTCTTCACCAATTAAATTCTAACTTCCACCAAAAACAATATTTTACCTACAAAAATTAATACATCAAATTAAAACTTAATATTCTCATATTTCAAAATATTCAATTAAATCCATGAAAATATTAAATTATAAATTAATTTATTTTACAATTAAGCACAAATTAAGTGCATTTTCATACACTTATCAAGGGGTAACCCTAAAAGTTGGGAAATGCTTCAAAGCCCATTAGCCCAATTTGTTTTTCTTATCTAACCCAAGGTGAAAACCCTACCATTGGTTACTTTCCTAATTAATTGACAATACTAAATTAGAACTAAAGAAAAATTAATTATGTCTTAAATTATGCTAAATTAAATTAACTACTTAATGAGACTTTAATTAATCTAACCAAAAGAATTAACTAAATAAATAATTTAACTAAATTAAAATAATAATAAATAAATAAAAAATTACTATGAAATTAACGGGACATTACATCTGTCTTAGATCGTTGCCCTCGTTCCAAATAAGTCTCAGATATGTCACTATTCAAGCTTGAACTCTCCATTTTAACTCAAAATGCCACAATGAAAGCTTCAACTCACTGGTAAGTCTCAGATTTATCGTCATTCTGTCTGATTAATGTTAGGTTTAGGCAAAAACGAAATAAAACCTGAAAAGAACTGAATCTGAACCGAGATGCTAATAGAGGATAACCGAACGGTTTGTTGATATTGTAAACCGAGACCTTCGGTTCAGTCCCTAGTTTTGCCTAAAACCGGATCGAATCGGACCGAGCACATCTCTAGGTATCAGAGTTGTTTGGTTCTGTAGACATGTTTTAAGTTATTAAGTCAGTCGATTAAGCCTAAGTCCAAAAGTCACCTCGAAGACCAATGGTACCAGGTACACCTGCAAACCTTAATATTTATTTTATTATTAGTTGTTTATGCATGTATTATTGATATAAATTTGAAATGTTTTCCTTAAATGCTCACATTGGAGTAGATAATTTTACGGGGATGCAAAATTTTTTAGGTGGGAAGACTGTAACGCCCCGAGTTTTTGATAAGAGGGTAAATTTTCATATGTTGCTTGCTTATGTGCTTGGTGTCAAATAATTTAGAAATTATTTCCTATTTTGGTTTGATTATTTGGTAGTTAACTATAGTTAAAGGTTAACCAAGAGTGAAAATTAATTACAAGAAGGCTTTTAACCTTGGTTAGTTAAGGGGGAAGGGTGAGTTAGCAATTAACACTTGGGTAAGGACTTGTTAGCAATAATATGGACTTGAAAGTTATGTGAAGAGGTGGAAGGACCAATTATAAATTAAGAACATTTAATTTTAGCCATCCTTAGTTGTGTATATTTGAATTAAAAAAAAAACAACAACAAAACAAATCTATTTCTCCTTTTTTCTTCTTCCACCTTCGGCCATGGGGTTCCAAGGGGGGTTCTTGGCTAATCTCTTCTTATTGCTTGAATTCAAATGGAAAAGTGTGGATTTGTGAGAGATTTTGTAAGAAAAGAAGATTGGAAGAAGATTTTCTCAAGTTTAAGACAACCCAAGGTAAGAATTCATTCAAGAATTCAAAGATTTTTACCTAGGTTTTATGGGTTTTGGGATTTCTAATTGGTTGTGTTTGTAAGACTATCTTTGATTAAGTTTAAGCAATTTTGAAATTCTAGAAATATACTTTCAAAATTCTATTTCAAACCCTAAGATTTTACATTCAAAAGTTCTCTTAAAATTGGAAGCCATGGATGAACACTAAGCTCAAAACCTTCATTAATGTCTATTTCAAGCTTTCTAGTTTTTTTCGAAACTTGGGTTTTCTTGGATTTTGTTCTTCTTCTTTGAAACTCATTTTGTTTAACATGTTGGTTTTAATTTAAAGAGGCAGACGTGTCAAATGCTTATTAAACGTTATGTGATGATTTATTTCAAAATTTGTCCTAAGCATCTTTTAAAATTTTGAATTATTAAGTGAATTATCGAGGGTCTACGCTTCCACTGAGTGTACTTGCGGCTTAGACTTATTTATTAAGTCAGGTCGTTGCATGTTAATTACTCTTGTGACTTTTCATTTGGCTCTTTGGAAGTTCAACTTCATTATTAAGGTGAGTTTAAAGTGTTGATTTGTAGTTGTATGTTCTGATTTACATGATGATTTGTTTTGATTGAGGTTAAGTGTTTTACTTGTTTTTAACGGACGATAATTATTGGATGGTGACTTTAAACCTTGGAAGTGAGGTGAGAGCTAGTTTTACTTTCTCGAGTACTCTTTGAGTCTGGTTATAGTTTTGGGCGAAAAGTAAGCTTTAGTAGAATTCTTGGAAGTGTTGTAAGGATTGGAGAATTTTAGAAGTAACTTGGAAATTGATGTTACTTGAGTAATTTTGGACCAAAGTAGCTTAGAAGTTTTCTTGGAAGTTATTCTTTGGGATTTAAAGTGTTTTATTGTCATTGGTGACATTGTGGTTTCTAACCTTGATTTTACTTACTTTGGGAACTATGGACTTCGTGGAACTTGGTATTGGTGGTGATTACGAGATGTGGTAACACGATACGTGGTAACATGTTGTAGTACGAGATGTGGTAACATGTGATCTATGGTGTGGTAACAAAGCACGTTAGAGATACGATTATTACTTGTGATAGTTGTGGTTTAGAAAAACACAATCATCGTTAGTACTTTTACTTTCAATCTTGAACTCATTACTTTATATAGTTGATGTTTGATTGAATTGGAGTTATATTTTATATTATGCATAAATTGTACTTTGGGAATATGGAATGGGTTGTAAAGAGCTTGCTAGGACTTTGGACACAATTTCTGATATGAAATTCGGTCTCATCATGAGTAAAGCCTGTAGGGGGATTCTTGATTTCTTGATTCACTATTTTTGTAAATGGAATTGTACATCCCTCCTTTAAAATTTCAATATCTCCAACTTTTATACCTTTTGAACATTCGGCAAACCGTGACTGACTCTCCTTCCGCCAGGACAAAGGTATATAGTGTAAAACGGAAGAATATTGTGAAGTTTCTTATTTTGAAAAGTCTGATACATCTTCTGCTTGTACCTCTGGGGTAACTATTTTTAAATTTGAAGCTTCTCTCATCAATTTTATTTGTCTTTCATCAGAACCTTTGATCATAGAAATCTTCATCGGTATAATTTTTTTCACCACATTACTATGCACGTAAAATTTTCCATCTGCAAAGTGAGACTCTACTTTCGTGAAAGGTTTGATATAAGCTTCTACTTTCTTTACACCATCTTGATAAAAATTGAAATATTGGTGTAGGGTGAAAGTTATTACTCTAATTTCATGAATCCAAGGGAGACCCAATATCAATTTGTAGGTGGTCTTGCATTCAATCACATGGAATATAGTACAAGATTTCAAATCTCCAATTGTGAGCTCTAGGAAAATCATCCCTATTGCTCGTTGCCCTCCTTGATTAAAGCCTTGGATCACCAGCCTGACTTTTTGATAACTCTTCCATTGTGATACCTAACTGCTTCATGGTTTTTTAGGAATTATGTTGACAGCTGAGCTATTATCAATGAGAATTCGACTGACTCTTTATTCTCGGAGGTATCCTAAAATAAATAGAGTTTAGTGAGTGGTTTGTACCCAATAGTAAGTCTTCATCTTTAAAGGCAATGACCATGCAACACGAGGCACATACATGATTTTTAAAACTTGGTGACTAAGAAGTACTAGAAGCTTTTAATACCTCAATAAGAGTATCTTTTACTTTCTAGGGCAATGAAAGGAGACCATTAAGCGTGAAAGAATATAACTCTTCTAAATTCATCATGGCTTCAATTGTCTTTGTGGAAGAAATATCACTGTCTATTATACTTACAATTTTGCATGTAACAATCCCACAATCTTATTCTTCAACATCATTAACGAGATTTATGGGGAAAAAGTCTTGTAAAGTTATCTATTTTCGTGGGCAAGGAATATCTTCACTTTATTCCACAACAAGTTTAGGTATCTTCAATGTCTTTTTACTTTGCTTCTTCTTTAGATGTCTACTCTTCGTTTCATTCCTTTTTTTATACTTATTTTACAAATGAAACAACTTTGTTCTCATTATGATGTTTTTTTTCGCGCCTTCTAACAAGTTACGAGAGTCTACTGTCTTCAACATTGTCGGACTTGACTCTGTCTTCGTTGTCTTCAAGTCTAACTTCATATTTATTGTATTCAAGCTTAACTTCATATTGCGACTTCTTTATCAGAATCTGATCAGTCTGGAACCAGATAGCAACTGGTTTCAAAGTCCCAAATTGAATCAGGCTGACTTTTAGATTTTAGAATTCTAGATTATTCATGGTTGATGTTACTGCGGTATGATTGGATAGAGCAAATTTGTCAAGATCCAACTCAATTGTACTTTCTTGATCTAACTTTAAGATTATCTCTTTCAAAACAAAACATTTTTCTACTGAGTGACTGACGACTCGGTAATATTTTCAGTAGTTGGGATCATTAACTTTTTCCATCTTCTCTGGTCTTTTACACTCTAGTAATCCAATCAGTTGATTCTTCAATAACTGTTCTAACATGTCCGGAATGTCAGAATCTCTAAAAGGATAGACTTTTTCTTGTCTTTCTTATCTTTTGCCTAAAAGTTGAGTGGGTTGTTGTAATGCCCCGAAACAAGGTAATTTTAAAAAATTTGAATTTAATATTATTTTGGTTAATAATATTAAATTATTGGAAAATTAATTAAGAAAATTAATTTTGTATTTATAGGATTTTTGGACAAAAAAATTCATGAGGAGGACTTATAGGTAAATTCGTTAGTTGGAAGAGATTTTAATAATTAAGTAAAGGAGAAAAGAATTAGTCAGGGTTGCCATTGTATAAGTTAACAAGAAAAGAAGATAAGAAATTTTCTCTCTTCTTCTTTCCCACGTCGCCGCCCCCATGGGTATGCTCATCACGATTTTTGTCAGATTTTATGTGTTAGGTGACAATTCGAAACATTTGGGTGACTAGGAGTAGATTGGAGATCATTTGGCTAGAGATCTAGACGTCTTGGGTAAGTTCTTCCCTCAATCTTAAATTTTAAAATACTGGAAATTTGAGTTCTTAAATTCTTGAGAAACTCATCAAGAAACCGTTCAATTCACTGAATTCTCAATTCCTTTGTAAAAAAACCCAATCGATTTTGATTCACCTTACACCAAAACAAAAACCCATAAAAAATTGATTTCGGGACCAAAATTTGACAGGGTCTCGGTTCAGCCACGGTCAAGAGGCAGCAACCTCGCTTCCTTCAAGTCGTTGATCCTAAATTAATTTAGTATTAATTGCTACTGATTTAGGAGTGGTTTTAATATTTAGAATGTTAAACTTTAAATCTGATCGGTGTTGGAAACGGAGTTGGAAACACGTCCTTGAGATGAGTGAACGAACTAGTTAACGGTGAAGTTTTAGAGAATTCTAAAGCTCTTACCATATATATTATTGTTCTAAATATTTATCTATGATATTCTGATTGAGATTGGATTTTAAGAACACTTGCAATTTGCCTTGGAGAATTTATTTTCGGTTAGGACTAGTTTTGGTGTTTTTCGGTAAATAGTGTAATTTCTGAGTTTGTATTGGAGTTTTATGATAATAATCATGCTTATAAATTTGGAGTGTTTTGTATGCTATTTTAAAAATGTATATGGATAAAAATTAGTTAATTTCAGTTTTTGGCAGTTTTACACGGTTGCACAGAAACTGGTTTTTTAGTGAACATATTGAGTTTAATTTAGAGCTGCTATATTTCGGGGCTTTTTCTCATATTTTAATGAGTTAAATGCGTATTTTAAATGGTAAGAAATGTCCCTTGATTTTCATGTCAAGTTGTAAGGGTCGGTCATTGATTGAACGAACTTATAACCCAGGTACTAGTGTTTTAAGTCTTACGAGCTTAGAACATTGGGTGTTTATTTCAATTGTGGATGAGTCCATAACCTGGTGCTAATATTCATTGCTCGTAAGAATGAATATTAGATGATTAGTTATACATGCGCTATTACCAGGTATAGGTAAATATGAGAAGTCTCGAAAGACCACATTTTGTGTGTTTAATTTATTTATATGAGAAGAATTTAATTGTTAATTGTTAATTATGATGAATGAGAGTTGTGTTTGTAGAAATTTATTTATGTGATGGAAAGGTTAAGTTGAGATGGCCTTGGATATGGACCCAGTAGAGTAGCATATCCACATATTGAGAGGAGACTTGAAATTTTTAAAGTGGAATGTGTGTATAAGAGTATTGGGAAGAGTTAGAGAGTCTGGGACTCGGTTTGAATCGTTTAGAGACTATTTAAGATTTTACATGTTAACTAGTTTGTTTTCTCATTGGGTTTAGCCTCACAATACTATATTTTTTAGGTAATAAAAGGACGAGAGATGACGGTTGATGAAGTAGCGAAGATGTGAAGTTCATATTGAGTGTCGGCAGTCATGTCATTTCTAAAGTCTTCGAACTATTCATTTGATGTCAATTGAATTTGTTAGAGGATCCGTTCATTTAATTTGATGTGTTTACTTTATAAATTGTTTTATGCTTTTATTTAAAGTAAAAATTTTAGAATTTCTACTTTGTTTTGAGATGATGTTTTATGACAAATTTTATGTTTTTTTTTTTTTAATTTTCAATAAATTTATTGACGTTTAATTAGTCTTCCACTGAGTTTTATGTTTTGAATTAAACTCTAAAAAGTCAGGTCGTTACAGTTGTGTTGACAATCATTGATTCTTTTGTAAAGGATTTTGAAGTCTTCTCTACCTTTTTGACTTCATTCTTTTCTTTGTGCTCTGGCACTAGAAGATCATTGTTCCCTATGCTAGCAATAATTAACTCCATGTCATGAGCACGATTCACTAGTTCTTCAAATGTGTGAGGTTTTATACCTAGCAAGATATAAAGTAAATTCCAATGCGTGCCTTGAATATACATTTCGACAACAGATATCTTAGTTAAATGATCCTTACAATCCAGACTTAGAGATCTCCAACGGTTATAATCGACAACTGGCTCATCTTTTCGTTGTCCTGTGTTGGTAAGTTCCATCATGTTGACTGTCCTTCGCAAACTGTAAAAGTGATTCAAGAATTCCTTTTCAAACCGCTCCCAAGTATCTATAACTTCGGGCTTTAAATCTGTATACCAGTCAAAGACATTCTCATTCAGTGTTCGGATGAATTGCTTTACTAGTAAATCTTTGTGAGTTCCAGGGTTTTCGCAGGTCTCAACAAAATGAGCAACATGTTGTTTTGGATTGCCTTTTCCATCAAATTATTGAAATTCAGGTGTTTGATAACCTCTGGGCATTCTCAAACTATCGATTCTCTTTGTATATGGTTTATAATATAAAAGAGAAGAGATGGTCCACCATATTGAGCTATACTAGAAGTCATTATCATGTCCTGCAGCTATTGAACATATAAAGAAGCAATCGAGGTGGAGTGTTGGTTTTATTGATCTTCTAGTTTGGTCTTCTCTTTATTATCATCATCAGTAATCTTGTTTTGAGAAGGACTATGACTTGATTCACCAACATCCTGAATCTCCAATTTCTTCATAAGAAAGGCAATCTTTTGATCTTTTCATCGTTTGCCTTAGCTAGCATAGAAAATCATTTTTCCATCTCTGCCATTTATTCTTCAATTGTAGCAGCATTCACCATTATGACAGAAACATGAGACCCATCTGAATGTCCAAGCGAATGAGATGATTTGTCCTCAAATTCATGTTAAAAAAGAAGACTAGCTTTGATAGTAACATTCTCTTCTGAAAGTGATAATTGTTGTTATTTCTTCATTTTACTCTCAGTAAAAGAAAGAGATTGGTTCTTTTGTAGTTGAATATCTTTGGAACGACTCCGAGTGAGAATCCGTTTAGGAGTCAATTGCAGCAGTAATCTTTGAAGATGTTTTCTTTGATGTCATTAATTTCTTGATGTAACTTGAAGTTGATGAGATTATCCCACCAGGCGTGCCAATTTGTTCACACATAAATTTCTATGGAAAGAAATTATATGCGGAATGAATATGATTTGTATTGATGAATTTGAGTGTTATAATCTCTAATGGAAACAATCATTTGATTCTTTCTCACAAGTATAAACTCTGATGCGAGAGCCCGTGGCGTATTTTTCTTGGATCAAAGCGTTGATATTGTTGAAACTTTAGTCTTTAAAGCGGTCTTCAGGAATTCTTTGAAAAGTCTTTTGTCTTCGAAGTCTTCAATCTTTAAAGTCTTATAAGTCTCTGGTTTTCAAAGTATTATTTTTTTGAATCTCTCTGAATATTTTTCAACCCCCTAAATAATGAATGACCTCCTCAATTTATAGAATTTTTGGTGGACCTTTGGTGGATATGGGCTTAATTTAATTAGGGCCCAATCGCCACACGACATATTTTCATTGGATTAATTTATATTATCCAATGGCCACGAAAAAGACATGTGCAAAATTTTGACTTGTCTCAATTTAATTGACATGTAATTTTGTCATTGGATTGAATAATTATGTAGCAATTTGTAATTTGTCGAATTTTCTCTTTCTACATTTGCTTTTCGTAAAAGCTTTTAAACAACTATAAAACCCCAAGATTTCTAAAGAAAAACCCTAAGACCAAAAACAACACTTAAAAAGACTTAAATAACCCTAAAATAAAGCGAATCTGGTTACATGAGCAAAATAATTTTTGTCATCTTATCTTCTCTTCAACATTAACAACATCAACTATCATGGCAAACACTATATTAGTATTTAATGAATCTAGAGGTCCCAATTATCATATGACACATTAGACATAAGACTATGAATAAAAAAAGACGTGACGTTGTGTAATTTACTAATTTATGTCTTTTAATTTAACTTAGATGTAAGTGTGAAATTTTGATTGGTATGAATTTCAATGATGTGCAATTATATCATCAATTTAAATAATTGCGTGACAATTTATAACTATTTGAATTTTCTCCTAATATAACATTAAACTTACAAGTAATTTAAAAATATAAATTTTAAGTTTCTAATATCGCAAAATGGAAAAAAAATATTTGATTTCTTCCCCTAAATAAAGGATTACATTTACATGGTTGCATAGCCCATAGGCATCACTCACTCAAGTCCAACCCAACCCAATCTGATTCCCGCCCTAACATTCCCGCCAAAATGCCCAAAAAGAAAATCAATTTTTCGAGTTCGTAAGAAAACAAATAAACAGCGAAAAACAAAAAAACAAAAAAAAGCAAAGCAAAGGAAACTGAGAGATGAATATGGAGAAAGAAAGCAATGAGAAAGCAGCCCCAACCGGATGTTACAAGTGTGGGAGACCAGGCCATTGGTCTCGTGATTGTCCCTCTTCCTCTGCTTCCTCCGCCGCCGCCGCCGCCCCTCCAAACCCTAATTCTACTCCCTTCAATTCTTCCAGATCTTATTCTTCTAGACCTAAACCTGTAGAGAAACCTAAGAAGGCTCCTAAAACTAGACCCAAGCTCACTCCTGAACTCCTCCTCTCTGATGATGGCATTGGTTACCTTCTTCGCCATTTCCCTCGTGCCGTTAAGTATCGCGGTCGTGGCCATGAGGTTCCTTTTTCCCACTAATTTGATTTCAATTTTTCCAATTACTTTTTTTATGAGTTTGTTCCTTTATTAGATCTTTGGGTTGCTTCCAATTTTCATTTTTTTTTCAATACGTCAATAAAATTGTTATTTTATCCTCTTTGATTATCAAATGTAGAATAAATATCACAAAACTAAACTGATATGATAGTTTTGAAATATTTTTCCGATGTTGTTATTCGTGTCTCAATGCTTTGTTTATGATTTCAAACATCTTTTGTTGTTGTACTGATTGAAGGAAGTATAATTTCAATTGTCGTTTTGTAGGTTAGTGATTTGGGGAACTTACTTGGCTTATACAAGGAATGGCACTCTCATGTACTCCCTTACTACTCTTTCGAACATTTCATACTTAAGGTCGAAAAAGTTGCCGCCACAAGACGTGTTAAGGTGAAAGAGGTTTTGTATAGCTTTTTTTTTTTTCCCATTTGCAAGCTTGATTTTCATGGCTCTGAATCTGTAGTGAAGTTTAGTGATCTTTGTAGACTAGATGACTTCCAAGTGTGTTTAAATATAGAGAATAATCTACAATCACGGGGTGTTGTTACTCTATCCAAGAAGTTCTTCTCATGCTGGAAGTGGAAAATTTTAGGGTAATCTTAATTAAGATGACACTGTGTAATAAATGAAAATTCTATTTGATATCAATAATCAAATACATTGCAAAGAATCAAAGATCATGAAAGACAATGCAGATGAGGTTGAAGTGTGGTAAATAAGGGTATATGATTACTAGTTGAAAATGAGATTGCACAATTTGGTTTGGTGTTAGTTATTGCTTTCATACATAATGGTGTTTGGAATTATTGATTTTGTTTCATCTTCCTACTGTTCTTCATTGATTTCCTTGAGGAATGGAGGGTTTTGATTTCAGAATTCAAAGAGATCATTCATTGACAATGCTGAAATTTTCTTAAGCAACAGGAGTTTATTTTCTTAAATGCCTTTTCTCTTCTAGTTAAGAATGACTAATTGTTGACACAAATATTGGTTGGTTTGTAAATACACATTTTATTGTATGGTCATGGTGTGCTTGGATCTTGACTTTTGCTCTTTTATAAAGAACATATCATGAAGGTGTACATATAAAGCTGACAACTAAAGAATTTTTGCCTAATAACATTTCTAGCACGTGAATCAATGGCGCTGGTCTTGTAATACCCAATGCATTGAGAGTGCATTATAATTTAGTGGCATACTGGTCTAAGTCTAATTCTGTCAAATCATATTTCAAGTTAATCCTTGTCTTTTAATTAAACCAATAATTGAGCAAAGGGGCTTAAAAAATTTCCATCCTGCATGTGCCTATTGTATTGACATTTGTTCCCAATAAGTTGTCATACTTTGTGTTAACACATTTTTTGAGCAGATGTGCATTGAAGAACTAAGAGAGAGAGTTGCCAGGGGAGGGGATCCCACAAAATTGAATGAGTCACCAATTGTAGATGATGGTGTCAATAACCAAAAAGGTAAATTATTATATTTCCATTTGTTAAAGAGATGCTCAAAACATTATTTACATCATTCTTAAGTTCATGAGAGAAGGCGGCAAATTTGAATACTGTAGGTTGAGTTGTCGCCTTTTAGGATCTGGATAAGTAACATTTTAGAAAATATTTAATGCTATGCCTTATTCATTTATACTTGTTCCTACATTGTGGCTGTTAGGTATTTTTCAATGCATTGGGGAGGTTTTAGGTTTGGATTTGGTTGTCCAGTTGATCGTTTCATACTGGGAACTCAAACATTTACTCCATTTAAATTCTGATAGGCATTTGATACTAAATTAAGAGCAATATTCTGATTGTATTGAAAATAATATTACAAGGGCAAGGAAAGAAAAACAGTAAGATAACCCAAGTAATTCGTGGAATTTGGATTCCTTCCTTCTTGAGATGAACTCATGCCCAAACAACTCATAATGCTTAACTAAAACCTCTTTATTCCCACTATTTATAACCAACATCTGCCCACAAAATCATTACTAATTACTATATCTTTAATAATATCTATAATAACTACATATCACGATCCTACAGCATTCTATTTACAAGTAAATAATCAATAAGGGAACTAGCATAACAGTGGTTCAAGGAGTTTTAAGACCATGGTCTCTCCCTGAACCTTGCTGAATAACTCAATCTACCCCATTTGTTCTAACTTACCAATGTATGTACAAGTCCCTCCTGTCCTGCATAACTTGTGCAGTTTTGACCCCAATCTCGTTATAAATTCATGCTGCTAAGTAACTTCAACTTACTGGTGTCTGTTGTGTTTTTTCTGTTGATGATGGATGACACAACCCCATCGGCGACTTTTAATATTCTGCTGTATATGTTTCACATCAATTTAATAAGTCTACTACTTACAAATAGGATAAGAACGTTAACCCTATATATAATTTCTTTTGGTGTTCCTGAATTCTCACTTGTCAGCGAGCTACCTATTCTTCAAACTATTGGAAATCGATCCGAGTCATGTGACATACACCGCAATAGGATGTTGAAGTCACTAGTTTAATATGTTCACTTAATAGCCTTTTCCAACCGATAGAATTTGTGACTCACTTTCCATATATTAATACTTGAGCTTCTGAATTTACTTTGAAAGGTATTGGTGTTTCCTAGATGCCTCTTGTGAAGTTTAATAGGTCAATGGAAATATAATTTGTGTTTAGGCATATGGGTTTTCTTTATATAATAGATATCACATAGAGAGTAGAGATGCATTACCAATTAAGCTATGCTCAGCCTTAGGTTGGCGTGTGTGTAGGCAATAGTTGATAGTATCATTAAGTCCTAAGTAGATAAAACATTCCCATAAAGTTCTTTAGATCTTGAGTTATAGCAAAATAAGTTTGCTAGTTGAATGGCTTCCATTGTGAAGTATAGTCATGCTTTTTTTGGCGCCGAGTGTTGTAGGGTCATGAGGTTCTCCCGTGAGATTAGTAATGGTGCGCGTAAGCTGGCCCGGACACTCACGGTATATAAAAAAAAAAGTCATGCCTTTTAATTTTTGAAGTCATTTTATTATTATTTTCTGTAATTAACTGTACTTTAATATGGTATAGATAATTTGAAAAGATCCCGTGATTCTATAATTGGTGTATTCATCCATTTTCTTAAATTTCAAACCTGCAGAAACCACAGATTCCAAAGGCTGGTGGGATAATCAGGAAGAGGCTTCTTTGAAGAATAATGGTGCTGATGGCCTTGAAGAACACATACTGCAGGAAATTTATGAGAAAGCCACTGAAGTAAGTAATGTCATTCTACGTTCAATATTTTGTTTCTATTTTAGGTTTCCTATCCATCACTATGGTTGAAGTTGTCTTGAGCATCGTTTTTTATTGAAGGAAATTATCCCAATTTTTGAATTGAGAAACACGGTTTTAATGCATGCATCTTAAATGTAGGTCTCGGGGATAGTTGTTGTAATGAAGCAAACTGTCTGTTTTCAGTCCGATATTTTGTAGGATGAATTATAGCTGAGAGTTGTCGGAGTGATTTCATATATATCTTAACGCCCCATTTATTTAATTATTTTACGCTTGGTGCGTAATCCCTATTTGGATGTAGTACAGTAATCTAATGAATGGAAAAAAATACCCTATATTCCAAATAGGGTGATTTTGAAATCTATGCTAGTCTTGTTGAGGTGATAGAGAAGTCGTCTACCCAGTAGACAATTTCAATTAAAAAAAAATCAATAATCTAATGACTAGAAATCAACCAAAAGTAAGACTGAAATCGTCAAAATAATAGACTATTTACCTTAGATTTTGAAATATTTTTCAAAATACAATATTTTTTAAATTACCTCATGAAGTGTAATAAAAGCACATAAATTCCTTTCTTTTTAATCTCCCTTTAACTTGAATGATGGTGAGTTGGTTAACTTTGGGTCTGTTTAGAATAACTTTTAAAAGTGTTTTTTTAATGATTTACAAAAGCACTTTCTTTATTAAAAACACTTTTGAATGCTTCCAAAAGTTATCCCAAATGGACATTTATTTAGCACATCCATGATGCATTAAGGATCTACACTTTAATATCAGGAGCCCGCACAGCAGCATTTGCAGAGTGAATCCTTAACCGCCGTTGAAACTATGGAAGGTTTAGCCAACGAAGAACCTAATGCAAGCAATTCGAATGAAACTCAGATTACAGAGGAACAGAGAGCCCGAATGGAAGCAAACAGATTGAAGGCATTGGAGAGAGCTAAGGCAAAGGCCGCCCGCCCGCCCATTGCAAGCTGACTAATTTGTGTTGCTGAACTCTTGTTTTGTGAGTTTATATTTGTAAATTATCCATTTTTCATGATGCCATTGTGAGAAGATAAGCTGGCTGTTCATATTTTTGCAAGTTATTCGCCAAATCTAATGGACCGAGTTATACTGATGAATTTAATTGAGTGGGATCGGAATTGTCTTTTATTAAGGCCTCAAGTTGGATTTATAATCACCTTATACAACAACTTATATGTTTTGGATTGAGAACAATACCCGAATAAAAAAAACATTTTTCAGATTTTCCACATAATTTTTTGTATGTTTCTGAGAATATATCAAAGCATAGAGAATACTACCAAACAATCTTTATCTCATCGAAAGCTTTATACCACTCCAAACAGGAATCCATTGAAAGACTAGGGCACATTTTTTTTTTATTCATAATAAAATATAAAATACAAAATTAAATACATATAATTAAAATAATCAGTGTAAAATTCCATCTTAATATTAGAATTAATTTTTTTTTAATAGTACTAGACCCAAAAACTTAATAAATAATATCATTACATAAATTTAAACGCATGAACTCATACCAAAGCATAAACAATACAATGGAACATTTTTTAAGTGTCTTACCAAAGGTTTTATACCACTTCAAGTACGGCCTAATCCATTGAGGGGGTGTTTGTTTCTGGGTTTGCATAGAATTGAGATGCCTTGAGATGAGATGCATGGAGACAAGATGTCCGAGGACGAAATCATTGTGTTTGGTTTTGGATGGGATGAGAATAATAAAATTATAATATAAAATGAATTTTCTCTCTCTCTCTCTCTCTCTCTCTCTCTCTCTCATCTATTCCGTGGGGTGATGAGAATCCCATATGTTTTGAATGGATTCTAAACCCCATGGAGGGGGGCTAAGAGATCCTCATGGGCTTTAGATCATTTTCCTTATTGGCAGAACAAATGTGGGGATGAAGATGAGATCACCATGGAGTTTAGATCTCATCACCAAATACTACAAAACAAACACCTTGAATGACTAAAGGGCGGTGGGGCCTCAAAATTTAGATGATTTTTACAATTATATATATATATATATATATAATTTCGAAAATTGAAAATAATCATAATGTTAAATTCTATTTTATGTTAAAATTTAATATTTTACAATAATGTTTTTGAATTAATTTTCATAATTTTAATTATAATTATTTTTCTTATTTATTTATTATAATTATTTGGTTTTAAAAAATTGGTATTATTTTAAATTATCATTACGATTTTTTCTTTAAATTGAATAATTAATTCTGACTTGAATTTTAAGATAACTGATTTTTTTTGGGTAAAGTATCCCTTTAGTCCCTGAGTTTTGGAGGTCGTGTCTACTTGGTCCATGCGTTTTCAATTTGTGTCTAAGTGGTCCCTGAGTTTTGGATGTTGTGTCTATTTGGTCTCTGCGCTTTCAATTTGTGTCTAAGTGATCCCTGAGTTTTGGAAATTGTGTCTGTTTGGTCCCTAGATTTTCAAGAACTATTAAAAATAAGTTTAATGGGTCCTTAATTTAACGTATTCGTTAACTTCTTACCATATTATTGACTTAACGCTGACATATCATATTTAATTGGTCAAAATACGAAGATATGATTAAATATTATTTCAAATCTTTCATCAATCTAAGCATAAAATTTGACATAATAATTAATATCATGACAGTATTTTGGTCAATTATCGATATTATGTTAATGAGTTAACAAATTAAGGAACAATTAAACTTATTTCTAATAATCCAAGGACCATTTAGACACAAATTAAAAAACTCAGGGACCAAATAAATATAATATTTAAAACTCAGAGACCAAATAGACACAAATTGAAATGTAGGGATCAAATAGACATAATATCCAAAACTCAGCAACCACTTAGACACAAATTGAAAACGTAGGGACCAAATAGACATGACCTCTAAAACTCAGGGACCAAATGAGTATTTTACCTTCTTTTTTTTTGTGTTATTAATAATAAGCTCTTGCTTTTTTTAATATATATTTACTAATTCTTGCAAGCTATTTATCTACTGTTTAATAATTATGATTTATCTCAATAATTTAAAAAGTTATTTATAATTTTCTAACACTATTTGAGTGATCAATAAAAGATTATATTAACAAAAAAAAATAAAAAATAGAAGATTACATAAAGAGATGGATTTTTACAATATTATTCAAAATAAAATAATTCATATTAATATTTCACCAAATATTTTCATGTCAAAATTCTTCCATTTATTTTTAATGAAAACATTGAAAATAATAATATTAATATAAAATAAAACAAATTAATGATATGAGAGTTGAAATTAAAAGAAGTGAAGTAAAAAATTGATTTATTATTATTATTATTTACTGCACCATTAGAAATAAAATTGTGGATATATAACATTGATTATTGATATTCATGATATTGTTTTATAAAATTTCTTTCTTATTTCTTTTATTTATTATTTATACCGATATTTATTATATGCAATAAATATATAAAATTTATACAAAGTAGAGATTAGTTCATTTTTTAAATTTCGTAATTCTATTTTTTATCAAGACAGCTCACTAACAATAATTCTATTTCAGACACCTCACCTCAATTAGTGTGAATTGAATGTTTGTAATCTGTTAAAGAATTGTTAGAGAGTTGTTAAATGTTGTTAGCTGTATTGTTAGCTTAACCAAACCATGGTTAAAGAATGTAATATGTCTATAAATAGTCCTCTATTACTAGATTCACGATTAATGAAGAAAACCCATTTTGAAATCATCAATTCTGTTTTCTCACATGGTATCATTCACCTTCGGCTAACTTGCCATTTTCAAGATCCTGAAAATCTTTCCGCTGCATTGAAGAAATAGTTTAACAACTATGGCTTCCTCATCTACTATCAATCCTACAGAGGCTACTCCACAAGTTGAAAAGACTGAACCCAATATTGTCAATCTTGGCAATCTGGGAAATGCTGCTGCAACAGTGAAGTTAAATGACAATAATTACCTATTATGGAAATTTCAAGTCCTCAATGCTATTGAAGGACATGAGTTAGATGTTTACATTGAAGATGATAGTAATCCACCTCGGAAATACTTACCTACTACTGATGCATCTGCAATTCGTACGATGAATCCAGTCTTTGTCCATTGGAGAAAGCAAGACAAACTTTTGTCTTCTTGGCTTGGTACTACTATGACAGAAGATATATTGTCTCAGGTAATAGATTCTTCATCCTCAAAAGAAGTTTGGCAAAGTATCACTTCCCTGTTCTCGACACAAAACATGGCAAAAGTCATGGATTTCAAGAATAAAATGCAAAATTTGAAGAAAGATGGTATGAGTATGAAAGATTACATTTCAAAAATGAAATCTTTTGTCCAATCTCTCTCCTCTGTTGGGCATAAGATTTCTGAAGATGATCATATCATGAATATACTCTCTGGCCTGGGTCCCGAATATGATGCTGTTGTATCTGTTATCACATCCAAATCTGAGAAGCAATCTTTAAATGGAGTTTCAGCTCTATTGTTGGCACAGGAAGCAAGAACTAATCGACATACATCGAATAATGAAGGATCTCTTCCTTCTATCAACCTGACAACACATAACAGAAATGAACAGAATGCTCAAAATCATACTCCTGGACAAGGAAATCAAAACAATCAGAACAAAGGAAAGGGAAGAGGTAGAGGGAAAAACTGGAATTCTAAGCCCCAATGTCAGCTCTGTAGTAAAATGGGTCACACTGCCCTGAAATGTTATACAAGGTATGAACCTAATATGCAAGGACAAAATTCAAATGGAATGCAGAATTCCCAGCAACCCAATATGAATGTCAGCAGTTCTACAAGTCCAATGAATGCTTTTGTTACAACAAATGATCAACATCATGAGACAGATTGGTTCCTAGATTCAGGAGCAACAAATCATGTAACAAACACCTTTGGAAATCTAAACATTGGCAATGAATATCAAGGAGGAGGTAAGATTTATGTTGGTAATGGAACAGGTTTAAAGATTTCACATTCAGGCACCTCTTCTCTATCTTGTCCTTCTACCAACTCTACTTTTATTTTAAAGAATCTCCTCCATGTTCCTCTTATTACAAAAAATCTTATTAGTGTTAGCCAATTTGCAAAAGATAATGATGTATTTTTTGAATTTCATCCCACTTTCTGTCTTGTGAAGGAGCAAACTACTGGCCAAATTCTTCTTCAAGGAACTGTCCATGAAGGACTCTACAAGTTCAACTTGACAAGAAAAGAAACAATATCAAATGCATCATCTTCTTTCACCAAGCCAACACAACAAAGTCAGAATAGTCAATGTCTTACTGCTGAGACCAATGTTCATCCTACTTTCACCTTATGGCATAGAAGACTAGGTCATCCAAATCCTATTGTTCTTAGCAATATTTTGAATTCTTGTAATATTTCTTACTCTTCAAGAAATAATAGTACCTTTTTTGTCATTCTTGTAATCTTGGCAAAAGCCACAAGTTACCTTTTAATAAATCAAAGACTGTTTACACTACTCCTCTTCAATTAATTGAGTCAGATTTATGGGGTCCATCACATGAAGTTTCTAGAAATGGTTTTCGTTACTATATGAGTTTTGTTGATGCCTATTCTAGATACACTTGGATTTATTTCCTTAAAACCAAGTCTGAAGCCTATAAAACTTTCTTAACATTCAAAACTCAAGTAGAAAACCAATTTGATCTCAAAATTAAAGCCCTTCAAACTGACTGGGGAGGGGAATTCAGATCTATTGCTTCTTTTCTTCAATCTAATGGTATTGTTCATAGACTCACATGTCCTTACACATCTGAACAAAATGGAATTGTAGAAAGAAACACTACAAGAAAAATGCGTTTTAACGACGGCCATTAGCGACGGATTTCAGGCAATAGTGCGTCGTTAACAGATATTGACGACGACAAGGCCTGACGTTATTTTTGCCATCGTTAGACGAATATAACGAAGGAATGCCTCGTTCGTTAACGAGGGAAAACTATTACATCGCTGTGTTTCGTTGACTAGAATTAAACGATGGTATTCGTCGTTAACATAGTCAAAGACACAAGTTGACCTTAACGACTCAATAAGTCGTTATAGAAGTCAAAGTCATGTTTCACTATAACAATCGAATACGTCGTTAATAGTCAAAGCCTCATGTTGACGTTAACGACTCATTGCGTCGTTATGTTAGTCAAAGTCATTTTCACTATAACGATAGAATACGTCGGCATTTAAGTCATTGTTTTGTTTGACATTAACGACGGAATGAGTCGGTAAATTTTTTTTAAAATTTAACTAGGGTTTAAGATTTTAATTACAAAATATTGTGATTTGAAAATTAAATTTAATTACAAAATAAAAATTAAATTAAATTTAAGAAAAAATAATATTAGATAAATAATAGTAAAAATCCCAAAATAATACAAAATAATGTTTTTTTCCTAAATCCTAATCGAGATGAGGATCAGATGGAGGATCGGGAGGAGGGAAACAAAAAACGGAAGTTGAAGAACCCTCGCCGCGCATCTGCGCCATGAACATGTCCATCATTGCCTTCATCGACCTCTCGAACTCGAGCCTGGACCGCTCGGACTCATCGTTGCGGGGGAATGTTTCGCGCCATCCCATACGACGCACTGCATCGTTCCCTAATAAGGCAGGAATTTCTGGCGCCATTTTTAGCGACGATAACCATTGTTAATACCGAATTATTTTTTCCATTAAATATATTCGATTATTTAGGCGACGGATTGCATCGCTGAAAGTCAACTCTTCACGAGAGCGATTCATTCCGTCGTTAACTTGGGACGCAATATCTTTCCGTCGCTATTACGGCAGTTTCTTGTAGTGAAAGCAGTTGAGATAGGTTTAACACTATTATCTCAAGCTTCTCTACCTCTAGTTTTTTGGGATGATGCTTTTGCTACTGCTACTTTTCTTGTAAACAAGTTAACTTCAACAGTTCTTCAAGGTACTTCTCCTTATTCTAAACTTTTTAATACTATATCTGATTACTCTATATTACGTGTCTTTGGTTGTGCTTGTTATCCACATCTTAGGCAGTACAATAGTCATAAACTAGAGTACAGATCAAAACAATGCCTATTTTTAGGATATAGTTTCCAACATAGAGGTTATAAATGCCTAGCCTCAAATGGAAAAGTCTTCATTTCCAGACATGTGAAGTTTAATGAAAATGTTTTTCCTTATCAAACTCTTTTTCCTTCACCACTTCCAGCAATTTCTCATACATTTGTTGGTCAAATTCCTATTCTTCAGCCTCCTCTTGAACAATTTCAGTCTCCTATAGTTCAAAATAACCCACCCTCACAAGACACTTTACAATCTCCCTTGTCCAATCCTATGAGTAATGAATTCCCAGTTGATATTCCATAAAATGTTCCTTCTATTCCTCAATCTGAATTCAATTCTGAATCTGTTTCTTCAACTGTTTCATTACCACATGACTCTACTCCCTTAAATACTCATTCCATGGTTACTAGATTGAAGGATGGGATAAGAAAGCCAAAGGCATTTTTAATGACTGATTACAGAAAAGAGGAACCAAAATCAGCAACAGAAGCTCTTAAATTTCCTCATTGGAAAGAAGCTATGCAACAGGAATATGATGCCTTAATGAAAAATAACACTTGGACTCTTACTAACCTACCTCCAAACAAGAAGATAGTAGGTTGTAAGTGGGTGTTCAAAATTAAACGACATTCAGATGGATCTGTGGCTAGATACAAAGCACGCTTAGTTGCTAAAGGTTTCCATCAAGTTGCTGATATTGACTATACTGAGACTTTCAGTCCAGTAATCAAACCAACCACCATACGGGTACTACTTACTTGCTCTAGCTAAGAATTGGCAATTGAGACAGTTAGATATAAACAATGCTTTTCTACATGGCTTGCTACAAGAAGAGGTTCTCATGGAACAACCACAGGGTTTTTTCAAGACAGCTTCTAAGGGTACCCTAGAATGTAAATTTCAGAAAGCTTTATATGGCCTAAAACAAGCTCCAAGAGCTTGGTTTGAACGACTCAGTTCATTTCTATTTGCTAATGGTTTTCATAGTTCAAAGGCAGATCAGTCCCTCTTTATTAAGTTCACTACCAGTTACTCTATATACATATTAGTATATGTGGATGACATAATTGTCACAGGAAGCTCACCTCAAGCAATTTCAAAATTGATTACTGATTTGAATGCAAGATTTGCTTTAAAAGATCTGGGTAGTCTCAGCTACTTTCTTGGTATTGAGGTCTCATACTCTTCAACTGGTGATATGGTGCTTTCTCAAACAAAATATTTCAAGGATTTATTGAGTAGAGCAAAGATGACAGAGGCAAATCATATTTCTACTCCAATGATCAGTGGTAGTGTTCCTTCAGCAAGAAATGGAGAAGCAATGGAAGATCCTTTTCAATACAGATCTATTGTTGGAGCTTTTACAATACGCTACTATAACACGTCCAGATCTAGCATATTCAGTCAATAAACTCTGTCAATTTATGCATTCTCCAACAATTAATCACTGGCAAGCTGTCAAAAGAGTTTTGAGATATATAAAAGGAACAATTAATCATGGTTTAGTACTTTCCCGACCAAGAAATTTCTGTCTTCAGGCTTTTGCTGATGCGGATTGGGCATCTGACCCCGATGATCGAAAATCAACCTCTGGGTTTTGCTTATTTTTGGATAATAATCTAATTTCTTGGCATTCTCGAAAGCAACATATTGTTTCTCGTTCAAGTACAGAGGCAGAGTACAGAAGCATTGCGAATGCATCAGCTGAGCTTGTCTGGCTTCAATCTTTGTTTCAGGAATTACGGATTTCATTATCAAAAGCTCCGATCTTGTGGTGCGACAACCTCAGTGCTGTTCATTTGAGTGCAAATCCGGTGTTACATTCACGAACGAAACATGTTGAACTCGATATATACTTTGTTCGTGACTTGGTTCTTCAAAAGAAACTCAATGTTCTTCATCTCCCATCTCAACATAAAGTTGCAGACGTCTTCACCAGACCCTTATCAGCTTCTTCTTTCACAAAATGGAGAAATAGATTGCATGTGCTAGACAAAGCTGCCCTGGGGTTTGAAGGGGGATATCAAGACAGCTCACTAACAATAATTCTATTTCAGACACCTCACCTCAATTAGTCTGAATTGAATGTTTGTAATCTGTTAAAGAATTGTTAGAGAGTTGTTAAATGTTGTTAGCTGTATTGTTAGCTTAACCAAACCATGGTTAAAGAATGTAATATGTCTATAAATAGTCCTCTATTACTAGATTCACGATTAATGAAGAAAACCCATTTTGAAATCATCAATTCTGTTTTCTCACATTTTTTAATATGAAAATTAATAACAATGAGTATAAAATGGATATACGTAGAAATTAATTAATTCATAATTCTTCCATCTGTGGATTAAAATCATGGATCCGACTCTAAACTTTAAATGACGTTTGAATTTGTTAGGGTACAACGCAGTGACGGATCCAGGATTTAAGTTCAGAGGGGGCACACAGTAGAATTGCAACTTATAAAAATCGTCAAATCGATAGAAATTGAATCAAAAAATGACTAAAACTTATAGAAATAATACCTTAAACCGCCTATGTGTTCAAAACTGATTCAACACATAGGCAGTTCATTTTCAAATTGCAAATTTTTTTCTTTTTAATATGTTTATTGTCGATTTTGTTTAAAACTGTCACAAACTGAACTAAAAACACCACCTAACACGAAATACATGTAAATATATAATAATTTATTATAATATTAATAACTACAAATATAAAATCTATATATTCATCATTGGTATTTAATTTGGTGAAAATTAAGTCAAGTAAATTTTAAAATATTTAGTTTTTTAGGTTAAAAATCACTGAAATTTTTATTGGAAATGATATTAATGATATGTTAAAATTAAAAATTAAAAATAAAATGATTTTGATTTTGAAAATAGATTTAGTAAATATATTGAACTTTTTTATTTATATGAAATTAAAACATAAAAAATACATAATTTAAAAAAAAAAAAATATATATATATATATATAATAAATGGATAAAGAATGGCATAACTAAAAACAATAAGAAATAATTGTAAGAAAAGCTTGCTGTGAGAGTCGAACTTGGAAAGCATTATATGGATAGAATACCCTCTGGCCAACGAACCAACGTGAAGATTTTAGTGGCATAATATCTTTTTATTATATTTGATTACAAATTTAGGGCACATTTATTTTTATTTTTAATTCATATATATATATATATATTTTTAATTCATCTACAAATCGAGGGGGGCATGTCCTACTGTAGATCCGTCCATGGTACAACGGGCCACCACACCTTCACATTGGTATGATATTGTCCACTTTGAGCTAAAGTCCGCATGACTTTACTTTTGGTTTCACCCAAAAGACCTCATGTGCCCTTCCCCTTATACACTCATGATCATCCCCTTTCCTTAATTAATGTGGGATTTTGTTCGTATCCCAACAATCCTTCCCCTTAAACCACCTACCAAACATAGGTTATCTTAACCCCAGGCTTACATAACCCATACCCCATACACATCCAAACATAGACTATCTAAACCCAGGCTTCCCCACCCCACCCCACCCCACCCCTCACTCCAAACACCCCCTAAGAATTTTTTTTCTTTTATTTAATATTTTTCTTAAAATTTACCTCGCTTAGGATGAATAGGGAAATTTCATTGGGTAGCAGAATTTTCTGCAATATTTATAAATATAGCATTTTTAAAAAGTATTTGCAAATATAACATTTTTTTTAAAACCCCATTCATGTGTATCAGAGAAATCAGTGATAACTTATAAGATAATCAGTGATTCATGCACAAAATATCAGGATATCAGTAAAATCAGTGATATCACTGATTACTCATGCAAAACTAATGTTAATTTTGTAATATTTTAGGTGCGAATTTGAGTTTTTTGCTATTTTTGCAAATAAATTGTTTTACTGCTATTTTAATAAATATTGGACCTAATTTTGCTAGTTTTGCAAGAGCGCCGATGAATAATATGCTTCTATTTTTTTTTTTTATAATCACAGTAAAATGTCACAATTGTGAAGATTTAGTATGATAAATAATTCATCATCACTAGTTAGGAGAAACTCCACCAAACTTATTTACATGTCATAATATTCTTGGATTTTATTCATATATTTAATACATATAGTCCAATTTAATAAAATATGTAGGTCCCATTAATTAGGAGTGTTCAAAAACCCAATAACCAACCTAATCAACCCATCCCCTATGGTTTGGGTTGAGTTAAAACTTATTTTTGGGTTGGATTGGATTGAGTTGGTTCGGGGTTATCTTAAAATTAGTTTGGGTTGAACCGAACTAGCCCGACTTTATTAATTTAAAACACCATTCATTTATTTGTAATCTAAATACTCTTGTCTTTGTGAATTCCATATATGCTAATGACCCTTTGAAATAATTAAAGTGAAGTACCTTTTTTTATTAAATAAAGTGTAATGTTGAGCAATTATTTTTAATTTAATACATAAAAGTAGGTAAGTAGATCCTTAAATTACTATTATTTCACCTTTTTACTTTATAAAATTTTAACGTTAGTAACCCGAATAACCTGAACCAACCTAACCCAACTCAAATTTAAAGGGTTAGGTTGGGTTGGGTTCAATACATGATAAGTGCTATTTGGATTGTACTAATTTGCAACCCGAATCAACCCAACTCACGAACACTCCTACCATTAATAACTAGTATCCAATAGAATTTTGACATGTAAGCAAATTTAGAAATGTTCTTCCTAACTAGTAAGGAGAGAAGTATTACCGTTGAGTATTATTCTTTTTAGAATTTTTCACAGTGTAAGAAAATCCTAAAATTAAATTTTATAAATATCAAGTAATTTAAAATATAAATATAATTTTGATTGGGACTGAGAGTGGCGTTTTAATGGCTTCCATTACTGATTATGAAAACCCTAACGCCGATATTATCATAAAACCCCCATAGAAAGCTCAGACGTTTCAAGATTGAAGTTATTAATTTTTTTTTTTTTTTTATAAAAAAAGTACTGTAATGGAAGGCTGGTGATTAATGGAGAAGATCTATTACTTTACTTCCAGTACGAACAAGTCTATCTCAAAGCCATTACTTCATCTTCTTCGCTCTTTCTTCACCGCCGCCAATGCCATTGCCGTCCGATGAGAGAGAGACAAGTTTGAGAGAGAGAGTCCCATTGGCTCTGCAGCTTTTAAAGAACAGCTGTTTCGAATCTTCTACCTCAATCACCAGCCTTCCATTGCTGTACTTTTTGACTAACTTCAATCTTGGAACGATTAATGGGGGAATGTTGCCGGAAAGTTCGTTTTTCGACGGAGTTTTAGAAGGCGGTTTCTCGATAATGACGACGTTAGGGTTTACATAATCAGCCATGAAAACGCCACTTTCTGAACCAATCAAATCTCCAAGAATATCAATAGCTTTCATGTTTAGATCAGCCATAGAGAAATAAAAATAAAACCCTAGACTAGATTTTGAGGAAAGAAAATTAAACAGAGAGTGAAAGAATGAATGAGGAATTAATATTTCTTTTGATATTTACTTTCCTTTATTTATATTCATAACGAACCCTTACTTTTCTTAAACCCCACCACTTACCATAATTTTTCTATTTTATTTTCTTTTAACATAATTTTACGTTTACCTCTTTGAATTTGTAAGGTATGTTTTTTTTATTTTTGTGTAATAACAAAATAATAGTTTTTAAGACTATTTAACGAAGGGATATTTGTTAATATGAGTACACCTCAATCGGTTAGATATGTAGTCCCTTTCTAGGTTTGAGTTCTCCCTCCTCGTGATTTGTCTGATTTATTAATCACATATTTATATACTTTGAAATTAAGTAATTCCCTGATTTCATTATTAAGTCTAGAATTTTTTTATTTCTTTTAAAAGTATCATTGATTGTCTAAACAAAATCATATAACAATAGTAATAATTTTTTTTTGGTTTCTAATGCTTAAAGTATTCAGTATGTAAACCAATTATTCATTCAACCATAGCATCTTTTAAGTAATAATTTTATTTGTTTACAATTCTCTAACCTAATTTGTACTATTTGCAAATGTTATAGAAGTTGTGCTAAACATAAAACTAACCTATACTACCAAAAGTCGAAGTCCAAAAGAAATTTTGATAAAGAAACGGGAAATTGTTCTTTAGATGGGAGGTAAAAAGTCTTAATATTTTAGACAATTATTTAAGTTAACTTTCAAAAAAACCATTATTTTTTAGTGCAAACAACATGAAAGTGACAATTTGGGAAGATTTTGACTGAGAATGAAGGAAAGATTTTAGAACAAAATATCATAGAATGTCAGATAATTATCATCTCCAATGCAGGATAAAGAGTACTTCCTTTTGGTAAGGTTGGATAGAAATGGAGAACAAGAAAGAGCACAACAAAAGATTATTGTAAAAAAGGTGTGCAAAGCTTAGTTCAGTAGCTGAAAAAAGAGGATCGATGAAGAATGACAGAACAAAAGAAAGCAAGAGCAAATATATAGTTGCTTAGTTTAGATTATGTTACATGTTTACAAGAATTTTGTGTCTTTAAATATTTATGTATTTTGGATATTTGTTTTATTTGCATTTGGATTTAATTTCAATAACGTTCCATGTTATTAATTATTGAAATATTGTTTTCTTTTATATGTTTATTATCTGATCATTCAACTTAATATAACATAATGAAATAAAATGCTAAAAAAAACTAAACACTCAAAATATAAAACTTAAAAATCTAGAATTTAACAAAAACAATATTCATATTATAATACAACTTTTAAATCCAATATTAAATAACAAGTATCGATCCTACCACTAAATTTTTTTAAACTAAATAATATTTCATTTAGTTAAAATCAATTGTACCGAATACTTGCATGAAACAAAAAAAGAGTAGAAAAATAGAATATAAACCAAAAGTAAAAAAAAAAACAATGATACTATAAATGGAATACACGGTCTTATAAAAATAAATTAGCTTCTCAATTTTATAAAAAAGGAAAAATAAATTATTTTTTTTGAAAAGAGGCCTTCAATAATTAGCAGTCAGAACTCCATAAAAAATTAATCATTAAAATACATTTAAAAAATATGGTTTATTGATCACATTAAAATACATTAATATCTAGATATAATAAGAACAGCTACAATAGGAGGCAGTAATCAGATTATAATGTTATCCAGTACATAATAGTAAAAATAAAAAACAATGAGATTATAATTTTCACATATAAAATGAAAAATAAACGTGAACCATTATATAAATCATTTCAAATAATGTAATATAATATTAAAGTACACTTTTTAATTTAGTAATAATATTATATATAGAATGAAATAACAAACTTGAAACTTTTTCTAAACAAGCTAAGATCATGTAATTCATTATTAAAGTACATATTTAAATGAATTAAAATCTACTACCACCCATATTCTTTACCCATACAAAATTTCAACAACAAAAACAAATTATTTAAAGTCAAAACATTGAATGAATGTATTGTAAACTAGACAATCTAACAGTTTTGAAAGATAGTTCTTTTTTTTTTTTTTTAATAATTGAAAGATAAAAAAGTATACTTTAATAATGAATTACATGATTTTAGATCATTTGTAAAAGGTTCAAGTTTTCTTTTACTAATGTACTTCAAAAGACTAAAAAAAGTGGATAACATTGAAAATAAAAAATAAAATATAGCACACAAAATATAACTTCTATAATGTATTCACGTGCAATGCACGTGATAAAAGTCTTAAAATTTTTATTTATTAGTAGTAAATGCACCATTTAATATAAAACTAGCTAAGGATGTTTTATAAAATTTCTTCCTTATTTCTATTATTTGTTATTTATACTGATATTTTCAGGGGCAAATATCAGAATAGCCACTTTTGGGGTGAGTTTTCACCAAAAAGACATTTTGTGTTAAAAACTAATAAAAACAGCTATTTTGGTACTGTTCATCCTCATTTTGCCCCTCTCGTATACTGTGTATAATCTGACATGTCTGACATTTATGATTTTTCCTTTCCCAATGCAGAAAAAAAAATCAGTTTTATTATTTTCTCGTTCTTTTTATTTTATAAAATTTGAAATTATTTTCTCTCTCATTTATTATCTCTCTTTCATTTTTTTATTTCCAATATTAATTTATTTTCCCCTTCATTTTAATTCATCTCTTTTTTCTTTATTATTGTGTTTCAGTATAATATTTTCAGTTCTGTTGGTATATTTCGTATATTTTTATTTTTTATATTTGATTTTAATTCAATTTCATGTATTCTCTCAAATTTTTATGTAATGTTTTGTACATTTGGTATATCGTCCTCCATTTTACAATGAAATTTGAGTGAAAAAAATAAGATGTGCGTATACATGTTATTTTATCTGCAATAAAAACAAAAAGTGTTGACAAACTTTAAAATCAGTATATAAGTTACACAATACTTAATATAGACACATAACGGTACAACACACAAACCATTTGATATGGACACATAAAAACACTAAGTTTCAAAAGAGACAAGGATGTTATTGAGGCCTCATATGCATAATATACATGTCGTTTTAATAAATTTTAAAATCAATATATAATTTACAATGTATATTAATATACATGATATACTTAGGGGTGAAAGAAAAACCCCCGCCCCGACCCCGCTAAACCCGCTTTATACATGGGACAGGGGCAGGGCGGGGGCGGGGCCATGGGCAATGGCCCCGTGGGGCCCCGCCCCGCCCCGTTTAAGAGTTTTTTTAATATATATAAATACAATTATACTAAACGTAGTAAGTTGCCCACCCACGCCCAAGAGGAAGGCCCACAGCCCACCCCTTTTTATTTTTTCTTTTATTTTATTTTATTTTCTCTTTTTCTTTTCTTTTATTTTTCTCCTTTCTTTTTCGTGAATCACAACAGCCTCTCAGTCTCAAGTCTGAAATTGAATCCTTAATTGCTAATTACTCATATCGCACAGCCGCCACCGCTCACCTCTCAAACCTCTCAAGTCTCATCTTCTCCACCGCTCGCCTCTCAAGTCTCACTCTCTGTCTCGCGTCGCCGTCTCTCTAAATCTATCATTCACCGTCATCGTCACCGTCATGCCGGAAGCTCCACCGACACGCCGTCTCTCTCTCTCTCTCTCTCTTTATATATATATATATCACTCATAGTCATCGCGCCAAAACCCGGCCCCGCCCCGCCACCATAAACGAGGCGGGAGCAGGGGCGGGGGAAAACCCTTAATGGGGCGAGAGCGGGGTAAGGTTTTTCCCCTTAAATGAGGTGGGGGATAAACGGGGGACCCCGCCCCCGCCCTATTTACACCCCTAGATATACTTGATATGAAAACATAACAGTACAACTCATAAACTACTTGGTTTGGACACATAACACTGTAGTGCAAAAACAGACAGAGGATGGTTATCAGGGCTTATATGCATAATATACATGCCATCTTATCAGTACACTACGTGTACTAATCATGTCGTATAATGGTTATTAGGCATCATATACATAATATACATAATATACTCAATATGGACACATAACATTACAGCACAAAAAAAAATTGATATGGACACATAATAGTATACTGTGAACATACAATGATGACTATTAAGGACTTTTATCTATACTACTTTAAAAGGTGCTTAAATCGGAGAATTTTTCACTTCCAGATTTATCCCTACTTTCAAATCTTATTTCAAGTTTGCCATTTATAATTACCTATACATTTAATTGTTATTTCAAGTTTGCCATCTATAATTATTATTTAATTTTATTTCACTTTCATATTTGAATCAAAATAGATAAATATCATATAAAATTTCATTTTTTTCTCACTTAAAAAAATATTTCGAATTATTTATTAAAAAACATATAATATAAAAATAGTATGAAAATTTATTAAATAGTATATTATTATTTATAAAAAATCTCATTTAAAAAATATTTCGAATTATTTATTAAAAAACATATAATATAAAAATAGTATAAAAATTGATTTAATGGTAAATTATTATTTAAAATTATTTATAAAAATAGTATGAATGAGTATTTTTCAATAATTGTTAGAACATATAATATAAAAATAGTATGAAAATTGATTAAATAGTATATTATTATTCAAAATTATTTATAAAAAAATAATATAAAAATAGAATGAAGAAATATTTTCAATAATTGTTTATAACCATTTTTATTTCTCTGATTTAAAAAAAAAATCAAATTATTTATAAAAAAATGTTTTTTTTTTATAAATCTAAATATTTTATAACAAATATTTGGTGAGTACATATTTAGATGAGTAGTTTTTACCATTTTTTCACGTTATTTTAAAAAAATCATTTTTTTCTTTATGAATTAAAAAAATATATATTTCAAATTTTTTATATAAAAAAAAATAGAAAATTCGTTTTTCTTTTCAATTTAAAAAAATATTTGGAATTATTTATAAAACATATAATAAAGATTTGTTGAGTATATATTTGAATCAGTATATTCTGATTTAAAAAAAATCGAATTATATATAAAAATTTATAATAAAGATTTGATGAGTATATATATTTAATGATTAACTAAATCATTTAAATTTCATATTATCATTTATAACATATTAGATTTAAATATTTTTAATTATAGATTAAAATTAAATATAATAGATTTATTTTATTTATATTTAAAATTATTTAAATTTTATATTTGATTTTTATTATTTAAATTCACAAAAAATACTTCACCTTCAAATTATTATCATTTATAACTTACTGTGAAAAAAAAATTAGACTTGAATTTTTTTTATAAACAAATTATAATTTGATTATATAATTCAAACAATATAAATATAATCATTTAATTAGCAAAAATATCAGCAGTATTTTTGCTAATAGGAAAGAAATTTTAATGAAATTTTTTATTTTGTCAAAATATTGAAAGGAAAATAAAAATAAAAAGCTAATCTTTGTGATATTGCTGAGATTTAATCTTATATAGATATTGTTATACTCTTTTCAACCCTATAAATCATCCAAAATTTTATTTTTATTTGTCTAGATATCAAGCTTAACCAAATTTTTGTCATTCAAACGTTTCATATTTGATTTCATATAGCAACTTATAGATCTTTTTGGTATTCTCATCGTTTTTTGTTTATCGAACATAGATTTCCTTTTGGCATTCTCATCGTTCTTTGTTTATCGAACATAGATTTTTCTATTTCTAATCCGTTTTGATTTGTTTTATGTTTTCCACTGTTTTCACAATTGTGTTCTTTTTACTTTCATTTTATGCTTTTTGATTTTCTATGTTGCTTTTTGTTCAAATTAATTTCTATTGGTTTACTTGCACGTTTGGTTTATTTTCAGTCCATTAATCGATTTGATTTATTTATGTGCCTCTAACTCATTATTATCTGCATCTTTTTTTTTGTATTTTGCAGAACCAGGAGAAATTGTGGAGTTAATCCAAAGGATATTGTTAAATAAATGTGATTTTCAATCTCAGTGAGTACTTAATTACTTTTTTTTTTCATTTGTTGTATTTTTACTCTTTTAAAAATCAAGGTTATTGGTTTCAAGTTTTCAAAAATTATTGTATAACGGCAATTAATACGATTCCCTTATATAACCTCACAATAAAAAAATTTAGACTTTGATATTTCCTTTCTCCATATTAAATACGAATTGATAATGAATTAGAACATATTTGAATGAGTATTTTTCAAAATTTGTTTCTAACTTTTTTTTTCCAATTTAATTTAAAATTTTCTTTTTTACTTAAAAAAAATATTGTTATAGGAATTATTTAAATAAAAACAGATTTTTTAAAAAAAAATTTAAATAATTTATAATAAAGATTTAGTTAGGGCATATTTGAATGAGTTGTTTCTAATCATTATTCCCATTTATTTTAAAATTTCGTTTTTTTTTTATTTTTGATTAAAAAAATATTTTTATAGGAATTGTTTATAAAAACATATTGTTTTAAAAAAAATCTAAATAATATTAATAAAGATTTAGTGAGTACATATTTGAATGAGTATTTTAAAAAATTGTTTATAACCATTTTTTCAATTTATTTTAAAATTTCATTTTTTCATTTTGATTTAAAAGAATATTGTTAGAGGATTTATATATAAAAAAACAAATTTGTTTTTAAAAATCTAAATAATTTATAAATAGTTGAAATGGTAAAATCTAGTTCCTATTATTTTGATCATCTTATATTTTACTATTGTCTTTTAGTGGCAACCATTTTGAATGCTTCTATTTTTTTAATTTAAAAACTCAAGTTAAAAAACCTTTAACTATTCATATTTTCACTGTCAACTAATACAAATACTAGAAATTCTATAATTAAACAACAAAATAAAAAACATTAACACGTGCAATGCACGTACTTAAATGACTAGTACATAATATATGTAATATATATTTATGAAATTGACAATGAATAGGGAAAAAAATATATTTATATTGCGAATGTTATGTATATCACTACAAAAAAAAAGTCAATTTGCGACCAACTGGTCATTTCTATAGTATAATGCGACCAACATGGTGGAGGCAAAAAAGCTGGCCAGTCCTGAATTTGTGCGACTGTATAGTCACAAATATACGACCAAGAATGTTTGGTCGTAAAAAAGTCAACATTTTTAAAAACGACTAGATGGTCGCTTAAAACAGTGACCATTTGGTCGTAATTTAGGGTTTAGGGTAAGTGACCAGTTGGTCACATGAAGAAGTGACCACGTGATCGTTTTATAAGCGACCAAACGGTCACTTTTGTACTCAGAAAAAATGCGACCAGATGGTCGTTTGTTTGGGAATACAATACGACCATCTGGTCGTAATTTAAGTTGAAAAAAAGTGACCAGGTGGTCACATAAAACAGTGACCACATGGTCTTTTATAAGAGACCAAGTGGTCACTTTTGTACTCAGACAAAATGCGACCAGGATGATCGTTTATCTTAGGGTAAATGCGACCATGTGGTCGTATTTAATAAAAAAAAATTTCTTTATTTAAATTACAATAATTAGTTAATTAATTATTATTTATTTATTTATTTAATTAATTAATATTAAAATTTAATAAAAAAAAATTGGAATTAAAATAAAATATATATAAATCAAATATTCAAAAAATGTTTTATACATAAGAAAGCAGCCTAGAACTACTGCGGAGGGGTGGGGGGTGGCGGAGGAGGCGTCGATGATGAATGGCCGCCGTCTAGGGATCTGAAGTACGCAGCCAAAGATGTTGCAACCTGGGCCTTGACCCGTGCATGCATATCTTCCTCAATCGCAACGACTCGAGAAACGAAGTCGTCGCGCATAGCGTCCATGTCCGTGTGAAGCTGCTGAACCTCCGCGCGCAGCTGCTGCACAACCGGAGAAAGGCCGGAGCTAGTGCTCGCTCCGCTCCGCTGAGGTCGGGGCACATCCGCGTAAAGGCGTCGCCCGTACGAGCCGAGCCCAGGAACTGATCCATCAGGCCGAACCCCTCCAGCAGCCTCCAAGAACGCCTCTCTACGGTCTTCTTGAGTCGGTTGCGAGTCTGGTGTGAGCAACCGCTGACTCAACGACTCCGTGAAACGTTCCTAAACATTTAAAATTAAAAAAATAAAATAGCTAATATATAAGTTAGGAAAAATTTTAAAGAAAAAATAATAATTGAAAAAATTATTAAATACCTGAACTGCTTTCTTCTTATCGTCGACGAACGTCCCGTCCTTCTTCATGTGAAGAACGCGGTGCAGCTCATTGGGCGGGACAGGGCGACCGTACTTCGCTTCCTAAAAATATTAGAGAGATTGAAGAAGAAAAAATAATAAATTAATAATTAATTGAAAAAAGAAAACAAGAAAAAGTACGTAAAAAAACAAAAAAAAACTTACCAATCGACGATGGTGCTCGTCGTGGGTCCGGGCCCCAGTTGTGTGTTTGGTGGGATTCTTCGCGCGGTTGACCTTATTCCTCCTTGACACTACCATGCCCTCGGGAGTGCTCAAGCTCGCGACAAGCCGAGCGTGGTCCTCCTGGCTCATCCACACGGGGCGGTTTGCTGCTTGCTTTCTGCGCGCCCGGTACATGAGGTCCTTGAATCGATCCCGGACGTGAGTGTCCCATAGGGGGAACAATCTACCGTCCGTGATATCGGGATCGATAACAAGAAACTTGCCCTGAAAAAATTGAAATAAAAAATTGTTAAAGTAATAAAGTAATAAATTTATTTCTATAAATTTGAAAATTAATTAATTATAAAAATAAATGATGTTTTTTACCTTCCAATTATCGTACATCCGACATTTCTCTGTCGTCGAAATCTTCTACCAGCGAAGGTCGCTGGGTAGAGGCATGCTCTGAAGGACCTCGCGAAACCGTTTTGAAACGGTTGTATGCGGCTGTACTCTATAAAAACATAAAAATATTGTGATATTAGAAACAATTAGTTAACAGAAAAAAAAAACACTTTTAAAAATATTTAAAGATTTAAAAATTAAGTAATTAAAACAATAAAGAAAATTACTTACGTATCCCCTTCAATCCGAAGGGTAGAGTCTGCGGCCCAAAGAGGCTGCGTGGCTGAAGTGGAGGGTCCCGCTGGATCTGACCCTGATGCAGACGACCCTGATACTCCCCCGGGAGTCGTGGCCTGGGAGTCCTGCGACAATCGTGGTGTCGCAGGCTGGGTCTCAGGGACTGCATCATCAAGCGTGGCAGCAAGTCCCGGCTCGTAACCGAAGAAGATGATGTCCAACTCCTCTGTAGTCAGGTCCGCATCAGGGGCAGCGGCAATAGGCGGATGCGGAGTCGCCTCGTCAATCGCGTCGTCAGGCTCGTCTGACTGGGGAGGACGTCGTCTGCCCGTCATAATCCTACAACTAAACTAAACTAATTTAATACTAATTACGTAATTAAAATATTGAATTAAATTAAATTAATTAATTAATGAAATAATCTAAATTAAATTGATTAAATAATGTAAATAAAACTAACATAAATTAATTAACTAATTTAAAATAAACTAATTAATTAATTTGAATTAAAGTAAATTAAAATTAGATTAAATGAACTAAAATGAAGTAATTAAAGTAAACTAAGTAGTGAAGAATTAAACTAAAATTAATTAAATTAAAGTAAATTAAGTAATGAAGAATTAAACTAAATTAGATTAATTGAACTAAAATTAATTAAATTAAACTAACATTAATTAATAAAAACTAAAATAAACTAAACTAATTAATTAAATTAAAGTAATCTAAAATTAGCTTAAGTGAACTAAGTAATTAATTAAAGTAAACTAAGTAATGAAGATTTCAACTATTAGATTAAATTAAACTAAAATTAATTAAATTGAACTAACATTAATTAATAAAAACTAAACTTAACTAAACAAATTAATTAAATTAAACTAAATTAAAATTAGATTAATTGAACTTAAATTAATTAATTAATTAAAGTAAACGAAATTAGATTAATTAACCTTAAGTAAACTAAGTACTTAATTAAACTAAAATTAATGAAATTAACAACATTAAACTAAACTAATTAATTAATTAAAGTAAACTAAAATTAGATGAATTAAACTAAAGTAAACTAAGTAATTAATTACACTAAATTAGATTCATTAAACTACAATTAATGAAATTAACAAAATTAAACTAAACTAATTAATTAAAACTAAGTAAACTAAATTTAAAGTTAAACTAAAACTAACTAAAAAATAAAACTAAAACTAACTTAAAACTTAAAATCTATACGAAAACTAACCTCGTAATAGAAACCGGGATTGGAGGTTTAGAGTAGGAACGAGGAATGGGAACGGGGAAAAAATAACGGGGAACGGAACGGGGGAAAGAGAGAAAAGAAAGAAAAAAGAGAAAGAAAAAGAGAAAGAAAAGGAAAAAGAAACGGGGAAAGGAAACTGATCAGAATTTAAATCAGATTTTGCGACCAAATGGTCGCAAATATGTAATCATGACCAGAAACGAAAGGTCGCGCATGCTGGGGAAATTACGACCACCTGGTCGCATTTTTACAAATATTTGCGACCACCTGGTAGCATTTATTGAAAAAGCGACCATCTGGTCGCCACTTTGCCATTATCCAGAACAGCTGTCATATCACGCGTCTTATCAAATATTGCGACCAGATGGTAGCAATAGCGAAATTCACCGCCAAAAATTGCGACCAAAAGGTCGTAATATTTAAATTCACCGCCATAAATTTCATGAAAATTTAAATTTACCGCTCAGATTTGCGACCAGATGGTCGTAATTTAACTTATATTTTTTGAAAAATATAATTCTACTTTTCCACAAATGCAACCAACTGGTCGCCTTTCCCTTCTAAATTACTACTAGGTCACCTTTTGTGTTAAATTGCGACCACATGGTCGCAAATATTAATATATATATATATATATATATCATTCATTAAAGAAATAGTTTTAATAAACACATACACAGTGAATAATAAAGTTACGAAATGTCTCATTCATCATCCTCGGTTTCTTCGATCGTCGCTTCTTCTTCTTCTTCTTCTTCTTCTTCTATTTCTTCGTCGGATTCATCGTCTCAAAGATATCCGTCACATAAAGTCTTCTTCTTCTTCTTCTTCTTCTGTTTCTTCATCGGATTCATCGTCTCGAATAAATTCAGCATCAATGTCACGTGCGTGAAAAGTGGAAGCATTTGTATCATCATCATGCAATGTTATCGTTCCATCGTTCAAAGGATGAACAATACTTGCATTCTGACCATTGTCGATTGCACGACATCTTATCTCATCTTCTTGAAAAGCAACAGCTCCCTCTGCACCATCGTCTTTCTCGAACAAGTTTTCTTCTACCTGGTGTGGTTTAACTTTACAAACAACTAACCAATCTGTCAGATCTCGTCTATTAATCGGATAGTTTAGGTAACAATTATTTAAATACTTCCATGTCGCAGCGACATCATAATACCTTCATCCTGTGAATGCTCGTGATGCCATCTCATGTGCGAGGCTGTCACATCTGATGCATACAGCCGTTGCAGACGTGGGGTTAGCAGTAAATAGAACATGCTGGCGTACGGAATAAGGTTGCGTTTCCCTTGTTTATATCTTGGAAGAAAATAGAATTTACAGTGATCCAGGTCCTCATCCACATCCCAGTAAATCATGCATCTGTTCCGACACGAATCTATTTTCTCCACGGGTAAGCCAAGTCCCTCCACTAGCTTTTTCGTGTCGTACAAACTGTTGGGCATAATATTTTCTTCTGGAGCTCATAGACGAAACCACGATGCAATCGAATCAAATCCTCTAGCAGGTATGTTGTACTGCGCCTTTATATTTAAAAGTTCTGTAGCAGCAGCAAGTTGACTTACCTGACACCCATCCTACAATGGTCGGCTGGCTGTCTCTAGCATCTCGTGCATCTTACGTGCTTCCGGATTCATTTCCTCTTCAATAACCCGTTCATCTTCGTCTACGTTTAAACTTTCACGGAAATTTTCATTGCCCCCGTACCTCGCACCATCAAGTATCATTTACTGCATCTGACTATACTGTTGTTCATCATTCCGTTCTTCGGCAACAACCTCTACATTCAAGCTGCTACCTTCGTATCGTCTCGATTCATGTAATGTAGCGTCGAACATTTCCTGTGTTTCCCCCTGAAACACCCAATGGTAATAATTCTGCACAAATCCCCGACTATAAAGATGAACCTTCAAATCTGTAACCGGTATGATTTTCCTATTGTCGCATTTCCTACACGAGCAACGTAGCTTTCCATCATACTTTTCATAATAGATAGTTGTCATGCAAAACTCAACAAACTGTTCAACCCCGGCCACGAACTCATCGTTCAAATACCCGTCTATCAAACGAACATACATCCACTCTCTCATTTTCTTTTTTCTTAATGCTAACAAACAATGGGAGGAGGGGATTTTATAATGGACTCCTCTGGTCATTTACGACCAGATGGTAGTATTTTTGCTACCAACAAGTCACAGCATTTACGACCACATGGTCACTTATTTTGGTGACCACTTGGTAGCTTTTCTCCCACCAAATTGTTTATTTACCACTGGTCACTTAAAATCACAATATTTGCGACCATCTGGTCACTAACAATGTAACCACATGGTAGCTTCCTTCCCGCCAAATGTTTAAGCTACCACTGGTCACTAAAGGTCACCAAAATTGCGACCATATGGTCACTTTGAATTGTGACCACTTGGTAGCTTTTCTCTCGTAAAATTTACGCGCCTTTTTTTGCTACTAAATGATATCTCCTGTCATATAATTGCGACCAAATGGTCGTCATTTTCAAGTGACCATATGGTCACTTTCTTCCCGCCAAAAATTCGTGCCATTTTTTATGACTAATTTTTTGCTTGGTCGCAATTTGGTGGCAAAAAAGTGACCATATGGTCGTTTTAAGTCAAACTTCACATTTACTACCAGAGTGGTCACCAAAAATACTACCCAATGCTTTGGTCGCAAATTTCTGGTCGCAATTTAACAGTTTTTTTGTAGTGTATTACGTGTATTACATAATTTATTTCTAGCAAGACAGACATAACATATATTATGTATATTACAGTACACTTCAACAAATTTTACATATATTACAATAACTATCTAAGAACGAAAAAATCTAGAAAATGATGAAAACATGAGAAAAATTTCAGAAAAAATCAAGAAAAATGGAGTATATGATTTCAACAATAAAAAGAAACAAACCTTTTATTAGTTCCATGCTATTTAAGCTTCAAGATTTGTGCCGAATCTAAGGGTATATGAAGAAAAAAAAGAGAAAAAAACACCAATTTTTTTGCCAGATCTATGCTTTTCTTGCTTTGGACCTTGAAGAAAAAACATAGATCTGAGTTATTGAGGACAAAAATGGATGTAAATGAAAAAAGGGTCCGGTTTTCTTTCAATATAAAATTGAAAAATGGTGAAAAAATGTGAAAATGGAGAAACAAAATAGATGAAAAGAAAGAGAGTGGGTATAATCACAAAATCTTAAAAATTGTGGGTTTTGTAAAATAAGAAATGAAGGAAAGAGGGATAAAAATGGTGGAATGGGAAGAGAGAAATGAAAATGGTGGATGGAAAAGAAATAAAAATAAAATAAAAAAGAGTTAGAGAGAGTGGGAGGGAAATCTGAAATGATTTAAAATAAAAAGAGGGAAAGAGAGAGAAGTTGATTTGATGGGGTGATTTGATGGCTGGGGTGATGTAACGTCCCGTGTTTCCGGTAAGTTGTAACAAAATAAATATTATTTCTTTCTTAATATTTATTTGGGTCTTGATAAGAAGATATGACTAATATTTAATTTTCTTATTTCAGGAATTAAATATTAAAAACTTATCATTTATTGGATAGAAGGGAAATAAAATAAAATAATTTTTTTTATTAAAAAATGGGAGGGGGGGGGGGGTGTGAAACTAAAGGAAGGAAGGGAAGTGGAAATCTCTTTTCTCTTTTTCACGTGAAACGCAAACACTGAGATAGAAAAGGTAGGGTTTGTATTTTTCTCTCTTTTCTTCTCCTTTTGGATCACCATCTCTTTCCCCCTCTTCTACCATTGTTGATCAAATTCCTTTTCCTCCATCCTTGTGTTAGGTTGTAGATTGTAGTGGTGGCATTGAAGGAATTGTTAGAATCCTTGGAAGAAGGTTCTTCGAGTTTTGAGAAGAGGTAAATTGAGTTTCTCTTTAAATTTTATATTTGAATTCGATTTTTGTTTTAATTGAAAACCACGTTTCCTTAAATCCTTTACTTTTCTCTTCATGGTTGAAACCTTTCCTTTGGTATTTCTTCAAACCCTAAAAGCCCTAAACTTACCTCTTCTTGGAAAAACCTTTTACCAATGAATTTTACCACCAAACAACACGCAATGAAACATCATGAGCCGCCGTGCCGCTAGCAGCGGCAGCAACAACTATAAAAGCTGCTTGTTGTCGTGGTAAGGGCAACCCCATTTGGGGATGTTCTTGCCTGATTGTGACCTGTAACGTCGTGCGTTGTTCGTAGTATTTTTCATCTATATTTTTAGGGGTTTTAGGATAGATTTTTAAGAATTTTAAGCGCCATTTCAGGTTCTTAAAGTACTCAAGTCAGAAAGTTGTAAAGTGTGGAAAAAGCTAGTTGAAAGGTGAGTAGAATTGTGTTAAAAACTAAATTGTATCATGTTTGTTTTTCTTTTTCTTTATAAGAATTAATCTCTGATTTTGGGCATGAAATTGGATGTTTATATGCATGTTAAAGAGGTTTAGGGGTTGAATGTATAATTTAAGAAATTGGAATAAAAGTATGTCGAAAACTTGGAATTAAAGAATGTAAATTTTGACTATCGATATCAATTTTTGGCGAAATTGAATTCATGAGTTTCCATGACTTTATTTGGGTGTTTAAGTATGTTTATGAATAGTTTATGTTGGATAAACCTTGCTGATCGTGTTTATCATGGTTTAATGTTTAGTGCCCACTAAGTCGATTAATTTTAGCCTAGGTGGTTAGTTATTCTTTAATTGAACTCTGAATCGACTGTGGAGTATTCTTAGATGTTTAGGGGCGTTTTTGGGAGTGTTATTAAGCCGTTATGCCGCTGAATTTTAGTTAGAAAAGTGTCATATTTTGAAGGACCGAAAAAGGAGTGAAACTACACTAGTCTAGACTGTGGAGTATTCTTGGATGTTGGTGTATCATATTACTTTAAAATACCTTGGGTAATATGGTGGTAGGTTCGCATTAAGCAAGACATTACTTAATGAAGAATATGCCGTGAGGGGGATTATTTAGTTGTGCATTACTTAAATAACACTTAACGGGGAGGGTTCATTCCATTGGTACAAATGGGAAAGAATATTTCTCGTAAGCATTTAAATTGTGAAAAAGAGTGTTTAAATTCCTTATCGAGAGTAGTCTTTCTTTGTTTGCAGACAAAGAATAGATTAGAGGTATTGATTGAAAGTTTTATCGAAAAGTTTTAAATTGAGAAAAGAGTGTTTAAAACTGTTTCGATTTGGTTATCTCTTTAATTTCCGGATTAAGAGAAGTATTGGAATGTTATGATTAATTCCGTGTGATTTGGTGTGAGATAATATTTGAAAGTCGGTGAGGCCGATTATGGACTTAAAGTTTTAGAAAACCTCTCATGACATTATTTTATTCTTAACATTTTTCTACTCATTCGGCGTAGCCTCATGATGCTACATTTCATTTTTTTTCAGGTAAAGGAAAGAAAAAGGTTGGTGGCTGATGATGTTCGAGGCGGGTGGTCCGGTTGGCATGGATTTGCTCGCTGGCGAATTTATTTTCTTCTTGTTATGTTTTGGGGAAACTTGTGTTAAGTTTCATGTTTTGATTTATTTGAACTATATGAAATTGTTGAATTTCTGTTTGAGTATTTTTATAGACAATGGTTGAGATTGTCTTGAATTTTAATGATTTATTGTTTTAAAATAAAACCTGTCGGTTGTGGACGTTTATTTGGTTTGATTTTAATGAGAAGAACTTTGATTTTTTATTTAAATGCTTCCGCTAATTTCTTTATATTATGAATTTCATGTTTTTGGGAATTTTTCGGGTTGTTACAAGGTGATTTGGTAATTTCCCCCAAAATATTACACTATTAAAAAATGACTATTTATAAAAAAGAGGAAATTTTATGTGGCTATTCTAATTTTTATCCCTATTTTTTTATATCTAATAAATAAATAAAATTTATACAAAATAGAGTTTAAGTTCATTTTTGAAATTTCATAATTCTATTTTTTAATTTAAAAATAATTTTCGATGAGTATAAAATTGATACAAATAGAGATTATATATATATATATATATCGACCCTCCAAAATTAAAATCATGGATATGTCACAAACTTCAAATGACATTTGATTTAGAAATGCCTTTGTTGGTGAAATATTTCATAAGCGTATATCAATTTTGTAAGAGCTCCTGCCCAACAAGACTTGGTTAGGTCCTTGTGTAGATACCTTTTGTCTGGCTCAATTTCGTTAAGAAAAACTTGATTTAATTGAAATTATGTTTGGTTTAAAAGAAAAATTGATTTTTTATTTTAGAATTAAATTTTAGTGAAGTTTTCCTGATTTCGGAAAAGAAATTGTTATTTTGAATTGTTTTATTGTTTGTTTTTTTTTAAAAAAAAAATAGGATTTAAATAAAATTTAATAATAAATATTATATTTAAATTAGGCACAGATTAGGCTAAAGTATTTGAAAGTTTTGGGTTTTGATTTGATATGGGAACAGATTTTGGAAATGAATAATTTAAATATGAAATTTGGGCTCAATTTGAGAGGAAAATCTTTGAAAATCTTTGGATCTGTTTTGAAGGGAATTAATTTTTGCGATATTCTGTTTTATTTTAAAAATATTTTCCTTATTTCATTATTTCCGTTGGTCCATAAATAGAGCCCCATTCTTTTTAATTTCCCTATTCAATCTCTCTTTCACCTTTTTTTTTCCTTTCTGAAGTCATCATCTTCCTCTTCCCTTCTCATATTTTCTAAACCACACCAAACAATATGTGAGTTTAAGGTTTGTATTTTATTTTAGAATTTATTTATTATTAGTGTTCTTTATAGAAACTTATTATATAGAACTCTTGGATTCAAATCTTTTGCTATTTATTTTCTTATAAATTACTTCGTTTAACATTTTTATGAAAATAAATTAAAAAAAAAAAAAGATAAATCGAGAGTTAAGAAAAAGATAAAATGAGATATTTATTTTAAAAAATCAAATAAAAAATTTTCATATTAAATTAACGATAATCGATTTAAAAATTAAGGTAATTAACAATTGTTTTTTTAACAGGTGTTTTAGGGTGCTATATTTTGATGGAAACAAAACATGAGAGCTAATTGATATAGTTGGAGATTTGATTGGGACGGAGAGTGGTGTTTTCATGGCTTCCATTGACGGATTATTAAAACTATAATGTAAAATTTGAATGTACGATGATTGATAGCCAATATTTATAGTAGTATATCTAGGATAAGAAAAGATAAAAAATTTAAAAAAATATAAACTATGAAATAAAATAATATCTTCATTTCTGTGTATATTATCTGAAAACCGCCATACAAACTCCAACGAACAATTAACTTTTCAGCGTTCTTCCTTAATTAATGGTTTCAAGATTGATGTTAATAAAGAAAGTACATTAAAGGGAAGGCTGGTGATTAATGGAGAAGATTCGAATAAGATTTTCTTTTTTAAAGCTACAGAGCCAATGGGAGTTTCTCCCTAAAACATGGTTTCTCAGTAATGGATAGGAGAAAGATATCGTTCTAAAAGTAATGGTCTTTTTGGTTCATATAATGTTAAAGATCACACCATAACCATCTTTGAGAATATTAAGATGGTATCGGAGCCTAACAAGGCCTCAACGAACATCCGGCCTAAAAAAAAACAGTGATCCGATTCATATAGAAAAGATGAAGAGACCTTAGTAATATTTTTTAGAATGAGATTACACGGGTTCAACTGATAAACACGAACATCACAGATCTATTTTATGTTTACTAAATACATAAAATTTGAACCATCTAGTAACACCCATTAGTAGTAAAAAGCATATACTATTTTTTGAAATCTCTCTTTCGTAATACAATCGCTAATGCAAAATGAAGCAAAATTCCCTAAAAAAGGCCAATGAATCAAGAACCCTAACAATATCATCTAAACTTGTTTTCATCAACACATTAAGAACCAAAAAAGAAAATCCATTACTTGTAGTACGAACAATCATGAAGATTTCAATCTCACAGCCATTACTTCATCTTCATCTTCTTCGCTCGTGGACTTTCTTCGCCGCCGCAATTGAGATCCGATGCGAGAGAAACAAGTTTCAGAGAGAGAGTCCCATTGGCTCTGTAGGTTTTAAAGAACAGCTGTTTGGAATCTTCTACATCAATAACCAGCCTTCCATTGCTGTGCTTTTTGACTAACTTCAATCTTGGAACCAATAATGGAGGAATATCGACGGAAAGTTTGTCGTTCGACGGAGTTTTAGATGGCGGTTTCTTGATAATATCGGGGTTAGGGTTTTCATAATCAGCCATGAAAACGCCACTCTCTGAACCAATCAAATCTCCAAGAATATCAATAGCTTTCATGTTTTGATCATCAGCCATACAAAAATTGAAATGAAACCCTAAAGAAAGGAAAAGTGAAAGAATGAATGAGGCTCCGCTCAATGAGTTCTTCAGGTAATGGAAATGGAAATGATATTTCTTTGATATTTACTTTCCTTTATTTATATTCAATCAAAACGAACCTTACTTTCCTTAAACCCGCCACTTACCATGATTTTTCATTTCTAGGCTCCTTCATTTTATTTTTTATTTTTATTTTGGGTTTTGTTTCAATCATTATTTTTATACAATATTCTAATAATTTGTAATGTGTGTGCTTTTTGGATTGTGTAATAATAAAATAACAATTTTTATATTTATTTAGATAAGAGATATTTAGAAATCACACCCTTATTATTTGTCACATTTGTAGTTAAAATAATGATTTAAATACCTTTATGTTTTGAAAAAAATAAAATTCACACACTACTATTAATAATTTTAACAAATTTGGAACATATCTGTCATGTGGAATTCCATTAAAAATAATTTTTTAATAGATCAGTACGAATGGTAGATTTTTATAACTTATTAACAATAACTTATTTTACAAATTGTACTCATATGATAATTTTTTCGGTTATTTTCAATGGAATTAGAACACGTTGTAGAAATAGAATAAACACGTGTTTTAAATTCGTTAAAGTTAATCATTAGAGGAATTGAAAAGGTATTTAAAATTATTTTAAAATCACAATGTTCGATTTACAAATCAGGCAAACTACGTAAGTATGATTTGTAATTATCCCTTTTAAGTAAGTAATTGAGTTTATTTATATATATATATATATATATATATATATATATCAATCAACTGTTAACTTGAATATTGATTAAATCAGATTTTTTTTTTAATTCGACCATTTTTTATTTTACTGCCATGGGCATCTTGTTAGAACATTTGGTTAGTTTGTAACTAACTAAATTAGTTAATAAAAATCTTTCATCTCTTTTGGATATACTAATCAGTTATTCATTAACATTATATATATCACTCGGTTTTATTTCATTGACTGCAATACTAATTTTCTAAGCTTATGAACAAAATGTGTTCGTAGAAGGCTTGAAATGTCATATCCATGATAGTTTATTCGATATTGGGCATTTGCTTTCAATACAAGGTATGATAAGAAAATGGAAAAAGAAAAATATTTATAAAATTATTCAGTAGTATGGTAGAAATTGACACAAACACGGCAGATTTTATATTACATAATTATACTTTTGATTTATCCTGACATTAACAAATTTATAATTTATTGAAATCTAGTCAATAAGTTATTCAATTAGGAATAGATTATCAAAGTTAAATTTAACTACTAAATTATAATAAAATGATAGTTTTAGTTCTTAAAAACTCATTTAGATGATAATTATTCAGTCTAAAATAAAGTTAAAATAACTAATATTAAAAGTTAACAAGTCAATAATTTATTTAATTAGAAAAATATGTTATTTCGGTATATTTTTAAAAATTGTGCTACTTAAATATATTTTTTTTTTGTTATTTTATTTTAGTCCGTTCCCCATATTATTATCTAGATTGACTTAAAATTATGTTTAGCTAAATAAAGATTTAAAACCCATTTTGGTATTATTTTAATCCTCAAACTTTATATAGCATTTTAGTTAAACTTACTAGTGTTACATCTTTATTTATTTCTTAAAGAAAAAATTCCACGTGTCAATATTTTTTATTGTTTTTGGGCATACGACCTGATCATAAAGATACCCTCACCTCACCATTAACAATTTTGAAATTTCGAAAGTTATCCCACGCTTTTCTCCTTTCCTCTTATGATTTAACAAACACATAGTATTAAATATGTTAAATCACCACTAAAATTAAAATTTTAAACCAATGAATAGAGGTAAATTTAATCATATATCTTAAACACTTTCCCTTCACATGCGAGTTTGAATATCAGCACAAGACTTAAACATGTGGCATATTAATAAATGGGGAGGAAATGTTATCACATGAAACGTCACTAAAAAAACCAGATTTAGATCTGTAGTTGTCCAAAAAACCGAAAAACCTAAATAACCCAGCCAACTTTTAAAGTTTGAGTTGAATTGGCTTTAATTGATTTGAAATTATATGAGTCAAGTTGGTTCAGAAATTCTCTTAAAATTAGTTTGAATTGAAAAAAAAAAAGCCCGAGTTTATTAATTAAATAGATAACTCATATATTTACGATCAAAATACTTATATTTTTTTTCGTTAGTTTCATATAACAATGACCCTCATCCCTTTCACAAAATCCTATGGATCCCCCCATTTCTTATTGTCAAAATAATTTTTATGCAATAATTAATTTAACTCATCAAAGTATTATATTTCATGAAATAAAATGTTGTATTGAACTCATTGGAAAATTTCATGGACAATTTTCATAGTTTTATTTTTTGGCATTTAATTCGTTAAAAACTTGTTTTATTTTTAAAGTGATTTTGAAATTTAAAGCTTGTTTTATTTTTTAAGTTTGAAATTTAATAATTACTATTTTGGAGATATAATTTTTTTTATAATAAATATTCCTTTAAAACAAATCACCCTTGATTTAATCTCTTTGATTTGGAATACTTTAAATCATGAAAATTTCTTTGATTAGTTTGCAAAATCAATTTCATAAAATCACTCATATTTTAGTTGGTCTTTTTTAATGAAATACTGTTGGATTATTTTCTCTAATGCAAAGCCAATTTGGTCTTCATTTTTCAAGGATTTTTAGGATCTTGTTTTCTCTCGGTTGGAAAGTTTTATTTTTCCTTTGCTGTCTTCTGCTAGTTGTTACTAACTTCCATCATCAACCTGACAATTTGGTTTTTGACAGATTTATGATTTTTGAGTTTTTCAATTATTTTGGTTATAGAATAGGGCTTTTTCATTAGCTTATTTGAACCAAGCTTTTCATCATTTATCTCTCTCACTTTTTTTATCAGTCTATTGTGCTTATTATAACATTTATGTGAGAGTGTATTTTGTAAGGTTTATTATTCCAACATTTTATATTATAATTGTTTGGAGAGCGATTTGATTCTTCCGGAGGAAGAAGTCATCTTGCCCATACATCAAGGAAGGGAGTTTGATATGAAACCCTAGAAAATTGAAATAGAAACTCTTTTGATATACAAAGAAGCCCTAGCGATGCAAATCCTAAAACCCCAATAAACACAATAAGGCAAAACCCTTGGAAAAAGCCAGAAAAGAAAGATTATTCCAATGATCTAATATCTTGAAATAAGAGAACTTGTTCTTATTTCAAGATTGAAACAATTCACAAACATACTGGATTAAATTATGCTTGAATGTTTCTAAAACATGCAACCTAGAACAAGGCTACAAAACTAAGCAATTTTGGCTAAGCAAAAAGCAATATTATTATCAAATTAATTATGAGTATTTAGAGTTACAAATGAGGCTTTAAATAGCCAAAGAAACCCTAAAAACAACAAGGAAATTCGGATTACAAGGAGGCACAAATTCTGCCAAATCTTTCATTAAGTGCATTTGGTGCATTTTAGGAAAGTTTTGCCCTAGAAGATATTAATATCATTCCTAAACTATTCTAAGCATTAAAACTGATAAATAAAGACCTAAAACATGTCCAAATACATTGTAAATTCGTGGACATCATATATGGCAAGTTCAGGAACAAATATAGAAAGTGGTCTAAATAAGGAAAGTTTGCAAAAGTGATGCAACTTTTCTAATTTGCTCTTCTTTTCATTTCTGATTGAACAAGTCTTCAATACTCTTCTTCAACATGTATTTTTCATAGATTAAAGTTCATCAAGTCCTCTTCCATAGCCTCCATGCTCAGATCTTCAAAGCTTGTCTTGACTTTTCTCATGTAGGCTTGTAATGGATGTTTTATGCTTGTCTTGAACTTTGATCTTGAGATTGATCCTTGAGATATTTATGACGTTCCATGATTCATATCATCCTCTCCCTCTTGAAAAGGATTCGTCCTCGAATCTAAAACATTACCTACATCGCAAAAACTTAAGTTAATAACATAAATAAAAGCACCTAAAGCATATGTACCTCGTGTATCATCTATTTTCAACAAAAACAGCAACATGAGTATCCTCCCTTCTCCTTTCAAGTTAACACCTCCCGGGTCAAAAACCATTATCTTCCTTGATATCTTCTCTTTTCTTAGCAATTGTGTGTCCATTGTCTTATCTAGTTTTTGTAATTTCTTGAAATGACCTATCGTAGGACAAACATCATCAAAGCTCACTAGATTGTTAGTTACTTGAAGTAGCAAGGAAGACTTAGAGATGCATGGACCATAGTCAATCTCATAAATCTTCTTATAATATGGTAACACTAACAAAGATCCAACACTACAATCATCCTTAGACTTATAAGAAACAAATCAAACATTCTTTTCGAGTGAGTGATAATCATGCAAAATCATTTTATCAATCAAACAATAATCATGTGAATCATTAAGCATATCACCAAAATTAGCAAATAAATCAACTCTTTCAATTTGGGAATTATCAAGCAAGTAAGTCTTAGCACAAGATGTATAATTATCAATGAAATTCATTTCATGTTGTAAAAATTCAGAATTGATACCAATTTTAGCAAGCAAACAATTAATATGCATTTCATCAAAAATAGGGTTAGGATATTTTACCATGGATGTGTTTACCCGATTTTCCATGCATTGAATCATGTGAGATGGTGGTTTATTGAGTATGACAGCTCCTTGAATGTTGTCGTCATGATGTTTTATGCCTTTCATTGATGACAAATTACTAGGCATCTCATTAGGGAACAACCTTTTGAATTCCTGCAAAAACTCAACAAACATACTAGGCAAAGATGGGTTAAGTGTAAAACAAACCTCTTTGTACAAAAGTACAAATGTAGGTTGGTAGATTTCATTTCTAGCCTCACTTGATCTAACTTTCAAGCTCTGACTCTCCAGTTGACTCTCTTTTTGCTCACTACACTCAAATGTCTCACACTTTGTAGTCTCAAAGCACTCTTTCTTTTCACTCTCATTACACTCTTTCTTTTCAAACTCTCTTTCTTTTGAATCAATATCTCTTTCTTTTTTTCTCATCTCTCTTTCTTTTGACTCACTCATTTCTTTTTTAGCACTCATCTCTCTTTCTTTTGGATCACTAGTTTCTTTTTCATCACTCATATCTCTTTCTTTTAGCTTACTCTCTTTTTCAAAATTTTTATTATTTTCAAAATTAGAACACTTATTTAACTCATATATGTTTCCTCCATACAAACATTAGCTCGAACTATTGGAACTTGGTCAACAAGTTGTTTTGGCTCTAATACTTCATTTGGCACTTCAATGCCCACTTTATAAGCACACATTGACTTTAGAATTCCCTCTCTAATCTCTTCCATGCTAGCTTTGTAAACTTCCTCCGCTTTTAAAGATTCCATTCTAATCATTTTACGCTCCTCTAAAATGATCAATCTTGTATTTTCCTCCATCAATCCATAGGCAGCCCAATTCTCACCCATTAATGTAAAATTTTCACCCATTTGATAAGAAAAAATTGGGTTGGAATATTGTTTAGTGACATACCTTTTTGATCCCCTCTTTGGAGTTTTCTTTCCACCTTGTTGGCAATGTGCACCAACTCTCCTAACTCCTCAAATTGTGTTAACTCCACTTGGTAAGCAATATCTCTATTCAATCCATTTAAAAACCTAACCATAGTAGACTTCTCATCTTCCTCAACATTAGCCCTAGCCTTGAGAAACTTAAACTCATTGTAGTACTCACAAATGCTCATGTTTCCTTGTGTAAGATCTTCGAACATTTTCTCAAGGTCTCTTTGAAATCGGCTTGGTACAAATTGCTTCCTCATGATGTATTTGAGTTCACACCAAGTTTCAATTGGATCCTCCAAAGTTCTTCTTTTCCTATCGTTCACCAATTGTTTCCACCATGTTAGTGCATAATCACAAAATTGAGTGGTTATAAGTTGTACCTTATTTGAATTATTACATGGATGTTCTTCAAAACAAAGCTCCACCTCTCTTTCCCATATCAAGTAAACCTCTGGATTTGATCTTTCTTGGAAAGTAGGTAACTTGAGCTTATCACCTCTTATGCTTCTATGCTCCATCCCTTCATGATAAACACCTCTATTTTCCCTCCGAGTATGTTCTCTCTCTCGACATCTATTACTCCTCATTTGATCAATTTCATGATACATTGCTGCAAGTAAACAAGTTAGTAATAAAAATAGGACCTCTCAATCACTCCCTAAGTGTTTACACTCGATGATGTTCATTCTCTCGTGTTTACACTCAAAAACAGATTTTAGGGCCTAAATGTAACCTTGAACTATTAGCACACTTTAGCAACTATCAAACAACTAAGATACTAATGATATTTGTAAAAGGTATCAATAAAAAAAATAAGAAACAATCAGCTTAGGTGGCTAGAGAAAAAAAGAAGACAGATTTTGCAAATGGTGTATAATTGTGACAAGGAAAGAATAGCAAGAAAATTGCAAGAATAAACTTTCCTATAAGAGAAAAGTTCAAATTAAGACCTTCCTAAAGTAGTTTGAATAAGAAAATATGACTTTAATTGAGTAAGATATGCATATATTTGAATATAAGACAGAATTGATACTTTCCTAAAATTGTTTTGGCTATTTATGGTAAGTTCTAGATTTTTAGGAACTAAAAAATTGTAGCACAAATCCTTTGTAATTTTTGGATTCAAGATGCATAAATGATGAGTTTAAGATGAACTCTTCAACAACAATAAGAACACTAACCATGTTTTTCCAGAAACTCAAACATATCAAGCAAAAATACTTTTTTTTTCCTTTCAATTTTCTGCACAATCCGATAGTCTGCGAAGATCTATATTTTTCTTAATCTTCAACTTTTTGTTTGAAAAACTTTTCTGAATAAAAAATAATCACAACAGAAAGATAAAGACTTTTTTAGTTTATGACTTTTTGAGAATCAGATAGTAATTATACGAAAAAGAACAAAAACACTAGGCTAAATAAGGAAATTCTGGAACTATAATATTTTTTTGTTTTTCAGGAATTTTCGATGAACGAAGAACAAAAAAAGAAACAAATTCAAATAACAAGTAAGCAAGTAAGATAGAGAAATCTTCCCTTGAGCCTAATCTCTGATACCAAATGATATGAAACCCTAGAAAATTGAAATAGAAACCCTTTGATATACAAAGAACCCCTAGATGCAAATCCTAAAACCCCAATAAACAATAAGGCAAAACCCTTGGAAAGAAAGAAGAGAAAGATTATTCCAATGATCTAATATCTTGAAATAAGAGAACTTGTTCTTATTTCAAGATTGAAACAATTCACAAACATACTAGATCAAATTATGCTTGAATGTTTCTAAAACATGCAACCTAGAACAAGGCTACAAAACTAAGCAATTTTGACTAAGCAAAAAGTAATATTATTATCAAATTAATTCTGAGTATTTGGGGTTACAAATGAGGCTTTAAATAGCCAAAGAAACCCTAAAACAACAAGGAAATTCGGATTACAAGGAGGCACAAAATCTGCCAAATCTTTCCTTAAGTACATTTGGTGCATTTTAGGAAAGTTTTGCCCTAGAAGATATTATATCATTCATAAACTATTCTAAGCATTAAAACTAATAAATAAAGGCCTAAAACATATCCAAATATATTGTAAATTCGTGGACATCATATATGGCAAGTTCGGGAACAAATATGGAGAGTGGTCCAAATAAGAAAAATTTGTAAAAGTGATCAACTTTCCTAATTCGCTCTTCTCTTCATTTCTGATTGAACAAGTCTTCAATACTCGTCTTCAACATGTATTTTTCATAGATTAAAGTTCATCAAGTCCTCTTCCATAGCCTCCATGCTCAGATCTTCAAAGCTTGTCTTGACTTTTCTCATGTAGGCTTGTAATGGATGTTTTATGCTTGTCTTGAACTTTGATCTTGAGATTGATCCTTGAGATATTTGTGATGTTCCATGATTCATATCAGAGTTCCTTGATCCAAATCCATAAGGGGAGCTTGTGGTATGATCAAAATAAGAACAAGAGGTTCTTGATTCAAATCGTCATAAAGCGGAGCTCAGCTTGTGATCGAATCCATCGAAGCACTATAAGAAATTTTGGAATAGGTGACGTTTTTTTGGCGTCACCTATTCGAATAGGTGACGCTTTTCTGGGCGTCACCTATGGCAGTGTCACCTATTCGAATAGGTGACGTCTAAAAAAGCGTCACCTATTCGAATGGGTGACGCTAAAAACGTCACCCATTCGAATGGGTGACGCCAAAAAACGCCACCTATTCGAATGGGTGACGCTAAAAAACGTCCACCCATTCGAATGGGTGACGCCAAAAAAACGTCACCTATTCGAATGGGTGACGCCAAAAAAACGTCACCCATTCGAATGGGTGACGCTCAAAAACGGGTCACCTATTCGAATGGGTGACGCTAAAAAACGCCACCCATTCGAATGGGTGACGCCAAAAAGCGTCACCCATTCGAATGGGTGACCCGTTTTACCCGTCGGCCAGGTTTTACCCGTTTTACCCGTCACCTATTATAATTTTAATAATATCACCATTTAGTGACTTTTTGATACCCATGAACCTTATATTGATCAATCAACATAATAAAGAGTAAATACATGGTCATTACAAGAATAACCCACAAACTTTATATACAATATATAACAAGAATACGTCACAAATTTAGAGTACAATATTACAAATGATGCTTTTCAAAAACTAGAATATACACAAGAATTTCTAAACCTCCACAAAAAGCCATTGAACAACTAACCATACCAACAAAACCGTTGTTCCACTTGCTTCCAAAGTCGCAAGTAAGGATAAAAATGTTCAAACATCATTAATCCAAAGTTGAAAAAATGAAGAACACATGCTTTTAGAGAGTTTAATAGACCAAAAAACTAATCCCTTCCATATCCATGAATGATTCAGAAATACACATGATATCGATATGAACAATAATAACGAGTAATCAAATTTACTAGTGAAATTTTCAGAATTTGAATTATATTTCAATAATTGAAATATAATAACAAAATATAGTTAATCTATCAGAATTGAGATAATATTGTTTCCTTACTTTAAATAACCAAATATGCCATATCTTCTTGTAAATCATCACGTCTACTTTCCGATTACTACTTACCTATTTTCGCTGGTCGTGTGAACTGCAATTCTGATGTTTTAAGTCCTGAAATCAACGAGGAGGTGACAATCCTGCATTTCAATATGTACTACTAAATGTCAAGGCAAACTACAGAAGCATAGAGAAAAGACTAACCCATAGCTTTTCTGTTCTTGAACCAATTTCATGTCAATATAGTCCCTAATGAATTATTTATTTCAACTTGGGACTCTAAATGAAAGTGTCGAATAATAGATAAAGAATATAACCAAACCTTTCACACATATAGCGAACGTTTGTTTTGTAAGTTTATTAATTTCACGTGTTCGTACAATACACGTGTTAAAATAATTTCTAATCTTTTCATCATAAACAAAGGTTTCTATCGTGTATAAACTCATGTACCAAACACAGAATTCACTTTCACAGGCATGTTGTGTATTATAAGAGATTCAAGTATACACACCCTTATATATGACTCCATGTATGACAAGATTTATTTTATGGGTCCCTAATTAATTATTACATCTTCCAATAAATCATGAAGAGAGGCACTCTTAACCAAGTGAATGCTATTATTCTCTACATACAAGTTCGCTAAAAATTTAAATATCAGGATTCTTGATCTATGTTAGAATTTGGTATTACCTTGTAGTAGGGCGAAGGATGAAGTAGCAAAAGGCAAAAACCTTCTCTCAGATTCTCGGATACAAAATTTTAATGAATGAGATCTTTCGATGCAGATCTGACATAGCTGCAGTGAGTGAAAAAAATACACCGTTTGAGAAACTCAAAGGCCAATCTTACATCCAACTTTAACTCATCTTTTGAATTTGCAACAATTAAAGATTGTTAAAGTAAAGTAGACATGAATTAAAATAAAGTAAAAAACATTGAGAATTCAGTACATGATAAGTAATTGTTGATGGAAACAAGAGAAAACATAGAAACAAGATTGTCAACAACAAATCCGCAATACGGAGTGATGATAATCACAAGCAAGCTAAAAAATTAATCAGAAAATAAATTATCAGAATAAGAGATCAAATAAAAAGTTAATCACTAGTTTTGATAAATTTGAAATAAATGAGAGTAATGAGCCATGGATTTAGGTATTCAAATAATTTAGTTAAGATACACTTCAACCAACAAGCAGATTTAATATTTCCATGCTATCAATTACGAACAAAACTAACAAGATAAAATATTATTTGACTAACAAAGAGAAAAAACAGAGAGAGAAGTAAAGAACAGCCCTCCAATTACCAGGACAATGATCTTGATACATAAGAGAATAAAATGAAAGTTTTGTAAAAAAGCTTAATCCAAAGGAAAATTTAAGGGAAAGCTTTTTGTTTATAGCATAACTAGTAGATCTGATTATAGGTAAGAGAAGACAAAAAAGGGAAGCAATAATTCAATAAGAATAAAATGTGAAGAGACGTGGAAATTAGGTGCATCAAGGACGACAGAAAAAAGTCTCGTTTCATTTTATTTTCTTGCTTACTATGTCTAGGATTAGAAAGAGTTCTGCTAATTTATTTAAAGAAATCACTGTTTTAAGTGTCAAGAAAGTTGAAGAATGAAGATCAAAAAATCTAAATTTCATTCTTACCAATATTTGAACTGTGGTAAAAATAGTTTTGGAAATACAAATAAACAGGAGGGAGAGGATATTAAAACAAAATAACATACCCTTCGATTCATTTGATTAAATAACGAACCATCGGTTGCTAGTTCTATTAGTTTCAGTGCTTTTCTTCATAATAAAACCTAAATAATTAAATGTTCACAGTTAGCAGGTGCAGTCGGAAACCTTCACCAAGAACCAAATGCCAATAATTCTTAGAAATCCAGGAACAAAATGAGGAGTCATCCAATAAAATATTTCAACCCAAAAATAATCAGCATACAACACAAAACAGAATCTGACAAAATACACTCACGGATCTAGCTCTTCAAAAAAAGTATGGTCAAAATTCTGCAGCCAAATTTTACATGTAGATTGTCCCTAAACTGAATATTAATTGGGTCATTTCTTATAGAAGAGAAGAGACGAATTCTCTTCTTAGATTTTACTACACATACACAAATATTCATTGATATCCCAATATTAGGCTGATTGTTTGAGATCGTATCTAACCTAGAAAAAGGAGATTTTGAAGATGAGTAGAGGAAAGTGATAATGAAGTTCAGTGTTTGACGAGGTGATATGACTTATATACTATATGTGGGGCTGCACTGTAAACAAGAAAGGCATTTGAAATTGAGCTATAAAAAATAGCAGCAAAACATTCAATTTAAGCCGCAAAACAGAAATAAAACATATATTTTAAACCCAAAAATTTTTAACACGACATTCTAACAATTTTAGCCAATAGTACAATGTCAAAATTCTCTACATTTAAACTATAATTTCAAAAGCCTCAGGTTGAATCTTACTGGTATTATGTGTTAAAAAGATAATTTTCTAGAAGCCTACATAACTAGAAGTAATGCTACAACTGTATTGGCATCATACCTCTCCAGGATGTCGAGCATTCAGAGAATGGATATCAAGCTTGTAATTATGTTGTGGAATCAACTGCAATGCATCTGAACTATGTGCCTCAATGTTATAAAACATTAGAAGTGTAATAATTAATGGGAAGTAAATTGTTGCAAATGAATGTCAAACACCGGTGACAAAATACTACCAAATTTTAAAAATCAAAAGCTAGTTATTGAATCAGCAAATCATCCTAGGCGTCTAGAGAGTGTAATCAATTACAGTTACATAACTAAAAACAATGATTTAGGTTATGAACTCTACCTTCATCGTATGAGTTCCTCTATCATTCTTGTCTTTTACTTTCAGTGTGTTTAGTGATGCAGGCAGTCTCAGTTCAAACTCCTTGGTGGTTTCACCTACAAGATCAATTAGAGGTAACAAGACAAAATCAGTTTTTTAAAGAAAAATCATTAACAACTGAAAAATGCGTGTAATTGTACATAAAGAAGATGTTCGAGCATCCATTAAAGATGAAAATAGAGAGAAAATATAATAATGTAGGATTTCTGGGATACCCACAACAATAAAATTCATCCCTCGTAATTGTTAAGGCTATTGTTACCTAAGATTGACAATAAGTGAACCAAAAATTTAGATTTAAATAGTTAAAAAGAAAATTATCAACCAATTATCCCTCATATTTTTAGTTAAAACTATGAACCAATGCAATGAAAATAAAATATAAAACTCATAAAGGACAATGGGGCAGAAACACTTGTTAACTCACTCATCCTATATAACAAACATATAAATATTATCAAATACATGATGAGATAGAGTTTAATGACATTATAATATGTTTTTGTCCATAAAACATTGTCAAAATGACATTATAATAAGTTTTTATACCTTTGAATAGCAAAAGTCGTAAATTTTGAGACGGGGTCCTGGGCTTCCATCTAAAAGTGTGTTCTCCAGCTTAAGATCCCTGTGGCAAATTTACTGCACGTCAAAGGGAAGAGAAGAAGATAAAAAATTTAGCAAGCAATTTGACTTCAGTAAACCGCTTATCAGAAAAAAGCTTTACTTGAAAATGTAGTTTTACCAAATACAAAAAATTGAATATCGTCACTATAAACGAGTAAGAAATTATCGGAGAATCGACAAAAACTATAAACATAGTAAGCAATTATCAGAGAATCCACAAAAACTTAACAAAATAGATTAAGAAAACACCTTAGAACTGACTATTTGAGTATATAGTTGGTTTCGATGAGAGGATATAGTTGGCTATGTTAAGGAATAACATATTAACTCCATTTTTTATGAGCGTGGGAACATGAAATGTGAACTTAAGAGGTACAATCTCACCTGGTTAGCTGTGGAAGAAGTGTAAGTTATCATACATGGCTTGTTTCTTATAATCTCTACGCCATTTTCTTGTAGAGGTTGGCAAATAGACAAGTTTAATTACTTGAATTGAATGTATAATTATTCCAAAAGTGGAATTAGCATAATGTAACATACTTTTACAAAATTTCAGCTCATATAACAAGTTTAGTTTACCAATGGTGAAACAAAGCTCTAAAAACAATGATGCAAGCACATACGGAATCCCTATACTGATCAAATTTCAATATCACAAACAAGTAAAAGCAATGAGCTGTACACCAAATCAAATGTTCCCTTCTAAAATTACAAACTTAAAATATTTAAGAAACATAAAAGGAAAAAAAACCCAAACAAAAGCTAAATCAAATTCAAAAGCAGAGGCACAAACACTAAACAAACCAAATCAAAGAGAGAAAAGAAACACAGCTACATTATTCCTAGGTTCTCAACATTCCACTCTCCTAAATTTGCAAAAACACACCCAAAACAAAAGTTAGAGATATGAAAGAAGATCCAATATAGAAAAAAATATCACTAATATATAAGATATAGTTTTGATTTTTAGCAAAAAGTAAAACTTTCTTTCATAGAATTTTTTACTCATAAAAAAGACGAGTATCATATCAAGAGATGTAAAATTTCAGTAGAGAAAATATGATATCATTCAAATTTCTTTATGAAACCAATAAAAAAGAAAGAAAGAAAGAAAGAAGCTGATAATTACCAGATAATAGTAAGCTCCATGTTGGAGCGAGTGGAGAGTGAGACCCCACTTATTGGTTAGAACAAGCAGACCATTTGAGTGAATCAGAACAGCTTCATCTCCAAAAGCTTACCTAACGTTGAGCGGTCCAGGTTTTACCTCATAAACTATGGTTAAGAAGAGGAAAAAGAATAAAAAATCTACCAGTCAATCTCTTTCGAAATTCCCTTCAACTTCTTTGCTTCAACTTCCTTTTTTAACTGTTCTTTCTGTCTAGCTCTTTTATTTAACTCAACTCGAGTCACCATCTTCATCTTCAACCTGCACCAAGTTTTATTAAATAACATGAGAAATTATTATATTCCACAAAAAAAAACATGCATTCAAAGAGAGGAACACTAGAGATATCCACACCTGACCTATAGATGAGATAAATTTAGATAAGTAAAAAAATTCCCAACTAGTAACTACAAAACAATTAAATAATTACAAAATATATAATTAAAAGATAAGAGTCATCTGAATGTCTTCAAATATCTTTTTATTCCTAACAAAGTAGAATCTCAATAAATGGTTCTTAAAGTATTTTGTTCAAATTGTCATCATCATCGGTTTCATTATGTAAAATAACATTATGAGAGAGCCAAAAGGAACATTATCAAAACTAGTTGACAAATAGATGCATTATGTAAAATAATTTTGCTCGAGAAGTGGTACGCGGTACCTTCTTTCCGATACATTATCTTCATTCTGATCCATATTGTCCAAATTGTCGTCATCATCGGTTTCATTATCGCATCCAAGAAAATACATCTCGTAGAACATAACTCAAAGGTAATATATTGCACAAAAGAAAGCAACTAAAAGTAATATGTACACTGAGTAAATGTATTTAAAGTGCATGGACCAAAATACACACATCTTCTTCACTAATAAGTTCTCCTGGAACAGTTAAAGGAACCGGCTGAGGCCCCAGCTCGTTTCGGTATACTTTCTGCATTTCTTCCGCAACAGCACAGGCAAATATATCATGAATCGATAAAGTGAAAAATATAAGAAAAACAGATACTACAATAAGGATTCTAAAGGAAAACATATACATCAAACAATCATTTATCAAAATTTTAACTGACGATTTTTTTTTTGAATAAAACACCTCAAAAGGCCATTTCATTAAAATAATGAAAGAAAAAAGAAAATACAATAATAAAAAACAGTAAAGTGGCATACTATAACAAAAGCCACAAAATATACTATACCACCCCGCACCGCCACCTAATTACAAGTAATTACAAGTATGTTGGCCAACTATTTATAATTAAACCTAAAAGGTAATTACAAAAAAGTTTTGAGGTTGACACCCAAAAGGATGCATTTAAATATAATAAACAGAAGATGATTTTACATTACATCTTACCTGATGACTCTCAAATTCAGGATTAAATGAACACCCTGGGGTTCAACTTCAACTCCTTGGAATAATATATGCCTTTGGTTTTCCGTCCAATAAAGTCGATGATTTAATCAGGAAATAATCTTCAACTAAAACCTTATTTTATCCTCCTATTGAAATTTCTTTTTGTTTTTCCTACTTTTCATTAAAATAAAAGAATAAACCTTTAATGTGTTTAAGCTAAAATAATATGATATACGATAAGATATAAAAGACTCATCATTAATAAGTAGAATACCTTTTTTATTGTACTTCCATCTTCACCTACAGAAGCATTAAAGACAAGTTATATAATGTTTGCTACTTTTAAATTACAAATAGCAAAACATAAGGATCAGAAGGAAAAGTAATAAGGAAAAAAAAGAACAACCTGAAATAGACCAATCAAGCAACAAATGGGTATTTATCCAACGTGTTCGACATCATATTTGCTTGAACTTACCTACTTATTAAGATAGAGGAATGAATAGAGAAAAAACCTATTTATGCAACTTCATGAAAATTGGTATTGTATATCATTTTACCCAAAAATGGATTAAAAGCACTAAATATAGACTCTGAAATTGAAACCATCCATAATACATAAAAGCACACAACTCAATTTCACACAACAATAGCAAATGTAAGGCCAGAGAATGACTAAATAAGCTAATTAAAAAGACTACAGATTGAGGAATGAATTGAGAGAGAAAGACATTTATTCCTTACAGAAATTTAGCTTGAAATAATATTAGTATCCCAAATGAAATTAAAGTGAATTCATATTGAAACCTTATACTTCAAAGAGAAGGAAACATATTAAGATTGAATGTAAGAAGTTCCCAAAATAGTTTTGAAACAAAAAAAAAGAGAAGGAAACATATACCAAATTATGCAAATTGATATTTAAAGCTGCTGGTCTAAATGCATCTTTGACAATAACATTTTAAGTTGCTAGTCTCTGAGATGTAATGTCAAAATCCTTACCAGATCTGCCATTAGAAAATTGTTCACTACAGAGACTCAATGATTTCAAACTTTTTCTACTTATGTATCAAATACGAGCCCACCAGCTTCTGTTACAACGATGAAATGAAGGAAAGAAATTAGAGTTTTGAGAGATTAATTACGCTGAACGATGAATTGAAGGAAGAGACGAAGCACAAGAACAAGAAGCTCCCTTCGAATCCCTTCGAATAAACCCCTGCGAAGATGAAATCCCTTCGAATCCCTTCGAATAAACCCCCTGCGAAGATGAAATCACGATTTGGGAGAGAACAAAACCTTCAAAATCTGAATAATGAAGGGATGAAAGGTGAATAACGGTGATGCAAGATGAAATCTCGATTTGGGAGAGAGGTGAATACGATTTGGGAGAGAGCTTTGTTCGATTTGGGAGAGAGCGATTAGGGTTTAGAGAGGGAACGAAAAAGTGAGAGAGATAAACTGAGACGGAAAGTGAGAGAGAGAGAGAGAAGTTGCGAGAGTTTTTTTTTTTATCGTATAAGCGAGAGAGCGAGAAGGCAAGGGAACAGGTGACGTCCTTTTCTTTTTCTTTTACTGTTCATCCGCTTTTTTTTTTTTAATTGTGTCACCTATTAAAATAGTTAGTGTGTCCTATTCCTATTTTTCTTATAGTGAAGAAGGTGTCGTTGCCAAGTAGCAAAAGAAGACAAAGAAAAAAGGGAGTTTTTTTTGTTAGTTTTTGCCTTGTTGCTTTAATTTCTTTTATTGAACGACTAACAATTCTAGTGGATTTTTCTAAGCTATCCCCCGTGAGCTTTTACTAGTTGGAGCCTTGGAGGTTTCTCACGTTCAATCATTTTTCAGTGTCAATCTCTCATTCTCTTCTTCTCTTTATAAATTTGTTTTACTATTCAACATCGTGCATTGACTGTTTTAACGTCAAATCCGTGAGACATAAATCATATTTGTATAATATTATTAATTTGTTATTCTTAAAAAAAATTAACAGAAACTAAACTGAGAAATAAGGTCTAACAGAACTACTATATTTAATTTAATATTAAGAGTAAAATACATTTTAGGTCCCTAAGTTTTGAGGTTTGTGTCTATTTGGTCCCTGGGTTTATAATTTTGTGTCTATTTTGTCCCAAAGAATTTTAAGAAATTGGTTAATTTGGTTAATACATTTTCAATTCGTGTCTATTTCATCTCCGCATTATGAGAAATTAAGGTCCATTTGGTCCTTGAAATTAGTTTTTCAACCATTAATAAATGAATTGTTTTACACTTAATGAATGAAAAAAATTAATAGCAGGGATCAATTGACACATTTCTCAAAATTTAGGAATGAAATAGATACAAATTGAAAATTTAGAGACCAAATAGACACAAGTCTCAAAATTCATGGGAAAAAAATTACTTTACCCTATAATTAAACTAACTAAATCTGTACATTACCATTCTACTTTATTTTAAAATTTTAAAATTATTTAACTCAATCCAACCTAATTTTTAAGGAATAGTTCGGGTTGAATTCATAACTTAACTTAAATATGATCATTTTAGGATGAAGAAATTTACAACCAGAATATTTGAATTATGCTCACAAAATTCCTTTAAACCCAACCCAAGCTCTAGATTGACAAGCATCAATGAGACAATATTATTTAGAATATGGACTACTTCAGGTTCAATAAATTATCTCTTTCTTGCGATTTTCAAATAAATAGAATCACCATAGAATAATTAAAATAAAATTAATGTAACAAAGGAAATCCAAAAATTAAATACAAGTAAAGAGAAGATTAAAAATTTATCTTTTTTATGTTGATTTAGAAAGGAAAATCATGAATCTGTAGAAAAACAGAAAACTTAACATGATTTTTTTTTTAAATTATCAATTTAATTTACATAAAAAATTTAATTAATTTGACGACAAGGGCAAAATAGGCATAATACTTATAAAAGTATATAAAATTATTTTCTAAAATAAAATTTTAAAACTAAAAAATGACTTTTAGAAATATTTCTTTAAAAAGAATGAAGAAATGTAAACAATTTTATTATTAAAGAGAGGAAAAAAAAACTTTTATTAAAACGAATCGATGTCTAAATATTTGAATGTAAAAATATGTTGGGTTAATTTCAGGTGATGAACAAATTAATTGTTTATTTAAAAAAAAACAACACAATCTTTTAGATATGTATATATATCAAAAATACCTAAAACCACCACAAGAAAAATTAAATTATATTGTGAAAAGACGAAACATACACCCAATTTAATTTTCCTTAATTTTTCAAGATTTAAGGAAATTTATAAAATCCCTTAAATTTTGTAAAAATAATGGAAATTTTAAATCTAAAAATAATTAAAACTATAACTAAAAAAATCTTAAACCTTCTGAATAGTTCTTTCCTCTAGAAAAATTTGAATTTCTAGATCAACACGAAAAAATCGGTTTGTTTGAATTATAGATCAACAAACCTGTAGAAACAGCCATGAATAACACGAAGAATTGCGTCAATGTCCGCCATCGTAAGAAGCTTCTCTAGATTCAAAACGCTGCGCCGTTACCGAACTTGTCGTGCAAACACATGTTTAACAAGTCCATTAATGATTGTCCCATAATTGACTTCATTGGGAACACATTTACATGAAACCATTCTTTCCAAAAGACTAACATCCTTGTCCAATATTCCCTTCAAGCACAAACCATGGATAAGGACCACGTCTATAAGAACCCAATTTGGAACCAAATTTGAATAACTCGCTTGGAATTGAGAGCTAAGTTCCATCATCATTTTCAGATTCACTTGGAGAGGGAGTTGAGTTGAAAGAAAGGGTGAAAGAGGAAAAAGGAAGAAAGCGGGGAACTTGGGAGAAACATAAGAGTTCTGAAATGCGATTCTGAGGACCTTTGAGTGAAAGTTAGAACATTTAGGCATTGGTTTTCTTGGAATTATTAGCAGTTACATGACTTTAATCATTAAATAAGAATTCCTAAAATCAAGGTAGATTGATTTGAAATGAAAAATAAATAAAAATGAAAATTATAAATTAAATTATATGTAATTAATAAGATATAGTTATTAGAAAACATAAAAGAAACTATCAAATCGGAAACCACCGGATCACCACCATAATTGGTGGTTTTTGGTTAAAATTGATATTAATAATAAACAACCATTAAATCTGAAATATGGTGTTTTAAAGAGGTTATTGGTGTAATTATTTCAAATATGTTTGAAATTTCTTATTAGTTTTTTTGGAACCTTTGACCTAATGAGAAGTGAATATGTGACTAACCACTTAAGCTATGCTCATGTTGGTAAATTTCTTAATTAGTTAAAGACATGTCAAATATGATCTAATAATAATTATTATAATTTTCAAATGTACTAAACATTATAAATTTTTTATCTTATTATCTTTAAAACGTTCTATTTTGATTTATTCTTTTATAATAACACTTAACAACTAGCAAAGAAATTTCTATTAGAAAAAATTACCTCCATATTAAAAAAAAGTTGCAATTTTGTTAAAAAAATAATTTAAGTTCATGAATTCTAGAAAGATATATAAACCAATATTGACAATAAATTTAAATGTTTATATTGATTTATATTTATTAGTTATTAATTATGGTTCAATAGAGGAATTCTAGTCAAATGATGCTAATTTTGGTCGTATGAAGAAAAGGGATATTTTGGTATGTGGGGCTGCATGCCTTTTTGGTACTCAAATAATAAATATCTTTTTAGTTTTTTATTATCTATTCATTTTTGTATTTTGGATTTTTCTTTTTTTAATATTTTTTAAATCAAGTAATTTTTAATGGCAACAGTTATATATCATAGCACTGTTGGTTGAGAAGTTGATTCCTTTTCAATTTAGTACAATACATAATTAGTAGGTTTATGTTATGATTTTTTTACCGTCCTCTACATTTCCCGTTCCAAATTAGCTTAAAGTAGTGAAGAACCCAACCTCCTAATTCCAAAATAAATTATCAATTCAAATTCATTTTTAATAACTACCAAATTTTAATTAAATCTTAAATAAATTATTAGAGGAAAACAAATTACCCATAAATTCAAATTTCAAATTGTTGAGCTAATTGATCCAAGCTGTCTATGGCATTTGATTTCGTGGAATTAAGCAAAGCAAAAAAAGTAAGCAAGCTATCAGCTGAGCTCAATTTTCTCCCACGTGAAGCTGTTGTTGTAACTGTTACAATGATTGTGTGAAGTGATAGCTGGCTAATGAGAACCTTCTAGACTTTTACTGAAATCAAGAAGCTGCCATTGTTTTGTATTTAAGCTATAAGCTTGTATTCCGAAATCTGTAATCTGCAAATTGATAGTGAGTGAATCAATGAGAATGCATAAGCCCTTGCTCTCCGTGGATGTAGACGTTTTATTCAACCACGTACAGCTGAGTGTTTAGTTCTTCTTCTTCTTCATTATATGTTTTACTAAGTTCTTTGTTTTCTACCATTAATGCTTGTGATTTGAGTTTATTAGAGTTTACTGGTCATTGTTCTTCTTGTTATCTTGTTCTTTGGAGTCTTGAGTTAGTAATCAGTAACAACAATTGGTATCAGAGCCAGCTCCTTAAAAGATCAACAAGAGTTTATCAGATTGTGAAGAAATCTTTTATCTGAATCTGAAAACCTCAAAAGAGATGACTGCAAGAGTGGATGTAGAACGTTTTGATGGACATAAGGACTTCAGTTTTTGAAAGAGGAAGATGAAGGCGCTCCTAATCCATCAAAAGGTGGCCAAGACCATAACAGATCTAGCAGACATTCCTGGAAAAGTTTCAGAAGTACAAAAAGGTGAGTGGAATGAAATTACTCACAGTCTCATTACCTTACATCACTCTGATAATGTGTTAAGATTAGTAAGTGAGGAAGAGACAGCTTTAGACTTATGGAACAAATTAGATAAACTGTATTTGGTGAAGTCTCTATCTAATAAAATCTTACTAAAGGAAAGGTTGTTCGGGTTTAAGATTGATTCTAGCAAAACAATGGAGGAAAATCTTGAAGCATTTATTAAGATTACTCTTCATTTGTCCAACATTGGAGAGAAAGTAGATTCAGAAAACCAAGCCATTATACTATTGAATGCATTACCAGATTCGTTTAATGATGTGAAGGCAGCCATCAAGTATGACAGGGACAGCTTGGACCTAGAATTGGTCATAGATTCTTTGAGATCAAAGGATTTAGAGTTGAAGACTGATAGAAACCAGATGAGGCACTTTTCAGAGAGGAAGAGAATAGAAGAAGCAGTGGAGGAATAACAGAGGCAAAACTAGATCAAAATATAGAAATAAGATAGACACAAGAAGATGCTACAACTATAACAAGAAGGGAGATTTTAGGAGAAATTGTCCTGATTTGAAGAAGGGAAAGGGAAAGGCCGATGACACCAAAGAGTCTGATGATGCAGCAAATATAACTCAGGGTTATGACAGTGTTGATTTGCTACTCATTTTAGAAGACATCATAGAAGAGGGACTGATGCACAAAGCCAAAGTAAAGTGATGGAATGGGTGCTGGATTCAAGATGTACATTTCACATAACTCCAATTCATGACTACCAATTTGATTACAAACCTATAGAGTCAAGAAAGGTTATGATGGGAAACAATAGTTGCAGTAATATGGTAAGAATTGGATATGTGAAGTTGAGACTAAATGATAACAGTGAGAAGATCTTGACTGGAGTAAGGTTTGTTTTCACTTTGGTAAGAAATATAATCTCTCTTAGCTTGCTTGACAAAAAGGGTTCCTATACAGCAAGCAATGAGATTCTGAAAGTGAGTAAGAGACAACTGGTGCAGCTGAAAGGGATTCAGAAGTGTGGGTTATATCATTTTAAAGGAGAAGTTGTCTCTGGTACAGCTTTAATTACAGCAAAAGAAGATCAAGATGAAGTAGAATTGTAGAATAGAAGACTTGCTCATATCTCAAAGAGAGGTCTTCAGGAATTGCACAAGTAAGGATTGTTAGGAGAGATGAAATTTTACAAGTTAGACACATGTGAGTATTGCATATGTGAGAATTCTACAAGGGTAAAATTCAGTACAACAACTCATTGCACAAAGGGAAAATTAGACTACATTCATTCTGATCATTGGGGTCCTGCCTCTACTCCTTCATATGCTAGCTCTAGGTACTTTCTTTCAATCATTGATGACTATTCAAGAAAGGTATGGATCTATATTCTCAAACACAAGTCAAATGCTTTTAGCTTTTTTAAAGAATGGTTAACTTTAGTTCAAAATCAGACAAATAGGAGGGTAAAAAGGCTGAGAACTGACAATGGACTAGAGTTCTAGAATTATGAGTTTAGAAGGGTGTGTGCAGAGAAGGAAATAGAGAGACACTTAACAATGCTATACACACCTCAGAAAAATGGCTTAGTTGAGAGGATTAATAGAACAATATTAGAAAGAGTGAGATGCATGCTTCTAAGTGCAAACCTTCCTAAGTTTTTCTGGAGTGAAGTAACAGTGACAATTTGTTACCTTATAAACAGATCACCCTCTAAAGCCATAAACTCCAAAACACCTAAAAAATTGTGGACTGGAGCACCTCCAAAACTTGATAACTTAAAGGTGTTTGGATGCTCAGCTTATGCCCATATCAGTTAAGGGAAACTTGAGGCTAAAGCATTGAAAAACATTTTTCTAGGATACCCACCAGGAGTGAAGTGGTGCCAGGAAAAGGGACATTCTAAATGTCTAATTAGCATAAATGTTAAGTTTGTGGAAAGAGTGATGCCTTATGGGAAAGATTCAGCCAGCAGGGTGTAACGACCCGAAACTTTGGTAAGGGTATTTTAGTATTTTTTTTTCAAATTCAATCTAAATAATTTTATTTCGTGATATTATTACTCGTCATGTCATTACGAATTCAACGCAATTGATTGTTCCTCAATCCGAGTCCCGAATAAAAAGATATGACCTAAATACCATATATGCCCTTTGTAACTATATCTCAAGTAAGGGTGTTTTGGTCATTTTAATGCCAACCCATTGCTTTTAATCAGACCAAACTTCAAAGACAAGATAAATTTTACTTTTTTTTTTTTTTCGTTCATTCTTCTCCTCGAGTCAGCCCGTCTCTTGCACTTTTCTTCACCATTTCTCTTTTAATTCTCATTTGATTTTGGTCACCAGCCATCGGAGTTCACGTGTGTCGTTGGGAAACCAAGGAACATCGCGTTTCATTCGTAAACTCTTGAGACCCTCGTCGGATTCGCGTGAGCGGCGCCGGAAAATCAAGAAGAAAATCATTCAAACCCTTTGTTCTTTGGTAATTTTCTTTCATTTCGTTTTGTTTTAGTTTTATTATTTTTTTCGAAGTAATTGCAAGCTAAATGGACGTTGATTTCACTGTGTTACATTTGGAAATGAAGCTCGCTGGTTTTTGGGTAATAGCTTGCCGAAAACAGCTCGTTCCTTCGCCATACTTTCGAGATCCAAGATTTTTTTTGTCGTTGTGATCGTAGAACTTTGATCCATAACACTTTTCGGTCATTGCCCAATCGTTTCCTCGAGCCTAGCTGCCGGATTAGAGGTAAGGGAAAAAAAACAATAAAAAAAAAACAGATGCAGTGTTGCTGCTTGCGAAAGGAAGAAGATGACCGGTCCAGTTCGACCCGCTGGGCTGGTTCAACTGAACCGGTTTAGCTGGTCCAATTGGTTCAGGGCCAATTTTCGCTCAATTTGAGTTGGTTTTCGTCCCGTTAGTCCGGTTCTCGTGAAATTGACTTTAAATTAATGTTTATACAGGTCTTGGGCATTGCTAGGACTAATTTTGGATTTATTTTGAGCTCGTTTGCTACTTCAATTTGCAATTAAGGTAGGTTAATTCCTACTTAGAAGTTAAATTAAATTCCATGTGATTGCTTGTTTGTTATGTGGTTATTATGATATTTTCGAGAGATAATCTATTGATTTTAATTATTATTATTATTATTATTATTTATATGCGCTCGTTTGATTGGCAAATATTATAATCATTTAATTTATGTTCGTTAGTTGGGTATGTGCTATGTTTAGGGCCTAATAACGATTTAAGTTTAGACTAACATAATAAATACCTATTAAATTTATCGATCTGAATACTTAGCATGACACATATCATGAGTGGCCCTATACCCCACTATGATACCTATGACAAATTTAATAGTACAAAGAGATGAAATTTGAGTGGTAGTTATAACTCGAGTCGAACATAATAAACTTCTATTAAATTTGTAGAGCTACATGCTTAGCATGGCACGTTACCATGAGTGGCCTTATACCCCACTATGATACATATATGCAAATTTAATAGTAAGTTGAACATAATAAATATCTATTAAATTTATAGGGTTGCATGTATATCATGGCATGTATCATGAGTTGCCCTATACCCTATTATGATACATATATGTAAATTTAATAGTAACAAAGAGATGTTGTAGGCTAAGTACATACTAATGATTAATAATGAGACAAGGACGAGTATCCTTACTTTACGACAGTCATATAATTTTTTTTTTGAATTTGATTAGCTTATTTGAGTTGAGAGTTAACCTACTGAGCTAAAAACTCACAGTATTCAAATGCCCTGCAAACTTTTATTTTGCAGGTAATACTGGTAATAGGGGAAACTGAGGCGGTTGATGAGGACGGCACTACATTTGGAGGCCTTAGGTTTTATGTCTGTTACTTTTACTATTTTTGAATACTTCATCTCTTGACTACTGAAGTCAGATATCTTTTGGATTTTCCTCTTGTTTATTTCGATTGCTTATGTTTTGTTTTAAAATTGGCGCCAAAGTTAAAGGTTTCGTTTTGAACTCTTATTGGTTATTAATCAAACGCTTCCGTAACTTTTTGTTTTACTTTGGTTTATGTATATTTTAAAGGAACTTTATTATTATTTATTTATTTCTGGATATTTCGAGTCGGGTTGTCACACAGGGAACAAGAAAAATTGAAGGAAATATCTGAAACTTCAAGCACAGTGTCTGAAATTAATATCAATGAAACAAGAGCAGCGCCAGGTACCTCAGACAGCAACCAATGGAATCCTAACAGTGGGAATGCACCTGTGAACATTCAAAGAGTTCATCAAATGGAGTAGGGATCTAGCTTTGGTGGATAAGGGAACCTTAATACATCAAACCTACAAAACTACCAGCTAATAAGGGATAGGCAAAGGAGACAGAGCATGCCTCCTTCCAGGTTTGATGAAAATAACCTTGTGTCATTTGCTCTTAGTGTGGCTTCATAAGAAATAGAATCTGAACCAACAAGTTTTGAGGAAGCAGTGGAATCTAAAGACAGACTTCTCTAGTTGAGAGCAATGGAAGATGAGCTGGACTCCATAGAAAAGAACGGAATATGGGAATTGGTAGAAAAACCAGAGAAGTAGAAAATTATGTCATGCAAATAGATATTCAAAGTAAAACCAGGTTTAGAAGGAACAAATTGAAGTGATGATTTACTAAATTAGCGGAATTTATTTAGTAACACAAATTAACACTTAATTTAGGATCTATTAATATCATGCAATTTGTGATAAAAAAACACGAAGAACATGTAGATTCATGCTTTATTTTCGAAAATTAAAACCGGAACTTACATTGACTGATTTATGGAGAATCGGTTGGAGGTTTCTTTACGGCATCAAATCCTCAGCAACACCGGATCTTCTACGCTATATCCCGATCGATCAAACGAAATCCGATTGTGGGATCGAACTTAAGAAGAAATTGGGAAGAAGAAAAATATTTTCTTCCCAATAATGACTAGGGAATTTCGGCTATGGGGAGAAGAAGAGAAGAAGAGAGAGTTCCAACTTTCTATGGAATTAAATTGTGTGATTTATGAATGACCCAACCCTCCTATTTATAGAAAAATAGGAATCCTAATCACATTAGGATTAATCTATAGAGATAAATACAAAAAGAAAAAAGATTATCTCTTTCCTTTATCTAGCAATTTCGAAAATGCCATGGATAAATAGGAGATTATTTTATTTTCTTTATTTTTATTTATCTTGGGTAAATAAATCTATGTAATTATTTTAGGATATAATTCAAACAACTATCTCCTCAAAATACATGTCATGGCTGATTTTATCATCATAAAATAATAAATAAATACAATTTATTTAATTAATTATTTTGGGCCAATTCCAATTGGGTTCATTAATCCAATTGGGCTTGAAATTCTCTCTTAAATTAATAAGTCCAACTTAATTAATTTATTTATTAATTACCATTCAAATAAAATATTTTATTTAAACAATTAATAATATTAATATTTTCTCCCGACTAAATATTATCCAATTTATATTTAATTATTAATTTCCATTTAAATAATTTTCATTATTTAAATAATTAATAATAAATATTATAATTATTAATTTCCATAAATTCATTATTTAATTAATAATATTATTGACAATATTTTATTATTAATTTAATTAATTTTAATTATTAATTTCCGTTTAAATATAATTATTTAAACAATTAATAATTGTTAATTAATTTCAAATTATTAATTACCATTTAAATATACTCAATATTTAAATAATTAATAATGTATAATTAATAATATTTCATTATTAATTTCATGTTTAAATAAACTCATTATTTAAACAATTAATAATGTTTATATTAATTACCGTTTAAATATACTCAATATTTAAACAATTAATATTGCCTATTTAAAGTAATTCACTTTACTTAAAATTTCCATTTCTTCTACTTGATTTCGCGACTACGATATTTGGGCTAGCATAGTGACCCGATGGACCTATAGATTATGGGCTTAATAATTAGTCAATTAAGTGATTAACACATAATCAGTTAATTACTTATTATCTAACTATGAATAATTCCACTATAGATTCATAGCTGAACTTCCCTCACTATAGATGAGTTATTGTCCATTTAGTTTATCATTATTTATATCAGTGATATTATCCTTCACGTGGAACCCTCATAATTACAGTCAGATAAATTTACCGTTTTGCCCCTGTAATTACCGCTTTATCCTTGTGTTCCCGCTGATTCTCCAATGAACTTTATCTTTAGTCGAACTAGAGATAAGATACTTCTGTGATCAATAGAAGTCGTGACGTCACTTGTTCATGTCTCGAATCAAGACATCAAGGGAGTTTCCTAAAGTTCCTAAAATGTTTAGGTATCGCACCGATACCGGTTAATTTATAGGAAAGTTATGAATTCCATCTCGTGAAAATGAGTTCCTAGCTACTTATCTAGTCATGTTCCCAAAACAGGAGTGTATTGAGCGTTCTTACAGATCGCTCTCAACTATGTGAATCAAAGAACATAACTCCACAAATAGGAGTCCGCATTTCACTCAGGATTGAGATCTATCACGGTTGATAAACTTAGTTTGATATTCGATTATTTCTCGTGAAACGGTACTAATGAGAAATTTGATCGAACATCGTGGTCCTGTCTTATACAATCAACATTGCATATGATACTTCCATTTCATGTCTCCCACATGATTGATCAGGATTCAATCATTTGTCTATAAACAAAATGCGAAGCTATCAACAGTGTTACCAGGATAAGGTTCCCAAACGTTATCCGTTTACTGTAGACACGTTTAAATTACTCATCTCGACTTTAGTCCTCTCGTATGACTCACATACTAAGTCGTGATTTCATAAGAGTAACTTAGGGTTTACTATTTGAATGTTTGATATTTATATATTTCCATATATTCCTAATATCATTAATTGAATCAATCTAGATAATATAAAGAACTTATGTTTATTTATTTAATTTATTCTTAATAAATTATTATTATTAAATAATTACAAGTTCTAGGACACCATTCCTAACACATGGAGAATTGGAGGAAAACATTTACATGATGCAACCCCAAAGCTTTGAAGTGAAAGGAGCAGAAAGCAAGGTTTTCCATTTGAAAAGGTCCCTATATGGACTAAAGCAATCACCTAGGTAATGATATAAAAGGTTTGATGCTTATGTTTTGGCAAATAGTTTCAAGAGAAGCTCTTATGACAATTGTGTATATTTTCATCAGGAAGAACATCATGATTCTACATATCTACTTCTCTATGTGGATGATATGTTGATAGCATATAAACAGATGAGCCAAGTTGAAAAGGTTAAGAGGATGCTGAGCAAAGAGTTTGAAATAAAAGACCTGGGGGTTGCTAAACAAATCCTAGAGATGGGAATTAGAAGAGACAGAAAGAAGAAGATGCTTTATTTGTCACAGACTTCATATACTCAGTAACTATTAAAAAGGTTCAATATGCTTGAATCCAAACAGGTAACCATACCTTTAGCTCCTCACTTTAAGCTTTTAAATGAGCAGTCTCCTAAGACAGGCAAGGATGTGGCAGACATGGAGAATGCATATCCTATTTGATGGGTGATCTCCTATAAAAAATAAAAAAATAATTATAATAATAATTATAATTCTCTATTTTAAACAATACTTTTAACAAATTTTATTTTAGATGCGGTTGATTTGTCTTGAATTTATATTTTTTTCATTATGCTATATTTTGAAATGAGTTAGGTGATAAGAATATTAAGATTATATCAAAATCATTTTGATAGTATGGTGCATCTATTGATAACCCTTTTAGATTTAGTTTTTTTTTTCCTATTATTTTTAAAAAAAAAACAGGTTTATTAACCACCCATTAATCAAAATTTTAAAAGGGGCAATTTCATCTATAATCAAATCACTATGTCTAATTACATCAGTGATTGGTAAACTTAAAAAATTACAAAAAAGGCCTAGCACCACCGCATGCCCCAGTCTAAAGACGGAAAAGACCCTTGCCTGACAACTGTCGTCATTATTGCCTGCCGTAAATTCAAAAACGTGAAAATTTAAAAAAAAAAAAAAAAAAAAAAAGCGGTAATCAAGGGTGGAACCAAAAATCATGGGTTTTTTGAAAAAGGAAAAAATCATAACAAATCTTTTCTGATAATAGAACAAAAATTGAAATTTAAAATAAAAAATACAAATTGAAGAACACGCAGAGAAAAAAGAGGTATGAAGAAGGAAAGGAAATATGAAATTTTTAAAAAAAGGAAAAGCAATATAACGTATCACAAAAGAATATTGGAATCAAAAATCAAAAATAAAAACAAAGAAAATTGAAGAACAATGTGAGACCCAAAATTGAAGAAGAAGGAAACGAAATACGGTAAAATGTGGAGCAAAAACAAAATCTTGAAGGAGAAATCGAAGATGATGAACAAGGACAACGAAGAAGAACAAAATCAAGCAAAAAAGAACAAGAACGAGAAGGAAAAACATATTTGCGAATCGAAATCGCTAGAAAAGGTATTTTCTTGTTTTTTCCCTAGGTATATTCTTGTTCTTGTTTTTTATTTTGTACAAAGATTGAAGCTTTTCATCATTCTTGATGAAAAAGCTTCAACCTCACCCTTTTTTATAAACTGAATTACAATTATTTTCATGAAAATGGGACAGTATCCAGCAGTAAATTGTAGAATCTGAGAGAGGAAGAAAACGAAATAATGAAAAGTATACAAAAAGAAAAGACATTTGAAAGGGAAGACATGAACAGAGAAGATATAAGTGAGGAAGAACAAGAAGATGAAGAATGAAGAAAGCGTTTAAGAAGAACATTCATACGGGGAAGAAGACCCAGAAATATTTATATTTGTTAAACATTGTTAAATTATCATGTACGTTGTAAATTGTCATGAAAAAAATAAAAAAATATTTTATTGATTTACATGTTTTTTATTATTTTTTTAATCCAAACTGATATTAAACCATACCGATAAACTTAATTCAATTTGAGATTAAATTGTGCCGAGTTTATAAGAGATGATAACATTTTTATCAACATTTGCTCATTTAGTAAAATAAAAAACAAAGCTACTTAGACTTAGGTCCAATGCAACAATATCATATAGGGCTAATACTAACCTCATAAGTTTGCAAATTCTAGTTATGTTGATTATCAGTTTTCCTCCTTTCGTTTTGTTAAACTTGTAAACAAAATAAAATTATTTACATGTTTATAAAAAATAAACGATATTAAATATTTACCTTTTATAAATTCAACAAGATTTTCATTTATCAATTAGATTTAAATGTTTATTAAAAATAAATATATGGTTTGGACGTCGCTTATCCATTTTTTTCCTTCTGGATTCTTCTCCGACACTACTTTTTTCTTCTTCAAATTACTAAAATTAATAAATATTCATTATGAGCACAGAAAAATGTAGTTAAATATTTATCAATGTTTAACAAAAGTAAATATGTATTTAAATTAATCACGACAGTTTACAATGTACATGATAATTTAGCAATGTTTAACAAATATAAATATTCTGGATCTTCTTCCCGTATGAGTATTGTTCTTCAACGATTTCTTCATCCTCCATGTTTTCCTCCTCGCTTGAATTTGTAAAGTAATCAAATCCTTCCAAGATTTATTTTCTTTTTATCATCGTTTTCTTTTTTCTACTAAGAGATTTTGATTCCTATTTCATGATAAAAAAAGAATAATTTAAACATAGAAATAAAACAAACTGAGAGTATAAAACAAAAACGGAAAGGATCAAACAAAACCTGATGAAGATTGACGGAAAACAAAAGTAGACAGTAACCTCGGATGAATGAATATAATCACAGAAAATAGTTCTTCGTAAGTAGGAATGAAACGAGAAAACTAATAAAAATGGAGAACAAGAAACGCACAAATGGAAGAGGCCGTAAGAGATCAAATTAAAAAACGAATTAAGAGATCAAATTAATGCAGAAAAGCTAGAATTAAGGGATATGGATATCAGATCAATAATTTAAAACTGTAATATTAGGTTAAAAATTTAAACGACTTTTTTAAAAACTGAAAGATAAGGCAACTAATCTTTTAAGCGGATTTATGGGATTTCAAAAAAATTATTAATCTATAAATAAAAAAAGTAAAATTTTAAACGGTTGCATAAAGGGTAAATTGGTCTCAACAAAATTGAAAACCATCATCCAAGGCCTATAAAGTCTTTTTTTGTAATTTATTATGAAATCACAGTACAGTTGTAATTATGGATACCAAATTGATTTAAGATGTAAAAATTTCATTTTAAAATCTTAAAAAATAACACTTCATAACCATTTTAGATTTCGTTTTTTTCCCTATTTATTTAAAAATAATGTTTATTGACTACCAATTTTTCAATTTTTTAAGATCTTAAAAAAAATTAAGGATATAAAAATAGTATGAAATAAAAAAATTATCCTTAAACAAGTTTAATCTATTAAAAACAGAAAATTAAAACCAAAATCATTATCAAAGTTTCTTTATGAATTGTTTTTGGCTACATTTTAACAATATTTTTTTACTAACAGAAACACTTTCCAATTTTTTTTCATAATCCTTTTAGTAACATGTATTTCTTTTCTTTTTTTAAATAAAATTTCAACAATATTTTAAAAATAAATAACTTAAAAGTGCTTATAATATATAGTATTTTCTATTGAAATAGTTCTGGCATTAGGAAAAAAATAAATATTGGGCTATTTTCAAATGTCATTCTTTTTGCATATATTGTTGGAATTATTGGGTAACAAACCAAAAGAAAGGTTATGGTTTGAAGTTCAAATTTGGATGAAAAGAAGAATATTTAAAGAGGGATGTTGAAAGATATGATTTTTTATACCACATTTAAAGAGGATATGATCAAGAGCAAATACTATATGAAAGATTTACTTCATTTCAAACTTATCTCTCTTTATAATTTTCTCCCCCCCCCCAAAGTATGTTCTTTCTTTATTAATCTAATTGTAGAAAGAAAGAAAATACATAACATGTGTAAAGGGTAAAAATAGCCCTCTAACGGGCCGCGTTCACACTAGGCCGGTTCACATGGGGACAGGCCCATCCGAACCATCATCTGAAGGAGCCTATCCTTCATGGGCCAAGTGAAAGCTCATTAAGTCTAGTCTCAGACTAGTCCAGTCATCGAGCCCACGATCAAGGAACTATAAAAGGCAACCTGACCTATCAAATCAAGTATGTGAACCTAAAAATCATTAGTCATACATTTGACCTAATCTTCCTTGCGGCGCAAGGCATATTCTCACCTACCACCACCTAACTTGATCGTCGGAGGGTTCTCGGCCGGTACCACACCGGTGCCCTTCTGAACGTCGTTCTTTGAAATGTTTCAGGTAGCTTCGTCGCGAGTGAGCAACACGTGACGCAACGTATTCAACCGTGTGGAGGAAACCCTCAACGAGAAATATCCCACACAACATGTAAGTCGTCAAATATGCTTACTCTCGATGACAAAATGTCACATAGGTAAAAAATTACATTTTCAATTTTTTTTACTTCCTTTTTTTATGGGACTCTTGCACAAATAACAGAATTAGGTCCAATATTTGTTAATATAGCAGCCCAAAAACTTATTGGTAAAAATAGCAAAAAACTCAAATTCGCGCCTAAAATATTACAAAATTGCCACTAGTTTTGCGTAAGTAATCACTGATTTCCGTACAAGTAATCACTGATTTTACTGATATCACAATATCAACTGATATTTTGTGGATGAATCACCAATTACCTAATAGTTATCACTGATTTCTTTGATTCACATGAATAAGTGTTTTTAACAAACGGTTATATTTGCAAATACTTTTTAAAAATACTATATTTATAAAAATTACAGAGCTACCCATTGAAATTTCCCTTTTTTTTTTAATCCATGTGACATTTTGTTATTAGGGGTAATCATATTTGTAAGCAGTCAAGTATTTAAAAAAAAAAAATCACTGAAGTTACCTAGTCAACCTTCCTTCTTTCTCTTATCATTTCATAAGAGAGATTTATTTTTGGGGAAGAAAAAAATACTTTGGAATGGTCACACAAAAGATTTAAAGTAAAAGAAATAGATAAAAAAATTATATATATATATATATATAATGATGCATATATGTGTGCAGGGGCGGTCTTGACACCGTGCGAGCAGTGTGATCGCCCCGTGGGGGGCCCCATAATTTTAGAAAAAAAAATTCAATTGTTTTTTTTTTCATTCAGTTTGTAATATTTATGCTTACAATAAAATGGGCAAAGCCCATTAGGGCTTTACTTGAATCAAACGATTTGCTTTATTTTTATAAAAAAAAATAAAAATAAAGTACAATGTCACTGGCTACAGGTAGATAGCGATAGGTAGACAAAGGGTAAAAGAAATTTATGTGATTTAGAGTATTAAAATCATCTTTTTTTTTTTGGGGTAGTGGTAAAGAAATGTTGCAATTTATTATTATCGGCTATGTATACTCAATCTAATCTCAATTTTTTTTTTGTTTATTTTTATCATTTGATTTTTTAAAACAATCATAATTTTAAAATAAGTTCATGTTAAATATCAATTGTTCTTGATTTTATTGGTTTCTCATAACATAAATTAAAATTAAATAACTATAATAGTTAAATTTTACTACAGATTCTTCGATTTCGTTATCTAGAAAATATCAATCTGGTTCTGAGAAGCGTAAAAAAAAATTGAGCAATTGACTAAATCTCAAAAAGGATCTTTTGAGAAGTTCATTATATTAGGAACCTGTGTGGGTGAACAAACAAATGATATTGACAATCAATTAGTAGATGATCATGATATCCATATAAAAGATCGAGATAATTATGGGGATGATAAAAATTTAGATGGTCATGACATACGATCAAGTATGTCATAAGAGAAACTTAATGGATTGGTTTTGATATCAATCAAGAGTGAAACTTTGGAACACATTGATATCAAAAGTTTAATAGATGACTTTGCATCTCAATATTCAATGAGAACATCACTTTTTAAATGAAGGTTAGAATTGTATTATTTTATTGTTATTACTTATTGATTAAAGTTCATAATTTTTTATTTTGTAATTTTGTCGTATTAAAGTTATATGCTATAGGGTCTAAATTTATTTTTTGCACCGGGCCTTTATTTACCTAAGACCGGCCCTATATGTGTGGCTATTAATATTGACCACGGTAGGTAGTCAAGTTTTATTCTTTTCTATCCAAAAGTGCATGTAATAAATAGTTGTAATAAATTAATTAGGCTAAACATATAAAATTGTTTAATAGAACTTCTAGTGCAAATAATTATAGAGATGTTAGTTTTCGTGGAAATGGTAGTATGATGTTGTGGTTTAAGAGTAAAGTTAAGCACTTGATAATAACAAATTTGCGACGCCGAATTTTCATCATCAACTTAGTGGCCGAACGTTTAATTATGGACAAATTTCTTTCATAATTCGCCCATCCACCTCTAAAATTTGAAGGAGGACCAAAATCCTAAATATTTGGCTTTGAAACGAGAAGAATTGACATTCAAAGAAACATGTATTAACTGTAAATTGTAATTTAAATGTAATAATTTTTTTTTAATGAACACCCAATCTTTTACATTATGACTCAATCATAACAAAATCTGATTTGTGGGAATCAAATTGGAAGAACGGAAAAGGAAGATTCTTCTTCTTTTTGGCAAAAGCTATTTTTCGGCCAAGGCACTTTTGCGAGAGAGAATTTTCTAATTTTCAATTAAAAGTGAGCAGGCGAGGCAAATACTATTTTTCTAAACTTATTTAGGAAATTATTAAATAATGGAAGAGATAAAGTCCTTGTCATTTATCTACACCTTTCCGTGAGCCTTAAAAGGGGGAGAGATTTCTCTTCCTTCCTTTCTTTATACAATTTAATGATTCTCTCATATAATTTATTATGAAAAATTAAATAAGTATTTCCAAAATTATTATATGTAGCCGGAAATCAATATGTGCAATTATTATTGAATCTCATTCAATTAATTATTTTTTTTTTGTCAAAACCAATTTATTTCATAATTAAATTTAAAAATAATATCAAGAATATCCACATTAATTCACATTTATTCACTAATACCGGTTGTGTTTTTTTAATATCAATTTTGCCCAAAAAACACCATAAATGGCGGTGATCCCATGTTTTCCCTTTTGAACGTTTACCATCATGCCCTTGATTAATTAGTTGTTGCGTTTCTGTTTTATATACGTTTTACTTTCCTTAAATGTTGTAGACCATAATAAATAGAGGGCAGGCCAACGTCCTTTCATTGTTCCCTTGGACGGCGCGTGGAGTTAAAGTGAGTAAGTTTGCTAATTTATAAAACATATAAGTATTAACGCTATTATACCTATTTATTATGGTCTAATATGAAATTAACACTTAAATTTAAATCTCTCTAATTATTATTAATTATTTTAATAATATTCATTATTAATTTTCATTTAAATAATCTCATTATTAAAATAATAATAAAAATAATATTAACATTAGTTCCATTTAAATAAACTATTTATTTGAAAACTAAAATTCATAAAATAAAGTGTTTTACTGACACTTTCATGTTCAGAAAAGTCATGAATTTCATCTCTTGTTGAAATTTTCTTAGCTTCTCGTTTTATCATTGCTCCAAAATAGCAGTCATATTGAGTGTACCAAGAGTCTTTCTCATTTATGTGAATCAAATAACTCTATAAGCAGGAGTTCATAATACACTCAGCGTTGAGATCAATCACAATTGATAATCAAGTTGATGTTTTGACCATTCCTATCACATTGTGTAATTTAGAAATTGATAAAAACATTTTGGGTTCATTTTTGTACGATCATTATCATATAGGATACCTCCAATTACAATTTCAACACAATATTATTACTATTTTGCATAATTCAAACCTAGGTTTTACAATCTCAAACTTAATAAGTTCGTCCAAACCAGCGAGCCAAACGCGGTTAATTTTACCCTATTTTAATAAATATATATTTTGTGGGTGAGAAAATTAATAAATGAGAACACGTGTCGGGTTGTTGAATCCACTACACCTCGTCAGATAATAATAAATAAAATTACCAATAAGAGCTATTTGTCATTCAATTCCTTCACCCATTTCCTGAGTCCTTAAAACATCTTTCCCTTCATCACTTTTCACTCTTTCTTTCTTTCTTGAATTATTATTACTGTCACGCTGAGTACAGATATTAGATCCATGGCCCCCTTTCTCCATCTCCAATTATAACTTCAACCCTTCTCTTTCACTAATATATTACCTTTCTCTTCTCCATTGTCTGAACTTCAATTTTCTCGGAGAAGTTCTGTTTGGGAGCTGAGAAAATAATGGACATTGGATTCTCAAGTTCCAAAACTCTGTTTTAGTTTTCCAAGAAACCATTTTTATTTTTCTTGGGTTTAATAATGGCTACTGTTCGTTTGAGAGAATAAACAAGTATTATATGAATGAATCTATGGGAAGAAGAAAAAAGAGAATCTGTTTCTGTTTCTGCAATTTCAGAGCAAGACTAGTTCACGTGAAGCTTTTTTGTTGTTAAAGAAAAGGAAAAGGAAGAGGAAACCCATTTTCAGAGCTTTTTTTGGTTTCTTCAATGGCGGTTCTGGTAATTTCAAGGTACTACCCATTTTTCATCTTCTTGATTTGTTTTCTGGGTTTTGTTCATTCTGATGATTCTGAAGCTCTTCTCTCACTAAAATCATCTCTCGATCCTCGAAACTCACTTCCATGGCCGCAAGGAAATTCCTTCTGCAAATGGAAAGGAGTGAGAGAATGTACCAATGGAAGAGTAACAAAGCTCGTTTTGGAAAACCTAAATCTCTCTGGTTTTCTAAACCCTAACATTCTAAACCGTTTAGATCAACTTCGTGTTCTCAGTTTCAAAGACAATTCAATTTCCGGTCAAATCCCCAACCTTTCCTCTCTCGTTAACCTCAAATCCCTTTATTTGAGCAACAACAATTTCTCCGGCGAGTTTCCGACTTCTCTCTCCGATCTCCACCGCTTAAAAGTCATCGTCCTTTCCGGTAACAGAATCTCCGGCGAAATCCCCAATTCACTTCTCAAACTCCGACGTCTCTACGTTTTACACTTACAAGACAATTCCCTCACCGGAAACATCCCTCCTTTCGATCAAACAAGTCTCCGATTCTTCAACGTATCGAACAACCGCCTCACCGGTGTCATTCCGATAACATCGGTTCTAATCCGGTTCAACGCATCGTCGTTTTCCGGCAATGTGAAACTCTGCGGAGAACAGATTCAAAATCCGTGTGATAACATATCAATCCCACCTACATTGAGTCCATCCTATCCATTACTCCCTCCTGGAAAATCTTCATCAAACCCGTCTTCTAAAAAGACGAGATTAATGAAAATCCTAGCGGGAAGTATAGGTGGATTAGTTGGAGTATTAATCTGCTTAGTTTTAATTTGTATGATTTGTAAATGTACGGAAAGGAAAAGGTCAGCAGAAGTGAGAAGTAAAGGAACTAATGAAGAAGAAGAGAATGACAATGACAATGAGAACGTTATCGAACAAGGATGCGGAAATGGTGGCGGAAACGGTAGCGGAAATGGTAATAACAATAACAACGGAGGAAGAAAACAAAGGGGGTTTTCATGGGAAAGTGAAGGATTAGGGAGTTTAGTGTTTTGTGGAGCAGGGGATCAGAAAATGACATATAGTTTAGAAGATTTATTAAAAGCATCAGCAGAAACATTAGGGAGAGGAACAATAGGAAGTACTTATAAAGCAGTGATGGAATCAGGATATATAGTAACAGTGAAGAGATTGAAAGAAGCAAGATATCCAACTCCTGAAGAATTTGGTAGGCAAATGGAAGTTCTTGGCAAATTGAGGCACCCTAATTTGGTACCACTCAGGGCTTTTTTTCAAGCTAAGGAAGAACGTTTGCTTGTTTATGATTATTTCCCTAATGGAAGTCTATTCTCACTCATTCACGGTATGTGTCGGTTACTCTATCTTACCCCACCCCTTTTTGCTGCTTTATTATTTATTGTTATGGTTGATTTTAAGTTCACCGTCGATTAGTTATTTACTATGATTAACGATGATTACGTGAAGTAGTTGATTTTGAGTTCACTAAATGTGTATGTGTCGATCAGTGATTTACTATGATTAATGATGTGACTTTTTGTGTAGAATTATATGTTTGTCTCGATTGATTTTGGTCAAATTTTGTTTGTTTTAGAAGATATGTATTTTTAGATTTCGGTTGATAAAAATTTGGATCTTAGCTAATCTTGGTACATCTTGATTCAACATAAAAATTTATTTATAATTGGGTAGATTACTACTTTTTTTCATTGAGGTGATGGTGAAGTGGGAAAATCTGTGAAATTTTAGGGAAGATATGGTGGGTGGGTTAAAACCTCTTCTTTTCTATAAATTTTAGTTTTTTTTTTCTTTTTTAATTTGATTTGAATTCTTAATGCTGAAAAGTTTATTAGCTTTATAATCACCGATATCGTTATTAAAGTTTTGAGTTTGGGTTCTAAAGTAGTGCAAGAAAGTGCAAATAATGTCTTCTTGACATGGATGGGAATAAAAAGACAAAAGGAAGAAGATTTTCTGTACCAAACTTGATTATATTTAATAATCTAAATCTTGAAAATGCGTTATTAAACAAAACTCAGAGAAAATGGACTCTGTCTAACTTAATTTATATATCTTAATCTTATTCAATAATATTAGTTTTACTTATAAATAGGAGAGGTTTTTTTTTTTGGTTAGGAACAAAAACAGGGGAGTCCATGCATTTATGGGACAAATATTTATCAGTAAAGAAATTTTTTTTTTTGGTATACTATCTACATATTATGAATCATCCACTCATATATATTTTTTTTTCTATTTCTATGGATAAAACATACAAATATATAAATGAATATATGGGTCTTACTAATTTATTTGATTCAATATAAACTGGATATATGTGAAAGTTAGTAGTGGTCGTTTGGTTCGTGGGATTTAGGCTACAAAACCTGAATCGTGTTTGTCTTATGATTTTTTAATTTCAGAAGGTGGGTTATTTAAATTCATTCATTTTCATAATTTTAATATATATTATACCAATAAGACTTAACAAAAACACTATTTAAATACAAATTTAATAAACTCGTCCAAACCCGGATCTTAAAACCCCACCAGTTGCTAGTGACCGTGAGAATTATTTTCTCATTTAAGACTGTCATAGATAGGTAGCTCCTTTTTGGGATTTTGTAATATATAAAGTAAGCTGACTTCAAGTTCACGTTCCAACAAGGAAGCGTGCGAACACGCTCTGATTAAGTTTCAGTCTTTCAGAAACACAGATCACGTGGCTTTGCTAGTTTTAATCAAATCTACAGTCGTTGATCGTCTAGGGCCCCTATTTTTTTTAAACATGCTTGGCTTGTTCTCTTTTCAATGTTTTTTTTCTTTTTTGTGCTGAGGAAAAACTTAAAAACATTAGTGGATCTCAAAAAAAGAAAATAAAAAAATATAAAAAATTTGGATGAAATGAAGGGCCCGTTTAGTAACTTTCTCAATTTCTATTTCTTGTTTATATTTCTCATTTTTTAAGAAATTTAGGGCCCGTTTGATAACCTTCCTAATTTCTGTTTCTTGTTTTTATTTCTATTTTTTAAGAAATTAAGTTGTTTGGTAACTCTCCTTGTTTCTATTTTTTTTAGAAACGCTTCTTAAAATTGTGTAGAATTTTTAGAAACAACAAATTCTAGTTTCTTATTTCTCTTTCTGGTTTTTAAAATTTTCAACACATTGATAAATTATTACGTTGTCCCGTTTTGATTTATAAAATATATTATAAATATATAATAATGATATTGATATAATATTTTTAAATATGTCATTTAAAATTGTAATATTTTCATAATATTTTTATTTTTTTTAAATGAGAAACAAAAATAAGAAATAGTTACCAAACACATTTCTAGTTCCTTTTTCCTTCCAGAAACAATAAATAAGAAACAGTTAGCAAACATGTTTCTCAGGATCAAGAAACAATAAATAGAAATAAGTTTGGAAGGCTTTTTTGTTTTCCTTGGCCTTTTTGGGCTCTTTCATTCATCAATGAAATAGCTTTGGTAAAAAAAAAAAAAGAGAAAGATTACAAAACGGCCCCGGAAAGTCTCAGTCATTCCATTCCATGCATTATATCATTGTCTTCACTTGTAATGGGTCCATATCATGTTTTCCCATTAAATCTATCTGTCACACTTTTGGAAGTATAGTCCATCCAGGTTAATAAAGACAATTTACATTATTTTTCCTGTCCCTTGCTTTATACATATAAATAATATTAATATAAGATATAGTTTTTTTTAATATAGTTTTGACAACTCATCTTTTAAATCTGGTGTTTTCTTATTTTTTTCTTCCCGTTCATCTCCAATTGAATTAGAAGTATGTGCTTAAAATATTATATTCATTGTTTTCATGCTTATAGTTTACTAGTACTTAATTATTCTTTTTGAATTTTCTCACTTGTCTCTTTCATCACATGGTAATTTCGTAACTTCACTCATATTGCCAATATTGCTGACCAGCCGACAATTTCAACTCTCAAGATAAATTGATTCCAGGATCGGTTTGATAATCATTTTATTTCTTTAAAATAATTAAGATGGATAATTATTTAGATTTTTTAAATTATAATAAAATTTTAAACATAAAAATAGTTTTGAACAGTTTTCATTTTTATTTTGTAACGTAGTTTTTTTTTTAATGTTTTGATCAAACATGTTAGATTCTATTTTTAAATAACAGAAAACCAAAAACATCAAAATATACAAACAGTGCGGCATAAGATTTTCTGTTTCCGTTTCTTTTTTTTGTTGCATTTTTTTCATAATTTAAACCACTAATATTCGTTTTTTTTCCTTTCTTCCCCGTGAAGAGGTCCAGAGGACAGTGTTAGAAATATATGGAGTTTGGTGAAGTCCACTTGCTGTATTCTTTGACAATTTGAGTTGTTGACATAATAACAAGCCTCCATACAAAACATCTTTTTCAACTAATTAAATTTCATGCCCACATTTTTTTTTAAGAATTTGTCTCAAATGTCATACTAATTACTAAAATGTCTGAACTTTTTAAAAATTACTCAAATAACATAATTATTATTGAAATATAATTCAATTAATTATTGAACTATTTTTCATAGGTATTTTTTACGAATTTGTTTGTTTTTTGGTTTTTTAAGTTCAAAGTCAATAATTTATTGAAGTATTTGATCATTTTTTATTATTATTTTCAATGAATTCGTTAAAATTTTTATTTTTTTAGTTCAATAATTTATCGAACTAAAATTATGCTATTTGAGTAATTTTTGAAAATTTCTGACATTTCAGTAATTAGTATGCAAAAATATGCTATTTTAGTAATTGCCCCTTTTTTTTATTTGCTCCCACCCCTTATTCATTAAAATTAATTTCATCAGATTTTGTTTATTTTTCAACTTTGTACTTATCTTGGAATATTTTTTGTAACATAGTTTTATGTATTTTCTCCTTTTTTTTCCTTGTATTGAAGATTTCTCATCCTCATTTATTTTTTAATAATATTTCCATGAATTCATTTAAATTAAAATCATTTTTCAACAAATAACGGGACAATTGCCTCCCTCTTTCGACAAAATTTCCCTTGTTTCATCCATGTATAATCATACAATAGTAATTGTAGGGTCATGTGGTTATCGTGTGAAATTAATTGAGGTTGCACGCAAACTTGCACAAACACTGACAGATATGGAAAAAAAAATGAAGGGCTTGTCCTTGGTGTATTATAGTTGTTTTATATAGCTTCTGCTTCTGCATATTATCTTTGTTGATCCCTTAATTAATCTCATAATCTTGGGTTTGTTTTATGCTTCCTTATCCTTATTTTAGTCACTTATTGCAATCGACTGAACTTCACAAGTGATGTTTTGGGTTATAAATAGGTTCCATTGTCCACTATGCCTATTTAAGTTCCTTCCTCCAGTTCCTTATCTAATATCAGGTAGATGCTTTTAATGAAGGGAAATCAACACTGCTTGTATAGTCGTTTATTGGATTTGGTTTCCGATTTTTTTGAGTCATTTCATTTATCTTTGCATTTCATACTTGGTGGATGTGCTTTGGAATTTATTATTATAAAGTTACTTATTTGCATGAGTTGCATTAGTAAATCCCTCTTGCTTTCATTAATAACTTTTTTTAAGCTAACTGTTACAGGATCGAGAACTTCAGGGGGTGGAAAGCCGCTTCATTGGACATCCTGCCTTAAAATATCTGAAGATTTGGCTAATGGTCTGCTGTATATCCACCAAAACCCAGGCTTAACCCACGGAAACATGAAATCCTCAAATGTACTATTAGGATCCGATTTCGAGTCTTGCATTACAGATTACGGTCTCAATTTATTCCGAGATCCGGATTCACTCGAAGAACCAAGTGCAACTTCACTGTTTTATAGAGCTCCTGAATGCCGTGACATCCGTAAACCATTCACACAAGAAGCTGATGTCTATAGCTTTGGAGTTCTTGTGTTGGAGCTTTTAACAGGAAAAACGCCTTTCCAAGATCTTGTCCAAGAACATGGTTCTGATATTCCTAAGTGGGTTAGTTCAGTTAGGGAAGAAGAGACGGAGTCCGGGGACGACCCTGCGTCGTCGGGAAACGAGGCATCGGAAGAGAAACTTCAAGCACTTTTAAACATTGCAATGGCTTGTGTTTCACTTGTGCCAGAGAATAGACCATCAATGAGGGAGGTTTTGAAGATGATAAGAGATACAAGAGCAGAAGCCCACATTTCATCCAACAGTAGTGATCATTCACCAGGAAGATGGTCAGATATTGTTCAAAGTTTGCCTAGGGAAGAACATTTAACCATTTGAGAGTGGTTTCCAATCAAATATGCATTTTGATTATTGTTTTTTTCTCATTTTAATGATTTCTCATTCTTCAAACTAGAATGGTTAGAGAGTGTAAAGTTTTTATGTTATTGAGTAGAGGCTGTTATTGAGGCTAGTTTGGAGTTCTGTAAAGGAGGATTGTTTGTGAATGGCTTCAAAAAGCTTTTTTTTTTTTTTTTTTTTCAATTTTTATTTGAAAACAACTTTTTTTTAAAACTTTAATGGGATGTTGAAGGAGAATGTCTATAATGTTTTTCTACCCTTAATGAAATAAGATTTTTTTTTTTTCCATTATTGGAACCGACAGAAATTTAAGGGTTGTGATCAAATAGATCTAACGTGAAACTAAAAGGTCAAATTATAAGAATAAAAAATAGATTATATTCAATAATCAGGGACTAAAAGTGTGGGTTCCTTATATAATTTCATTTTATCTATGCATAATATGTTCATTGATATAATACAAAGAGATGAACTGGTCTGAATCCATAATTAATCTTGTTGTCTAACTATCAAGCCAGTAAAGACATAATTATTGTCAATGGTCATATGCATAATGTAGTTCCATTCTCAAGAGAGTGTAACATTTTAATTTTTTAAAATGCTCGTAAATATTAGTAATCAGTTATCATTTTATTAAATAGCTAATAATATGATTAATATCTAATATTTATGTGGTCCGTGAATTTAAACCAAATATTAAGGAGATAATTTCATGTATCGTGTTGTATCAAATATTTTCCATATACTCTCCTTGTTAATCATCAATAGACCCTAAGCTTAAGTAGTTGGGCGAAGGCAAATTTAATTATTTAACATAGTTCAACACTTCCCCTCATGTGTGGGTTCAGATATTTTCATGAGGCTCAATTATGTGGATTATTAATAATTGAGGAGGAAATGATTAATGCAACTCAAGATATTTTGCTCTGATAGCAGGTTAAATCACCAAGAGACTTGAAAGGTTAAGCTATTTTTTGATACAAAGTGTTTGGGGTGGGGATTGAACACCTAGCTTAAAGGTGGAACGATATGCCTTAACGAGTAGACTTGAAAACCTAAACTATTAGAACACCGTAAATTCAATCATTTAACATATAACACCACCTTAATATTTTGTCAATGTATTCGTTACCAATAGTAAAGCAACAGTCGACTCTAATATTTACCATCGCTTTCACATATGTTATTTAGAGTAGGCCATCTCAATGAAGGTGGGATAGAGAGGGATGGGGAACTAATTCAAAAGTAAAAAAAAAAAATGATAGATGCCATAAAAGCCAACCAAATCTGAATTTTCTTTAAGATTGATATGGATAAATATTGTTTGTTCCTGATTGGGCAATTCAGAATTTTGTGGGACATTTGATGCACAAATTTTCTTCAAAGATGCATATATTTCTTGCTTCTCCATTAAATTCTTTCCACCCCAGTCACTCAAGCACAAAGCTCCCTCCCATTGATTTAATAGGTTATTCTTTGTTTTCTTTAGACCTTGCCTCCCTCCCTCCCTCCCTCCCTCCCATTGATTTAACAATATTTGAATCATTATTAATATTAAAATAATAATATTTTAACAACTATTAATATTAATATTTTAATGATTATTAATATTAAATAATAAAATTTTAATAATTATTATTATTTTGAAAATAATAATATTTTATAATTATTATGATATATTATATTACTTTATATTATTGAAATATATGACTATCACATAATTATTTATATTTTATTTGATATATTATATAATAATTATATTAATAATATTAATGTTTATTAAATAAAGATAAAATAATGGAAAGGAAGAAGGAAAGGAAAGACTTTTTTCCATCAATTTTGAAGGAAATAATTACCAAATAGAAATGATTCCTTTTAAAAAAATGACAACCAAACACATGAATGACATTCCTTTCCATTTTTCCTTTTCCTTACCATTCCTTTCCACCTTATCAAACACCACCTAAGAGTTTTTAATGAATAAAAAATAACAAATTAAAAAAAATAAAATAAACGATAGCATTACAATAATCATTAAGGATCTATTTGGTAGGAGGGGATCTACATTATGGTGAGAATGCTATCTGCATTTGATCGAAAAGAATGCCAAAGTATAATTGATTTTAATAATGAAAATAACTGGATAACATTGACTATAACAGATGCTACGGTATGTCATTATATCAATAAATTAAGAATAAAAGTATAGGATCGCTCTCTTTAAGTTTATAATTTTAAACATTAAAAAATATACCTGTTTAACCAAAAAATACAAAATTTGATAATATGGATTATATTGTAATTATTTTTTTTTTATTCCATGAGTAAATAGTTTTTAACTGAAATAAAAAATAAAAAATAAAAAATAAATAAATAAAGTACCTGTTTGGTAGGAGGGGACCTTCGATTACCGTGGAAATGTTATCCAAATTAACACGTTTGGTAGGAGGGAATGCCAAAGTACCCTCCTATTTATTTTATGATATCAGGCACAAATCGCTTGCCTCCTATTTTGGTGGGTATTTATGATTGCATTCCATTTTTATACCAATTTACTTCTTCACCCTCTTATCTGCTCATTTCCTTTAATTATTTGCTACTCTAAACCCTAAATAAATTATCTACATATTAAAAAATATATATTATATATGTAGATAACTTTATTATATAAATTTAAAAGTTTTCATTCTAAATAATAAATATTATCAACGTACTTATTTAGATAGATTCAAAAAAAAATTGTATTGTTTTTTTTGTGTGTTAATTTCATTAGTAGCAAAAAAAAATATGGAAATTTCAAATAAACATTGATTATCGAATATATATATATAAAAAATGCCCAAAAACGGATCACACGCCACTAGGGGTGTTGTCGGTTCGGATTTGGTCGGTTTCGGACCAAACCCGAAACCGAACCGACAAGCAAGGGAGGAGAAGGGCAAAACCGCCACCGAACTGAGAAGAGAGAAAACCGATGGAAAATTCGGGTTCCGTTCTGGTTAATATCAGTTTGGCTATCGGGTAGGACAGAGGCTAATTACTTTTTTGTCCAAACGGGTCGGGTCGGGTATGTACACACCCATTAATCTCTGCACCAAAAAACAGAAGAAGAAAAAAAAACAAAAGTCAAAATACAGTGAAACCATTTCCAGCAAAATTGAGCAATATGGTCAATGAAGGATAAGAGTAAAGATTACCAGAATGGAGAATTTGGGAAATGGATTATCAAAATGGAGATGATCATCAAAAGTAGAAGAGTTAAAGTTGAATATAAAACCCTAATTGTACAAACCTGAGAGAGAGAGAGAGAGAATGCGAGACTGGTCGGTGAGGCTTGTCGGCGAGTTCATGAGAGACTGAGATTGATTCGTGAGAGACGAGACAGAAAGAATGGGAGGTAGAGAGACAGAATGTGTTTGGGGGTTTGCGTTTTGGGTTTTAATTTTTTTTTTTTTAATTTAACACTATCGGTTCGGTTCGGTTTAGGGTTCCCTATATCGCAGAAAACTGAACCGAACCGATATCCAATTCGGTTTTATTGTAAAAACTGAAACCGAACCGATAGTGTTCGGTTTGGTTCAGTTTTCTTCGGTTTCGGCTCGGTTTGGTTTTTTCGATTCCGTCTTGCACCCCTACACGCCACTACTCCAAAGTTGAAAAGACTAATTCTGCCCCTACTTATCACATCTGTCATCGTTTCCTTTATTATAGCGTTAATAAAGGAAAACCGTCATAAAATATAATTAATGTACCGTGAAACGTGGGATTGTATCATATTTTGAATTAAAAGGAAAAAAAGAAAAGAAAAAGAAAAGGGAAGATAGAAAACTAAAGAACTGACATTTCAGGGGGGGAACGGATTCCACCAATGATAAGAAGGTCAACCAAAAAAAGAAGCAAGAAAACCGTAGTTGAAGAAGATCAGGATGAAGACGATATGGATATATGAATGCAAAATGTAGATTACATAGAAAAAACAGATACTTTAAGAAAAACGTTTACTTTTAGTAAACAAAGAAATAGTTTAGATAATGTGATGAAAAATGTTGATGATAAACCGTAGAAAGAAAGAAGAAAATGTATCAGTGTTGATAAGAAAAGGAAAATAAAAATAAAAGAACGATAATAAATATGGAAATAAGAAATACAAAAAGATATGATCCATGAATCAAGAGATAATTAAGACAGAAACGTTTAAGAAAATAAAAAAGATGGAAACTGAAATCAATAGCACAAGGGCAAAAAAGGAAACATGCAAATCGGAATCTCCTTTCACGCCACCAACTTCGATTGTTTTTGGGTAATAATGATATAAAAAAAAAATGCCGTTAAAAATGAATAAATGTGATTTAAACAGGTTATTAGTGATATTAATTCTTTTTTTATTTAGATCTAATATTTAATTAATTTGTGTTAAATTTGTTTAATACTAAGTTAAATTTTGAAATTAATATTTTATTTATGACTTTAATTTAGAAAAAAAAAATATACAATAAAATTGAGGGTATAATTGGAATCTCACATAATTTTACTAAATATTTTCAGCTATCTATATATTTTTTTATCGTCAAACAAACATCATAATCTTTTATTCCTAAACATCTTGATACCATTTTATCCTCATTCCCAATTTCAAAGTTGAAGATGAATTCAAGAAGGGAAAGAAATAATTTCATTTCACTTTTTAGAATTAAAACTACAAGAGTATATATACAAGATTTACAAGTGGAGGAAGTTAGAGAAGTTGTTGCTAACTGAAACAGAAAAGGAAAACAGAACAGACTTCAACAGTTCACAATTTCAGTTATAATCATCTTGAGCAGCTGAGTTTTCAATGAGCGGCCTTAATATCCCCCCTCAAACCGAGCTCTAAAGAAGAAATAACTTTGAGTTTGAGCTTCCATTTATGGAATAATGCTGAAGAGAGAGGTTTGGTGATTATGTCTGCAAATTGTTCATATGTGGGAAGATGTTGAACTGCAATTTTCCTTTGCTGAACAAGTCTCTAACAAAATAGATGTCAAGTTCTACATGCTTTGCTTTAGAATGTAAAACTGGATTGGCACTTAAATGTACTGCACTGAGGTTGTCACACCATAAAACTGGGCAAGAATTCGAAAAAAGACCAAGTTCATGTAGAAAAGACTGTAACCAAACAATTTTAGCAGCTCAATTAGCTAAGCTTCAATATTCAGCCTCTGTGCTAGACCTCGAGACAGTGTGCTGCTTCTTTGAACTCCATGAGATCATATTACCACCAAAAAAATATGCAAAAACCAGAGGTTGATCTTCTGTTATCAGGGTCAGAGGCCCAATCAGCATCTATAAAAGCTTGAAGAGTAAGGGATTTTGGTTTGTTTAAGAGTAAGCCATGTGTGCTTGTGCCTTTAAGATATCTCAAGATTCTTTTAACTGCCTTCCAGTGTATGTCTTTAGGAGAATGCATAAATTGACACACTTTATTTACAGAGAATGCAAGTTCTGGTCTTGTGATTGTCACATATTGAAGAGCACCTACAATGCTTCTATATAGTTGAGGATCATCAAATGAAGTGCCACTGTGAGCTAAAATGAGTGAGCCACTTATCATAGGTATGGAAATAGGATTTGCATCTTGGAGTTTTGCCTTCTTCAAGAGGTCATTGATATATTTTGTCTGAGATAAGAATAAAGAGCCTTCTTTTGTATATGATACTTCAATCCCAAGAAAAAAAATTGAGAATACCAAGATCTTTCGATGTGAAAGTTTTGTTGAGGTCTGCAATAAGACCTGCAATTTCTGTAGGAGAACTTCCAGTAATGAGTATGTCATCAACATATATCAAAATATAGATACATGATGAAGTATTGGGTCAAAAAAGCAAAGACTGATCTGATCTGGATTTGCAGAATCCCAGAGAAATTAAAAATTGACTTAACCTGTCAAACCAGGCTCGAGGTGCTTGCTTTAAACCATACAATGCCTTTTTAAGTTTACAAACAAGTGGCTTATCACACTTAGAGACTTGAAAACCTGAGGGTTGTTCCATGAAGACTTCCTCTTTTAAGATGCCATGAAGAAAGGCATTGTTTATATCCAGCTGCCTGATTGACCAATTGTTTGCAAGAGCAATTGTGAATAGAGCCCGAATTGTGACTGGTTTAATGACTGGATTGAAGGTGTAAACAACCCGGATTTTTACCCAAGGGTATTTTAACCATTTCACCAATTTTGATCCGATCAACGTCATTTTTAGTTCATATTAATCGTCACGTCGATACGAATTCAACGCAATTGACTACGCTCAATTCTGAGTTCCTAGTAAAAAATATGGCCTGAATACCGTTTACGTCCCTAACTCATAATATTCATTCCAGGGGTATTATCGTAATTTCGAGTCAATGATTGGACACTAAAACCTAGGTCAAATATCATTATTCTTTTCTCCTCCTCTCCCTCATGTTCAGCCGCCTCTCCCACGCCGTTTTTTTTTCTTCCTCGATTCTTAAGGTGAATTCGAGTTATTACTACCCATCATTTTCATTGTGTTTGATTCAATCGTTTCATCGTTTTCATGCCTTTTTCCTTCTGATTTTGGAGCAGTCGTGAAGATCAAATTCATCACTTTAAAACCGAGGAACTCATCGTGTTTCTTTCAATTTCTAGCAAGTTAGCTCATCCAATTGTTTTTCCTTTCAAATTCATGTTAATTTCAAGTTAAATGACGGTGATTTTCATTGCTTTTTCGCCAATCTCAGACCTCGCCGTTTTCTGGAAAACGCTCGTCGGAAAACAGTCCTCTTCCTTCATCATTTCCATCTTTTCTTGTGAGTTTTCATTTTGTTTGATCTATTTTTTATTCTCCCAATGTTTTTGAATCATTACGTAATGATTGGGAGTTAATTTCATCGCGTTTCGATGGTTAAATAGGCTCGCCGGAATCTGAGTTTGAATTCGCTTTGGTTGGGCTCGGATTTGAAGGTATTTTTCATCGAGTTCATCGCTACGTGGGTTCCGAGACGAGGGTGGGCGGTTTTCCTTGAGTTTGTGTAAGCTGCTACCATTTGTTTTAAGTTTAAAAAAAATAGAAAAAAAAAAATCTTATATGAAACACAAAGCTGCTGCATGCGTTTTTGCTTACTGTCCAAAGGTTGAAGATACGGTCCAATTGGATCAGCTTGCCTGGTTCAATTGAACCGGTCCAGCTTGTCCAATTCGGTTCAGGGCCAATTTTGACTCAATTTGAGCCAATTTTCGTCCCGTTTGTCCGGTTCTCGTGAAATTGACATTAATTTAATGTTGTCACAGGTCCTGGGCATCGTTAGGATTTTATTTGGAGTTATTTTGAGCTCGATTGCTTGCTCAATTTACAATTAAGGTAGGTTAATTCCTACTTAGAACTTAAATTAAATTCCATGTGATTGTTTGTTTATTGTGTGATTATTAGGATAGTTATGGGTGATATAATTATTTATTTTAAAAGCATTATATGCCCGTTTAACTCGTGATTAATGTTTATATTCGAATTATGATGGTTAATTGGTTTTTAATTATAATTAGAGCCTATAAATTATTTAAGCTAAATAAACCCATATTAAATTTAATGTTAAAATTAATTAATATTAATAATTAATAACCATATAATAATTAGTCTTAATTGATTTAATAATGCTAGGGATGATTTTTAGAGCCGAATATGACATGATAACATAGTTAATTTATAAAATTAAATAATAACTAAATAGTTTCCTTGTTGTGACTTGATAGTGTTGTTTTCTTTTCTTTTAACTATTTGTAATGTGAATGTGTGTTGTTTTTAAATATTTATTCTTTGTTGTTATTTTGTTATTCGTGAGTTACGATCAGGGAGTTAATTTAAGATTGATTGTTGTTTGATATTTGTGTGAATGATTTTACTCAAATATATGTTAATCACATTGGATAGTGTGGCACATATCATAATGGCCATTATGATACTATTTTATAGAGCTAAACACTGTGATTATGATGTATCTAAGTAGTTTAGATGAGTTTGATAAGTGATTACCACGATAGATAGTGTGGCACGTATCATAGTGGCCACTAAGATGCTATTCTATAGAGCTGAACACTGTGGTTATGATCTTTGTAGGCTAAGTACCTACTAGTTGTTGATGAATGGTGGAAATGGACGAGCATCCATACATTAATATAATTAAGAAAGAATGTCACATCGCTGCTCAGTGCCCTTCTGGAAAAGCTCCACTCAATCAAAGACCTGCTCCCAAAGCCCTTCTTCCATCGCCACGATAGAACCCTTAGAAAGGTAAGATTTTATTAATATTACAGAGACACTTTTAATTCTAGCGTTGTGGTGCAAGCGCTTTTTCATTTCTTAGCCGTTTAGCTTTTGTGTTGCTTTTCGTTCCAGTTATTCTTTTATATCTTGTTTGTTTGTGGGACATATTGTAATCAAAGTAGAACCTTTAAGTTATAGATGTCATTGTTTACACCAGCTGGGGTGTTTATGTTAGCCAGCTAGAAAGTTAGGCCTGACCCGATTTTTATGGTATGGTCCCAACTAAGTGTAACTTTGATAGTCGTTCGTATAAGCTATTTTGTTGTGTTTCTTGACATGAATTGATTGGTTTCCAATCATGCCGTTATAGTTGTGGATAGTAAGACTTGAAATGTGAAGTTTGGGATGGTTAAAGTTTCATAGTGAAACCAGAAATTCGAAGAGACAACTTGAGAACGTAAGGGTGTGATGTTTGCTAATACGTGTATTAAGATGTTAGCTCATGTTATCCCTATGTTATGAGTATTAAGAGGTGGAGGCTGAGATATAAGCTCTTGTTGACTAGGATTTGATAAAGCCATAGAATCATGTTGAATCTGTGCAGGAGCAGAAGTTTGAATTGAAGAATTGGATGAATCAGTCTCACAAGTTGATATTGCAGAAGATGTAGATATTGAAGGATTTGTAGTTTGGTCAACAGTGGGAATATTAGTTGAAAATGGTTGTATTTGAGAGGTTATAGATTGGACAGGTGAAAAAAGATTAGTATAGGGAAAGGATGTTTCATTGAAAATGACATGGCATGAAATATAAGTTCTACCAAATTGAGAAAGACATTTATAACCTCTATGTTGATTACTATAAACAAGAAACATGCATTGTTTTGACCTTGGATCCATTTTGTTATTGGTATATGGTCTAAGATAGGGATAACATGAGCAACCAAAGAATTTTAGGAAGGAGTAATCAGGAGTAGTTTTGAAGAGTTTTCCAAAGGACATGTACCATGAAAAGCTGATGTAGGTAGCCTATTAATAGTATAGACAGTTGTACAGAAAGCATCATCCCATAAATCATTGGGCATTTTTGCTTGATTGAGGAGAGCTAGGCCTAGTTCTACAATTTGCTTATGTTTTCTTTCAACCATACCATTTTACTGAGATGTATGGGGACAACTAAGTCTATGATTAATGCCAAGAGATTGAAGCAAAGGTGAAAGGGACCTGAACTCACCACCCCAGTCAGCTTGTAAGGCACCTATTTTGGTTTTTAATTGATTTTCTGCTGTGGTTTGGAATAATTGGAAAGCTTTATAAGTGTCAGACTTATATCTAAGGAAGTAGATCCAAGTGTATCTAGAGTATGCATCAACAAAAGATATGTAATATCTATAACCATTTCTTGAAAAGTAATGGAGCTGGACCCCATAAGTCAGCAAATACAAGTTCTAAAGGAGAATTGTAAACAGTAGTAGAAGTGGTGAAGGGAAGTTTGTGACTCTTTGCTATTGAACAAGAATGACAAAAGGAAAAAAAAAATTCTTTGAAGTAGCAGAATTACATTGTTCAAGAACTTTAGAAACTACTTCAAAATTAGCATGACACAAGTGTCTATGCCAAATATCAGAAAGATTACAAGTAGAATGTAAAGCTAAACTACTGACAGAAGGAAGAGTAAGCAGGTTCAGGTCTTTAGGTTTTGGCTTGGTCTTTGAAAAGGGATGATGCTTCTGCATATTGAATTGATATAGCCCTTCATGTACAGTACCTTTAAGAAGGATTTTGCCATTGGCCTGAGACTTGACATATTAAAAATTAGGGTGAAATTCAAAGAAAACTATATTGTCTTTTGCAAATTGCTGAACACTTATGAGATTTCTGGTTATATGAGGAACATGAAGAAGATTTTTAAGTTGAAAAGTATTTAAAGTGGTAGGAGAAATGAGGGTAGATGAACCAGAATGAGCAATAGGAAGGTGCATACCATTACCAATTTGAATTTTGCTGTTGCCTTGATATTCTGATCCAATGTTAAGATTGCTGAGATCATTGGTTACATGGTTTGTGGCACCTGAATCAGGACACCAATTGCTGTCAAAGGAGATATCATTTGAGTTTGAGCTTGAAGCTAGATATGCAGCAGGATTATGTGACTGTCCAGCCATGAAGGAATAACTCTGATTTCCATAATTTGCATTGGTGTGTTGTCCAGGGTTGTTATTGGAGTTGTTTCCATATAAGTTTGGGTGAAATCTCATATAGCATTTCAAACCAGTGTGGCCAAACTTACTACATAACTAACATTGTGGTCGATTCCCATTTCCATTCCAAGATCTGCCTCCTCTATTGTTTCTTCCATTTCCTCTATATCTTTGTTGGCCTTGATTCTGATTTCTTGTACCACCATTGTTAAAGAAGTTTCCATTATTCTGATTTCCAGATGAGTTCCCATTTGCTGAAATTTTATTTTGGGTTGCAAGATTCACAGATGGGAGAGATATATCTGAATGAGCATTTTTCCTTTCAACTCGTGCTTCATGTGATAAAAGAAGAGCAGAAATACTCTTTAGGGTTTGGTTCTTGGATTTGGATGTAATGATAGACACAACAGAATCATAATCTGAACTCAAGCCTTAAAGAATATACATGATGATATCTTGTTCAGATAGTTTATTTCCCACGGATGTAAGAGCATCATAACAAGATTTCATTTTACTAAGGTAATCTTTCATAGTAATTCCATCTTTCTTCAGATTTTGCATCTTTGATCTAAAATGCATTACCTTAGCCATGTTTTGAGACGAATAGAGATCTTCTAAGCTTTTCCATATATCTCTAGCAGATTTGCAATTCATGATTTCTGAGAGTACAGATTCAGTCATAGAGCTAAGCAACCAGGAAGATAGAAGTTTGTCTTGTTTTCGCCAAATTACATATTCAGGATTCACTTGATTGTTGCTGGTTAATGGTTCTGGAGAAGATTTGGATCCATCAATATAAGATTCAAGATCGTGACCTTCAATGGCTGTTAAGATTTCAAACTTCCAGAGAAGATAATTCTCATCATTTAATCGGACTGTGGATTGTTGTTTTCCAATTTTGACAATGGATGGTAATGAAGCAGAGTTTTGATTGGTTGCAGTAGAGGAAGTCGCCATTGTTGACGAGAGGAAGGGTTTGCAGAAAAAAAAAATTCAAAGGGTTGTTAAGCAAAAAGCTCTGATACCATTTTAAAGTTGAAGATGAATTCAAGAAGGGAAAGAAATCATTTCCTTTCACTTTCCAGAATTAAAACTTCAAGAGTATATATACAAGATTTACAAGTGGAGGAAGTTAGAGAAGTTGTTGCTAACTGAAACAGAAAAGGAAAACAGAACAGACTTCAACAGTTCACAATTTCAGTTATAATCATCTTGAGCAGCTGAGTTTTCAATGAGCAGCCTTAATACCCGATAATCTTAGATTCCAATCATATGAAATTGCTTCCAACCAAACAGAACCTGGGTATTATATTAAAACATGAGGAATATATTGTAATTAAGGGTGTATTTTACAAATTTTTCCTTTTTTTTTTCCTTTTTGCATGGAATGAGCTAACCGAAAACCAATCTCTCAAAGATTATTTGGCATTGATACATGTTATTCTTCAATTAGGCATTACAAAAAGGAGAATTTTTTTTTGCAGTAATATCTCCTACTTTTTGGTGGTTTTTAATGCAACCATCAAGATAGGCTTTGATTTTTTTAGATTTTTTATATATTTATTTTCTAAATGTTACTATCACTTTTTTAATAACTATTTTCAATGATAGCAAATAATTTTTTAAAAAATTAAATGACATTTTTGTAAAGACGTATGTTTTGCTTCCAGGTATCATGTGATTCATTTATCATTTTTCTGTTTTTATCATCGCATTTGGCACCATTTATTGAGCTGAAACTTCTCATCGTCTTCTTCTTCATTGTAAGCTTTTTCCTCGTGGCAGTGTTAGGTAAATTTGATAACTTTCTTGGTTTTTTATTACGTTAATTTGAGTTAGGTTCTACGCTTGTTTTGGGCCACGGAGAATAAAATTACTATTTTCATAAACTTTTACAATTTTTTATCATATTAATTCATTAAAAAAAAAACTATTTATGAAAACCCCTTTTTTACCAAGGAAAATTTTAACAAATAGCACTTTTTTTATGAGTAATTTCAAGAATAACAAATGTTTTGAAATATTTTTAAAATGACATTTCACAAACTGAGATTATTAGTTGGTAGATATCAGTCTAAATTTTTTTTTTATTCTTTTAAAAAACTTTTACTATTTTTAAAAATATCAATTCCTAAAATGCCATATTTGAACTATTGTATCTAGACTAGAGATGGGAAGGGGCATGTTTTTTTACTAGTCAACAGATAAATCCCCTCCACTCTAGAATATGTGGGATTTTAGATATGAGAGTTGATGCAATTTACAAACAACAAGTCAAGCATCTCATACATCAATCTTAGGTTGGATGACAATCTTCCTAAGAAGCATTTTCTTTGACTATTCTCATCTTATCTTTGGGCTCTGCATTTTGAGACAAAGATAAAGAAATGATTTGGGTGTTTTTCTTTTCTTTTTTTTTAAAAAATGTTTGTAAATTAGTTGGTTTATATTATTTTTCAATTAAAAAAAATATTTGAAAACACGTTATCATTTACATATCAAAATATTAATGTAAAAATATAAAGAAAAAAATAAGAATGCTACTTAAAAATAATTAAATAAAGACAATTGATTTAGAAAATAATAATTTATATGAATGTACAAGAGTTTTTTTTTTCCTCAAAAAATGTGTTTTTTGATTTGACATGTTTTTCAACCTAACACTCCAACCGCCCTAAATCATTGATTTAACAGATTATTCAGGGGATTTTAACGTCTTTATTGAAAATCCTTATCTTTGTTGAGATTTATTAGTATGATTTGAAGCAAGGCATATAATGAGTAGAATAATATGCCCTTAGCCATTGACCTTTAAAACTCTAGACTCCAAGAATAAGGGTAATACAATTATTATTAGTCATTGAATTTTATTTTATTTTTATTCTCAAACTTCGACTTGTTCTAATTTTTTTTGTCATGCTTCAATCCCAATCCCCTAATTTTAATTTAATATAAAAATTTAGTTCGTATTATGAACTTCTCTAAAAAGATTTAACAAATTTAGATCAATAAGGATTACTAGAAATACAATATCAATCAATATAGCTTAAAATCTTGAAAAAAAAAATCTTTTTAAAGTAGTAATTAGATTGATCAAGTTGACCTCCTTTCAATTACTACTTTAATTAAGGATTACTACTTAGATTGAAAAAATCTTAAGGTATGCATGAGAACTTGTTTAAAATAAATGTTTAATGAAAATTGCTTAACTATAAATCATAAAATACAGTCTAGATGATAAAACTTATTTTGGGTATTCAACGGGAATGTCTCCAAATATAATGTCAATAAAATGATAAAAGAGCGCTTTATAGAATGAGAGGATAGTATTAATTGTAGATCCAAATTGAAAGAAAAGTCCATGTTAGGCCATGATCATTGCCAATATGGACATATGAATGTGATTATTTTAAACCCATGCACATATGAAGCCAAAATACATATAAGACAAATATATGTATGTGATTATTTTTCTTTGGGCTTTAGGAACTATTCTTCATACATGAGGTGGTGGAATTTTTTTTAACATATATATATATATGTGTGTGTGTAGTATGCGCTTAAGTGAATAGACCCAAAAATGTTTTTTAATATTTATGTATACTAGATTGCGTTACACGTAAATTTCAATTTTATTATATTTTTATGTGTTCAAAATTGTTTTAAATGAAATTAATTCTTAATTAATTCTTTAAAACTAATTTAAATTATTTAGATTTAATCCTATTTAAGTTAAAAAAATATAAATTATTTAACATGTTGAGTCTTTATTATATGTTTAATTAATTATAAAATAATTTAATCCAAGTAAAAGCATCATGTTGATTGCACTTTTTTTTAACATTTTAGTAACATTTTTTACGTATTTAAATTTTTAATTTAAGAACTCTTTAAAAAAAAATTAAAAACTTAGTTCTTAAATACTTGTCTATTTTTCATATATTAACTAAATACAATAACATTTTTTAAATACTTTTTCAATGAAGTGTTAAAAGGATGACTTAATTTGTTCATTCTGTTATCATCTAAAAGAACGTGTTCACTCTCAAAAATTGTAAGTTAATTAATTAATATCAAACTAATAATATAGATGAACCACAAAATGAGTATTTAAATTATTTCATTTAAATGAGGATATACTTTTTTATGATTATTTTAAACTTAATTCATACATTATATTATTTTTTAAACCTTCATGAATTTATTTTTAAAAAGATCATAAATCATAAACATGAAGAAATTTGAATTTATCATTTCCTTTACCTTGCTTTAGGGTGTTTGTTTGTTGTAGTGATATAACCCACATTAATCTCTAATCTTCCATTTGATTGGTGCCACAATAGATCCAACTAATTTGTTGATAATATCACGGTTTTGTAAAACCATATTTCAAGAAATTTGATGCGTTTAAATTAGGGATAATCCATTATATAGCTCATTTTGACTACACCATATGTTTTTATAGCCTCTTAATTTCCTTATGTTTTTTTAGCCTTTTAGAGTATCTACTTTTAATATATTCCCATTTAACCCTTATTTAATTTTTTATATTTTTTTAAATTGTTGATTTTTAGTCAGTTGATTTGATTTTTTAAACGTTTCTCTCTCCAATCTTTTACAACGCTTTTTTAATTATTGGTTTAATTGTCCCACAAATCGTGGGATTTGTATTTATTCCCTTTTTCTATAGATGTTGCACGTTTCATCATTTTTTAGGGTTCATTCTCTTTCATTTCTATTCGTATCATCCCTTCGTCGTTCATCATTTCTGTTGTTTTTTCTTTTTGTTTTTTTTTTGTCAATGGATTCGATTTTTGTTGACGTTAAGTTTTCTGGTTCTTAGGATTCTTCCAAGAACTATGTTTGCTTTGTTACTACTTGTGTAGTCATTCCTAATTATCTAAATTATGTTCAATTCAAGGAACATATATTTAGTTCTGTTGAAACCCTCGATTCTTCTTTGATTTTCGATTGTTTCATTGAATTAATTTCTGACTGTAATGTTTCTAAGTATGTTCCATTTGTTAATGATTCTGATTTATTATTTTTTAAAAGTTTTCTCAATCTGGATAAGATGTCTGCCTTATTGATTTTTCATTTATCACATTCTATTCCTTCTATGAGTGTTAATTCAGTCAATACTTTTCCCTCTGAAATTGAAAATGTAGTCCCCATTGTTGATGAATCTAGTTTTGATTTGGTTGAGTTGAACCGGTCTGATGTCACCCCTATTGATGATGCTGTTGAAATTCCGAGTGGACATCGTTTTATTGAATCTGTCAATCTTCGTGATTACGATAGTAAGTTTGATATGTTTGTTAACGATATTTACATCAACAAGAAGGTTTTTCGTATATCCCTCAATATTTTGGCTGTGAAGTGTCATTACCAGTTTTTTATCGAGAGGTCTACTATAAATCGGGTTTATGCCGTGTGTTTCAATGATTTATGTAAATGGCGGCTTCATGCAAGGAGATGGAAGAACACTCATGCATTTAAAATTACGTTTTTTTAACAATAATCATACTTGTACTTTGGATGTTATCACGCATGATCATCGTAATGCTTCTTACAAACTTCTGGCTGAGTTCATCAAAGAATTCTACCCTCCTGTTCGTAGCGTTTTAATGAAACCTTACGACATTATAGAAGTTATGAGGAAAAACCATGGTCTCAGTGTTAGTTATGATAAAGTCTTGAAGGCAAAAAAATTGGTTTTGGCTGAATTACGAGGTGGATTCGAAGAGTCCTACGGTTTGATTCCAACATTTTGTCATGTTGTTGAGCAGAAGAATCCAGGTTTTTTTTAAAGATCTGATTGCTTTGTTTTTTTTTTAATTTGCATTGTCATTTACAATATACTGTACATCCTTTTGTTCAGTTTGTTTAGATTTCTAATAGGTTTTTTGTATGTATAGTATGATTTTTTTTTATTATATTGTACAATTTTTCATCTGTTTTTAAGCTTTTTTTATTAATGTACTTTTATTTTTAGTATACTTTACGTCGTTTATATTTATTATTTAGCTTAATTTTTAATCTATAGTATAGTTTTTTTTAGTGTCTCTATTTGTAGTACAGTTTTTTTAGGTATACTGTACTTTATTTATATTTTTTTTTACATTCTGCTTTGCAATGTATATTATTATTTTTTTAATAAATTTTTATGTTTTATGTTTAATATTCTACAGGATCTTTTTTGTTCTACGAGTTTGACGATTATTTTTTCTTCAAATATGTGTTTATGGCCTTGATTGCTTCTATTGCTAGTTTTCGTTTCTGTCGCCCTGTGATTTCAGTTGATGGTACTTTTTTGAAAGGAAAATTTGGTGGTACAATGTTAGCTGTTGTTTGTATGGATGCGAACAACCAGATATTCCCTATTGTTGTTGCAATTGTGGATTCTGAAAATGATGAATCTTGGTTATGATTTTTTCAGAGTTTAAGTATTGCCTTTGGTTGTCAAATTGATGGGTTGTCAATTATTTCCGATAGGCACCAGAGTATCGAGAAGGCTGTAAAAAGTGTTTTTTTGTATGCTAATTATGATGTATGCATGTATCATTTATCTAACAATATCAAAGCCAGATTAAAAAAGAAAATGCTTGTTTATTATTTTATACGTTCGGCGGAGGCGTACACCGTTGACAAACAGAAGTATTTTATGGATGAAATTATGATAATAGACCCTTTATGTTTTGAATACCTGGATTCTATTGATCTATGTCGTTGGGCGCGTTCTTATTTTCTTGGTAATAGATTCAACATAATGACAACCAACATTTCTGAAAGTTTTAATGCGGCAATGAATCCATTTCGGGACTTACCAATTGTTTCATTTTTAGAACAAGTTATCATTAAGCTACAGACGTGGACTCATGATAGGAGGTTTATTGCTTCTTGTATGCACACTGTTTTGTCTTCAGCTATTGAAAAGGATTTTAGGAATCGAATTAACTTTGCACGTCATTTGATGGTTAGTATTATTTTATTTATTTTTTCATTTTTATCTTTGTTAATATTTTTTACTATACTGTATATTATACTATACATTATTTTTATTTTTCTTATGTTTTTTATTAGGTTCGTGGTAGTAGCTCTTCTATATCTGTTGTCATTGAGAATGACGTGGAGTATATTGTCGATTTAACGGGTAGAAGATGTGATTGTCGTCAATGGCAGTTAGAACTTATCCCTTGTGTTCATGGATGTGTTGTAATTCTTAAAAAGAGTCTACCCATTACATCTTTTGTCTATCATTACTACACTAAAATTTCTTTGTACAACACATATGCTGGCATCATTCACCCTATTGGTAGTCAATGTAATTGGTCAGTCCCCACAGAAATATCTGATATTGTGATTGCCCCCCCCCCCAATGCTAAACGCCCAGCTGGTCGTCCTCGTGTACGACGTATATTATCAACTGGTGAATACAAACAAATCAAGAAGTGCGGTCGTTGTCATAAAGCAGGCCATAATAGATTGACATGCAAAGAACCACTAAATGTGTCATCCTCAAAGTCTGGCTCAAAGCGAAAGAATTTTTTATTATTCCGACCATGCTGATTTTTGTTCATTTCAAGTGTTTTTATGTTTGTCGTATTTTTTTCTGTTACAAGTTCATTTTGTTTATTGTTTCGACACTTAATCCTTTATTTTTTTAGTTTGATATTGTTACATTTATTCGTTTTTAAATAGTTATTGATTATTTATTTTTTATTACTGATTTTGTTTTTATGTTTCTTTTTTGTTATACTATACACGTTTTTTTATTGTTTGTTATTGATTGTTACTATACTGTTTTATACTGTTTTAGTTGGCTTTTAAATCATTCGTAATGTAATCTCAAAGTTACTTTTGGTTTTGAAGTATATATCAACTCCTTGTATAATACTTTTGCAAAAAAAAAACTCCTTGTATAATAGTATTTGTTAATATAATATATCAACTTATATACTATAGCATCTTTTAATATTCACAACAATTTTTATCAGATTATGTATACGTATATCATTTAGTATAATATAGTTATTATTTGTATGAATTATAGTATTTTTACATAAAGTACAATATTTCAGAAATAATAATCTCAAAGTTACTTTTGTTTTTGAAGTATATATCAACTCCTTGTATAATATAGTATCTGTTAATATAATATATCAACTTATATAATATAACATCTTTTAATATTCACAACAATTTTTTTCAGATTATGTATACGTATATCATTTTGTATAGTATAATTATTATTTGTATGAATTATAATTAGTATTTTTTTCATAAAGTACAATATTGCAGTAATAATTATACATCATTATTTTTTATTTTACTTATTGTCATAATTTGAATATTAATGTTTATTATATTGTTTATTATTGTACTGTACGAATAATTGTTCACAATATAAAAGAGAAGATGAGCATTAAAATCAATTATAAGAACATGGTTAACACTAGTTCAATATAAAAAATAAGCAATGAAACAGTAAAATAATCCAAAATCATTTTTTGAAAACATGATGATTATAATAACTAATACCATCAATTTTCGTCCATAGATCACAAAATAATATCTCTATAATGTTGTTCAAAATATATAACCCAAAACACAGTTAAAATCATGTAATTCAATTTTAAAATCACATGTTTGAAATAAATTTGGAATCCTAATCCTTTTTCTGAGATGGTTGTGTGAGTCCACAACCAAGAGAGAAGCTTGGTTGTTCCTTCAGAAGTTGATTTGTATTCTTCTTATCTTCGTTTTTCTTCGTCCTTTTTTCAACTTGTTCTTCCTCTTGGACTAACTGATCAGTTTTTCCTCTTTGATTTTCTTTCATTTTCCTTCTTTTTACATGGTCTTCCTCTTTTCTTTGCCACTTCAACCTCCTTAATCACACATTTCCCCTATTCTTTTCTGCTCTTCGCTTTATCGTTCTTTTTAGCCAATCCAAAATCATGTGTATGGCTCGTTTTGGCTTCGACCTTTCTTCCGGTTCCTCTGAGGTAGGATCTTTTTGCTTTTTTTATTTTCAACCTATTCAAATCAGTTTTCTTAGTATAATATATTGACATTTTTTTTACAAATTATACTGAATATATTTTTAATCAGTATATTGTACGTAATAGAATACAGTATATAGTTGAATGATATACATTAGTTTTGTTTACCTCTTCTTCATTATTTGTTTCATTTTCTGTATCCATATTGTTTTCTTGGTTTTCTTCTATGACATTATTCTCTTTTCCTTCTTCAGATGTTATTTTCTTTTCACTATCTCCATCCTTTCCATTTTCTTCATCCTGCACATGTATTACAACGGTTTATCAAAAAATTCAGAATTAAAGCATAATATAATTGTATTTTCTTAGATTTTTTCCTTATTACCTTGCTTTCAACATCATTCACCCCATTTTTGGAAATTAGCTCATCCATCCTTTTGAGTATTTGGTCGAGTCCTGTTCGAAGTATTTCTTTCATATCATTCTTGACCTCTGCAATTACATCATAGTTAACTTTCACAGTCTTCAAACTCTTTTTATCATTTCTTTTCATTCGCTTTTCTTCAAATTCTCCATCAGAATACATTTTTAAATCATCCTCATCCACAAATCCTCCTCTTTCATGTTCTTTGTCAATTGGCATTTTACCTTTCCTCTTCAACTCTTCATATTCCATGTAGCTTTTCATATATACAGTCTCCATTTCATTTTCCTTTGGCTTCATTGTCTTTACAATCATATGTTTCATTTTTCAAGTTATAGTTTAATATACTATACAACTTATAAATGATTGTTAATATCAATATTTATAAACTTTTTTACTATACTATACATACCTCTGAATTGAACACGTCTCTATCAAGTTTTTCATAAGTCCCTGTCTTGATGTCTCCTCAATTTAGGATTCTTGGATATTTTATTCTCAAGATTGATGCATATTTCCCTTCATATGACAGTTTTGGTATGGTTTCCAATGCCCAAATTATAAGGGCATATGTCATTCCTTGGATGGCCATTGACGTTTTCCCTCTGCTTTTTCCTATTTTTTTAATGCTCTCAAGCAACAAATTATATGACAACCAACCCCAAGGATAGTTTTCAAAAACATCTTTATCCTCCACTATACCTAGATGCAAATTAGATATTTGGTTGCTTCCTTGTTTTGGTAGTATCATCTTTTCAATCACCATCAACTTGAAGACTTTTATTACAAATTCATCGTCTTTGTAATCTATTGTTTCAGCCTTCCTAACAAACTCATCCACTGACGGGTTTGAGCAATTTGGGAATAGACGAGGCATTATACTACTAGGCGGGATGCTATCCAAACTAACTTTTGTACTCCCAGTAATCTTCAATCCAGTGATCGTACAAAACTCTTTCATCCCAAATTCTGCCACATTCCCTTCTAAATTGAAGGTAAGGTTTGTTCGGTCCTCAGATTTAACTCTCCTTTTCGACAAAGACATCAATATTTGTGATGGGATTTGTGTGTTTGGTACTAATGAGTAATGTCTTATGAAAGAACTCATTAATCCTTTTAGTTGTCTTTCAGTCATTCGAGATTTAAAATCCAATATACTTTTGGTTTGGAAGTATACATTCACACGTTGTCTTTCCAGCCAACTATCTTTTGTATACAATAGTTGTGGTCCCTATTATTATAAAATACAATACATCAATGAAAATGTAATTCTTTAATATAATATATAATATAGCAACATTTATTGTTCACTGCAATGGTTAACAGATCAGATATATATATATTTCATCATGTATAGTATAGTTCTTATCATGATGATTTATAATTAGTTTTCTTTTTAAAGTATAATATTGCAATAATAGTTATACAGGACTCAATTCTATGCCCTTATTTCATATTTCAAAATTTGTAAATGGTATTGTAAATTATATTTCAATTTCTTATACGACATATAAATTTTATATATATAATGTACAGTATAGTTTTGTTTACCTTCCATTCCAATTTTTGTTCTTCCTTCTCTCCCTTCGTGTTGGTCTTCTTTGTTTCTCTTGATCCTTCACCATCTACTTCCTGTAAAATTATGTTTTTACTTTAAAAAATTGATTTCTACATTATAAGTATTTTCAATTCTTTTTTTTTAAGGGAAAAGATTCTTACTTTTGTTTATGCATGCAACTCAGCTTCAATTTCTTCTACATTTGTATTTTCAATTCGATCTTCCTCTGTTTTCTCTTCATTTTTGTCATCAAGTTCTTCTTCATTCTGGACTTTTCCCTAAAATACATGATTCAATGATAATATATTGTTATATATCCTATAGAATTAGAATTTACAGTAAAAGGGTACATTCATATATACTTTTTATGAGAAAATATGTATGATTAATACCTTCATCTTCTTCGTTGTCATTTGTTTCCTCTGTTTTTCTGCAATTTTCGATTACCTTGTTGCAGATTCCATTAGAAACAGCGGCTGCGTTTATTCGTATTTTTCCCCTCTAGGGTTTTGTTTCTCTTTTCTCTGATCTGGGAAATACGTAGAGGGTGAATATCTCTTTCCAAAAAATCTGCCAAGATTTTTTCCCCTTATTTTCGATTTCCTTTTTTAATCATTACCACCGTTTCAAATTATCTTCTTCCGGATTCTTGTGCAATGAAGGGCGTTTTTGACCTTTCAACTAACTACGAATTTCTTATGGGCTATTTTGTTTTAGTTATTTCTTATGGGCTATTATGCTTTACATTATTCAAAATTGGGCTATATACCCAGTTTTCCCTTTAAATTATAATAATAAACCAATTTAAATTTAAAAATACCAATGGCAATATCATTCCTTGATTTTATATTTTTATTATTTCATTATTAATATTGTGATGGTTTATATTTGAAAATTAAAAAAAAAATCTCAAATTGAATTATTTATCGTATCAATTTCATAATTTTATTGAATTAAGTATACTTATATTTCTTTTCATTGAAAATGTTAATTTGTATAATTTAACATGTTATAATTATCTTTCTATTAAAATGTCATAATCTATATCAAAATTTAATATAAAAAAATAAAGTTTTATTTCTTACTATTTTTTCATTATATCCTGTAATATATTTGAAACAAATATAAATAACTTTACTTCTCTCCAAAACAATTAGTTAAGGCAACAAAATTTATTTTAAAAATAAAAATTTATGTTGTTTATTTACCAGTTTTTCAATCTAAAAATATTTTGCGTTGTCTAATAATTATTTAATCTATGATCATAACTGTTTCAATTAAAATTTAGTTTAATTTCATATAATTAAATGATTAATTTTTTTTCTTTTTTAGAGATATTACATTAAATGATTAATTGAAAACGTCTTAGAGTATAATAAAGAAAAAGCTAATCAAACACTCTTATTCTCCAATAAAATCTTAACATTTCCTTTAAAAAAAATATTTTTTATATAATATGTTTCTATTCTATCAAAACGACGTTGAATTTACCTTAGATTTTATTTAACAAAGCAACTCCAACTGTGAGAGATTAATGATCCAACTAAAGTACTAAGAGGAGTTGGAGCAGGGACGGATCCAAGATGTTTTGTTTGCGGGGGCCATATATAAATAAATAAATAAATATATATATATATATATATATATATATATATATATATATATATATATATATATATATATTAATTTTATTAATTAAGCTTTCGACATCTTAACTTAAATATTATATTTGAATTATAATATAGTCAATATTTCATTTGATACTAATTTTTTTAATACATATACTAATTAACTGTTAAAAATGATTTGAGATATAAAAATATTTATATATAAAATAATTAATATGAAAATCATTTTTTTTCAAAATTAAAAATTTTCAACGTATCCAAAATTTAAAACTGTAATTTTTATTAAATTATAAAAAAAATTATAACCAATAAAAGAAATTTCAATTATTATTCTTATTTTTTAGGCTAAATTATACAAAATACCTCTAAAATATAGTGCCGGTTTAAATTTTACCCCTAATCTTTTAAAAGTTTCAATTCTACCCCCCCCCCAACCTTTTATTTTGTTTCAAAAATACCGTTTATTGAGGAAATCAACCTTTAAAAAATATAATTCGTGTGCATTTTCGGTTAAATTTAATGGAAATTAATTGATTAAGCGTATTTTAGAAAGTTTTAATGAAAAATAATTTTCCGAAGATATAAAGAGTGATTTTTCCAATAAATGATATTTTTTAAACTAATTAAAAAATTAGGGGCAGAATTCAAACTTTTAAAACGTTTAGGGAAAAATTGAAACAACCATGGTATAGTGGTATTTAATATAATTTAACCTATTTTTTATAAATAAATTATTTCTCATTTAGTATTTTTTTTTTAAATAATATCATAATTATAAATAAAGATTAAAAAAATATATCTTATCAAAATAATTCTTTTAAAATTATAAATATATATATATATATATATATATATATATATATAAAAAAAATAAAAAAATGGGGGGGGGCCATGGCCCTCCCTTGCCCCCCCCCCCCCGAATCCGTCCCTGAGTTGGAGAGGAAGAGCTTTCATGGGGTAAGAGCTAGAGTTGGCTCATTGAGTATCGTAGTCGTTGTCTTGAATGTCGGTACGGTTTGACGATTTTGGGTCTTTATCGTAAAAGTTGCATTCAATAATTCAAAATCATATTTGAACACATATGATTACTCAAAAAATCTATGAAAAAATTTAATTTTATAAAACATTATAATTAAACAATTGTAATAGTGTGATTTTCAGTAGAAAATAGATAAAAGGCATGGTGCCATTTTTAGATGTAGTATATAAAAATGTAAAGATCATACCTGAGAAAAATCAAGATATGAACACTGCAAAACATAAAAATAAACTGTGACCATACACGACTAAATTACAAACTCAATTTCTCGTGCAGATGAAAAACTAAATCAAAATGTTATAGAAAAAATCACTCCAATGCATAGAATAGAGAGTAATAGAAAAAGTGTTTACCAAAAGAATTGTGTTCCATGCTTCTCACTCATGTGAAAAGATCGGTTTCGTTTTTTGGTAGTATGAAATTTTCCAAAAAGCATGCTTATTTATAGTGAAAAGGAGAAATCAGAACGGTATAAGTTTTTTTTCCTATACAAATAATTTGTTACAATTCATTCATTCAATCAAAGTTGAAAACGTTGTCATATGATGTTTTCAAAAATATAATTTGATGCTATATAACTAATGCTTTCAAGCTTTTATTGTGGGAAGAAATTAAGAAACGGGTTTCGAACTTTTTTTCATCTTAAAAAACTAATGTTCATGAGAATCTAGATCAAGGCGAGTTAAAAAAAATAATCAGTAATTAATAATTAATTGATGAAGGCGTAACTTTGTAAATTTTAAAAATTGTAAGGAGAGTTTTTAGGTTATTTTAATTTCTTATAAAAAAATAAAGTTAATTAAAATATCAAGAATTATATTTCCTATTTATAATTTATATTTCAAATCCTTTGAAAATTTAAAACTAATTACTAACAAATGTAAAGACCTTTTAACATTCAAACTTTTCATATTCTAGCTTTACATGTTTCTTTCTTTTCAAAAAAAATAAAATAAATTAAATTTTACATGTTCCTTTAATTTATCTTGGAGTATTAAATTTTTCATTCACCAATTATTTTCAACATTTGATATATTATATAAGTTAATTTATTTAACTTATTTAACTAATAATTAATATCTTTTAAATATAAACCATCAAATATAAATTAAAGTGTTATGTTGTTTTTAAAGGATTCATATAAACATTTTATTTATCACTCGTCGTAAAAATGATATAATATTTTTTATTTTATACTAAATGTATTATTTAATAATATTTTATTTTCTTTAAAATTACTATGGTCAATTTGTTATCAATAAATAATAAATTGAGAAAGCTAAAATGACCAAATATAATTTTATTTTATTAAAAGTTAATATTTTTAAATTTGTTGCCTTATATTTAAATTATACTGATAATTTAATTTTATCAAGTAAAATATCATCGATAAGTAAATAATAAATTGTTATATTTAATTTAATTAATAAGTTGAAAACTAATTTGAGAGGGTGTACTTAAAATGTAGATAATTAATTAGGAAGAGGTAATTTTTTGATAATGGCATATTTAATAAATTCAAGAATTGATGAAGGTTATTATAGTCTTAAAAAAGTTTCTCCAGTATAGTAGAGAAGATATATATATAGTATGCGGCGCCAAGTATTGTAGGGTCATGAGGTTGTCCTGTGAGATTAGTCGTGGTGCGCGTAAGCTGGCCCGGCCACTCACAGTATGTGGCTGAAGTGAGTAGACCTTGCGAGAGAAGAAAAATCCAACGGCGTTATTTTTCTTTGTGAGCTGGAGTGGGTGGTTTTAGGGTAAAAATAATTTGAGTTTAATTTTTGGCTTGTTCAATAGTGAGAGAAAAATAGAGAGTTGTCATCAATTACATGTTGGGGTTTCTGCCCTAAATCTTATGTAATCCAATTAAAATATAAATAAATGAATGAATTATTAATTAGTATTATTTACATTGTCATTTATTATTGTTTAATAAATGTAATCCATCATAAGATCCAGAGTTACTGATGATAACTTACAGTGAGCATGAGATGCGGGAAGATTCACTTAAGTTGTTACTCAAATAGTCTGTGGTATATGAATAACGATTGGGTGCCTTATTTCTGGTAACACCACTAACACAGCCCACTTGTGAATTGGCACAAGTGATCTCATCTGGATCGCTCATGTGGAAACATGTGAGTGGGGGTGTTGTTGCAATAGAGATTATAGTAGACTGGAATAAGATATACTTATTGTCTTCTGGTAAAATCGTTACAGAAAGACACTTTGTATATCAATCGGTTGATCATGTACAATTGATTTTAATCCTGAGTGGGTTATGAACTCTTGTTCGCAAGAGACAAACCTTTGATTTGCATAGGTGAGAGTGATTCAATATAGTTCTCTCAATATTCCTCCCACTTTGGGGATTTCATCTTCTTTATAGCTGGGAACGTAATTACACAATATTGGAATTCACTCTTTTCCATATAGGAAAATAGATAAGTAGTTCCCTTATGGACTGATTCGGTGTTTGAACAGTGGGGCCTCATATTCCTCTAATCAAGGAAAAAGCAAAGACGCATAATAGAGATTATGTAAGGTTGTTTATTAGATAATCAGTTGGGTTTAAGGAACAAAAATGTATTATGGAGGTTAATACGGTAAAATTACATAGTCATGGATACGAACTACTTGTGAAGGATCAAAGTGTAGTTAATGATTTTAGCCAATGGACATAACTATGTCTATAGTACTGAGAGTGCAACTCTAGATATTTAGTAGAGGTTATCTAGGAGTTAATGAATAAGAATTAATTGATTAAAAGAAGTTTTAATCAAAGATAATTCTAGATCATTGGAGCTTAGTTCTATAGATCCATTAAGTCCTCCAAGCTATCGCATGTAATTGAGAACATGATTAATATGACTAATCACCTTGAAAATTGAGGAAAACAAATAGAGGAGTCTATTTGATTAATTAAAAGAAATTAAATAGGTGAGTCTATTTAATTATTTAATTAATTGTGAAATTAAATAGAGGAGTCTATTTAATTATTTATTAAATAGAAGAGTATATTTAATTATTTTAATAGAGAGATTAAATAGAAGAGTCTATTTAATTAAATTAATTTTGCAGTTGTCCAAAATTAATGGGAAATTTAAAGGAATCTATTTAAATATTTAATTTGAGATAGTCAAATTAAAGAGGAATTAAATAAATAAAAGGAGTTTTATTTATTTAAATATTTAATGGAATTTTTCTATTAAATAAAAAAAGGAAAAATAAAATGCTCAGTATTGTCATGGTGGGTCACACGCAACTTTGGTTTTCTTTTAACCAAATATATGCATTTTATTTTATTTAAAATATATGGAATAATTAATTTAAATTAATAATGATTAATTTAAAATGTGATATGGGAATATCTTATTATGGAATAAGATATTATATCTTAATTATTCAAAATATATTTTATAATATCTTTATTTAATTATTTGATAATTAAAAATATTCAAAGATTTTTTGAGGCCTTATTTTTCCTATAAATAGGAACCTTGGGGTGACCCCAAAACACACAACTAAGAGAAGAGAAAACGCTCAGAAAATTCTTCTCCCTCTCTCCCTCCTGCCGCCGCCACTATAGTGGTGCAGGGAAGAAATTTTTTCTTTCCTCTTCCTTTTTCCAAGGAAGAAAAGTGTCCACCCACGGTTTCTCTGTTATGCATAGTGAGGAAGATTTTTTGGTGGTTTCAGGATCGTAACCAAGGAAGAAGAGGAATCGTCATACACTTCTCGCAAGGGTTAGTATTCTTGTTTATGGTTTTACTTTTGAATAATATTATCCTGCAATGAAAGATCATTGGGATTTCCATTTGAGAACTCTTTTATAGAGGCCTCAATCCCAACATTGTAAAATGCTATTTTTTGTCTCAATTTAATCTTCATCTTTATAGTGGAACCTGCAAATTTGCAGAAGATAAGACATACCAATTGAGAACCTGTATAAAAATTTATGTGTCATTTTCTCTTGTTTACTATTTTATTCTTTGTTGCATATTTATCGTTCTTGAATTAAGGAGTTTAGGGATTTGCAAACCTTTCAAATTCCCAACAACTGGTATCAGAGCGTTAGGTTCAGGGTACTTGTGAAAAGAGCAATGGATAGCACAAAGGATATTGGGATCGGAAAATTTGATGGTCCAGATTTTTCATTCTGGATGATGCAGATTGAGGACTACTTGTTTAGCAGGAAGTTGCATATGCCATTGGGAGAGAAGCCAGTGAGTATGAACGATGAAGAATGGAAGCTATTAGATAGGCAAGTAATGGGAGTTGTGAGATTGACCTTGTCAAAGAATGTTGCCCATAATGTGGTAAAAGATACAACTACAGCGGGATTGATCAAAACCTTGTCTGATATGTATGAACAGCCCACCGTCAACAACAAGATATACATCTACACTCAACTCGTGCATATGAAGATGGTTGATGATGAACCTATTAGGAATGATGTTCTAGAACTTGTAATTATTTAATAAAGATAATTTATTTCAAATAAATTAAATAAATAAACATAAGTTCTTTCTATTATCTATATTGATTCAATTGACGATATTAGAAATATATGGAAATATATTAATATCAAACATTCAAATAGTAAAACTCTAAGTTGCTCTTATGAAATCACGACTAAGTATGTGAGTCATACGAGAGGATTAAAGTCGAGATGAGTAACTTAAAGCTGTCTACAGTATATGGATAACGTTTGAGAACCTTATACTGGTAACAGTGTTGATAGCTTGCCATTTTGTTTATAGACAAATGATCTAATCATGATCATTCATGTGGGTGACATGAAATGGAAGTATGATATGAATCATGGAACGTCATAAAAAGCCCAAGGACAAATCACAACATTAAAGTTCAAGAGAAGCATTGACATCCATTTACAAGCCTACATTAGCCAAGTCAAGACAAGCTTTGAAGATCCGATCATGGAGGCTATGGCAGAGGACGTGATGAACTTCAATCTATGGCAAATACATTTGGAGGAAGAGTATTGAAGACTTGTTCAATTGGAATTGAAGAGAAGAGCTAATTAGGAAAGTTGCATCACTTTTGCAAACTTTCCTTATTTGGACCACTTTCCATATTTATTCCCAAACTTTCCATATATGATGTCCACGAATTTGTGATGTATTTGGACATGTTTTAGGCCTTTATTTATCAGTTTTAATGCTTAGAATAGTTTAGGAATGATATAATATCTTCTAGGGCAAAACTTTCCTAAAATGCACCAAATGCACTTAAGGAAAGATTTGGCAGATTTTGTGCCTCCTTGTAATCCGAATTTCCTTGTTGTTTTTAGGGTTTCTTTGGCTATTTAAAGCCTCATTTGTAACCCTAAACATGAAGAATTCATATGATAATAATATTGCTTTTTGCTTTGCTAAAATTGCTTAGTTTTGTAGCCTTGTTCTTAGGTTGCATGTTTTAGAAACATTCAAGCATAATTTGATCTAGTATGCTTGTGAATTGTTTCGATCTTGAAATAAGAACAAGTTCTCTTATTTCAAGATATTAGATCATTGGAATAATCTTTTTCTTCTTGTATTCCATGGGTTTTACCTTATTGTTCATCGGGGTTTTAGGATTTGCATCTAGGGGTTCTTTGTGCTTTCAAAGGGTTTATATTTCAATTTCCTAGGGTTTCGTATCAAAGTATCATACATATGCAATGTTGATTGTATGAGACAGGACCACGATGTTTGATCAAATTTCTCATTAGTACCGTTTACGAGAAATGATCGAATATCAAACTACGTTTATCAACCGTGATAAATCTCAATTCTATGTAAAATGTGGACTCTTATTCATTGAGTTATGTTCTTTGATTCATATGGTTGAGAGCGATCTGATATGAACTCTCAATACCCTATTTTGGGAACTTAACGAGATAGTAGCTGGGAACACATTTACACGAGATGGAATTCATAAATTTCCTCTAAATTAATGGTATCAGTGTGATACCTAAACATTTTAGGAATTTTATGAAACTCTCTTGATGTACTGATTCAAGACATAAACAAGTAGCGTTACGACTTCTATTGATCACAAAAGTATATTATTATCTCTAGTTCGACTAAAGATAACGTTCATTGTGAAGGGATGATTTACTAAACTAGCGAAATTTTATTTAGTTAACTAATTAACATTTAATTACGGATCAATTAATATCATGCAATTTGTGATAAAAACATGTAGATTCATGCTAGTTTTTCGAAAATTAAAACCCTTTACTTACATTGAGTAAAATATGGAGAATCGGTTGGAGGTTTCTTTACAGCATCAAGTCCTCAGCAACACCGAATCTTCTACGCTATATCCCGATCGATCAAACGAAACCCGATTGTCGGATCGAACTTTAGAAGAAATTGGGAAGAAGAAAAAATATTTTTTTCCCAATGGACTAGGGAAAATCGGCTAAGGGGGGAGGGAGAAGGAAGAGAGAATTCCGAATTTTTAAGGAATTTAATTGTGTGATTTATGAATGACCCAAGCCTCCTATTTATAGAAAAATAGGAATCCTAATCATATTAGGATTAATCCATGGAGATAAATACAAAAAGAAAAAAGAATTATCTCTTTCATTTATCTTGGTATTTCTAAAATGCCATAGATAAATAAGAGAAAATTTTCTTTTCTTTATTTTATTTATCTTGGGTAAATAAATCTATATAATTATTATAGGATATAATTCAAATAATTATCTCCTACAAATGATCTATGAAGGCCAAAATTAATAATAAATAATTAATAAATCAAATTTATTTAATTAATTATTTTGGGCCAATTTCAATTGGGTTCATTAATCCAATTGGGCTTGAAACTCTCTCTTAAATTAATAAGTTCAACTTAATTAATTTATTTATTAATTACCATTTAAATAAAATATTTTATTTAAACAATTAATAATATTAATATTTTCTCCCGACTAAATATTATCAAATTATATTTAATTATTAATTTCCATTTAAATAATTTCCATTTAAATAATTTCCATTATTTAAATAATTAATAATAAATATTTTAATTATTAATTTCCATTAAATAAACTCATTATTTAATTAATAACTTTATTGATAATATTTTATTATTAATTAATTAATTTTAATTATTAATTTCCGTTCAAATAAAATTAATTATTTAAACAATTAATAATTGTCAATTAATTTCAAATTATTAATTACCATTAAATATACTCAATATTTAAATAATTAATAATGTCTAATTAATAATATTTCAATATTAATTTTCTGTTTAAATAAACTCATTATTTAAACAATTAATAATGTTTATATTAATTACCGTTTAAATATACTCAATATTTAAACAATTAATATTGTCTATTTAAGTAATTCGCTTTACTTAAACTTTCCATTTCTTCTACTTGATTTCGCGACTACGATATTTGGGCTAGCATAGGGACCCGATGGACCTATAGATCATGGGCTTAATAATTAGTCAATTAAGTGATTAACACATAATCAGTTAATTACTTATTATCTAACTATGAATAATTCCACTATAGATTCATAGCTAAACTCCCCTCACTATAGATGAGTTATGTCCATTTAGTTTATCTTTATTTATATCTGTGATATAATCCTTCACGTGGAACACTCATAATTACAGATGGATAAGATTTACCGTTTTGCCCCTGTAATTACCGCTTTATCCTTGTGTTCCCGCTGATTCTCCAATGAACATTATCTTTAGTCGAACTATAGATAATATACTTCTGTGATCAATAAAAGTCGTGTCGCCACTTGTTCATGTCTCGAATTAGTACATCAAGGGAGTTTCCTAAAGTTCCTAAAATGTTTAGGTATCGCACTGATACCGTTAATTTATAGGAAAGTTATGAATTCCATCTCATGAAAATGAGTTCCCAGCTACTTATCTAGCCATGTTCCAAAAATAGGAGTGTATTGAGCGTTCTTACAGATCGCTCTCAACCATGTGAATCAAAGAACATAACTCCATAAATAGGAGTCCGCATTTCACTCAGGATTGAGATCTATCACTGTTGATAAACTTAGTTTGATATTCGATCATTTCTCGTAAACGGTACTAATGAGAAATTTGATCGAACATCGTGGTCCTGTCTTATACAATCAACATTGCATATGATACTTCCATTTCATGTCTCCCACATGAATGATCAGGATTAGATCATTTGTCTATAAACAAAATGCGAAGCTATGAACAGTGTTACCAGGATAAGGTTCTCAAACGTTATCCATTTACTGTAGACACTTTTAAGTTACTCATCTCGACTTCAATCCTCTTGTATGACTCACATACTAAGTCGTGATTTCATAAGAGTGACTTAGGGTTTTACTATTTGAATGTTTGATATTTATATATTTCTATATATTCCTAATATCATTAATTGAATCAATCTAGATAATATAAAGAACTTATGTTTATTTATTTAATTTATTCTTAATAAATTATTATTATTAAATAATTACAAGTTCTAGGACACCATTCCTAACACATTGGAGAATCAGCAGGAACACAAGGATAAAGCGGTAATTACAGGGGCAAAATGGTAAATTTAATCCACTTGTAATTATGAGTGTTCCACATGAATGATATATCATAAATATAAATAAAAGATAAACTAAATGGACATAACTTATCTATAGTGAGGGGAGTTCAGCTATGAATCTATAGTGGAATTATTTATAGTTTGATAACAAGTAACTAACTGATTATAAGTTAATCACTTAATTGACTAATTATTAAGCCCATGATCTATAGGTCCATCAGGTCCATATGCTGCCCCAAATATCATTGTAGCAAAACTAAGTTATTAATTTAACTTAGGAAGAACAAATAATTTAAGTAATTGATTTGCTTAAAATTAGGTAATATTAATTATTTAAATAATGAGATTATTTAAAGGGAAATTAATATTAGTATTAAATAAAATATTAATTGTTTAAATAAAGAGTTTATTTAAATGGAAATTAATATAATATTGTTAATTATAATATTTTAAGGCAAAACTTAATTGTTTAAATAAATAATTTATTTAAACAGGAATTAATGTTAATATTGTTAATTATTTAAATAATGAGTTTATTTAAATGGAAATCAATAATTAATATTTTAATTAAATAATGAGTTTATTTAATTTAATAATAAATATTAGAGAGAATTATATACAATTGGTTTGAGAAACAAATTGGTTTTGACCCAAAATAATTAATTTGTTGGATAAGATCTAATGATAATTAATATATTAATTTTTGGCTAGATGTATTTAATTAGAAATTATTATTTGAATTTTTTCTAATATTAAATACATAATAAAGAAAAGTAATTATAAAAATAATATAAAAAAAAGGGGAAATGCAAAGTACCATTAGCGTGCATGCGTGGAGAGTTTGCATTATCTTTTTTTTTATTTAATTTATTTACTTATCTTTTATATTTTATAATCAAGAGATAAGGATTATCTAATTAGATTATGATATCCTATTTTCTTATAAATATGATTATTAGGATTCATATTTTGTACACTTCTCACTTTAATTAGAAAAGTGAAAATTCTCTCTACAATTTTTACCAAATGGCCGATTTTCCTTAGGGAAAAATTTAGAAGAAAAATTTTCTTCTTTTGTTCTTCCGGATCAACTACCACAACTCGGTTTTGCTTTTGATTGGGATATAGTGTAGAAGATCTGGTGTTGTTGAGGATTGATGCTGTAAAGAAACCTCCAACCGATTCTCCATATTTTACTCAATGTAAGTAAAAGGCCTTTAATTTTTGAAAATTAAGCATGAATTTACATGTTCTTCATGTTTTTATCATAAATTGCATGATGTTAATAGATCCTAAATTAAATGTTAATTTGTTTACTAAATAAAATTCCTCTAATTTAGTAAAGTAGTCCCTTCAAAACCATTAGTAGATCATCTGAATAAATTCAACACTTTCATAAATCAATTAATTGCTTCAAAGTTTCAAATGACTGATGATATTGTTGTTGTTTCATTCTTGCATGATAGTTGGTTTACTATGAAAACTGTTATCGCTAATTCTCAAGGAAGAGGGAAGATTTGTTTTGCAAATATCAGAGATGTTGCTCTTGCAGAAGAAATTCGCTTGAAGAATTCAGGTATGGCCTCTAATAGTGGTACTGGTTTGTATGCCGGTAGAGGAAAAAGCAATCAAAGTAACAGCAATAAGGGTAAAGGTACATGGAACGAGGGGATTGAGTGTTACTACTGCCACAGGAAAGGTCAAAACAAATCATACTGTAGAAAACTTAAACAAGATCAGAAAGATAACAACAATAACTCAGAGGCTAATATGGTCATGCATGCTCTTTGCTGTGTTGATGAGAGTTTTAATGTCGATGAGCCGATGACATTTGGGTTGTGGATAGTGCCTCTTCTTTTCATATTACTTCAAACAGACAATTGTTCTCATTTTTTACTTCAGGCAATTTTAGCTTCGTGAAAATGGGGAGCGGAGATATCTCTAAAGCTGTTGGTATTGGAGACGTAAGTTTGGAGACTGATACATGATATAGGCTACTATTAAGGAATGTCAGGTATGTTCCTAATTACAAGTTGAATAATATTTCTGTTGGTCAACTTGATAATGCTAGTTATCGAAGTGAGTTTAGCAGAGGGGTATGGAAACTCACTTGGGGATCTTTATTGGTGGTGAGAGGCTACAAGCATTCTACTATGTATGTGACATGTTTGAATGGTGCCAAAGTTAAGGGTGACACACGTAAAGTGTAAATTTAGAGAGCTGTTGATGTTCTCTCAAATGGGAGGGGTAAGCCAACAGCGGAAAGGACAGTTGGATCCTAATCCATCAGTTCATAAGGAGGAACAGTTGGGAGAATCTGGAAGTGCTCAGAAAATAGCCTCAACTGACAGGAAAGATAGCAAATTGGTGAAGTTGTCCGAGGGCAATGGGGCACCTTTGGCTAGTTTAAGAGTCAAAGAGAGTGTAAGCATCGGAGATAGAATCTCTAATCTGGAAACTGACTTGAATTCTAATGTCAAGCATATTTCCAACGAACATTGGGGAAAGTGGTTGATCCCGCCACATAGATGAAGTGGGAGCTGCTAGAGTATCTTTTCGTGCCTGGGAGATAGCTCACATCGATGGCCTTGCAGGGGCCAATTATGTTAGTGAATTCTAACAGGTATATGGTTTTACAAATTGGTTTGAGTTTGCAGTTTGAAGCCTTAGTGTCCAAGCAAGTGGTAAGTTGCTCATGCAGTGGGAGTTGACGGTGCTTAATTTGTCTCCAAGTGGGAGATTGTTGACTATGGATCCAAATTGAAGAAAAGTCCATATTGGGCCATGATCATTGGCAATACCCATTTACCCACTAAACCCATACACATATGAAGCCAAAATACATATAAGACAAATATATGTATTGATTATTTTTCTTTGGGCTTTTGGAACAATTCTCCATACATGAGGCAGTGGGATTTTTTTTAACATTTATATATATATATATATGTGTGTAGTATACGGCTGAAGCGAGTAGACCTAGCCAAAGAAGAAAAATCCAACGGCGTTATTTTTCTTCGTAAGCGGCAATGGGTGGTTTTTGGGCTAAAAATAATTTGAGTTTAATTTTGAGCTTGTTCAATATTGAGAAAAAATATAGAGTTGTGATCAATTGTAAACTGCTAATTTTTGTCTAAATTTAATCTTCATCTTCATAATGGAACCTGCAAATTTACAGAAGACATGACGTATTAATTGGGAACCTATATAAAAATTCTCGGGTCGTTTTCTCTTGTTTACTATTTTATTCTCTGTTGCATATTTATCGTTCTTGAATTAGAGAGTTAGGGATTTGCAAACCCTTCAAATTCCCAACAGATAGAGCACTTGATATGGAATTTCACCCGACTTGGGTTATATCAAATCAAAGAACATGCGGAGCTACTTGTCGGGGGATACACATTAGAAGAAATAATAAAAAAATTGTAGAAACTAACATAGTAATTTATACCTTCATAGAATGGGTAGTTTTTAAAAAAGTCTCAGCAATAATTCGATTTATTTAAATTCATATTTTTATTGTATATGGATCAATAACGTTTTTTTAATAAGTTCAATATAGATTTCATGAGTAAAGAGAAGAGTAAAATGTAAATCATGCCTCTACATTTTTAGGTACTGGCAAATCATACCTCCTTACTAATTTTTTTAGCACCAAATACCCATGTACTTCACAAAATTAACAAAAGAATGACATTTGTGTACCACATCGTTAAATTAACACTACAAGAAATGCAGGAATTAGTGACGAACTGCATAATAGCTAAAAAAGTTATCACTTGGTGAGTTTAGCGACGACTTGTATCGCTAATTAGTGACCAGGGTTTAAAATGTCGTTGATGTCGGTGATAATCTGAAAATTCGAAGTTCCAACACTGATAAGGGTGGGGGAAGAGTCGTTCTTCCTTAGTGTCGGCGACATGTGGCTGGAATCGCTAAAAAGTTACCGAAATGTCTCCGGTATCGTCGAGATGTCGTCAGTATTTATATATGTCACCCAAAAATTTTGAGAGAAAGAGAGAGGCAGTAGATTGGAGAAATGGCAGACAGCTTTTCGGAGATGAGAGGAGAGAGAGGAGGCTTGGCGACTGAGAGGGAATATGTTAAGAAATTAGGGTTTAGTTTTGTTATAAATGAGGAAAATGTGGTTTATGGGTTGGGTTGGGCTTCTATTTGGGCTGGGATGTTTAGTGATGATAGTTTTAGGTATTGACTTTTAATATAAAGAGTTTTTCTTAAATAAAATTTGAAATTATAATATTTAACTAGGTGCGTCTTTTATAATATCTAATAAATTTGATATAAATTTGAAAGAAAAAAAACTATCTAAAAATATTGAGTTATTGATGTTTATATATGTATGAAGTGATATTTTTTATTTATAGTTATAGAGTTGTTTGTAAATTATATTTTAAAAAATATTTATCGACATCAACATCGACACTTCCTGAAATATCCTGTAAAATTGACTTATCGACATCAACATTTTTAACCTTGCCAGTGACAATAATAGTGAGTCTCTAATAAATGTTGACCAAGTAGCGCCAAAGTATATCGCTAACAACAGTGACACGGTTGTTAATTGTATCGCTCGTGACGATCAACTTCTCGATTGAATGTAATTATACTCGTAGACATCAAAAACCATATGTTCTAACTAACCGTACTGTTGTTGTTGAAGGGATTGCTTTACTAAAATAGCAGAAAATCATTTAGTAAACTAATTAACTCTTAATTAAGGATTTATTAATATCATGCAATTTGTGATAAAAAAAAATGTAGATTCATGCTTTAAATTTCAAAAATTAAAACCTTTACTTACATTGAGTAAAATATGGAGAATTGGTTGGAGATTTTTTTACAGCATTAAATCCTCAGCAACACCGGATCTTCTACGCTATATCTGATCGATCAAACAAAATCCGATTGTGGAATCGAACTTAAGAAGAAATTGGGAAGAAGAAAAATGTTTTTCTTCCCAATAATTGAGGGAAAATCAGCACTAAGGGAAAGAGAGGAGGAAGAGAGATTTTCAATTTCTATTGAATTGTATGTTATGTGTGATTTATGAATAACCCAAGTCTCCTATTTATAGGCTAATGGAAAATTTAATCTCATTAAAATATTTCATAAAGATAAAAAAAAAATATTATCTTTCCATTATCTTGGTAATTTTGAAATTGTCATAGATAAATAAGAGGATATTTTCTTTTCTTTTATTTGACTTATCTTGGGTAAATAAATCTATGTAATTATTTTAGGATATAATTCAAACAATTATCTCACTAAAATTACATCATATAGCCGAAAATACCATAATAAATAATAAACAAATTTAATTTATTTAATTAATTATTTTGGGTTGATTTCAATTGGGTTCATTAATCCAATTGGGCTTGAATAATCTCTCTTAAATTAATAAGTCCAACTTAATTAATATATTTACTAATTGTCATTTAAATAAAAATACTTTATTTAAATAATTAATAATATCAATATTTTCTCCACGGCTAAATATTATCAAATTATATTTAATTATTAATTTCCATTTAAATAATTTTCATTATTTAAACAATTAATAAATATTTTAATTATTAATTTCCATTAAATAAACTCATTATTTAATTAATTAATAATTTTATTGATAATATTTTATTATTAATTAACTAATTTTAATTATTAATTATTAATTTCCGTTCAAATTAATTATTTAAACAATTAATAATTGTCAATTAATTTCATATTATTAATTGCCATTTAAATATACTCAATATTTAAATAATTAATAATATTTCATTATTAATTTCCTATTTAAATAAACTCATTATTTAAACAATTAATAATGTTTATATTAAATACCGTCTAAATATACTTAGTATTTAAACAATTAATATTGCCTATTTAAGTAATTAACTTTACTTAAAATTTCAATTTCTTCTACTTGATTTCGCGACTACGACATTTGGGCTAGCATAGGGACCCAATGGACCTATAGATCATGGGCTTAATAATTAGTCAATTAAGTGATTAACTCATACTCAGTTAATTACTTATTATCTAACTATGAATAATTTCACTATAAATTCATAGCTGAACTCCCCTCACTATAGATGAGTTATGTCCATTTAGTTTATCTTTATTTATATCTGTGATATATCTTTCACGTGGAACCCTCATAATTACAGACGGGTTAAATTTACCGTTTTGCCTCTATACCGCTTTATCATTGTGTTTATCATTGTGTTCCTGCTGATTCTCCAATGAACTTTATCTTTAGTCGAACTAGAGATAATGTACTTCTGTGATCAATAGAAGTCGTGACGTCACTTGTTCATGTCTTGAATCAGTACATCAAGGGAGTTTCTTAAAGTTTCTAAAATATTTAGGTATCGTACTGACCGTTAATTTATAGGAAAGTTATGAATTCCATCTTGTGAAGATGCGTTCTCAACTACTTATCTAGTTATGTTCCCAAAGCATGAGTGTATTGAGTGTTCTTACAGATCGCTCTCAACCACGTGAATCAAAGAACATAACTCCACAAATAGGAGTCCGCATTTCATTCATGATTGAGATCTATCACGATTGATAAACTTTGTTTGATATTCGATCATTTCTCGCAAACAATACTAGTGAGAATTTTGATCGAACATCGTGGTCCTGTCTTATACAATCAACATTGCATATGATACTTTTATTTCATGTCACCCACATGAATGATCAGGATTAGATCATCTGTCTATAAACAAAATGTGAAGCTATCAACAGTGTTACCAAGATAAGGTTCCCAAACATTATCCATTTACTGTAGACATGTTTAAGTTGCTCATCACGACTTTAATCCTCTCGTATGACTCACATACTAAGTCGTGATTTCATAAGAGTGACTTAGGGTTTTACTATTTGAATGTTTGATATTTATATATTTCCATATATTCCTAATATCGTCAATTGAATGAATATAGATAATAAATAACTTATGTTTATTTATTTAATTTATTCGAAATAAATTATTTTTATTAAATAATTACAAGTTCTAGGACACCATTCCTAACAGTTGTATGTTCTCTGAATTCTCATTCGAATTGAACTGCGAGCTGCTTCCTTCATTTCGAACTGACTCGTCTCTTTCTGCATCAAACATTTCTTCAGATTCTCCCTGATACACTCAATGATAATAATTATCTACAAAACCACGACTGTACAAGTGTAATTTCACATCATTTGTCGGTAATATCTTTTTATTTCTACACTTTTTGCATAGACATCGTATCTTCTATTCGTCGTGATCAAAGAACATAGTGGATTGACAGAATCCAACGAACTCTTCAACTCCAGCTACGAATTGGTCGTTCAAAAAACCTTCAACCAAATAGACTTACATCCACTCACACATTTTTTCTCTCGGTAATATGGTTTGTGAAATATACTTGTGTTTGAACAATGATTTCGTACACCTATTTATAATCTTTTCTACTGCTCTCATGCGACCAAATTTGTCTCTAATTTGGTGGGAAGTATTCTCGCCATAAAACATAGATGAATTTTGTCTAAACAAATGGAGGGAAAATTTCCCGCCATTTGTAGCGACGCAAAGCGTCTCTAAATAAAAGAAATAGATTTCTTCAACGATGCACTCCGTCTCTAAATAAGGCGGGAAATTTTCACGCCAATTCTTTTGTGAGACAGTCTTTGTCTCCTTCTTTTGCGACGCATTTCGTCGCTAATTTAGGGTCTAAAAGAGTCTCTGATTTGACGGGAAGCTTCACTACTTTTCTTAAGACAAAACAATAGCGATGGATTTATTTTGAACGCTAATTAGCGACGAAATGTGTCGCTGTAATCACAGAAATTGCGATCTAGTGATTTATGATATTAGATAGCGATCATTAGCGTTGCTAAAAGTGAAAGTCAGTATCAGCGACACATTTCGTCGCTAACCAGCGATCTAGTGATTTATGATATTAGATAGCGATCATTAGCGTTGCTAAAAGTGAAAGTCAGTATCAGCGACACATTTCGTCGCTAACCAACGTCCCATTTCACATCGTTGGTAAAAGTTGGTCACTAATTCCAGTTTTTCTTATAGTGTAAAACAATGCATGGAATAGAATAGAAAAATCAATTCAGTTATTTTTATATCCATTTAAATTTAATTATTAATCTTATGCTAGGAAAAAAAACCATTTTCTCCTCACTTCACTCCACTAGAAAGCCATTTCAAATATCTAATTCTTCCAAAGATATATGACCAAATCATTTAACAACATGGCTATCAGATGTCATTATTTTGCTTATTTTATTAAGTGTGTGGGTGTATGATGCTAAAAAAATACCATTGAGATATGATTTGTAAGTATTGAAAGTAATAGTTTTTGTTGCTAAAAAATAGTACAGGGATATGATTTGCAAGTACTCAAAGTACAGAGGTGTTTGGAGCTATTAACACAGTATCAAGCTATGATTACAAGTACATACAAGTGCAAGGGTATGATATACAATGTACACTAAAAAAAATTATTATGTGAATGTATGTATGTACAAAGAAGTTAGAAAGTATAAAGTATATTCAGAAAAAAGCTTGCAAGAAAAAATAGAAGGTAGAGAGAAGCTAGAGAAAGGACAAGTATGTATAATCCAAGATTAGTGTGAGAAAGTAGGTGTATAGAAAGAAACTAGTAAAAGAAAATATGTAAGGAGTGATGAAAGGTATGTTTTGAATGTTAGGGGGCAACAAAAGTCTCACATCGGTTAAAAGTGGGGAAGATAATGGGATTACAAGATAGGACAATATTTTCATTGATATGAGGCCTTAAAGGTATAACCAAAAGTAAATTCATGCAGGCTTAATCCAAAGTAGATATTGTCATACCAATGTGGAGAATTTGGATGATCTGTTGCCCTAACAAGTGGTATTGTAATCATGACTCAGACATAACTATATGGCTGTAATCCTCATTTGGCGAATAAATGATAACCCTTGGAGGGCCTTGTTTGGTATGCAATTCAGATTCAATTTTATGAATCTGGATTGCAGGAATAAAAGAAAATTGAATTTTAAATTTGTTTGTTTTGTCCTCAAAATTCACAAATTTGGGATATAACTTTTTTAAAAACCTAAAATCTAAATTCAACTAAAACAAAAATCCAAACTATCCAAAATTAATTTTGTGAACATATAGGGCAAACCAAACAAATTTAAAATTCAATTTTTTTTTATTCCTGGAATCTAAATTCATAAAATTGAATCTGGATTGCATACCAAACAGGGCAGTCTTGTGGATGGATTCCTTAGATGTCGTGAAGGATTAGTTGAGCTGACTAAGGAGTGGTTGCGCCAGTAGCCCACAATGATCCTTTTATTGGTACTCCTAAGAATAGGAGTTGATATGGATAAGCACTATGCACATAAGAACGCACGGATGGATGACTAATAATGGGAAGTTCAGCGGTCCCATTATTAGATATTAAAAAATAAAAAATAATATTTTATATCACATCAACACTAATAATAAGATAAAAAATTTAAAAAAAAACCATTAAATATTTAACAATTCTATTAAGTGAGAACAGTTAGAACTATTTCAATAACTCAGATGTTAAAATGTAACTTATAAATATTTAAGAACCAAAAAAGTATTTACCTAGAAACTCGGGAATTAAAATTGTAATTTATCTGAATTTTTATTTTGTCTAGTATTGCACCTTCAATTTTTCTTCTAGTTGTAAGAATAACTTTTGTAAAATTTAAATTAAGAAAATGAAAATCTCAATCACCAAATTATAAAAATACTACTTAGTGCAATACATATATATGTGATACTAAATGCTTTTAAAAAAACGACCAAAATGACTTTCTAATTGACTTTTAATTGGCATCTGAATAACTAATTAGTGATAAAAATCGACCATTTAAGTAAATATTTATATTAAAAAAATGCTCTTCTTAAAATCATTACAAATTTCTCAAATTTGTTTTGTGAGATCTCATTCAAACCATCACTTTCTTGTTAAGGAAATACTTCATATACATGATACAAGAAAGGTAGAAAAAAGGAAATTAAGAAATAGTTGTTTATCAACAAAACATAGTCAAACTCAAATAGTAGGTACACCGTACACATACATGAATATCATACATATGTATATAAAAATATGGTTGAATATAACATCGTCCATTACTGTTTGGATTCATTTGACCTTTTTCAAACGGCGAACCAACAAAATATATATATTAAAAAGTGAGGTCAATATTTATACACTTTTAAACAATTTAAAGATTGGCATTATTTCAATTATAATAATTCAAAAGATTGATTAAATCATTATAAAATGTTAAATTGATTAAAAAAAAGATGATTTTTTAAATTGTAATACAACTATTGGGTTACAAACGGAAAATTCATTCACCCCATAAAAGTATTTTTCTTCAAACAAATAATGTTCAAGAAAAAATCCTGAAAACAGGATATACATTCTCTATTAATTGAACATCCACTTGATGTACCCTTGTAATTAATATCCTCATCTTTTATCAAAATTATCAACGAGAGCTGAAAATGAGAAATTATTTAACAAGACTTCCACAACATAACTCCTCATATTGTGAGGACCGCATTAAATAATTTCTGGCCAAAAAAATCGCCAAAACGAATAAAGAAAATCCAGACAAGGCAGGTATTATTACGTTTGCTGTGGCAGAAAAAGACAAGGTTGTTTTAGTTGAAGTACCAACCACTAATTAACAAAGGAAGAACCTGCAAAGTAAAAGAAATTATTTAAGGTATTAAATAATTATGGAAGAATAAAACATTCTTCCACAAAAGAAAGTCCTGTCCTATAGCCAATTGGGAACAAAACTGCCACATGAGAGAAACAGAAAAACCTTTTCTTGTCTCCCAGAAAGTCAAAAGTTGAAGTTAGGTTTGGATCTTTTCTTTGCATAATTTTTCCCACTTCCAAAGTCATGGTCTTTTAGTCTTGATATTATAAGAGTTCCAAGAAAACCTTGTCTCCCTAAATTTTTGTGAGAAAATGGAAGGAGAGAAAGATTCTATATAGTTGTGACAATTGTCACTATATGGGAGCTCCTTCATAGTGTCCTCATTTGTTCCCTTTGTTTTCTTCCACTTGTGCTCTTCCTCCCCTCATTTTTTTAAGAGTTAAAACACCCTTTTTCTCTTTTCCACATACAAATCATATAAATAACAATCCCCTTTCACACATTTGTAGAGGACTAGTGATTCTAAACAAGTACTAGCTTAAGGAATGGACTCTAATCCACCGCTCCTCCGTCGTTATGAATCGGTTTTGAAATGCACGGACGGGTTTCGAGCACTTAACAATGACAATCAACCAACTAAGGGTGTCATGGAGGAATGTCAGCTCCCTCTGATAGACCTTAAAGGATTGGAGAGTTGCAATGAAAGAGAGAGGATGGCTTGTATTACAGAGATTTCCAGAGCATCGGCAGAATGGGGATTCTTCCAAGTAATAAATCATGGGATAGGCACAGAGCTTCTGAGTAAAATGAGCAAAGAACAAGTGAAGTTGTTTGGAGCACCATTTGAGAGAAAATCAACGGATGGGATTTTGAATAATTCTTACAGATGGGGATCACCAACTGCAACTCACCCAAACCAGTTCTCTTGGTCTGAAGCTTTTCATGTTCCCCTCACAAAGATCTCAGAAGCAGCCTGTTATGGGGAGTTCACTTCTCTAAGGTAAATATTATTTACCATATACTTCTCTTAAATACACTTTTATCATTGTCACACTTATCATCTTCATCCTTGCAACATTGAAGAGTCCACCTCTAAGCTCTCTCATGATAAAATGGCCAACTTTCATTGAGAAAAAATGAAAGAATACTGAAAAGAGTCGAGGCCCAATTGACGTCTACTAATTCACAAATGAATGGCCCAATTGTTGATAATAACAAAAAAATGAAGCATCCCGTTTTTCATTTTCACAAACAAACCTGGTTAGGCATGCTCCCTCCCATAAGGTTGAAGGTTTGAGCGTCCCTATTTGATGTAATATCTATAAAAAGAAATAGTATTTTCACAAACGGTTGGCAGGAGAGTACTGAGAGTTTGAAATTCCAATAAACCAAAACAATTACATTGCAGATATTTGTATCTTTCACAATACAAGATATAACAGATTAAATAAATAAAAAATAGGAACAAATTAGTGATTGTTATGTTTGAACACCAGGAAAGTGATGGAGGAATTGGCAGCGGCAATGTCAGAGCTAGCGAGATTGCTAGCAGGAGTGTTAGCAGAGAAACTGGGCCGTCCAAAGGGAGTATTTGATGAAATATGTAATGAAAGCACGTGTTTCCTAAGGTTGAATCACTACCCAAAATGTCCAGTTTCAGAAGTTTCAGGGTTAGTGCCTCACACTGATAGTGATTTCTTGACAATACTTCATCAAGATAGTGGAGGTGGACTTCAGCTGATGAAAGGAACAAAGTGGGTAGCTGTTAAACCCAATCCAGACGCCCTCGTCGTCAACATTGGAGATCTTTTCCAGGTAGAAAAAACAAAGACAGACAGATGGGATGATTGCAAATCAAACAAATAATTTTTTTTTAACAATTTTTATAAATATAATGTTTTCAAAAAGTAATTATAAACATGATAAAATATTGAACACATTAGTCATTATTATGATTATTTTCAATTAAGTCAATGACTAAATTTTATTAATTTTTTTTATAAGAAGTCAATTACTAAGTTATGTAAATCATTTGAATTGACTTGTTTTTAAAAATATTATAATTACGAATACTTTTTAAATATTATAGATGGTTTCACTACCAACTAAAATTTTCTTTATTAGATTAGTTAGTGTGGGGAGTGTATTTTATATTTGATTTTGTTCTATAAATTTACAAAATAAATAAATATACACTTAAACTCAATAGAAAATAATCAATGGTGATAAGTAATTTCATAAATTAATATAAAAATAGGCGATGTTATGATAATTATATAATTATGTTAAAAATATAAATTATACTAAAGATAGAATCATTACTACTTAACTATATATAATTCAGGTTTCTTTTCTTTTCATGGTCACTATTTTTCCGTTTTAACAAAATCAAACCTTTCAAATGTATTTTATACTTTAACCATTCCTGTTATACTAGCTTGCTTACAAATCTTGGCATAGTTTAATCTAGTGTATATTATTGCTCAACCAAGTTAGAGGTTTGAAAATCCCCTTCCTTCACATATTGTATAAAAAACATGGCAATCATAATGACTCCTGAATTATTTTATTGTATTTTTTAAAACTACAAGTTTTTAAAAAAATATACGAATTTTTTTCAGATACGGTGTAGAAATGAGCTTTTCAAAGTCCAAAATTATAAAAATGACAAAACCAACCACCAAATTATAGAAAAGGACCGAATTTACTTAAATCCTTATAAAAACTACTATTCTCTCACTATGCAATTTAGAAAAGGCTACATAACAAATCTTCATTTTTAAACAATCTCTAAATTATATTTTAGTATCTGTGAACACATTTTTAAATTTCAAATTTTAAATATCATAAATTTTAGTCCATCCACATTAAATGTAGATAGTGAGTCAAAAATAATTTATTATAGTGGAGTAGATTAAAAAAAAGAAACTCAATTTATAAAGAAAGGACTGATTAAGTTGAACTGCAGGCTTGGAGCAATGATACTTACAAGAGTGTGAAGCACAGAGTGGTGACTAATGCAAAGAGGGAAAGATACTCCATAGCCTACTTCCTCTGCCCTTCAAATCATTCTCCAATTGGAAGTTGCAGACAGCCTTCACCTTATAAACACTTCACTTTTGCAGAGTACAGGAAACAAGTCAGAGAAGATGTGGAGACAACTGGTTACAAAATAGGCCTTCCAAGATTTCTGCTTTAGATCATGTAAACTAAAGAGTTGAAGAGAATGTAATTCATATATTTACTAACGACATACACATCATATATATACACATTAGAGTCTAACCTAATGGGCTTAAAAGTAATGGGCCTAACTATGTAACTATTATAATAAACTCAATAATTATATCTAACACTCCCCCTCAAGCTGGAGCTTATATGTTAATCATGCCCAGCTTGTTACAAAGGTAGTCAATCCGTGGTCCATTCAAAGCTTTTGTAAAGATGTCGCCTAATTGTTCTCCAGTCTTCACATATCCGGTAGAAATCAGCCCCAATTGTATTTTCTCACGAACAAAGTGACAATCAACCTCAATATGTTTAGTACGCTCATGAAAAACGGGGTTTGAAGCGATATGAAGGGCAGCTTGGTTATCACACCATAGTTTCATTGGATGCAAGACTGAAAATCCCAACTCAATAAGAAGTTGACGAATCCATATCACTTCACAAGCTGACTGAGCCATAGCTCTATATTCTGATTCAGCACTAGATCGTGATACAACATGTTGCTTCTTACTCTTCCAGGAGACTAAATTCCCTCCCACAAAGACACAATAACCAGTAGTAGATCTTCGATCTTCTTTAGACCCCAGCCCAATCAGCATCTGAGAAGCATTCAATCTCACGTGTCCATGGTTGCCATATAGAATTCCTCGTCCAGGGGCACCTTTTAAGTAACACAAAATCTGTTCAACGGTCTTCCAATGTTCAATAGTAGGTGAGGACAAATATTGACTCACTATACTAACTGAATATGCAATATTTGGACGAGTTACAATAAGGTAATTAAGTTTTCCAACCAACCTCCGGTATCTTTCAGGTTCTTCAAATAATTCACCATCCCTTGTAAGCTGCAAATTAGGATTCATGGGGGTGCTACATGGTTTAGCCCCCAATTTACCAGTCTCTGATAGTAAATCTAACACATATTTCCTTTGAGAAAGGAAGATCCCTTTACTGCTTCTCGTCACTTCAACACCCAAAAAATATTTTAACGCCCCTAAGTCCTTGGTATGAAATTGACTATGGAGGAAAGTTTTGAGGGATAAAATACATGCACTATCACTTCCTATGATGACGATGTCATCTACATACACAACCAACAAAATGATCCCAGCTGCAGACTTGCGATGAAAAACAGAATGATCTGATTTACTTTTTCTCATGCCAAATTGTTCAACTGCCAAGCCAAAATTACCAAACCATGCCCGAGGGCTCTGTTTCAAGCCATACAACGACTTTCTCAGATAACAAACCTTTCCATTCTCCCCCTGAGCAACAAATCCAGGTGGTTGCTCTATATACACCTCTTTTTGAAGATCCCCATGAAGAAAAGCATTCTTGATATCTAATTGGTGCAAAGGCCAACCATATGTAGCAGCCAGAGAAATAAACAATCGAACTGACGTGAGTTTGGCAACAGGAGAAAAGGTGTCAGAATAATCAATCCCATAGACCTGAGCATACCCTTTAGCAACGAGGCGGGCTTCCAAACGAGCAATAGATCCATCAGGATTAACTTTGATTGCAAAAACCCACTTACAATCAATAGCTTTCTTACCCGTAGGTAAATCGACCAAAGTCCAAGTTCCATTTTCTTCCAAGGCCTGCATTTCCTCGATCATGGCATTACGCCACCCAGAATGAGAAAGGGCATCATGAACAGTCTTAGGTAAAGACACAGAATCAAGTGATGCAATAAAAGAACACACAGAGGGAGACAAATTGTTATAAGATACAAAAGAAGTAACAGGATACGTACAAGTTCGTTTCCCCTTACGGAGGGCAATAGGGAGATCAACTTCTGTGACTGGATCTGACGACGAAGCCTCTTGAACGGTGGTATCTGGACATGAATCTGGTAGAGTACGAGGACGACGGGTAAACACTTGAGGAAAGGGAGGCATGGGCAGGGAGATTGGTAGAGGAAGAGAAACAACAGTTGGTACGTCAGAGGGAGGTGGCAAAACAGAAGTCGGTATTTCAGAGGGAGGTGGAACAACGGTAGTAGTGGTGTAGATTAACAAGTTATCATCCTCCTCCGGAGAAATGTACGAGACAGAAAGAGAGAACGGTGTATTTTCCAGAAAAGTAACATCCGAAGAAACCAAATATCTATTAAGAACGGTAGAGAAACATCGATATCCCTTTTGAACTCGAGAATAGCCAAGGAAAATACATTTTAAAGCCTTGGGATCAAGTTTAGAAAGTTGAGGACGAACATCCCGAACAAAACATGTGCAACCAAATATCTTAGGTTCTATAGGAAATAAAGGTTTATTGGGGAGCAAAGAGTGGTAAGGAATTTGACCATTAAGAACCGAGGAAGACATGCGCTTAATGAGAAAACAAGCAGTAGAAACAGCATCTGCCCAAAAATGTTTAGAAACCTGCATTCGGAAAAGTAAAGCTTGAGCAGTTTCCAACAAATGTCTATTTTTACGTTCAGCTACCCCGTTTTGAGACGGAGTATCGACACAAGATGTTTGATGGAGAATGCCATGTGTGATCATAAAATTTTGAAAAGTGGATGACATATATTCTTTTGCGTTATCACTTCGAAGAGTTTTTATTGGGATATTGAACTGGGTTCGAATTTCAGCACAAAACACAGAAAAATGAGAAAATACCTCGGAACGAGATTTCATAAAATAGAGCCATGTCATTCGAGAGTAATCATCAACAAATGTAACAAAATACCGAAATCCGGTTATAGAAGCAACAGGACAGGGACCCCAAACATCGAAATGAACTAACTCAAAAGGAGCACTTGCACGTTTATTGACTCGTGAACCATGACTGACACGATGATGTTTAGCAAACTGGCACGACTCACAATCTAAAGAGGACAAATGCTGAAACTGAGGGCACAATTTCTTAAAAACCAGTGTTTTAAAAAGCGAAAAAAGCCCTCGCCTAGGCGCGCCTAGGCGAGAGGCTCTATGATTGCGCCTCGCCTCGAGTGAGGCGAGGCGTTATTAAAAAGCGCGCGCCTCCAGACTGAGGCGCACGCTTTTCCTGCGCCTCGAGGCGCGCGCCTATCTCGTTTTTTGTGTTTCTTGACTTTTCAGTCAGTTTTCAGTCAAAAAAAATTAAACTTTCAGTCATGTACTCTACTTTTCAGTCAGTTTTCAGACGTTTCAGTCAAAAAAATTAAACTTTTCAGTTAGTTTTCACACGTTTAAGTCAAAAAAATTAAACTTTTCAGTCAGTTTTCAGACGTTTAAGTCAAAAAAATTAAACTTTTCAGTCATGTACTCTACTTTTCAATCAGTTTTCAGACTTTTCAGTCAAAAAAAATTAAACTTTTCAGTCACGTACTCTACTTTTCAGTCATTTTCCAGATTTTTATGACATTTTCTTGACTTCTCAGTCCTCTTATGTCTTTTCAATCCTTTTTCTCAGTACTCTATGTCTTTTCAGTCATTTTTTCTTTTCATTAATGTTATAGAATAACTTATTGTTTAAAGTTAATTAAAATAACATTAATTAACTTTAAACAATAACTTATTTTTTAAAGTTAATTAATGTTATTTTTTATTTTTGGTGAAATGAAGGTAACTTTTGTTCTTCTAAATATATATAAACTAATATTATTATATAGTGCGCCTTAAAAAAAAAGCCCTCGCTTTTTTTGCCCCTCGCGCTTAAGCCCCCGGGAGACCTCATCGCTTTTGTGCGCCTTGCGCCTTTTAAAACACTGTTAAAAACAGAGAGAGAAGGATGACCTAATCGACAATGAGTATCAAAAGCAAACGATGACGATACTCCAGAACATGCAACAGAAAACTGAGGGTCAAGAACGTAGAGGTCGCCAGATTCATGTCCTTTACCAATAATCTGCTTCGTCGTAAGATCCTGAAACAAACAATAAGTGGGATAAAATGAGACACAACAATTTAAAGAGCGAGTAATTTGACTGACAGACATCAAATTAAATGACAAATCAGGGAGGCTAAGAACACAAGACAAGGGTAATGAAGGAACAGGCTTAGCTTGACCATATCCAATAACAGTGGAAGTGGATCCATGTGCTAAAGTAACATGAGAAAACGAAGTGTGTGGTTCGAATGTGGAAAGTAATTTAGGATTACCTGTCATATGGTCAGTTGCACCAGAATCTATGACCCATTTGGAGGAAGAAGAAACAAGACATAATGTCGATTTAGGAGTACCGGGGGCAAACTGATGATTCATTTTTCCAGCCATCAAATCAGAACAAACTTGTAATTGACCCCGAAAGAAACAAACAATGACCAAGATCAACAAACGGCTAAAGAATTAGCCACAAAAAACGAATGATAGTTGAAACCCAAGTAAAAAACAAAACAGATCTGAAAATTAGCCACAAACAGATCTGACCCAAAAATAGCCAAAAAACCAGATCTGGACAGCACACAAAAGGCTCGTTTTCTTCACAAACAGGCACGAGTTGAACCCAAAAACACCACAGAACAACCGAAGATACAATTCCGATCAGACCCAAACAAACGGCGGCGGAAACGGCCCTCTCACGCGCCCTCACACGCCGGCGCGTGAGGAAGGAGGCGGACTGTGTGTCGGCGTGTGGGACTCCACGCGCGGTGGTTTCCGGCGACGGTGATTCGACTCTTCGGCGAGCGGCGGTTCTTCCTATGAGGGTGGTGTCGACAAATGATCACTTTTGATCGAGACCCGAACTCGAACCCTAACCCTCTTCAACAAGAATTCACTCTACCAACTCTCAAACAAAATTAAGGACCCTTTACGCTCTGATACCATGTAAACTAAAGAGTTGAAGAGAATGTAATTCATATATTTACTAACAACATACACATCATATATATACACATTAGAGTCTAACCTAATGGGCTTAAAAGTAATGGGCCTAACTATGTAACTATTATAATAAACTCAATAATTATATCTAACAGATCACAACAATGACAAGTAAAACCACTTTAGAAGAACAATAACACTGGATCACAAAAGAAAAGGCATTGCCACCATTCACCAATACACCACTGATATATAGAGCAAAAGAAGTCTGTAAAATACATACTAGCCATGTGAAATTACAAGTTTAAAGAAATATTATTCATGTGAAATTACTCCTGATTTGGCCTTAACTAGCCATGGTCCAAGATTATCTGATTTCAAATGTAACATTCACACAGGAGCTATATAGTTTCTCAGGAAAAAGATTCAAAAAAAAAAAATTTAATTGAGATCATTAAAATACGCTATCATGCTCCATTATCTTGTATCAAACTTCTCTGGTTACCAAGATTACGCAAAATCAATAAAATTCTAAAAAGGGCATTCTATCATCCTAAACACGGAAAGAATAACATTGATTTTAACAAAAAATTCACTAACCCACGCAAAATACACCCCAAGTCCTCAATTTCCTGAATACTTCTTTAAGGTACTCATCTTTCATGCATTAAACTAGCTATTTTGTCGTACTTTTCAGCAAACTTTTGAATATTTGAAATAGCATCACTACCATTTTCCAGCATTCTTTCCCATTCGAGGTAATTATATATTCCAGAGAATATCCAAATGCCTTCTTTTTAGAGAGCACAGCTGAGGGAAGTCATTACCTGTATTACATGGTAACATGAAAATTAGATACAAGAAAACAAGAACTTTTTCTTAACAATAGTGAATAGCATCTAATAATGGTGGCCAAAAAAAGTGTACAGTAGAAAGGAACACCAAGAATCCAACCCCTTAACATGAAGAGAGAGAGATATCATAAGCAGGTGGCCACTATAGTTTGATTTCATGACCTCAAGCTTAATAACTAACCCCTTTGACCTCAGGGCCAACCGTTAGTGGTTGATGAAAAAGAATATATACTAATAAATGAATATTCAAAAGCTAGAATCAATAAATCACAAAAAAAGCCCCATGTGAAATAACATAATTTTTTACTAATTTACTAGTTAAAATCTAATAACTTCCCTAATACCCATTAGATTTACTCTAAAGGTATTTAGAAGGATTGTACAAGAACAACAACATTTAGTGTTAAAAAAAAATCATAAGATATTTATGATTAGAGACAACTGCACAACTAACTTGATCTCATGACCTCAAAGGCATTAGGGTTTACAGCTTACCCTTTTGACCAGTAGGTTGATAATCAGTTGTACCATTATAATATTATGTTGGACTTAAATTAGGACTCACGGTCCAATTCAAAAAAAGAAAGCTAATTGAAATATGCATTTTAAGGGAAGAAAAGGAACATATATATCTATGATTCCAACTAATTTAAAGTAACCCAAGAAATTTAACAAAGCAAAAAAAAATCTCAAAAATACATAAATTACAACAAAAGCATAGTGGTAAGTGAACAACAGCCTGAAGAGGAATACATCCAAAATTATTAAAGGTAAAAGTAAAACAGCGATTGCGAAAGATGCAAACCTTGGATCCATCATGTAATATCAGTTAAATCAGAGGCGTAATCTATTTTGGATCCAGAAACATCTACACACGCCCACTTCATCTAAAGGCATCGCTGTGACAGATTCATTTGTTTTATATTAGCCAAGCAATATTGCCACCTGATCTTTCAGACTGCTCTTCTTCTTCATTACAGAGACAACTTCTCCAACATTATCATTATTCCTTAGACTTTGACTCTTCAAGTCATAAGAAAGTTGCTCATCCATTGTAACAAATGTAGATTTCTCCTTTTCTGGGGATTTTTTAAGCAAAGGACCCAAAAATACATCCAACATGTCCCTTGCAGGATCTTTCGTTCTGTTGACACCAATGTCAACTGTTCCACAATCTAAAATTGTAGATGAATCCTGAGGAACTGAAGTATTATAATGCCGAGAACTCTGCTTACTATCAGCATTAGGAGAACTAAGAGATCCTTCTGATTGATCCCTAGAGTAGCTTATTCTCTGATTAGGGCTATCGGATTCATGTTCTCCAAAATATTTGAGTTTATGAGCTCTATCCTCATCAGCTTCAATGAACTGCATGCAAATGAAAACAATTATGTTCCTGAAAACTCAGTAACCTATGCATTAATGCACGAAATCTGCACAAGTAAACTTCCACTAGACATTTAACAATGTGTCACTGTCAAATTAAACCAGTATAAATTAATGACTACTTCTCTGGATTGAAAGAAAAGAAGACACAGCTTTCCCATCTTGGAGAGAGTAAACAACCTCTTTTGCAATGACCATTAGATCTTCCACTGTGAGTTCCATATCATCATCACCCAGAGGTCGGACTTGGATATCCAAGCTACTTCCTGTGCCAGAGTCCTTGAGTCTTTTTCTTTGTTGCAAAGAAGATTCTAGAGGCTTCCTTCCAAGTCTACGAGATTTCTTCATTGGTACTACGTTAGGAACACCAGCATCCTGAACCTTGTCCACTTGACTTGATTTTCTTTTTCTGCTCTTTCTTTTATTAGATTCCCATTCCGGGACTCCTGAATCTTCCATCAAAACTTCTTTCCCTTTGAGCAAGGCAGATTCTTGTGGGTTCCTAGTTCTAATTGGGTTTGTTTCCTTGGTCTTGGAGGCTTGCGAATCAAATTCTTCTATTAGACACTTCTTGTTGTCATCTACATCATTAAATTTCCGTACCATCCACTGAGGTAGACGACGTCCAATTCCTTCACCAGAAGCAACTCCCACCATTTCTTTCTTCCTAATGCCACCCTAGACCACAGATTCAGACTTTTTAGTACAATATATATGAAGTTGTATAACTCCAAGAAATAACTTTTTAGCAAAAATGTAGACAAGAAATCTCTGAGGATAAATATATCTAACATAAGTTACGTGACTACATAAAATTTCAAGAAATTAAAACAAATACAGATTTCAGATGTAACTACATAAAATTTCAAGAAATTCATACAAATGCAGACTTCCAAGCGTAACAACATAAAATCTCAAGAAATTAAAATAAACCCTATGTCAACGGATATATTAGCATTCCATACCAGAAGCAGTCTAAGATCACAGGACACTTTTATTTATACAAGTAATCAACATTCATTAAGAAAAATGGAAGATACAATTGGCTACAAAAAAAAAAAAAAACAAGCCACACCGTGAACAAAGGCCGCCAAAAAAGAGAACTTACAAGAGACCACTTGTCAATGATCAAACAAAAGGGACATTACAAAACCGTTTACAAACGGTAGCCCACATGGAAATATTGACATGGGAAACCTCCAACATGGCAACACCCTCTCCCAAAGACTCAATACCCGAAAAGACTCTTGTTTCTTCCAACCAAATACTGAATAATATGGGGGGAAAGGTCTTCTAGAAAACCCATCCTTTCCCTCTAAAAGGAGCATAACCAATCACCTCTTCCATCAGTAGTCAACATCCCCGATTACGCATCCACACCCACACCCACACCCACGCAATGTCTAAATGTCAAAGGTTCGAAGGAATATGTACCAAATCTGAGAATCAAAAGGGCATAGCCAAAGAATATGGTCACAATCTTCCAACAACTTCTTACAAAGACAACACCAATGGGGCTTGAGAGAAAAGGAAGATCTCCAAAGAAAGTCAAAGATGTTGATCATACTGAGAGCAAAAAGTCAAGCAAAGAACCTGACTTTGACTAGGATCTTCATTTGTTATAGTTTAGAGACGGAAGAGTGTATCACATTTTGTGAGGATATAAAGTGGTTGAACATGGATTTACATGAAAATACGTCTGAAGACTCAAGAGATCAAATGTGTTTATCGCTAGATTCAGGACAAGACAAAATCCATGAAGTACAGAGAAAAGAGAGAAGAGATTGCTATAAACCAATTGATGCAGAAGGTTTTGTAAGGTTGGTATGAACGGCAAAGAACAAGAGGAACATACATCACAAAAAATAGAAACATGCACAAGAGAAAAACCGGTATATTCGTAGTATCATAAAAGTTCCCAAATACAACCTTAAGCATTATAATGCCATTCGCTTTTCATCTATATCCTCGTCAAATTAAATAATCAAGTTCTTCAAGACTTTTCTATAAAAATTAAAAACTTGGCTGGAAAGTAACGACAGTGTGAAGTCTCAATCAATCAACAATTAAGAAGCTCATACACCTTCAACAATTGTAGTTTAATAATTTACAAAATAGAAGTTCAAGCTGCATTTGACATGACACAGACTAAACTAATAAACATTGGCAAGCAAAGTTCAGCTAATGAACAAAAAAAAAAAAAACTAATCCAGAGCTTTTCGAGATAAAAAAGAAAAAAAAAAGAAATGGGTTATCTTTATACATTGAAATTTAATAGTAAATTCAAAAAATTGTTAAACTTGACGAAGATCCTAGTATTATTCTCGGTTTCTCGTCCAATTCTTTCAAAATTTTATGAACTAGAACTTGCTTACTATTTTTCGTCCAAGCAAAAATATGTTGAAATTGAACTGCATTTACCCTCAAAATTATTTGAATTTCACAACAACAACAAAAGGAGCAAGAAATAAAGAAAACAAACAACAAAATTAAAAATCCCAAAGAAAAATAAGATGGAACATCATTTTAACCTCGATGGCTTTGTGTGATTTCAGACGAGAGAAATTTGTGAAGGAAGCAATTGGGCTAATATTAAAAAAAAGAGACAGTTTCTAGAAAGAGGGAAATTTGAGAAGAACGAATGCCCTTTCCGAAAACGGAAGGGTCTTTTTTTTTTTTTTTTTCATAACTACTACCTCTCTAATGAATGATTGCAAATGACAATATTGCCCCACCATGATTAAACTTTCAAAGCAATTTTGAAAGAGATAATTATAAATTACATCTATGTGGTTTGTTTAAATTGTAAATTACATCTAAGTGGTTTAAAATACTTGTAAATACCCATATGATTTACTTCAATTGTAAAACACACCCTTTTATCGGTTAGTTTATTGAAATTTATAAGACGTACTTATTTTACGTATGTCACATGTTCCAATTACATTCAAATAATAATAATATATATATGTGTGAATTTTAGATTTTTGGCACTTTGTTGATAATGGTATTTTCAACAAATTGCACTTATTTATTGAAACTTTTTTAATTATTTGAATGGAATTGGAACATGTGACATCTTTAAAATAAGCATGTATTTGAAATTTTGATAAACAAATTGAAAGAGGGGTGCGTTTTATAATTTACCGAACCACAGAAGTGTTTACAAGTATTTTTTAAACCACAAGGGGGCGATTTGCAATTTAGGCAATCACATGGGTGCAGTTTGTAATTATCCTATTTTAAAACAAAATTTGAATTTTAAACCTAAAATTATTTTAAATCTAAAATTATTTTAAACCCTATTTTTAAGTTCAGATTTTTCTGATTAAAAACGATCGGATTTCATATGATTTTATAAGATTTTATTTATAAAACACATGAAATGACAAGTTTAACCTCGATAAATTTTGAATTCTTAACAATTAAATGTTGGGAATAATAACATACTATAAATTAAATAGATTGATAAAACACTAAAATATAATAGGATATAAATAAAGTGTGTAAAGACCCGAATTTTCTAGAAATACTTTAAATCAGAAATAAACAGCGGAAGACTTAATTTTACAAAAATTCGACATGGTACCGTTTGTATTTTTTATCGTGCCAAAAACAAAATACATTGTTCACAATCAGAATAAACGATAAAACAGATAAATTCTGGAAATGCGCATTTCCGACCTAGTTTTTAAATTCAAGAGAAACAACTAATTTACCTTTAATATTCTCGATCCAGAATATTACCAAAATGATATTATCACCGCTAATGTTCTCAACCAAGAACCATTAGCCAATTACATACAAAGTGTAAATCATGTCACTAACCATTCTATGAAAGAATGACAAAAAACGAAGAACACATAGGCAATCAATGAAACCAGAAAATACTGTTTTACTAACCATACACCCATCACTTAGTTTTCTCATAACCCATTTCCAAGTCTCACTTAACTTTTCACAAAACCAAACCCAAATACTCCCAATCATCTTGGAAACATCATTACTATAATAAACTTAACTTTACCTTTCGAATTTCTATCTAAGCTCCGAAAAAACTAAATCAAAGTATAATCACAACACTCGCTCCCAATATCAACGAAGCAACCAATATTCTCTTAGGATCCCAATTTCACATTCCCTCTTATCCTCAATTAACAATTTGTCATGCAATTCACACATAAAACCACTTTAAACTCACATTGAAAACGTAGTCGACCCTTATACTTGGGAGGATCGAATTCACGAACGGTTATCGAAACCTACAATTTAATTACACCTAACATATATTAATTTCACAAATCAAACAAAACTGCCCGGTTAAGTAAGTAAGAGGGTTTGGTGGTGTTTCAGGTCTATGGTTGGTATTGCTTTATATATATATATATAAACAAAAATCAAAATGGTTTGTCTACGCACACCCACGGCACAAGGAAGAAGGCAGGGGCGTCAACGTCCTTTTTGAGGTATGATTTTTGTCTTAATATATATTTATTTATATTAGAACTATTGGCCAAGGTAGAAGGCAAGGGCTGGCATCTTGTCTTAAATTCATCAGGGAAAAGAAATAAATAAATATGGGTGGGCTCAAGTAATCAAAGTGACCAATTGAAATAAGACAAAGGAAATATACCATTAGCTTGAACAAGTAGACCAAAAATCAATTCTTCTTGCGCAAAGTAGCGGATCACACCTACCAATTGCTTTCTACTTTGGCACGAGGTGGCAGATCCCCACCATTTATTCCATTTGCTTTTAGGAAATTAATTCACTCCAATTTATAAGGATAGACTCAGCAAAATGGATAATCAATTAACCTAATTATTGTTTGACAAAAAGAAAAAAAAAACAAAACAATGGTGGCCAATTTCTCAAAGCTTGCACGATTGCTGAAGCATCTCACCCTCCCTTGTTGTATCGCTGACGTTGAAGAGAAATTAAGAGAAGAGTTGAAGTGGAGCCGATTTGGTAGGGGGAAAAGATACACTTAGGGTTTAGTTTCTATTTAGTGGAGTGGTTAAAGCCCAAAAACTCTTAAATTTGATTTATTGGGCCTCCCCCATCTTTAGCCCAAAAGTAAAAAAAATAATTGAACTTTTAAGAGTACACGATATAACTCGAGCTCGTAATGAATCGGCCAAAAACGTTGGAATAATGACGGAGTGAACTTAAATATTATTAATTACTCCTTTAGTAATCATTAATACGCCTAGTACTAAATTAAACTTCTAACAGAAATAAAAGGTTAATAATTACATAAAAGTTATAATCTCTAATTAGTAGCTTAAAATTAAATTTAAAACTAAATTAAATACATTAAAATAAAATAAAAATAATAAAAAAAAAAATCACCTCAAAGTAACTGGACGTTACAAAGTAAGACATGCACAAAACATATTTTCTTAAGACAAATTACAACAACTGCAAAGGTGCTACAATGATCTTGATAAACGTCTCCCAAGATACAAAACTTTTACCCAAAGTGTCGTTACAGGAAAAATTAAAGTTGTGAACGACATACTTTCACTTAGCGGGGTAGGTTCATTCCATTTGATCATTGGGAAAGAATATCAATGTAGGTTCTCTTGTGTTTCTTGCAAACACATAAGGAGAATACCTCAAAACGTTGAAGCGTGGAAGCACGTGTTTGATGCTTTTGAACTATAAATTCATTGTTTTTTTTAACAATAGATGAGTTAAGGTATTGTGTAAAGTTGGGCTTATTTAGAGTAGAGGAAACTTGTTTGGAAGATGTGAGGCCGTTTATGGACTGGATGAACTTAGGAAACTTCTCATGACATTACTTTTCTTTTAACTTTTTGTACTCATTGAGCGTAGTCTCATGATGCTACACTAATTTTTTTCAGGTAGAAAGAAGAAGAAAATTGGACATTGACGTTGCTTGTGAATGGCGGCGGTTGGCATGAATTTACACGCCGACGACATGTGTTTTTCTTCTAGTAGTTGTCTAGTTGGGATTGAACTGATTTTATTTGAGTTATTTATCTTGATATGTGACACGTTGGACTTTTATTTGCTTTACTTATTTTCGTTGCTACTGATTGAAACTTTGAAATAATAAATTTGAAGTTTGGTATTTGAAATAAGTTCGATCAAATTGAGAATAGTTTTGTTTATAAATTTGGAATAAATGAGTTTTCTTTGATTTATATACTTTCACTGTTAAATTATGTTTATTTCCATATTTTGGGAATGTGGGTTGTTACTGTTAGTATCAGAGCTCTTATGTTTCTGAAGACCGTAAATCCAAACTAACCACCACTCCACAAACTCATCGGTGCCAGGTATTTTTATTAAAAGTATTTCCATTTAATTAGAATGTTTAAGTTGTTTTGAGTTGTTTAGATAAGATGTAACTGCGATGCATTGTATTTATATCTTATTTATATTGTTTGAAATATTTTCAGTATGCCTTCAGTAGCTATGTAAGAACATGGTGGAGGACGTGGTAGGGGACGCGGTCGAGGAGGAAGGAGTTGAAGATTAGGTCGTGAAGCTAATCTCGATGTTGAGAGTAATGTTGAATCAAGTAATGAGGTGAACTCTTATGCTGCTCAAGGAGTGTTTGTTCCTCAGGCTGAGTATGAGAAAATGCAAAGAGCAATGAACAGAACTGGTGGAACAGCTGATGAGGCTAGATTTCTGAGAGAGTAGAGGAAATATGCCCAGGGGAGTTCGATGGAAAGTTAGTTGATCCAGATAATGCTGAAAAATGGATGTCTTAAGTTCAGTGAACACTATGTGATACGAACCCTCAAGCGTTGACGGATTCAAGAACCGGATGATGCACCCTTGAACGGAAACCTTGAAAACCCTTAACAATTTGAATCAACCTTTAGGCGAGGTTGGGAAGATGATGACCTAATCGATCAATCCCCTAATTCAAGAATATGTTTCTTTAATTAAGGTCGAGGCACTCCACAAGAACAATGATCAATTGGACTTGAATGACTCTAAACACGCAATTCAAGAACATGAATTACAAAGAGGTTTTTCAAAGCAAAAAGCTTAAACCAAACAAAGGGATTTTCATTCATTGATATTCTGATTATAAAGCTTACAAAAGAGGCTTTAAATAGCCTAAGAAACCCTAGCTTGGTCGAAAATATCAAGGGAAATAAAGATCTAATGATAAAAAGGCAAAAACTAGACTTTCCTAATTCAAATTAGGAAAGTTTTCCTAATCTTCTAAACTTGGGCTCCAAGTTTTAAAAACTAAGGAAACAAAGTAAATTCTTCCCTATTACATTATTAATAATAATAATAAATGAAACTAAATTAATAAAACTCAAATAAAATACTAAAATTCGAAATTGGATGAAAAATAGACAGAACTACAAGTGTTGGTTGCCGTTTTTGATGTCATTTTCACTCGTTTGAATGTATTCATGCGTGGTTTTCTTTGGAGCTCTTTGAAACAAATATCCCATGAGTTTAATAGTGTTTTAAACTCATTTTCTTCATTATTAAAGTATGTAACCCAATATCCTTGCAAATGCCCAAGAAAGTCAATCTTCACTCGTTTAGTCTTCGGATTCTTGATCTTTTCTTGATTGAAACCTTGGACTTCAATATCATCAATTGTTTGACTTTTGGGGCTGGGATGATTCATATCAGTATGTTTTGTGAACTGTCCAGACCATTTGAAGGTGCATTGTAGCACCTATGGCCTTATTGATGATACCCTGGAAATAATTGCCAATACCTTGGGACACCTTGGGACAGAATGTAACTTTGGAGAAGTTTAAGGAGCTGTTTTATGACAAGTATTATTCGTAGAGGGTTAGAAATACAAAGGAGGTTGAGTTTCTGGCCTTGAGGCAAAATTGAAGGTCTGTAATGGATTTTGAGAGAGAGTTTGATAGACTCTCAAGATTTGTTGAGTATCAGTTGGCTACACCTGAACTGAGGATGAAGAGGTTCATGATGGCATTGTATGATGACCTGAGGGGACAACTTGAGGCTATTGAGCCAGTTGACTACATCTCAGCCTTAAAAAAGACAATTGCCCTTGATCCTAAAAGTAGGGGCAAAACAATTGTGAAAGAATCTGTTGAACCAATTGTGGGGCAAAAAAGGAAAGTTGTACCTGAACACAGTTAGAATTAGAGCAACCAGAGGACTAATATGAATCAGTTTTAGCACAACAGGTAGTTCAATCAGAACCATTAGAACAGGCAATTTCAGGAGGAAAATTAGCAGAAACAGAAGCCAGAGTGTAGAAACTGCAAGAAGATGCATTTGGGGTAATTGTGCTTTGCCACGCATGTGTTTCATTTGTCAGTAAGATGGCCTTATTTCTATTAAGTGTAAGAAGAAACAGGAAAAATATGTTGAGCAAAATCAGCCTAGATAGAATGTGAAGCAAGGGAAACTATTTGCTACAAACAAGGAAAAGTTTGAGGAATGAGGAAATATGGTGACAAATACTTTCTCTCTTTTTTACCATAATGTCTTTATATTATTTGATTCTGAAGAGAGTCACTCATTCATATCTGCTGCATTTATTGAGCATGTTGGTTTAGACACTTTGCCATTAGAGTATGTATTATTTGTTTATACTCTAGTAGGTTTGACTGTGACTGTAAAAAGGAAGGAAGAAACTGATGAGTTATGCATATTAGGAAATTTTGTGTCTGTCACTTTAACTGTTTTGCCTATAGATGATTTTGATTTGATATTGGAGATGGATTGGTTAAAAGACAATTATGTTGTGATTGTCTTTCACAAGAGTGAAGTAAAATCTAAGGGTCGGGCTTTATACTTATAGTTATAGATAGAGCTCGATTGGTACTCTAGAGAAACAAATGTTAATCGAACCCATATTTGCCCAATGCCAAACGTGAATACCCCCGGAAGCCACGGGCAGAACACCCGATAAAGAGACCCAATCTTGAGTGAAATAAATATCGCGACTACGATCATTTTCAAAAAAATCATCACGTAGTAAATCAACAAAGCCTAAAGTGATGATGGAATTGAGTTCAAGTTTAAAGGATCCAACATAAAAAGTAGCATATGTAGTCATATATAAATTACAAGCTAAAAAATTAGTTGAGGAAGGGGCTTGGGCATACTTGACTAATGTCGTAGATACTACTTTGAAAGAAGTCAGTGTGGAGTTAGTGCCTGTAGTAAGAGAGTTTGTTTATGTATTCCCTGATGAGTTTCCTGGGTTGCCTCTAGTTAAACAGCTAGATTTTCAGATAAATGTCATCCCTTGAACAAAACCACCCTGTAGAATGGCCTCAGCTGAATTGAAAGAATTGAAAACTCGGTTATATGACTTATTAGATTTAGGATTTCTCCATCCCAGTGTGTCACCTTGGGGAGCGCCGAATTTATTTGTTAAGAAATGATGGTACTATGAGACTTTGTATAGATTACCGTGAGTTGAGCAAGGTAACTATACAAAAACAAGTACACTTTCCCTAGGATAGAAGATTTGGTTGACCAACTTAAGGGGGGAACTGTATTCTCAAATATAGATCTTCGATTAAGTGATCGTCATTTGAGGATCATGAATGAGGATATACCTAAGACATCATTCATGACTAGATATGGTCATTTTGACTTTATAGTGATGTCTTTTGGTTTTACAAATGCCCCAACTGTCTTTACGGATTGCATACTATCTTCTAGAAATACCTAGATACATTTGTGATAGTGTTCATAGATGATATCTTGGTATATTCCAAGACTAATGGGTTACATGCAGAGCATTTGAGGATACTATTGACCACCTTGAGACTGAGAAACTCTGTGTTAAGTTTAGTAAATGCGAGTTCTGACTAGACAAAGTTGTTTTCTATGGACATGTAGTGTCTAATAATGGAATATCAGTGGATCCCTCCAAGATAAAAGTCGTTAGTATTTGGCCTCGACCTATCAACGTGACTGAGATTCATAGTTTTCTAGGTTTAGCTGGTTATTATATAAGGGTTGTGCAAGACTTTACGAAGATTGTCTCACCTATGACCAAGTTAACCACGAAAGGTGTAGTTTATGTTTAGGATGATGAGTGTGAAATTTTTTTTGAGGAACTCAAGAAGAGATTAGTTTCAGCCCCAGTTTTGATAACTCGATACAACGCAGCGAGATTGACCATTTATAGTGATGCCTCAAAGAAATGGTTGGTTTGTGTGTTAATGCGACATGGTAAGATTGTAGCCTATGCTTATAGACAGCTTCAAGAGCATGAGAAGAAATATCTCACCCATGATTTAGAGTTAGTTACTTTGATATATGCTTTGAAGATATGAAGACATTATTTTTATGGAGAAAATATCCTTATATTCACTGATCACAAAAGCTTAAAATATTTCTTCACCCAAAAAGAGTTAAACATGAGACAACGTAGATGGTTAGAGTTGGTCAAGGATTATGACTGTGATATCCAGTATCACCTTAAAAAGGCTAATGTAGTAGTAAATGCCCTTAGAAGGAAGTCAGCTCATAATGAAGCTTTGTTTACTACGCATTCTAGACTTCAGTGGGAGATGGATAGGGCTGAGATTGAGATACTCACTTTTGAGGTAACTGTTAGTATGGTCAGGTTGACTGTGACATCTTTGTTGAGATAAGGGATTGTTGAGGCACATAAAACTTATGGTAGTCTCCGAGGTTATATTCTTGATGTTGCGACTGGTTTTCCTGGGTATTTTGGCTATACTTATGATGGTGCATTAACTTATAAGAGTCATTTGTGTGTACCTAGTGATGAGGCTTTGAGAAAGGAAGTTTTGGCAGAAGTTCATAGTTCGATGTTTACCATTCATCCTGAGAGCACCAAAATGTACAAGGAATGAAAAAGAATGTTGCTAAGTTTGTTAGTAGATGTTTAGTAGGTGAAGGCTTTGAGGAAATGTTCATATGGTCACTTGAAAATATTAAGTGTACCAAAATAGAAATGGGAGGATATAGTTATGGATTTTGTATGTGGTTTTCTTAGAACACAAAATGGGTACACCGTGATTTGGGTTATCGTGGATAGACTGACAAAATCTTACACTTTTTACCTGGGAAGTTGACCTATTTTATAGAGAATTGGGTAAAATTGTATTTGAAAGAGATTGTGTGACTTCACGGGGTACCAATGACTATTGTGTCAGATCGGGAAACTAGATATGTGTCAAAGTTTTGGAAGAGTTTACATAGTGCCATGAGTACTAAGTTTATATTCAGTACCACTTTTCATTCTCATACAAATGTGTTAGGAATGGTGTCCTAGAACTTGTAATTATTTAATAAAGATAATTTATTTTGCATAAATTAAATAAATAAACATAAGTTCTTTATATTATCTAGATTGATCAATTGACGATATTAGGAATATATGAAAATATATAAAAATCAAAACATTCAAATAGTAAACCCTAAGTCACTCTTATGTAATCACGACTTAGTATGTGAGTTATACGAGAGGATTAAAGTCGAGATGAGTAACTTAAAAGTGTCTACAATAAATGAATAACGTTTGGGAACCTTATCTTGGTAACACTGTTGATAGCTTCACATTTTATTTATAGACAAATGATCTAATCCTGATCATTCATGTGGGAGACATGGAATGAAAGTATCATATGCAATGTTGATTGTATAAGACAGGACCACGATGTTCGATCAAATTTCTCACTAGTACCGTTTGCGAGAAATGATCGAATATCAAACTAAGTTTATCAACCGTGATAGATCTCAATCCTGAGTGAAATGCGGACTCTTATTTGCGAAGTTATGTTCTTTGATTCACATGGTTGAGAGCGATATGTAAGAACACTCAATACACTTCTGCTTGGGAACATAACTAGATAAGTAGATGGGAACGCATCTTCATGAGATGAAATTCATAATATTCCTATAAATTAACGGTATCAGTGCGATACCTAAATATTTTAGGAACTTTAGGAAACTCCCTTGATGTACTGATTGGAGACATGAACAAGTGGCGCCACAACTTATATTGATCACAGAAGTATATCATCTCTAGTTCGACTAAAAATAATGTTCATGGGAGAATCAGCGGGAACACAAGGATAAAGCGGTAATTACAGGGGCAAAACGGTAAATTTATCACCTGTAATTATAAGGGTTCCATGTGAAGGATATATCACATATATAAATAAAGATAAACTAAATGGACATAACTCATCTATAGTGAGGGGAGTTCAGCTATGAATCTATAGTGGAATTATTCATAGTTAAATAATAAGTAATTAACTGATTATGAGTTAATCACTTAATTGACTAATTATTAAGCTCATGATTTATAGTTTCATCGGGTCCCTATGTTAGCCCAAATATCGTAGTCGCGAAATCAAGTAAAAGAAAGGAAAATTATAAGTAAAGTGAATTACTTAAATAGACAATATTAATTGTTTAAATATTGGGTATATTTAAACAGTAATTAAAATGAACACTATTAATTGTTTAAATAATGAGTTTATTTAAACAGGAAATTAATAATGAAATATTATTAATTAGACATTATTAATTATTTAAATATTGAGTATATTTAAATGGTAATTAATAATTGTTTAAATAATTAATTTTATTTGAACGGAAATTAATAATTAAAATTAATTAATTAATAATAAAATATTATTAATAAAATTATTAATTATTTAAATAATCAGTTTATTTAATGGAAATTAATAATTAAAATATTTATTATTAATTGTTTAAATAATGAAAATTATTAAAATGGAAATTAATAATTAAATATAATTTGAAAATATTTAGTCGGGAGAAAATATTAATATTATTAATTGTTTAAATAAAATATTTTATTTAAATGGTAATTAATAAATAAATAAATTAAGTTGGACTTATTAATTTAAGAGAGAGTTTCAAGCCCAATTGGATTAATGAACCCAATCAAAGTTGGCCCAAAATAATTAAATAAATAAATAAATTTGATTTATTAATTATTTACTATACAATTTTCAGCCATAATAGATAATTTATAGGAGATAATTGTTTGAATTATATCTTATAATAATTATATAGATTTATTTACCTGGGATAAATAAAATAAAGAAAAGAAAGTATCATCTTATTTATCTATGGTATTTTCAAAAATACCTAGATAATGGAAGATAGTTTTTTTTTTCTTTCCTTTTTGTATTTATCTCTATGGAATATTTTAATGAGATTAATTTTTCCATTAGCCTATAAATAGGAGGCTTGGGTCATTGATAAATCACACAATTCAATTCATATAAAATGAAAATTCTCTCCTCCTTTCTCCCATACCCATTGCCGATTTTCCCTTCAATTATTGGAAAGAAAAATTATCTTTTCTTCTTCCCAATTTCTTCTTAAGTTCGATCCCACAATCGGGTTTCGTTTGATCGATCGGGATATAGCGTAGAAGATCCGGTGTTGCTGAGGATTTGATGCTGTAAAGAAACCTCCAACTGATTCTCCATTAATTACTCAATGTAAGTAAAAGGCCTTTTATTTTCGAAAATTAAGCATGAATCTACATGTTCTACATGTTTTTATCACAAATTGCATGATATTAATAGATCTGTAATTAATCGTTAATTAGTTTACTAAATAAAATTCTGCTAGTTTTGTAAATCATCCCTTCAAAATGGTCAAACTAATAAGGTAAATCAGATATTGGGGGACATGCTTATAGCCTGAGTGCTAGACTTTGGGGGTAGTTGGGATGAACAACTATACCTTTTAGAGTTTTCTTATAACAACAGTTTTCAGGCTACGATAGAGATGACACCATTTGAGGCGTTGTATGGAAGGAAGTGTAGTAGGAAGAAAAGTTTTGGGATCCGAGTTAGTGCAGATGACCAATGAGTCAGTTGAATTGATCATGGATAGAATGAAAACTGCCTAGAATAAACAAAAGAGCTATGTAAATGTGAGGATGACTGATCTTGAGTTCTTTGTTTAGGATCATGTGTTTCTGAAGATCACTCCAATGAAGAGAGTTATGAGGTTCGAAAATAAAAGGAAGTTGACTCCAAGATTCATTGGACCATTTGAGGTGTTAGACAGAGTTGGATCTTTGACTTATAGTTTAGCATTGCCACCAGCATTGTCATGGGTTCACAATGTATTTCATTTCTCTATATTACGAAATTACATTGTCAACCCATCTCATATGATAGATTATGAGCCAGTTCAGCTGAGTGTCAATTTAACATTTGAGGAACAACCAGTTGAAATCTTGGCTAAGGAGCAAAATATGTTGAGGAACAAGACCATTAACTTGGTTAAGGTTTTATAGAGGAATCAAACATATGAGGAGGCTACTTGGGAGCGAGAAGATGAGATGTGTGAGGTTTATCCCCATATTTTTCCTGAACAATAAAACTTTTCGGGGATGAAAAGCTTTTTAAGTGGGCGGATTATGACGGCCCGTGGTCCTGGTAAGTAATATTTAAATAAATATTATTCTATCCTATAATATTTATTGATTTTGGGAAGGAGAATGGTAATTAATTTTAATTTCTTGTTTCAGGAATTAAATAATTTATTATTTCGAATTTAAAAAAAAAATGAGTTAAGACACATGATGTGGCGTGGAAGGGGGAAAAAAGGGAGATGTGAGATACCTCAGTTGAACGTGAAAAGCACAGAGAAGAAAAGAAAAGGTATGTTTTTCTTCTCCCATCTTCTTTTCTTCATTGTCGCTGCCTATAAGGGTAATCAGGGAAGGATTTGATCAATTTCTTATGTTTTCCTCTTTGTTTTAGGTGTTGTTCATGGTGAAATTTTTTTGGAGGAAGTTTGGTTGAGATTGGAAGAGTTCACTTCAATTTAGGGTTCAAGGTTTTGGAAAATCCTAAAAAAATAAAAAGGAAAGTTCAATTTTTGGAACAAAACTAGTTCAAGGTGCGTAGAATTAGTTAAAGGTTAATTGATATCATGCGTAGTTTTTCTTTTTCATTAAAAGTAATTTATGTTTCTTATTTTGGGCGTATAAGAAACGATTTAAAGCATGGATTATGTGATTTTGGGCTGAATTAAAGTTGAAAGAATTTTGTGTTAAAATGTAGAAAAGTAGGGACTTTGCATGCATGTTTTGGACTAGTATTGTTTTTCTTGTCTTGTAGCTTTAGTTAATCAATTGTGTGACTTTTGTATGATGTTTAATTGCGATTTTTGGACGTTTTAAGGTCATATAAAGCTGCTGAAATTATTGTACCAATTGTAAATTTAGAACCCAAAAGAATGGAATAATAGCCTAGGTGGATACTCAATTTTGTGAATTGGATTGTGAGATATTTTTGGGAGACTTCTAAACGTATAGAATGATTTTGGAGGTGTAAATAGGATTTTTTTTGCTGTTGTATCTTATTTAGGAAAATCACTTTCTCCTAGTGTCCAAAATTAGAGTAAAACTACGCTAGTTTAGGCTTGGAAATTATTTGGGTGATTGTTTTGTAAGTTAGGCTTGTGATATTGAGTGATTTTAGATCATTCTAAGATTGGGAAATTGATACTTTTCCAGATTTTAAATTTCTAACTTTAAGCCTTTCAAAAGTCAGTTTTCGGTAGAAACGGTATTTCTAGGCTAGAAACCGAACTTAGGCTTGTTAAGCATTCTGGTAATGATGCTTTTAGGTAAATCATGTTATTTTGGTGCCTCAAAGTTATCATTTTTCATATTATGACATTGACTCTAAAGTTTTAAATATGGTCGCTTGCAAAAAAAAGGAAAAGAAAAGAAAAAATAATGTGAAAATAGAAGAGAAAAAAAACAAAAAATCATAGAAAAAAAATATTGAGAAAGCAAAGACGAAGTCATATAATTTATGTTCTTTCGATTATGAGATATGACCAACACTCAGGCATTTCAAGGCTTCAATTTGAAATAACTTGGACAATATGCTCAAAAGTTAAAAGAGCTCAAAATGATCAGCAACAACCTATGTGAAAATGCGTATCATATCAGTCACTAGTTGATAAACTCAAGGAGTCGAGTGCAATGTAGGAAAAGAAAAATCATGGGAAGTTACGTGTCTTCGATCCTTAGAAGAGTTATCAGAGGAATTGTCCACTTTGATCCTTTTTCATGAACACTTTTGTATTACTTTCTTCATGTACACCCTGAGATCTTTGAGATCCATTTCCTATGTCAGTCATGTTTCTATTTGATTGAACATGAAATTTCAAAATACAATCCAAAATCTCATACTCATATGACTTATCATCCTTCTTAACTCCCCCCATTTCAAAGTCATATCCTTATATCTTTAATACATTGAGTCATCCACTCATTTGCATTTATAATCATTATTATGGCTGCTTGTTGCAAATTTGAGATGAAAAAATAGTTTGACTAAATGAAATAATACTTTGAGCTACTTTTACAAGCTGTTTCTAAACATATGAGTTTATTTTTAAACAACCCACCAAATTACCGTCATGACTTGTTTCAGTTTGGATCAATTTTTGAGGTATTAAAAGCAATTGTTGAATAACGGAGTTATCCCTCATTATGGAGACATTCACTCAAAAAAAATGAAAAATTGAATTTATTCCCTCGGACAATGAATAAACTTTGTTTGTAATGCTTTCATCTCACCTAACAGTTCGTTGTTGAATTTAAGGTTAAATCGAATGGGTTATTTTGGCTAATAATGATGAAAAAAATCATGCATATTTTTTTAGTTAATGCATCAACTTTACAATTGATAAAAGTCTTATGTTTGAGCACATGTTTTCCATAAAAAAAAAATAATAATCGCACTTCATATTTGATATATGCAGTATTTTACATGTTTGCATCATAAGCATAGAACCTCATCTCTAGGAAAGGTTCATGACATCATAAGCATAGAACCTCATCTTTAGGAAAGGTTCATGACATCTGCATTTCATTCTTGAACATGGTTGCTCACATTTCACATTTGATATAAGTAACATTTCATATGTTTGCATCATGCATCATAGGGCATCTTCTTTAGGCAGTAACCATGAATCTACATTTTATTTATGAACATAGTTTAATCGTTTGAATTTTACTTGAATATTTTAAAAAGGGACAGAAAATTGGTTGTAGCCATTCGCATGAAGCATAGAAAATAATTTCATCGTCAATATGCATTTTACTCATTAGTCATCATTTTTGTCCATTTATCGCATTATCACATGTAAGGTTGTGCATTAACATTTATCACCTTCTTTGCATGCATAAAAATATCTACATATGGTACAGACATCATATCCGAGTTCATTCACATTTAGCATATTAGGAAATTCAAACATTTTCATACGAATAATACATGTGCATGAGACTTGTCAATCTCTAACTTGCATTATTGCATACATCTAGCATCTACTGAAGTTGACTATAATGTTTCAGCACATCAAATCACTTATCACCATCGAACATTTCACATAATTTTTTTAAATCATACATAATGGGGGAAATCGAATTTTGTTTTCACATTGGGCTATTTTTTTGGTCACCTTATTTCAAAAAATTTAATACTGGGGCAAATTTTGAAAGATTTTGATCTTGAAAAAATTGTTCATTCATGAAAAAAAATTATCAAACTTTTGATCAAAAGAGAAAAAGATTTTCATTAGAAAGTGTTCCCTTTCGAAGTTTTAATTTTCACTTTGATAAAATTCTTCGAAAACTTGGATTCTAAATTGGATGGTGCTTGTTTATTCCTGACATCCAACCTGGATGACGTTTGACCTTAAACTTGGACGACATTTGTTTACCCATGGTCTCCAGCTTTTACATTATATTTTGGATGACACTTATTTACCCTTGGCCACCAACTTGGACGACGCTTGTTTACCCATGGTCTCCATCTTTTACATTACCTCTGTTTACCCTTACTTGTTGACTCTATTGAATATGTCTTGTTTACCCTTGATAGTTAACTAAAAGAGCTTGTTCACCCCTACTTGTTAGCTTTATTGAGTGTGTCTTGTTTACCTCTGACTGCTCAAAATCAGTGTTATTTACTCTGGTCAAGAACTATTTTATTTCCAGATCGTATCAAAGGTGAAGTGCTGATACGCATAAAAGTTTTGGTTAAAAGCCAGACCAAACTCCATTTTCTAGTCTTATCAAGAACCGAATCATTCTATTTCCAAATCGTATCAAGGATGAAGTGCAGATACGTATCGAAGTTTTGGTCAAGAACCGAACTGCACTCTATTTTCTAGTTTGGTCGAGAAGCGGAGCATTCTATTTTCAGATCGTATTAAAAGAAGTGAAGATACACATCAAATTATTGGTCGAGAAACGGACTGCGCTTCATTTTTTTTAATTTGGTCGAGAACCGGACCACACTATCTTTTAATTTGGTCAAGAAGCGGACTACACTGCATTTTCTAGTTTGGTCGAGAACCGAATCATTCTATTTCCAGATCGTATCAAGGGTGAAGCGCAGATACGCATCAAACTTTTGGTCAAGAACCGGACCGCACTCCATTTTCTAGTTTGGTCGAGAATCAGACAATTCTGTTTCCAGATCGTATCAAATAGGAAGTGCAGATACGCATCAAAGTTTTGGTCGAGAAACGGACCGCACTTCATTTTTTAATTTGGTCAAGAATCGGGCTACCCTGTCTTTTAATTTGGTCAAGAACCAGACCACACTTCATTTTCTAGTTTGGTCGAGAACCGAATAATTCTATCTCCAGATCATATCAAAGGTTAAGTGCAAATATGCATCAAAGTTTTGGTCAAGAACTGGACCGCACTCCATTTTCTAGTTTCGTCAAGAACCGAACCATTCTATATTTTCAGATCGTATCAAATAGGAAGTGCAAATACACATCAAAGTTTTGGTCGAGAACTGGACCACCCTGTCTTTTACTTATGTCGAGAACCGGGCTATCCTGTCTCTAAATTTAGTCGAGAACCGGACCACCCTGCTTTTATTTTGGTCAAGACTTGAACCATACTATATTTTTTAATTTGGTCGAGAATTGAACCACCCTGTCTTTTAATTTGGTCAAGAACCGAACCACCCTGCTTTTATTTTGGTCGAGAATCTCACTATTCTATTTCCAGCTCGTGTCAAATAGGAAGTGCAGATACGCATAAGAGTTTTGGTTGAGAAGAAAACTGCACTCTATTTTTTTTTAAATTAGGTCGAGTATCAGACCACCATTCTTTTAATTTGGTCGAGAAATGGACCACCCTGTCTTTTATTTTTGGTCGAGAATTGGACCACCCTACTTTTAATTTGGTCAAGAAACGGACCACCCTGTTTGTAATTTTGGTCAAGAACAGAATTACCCTTCTTAAATTTTGTTAAGAACTAGATCACCCTAATTTTAATTTGGTCTAGAACTTGACCACCATGTCTTTTATTTTTGGTCGAGAACCGGACCACCCTACTTTAAATTTGGTGGAGAATCGGACCACCCTGTTTTTAATTTTGGTCAAGAACTGAACCACTCTGTCTTTTATTTTTGGTCGAGAACCGAACTACCCTACTTTAAATTTGGTAAAGAATTGGACCACCCTGTTTTAAATTTAGTCAAGAATTGAACCACCCTATCTTTAAATCTGGTCGAGAACTGGACCACCCTGCTTTTATTTTGGTTGATAATTGGATTACCCTGTCTTTAAATTTGGTAGAGAACCGGACCACCCTGTTTTTATTTTGGTCGAGAATCGGATTACACTATCTTTTAATTTGGTCGAGAACTGGATCACCCTATCTTTTATTTTGGTTGAGAATTGGGTCACTTGACTTTTATATTGATTGAGAATCGGAACACCTTGCTTCTTATTTTGGTTGGGAACTGGACCATCATTTACTCAATTGTCTAGTTTTAAATAACATTGAACGAATAAAGTCTACGCATTTGTTCATCTTATAATTCTACAAGGATGAACAACGAGGGCAAACTGTAGACTCCTATTTTTATCCGATGCTATTTAAAATTAACAAAATTAAATTATTTCTAAAAAAAGTAAAAAATAAAAATGATTTTTGCAATAATTGGTGTTTTATTTTAAATACATTTTATTGATAAAATTGGTTTTGTTTTTATTTTGAATAATTAAATGAGGATTTGATTTGGAATAAGATAATTTGAAGAATAAGTTTAAAGCAAAGATTTAATTTGAGATTCGATTTAGAAAAAGATAATATGAAGAATAAAATTTAAATGAGATTAAATTTGGTAGGATATAAAATATCTAATATATGATTTATCTTTATCTCTATTTTTATTATCTACATTCAAATCTTTCATTTGGCTATAAATAGAGTCTCTTCTACAACCCTAGGATAGTACAAAAAAATACACACTCATATTCTCTCAAACAAAAAACTTCTCTAGGTTAAATTTCTGCGTTTTTACTCTTTTACGCTTTCTAACTCAGAGCCGCACACTTGTATATTTATTCAAATCAAGGTAAGTTCTTTTCCTTTTAAAAATGTAGTCATTCATATGACCTTTCTTTTTTTATTTAAAATCTGGATTTTTTATGAAGATTTAAAGCATGTGGTAATTTTTTCTTGAAACTAGATTTAAATACGAATCCATAAGAAAAAGAATCAAATGATTTGGAGTTGTGATTGAAAAGTTATGATTTTTAGAAATTTGGTGTTCAAACATATTCACAGTTTTGGGAATTCTGGGTACTTTTTATTACGTGGTTTTTCTGTATTAATTATTAGAATCTCTGATTAATTCTTATTTTCTCTGAAAATGGACTCATAAACGAACATTTAAGAACAAGAATCACTTTGTTTCGATTAGTATAAAAAAGATATGATTTTTCAAAGTTGATGCAAATGCTGCAGGAATTTATACAGTGAAACCGATGTTAAAATTTAATTTTTCATAAAATCTGATTGTTTTTGTTAAGTATGATTACATTTGGATGTCATAGGTCATTGATATGATAATGAAGAATATTTAGAATAAAGAATCAAGTTAAAAAACATTTTGGTTATAAAGTTATGAATTTCTAAAGTTGAGGTGTTTTATTTGGGATAATTATGCTAATTTTATTGGTTTGCCTTATTTGTAAATTCAATTACCATATTTTGTGTTTCCTATTTATTATCTTCATACTAAGGGCATACTTGAATTGATCATTATTGGAATTTTTAAAAAACGAAAGGAGTTGGAGTTTATTAGGATACTAATTTTCCAACTTTCTAAAAAAACATAATTTGATTAATAAATTAAAACTTTAATATGAAATTGGAATTAATTATGATACTAATTTTCAAATTTCTCTATAAGAATTAACATCCAAACTTTCAAGTAAAATTAAAATTATTAGAATACTAATATTCTAATCATACTATAATTCGAATAAATTTTCAAAATAAACATTTTTTCATTAAACCTAGGGATCGAAAGTGATACTTACCCTAAACTTAACATTGAGTTAAATGATCATTTAATAACAGAGATAAAAATTTATAATTAACTAAAATGTTCATTTTAAAACTTAAACGAAAAAAATCTTTTCAAAAAACTCCGATGACGAAATTAGGAGCGTTGAGATACCATGCTGCAAAACATTCTTGAAGTAAGGAATTTTAACTCGGGATACTGAAATAAAATTCCCGACAATATTTTTTCTAATGGCTTTACGCCACTCATACTTATTTAATCATGCTTTATTATTAAAGTAATGATTAATAAAACATGGGACATTTAAAAATAACAAAAAAATATTTTTGTTTTATAGATAAAGGTTTCTTCAATAATACATCAAATAAAAAACAACAATCGTTTTAAAATGAACATAACAGAGTGTTAATACCTTCCCTATGTGTGAATGAACTTCCGAACCCATTTTTAAAAGTTAGTAGACCATCCTTAATTTAATGATTAGGTGACTAATCAAACCCATCCTTAAAAACAATGATTAACAATGATTAGTGGCGACTCTTTATTTTCCGCGTCGCGAGTAGGTAGCGACATTATGTTTTAGAGTTAAGTAATTGAGTACAAGAAAAATTCATGAGATGTCTCTTTGTCCTAATAGATATTTTTTTTTGTGTAATTCACATATTGAAGATATTGTGCAGTTGCTTTTATATCTTTAACAAGTACGATATGAATATACAATTTATGCCTTTTTAAAAAAAAATTATAACACATAAATTGGTTGTTTCGATTTAATACATGCTATGTTGTGTAAAAAGAAATTGGATTTTTAAACTTAAAATGTAAATTTTAATATAAAATCTATTATTGACAAGAATATAGATATTTGTAATCTACATAAGTTGAATAAAATTGGATTTTCAAACTTAAAAACCACTCATTGAAAGTTAAAAGTACTATTTTTTAGAGTTAGATAATTTAAAAGTGAATTGCACTTTATACCCTTGTTTGGTTCGTTGTAATCTATGATTCCCTTATAAGGGGCATCTAATTCCATTATTTGTTTGTCGGTTATTTTAAAATATCTCGGTAATCTAAAATTTCCAGAGTCTATATTTTCTCAAATATGAGAATATTTGATTACATTCGAATTCATATGCTATATGTGATTCCCATAAGAAGGCAATCTTATTTTTTACAATTTTAACCTGATTCAATTAAGAAAAGTTGTCAAATATATTTAATTAAATATATTTTAACCTGATTTACTAGTCAACTTTTTTAATTAAATATATATAAAAAGATTGCATACTCACATTTTCACAACTTTACTTTCTACGATGTGATTATAGGTTATTTTCCAAGTTGAAAAATTTGGGGATAGCATTTTTTTATAATGATTTGATAATCGTTCGTTCTTTATTTCCTTCATATATTTCTTTGTTGGTTTTCCCAGTCCCAAAGCCTTTTTTGAAATTTAATATGAATATATTTTAATTATTTTATTAAATTAATGTATAAATTGTAAATAAGAGTATATTTTGAAAAAAAAAAGCAAAAAATATCATATTTCCATATACAGCTCCCATCAAACACTCATTGTAATCTACATATATTCAGACATCCTCGTATTATTATCAAGTTAAGCAAACACTGTAATATAAGATTATTACTAATCAAATACTATGACATCAGCTTCCTATGTATTAGATTACTTGAGATATCTTAGATTGCAACGAAGGAGCTAACTGATTTATCTATCTAATATATTTTTTTGAAATACGAATATAATTTTCCTATGAGAAATGAATCCTGAATCAAATATATTTTATGTTTTACGTCTCATTTATGAATTTATGAATTACCAATCAAATGCATATTTTAAAATTATAGATCTCAATTTTAATTTATAAGATTATTAACAACCGCGGTTTCAGAACAAACATATTCACATAATGCAACTACTAATTCATTAGAATCTACTAGATTTTAAATTATGTTTTTACAAACATAATTTTTCAGGGACATTTTGGTAAAGTAATTGATGAATGAGGCTTGTGCGTAATACTGAAAGCGACATATCTTCTTCTTCTTCTTCTAATGGTGGATCTCATTCCGCTCTGAACTTAAGAAGAAAGAAGACACGAAACAGAGGATTTGCAATTTCATAAAGAGATTTAAAACGAGACAGATACAGCGAAAAAGAGAGGAAATGGGGGCGTTTATCAAATTGGAGGATTCCCCAATGTTCTTGAAACAGGTAGCTTCCGTTTATGGATCGAATTGTTCGAATTTTCCTGTCAAATTCTGTCGGTTGTTGGATTTTCTGTCGGGTATTAACGATTGTAATGAAATTAATCATTGCCATTCATCTCTCAAATCGTTTTTTTCATTGATCAAGTTCAAGTTTTTATTTTTATTTTCAAATATCAAATTTAAGCATTAAGTGCTCACAATGTTCTATACAATTAAGGTTGTTTAGTTTTCAAATCTATCCTTGATATCAATTCAATACAATAATGTTTAAATGTAAGGATAATCATTGTCTTCAAATAAAGTTGGGAGCATTGCTTCAACAATTGAACATCATTTTACCCTCCCGTTATTTCAACCACGTTATTTGATTGTTCAAAAAATTTCTTTATAGTTTTGATACTTTTTTTTTGAGGAAGTTAGTTTTGATTCTTGAAGATGCATTAATGAATTTTCATAAAGTTAAAAAACACGGTTTTAGCAGTAGATTGTACCAAGAAATTTATGAACGTTCTGCCTATCCTATCCATCCACTCACTAGACCTTATTGAACAAAAAGTTCTTTGCCAATCAGTTTCTTAACTTTTCTTGCGGTCTTTTGAGTGTTACATTACATTTTTTCTCCTATAGAAAAGTCGTCTCATGATAAGGTGGAGCCGTGGAGGTATGAGAATATGCCCAATTTGTTTGATAACTTCCAATATAAATGAAGGACTTTTAAATGCATAATATCTTTTTTTTTATAGTAAACGATTTGCAATTTCATTGATGTATGAAAAAGCCCCAAAAAGGAAAAGGAAAGTTACAAAAAAGCATTCCAATTGGAAGCTATGAGAGAAGGAACATAGTTACAAAAAAACTTACAATTTACACTCCAATTGGAGGCATTTAAGACGTACAATCCCAAACTACCTCTCAAGACTTACAACAATCTCTAAAAATTCTACTATTACGCTCAATCCACGTATTCCAAAGGAATGTTCTAACAGCATTGTCCCAAAGAACTTTTTTCTTCCCTTTAAACATTGAACTTCCCAAGAGTGCTAAGACATTATCACAGTGGTTTTGTGGCTCACCCAACTAATATTAAACAAATTGAAAATCCTATACCATAAAGCTTGAGAGAAACTGCAATTAAACAAGACACAGGCAGCACCATTGAGGTTGTAAGGAAATCCAAGGCTTTCTTGCTTGGCACTTAGTATTAATATTCAGCCCATCATTGAGGACAAGCTAAAGAAACACCTTAATCTTTTTTGGATACTTTCCTTTACAAATAATACAGCTGGGGAATCCCTAATAAAACCATCCTCTGCCCAAAGAACATTGGGGCAGATTTGCAAAAGAAGCCCGAGTTTCTATCTGGCAGCCACTAAAGTTTATCCTCTTGTTCGGTGATGGAGATGGGCTCCAACATAGATAAGAGAGCTACCCAGTCATCCACTTCCCAATCATTAAGGTTTCTCCTAAACTCCATGTTCCAAGATTTGTACTCAACACTCCAAAAGTAGCTAATAGGAAGATTCTTTTTTACAGCAATTGAATACAGTAAAGGGAACTAAAGCCTCCGATTGGAGTGCTAATTGTAAATTTTTTCGTAATTATACCCCTTCCACTATAGCTTTAAATTGGAGGGCCTTTGTGTAATCTTTTCCCTGTTTTTTTTTTGGGGCTTTCATACATCAATGAAATAGCATTTGTTTATTATAAAAAAAAAATACAGTAAAGGGAACTAGGAAGCTAATGTGACCTCCCTTAACCAAACATGCTCCCAAAACATTATATTACAGCCATTGCCAACCATGAAAATGCTATTGGACTCCATGAGATGCTTGAGCTTATAAATATGCTTCCAAAGTCTTCTATATATGCTATGAGAGTTAAGATTGGAACACCAACCCCCCCACATTGTTACCATGTATATTAGAGATCACCTTGTGCCATAAGAGATGAGACTCACTCGAGAAGCGCCACAATCATTTAAGTAATAAGGCATCATTTTTCTTGCTAAGATCACCAAAAGCCAGCCCACCTTTAATAAGTGGTGGGGGGATTAAATTCCACTTCACAAGATGATCTCCACCATCACCATCCGCGCCTTCCCAAAAGAAAGTACGAAGCACTTTGTCTATTTTTTTGATGCCCTAGATGTTATTGATGAAGCCGGTAACATGGATTCTTTGCAGAGAGATGAGAGATTCCTACTTAGAAGAAAGCTCTTGGATGTGGTTTTGAAAGAGAGTACTTACTGGAGACAAAGAAGCAAAAGCATTTGGCTCCAAGGTGGGGATGAAAACTCCAAAATCTTCCACAATTGCATAAAAGGAAGAAGGAAGAAGAATTTTATAAGCCAAGTCTTGGCTAGATCAGGGGATTTACTCCTAAATGAGGTGGCTGTGGAGGGGGAGTTTATTGATTTTTATGCCAATCTCTTCACCAAAAAGTCTAGAAGGTTTATGTGGGAGGATTTGGATTGGGACCCCATTTCTGTAGTGGATAATGCTGACTTGACAAAGCCATTTACTGAGGAGGAAGTGGTCAAAGCTATTGCCTGTTTAGGCCTTAATAAAACCCCTTGCCCGGATGGATTCACTATTGAATTCTTTAAAAATTCTTGGAACATCATCAAAGTTGATGTAATGAGGGTGTTCCGAGAGTTTTTTGAGAAGGGAATCATTAATGCTAGTGTAAATGAAACCTACATCACTCTTATACCAAAGAAAATCGATGCTTTATCTGTCAAAGATTTTCGCCCCATTAGCCTCACCACAAGTCTTTACAAAATTTTAGCTAAAGTGCTAGCTGATAGATTGAAGTTGGTGCTTCCCAAGACAATATCAATTTATCAAAATGCTTTCATTGGAGGGAGACAAATTATTGATTCAATCTTGATAGCTAATGAACTAGTTGAAGATTGTAGGAGAAGGAAGGACAAGGGAGTGATCATTAAACTTGATCTTGAGAAGGCTTATGATTGTGTCGATTGGTCCTTTCTCCTTGATATTTTTGTAAAGAAAGGGTTCAATTCAAAGTGGTGCAAGTGGGTGAAAGGTTGCCTCAAGACAGCTAACTTTTCTATTCTTATAAATGGCAAGGCTAAAGGGAAATTTGATGCTTCGAGAGGTATTAGACAAGGTGATCCTTTGTCCCCTTTCTTGTTCCTTATGGTGGCTGACAGCTTCACTAGATTACTCTTGAGAAATCAAGCAAGACAGTGGATTAGAAGGATTAGGGCTGGTGAATTTGAAGTCTTGCATCTTCAATTTGCCGATGATACTCTCCTTTTTCCTCATTTCAATGAGGATAATATCATTAACCTTGTAGATTCAGTGAAGTTGTTCAAAGAAGGCTCTGGACTCCTCATTAATAACTTAAAATCATCAGTGGCAGGCATCAATTTGGAGGAAGAAGAGATTCAGTGGCTTGCAGACAATGTTCCTTTTGAGATTGGGGAATTACCAATGAGTTATCTTGGCCTCCCCCTCGGGGGCAATCCTACTTCAAAGTCTTTTTTGGATCTGATGGTTGATAAGATCCAAAAGAGAATTTTTAAATGGAAGAATGTCCTTATTTCTAGAGGTGGGAGATTGACTCTGGTCCATTCTATTCTAAATTCCCTTCCCATCTACTTCTTCTTTATTTTCAAAGCCCCTCTACAAGTCACCAAGACGATTGATAAACTTCTCAGTAAGTTCTTCTAGAAAGCACTAATAGGGAAGGTGGTAATCATTTAGTGAAATGGGATTTAATCCCTCCGCCTTTGAGTTGTGGTGGATTGGCCTTCGGTGGGTTGAGAAAAAGAAATGATGCCCTTCTTCTCAAGTGGTTGTGGAGATTCCCTCTAGAGTCACATCTTCTTTGGCACAAGGTAATCACTGGAATTCATGGTTTAGATGTTTTGGGGTGGTGGTCCAAAATCAAGACTAATAGCATCAATAGAAGCCCTTAGAAGGATATTTTTAAACTCAAGAAGCACATGGAGAATAATAATATTTTCGTGGCTGGTAAAGGAGCCAATATTCTGTTTTGGGAGCACATATAGGTTGGTGAGGCTGCTTTGGCTGTTAAATTCCCCAATTTGTTCAATCTTACTAAGAATAAGCAACATCCTATCAAGTATTTCTGGAAAGTGGGGGTGAATTGATTTTAGGAGGAACCTTAATGATGTGGAGGTGGAGGAGTGGATTAATTTGATGACCTTGTTGGAGCCGGTTTGCATTAATGAAAGGGAGGATATTAAAGTTTGGATTCCGGACAAAAGTAATGGCTTCTCTTGCAAGTCAGCTCTTTCTTTGTTGTGGAATATGAATGGTAATAGAGCGGAAGACTACAATATGTTAGTTTGGGGTGGCAAGTATCCTAAGAAAATCAAAGTGTTCTTGTGGTTAGTCTTTAAAGATGGTATTAATTCCAATCTCAAGATTCAGTCAAGGAAGGCGTGGATTACTCTTCAACCCAATTGGTGTTGTTTGTGCAAGAAGGATTCGGAGTCAACGGAGCATCTCCTCTTCGATTGCAGCTTCTCTAAAGCTCTTTGGGACTCTTTCTTAGCTACGCTTAATATGGAATGGGTCTTCAATAAAGATCTTGATTACTCTTTTGGGAGGCTCCTTACTAAAAGGGAAAAAAAGGATCCTTTCGGACAATGCGGTGAGATCAATAGCTTGGAATATTTGGTTGGAACGCAATAGACGAATCTTTTTGGATAAAGAAAAGCTGTGGAAGGAAATTTGGGAGCTTAGTATTCTTAATGTCTCCAATTGGAGTGTTAGTTGTAAAACTTTTTGTAACTATGCCCCCTCTATCATTGCCTCTAATTGGAAGGCTTTTTTGTAATTTGTTTTTGTTCTTGCCTTTTGGCTCTTTCATACATCAATGAAATAGCATTGTTTATTATTAAAAAAAAAAAATCTTTTGGTCACACTAGCTGGAGCCTTGAAGACAGAAAAGAAATAAGTGAGGAGGCTACATAAAATAGAGTTTAAAAATGTCAATCTACCACCTCTTGAGTTGTAGAACTTCCTCCATTTAGAAATTCTCTTCTCAATCTTATCCACCACGAGGTCCAAAAAGGCTTTGGAGGTAGGATTGCCACCCATAGAAAGCCCTAAATAGCTCACAGGGAGAGAAGTCACTATATAATTGAAGGGGGCAGCAGCACAAACTTCCTCTGATGAATACCCACTTGATAGAACCAAAGAAGTTTAGTACATTGATAAAATGTTTCTATGGAGTATGAAGTTTTTATTTTTGGGCTTCTTTTTTCGTGCTTTTTTCGTGGTGGGATTATGCCTTTGTACTTTCAAATGTCTTAATGAAAGGTGGTTCCTTATATAAAAACAACCTTCAACGTTTTTTCATGTAAATCCCTTGCCAACCACCTCATCTCCTCCCTTGGTGAGGTAAGCTTCCCCATCAACTCTCGTAGATCAAGATCTCAATGACAATCAGGTTCTTTATGTGACTTGTTACCTTTGAAGGATTACCATCTATGAATTTTTCTAGCAGTCTTCTTTGTATGCTCTTAGCTTGCAATTACGTTTTTTTTGGTAAGCATGCTTTTGAGGATTGTCATCACATTCTCTGTTCTTACTCTCTTACAACTCACTTATGACACAGATTTATTAGAACTTTTGCTATGTCATGAGTTCCCAATTAGTGTTGTTTAGGAACGGCTTTTCTACAACCTCTCTGTATAAATATTTGACCGCGAATGGTGGAATTTTGGATGAGGTGTTGGCTAAGTGTATTTGGAAAACAGGATGTCCAAAAAAGATTAATTTCCTCAATTGGAATTTATCGGTTGGAGGCCTAAACAGTGCAGATATAATTCAAAAGCGAAGCCCAAAAAGTCCTCTCTCTCCTAGCTGTTGTTGCCTCTGTTGTAATTCCTCCGAAAGTCGGGGTCATTTTTTTTAGTGGTAACTTTGCTAGTCTTCTTTGGCTGTTGCAAACTTTCAATTTAAATTGGTGTTTTGTTGATTGCCCAAAGCTTAATATCTACTCTCTTTTGGTTGGGCATCCGTTGAAAGACCAAGCTAAGTGGTTATGGGAGAAGGCGGTCAAAGTTATCACGTGGGAAGTTTGGTTGGAGAGAAATCATCAAATTTTTTTATTTTGATAATAAACAAATGCTATTTCATTCATTGATGTATGAAAAGCCCCAAAAAAAAGGGAGAAAATTACAAAAAGGCCCTCCAATTTAAAGCTATGGTGGAGGGGGCGTAATTACAAATTTTTTTACAATTAGCACTCCAATCGGAGGCGTTGAGCACACCAAACTCCCAAATCTCTTCCCAAGACTTAGACTTGTCCTTGAAGATTCTTCTATTCCGCTGTAGCCAAATATTCCAAGCAATATATCTAATTGCATTATCCCACAGAGTCCTCTTCTGGCCGTAGAGGTTAGAACCTCCCAACAAAGCAACAATATTAGAGCCAGGGTCTTGTTGAAAAATCCAATTCATACTAACAAATCCAGCAACTTAGTCCAACAAGAAGTAGCAAAGCAACAATAAAAAAGGATATGGCCCGTAGTCTCCACATTCTTTTTGCATAAAACACACCAATTAGGTTGGAGGGCTATCCACGGCTTCCTCGATTGGATTTTGTGATTAGAGTTAATACCATCATTGATAACAAGCCAAAGGAAAACCTTGATCTTCTTGGGGGATCTACCACCCCATATGAGCATGTTAGCAGCGTGCATTCCACTCCTACTGTCCATCCAAAGCAGATTCAAACCTGAGCCACAAGAGAAACCCTTTTGCTGGTCTGGCCTCCTTTTGCTGGTCTAAGCAAGATTATGGATGCTCTAAAGCTCTTTGAAGATGTTTCAGGCATGAAAATTAACCTCTCCAAAACTACCCTAAATGGCATCAACATTGACCCTTTGGAAGTTTCTCTCCATGCTTCCACCTTTGGCTGCTGCACTGGCCTTTGGCCTATGTCCTACCTTGGCATGCCCCTTGGGGGAAATCCCAACACCTTGCTGTTCTGGAATCCCATTACTGATAAAATTTCCAAAAGACTTGATAAATGGAAGAATGCAATTTTTTCAAAAGGGGGGGAGACTCACCATTATCCAATCTATCCTCATGAATACCCCTACCTACCTTATGTCCATCTTCAAGATGCCCAATAAGGTTAGTGCAGTCTTTGAAAAGAAATTCAGAGACTTCCTTTGGGCTAAGGAAGGAATTGATAAGGGCAGCCATCTCTCCAATTGGAAGAATGTTTCGAATCACAAGGATTGGGGGGGGGTTCTCGGAATTGGAAACCTCAAAGACAAGAACATGGCTCTTGCTTCCAAATGGATTTGGCATTTCTCCACAGAAAGAAATTCTATTTGGCATAACATCATCACCTCCAAGTATGACCTCCTTGAAAATGGTAGATTTACCTCCAACACTACTATTAGAAGACACAACCCTTGGCATTTCATCTCTTTTTGCAGGAAAAGGTTTGATGCTCTCTTCAACATCAAGATTGGAAATGGCCTAGCTACAAGCTTCTGGAAAGATAGATGGGCAAATGGAAAACCTCTTAATATTCAGTTCCCTAGACTCTTCCAACTGTCTACTGCCCGAACTGCTACTGTGAATGATTTTTGGGACAACAACCTCAACACATGGGATCTCAATTTTGGTAGGCACCTCTATGATAGAGAGATTAATGAGATGGTTAACCTCCTCTCCATCATCCATCCAATCACCCCCAATGACAACGATGATGCACTCACGTGGCCACTGGAAAGAGATGGTATCTACACTTGCAGATCCTTATTTGCCCACCTTACCCACAGAATCACTATAATGCCACCTCATCTCTACAACTGCATCTGGAAAAAGGGTGCACCCAAAAAGATTAGGTTTTTTGTTTGGAACTTAATCCTTGGAGGCCTCAACACTGCTGACATTATGCAAAGAAGAAACCCCAATCTCACTATCTCTCCCAATGCTTGCTGCCTATGCTACAACAACAATGAAAGCCACGACCACCTCTTCCTTCACTGCCCTTTTACCCTTTCCCTTTGGTCCTTGCTTGCCTCTGCCTTCAATTACCATCTCTGCCTCCCCAACAATGTGAGCTCTACTGTGGAGACTCTCCTCATTGGCCACCATTTCAAAAAGAAAGCCAAAACTCTTTGGGAGCTTGCCATCAAATGCCTTGTTTGGGAAATATGGATGGAGAGAAATTACAGAATCTTCAACAACAAGGCTAGGATTGTGGAGGATGTTTGGGACACTATGCACTTTAAAGTCTCCCAATGGTGCTCTCTAGATAGGAACTTTTGTAACTACGATAGTTTTTTAATCAATGCCAACTGGAGTAATTTTTTGTAAATCCTTTGGCCTTTGGTGATCCTCTAAATCACCTTTTTGTATCCTCCTACTTCTATTATATTTATATATATGTCTTTTATCAAAAAAAAAAAATTGTCACCAACCGAAAGGGGATCCAACAAAAACATCAGGTTAATCCATTCCTCCACCTCTAAATCATTTAAGTTCCTTCTAAACTCAACCTTCCAAGAATTAGACTCACCATTCCAGAAGTAGCAAATGGGCAAGCCTTTGAGTTTAGCAATAAAAAACAGATTAGGGAATATGGAGGCCAAGGAGACCTCACTAGCCCAAGAATGCTCCCAAAAGAGAATGTTTTCCCCTTACCAACCTTAAAATGACAGTTGGATTCCATAAGATGCTTGAGCTTGTAGATACTTTTCCAAGGACATTTGTTAGTACAATTGATCTTCACCTTGGAACACCAACCCAAGGCATCAATGCATTGGATACCTACAATAACTTTGTGCCACAGCAAGTGAGACTCGAGGGGAAACCTCCATACCCATCAGGAGAGCGTCATTCTTCTTCTCCAAACCCCCAAAAGCATGACCTCCCTTAATATAAGGGGGAGTGATTTTATTCCACCTAACCAAGTGATCTCTACTATCTCCAACCCCACCTTTCCAAAAGAAATTTCTAAGGATTCTATCAATATTCTTGGTAACAGATTGAGGGGCCTTAAAAACAGAGAAGAAGTATATGGGGAGACTTGTAAGGATGGAATGAATTAAGGTCAGTCTTCCCCCTCTTGAAATGATGACATTCTTCCATTTGGAGATTCTTTTATGAATTTTATCAACGACCGGGTCCCAAAAACTTTTAGAATAGGGATTCCCTCCTAAAGGCAACCCAAGATAAGACAAGGGAAAAGAGCCCACGACATAGTTAAAAATCTCAGCCACCTCTTGAATCTCCTTAACCTCCAAATTGATGCCAGCCACAATTGATTTAAGCCTATTAATAGCTAAACCCGAAACCTGCTCAAACTTTTTAACCACAAAAGCAAGGTTGGAGATCTGGTCCCTTTCAAAATTTGAGAAGAGGAGGGTATTATCTTCAAATTGAAGATGAGAGACCTCACAAAAACCTGCCTTGAAACCACTGATCTGCCCCTCAAACTGAGCTTTCAACAACATTCTACTAAGGCTATCTGCCACAATGAGGAATAGAAAGGGAGATAAGGGATCTCCTTGACGTATACCTCTAGAGGCTTTAAATTTCCCCTTGGCTTGCCCATTGACGAGGATGGAGAAGTTAGCACTTTGGAGACAACCTTTGATCCCGCGACACCAAGTAGAATGGAAACCTTTCAACTTCAGAATGTGCAAGAGGAACTTCTAATCAACACAATCGTAGGATTTTTCCAAGTCAAGCTTGAGAACCACCCCTTTATCCTTCTTCATTCTACAATTCTCCACAAGCTCATTTGCTATCAAAATAGAATCTATAATCTGTCTGCCCCCTATAAAAGCATTCTGAAATATGGAGATAGTGTTGGGAAGGATCTTCTTAATCCTCTCAGCTAGGCATTTCGCTATGATCTTATATAAACCAGTGAGGAGGCTGATGGGGCGATAATCTTTTACCTCAATCGCATCAATCTTCTTCGGGATGAGAGTGATATAGGATACATTGACACTTGCATTGATAATACCTTTCTCAAAAAACTCATGGAACACCAACATTATGTCACTTTTGATAATGTTCCAAGTGTTTTTAAAGAACTCCATTGTAAAGCCATCGGGGCCTGGTGCTTTATTGAGGCCCAAACCAAAGATGGAAGAGAACACCTCCTCACTGAAAGGGACAATCAAACCTTCACTATGAGTGGCTGGAATAGGCTCCCAGTCTAAATCTACCAAGGGAGCACGATTCAGTGTCTTGTTGTTGAAAAGCTCCTTGAAATAACCTATAAACTCTGCCTCTACTTCATCCCTAGACAACAGAAGGTTCCATGACCTGGCCAGCACTTGAGTAATAAGAATCTTCTTCCTTCTTCCTTTGATGATATTATGGAAGATTTTAGTATTTTCATCCCCACCTTGAAGCCAAGCTGCCCTGCTTCTTTGCCTCCAATATTGATTCTCTTTCACAACAAGATCCAAAAGAAGTCTCCTCAACTTGAATCTTTCCTCCCTTTGCTCCGAGTTCAAAGAATCAGTCTCTTCTAAAGTGTCAAGGGTATTAATGGAATTTTGTAGGCTTGTTTTTTGGGAAAAGATGTTCTCGAAAGCCTCTTTGTTCCAATCTCTCAACTTGTCTTTCAACTGCTTCAACTTCCTCATGAAGGAATGGCCAGGCCAACCACTAGTATCCAGGGAAGCCCACCACTGCTTTAAATGGTCTTATCCTTGTGCTCTAACCACATGTTCTCGAAACGAAAAGGAGATGGACCCCAACGAAAATCACCAGTTTGGACCAAGAGGGGGAAATGGTCAGAGGTGACTCTTGGGAGTCTGTCAAGTCTAGCATTATGAAACCTATCAAGCCAGCCACCGGATACCAACACTTTGTCAATTCTAGTATGCACAGGGGAACCTCTACCATCAGACCACGTAAACTTGCCATTTCTCAAATGAAGATCATTCAGCTTGAGTTCTTCGATAAGACTAGAGAAATCTTTCATACTTTTAGTGACACGCCCTCCTGTAGACTTCTCATCCATCGGGTCACATTAAAGTCACCAGCCAGCACCCAAGCACCAGAAGACAAACCTCCAATCGCAGCCAACTCAAGCCAAAAAGCCATCATGTCTCTTTTATGATTTGGCCCATACACCCCTGTAAGCCAGAAGACGGAATTATCAGGAAGAAGAATTTTGATGGTTAGAGAGTGCACACCTTCATGAGCTTCCTCAACTTCATAATCAGGGTTAGACCACATGATGATGATAACCCCTCGAGAGCCCGAAGCTTGCAAAGACGCCCAACCTACAAAACTACCACTCCAAATGGATTTGATCACATTTCTATCCAGCTTTTCAAGTTTGGTCTCCTGAAGAATCACGAAATCAGGGTCATTACTCCTAATAAGATCCCTTACGAGGCTTCTTTTGGACTTAGCCCCTAGCCCTCTTACATTCCAACTAAGAATCTTCATTAACAACCGTAGTAACCCTTTGGAGAGACTCTCTCTCAATAGGAGGCTTTTCATAGTTGACGAAGCTTTTGAGCCTCATAAGTTCTCTCTTTCCCTTACTTTCTTTCAAAGGAGTCTTGAGCATGGGTTGCACACTTTTCTTTTTGTTAGGGATAATAGTTGCTTCTTGGTCTCTCAGCCAATCTGCAAGTTTGACTTTTCTTTCTCCCCACCTATCACTGAAGGCTATGAAGATGCCTTCTACTTCATCCACCTTCTCCACTATCTCATCAACATACTTATCAGCTTCATAACCTGTAAAATGAGATTTTAATCTACATCTGGAAGACTTCTTCTTCTTCAAAGGAGCAATGGATGTGTTGAAAGTCTAAGCCAATCCATCAAGAACATTCTTTTCTCTCCCCATCTATCTTTGAAAATGATGAAGGTGTCATCAAAATTGTCCACACCAGGAATCACGAGCCCCTGATGTTGGTAATCACTACTGGAGTGCTCCCTGCTAGGAATCATTTGGCAAGCTTCTTGGGTATCTGGGATTAAGGCAATCTCCAAGCCAGCCTGCTCAAGAGGGGTAGCCTCCAAGACCAACCCTTCTAGAATATTATCCTCAGACTGGGCCTCCTCCAAAACCTGAACCTCCAAGGGCTTTTCATAGGGACTTGAATTGTAGAACTCTGGATCTGAATCTCTAGCAATGTTTTTTTCAAGAATAGTGGTATGATTGATTCCACTCTCTTTTAAAAACACCTTGTTCTGAGCCCTCTCTCTAAAACCAACCTTTTTCTGCGAATTTTCCCCCAAAGCTAGCTCAGGGTTTTTATGTTTGGTCACCTCTCTCCAAACTTCATTTTGAATTTTTTTAGAAGGGGAACTGTTTTTAGAGAGACTAGGAACACTGTTCCTTTTACCCTTATTTTGACTGATATGATGATGCTTAACAGCACTACAATCTTCTAAAGCATCCATCGGGCCCCCGAAGTCCAACTTCCCAAGCTCTTTTTCTGACAAACAGTCCTTGTAATTATGGCTTGTTGAACCCTTTTCAAAACTGCTACCCTTTTCCAATAAAAGTCGGTCAAAAGTATTCTTGACAGGAACAGTGTACCTAGAGTTTGCCACCTGATCAATAGGCTTTTTAAAAAGGAGGGATGATAATTGTACTTTCGGTAGCAGGTAGTCACGTGAAGGAAAATGTCTAGGGGACCTCCAATGCTCCCTCATAGTGTCCATTGGGTAAGAACCAACGTGTTCATCCATTCTGGTGACTTCCCATGTGATTTTCCGAGGGGGACCTCCATGCTTCGCCATTACTCTTCTTTCAAGCAACTTCCAGTCATGGAAAGCAACTACAGTAGCCATAAAACCAGCACCTGCCGAATTCTTTACTTCCACTTCCGCAGGAATAAAGCCACAAGAATCTTTTTGAACCTTCAAGACAGCTTCAAAGCAACCTATCCTGCTCAAGGTGTTTTTGGAACATTTAATGAACCCTCCACACATGTCTCCAATGACTTTAAAAACCTCCAATCCCCAATAAATAAGGGGAATGTTTCTTATTTTAATCCAACCACCATAGGAAGGTACTAAATCCATCCTACCATGTTTAAAGTCGTCCCAGAATTCAAACCTCAAGGTTATCTCTTCAAAAGTACACCATTTATCATGAACACATAGACTCTTAGCCACCTCGACATCAGGGCATTTAAGGAGAGCTTTGTCTGGATGGAAAGGATTAATGTCAAAGTGATCCAGCCTTAGACATTTCTTTATGTTACTTAGGATGGTTCCCCAATCGTTGTGGAAACATTTTCTAGTCACTACAATGGTGGTTTGGAGATTTAAAGCAACTATATCCTCCTGATTACCACCCAACTGCTTCTTCTGAGGGTTTTGAGGCAACACTTCAACCTTGTGGGTTTTCTCTAACTCCGTAGGATTACTACCATCTGCACAGTGATCTAAAGCACCCCCTGGATCTCGGTTTTTAACTGCATCTGCAAAGGAAACATGTCTTCTAGTGAGAGCTTGTCTCCTGGGTTTAATCACAACTTCAGGGGCTTCAAAATTACCATCCAATAACTTGACAAACTTCTTCCAACCAGCCCTATTGACTGCGGAGGGGATGAACAGGTTGGACTTCTCTCCGTTGAATAACACCTTCCAGACATCAACAAAAGTTCCCCTTTGGTTAGTCACCTTTTGGATCCAGCAAGTTCCATTTTCACAATCTCTTTTCATAAGAAATTTCTGATTGTTAGGTCTATCTGCCATCATATTGATAGCATCTCTAACCTATACAACCATCTGGGGCTCCAACGATAATGCATACCAATTATCTCTATTCTTTTCCCTGATAAGTGCTCTACCCTTCTTTTGCACCTTATCAGGGCCAATAAAGAAGATCTTATTATCTATCCTACATCTACTTTCCACTATGAAAGCCATGAAGGCCAGATCACAAAAGCTAACTAGCTTTTGCCATGGAAAGGGGTAAAAAGATGACGGAGGGGAGAGGGTAAAGGGTGGAGAAAAGGATCTTGGCCGTCGTAGAGGGTCGGAGAAAGATTTGGAGGCTGACCCCGCCGGTGTAGGAGACACCGAAGGAATTTTAGGGGTTTGTCTTGGGAAACGGGTCAGAGAGAATTTTCAAAACATCAATACTTTAAAATCATCAAATTTTTTAGAACATAACATAACAAACACGACAAATGAAGTTTGGGAGCTTATTCGTTTCAAAGTGTCTCTTCTTGCTTCTCTTTCTAAAGTTTTTTATAATTACGATGTTCTTTTGATTAACGCAAATTGATTTTTTTTTTAATCCAATTGGCGTTGAGTGATCCCTCTTCACCCACTTTTGTAATATCTCTTTTCAATGAAAGTTTTCCCCGTTTCCTATAAAAAAAAATTTGGTGTTGTTGATCCGTGATCGATGATGGAGGATGTGAATGTTGAGAATAAGAAAGTCTTTTTTGGCCAGCCGATTTCTTCACCATATTTTGGGGTGTTTGGCTTGAAAGGTCCACATGAGTGTTTTTTGGGTATTCATAGCCATCTGATTTATTCACTTTAGTGAGTTATATACACACGGAGCCATAAGTTAATAAAAAAAAATACAATAAAGAACAACATACTAAACTAATATATTGACAATAATCTAAACCAAATATACATATCATAACAAGTAGAATGAGAAGTACAAAGGTGGTGGGCAATATACAGATAAAGGAATGTTACAAAATACTTTAGCAACCATGACCCAAATGAATGAATACCCATTTGTGTGTGGAGACAGGTGAACCGTTTGTTTCGTTGTCATTCATTGCCATTTGCCTTGTTTTGGGTTTTCCGCATCGTCTCCATCTTTGGTTTGTGAAGAAACTGTTCAGTTGTGTGTGGATTTTTGTTAAAGGAGTCAGTTTTCAGGTTATTTTATTACTGGCCAGCAACAATTTTGCATTTTTTGCTTATTTCCACACCTGGTTTTGCATGTTTGGATGGGTTTCTTTGTAGTCAAGAATCAAACTTTTTTATCCTATTGCCTCTTTCCCATTGTGTCGACATGAACCAATGTGGTGGACATGACATGCTACAATAACATTCAGTATAAATCTTATGATATAGCTTATCTTATCATAATAAATTGTCTGGATGGGAGTAGTGAGAATTTGCTTATCTAGAAAGGAGCCTACAAGAAAATAAAAGTTTCTTTATGGACAATTCTTAATGATGGTCTCAATTCCGATCAGAAAATGCATTTGAGGAAGCCTTGGAATGCCTTACAAGTTACAACCACATTGGTGTGTTCTCTGTAAAGTAAAGTCTGCTCGGAATCCACCGATCATCTCCTCTTTGAATGCACTTTCTCTTATTCCATTTGGATGGTCCTTTTGAATGTGTTTAATATGAATTGGGTGTTTAGTAGAGATATGAGGGCTAATATCATCTCCCTCTTGGGTGGTTCTTGCCTAAAAGACAAAGGCAATTTGCTTTGGGCTAATGGGGTGAGATCTATATTATGGACCATTTGGTTGGAGCGTAATAGGAGAATCTTTGAGGACAAAAGTAGGTCTTGGCTGGAATACTTGTGTGCTCAACGCCTCTACTTGGAGTGCAAATTGTAAATTTTTTTTTTAATTATATTCCCTTTGCTATAGCCTCCAATTGGAAGGCTTTTGTAATCTTCGGCCTTCTTTGCCCTTCTTTAATCAATGAAATTATTCGTTTATTATCAATCAATAAATAAAATAATAAATTTTCTTTATTTGTCTTTGGAATCTCTTCTTCTAATAATATGATTGTACTTCGTTTCAAAATCATAGAAGTTCACTTACATGTTTTTTTTAATCTTCCTATTATTGATAGATATTTTCTCTTGAACAAACAACTGATGAATTGGAAGGTCGCTGCAGCAAACTACACAAAGGATGTATGAAGTTTATGTAAGTGTTTTATTTTTGTGTTTTTTTTACCTCTATCCACGTTTAGGTTGTTCTCAAATGTAGTCCGGAGGAGTGAGTGGAACTTACTCTTTCATCCTTTTTGATCGATCGGGTGGTTATAATAAGATAATATATGAATTTCTCTATTTGGGGAACTTATGAATTTCTCTATTCAAGTGAAAGAACACTGGAAAAAAAAGGTGAGTGTGTGATGTTTACTTTGAATGACATCAATAGTAATTAAACCTCCTAGGGATAGATTTCAAATGAAAAATCTGATATTTTAGGAGATCCCGTCGCACATATGTGCTTGAGAAGTGTTGGTCCATAACCTGAAATCTGTTAGAGAGGAAAGTAAAAGAAGAGCTACAAGTGTAGGATACCGAGATATCAAGGGACCAAAAGGGGTGATCGTGAAGGGAGCTAATCATATGGTTGTCCAGAAGTTGCAGCATGCTGATCAATCGGTCAAATTCACAATCAAGGAGCGGTCTATATAGAAGTAATGTGATTACTATCCACATCCCAACAATCAGCCACCAAGCAATCTGGAGGAGGGGATGTTGTATAAGCTTGAGAAGATCAACTTGAGAGGCCTATCAGAAGCCCAACAATAGCTCTTGAAAACTTCATCCCTTTTCCAACTTTAATGGATAAGTGAGTATCACAAAGTTTTTTGCATTTCACCACAAAGTTCCAATTGCACTTTCTTCTAATTCTTCTATGAGAAATAGAAAACCAACCATGGGGATCCGTCCCATATTTACTGCAAATATTTTTTCCATAGAGCTTCTTTCTCTAAAGGGAATCTCCAAATTCATTTTGAGATTAAGGAGATATTTTTTTCTTTGAGGTTGCCTTAAGGCCTCCTCCAGAAATGTGGTTAGAGATTTTACTCCACCTAATCTGATGGCTCCCTTCTTGAAGCCCGTCACTAGCCCAAAGGAAATCCCTTATCATTTTCTCAATGGTTTTGATAATTTTGGAAGTTGTTTTGGGGGACATAAGGTTAATGGGAGAGTTGGTAACAATAGATTGAAGAATCGTACCACCTTTGGAGTAAATATTATGCTTTCATTTATTTAGTTATTTTTTGGAAATTCTCTCGACACATAGGATTTGTATAGACCATGGAGGTTGGGTTACCTCCAAGAGGCATGCTTAAATAATTCATAAGCCAAATCCCCATCGAGCGATCGTAGAGATTGGCCATAGGGAAGATTAACCCTTGTGATATTTTGTAAAGAAATAATATGTTTTGGTCTTTATCCTCTTATCGGTGTTGCCTTTGTGGTAAGAAGCATGAGTATGCTACTCATATGTTCATTCATTGTGATTTTACTCGTCATTTTTGGACTAAAATCTTGATTCACTTTGGTCTGTATTGGGTAATGTCTTTGGATATTTGTTGTCTCTTTTCTATGACTCTTTTTGGAAATAGAGGGAATGGGAAGAGCTCTTTTTGGAATTGTGTTGTGGCGACTATTTTCTGGGTTATTTGGCAAGAACCCAACAATCTTATTTTCAACAATTTGGTTCATGATCATCATCATATTTGGAAATGATTCTTGTACTACATTTACTTATGTTCTAAAAGCATTTTTCATTTAAGGTTTATCTTTTTTGTGGATATTTACCTCGGGATTCTTTCTTGTCATATTGACTTTTGTATTGAGGCTCTTCCTCTTGTACATATTTTTTGTTTTGTAAACTTGATAGTAGAATGTTGCAAATTGCAATATGTGTGTTTATGTATGTAGGAATTAGTAAAAAGCTAGAGAGATAAACTCTGACTTCTCTCTAGAAAAAAGAAAATACCCGATAAGTCCCTGGTCACCACGACTTCGTCTGCGATCGTTCTTTCTTGTCTGAGCGTTTCTCTTCTATGACGTAGGGTTTAGATCAGGATCCTATCATTCTTCCGGTGTCTTCTACATTGGAGGGGTGCTCCTTTCCGGCCGGATTTGTCGACGGGAAGATGACCTAAGTTTTCCTCTGAGTTTTTTCAGAGCTCTTTAACTCTTTAACCCTTTCTTTTCTTTCGTCTCCCGCTCGAGTTATGTGGTGTTTTCGTTAGTCTTTGTGGTTGTGAAGCTCCCTATCCTGGTGTCTGAGATCTTTTTGTCTGGGTTGTTTTGGTTTGGCGAGGTCGCGGTTTTCTGGCTTGGGCTTTGAGGTTTTGAAGCTTTCTGTCTTGGTCTCCGAGATTATAAGCTTTCTATCTTGGTGTCTAAGGCTGCGAATGCTCCGATGGGTAGGAAAAAGCATCAAGGGCGAGGTTTCAGAGGTCATCAGAATCAATCGAATTTCTTTAGATGGACATAACGGCCTAATTTTCAAAGGGTGATTAGAAACAGCAGTTCCCCCCCTTTGTTAAACATAGAAAAAAAGACTTTTTACTTCCAGGCAGTGGGTGATTGTAGGAATTCAAGATTTTAGAGGAGGGGAAAGTTTACGCTGAGATTTCTTTGGAGTTGGGGTGCCTTCGTTGGAGCGTTGATGCTCTATTAGCAGCTTCTATGTACCTTCTATGTACCGTGGAAGAGGCCTGTTTTTCCGGAAGTGGAGAGGTTCAAACGCGATAGTGCTATTGCAAGTTTTCTCAAATTCAAATGGCAGATTTGGTTTGTTATCCAAAGAACCATTTAGGGGAAAGAAATCATCAACCTTCATTCCTGAAGGTATAGGTGGGGAGGGATGCCTGAATTTTGTGAAAAGACTGAATTTTTTTCTTCCTAAACCCTCAGTCAAGCCTCCTCCTGAGACGAAAAGTGGCAGGAAGGAATGGATCCCATTGAATGGGCTTGAGAAAACAGAACCCATTGATGAGAGTGTTCCTAATTTCCCTGTGAAGCTAGCCTTCGATCCGAAAAAGACCATCATCGTGAGACGTGTTAAGGCTACGGACGACTGGTGGTTGATACGTCAAGCTTTAGAAGAGAAATTTGAAGTCATGGTAAATTTAAGACCTTATTGTGGAAACCTCGCTGTGGGGTTTTGTGTTTCAATGCAAGAAGCTGTCGTTGTTTGTGCAGAGGAGTTAGTTATCGTGGGTGTAATGGAAATAGAAATACAATGGTGGGATTCGAAGTTTCTCCTTCAAAAGCAAAAAATGCTTTTTTCCATGGGTTGGGTGGAAATTTTGGGCATCCCTCCCATCCTGAGAAGAGATTGCGAGCAAGTTAGCTAAGATTTGTGGAGGTGTAGTGGACACAAATGATATCAAGGGCTTGTGGGGTCTTCATGAAAACATCTTTGTGAAAGTTAATGGTTTTGAAGACGGTTTTATTCCTCTTGGCAGTACGGTAACTCATGAAAATGTAGACTTCCCATTAAGATTTTTGAGATGTAACAGCTTAGAAGAGGATGATGTGTGTTGTCAAATTATCTTCTCTAAAAGGTGATAAATCAGAGTTTGAATCCAAAGATGGGAAGGATTCTTTGTCACAATCCAAGGTTGCTGTAAAGGGAGTTGGGTTGATATCCGAATCTAAGGTCAACAACAGGGAAGTATCGCAAAGGGATGGTAATTGCTCAGTGGGTGAAGAGGCGAAGCTTAGTATTGATGAAAACTCTCAAAATGGGGGTTGAGAATAACTTGAATGACATGGAAGTGCTTTTGGGGAAGAACTTACTGGATGTTAATCTGGACACGCAATTTGACAATACAAGTCAAGGATATTCTGAATCTGACTCCGAGGGGAGCTCTGAGCATGATATTGAGGCAAAATCCTTTGTATCAACTCCAAAGCAAAGCTTCCAATCGTATGAGGATCTTGATTTATTTTTGGGTTGCTCTCCCACTCATAATGCTTCGTTGGATACTGTTTTTCATGTGAGATCCTCGAGTCTGGATTCATCAGAGAAGGTGGAGTGTTCTTTGAAAGGGCCCGCGGTTGTTCATGTTGGGGAAGAGCAAGAAGCGGTATTCATTGAAAGACTAATTGGTTTTATGTAAGTGAAGACGGAAATGCTAGACAGAGTTCAGTGCTTCACTACTAACTCTGTCTCATCTTCTTTTTCCTTGGAGGAGATGGTGGGTGACAGTATGGTTAAGGAGACCGGTTGTAGTGATGGTTGCCACGACGTTCGTCGCGGTGTTTCAGAAGCGGAACTAGATTTACTTCAGGAAAATGATTTGCCGGTTTGCCTCGGATTCCTTGATATGAACAGTGGGGTGCTAGATCTTCTTGAATCCGATTGCATTGGGCGTACTGTTGGGAATTTGGGTGATGGGGAGAAGTCGGAGTCTATTTTGTGTACACTTGAATAAAGAGTGATCAATTGTTTCAATCTTAAAAACCTGGATACCGCTGCTGCTAAAACAATAGGCCCCTCCAAATGTGGTACTTCTATCCCTACTTTTCTTCCTTACAATTCTGTTTTGTCTTTGAATCCTTTTCAGATCCCCCTCCCTCGATTCTCCCAAAGTGTAGAAAACGGACTATCTCCCTCTTTTTTTAGGTATACAGATAAAGGAGGGTGTAGCATTGAGATATCAGTGCCGAACTTGGATCTCAGTTCTTCTAAGTAAAATATTTTTGTCCACCGAGTTGACGAGAGCCTTTCTTTAAACTCTTCACTGATTGATGTGGATATTGGAAATGTGATGGGGAATCAAAAAGCCATATTACAAGAAAGCGATTCTTTTCCTAACAGCGGTAAACAGAGCACATGATACAGATGTTAGGGATAAGGTGATCGAAAGTCAGAGTGTTTGGGATAGGGTTTCTACATTAGCAGGTGCTATGGGTGTGAACCTTCTTCCCGGAGAATTTAAACCTCTTATTCCAGCTACTGATAACATTATAGTGGAACCTAAGGGAATGAAGACTCCTAAAGGTTCCAGTTTTAAAGGAATTCGAGAGGTTAGAGGTCTATTTTCAAATGTGAATTAGGATAAAAGGAGGACCCAAGGAGAGGGTCAGGGAATTAAAAGTGTTAGATGTTAATTCTCTCCTGGAATGTGAGAGGGTTGGGGGGGGGAGAGAAAAAAGGAGACTTATAAAAGAGACTATTTGCAAAGTGAATCCAAAAGTTGTTATTCTTCAAGAAACTAAAAGAGCGTGTTGTCCTAGAAATTTGGTTTCAAGCCTCTGGAGGGGAAGATTTATTGATTGGGTGGAGCTTGAGGGGTCTCGAAAATCTGGACAGAAAAAATATGGCTTTACTTGTAAAATGGCTTTGGAGATTCCCAAATGAACCTAATAGTCTATGGCATAAGGTGATTGAGAGTAAATATGGGATCCATTCAAATGGTTGGGACACAAATATAGTGACTAGAGGCACTGTTAGGAATCCTTGGAAGAAGATATCCAAAGGTTACCCCCTGTTTTTTAACCGCGTAAAATGGAAAGTTGGGGATGGAAACCGGATTCGCTTCTGGGAGGATGCTTGGTTGGGAGATAGCACTTTTCAAGACCTATACCCTTTGTTATACTCTTTAACCTTCGCAAAAAATTCTCCAATCTCAGCTTTTATTTTGAGAGAAGAAGTATGAATATTGATTTACATTTTCGAAGAGCGATCCGGGAAAGAGAAATGAATGAATTAACTTCCATCATTACAAACCTTGAGGGCGTGTTGGTGAGTGAGGGTGTAAATGATAGTAGATTGTGGTCCTTAAATTCTTCCAACGTATTCTCGTGTAAATCCTTTTTTGAATTTAGTAAACCTTCACATTTTTGTGCTTCACCTCTTTTCTTCTCTAAAGTGTGGAAGATTAAGATCCTGAAGAAAGTCAAAGTTTTTATCTGGTCTGTGGCCTTGCGAAAGATAAATACTTTTGAGTTTTTTCAGCGATCTTCTCCTTTCATCTTAAACCCCAATTGGTGTTGCCTATGCAATTGTGATTCGGAAGACCTAAATCACATCATGTGGAAGCGCAAGTTTTCGAGGCTCATTTGGCAGAGTTTTTTCCAAACGTTTGGAATATCGTGGGTGAACAATGAGTCTATTCGCTTAACTTTAGAAGAATTTCTTGTATCCCCCCCTTTTAATGACAAAGGGAATATGTTATGGAGGGTGAGGTGTAGTGCAATTGTTTTTTTTTGACAGAAGAGGTGTAGTGCAATTGTATGGGGTATTTGGCTAGAAAGAAATAGAAGAATTTTTAGGGACGAAAGGAGGTCTTGGGATTATGTTTGGGAGTTGGCAAACGTAAATGCCTCCTTTTGGGTGTCAACTTCCAAAGACTTTTGTAATTTTTCGCTAGGACAAATTATTAACAGATGGCCCGCATACTTGTAATTAGGTGGCGGTTCGGGTTTTGGGTTGGGGTATATGGTATACCTTAGTATTGTGGCTTTTTGGCTAGTCTAGTGCCACGTTCACTTGTTTTTTTTTTTACTTTCGTTTTTTGTATTTTGTTTCATTACATCAATGAAGTGGCCTTTTGAGGTGTTTTACTCAAAAAAAAAAAATGTTGCAAATTGCAATTCCTAGATATTATAATGTTTTTTGTATGTTTAAATTTTCATGTTTATATATATTTACATACCATGTAATTCACTGTGTTTATATATGTTTGTTTCCTATAAAAAAAATATTTTAAGTGTGTCAAAATATGCATTTATATGTTTTATAAAAAATTATTGCGTCTCTTTCCAATTTTGTCTCTTTCCAATTTTTTTAATTTCAGTATTTTTTGATAAAAATTTAAATGATAGTATTTCTGTATCTATCTCATATATTACCATTTCTTTGATACTATTTATTTATTTTTGTTTTGTTTATGCTAATGTCTACATTTGTAGGGAAACTCTTGGAGAAGCTCGTGATGGAGATATTTCTTTTGCAGATTCTTTAGAAGGATTTGGTGGTGGGCAGGATGATCCTGTCAGTGTATCCATTGGAGGTTGTATGTAAAGGATTTTGAGTTTTCTTTTGTAGACATGTTTAGGCTTTGGGATTCTTTTCTCTAGCTTGAAATTGTATTTTTGGTTTGCTGTTTTTTTTCTTTTCCTTTTTTTATAGGATTTCCCATCTTAGTTTTATCAAAAGTAAGTATGGTCTTCCCAAAATTATCCTACTTTCTTCAACACTTGTAATTTAGCTTGGAATCTTGTAAGGACTCGGGTTGGGCTGCTTTTGTTTTCCTTCAAAAGCTTCACGCTGTTGAGATTTCTTTGAAAAAATGGAACAAAGAGGTTTTTGGGAACATAAAAAAAGGATCAGATTTTGGAAAAAATAAGGACTTTGGACTCGGATAAAGTCTCCACAACCTCTAAAAAAATTGCAAGCACTAAACTTCTGAGTGTTTTTGATTTTTTTCTTTCAAAAAGAACACATTTCTTGGTCTCAAAAGGAAAAACCAAAATGTTTCAAGGATTGGTAGAATAATTCCAAGCTTTTTTATAGGATAGCAAACTCAAGAAAAAAACTTAAAATGGATTAATAAAATTGTAGACAAGATGGGACTGAAAACCAACATGACATTGATTGTGAAGTGCTTAAGACTTGATCATGTTTGATCTTCTTAATGTCTTTTCCGAGTTTCATAGGAATGAGGTGATAAATATGCGTACTAATGCATATGCTGCTCATTTTGTTTGATCCTTAAAAAGTCTAGTGCCGTGTACTTATCCGATTTTAGACTCATCTCCCTTGTTACTAGTCTTAGATCATTGCCAAAGTTCTAGCTTGTCGACTTAAATCTATTATGGATCTTACCACCTCAAAAAGCCAATCTGCTTTTGTTTATGGTAGACAAATCATTGCCAAAGTTCTAGCTTGTCGACTTAATTTGCCTATTAGTAAGTAAATTTAATTTTTATAAGAGCCAAAGTGTAAGTCTGCATGATTCATTTGTTCCAGGTCCAGTTACATCCAAGTTTATCTCTGCATTTCGCGAGCTTGCTACCTATAAAGAACTTCTACGTTCCCAGGTACTTTTAATTCCACTTTGTGGGCTGGTTAAACAAGCTTTACTTTTATTTATTTGTTTTCATTGTATCAGAATAAATTTAAAGAATGTCTCAAATAGCATAAATCTGCATACTAATTACGAACTTTTTAAAAATTACTCATATAGCATAATTATAATTCATTAAATTAATGAACTATAGTTCAATAAATTATTGAACTATTTTTGTTAGGTATTTAATGAATTTGAATGTTTTTTTTTTGCTTTTTTTTTAGTTCAAGTTCAATAATGTATCAAGTTATTTGATTATCTTTCATTATTATCTTCAAAGAATTTGTTAGTTTTTTTTTTATACTTTTTTATTTCAATAAATTAATGAATTAGAATTCATTAAATTATTGAAATATAATTATGCTATTTTAGTAATTTTTGAAAAGTTCTAACATTTGAGTAAGTAGTATGTAAAAATATGCTATTTCAGTAATTGCCCATAAATTTAGGGGCCGAGTAATGTTTGCTTTGTAGAGTAAGGGCTTCGAATTGTAACTGTATATGCACATTCCTAATTGTAGAGGGTGCAAGCCTTGTTTTTGTGGAATGTTTTCGATATTCTTATAATCTTTCATCTTAAGTTGATAATAATATGTTACAGGTAGAGTAGGGGAGGTAGACTAACCCTCATTTTTTCAGTGCTCCAAAATCTTCCAATTTATTATTTGTCACTTTTTAAAATGCCTAAAAAGGTCATTTTAATTTCGGAAAGAATTTTTAGAAACTTTCTTTGGGATGATATTGGGGAAGGGAAAAGACTCCATCTTGTTAATTGGAAAACGGTTTGTAAATCAAAAGTTTTGGGTGGATTGGGTATTGGTAATTTTTTTTTTTTTTTGATAAAAAAATTTGGAACAAAGCCCGTGAGCCATGAGCTTGAATTAAAAAATTTGGCTTTGCTTGGAAAATGGATTTGGCGTTTTTCTTCTTAATCAAATCCTTTTTGGGCTTCTTTCATTAAAAGCAACTTCAGATCTTTTAGTTTTGATTGGAATTGATTGTTAAATTTGGGACACTTCGTAGCCCTTGGAAATCAATTTCAAAATGTGTTCCCTCTTTCTCTAAGGGTGCAAAGATTATTCTTGGTAACGGACTTCATATTCGTTTTTGGGAAGATATTTGGATTTCTGATTCCCCTCTTTCTATTTCTTTTCCTCTTCTTTATCATATCACTAAAAATCGCTTTGCCCCAATTTTCTCTCTTTTCAATTTGCACTCTAAGTCTTGGGATCTCTCTTTCTTTAGAAATTTTAAAGATAAGGAATTTCTAGAATTTTCTTCTCTTCTTAGTCTTATTTCTCATATTTTCCCCTCCACCTCCAATGATCGTATATCTTGGTCCCTTCACTCTTCAGGTTCTTTTACTTGCAAATCTTACTTATCTTTTCTTTCTCATTCTATTCTCTCGGACTCTTTCCCTTATAATTCTATTTGGTTTTCGTGTTTTCAACCCAAAATCCAATTCTCTCTTTGGACTTTTTATTTGGGGAAACTTGTCACCGGGGATGTTTTGCAATCACGTTTGTCCACTTTCTATTTGTCTCCACATATTTGTTTTTTGTGTTATAAGAGTTGTGAATCGGCTTCTCAATTTGATTTGAGTTGGGTTCCTCCAAAGGATGCTAGGGATCTTTTGATTATGGATTTTTTTGTTTCAAAGAATTCACAAAAAAGAAGACTTTTTTTCAAATGTGTAGTGGCTGCTTTACTATGGTCTATTTGGTTGGAGCGTAATTCTCGGCTTTTTATGGATGAATCCAAATCTTGGTTCTCTTATGGGATTCTTTTGTTTCAAGAACTTTTAGTTGGGCTAAAGTTGTAAATAGTTTAGATTTTGATTTTCCTTCGCATTCCATGTTTTATAAATGGAATTCTTTTTTGTAAATTTATTTTTTACTTTATTTCTGTTTTTTGGAGGATTTCTCATCCTCTTGTATTTTGTTTTCTTTTAACCCTTATTGATTAATGAAAGTTTATCTTTCCATCAAAAAATATGTTACAGGTAGAGCATGTATTAACAGATCGGTTGATGCACTTTGTATCAGTGGATTTACAAGGTGTAAGGGTAAGTTTTAAAGAAAAATGAGAACTTGTGCCACATTCAGTCAACTTTATATGAGATATTATCATATTCATCCGCATTCAACTTTTCTTGAATATTCATATGTTGTAGATGGTTAAAAATTTATACTATTGTAGAATCGGTATTGGGCATATAAGAAGCAAAGCAAATTTAGGATGGCAAGTCTTGCGCTATAATCTTTAGATTTATGGTTTTCCAGAAAAAATCAATTCCTGTATGTCTTGTTTCAGCAAGAAAAAGATGCATCATCTTTGATATGGAACTTACTTTGAAGAAAAGTTTTGAAAAATAGAATACCGGATGCATATCCAAGTGAACACATTATCATCAATGTATACTACCAGCAAAAGAAGGTGATCCTAAGATTTCCTATAGTAAACAAAATAAAGACTTACTCTTGTTCATTCCAAGTTTCTCACTAGCGTCACCGAATTTTCCAAACCATGCTCATGGCTCACGGGCTTTGTTTCAACACATTTAGCTTTCAATTTGCATCATAGGAACCTCATCTTCCCGACCTTCCGAAAGATAAGTGGGCATAGGAAGTTCGTTGCCTAGATTTCTCAATTTCTATTTTCAGCCATTTATCTTAAAAAGAAGTAAAAATACCACAAAAAACTGACAAAAGGTTTTCAGAAATAGAACTGGACACCCGAGTTGTCTTGTAGAAAAAACTAAACAGATTGTGATGAACTGACCTAAAATAATAACTTAAAACAGAGAATCACAATGGAAGACTTGAATTTGTGAAATATCAAAGTAAAACAGTGTGATCTTTGTGGAAAAGATCATGAGCTGACAAACCATTTATTCTTACATTGTGATTTTATTGGTGTTTTTTGGGGCGGATCTTGACTCATTTTGATATTTTTGGGTTATGCCTTTGGACATTTGCACTCTATTTTCCATCTCCCCTTTTGGTTCAAGAAGAAATCGAAAGAGCATTTTCTGGGCGGTACTTTTTTGGGTGATTTCGATCGAGAGGAACAACCGTATTTTCAACAATATGTCTCGTGATCATCATCAACTTTGGGATCGTTTTTTGTATTTCATTTATCTTTGGTCAAAAAATAATGCACATTTAAATTGTGGTGTCTTTTTCTTCTTTGTACTTACCTTGGAACTCCTTTTTGTAATCTCTTTTGGAGGTGTTCATAACCTCTTCTAAATTCTTTCCTTTTAATATAATTGTTGTGAATTCTTCTAAAAAAAAGTAAAACAGTGTGGAATCATTTATTCAATCATCAAAAGCTCATATACAATATTTGGGCCCAATAGTTAAAACAAAATATAAAGATAATGAAAATAAATCAAAAGAATGTAAAGGTACTATTATGACATATTGGGCTCAGCCCAAAACAATAAATAATGAAAATGACCAAAGACATAACTCCATCCTCATACAACACCTTGAATGGGAGTAAAGAGTATATTAGTTTTGGGTGGTTTGGGTATTGGCATTCTTGAATTAAAAAACTTGGCTTTGCTTGAAAAATGGATTTGACACTTTTCTTCTAAATCAAATTCTTTTTGTGCTTCTTTCATTAAAAGCAAGTTTAGATCTTTTAGTTTTGATTGGAATTCCTTGATTGTGAACTTTGGGTCCCTTCGTAGCCCTTGGAAATTTATTTCATAATGTGTCCGCTCTTTTTCCAAGGGCGCAAAGATCATTCTTGGTAACAGGCTTGCCGTTCGTTTTTGGGAAGATGGGTGGATTTTTTATTCTCCACTTTTTATCTCTTTCCCTCTACTTTATCATATCACTAAAAACCGTTTTGCCACCATTTTCTCACTTTTTAACATCCAATCTAAGTCTTGAAATCTCTCTTTCTTCAAAATTCTTAAAGGATTTTTCTTCTCTTCTTAGCCATATTTATCATATTTTCCTTACTTTCCCTCATGATTCTATTTCTCGGACCTTTCATCCTTTTGGCTCTTTTACTTGTAAATTATTTTTTTCTTTTCTTTTCTTTCTCATACACATTCTTTGGCTCCTTTTCCTTCTAATTCAATTTTGTTTTCAGGTTTTCAACCTAAAATCCACTTCTTTCTTTGGACTTTTTATTTGAGAAAACTTATCACGAGGGATGTCTTACATTCTCGTTTGCTCACTTTCTTCTTGTTTCCACATATTTGTTTTTTGTGTTATAGGAGTTGTGAATTGGCTTCTCACATTTTTCTACATTGCAATTAGTAATGTTTGGTTCAAACTTCTTTCACAATTTGACATTAGTTTGGTTCCTCCAAAGGAAGCTAGGGATCTCTTGATTATTGACTTTTTCAGCTGAAAGATAAGAAGAAAAGATCTTTTTGGAACTGTGACGTGGCTGCTTTGTTGTGGAGTGTTTGATTAGAACGAAACTCTCGACTTTTCATGGGGGATTCCAAATCTTGATTTTACTTATGAGACTCCCTTGTTTCAAGAGGTTTTAGTTGGCCAAAGTTGTAAATACCGTGATTTTGATCTATCATTTCACCCCCTCCTCCTCTTCGAACTTTTCATGGGGATTCCAAATCTTGATTTCACTTATGAGACTCCATTGTTTCAATAGGTTTTGGTTGGCCAAAGTTGTAAATACTGTAGATTTTGATTTATCATTTCACCCCTCCTCCTCTTCGGTTATTCTTCTTTGGACTTTGCATCCTTTAGGTTCATATATATGCAAATCTTTTTTTGCTTCTCTTTTAGAGACTCTTCTGCCATACCTTTTAAGGCTTTTAGTTCTATTTGGATTCCCGGTTTGCAACCTAAAATCCAGTTTTTCCTTTGGACTTCCTACTTGGGAAAACTTGATATTGGGGATGTTTTACAATCTCGTTTACCTTATTCATGTTTGTCTCCTCATATTTGGTTCCTTTGTTATCAAAATTATGGACCGTTCCTCGTTTTTTCTTGCATTATGATTTCACGGGGAAACTTTGGTTTGAGAGTCAGTTTCACTTGAGTTGCTTCATCCAAAGGATGCTCGTGAGTTATTGATCATTTAGGATGTTTTTGGTTTAAAGACTTCAAAGTTGGGGAAATCTTTATGGAATTGTGCAGTTTCATCTTTACTTTGGAGTGTTTGGTTATAGCGCAACAATCAGATCTTTAATGATATTGCTACTCGGATAAACATTGGGGATTCTTTTACTTTTCGAACTTTTAGTTGGCCAAAAGTGATGAATCCAACAGATTTTAGTTTCCTTGTTTTTTTCTTTTGGATGATAAACAAGTTATTTCATTGATATATGAAAGAGGCACAAGGCAAAAAAATACAAAACAACCTTCCAAGTTGAGGCAATTGGAATTCTTTCATGTAAGTGGATTCCATGTTTTATAAATGGAATTCTTTCATTTAAGTTTTTTTTAGCTTTTGCTTCTTAGTTTTTGAGGAATCCTCTTCCTCTAAATTTGTACTTTACTTTTATCTTTCATCAATGAAAGTTTAACTTTCTATAAAAAAAAAGTTCATTACATGTTCTATAAATGAAATTCTTTTCTTTAGTCTTTATTTTGAGGTTCTTTATGTTTTTGAGGATTCCCCATCTTGTATTTATATTTACTTTTCTTTGATTAATGAAAGTTCAACTTTCCATAAAAAAAACTTACCCGCTAAAACATAATTGGAAGCATTGTCTGTGACGACCTGGACAACATTTTCTTCTTCAATCCTCTCAACCATTGCATTCAATATACGAAACAATGTTTCTCCAGTCTTGATAGTCGACAATGCATCAAAGAACTCAATGAATATAGTCCCAAAAGATGCACCAAGAAATTAATCATCCGTCCACTCATCAGGCCTTAAAGAACAACCAATCCTTTTGCATTCAATTTCATGGTCCTTCATGAGGTCTTTTGTGTGTTTTACTTCCTTGATCAATGAAAGTTTCACTTACTGTTAAAAAAAAAAACTTCATTTTTCAAGAAAGTTTTTTTTTTTTTTGATAGAAAGATAAACTTTCATTGATCAAGGGAAAAAATACAATACAATTTAGAGGATGAGAAATCCTCAAAACAAAAAATAAAAGCGGAAAATAAAAGACTAATTAATGGAATCTTGCCTCATGATAAGAGAGAGGTATGAGATCGGGACCAAATTGACCTACTGCTTCCAACATGACCTGAAAGCTCTTTGAACGTATGGTATTTAGAGGAACCGGTCTGATAGATCCAACAAAGAATATATTCATCAGTGGCATCCCTTGCTTCTTTGTTATAGTTCTCTGAAATTGTTGTATGCTTCAACTTTTTCAACCTCTCTCTACTTTGAACAACCAACGTTGGATCCTAAAAAACTTATCCATTGGTCTTTTTTGTTTAGGTTTCTTTGCACCACTGCCACACCACTACATTATTACGTTTTCTTGTGCTATCAACCACTTCTAAATCATCTTCTTCTTCAATAGGATTGAACATGTAATTGGCATGGAAAGAGCATTCATCTCTTCCTTCTCTTTGCTCATCTTTTCTTGATACTCCTTTAACTCTCCTCTCACATTTTGTGGACACTTCAAACACATTTTAACATTACGGTGTCCACCAACCTGTGTTGGCAAGCCTTGACACACCAGCCTTAAGAATTTTTGTTTTCTACAATCACTGGTGCCCAACATGGATGCTTACGTTTGTAGTTTTCTACTTCTCCTTCCATCCTATTATAAATAAAGTAGTCATTAGGTTATGAAATAAAAAATAAAAAACACGAGCAGTCTTTTTTTTTTTTAACAATAAACAGTGACTAAACAGTGAAAAAAAGTAAGAAAAAATGTATGGTTTTAACAAAACAGTGAAGAAAAAAGTCTTTTTCTTTTAACAAAACAACATGATTTAAACAAAATTTGTGAATTTTTTTTTCATTGTGATTCTCTGTAATCAAGGAAACAGAGGGGTGCGGGAGGTAAAAAAAGGGTGAGCTTTTTAACAAAACAATGAAGAAAAAAGTGAACTTGTGCACTTAAAGCATTTCAGACTCTTCTTTGTATGATCACTGAGTTTGCTTTATTTTTATTTTCCTTTGCAGGACTCTCGCCAACGCTTTGATAAAGCTATGTATGCATATGATCAGGTGTTGCATGTCATTCATAATAATAGTTAATGGGTTTCATCCGGTGCTCCTTTTTATTTATAACTTCATTATTTTGTGGTTTTTCCTTAGCTTGATGTCTGCTTGAAAGGTGATACTTCCATGTTTTTAAATTGTTATACTTGGTTGTTTTTCTGGTAAACCCACACTTTTGGTAGTGGAAATCTTCTGTTAGATCTAATTTTAATTTTATGCAACTGTAGTAAATTTGCATCTGAACTTTATTATTGCTAGGCACGAGAGAAGTTTGTCTCATTAAAAAAGAATACACGAGGGGACGTTGTTGCTGAACTTGAAGAGGTATGCTTCATTATATTGATATTGAGTTTCAGGATTTCTTTAGGAGTTTTTCTCAGGTATCTGATATATAAGAGGAGGGGGTTAAGAATGATATTTCTCTCCTTTGGTTTAGAAAACTGAGGTTAACCTTAGCATAGTTCATAGCCCAATGCTCCTCTATTTCATAGGGAACAGAAGATTATATTGTTCTTGTTGTTGCTGCTGTTATTTTTCTTCTTTTCCATTGGTGGTTGCAAAGAAAGAAAATGGGGAATTTCTAGAAGCTAGTTCTTGAAGAAAATTGTTTTTGATAGAAGGATGAATTTTTCATTGTTTAAAAAATAACAAATATGTACAAAGGAGGATGAGTAATCCTCAAGAGAACTAAAATAAACTACGTAAAAGAATTCATTTATACACGAAATGTACAGGAAAATCCAAATTAAGTGTCTTTATAACTTTAGCTCAACAAAAAGTGCGAAATAAAATCAAATTCAAAGAGTCCCAAGGAGCATATCTACCATAAAAAATACGAGAGTTGCGTTCAGTGCTAACTGTCCATAGAAAATTAGTATAATTCTAGAAAATCTTTCTTTTCCTGGAAAACTTTGGCCCAAAAAAATCCCAGCAAGGTATCATCAACCGACCCTTGTTTCTCATTTGCTCACCTACCAATACCCTGGAAAAATATGGAAACGTGATAAAGCGTCAATACTACATAATGATGCAAATATTACATTTGAAGTGAAACGTGATAAAGCGTCAACCAATCTATTCTCTAGCCCGAGTTTGAATTGAACTTCAAATTCATATCCCAAGAGTTTGGTAAGCCAACGTTTGTGTTCTACACTAAAAAGTCTTGAGGTCAAATTTTGCAAGGACAAAATGACACACCTTGATAGCTGGTTTCCCCTACACCTCCAAGTCTTCAGATGGATCCCAAGGTAAACTGAGCTCAGTCATTGACCTTCGTGTTACGAATTTGTGGGTAGCCCCACAATCAATCAACACCACCACCTCTTTCCCTTTGAGCTTTACTTTCACCTACATTGTGGGGGAGAAGAGTTACCACCATCGGATTTACGGATAATGATGCCAATTCCCGCGTGTCTTTCTTCAGATCGATTTAATCCTTCTTCGGTTATTTTTCTTTAACGTCTCCTATATTTTCTTGAACCGTCTGGATTTCTGGCTCTTTGTTCTGCATTTGTGACCGATTGAATATTTTTCTCACACTTGAAACATAATGTTTTCTCTCTCCTCCTCTCTAACTCAGGATCAAACAATTTCTTAAATGGTGTGTCTTCTTTTGTTCCCGTCAATCCCTTAACCCCTGATGCTTCACCCTTGTCACCCGTTGTCGATGGGGGGTTTTAGTTGGAGCATAGTGGGTGTGCCTTCAGGTTGTTGAATAAATTGGGCCCAAAGAGGTCCACATGTAATGGGCTTCTTTTTTTGATGGTGGATAAAATTCTTGTCCTCAATAAATTGGGCTATCTTCATAGTGGATTCAAGGCTCTGGGTTCATGAACCCTTAACTCTGCTCAAATCTCCGCGTTCAACTTTTTGGTGAAATTTCCTCAAAAGTAGCATGGAGCTGCCATTATCTGAAACGATTGATGATAACCTGACGCTTCCTTCCTGATTCAATGCTAAAGGTTGTTCATAAAGGGATCCTTCTTGCGTAGATTGGAACCATTCGATGAAGGCCATCTTGATCTTGTACTCATGCCAAAATTTCCTTTCAGTCTGTTACAGGCTGTATATGGGTTTGTATTATTGTAAATATACAAGTTAAGTCTTATCAATATCTATCCGTAGTGAAGGAATGTACATTGTAAATATACATTGTTCTAAATTTAGTCTTATTGTAAATATACAACTTCCAATTGGAAGGTTTTTTTTTTTTTAGTTTCCTCTTAGCCTTTTTGGCTCTTTCATTCATCAATGAAAAACACCGTTTATTAGATAAAAAAAGTTTAGTCTTATCAAAAAATAAATTTACAAGTTTAGTAGGATATGCTTTATTATTCCCTTATTTATATATATCTATCCGTAGTGAAGGAATGATATGTAGTTTTTCTCTCCAATCTTATTTCTCTCTCTGTAACTGACACAACTAAATTCTTAACAATCCCTTTTCCCCTTGATTTACTTTCCTCCCTGGGTATTACGCAACTGAAGAAGTTTTCAGAAAGTCTTTGGCTTTTGAGGTGTCCACTGAATAAAATTCAATAAAACAGTTCAGTTTCTTAAATATCTGAATATCACTTTTGGATATATTATTCTTATCTTCCTTGTTACCGTGTTTGCAGTTTCCAATGGGTTTATGTATGGAGGGGGCTTTTTTTCCATTAATTTTTGTCAAGTATTTTATTGATGACCTCCCAGTCTTATAACAGGATCTTCAGAATTCAAAGTCAGCATTTGAGAAAAGCCGCTTCAATCTTGTAGGTTAACTGTTGTAATGATGTGAACTGTCTTGATCTCTTTTAGGCTTTTTCGGCTCACAACCCTCTTCATTTTTGTCTTTGAGAGCTGCAGGTAAATGCACTTATGAATATTGAAGCAAAGAAGAAGTATGAGTTCTTAGAATCTATAAGTGCACTTATGGACGCCCATTTGAGATATTTTAAGCTGGTCCGTTCTTTAAATTATTTGATGCTTTTATCATTTATTAATGTTTCTACCATTATTTGGATAAACAGGTTCCATTTATTTATGATTTAGGGTTATGACTTATTGGGCCAGATGGAACCATTCATTCATCAGGTATTCTCCTAATCTCCTATACATATGAAACTATTGTAATTTCTGGTGTGAAGAACTCGTGTTATTAATTACACATTATAGTTAGAATGGAAATAGACATTATTGGTATAATCATCTACTATATCTATGGTGGGATGTTTCAGAGTTTTAAATATCGGATGACACAACTATATATTGCTCGATATGTCGAGTTTCGTACCTATGCAATATTTTTAAAGATGAAAAAGAAATATGCACAACAATCTAAAGAACATATGCACAACAATCTAAAGAGTTTCGTACCTATGCTTTGTCTTGTATTTAGGTTCTAACATATGCACAACAATCTAAAGAACTGGCCAACATTGAACAAGATAAACTTGCAAAAAGGATCCAGGAATTCAGGACACAAGCACAGCTGGATGATTTGCAAGCTTCCAATTCTAAAGATCCTACTGTGGTTGCTGGTGGCATTCATGGTAGTGGTATTAACTCCTACAAAAACGTTGAAGCAACTCCTGAGTGCCTTGTTGATGGGAAGGTAGGTAGTTAACTAATTTTCAATAATTGTTCTTTCTTTTTCTTATTTTTCATGAAACCATTTTGGTCATCCAATTTCTGAAGTGTTTATTTATTTACCTTTTTTTTTAATCGTGCCACGCTAGTTTGTTTTTCATTTTGTATTCTAGAAATGGGTAAAAGTGTTTAGTGGTAAAATTATTGGAAACCAGTGTTAACTGATTTTCATATTCAAGGTGCACTAGGGTTGCCAGGCGAGAGGGCCTTGGTGCGCCTTAATAACACTGTTGGAAACAATATTTCTCTAGGGAACCAGTTTACTGTTTAATGTTCAAACTCTAACCCCATTTGGAGGAGAAACCCTAAACACTTCAACAAACCCTAAAAGTCCTGTCGCTCTATACCATGTAAACTAACATAGTGATATATGCCCTTTGCCAAAAAAAAGAAAAAATGGTGATATATGAGAATACTCTCTGAATTATTCCATTCACTAAAGTTAGATATACACACATTGAAGAGGGCCCTAATTAAAGGAATAGAAAATTACGACTATGGACGATTAACTAATACACCCCAACACATATATCTAAATTTACAGAAATATTTAAAGCATACTATAACAAGGGAAGAACACACCCATACTTTTTATAATGATATTCTTGAATTCCTTGAGGCAACTACAACTTCGAGTATTTTGTCAAAAAAAAAAAAAAACTAGGAACTTATTTTTGAACGTGGGATAATTGCTGAAATTTTTCCTTCATTCTGTCTTCATACATACCAAATTTAAGTTTGTATGTGCGATATATTTCCGTATTAGTGAAATCAAATTTGTACCTGACAGATTTCCTGCACTTTGGAGTTCGGTACTAGTGAAACTTTAATTGCATATGTTTGGCTTTGACCTCAATTCTCTGATTGTAATTTTTCCACACTTTTCTTTACATTTTCTCTCGCGTCAAGATTAAAAAAAATGTAACTCAATTAAAATCCAATACAAAAGATTCTAATGAGTACCAAAACACTTGGGTACAGTTTCTGGACTTAGAGATCATCTTCAGTTTCAACTTTCAAGTTGTAACACTGTATTATTTTTTTTGCTTTTGAAATATTTTACGTTTACTAAGTTCTTTATGTGAAGTTCTTTATTTAGACCACAGTGGTTTCCAATTGGCTTGAAGTCTTGACCAATGTATATTAATTATTTGTTGTGATATTTGTATCTCTTAGGTTCAAACAATTAAACAAGGATATCTCTTAAAACGATCTTCAGGTTTGAGGGGAGATTGGAAAAGGAGGTTCTTTGTACTTGACCGGCAGGGTGCTCTATATTATTATAGGAACAAGGGAAGCAAATCAGTGGTATGTTAAATTGTTGCATTTTTCCATAGCTTAAGTAAATAAACCTTTTTTTTAAATAGTCCTGGTCATGAGTGGTCATAATTATGATTGCTGGCTTATGAAAGGTATTAGGTTTGTTTAATGTTATGATGTGTAATTAGACTTGTATTATTGTAAATACATTAGTTATATCATATATGCAAGGATGAAAATGTTGATAAGTAAATTTTACTGACAGATATTTTGGGAAATTGTTGATGGTAATTTAAAAAAAAAAAATCCAATGTAATTTATAAACAACTCAAACATTATAGATAATTGCATCATTTAATACAAATAAAAACATCAATAACTCAATAACTTATATGCTAGGAGTATAATATCCGTCGACATATCCATCGATATATTTGTAAGTTCATATGGTCGACATCGATAGGAGAGATACATCTTTCTTTTGGGATTTTGTAGAATCGACTAGGTGGGTGAAAATAAGAAAAAAAAAATCATGAGTGAAATAAATTAATTTTCCCAACATCTCTCTCTATTTTTTTGTTTTTGATAAAACTAACATTTATCTTTATATGATAAATTTGTTTCTGTTTTGACATAACTTTTTTTATATATTTTATAAATGTATATTTTAAATTTTTATCCTTATTTTATAAATTATTTTGATTTTTTTCTCTCATACATGCAAGTATACAATTCTTTTCTTTACTTGGAATATATTTTAATTTATATCTCTCTTTAGTTATATATTTACTCTAGTTTTATATCTTTTTTTTTATTAAATAATATCAAATTATTGAGGTTTTTTTTAAATTTTTTTTTATTAATTCATTTATTGATATTTAATTTAATACCATTATGTAAATTTATGTATATTACTATGTCGTCTTTACATTTTCCACCTTTTAGACAGGAAGCTCTTACCAGGATAGTCGCGGATCATTGTCCTATCATTCTTGATTCTTCTGTTCTTAAGTGGGGGCCATGTCCTTTCCGTTTCGAGAATGCTTGGCTCTCTTGCGCCCGTCTTTTACTCCACTTTGTAGATCTATTTGGGAGGTCTCTGGTGGCCAAGGGGGAAAAGGTTTTATTTTCATGAAGAAATTGGATTTAATTAAGTGGGCTTTGATTCCTTGGTCTAAATCCACCTTTGGGAATATTCGATCTAGAAAGATTGTACTTTTGGATAATCTGAAACAAGTGGCTGATTAAATTTTGATTTTAGGAACTCCTGATACCCTTCGAACAGAAGAACACCGCCTTTATTCTGATTATGTTGATTTGCTAAGGATAGAGCAAGTTTTGTGGAATCCAACAGTTAAGCCTAATTGGATAAAAGATTGGGAGAATAATTCAATTTTTTTTCATAGGATTGCTAGTGGTAGAAAGATTAAAAAGTGGATCAATAGTTTGACTCTTGAGAACGAGGATGTCATTACTGATAAGGGAGATATTGAGCGTGCAATAATTGTTATGATATTTTGATTGTTAACCTTTACCTCGAGGGTATTTATGTGGATATAGTGTTAAGGCGCACCAATAACATTTTTATGGCGAGGGGCGAGGTGAGGCGACACCGGTGCACCTTAAATATAGCAAGGCGAGGCGATTTACTCAGCCGAGCACGTTAGTCGCCATTTTTATTGTGCCTTTTTGTGATCCTTTTTGCCTTTCAGAACACCTGGGGGCTTTTCATATTTTTTTTTAAACTATTTTTATGATGTTTTAAGGAATTTTAAGCGGGGAAATTGAAAAAAAAAAGTTTGATGTCTTTAATTTTAAACAATATCTCAAAAATAGTTCTCATTTATTTAATTTTTCATTATTTTATTTTCATGTGCGCCTTGCTTCACTCAATGACGCCTTTTTGTTGCCTCTCACCTCAAAGGCGCTCAAGGACTTGTCGCCTTGATCTGCGCCTTGAAAACATTGTGTGGGTAATCATATGACCTGATCATTGAAGACGAAACAAAGTAGACTTGGTTGAGAGAAGATGCCAATTTTTTTTGTAGATAAAGAACTCCATTGACAATGAAGTAGTTGTGCTAATTAATGTTATGAGTTTGTGATGAATATTCTTGAATAACTGAATGTATATATTCTGGAAAAGGGCAAGTCAATAAGCTGTACGATGTGTGCTAGGTACTTTATAGTGCTGAAAAAGGTGAGCGTACTCTTGTGAGTGACTTAATAAATTCAAGAAGACATGCAAAATTCAATATGACTTTGTCATTCAGTAAATATGTGCACAGATTCAACAGGCTCAACAATTTTTTAAATTAAGTCACAAAACTTTATGAAAAAGGAAAATTACAAGAGGTTTAGAAATCCTCAAAGTGAGTGCTTATTTTCAGCTGCTAGTTTGAAGTTGTTTCATCTTGAATATTTTCCCTTAAGAGGTTAATATGTGGATTATATAGTACATATCTTTTAAGGAATGCTATATTTGCGATTACCTGTTTTTTTTTTTTTTTTTCATTTCATTTTATTTATCTTATAGGTAAGCACCTTTAAATTCAAACCTTTCCTTGTAATTGTGTTATATATTCTTTGGTTTTCGTGTTGATGACAATAAATAATTATTTTTATAAAGACCTTGAGGTTGTTTTTGGTTTTGGTAAATCTAATATGTTTAGTTCCTCCCTCATCATCCCAGGGCAGTCAATCTCATAGTTTCATTCGTTCAGATGAAAACAACAGCAGTGTATTTGGTAGATTCCGTTCAAGGCACAATAGGACATCATCACTCAATGAAGAAATTCTACATTGTTGTACAGTTAATCTGCACACATCTACAATTAAGATGGATGCAGAAGATTCAGATCTAAGACTTTGCTTCAGAATAATTTCTCCTTCTAAGACCTACACTTTGCAGGTAATTAGTTGACTTAACGGTGGTTTTTTATTTTTTCTTACCCTTTTATTTAGGGTATTCAACATGTAAGTTGAAGATGGTGAAGAGCTTCTCCCACAAAATGTAAGTGAAAGGGCAAGATAAAAAAATGTGGCTTCGGAGTGGCTGTTGCATAAGTGATAAGACACACTGGCTAGGGCATAACACCATAGAAGGGAACTTGCGTTGAATCTTGTCATTAGTATTGGGACCACCTTGAAATAAGGTCCAGAGTAAGACTTTGACCATTTCTGGATAATGATCCTTCCATTGACCTTTGGAAGATCCGAGGGAATACTATTGTGAGAGGAACAAGGGAACTGTACACATTTTTGCACGCATTTTGGAGAATAAATTAAAGATTAATTCTTTGAGATTTGAGAATTTAGTTTGTCCTTTTCTTACATATTATTTGAGCTTGACACCAGATGCTGGACATAATTTTTGTTGATATTTATTGCTTTTTTTTTTCTTTTGCTAGGCTGAAAATGAGGCAGATAGGATGGACTGGTTCAATAAAATTTCAAGAGCTATTGCATCCCTTTTCAATTCTTATTTTCTCCAACAGGTTGCTCAACTAGCTTCTTTTGTTTTGTTGTCTTTTTTTGCTTTCTCTCTTTGGTGTATTACAAAGGATTAAATTGCATGCACGTTTATGATAAAGTTATCGAATGTAATGCAGCCATTCCTGGGAGCAAAATATCATGAAAGTGATAGAAACAACTGTGATGATTATAATGCTCAACCACTACAACAAGAAGGGTTAGAAGATGGCAGTGGAGTAGATTGCGTTTCTAAGATACTAAGAGAAATCCCTGGAAATGATCTTTGTGCAGAGTGTGGTACTCCAGAACCCGATTGGGCATCTTTAAACCTTGGCATTTTATTGTGCATTGAATGCTCGGGTTTGCACCGCAATCTTGGTGTCCATATTTCGAAGGTATTGAAATCAAGCTCCCTTTTGTTATCTATTTCTTTATATATATATATATATATATATATATATTTTTTTTTTATAGAAAGATAATCTTTCATTGATCAAGGGAAAAAAATTACAATACAATGTAGAGGATGAGAAATCCTCAAAACAGAAAAACTAATTAAAGGAAAGAATTCCATTTATAATCCATGGAATGTAGACAAAAAGATGAGGGATTAACAATTTTTTCTCGACAAGAAGTACGATAAACAATAAAATCCCAAGTATGCCACCAAGGATTTATAACATCATTAAAAATTCCTGAGTCCCTTTCTAACATAACACTCCAAAGAAGAGCTGCCACTTCACATTTCCAAAAAGAAAGTCTCAACTTTGAACCTTTGAAAAAGTCCCAAGCCAAGATATCACTAGCATTTTTTGGAGGTACCCAACTCAAAACCAAAACTTTGTTGTAAATTCACAATGCATAAAAAGATGGGAGGCAGATTCACAATCTCTAATAGCATAGAAAACAAATATGTGGTGACAAGTAAGATGAAGACAACCGTTTTTGAATAATATACCCAGTGATGAGTTTTCCCAAAGAAAAAGTCCATTGGAAAAATTGATTTTTAGGTTGCAACTCGGGTAGCCAAATTGAGTGGAAATGATCAAAAGGGGAAGAACAATTGGTAAAGGAGTCAAAAAATGATTTACAAGAAAAAGAACCCGAAGAACGGGGGATCCAAGATAGTCTATCGGAAGAGAGTGAGGGAGAAAAATGAGAGATGATGCCAAGCAACTTGAAAATTCGAAGAACTCATCTTTTTTGAAGTTTGTATAAAAAGAAAGGTCCCAAGAATTAGTTTGAATATTAAAGAGAGAATAAATGGTAGAAAAGCGATTAGAAGTGATGCGAGTAGACGGAAAGAAGAAGAAAGGATAGAGTTTGAAACCCAAAGATCTTCCCAAAACCGGGTTAGAAGACCATTACCTGGAATAATTTTAGAACAAAGAGCAAAATTCCTTTTTATATTTGTTCTTGTGAGTTTATATTTTTTCCCTCAGACATGTAAAAAGTATATTATCTATTCAATTTGGCATTATGTCTGAAGTTTGAAGGTCTATATGTTAGAAATGATATTGTTCTAAGATTGTGAAAATATTGGTACTAATGTCATATGTCCAAAATCTCAAAGAAAAGGATTTGTCTTCAATAATTTAAATAATTTTAGAAAAACGAAAATCTGAACAGGTCACATGTTATATATGCTATTGAACATGAAAGCTATTCGTCATTTTGGTTTGTTATTAAGTCTTTATTTTTTTTATATTGAAGACTTTGGCAGCTTTTTAGAGTTTCATGAAGGGAGAAATTCTAAGTTGTATCTGAATTTCTACTGCATCAATCCCTTTTTATACACTTATGAAACGTGAGAATCTTATTTAGACACAACCACAACTTATAGGTAAAATCTAATTCCTATTGATAAATATTTATCTGAGATGCAGTCAGGTTAAGAGCTTAATTTTCTATAATTTAATTTATTATTTTTTCCTTTTTTTGAATGTTTTTACCTTGACAATTAGTTAGTTACAGTTTGTTCTTATCTTAATTTTCCATTTTTTTTAAGTTTAATTTTTTTTTTATGAAAGTCAAATACCTTATCAGAGAAACGCAAACTGACGGGCTTATATTCTTATTCATGCAGGTGCGATCCATTATATTGGATGTCAAAGTCTGGGAACCTTCAGTCTTGGACTTGTTTAGGAACTTGGGCAATACTTATTGTAACTCTGTTTGGGAAGGATTGCTTCTTTCAGATAATGAGAGGTAAGATTTCCTTGAGTTGTATCAGTCTGATAGTGCTGTAGTGCATTTCAGTTTTGTTTTCCTTATTTGTTACAACAATTTTTTTTTCCGAAGGAAATAGGCATTTACATCAGTATATAGGCAACCTATTATTAATTAGGAAACATCTGGTATTAAAAGTTTAGGAGTGATTGAAGGAATATAATCAAAATAAATTTGAAAAATTAAATGGAAAACATCAGAGCTGGATCTGACGACGGAATCAAGAGATGCAATAAAAGAACACAAAGAATGTGACAAATTGTTATAAGACACAAAAGAAGCAACAAGATACGTACAAGTTTGTTTCTCCTTGCGGAGGGCAATAGGGAGATCAACTGCGGTGACTGGATGTGACGATGAAGCTTCTTGAATAGTTGCATCCGGACATGAATCTGGTATAGTACGAGCACGACGGGTAAACACTTGAGGAAAGGGAGGCATGGGCAGAGAGGATGGGAGAGGAGGGGAAACAATAAGTGGTACTTCAGACTGAGGTGGAACAACAGTCTTAGTAGTATAAATTAATAAGTTATCATCCTCCTCTGACAAGTGTATGAGACGGAAGGAGAGAACGGTGTATTTTTTAGAAAAGTAACATGAGAAGAAACCAAATATCTATTAAGAAGTGTAGAGAAACATCGATATCCCTAGGTTCTATAGGAAAGAGAGGTTTATTGGGGAACAAAGAGTGATAAGGAATCTGACTATTAAGAACTGAGGAAGTCATGAGGTTAATGAGAAAACCAAAAGTGTTTAGGAACCTGCATTTGAAAAAGTAAAGCCCGTGCGGTTTCCAGCAAATATCTATTTTTACATTCGGCGACCCCGTTTTGAGACGGAGTATTGACACAAGATGTTTGATGGAGACTGCCCTCTGTGGTCATAAAATTTTGAAAAGTGGATGACATATTCTTTTAAAATTACCACTTCGAAGAGTTTTATAGAAATATTAAATTGGGTTCGAATTTGAAACAAAAAGTAGAAAAATGAGAAAATAACTCGGAACGATTTTTCATTAAATATAGCCATGTCATTCGAGAATAATCATTAAAAAAATACCAAAATCCGGTTATAGACGCAACAGAACAGGGACCCCAAATATCAGAATGAACTAACTCAAAGGGAGCACTTGTTCGTTTATTGACTCTAGGACCATAGCTAACACGATGGTGTTTAGCAAACTGACACGACTCACAATCTAAAGATGACAAAACTGAGGACATAATTTCTTAAAAACTGAAAGAGAAGGATGACCGAATCGACAATGAGTATAAAAAACAGACGATACTCTAGAAGAGGCAATGGAAGATTGAGGGTCAAGAACGTAGAGGCCGCCAAATTCATGTCGTTTACCAATAATCTGCTTCGTCGTAAGATCTTGAAACAAACAATAAGTGGGAAAGAATGAGACAAAATAATTTAAAGTAACTTGATTGACAGATATCAAATTAAAAGACAATTCAGGGAGGGTGAGAACAGAAGACAAAGGTAATGAAGGAACATGTTTAGCTTGGCCGCATCAAATGACAATGAAAGTAGATCCATTAGATGAAGAATTGTGTGGTTCGAATGTAAAAAGTAATTTAGGATTACTTGTCATATGGTCGGTTTCATCAGAATCTATGACCCATTTGGAGGAAGAAGAAACAAGACATGATGTTGATTTACCTGACTAAGTAAGAGGAGTACTGGGGCGTTCACAGGTTCTTGGTATTGATCAATAGGCTCATTGGTGGATGCAACCTTGGCAAACTGCTTCTTCTTATTCATCAACTTTCGACACTCATTCTTCATATGACCAGGTGTATGACAATAATGACAAACTACGTCTTCAAATCATATCCCTTATCACCATATCCACGCCCTCGACCATTTCCTCGCATTGTTGTTTCTATGGTTAGAAGTGTGACTTACAAGAGTACTCGGAGGCACCACTGTGGTATTTCCATTATGAAGAACTCTACTAAAGGTCTCCTTAAGAGAGGGAATCTCTGAACTAAGCAAGATTTGAGATTTTGCAGCTTCAAATTCAGATGGAAGTCCCGCTAGAAAACACATGACTCTCAACTTTTCCCGTTGCCTCTGTTGGACCGTTACATTAGTACTAAGCGGAAGCAACAAATTTAATTCTTCATAGGTTTTTTAATATCCATGAAGTAATCGGTAACGGATCTCTCTCCCTTCTCTGCACGATAGACTGATTGGGAAGTTTCATAAATACACTTAATATTCCATTTTACCGAATACACAAACTCCAAGTAGTCCATTATGGACTTCACAGAATCACAATGACTGACCATACCAATCATACTACTATCAATAGAGTTACGGATCTGAAAAAACAAACGAGCATCTTCTCTAACCCGTTTGTCAGCCACCCAAACCAATACTCAAAAGATATAAACGAATGGTCTTAGACCAATCCGAATAATTGGTCCTATCCAACTTATAGTCTGTGATTCGAGACATTGAGTGAATCACATCAGTCATAACAGCAGGTTTCATCTCCTCAAGATCGAGTTTGTCAGTCATCAAAACGTGTAATAAGCAAATAACAAACACCCAATTACAACAATCAACTAACGGCTAAGGATTTAGCCTCAAATATGTTGTCAACGAATGGAAATTTGAAGGAAACAAATACCAACAGCGGACATCAAGCAAAAAACCCTAAGAAAACCGACTTGGAACCCAAATTAGAGCCAAAAACAGATCTGGACAGCAGCAAAAAACTCTCGTTTTCGTAAAAAGCAAGCACGTGTTCCACCCAAAACTATCACAGAATGACCAGAAATACAATTCCGAGCAAAACCAAACGAACGGCACCGAGAGGGGGTGGCTCACGCGCCCTCACGCACGCATAAGGAAAGTGGCGAAGATTTTGGCGGCGCGTGTGGCCCACGTGCTGCGTTTTCTGGCGGACGGCGGCGGTGACTCAACGTTTCGGAAGACGGCGGTTCTTTCTACGAGGGTGGTGTCGACAAATGGTCACTTTTGATCGAGACCCGAACTCAAACCCTAACCCTCTTGAACAAGAATTCACTCTACCAACTCTTAAACAAAACTAAAAATCTTTAGGCTCCGATACAATGTAAACTAAAGAGTTGAAGAGAATGTAATTCATATTGATTCACTAAGCACATACACATATATACACATTAGAGTCTAACCTAACGGGCTTAGAAGTAATGGGTCTTGGGCCTCTATCTACAAAACTATACAATATAACAAACCCTAATAATATTCGTGGGTGAACAATGAGTCTATTCGCTTAACTTTAGAAGAATTGCTTGTATCCCCCCTGTTTAATGATAAAGGGAATATGTTATGGAGGGCGGGGTGTAATGCAATTGTATGGGGTATTTGGTTAGAAAGAAATAGAAGAATTTTTAGGGACGAAAGGAGGTCTTGGGATTATGATTGGGAGTTGGCAAATGTAAATGCCTCCTTTTGGGTTTCAACTTCCAAAGACTTTTGTAATTTTTCGTTAGGACAAATTATTAATAGATGGCCCGTATACTTGTAATTTGGTGGCGGTGCGGGTTTTGGGTGGGGGTATACGGTATACCTTAGTTATGTGGCTTTTTGGTTAGTCTAGTGCCACTTTCTCTTTTTATTTTCTTATGTTATTTGTATTTTCTTTCATTTTTTCAATGAAGTGACCTTTTGAGGTGTTTTATTCAAAAAATAAAATAAGAAAACTGGATTTCTCTTTTGAATCTGCATGTCTGTTCATCTGAGATAGCAACTTGATACAAGGTGAATTTTCAATTGCTCTGGCTTCTTTGCATGCAACTCTTTATACATCTCTGATCTCTTCCTATCATGGAGGGGGTTTCTTAGAAAGCTATTTGGAAGCAAAAAGCTCCAAGGAAAATTAAGTATTTTATTTGGTCCTTGGTATCGGGTGGTATAAATTTCTCGGAAGTTTTTAGTGATTTTTCTCCCAGATTGGTGTTTTGTGTACAAATTTCTCGGAAGACCAATTTCCATATACTTTTCCAGTGCCCTTTAACTGCCAAATGTCGAACAATCTCTCTGGTTGTGTTGAGTTAGAATGGTGTTTGTTTCTCTTGCAACAATAAAGAGGTCTCACTACAAATGCTTTGTAGTTGTTGGGTATAGTATATCTTAAAACGTTGAATTTGCCGTAGTCTAACGACTTAAATTTTTGGGTCTAATACATGAGGTCAAGATTTCAAACCTCTGTTATGTTATTTGATCCTATTTTGTATTAATAATCCACATGTTGAGGCTTTATTAATTTCCAAGCCCACATGTTTGAGGGAGTGTTGGGATACCTTAAAAAAATTAAATTTGCTAAATTTTTGGGTCTAGCGATGATTAAACATTAGCCATTGTCTCACCGAAGTCCTTTCAATTGATGTTACCAAGGCCATACTTTGGAAGATTTAGGCAGAGAAAAATCATATGTTCTTCATGGATAAGACTAGAGAGGGGATATTTTCAGAGCTAGCATGATTATTTAGCCTCTAATTGATATACGCTTTGTGGAACTTTATGTAACTATATTTTTTAACCAATACAATTGGAGTCATTGTTTGATAAATTGTGTGGCGCTTAAGTTGAATAGCTTATCTACCTTTTTTAATCCTTTCTAATGAAATTCTTGTTTCTTGTCAAACTTAAAATAAGAAATAAATGAAAAATAATGATAATGTTATTTCTTAGATAATGCTATAAGACAAATGTCACCAGTTGCGGACTTGTCTTCAATAGAGTTCAATTTGGCATGTAAAATTGTTGTTTAGGCATGTGGAGCTATGAAGCACGGATACGTCACCTTGGGTGGCGTATCCGTATCTGATACGTATCGGTAACTCCGATACTTCTTGGATACGTCTCGGAGAAATTAATAAGAGTTGGATACTCCGATACTTCTTATTTTCTTTCTAATATAGATATCATAAACTAAAATAAACAAATTTAATGTGAAAATAATTGTAATGTATAAAAACAATCTAATTAACCTAAAAATTGTAGATTGTAATCGTTTCCATGCCGTATCCCTATCCTCGTTTTTTTTAAAAATGACGTACCGCGGTATCCGTATCGTGTCGTATCCCCTATCCGTTTCTGTGCTTAGATGTGGAGTTGTATTCAAGTGTGTTGGGACATGCCATATATGTGTTGGAGGGAGAGGAATACTATAGTTTGAATTGAATAAATGCATCATTTAGTATATAGATATCGAAACTACCAAAACTACCAAAACTTTCTATGCTAAATTAATGTATTTAGCTACTCTAAGTAATTGCAAACTCATTAGTTCAATTGGAGTAAGTCGTCAAAATGATACATCAGGAATATTGCCTCCTATGACAATGTGTTGATATTCCTAAAAAAAACTAATGCCCCTGTGAACTCCTTTTCTTATTGCAACTGAAAAACAGCTGTGGAAGGTGTTGGTTAATGCTTCTCTATATGGTAAGTTTAGATTTAGGTATGTAGTTGGTTAAATATGTCTTCATAGTGTGTGTTATTATGATTTAGGTACGGATATATTCCTTTTCTGTCATTGATCATGAGTTCATGATCAGTAAAAAAACTATATGAGACAGTTAAATAGTCTGCTCAACATAAAAGAGCTTGAAACTCAAAAGTTTCAAGTTGTCTATTCTTATTATGGTTTGATGAAATGCAGATCAATTCATGTTTTCTAAACATGTCACTTTACTGATGGTTTCTTAAAATTTTCATTTTCCTCAATTCAGTCTAAAAACATCAACTTTTGCAGAGATATTATGCAACATACTGCTACTGAATCAATTATAAAGCCGAGTCCCAAGGATGTGAGACACCATAAGGAGAGATACATTCAGAGTAAGGTAAAAATCCCTTTTCTTCTGCATTTGATGTTTATTAAATAACCTTTATGGTTTGAAATCTGTTTTTACTTCAATGTGTTTTTAAAATTTTATTAAAATTTCACAATTTTTTTTAACGACTCTTCATTATGATTGTTGGTCACGATTCAACGAAATCAGTTGAATATTTTTGGTTTCTATTACATTGATGGTCTTATTTCTATGACAAAGTATATGGTTTCATACATCTCTTTCACGTGCACGCTACTGTTTCAAAAGCTTTGTCATATAAGTACATGACTGCTACTTCTGTTCCTTTATTAGTATGTAGAGAAACTGCTTGTGGTCAGGGATAGTGCAGAGTCTGGCAACATTTCTTATGCAAAAAGGATATGGGATGCTGTGGAAACAAATGATTTGCGAGAGGCATACCGCCTGATTGCAGTTTCAGCTGCACCGATAGTCAACACAACCTTTGATGATGTGTTATGTGGGAGAGATTCAGATTCTGAAGAGTCAGGGAACTCTCTTCGAGGTTGCTCATTATTGCATCTTGCTTGTCAAAATGGCAATCGTGTGATGCTTGAATTGTTACTGCAATTTGGTGCCAATTTGAATGTAAGTGATTTTCAGGGAAGAACTCCTGTGCACCAATGCATCTCCAAGAGAAATAACACGTTAGCTAAGTTCTTACTTAGAAGGTATGATGTGTTCTTTTCCCTGTGTGTGTTTCTTTCTCTTTTTTTGGGTGAGAGTTAAATGTTAAATTGATTTTAAAAATTTGAGAAATGACACTGAATATCACTTTTTTCACCTAAATTTTAAAATATAGACTACCTTAGTTTATTAGTTCACAATTTCTTATAAACATGTTCCTAACTAATATGATAGCTTTCAATTCCATTCCTCAACTTTTATGTCATTTAATCGTTCACTTGTCTATTTGATTGAGCTTATTCCTTTCATAAAAAAAGTATGGGAACTTCGTGTTTATAGAGACACTCTTCTTTTAGTTCCTGATGATATCTTTCAATTCCATTCCTTAACTTTTGTATCAGTTGTAAATTAACTAATTGATTAGGCTCATTCTTTTCATTCAAAACATTTTGTGTCAATGTGCTGTCTAATATCTGCAGTTATATACTCTATAATGTCCCCCCGACTGAACGGACGAATTTGATATTGTTTACTAAGGGGTAATTAAATTAAAAAACTTTTTTTAAAGCCTGCCCAAACGGCCGTTTCATGGAGAAATTAAATGAAGAAGAAAAGGCAAACACAAAATCCAAAAGACGGCCAAATCTATATGAACATATCAATGTTAGTTTTGTTAGTTTAGGATTTCCACAAACGACTTGACCAATTTATAAGGGATCTAATGTTAGCAATGGTGTTTCAATGCAATTTTATTTCATGTTTCACTATTATTAATGCTTTCTTATCACATCAAAAACAGAGGTGCAAGACCATCAATCAAGGATGGTGGAGGATTAACTGCGTTAGAAAGAGCCATGGAAATGGGAGCAATAACTGATGAGGAGCTTTTTATTTTGCTTACAGAATCTGAATAAAGCATCAAATACCATTACCAAGAAACTGAGGCACATTTGATTTTTCTTTTATACTCTCTCTGGACATAGAAATAGCTACTGTATTATGTAATTTATTATTTCCTTTTATACTTTCTGAATCAACTTTTTAATTTTCATTTCCGTTTTCGATGTTCGCCATTTTGTTCATATTGATCATCATAAGAATAATTCATTGCCTGCAGTAAGGATGTCATATTTGTTCAAGAATCCTTACTTGAATAGTAATAAGAATTTATAATTTAGCATACTTTTCCGTTCCAAATGTTTTTTTAGAGCCCAAGTATATCTTCTTTGGATCCAATAAGTATCTTATTAATGATTTTTGGCAAGTCAATTTTGGATTTTGATGAAATTTATTAACAATTAGTAGCTATGGAAATGTGTTTGGTAACAATTTTTTTTCTTTTAAACGATATAATTATGTGAAAATTCAAATTTTAAATAAAATATTTAAAAAAGTATTTTATCTTTCTAATTTTTTTTTATATTTTAAAATCAAAAAGTAATAAATTAACAAATTTATTAACTATTTTAAGGGAACTTTGAAAGTTATTACGGGATATAATAGATAAAATATTTTGTCATTAGTCATGGTAATATGTGAGCTGATGAATTATATTCTCTCTCCTTCATTATGACATAGAAGAATAGAACATGTTTCTTTCTACCTTGTTTTCTTTGCACCGCTTGACCCAATTTTCTTTCCTTTTTTGGATTTCGTTCTTCGATTCTCTCCATGGCTACTGAACCAGCTAGGGGATGGAATCTTGATTCAAACTCGAATCATCAAAGTAATTCATGATGGATCTTTTACGGTTCTTGTTTCGCCTCCTTTAAATGACAATAATTTTCACTCTTGGATTCAATCGATGAGGCTTGCTCTTTTTGCTAAAAACAAGTTAGGTTTTGTTGATTGCAGCTTACCTTGTTTGAAGGAAGGTCCTAGTATTCAAGCACGGCTCATGAACAATAATGTTGTGGTTTTTTGGCTCTTAAATTTCGTTGTCAAATAAATTTTCGCTCAGATATATATGGTAAGATTTGAAGGATCGTTTTGAGTAAGGTAATGCACCACACATTTTTTAATTAAGATGAGATTTGATTAATATAACTCAAGGAGATCCATTTGTAAATAGTTATTTCACAAAATTGAAGGGACTCTGACAAGAATTGATGGAATATCGTCCAAAATGTGCTTATTCTTGTGGAGAATTGAAGAAATTTAATAGTTTTTATCAATGAGAATACATTCAGAGCTTTCTTATGGGGCTAAATGATTCATATGCTTATATTATCTCTCAGATTCTATTAATGGATCTAGTTCCTACAATTAACAAGACTTTTGCATTGATAATACAAGAAGAACAAAAAAGGTCATACTAAGACATTTGAGATTCCTTCATCTTCTTTAGATTCACTTGCTTTCGCTCCCTTTTGCTCAAATTCAAAGTCTGCAAACCAGAAATGCTCGAAATTCTAATAAGGATGGGCCAATTTGCACTCATTGTAAATTCTGGTCACACTATTGATAAATGTTACAAGCTTCATAAATTTCCTTCAGATTTTAAGTCCACAAAATATAGATCTTCTCTTGTTGCTAATCAAGTTACAACACCAGTTTATAAGTTCTTACTTCTTAGTAGTACAAGCAACTCGTGAATATGTTATTTGCACATCTTGCTAATTCAAAGATAGAGAGTTCTTCAAATGTAGCTTCTCATGTGGCAAGTATAATGTTTCATTGATCATCTCTTCTCTTATCATTCCTCTACAAATGTGGATTGTTGACTCCGGAGCTTCAATTCATATTTGTTGTTCAAAGATACGTTTTAGTTCCATGACGATGGTGTCGCATATCTTTATTACTCTTCCAAATGCTCATAGGGTTGTTGTGTCTAGTTTTGACAACATTTCTCTTAATGATAATCTTTTTATTACAAGGAGTATTTTATATTCTTGAGTTTAGTTTCAACCTCATCTCTGTTTAGTAAATTGACTAAACATTCTACTGTAAATATTCAGTTTTCAGTTGATTCTTGTTTCATTCTGCAGTTTGAGGATGAAAGACAGGGATGATCTTATTCATGGTTTATATGTTCTGTGTTCCAGTCTTGCTGATATGCATTCTGCTATTATTGATTGTGTTCATAATGTTTGTTCCGTTTCTAATAAATGTTCTATGTAATTATGGCATAGTGGACTAGGACATATATCCTAGAAACGATTGTTTGTGCCACATGACAAGCTATTTATTTCCAGTTCTCTGAATAAAACTGGTGTTATGGAACCTTGTGGTATGTCCTTTAGCTAATCAGCGTCGTTTGATATTTCCATCTAATGATAACATGACTTCCACACCTTTTGATCGGGCACAATATGACATATGGGGTCCTTATCACACCTTCCACACATCAAAGCTATTCTTCCTCACATTGGTTGATGATTACACTAGATCCATTTGGGTTTATCTTATGCGACAGAAGTCAGATGCCCTTGCTATAATACCTAGATTTTTTTGCCCTCGTACACACTCAGTTTGGAGTTTTTTATTAAATCTTTCAAATCAGACAATGCTCCAGAATTACAATTTAAGGACTTCTTTTGAAATAAGCATCCCCTCAGCTAAATTCATTAGGCAAAAGATGTAGGATCGATATAGCAATCTTAGAGGGAGTGAATAGGGTTGTAGGTTCATTTAAAAAAAAAATCTATTAATGACTTCTAATTAATAGATAGATTAGACATTTTAAGCTCAAATAATTTATATGAATTTTATACTAAAATTCTTTTTAAAAAACTAATTAGCTAAATGTCAATAACCATAGGAAATATTTAATCATAAACAAATTCTAACAACAAAATATTCTTCAATAAATTCTAACAACAAATATGTGAAACATATCAATTAATTTTCAATGATTGATATTAATGATCCCTGATAAATATGTACAATAAATATTTATCAATGATTATGAGTGCAATAATTTAATGAGGATAGGGTTAGAGAAATGACACCAAAATAAATAGTGGTCCGGCCTAGTCCACCCACGAGCGCCTGTCGGGAATTTATTACTTTTTTAGAGCAAGTATAACCCAATTCTTTTAGTGGGATCAAGATCAAACCCAACCGTTTTTTTTAGATCAAGAACAAACCCGAACTTTTTACTGGGAGCAAGATCAAACCAAAACGTTCTTATTTGCTGGCTAGGAAACCAACCTCAAGTGTGAATTATATTTTTTCACACAAATACAAATCTCTCATAAAGATTGAATATGAAATTCAATATTCACAATATTACCAGGCTTTTAATAGCCAAATCAAAATAAACTCAAAATTGATGTAAAAATAGGCTTGCAATCACTTAACAATGGAATTCTAAATTCTAAATTTTCTTGGTGTATTTTTCTTCTCATTCAAATGCATTTGAAGGAGGATGAAGAACCAAAGAACCGTTTTCCACGTGTCAAGACCTAATAGGCTGGAGAAAGTTGAAATTTTGAACTAGTAATAAAATATCAGTATTCCAGGCCGCAGGGGCAATCGGGCAACAGACAACTGTGAGAGACGTTTTAAAACATTCAGCAAAGAGGAATAGCAAGTGGTCAAGAAGTGGATGGTATTAAACTAAAAGGTTAGGGGTAGCATTGTAAATCTGTTGGCTGAAAATGTTAGGAACACACTAGGATGCGTGTCAAAAATAGGGGTGCAAGTTGAAAACGAAAACCGAACCGAAACCGATAAGAACTGAATCGAATCAAAGTTTATCGTTTCAGTTTTGGTTTCTTAATGAAAATCGAAAATCTTATCAGTTTGATTCGATTTACTCTAGAAAAACAGAATGAAAACCGAACCAAAATGATAAGCTTTATGATTAAAAAAACTAAAAAGACAGTTGAAGCTCACGATTTTTTTCATACCCTTCTCCTCATTTCTCAGTAGCCTCTCTCAAGTATCAAAAGAAAAAGTCAATCATCATCGTCGTGCTCCACCATCTTGGGGCTCCACCGCTGTTGCTATCTCTCTTCGTCGCTCTTTTTCTCCCTCTTCTCTCTCTATTATGTTGCATTGAATCCCTTATCTCACTTTCGTTCAATTTGTTTGACAAAATTCAAGAGGAAATTGATAGATCAAGCTGGAAATTAGGCTTCCATTTTCTCAATCTCAAGTTTTTATTCTTTCATATGAATTATGATTTTTTTCCAAGTTTTGATCATCAAAAATTATTGAAGGAAACCTTTTCCTTATGGAAATTTCATTATTTTTTTTCAATTTACTTCCTCAAGCCCGACCTGAACTCGCCTAAAACAACAAGCCCCACCTAACCTTGCCCAACCCGAAACTGATTGTCTATCAGTTTGGTCGCTATCGGTTTTTGCTAGTGTCAATTCGAGGTCAGTTTCTTTTTATTTCTTCCTTTGATATCGGTTAAATTTCGGGTATAGCCCAAAACTGACAAAACCCAAACCGACATCACCCCTAGTAGGGATGGCAACGAGGCGGGATCAGGGATCAGGGATATATTTCTCATCTGTGGGGATTTTTAATCCCCCTACCCTACCTTATCCCCTAATTAAAAAATCGGGGCCGGGTTCAGGATTCCCCGTTCGGGAATCGGGTTTCCCGGGGATATTCCCTGTTTTATAATTCTTATTTAAAAAGGAACATAAAAATGAAATATATATTTAAATATACATTTTTAAGACAAAAGGAATGTATAATACTAAACATTTTATAATTCATTAGTTAATATAATCATATTATATATTTTTTTCAATAAATAAAGATAAAAACTAAACAAAATACATAAGATATTATTAAAATATCAGGTTTGGGGTCAGGGCGGGGCAGGGAATGTATTCCATCTCCATATCTTAAAACAAATCGGGGGAAATTTCCCCCTCTAACCCTAATTATAAAACGGGGATTCCCTGCCCTTATAAGGTCGGGTCTCGCGGGGAATTTTTCTATCCCTAACCCTTAGTCAACAGTAGGGTGGAGGAAGCAGGTAGTATTGCAACCTTAAAAAACAAATGAAAAAAAACGTGTTAGTTAGTAATTAATACACATAATAACAATAAATAGGAGAATAGCACATAAAATCTAACTAAAAGACTTGCTAAATTCTAATAAACTATTTGTATATTGAGATGGGTTGCAATAATTTATCATTGATTAACTTATTCGATATTTTCTTATCTTATTATTAGTTTTCAAAGGATATGCTACTTGAACAAAATATAGAAAAGTGATTAGTATTTAGCAACAACTATTAGATTTTCCTCCTAAAAACACAAAGCTTACATGATGTAATTAATTAATTAGTAGTAATAGTTACTACTACTAGACATTAAAATATACTAATCACATTCTTAATCAGTAGACTCTAACTACTAGATTTTTTCCATTTATATGTTTCTCAAAAGATGATTGCTTCAAGATATCTCATCTCATGAAAAGAATACTCCAAAAAATAAATATAGTTTGTTCAAACTTTATTTTTGAAAAATAAATTAACCTTATTTTCTTAAGCAAGGACTCATATTACTATATTGCAATAACCTTCTCCATTATTAGAATTGATAATTGATAATTATTTGTATTTAGTGTAAAATTTCCATTTTTTTTTAAATTTATGATTCTCTAGATTCTATATTATTATTTTAAAATTAGAAAGGGGGCTTGATCTTAAAATATCATTAATTATAAAAATTATGTTAACCTTTCAAACAAAAAATTCTCCTACAATACAATATATAATTATGTAGGAATTGAATCCATTATAAATAATAAATAATTACTAAAATGTTGGGAAAATAAAAAAAAAAACAAAACTCTATACACATAAATTAAATTATTAATTTTTAAAATATTGAAAAGAAATATACGTGCAACGCAATTAGTATAAATTTAGTAACATTAAAAACTTCAAACCTAACTCTTCTTTATATAAATATGGGGGCGTTTGGTATGCAGACATTGACCATGGGAATGAGTTTTTAATACACATTCCATTGTTTGGTTCAACCTATAATTACCATTGACATTGGCATTCAATTCCCATCTTAATCCCCTTATAATTAAGGATGGGCTTGGGCCGGTTCGGTCTGGTTTTGCCCAAAACCTTGGACGGAACCGGTCACTTCGGTTTAGGAAAATAGTGAACCGATCGGTTCGGTTTTCTTCGGTTCGTCAGTCCATCGGTTCAGTTTTTCAGTTTGGGTCTTTACCTTTTTTTAAAAATCTGTTCCATATTATAAAAAAAAAAACCATTTTTTAATAAAAATTCATGCATATATTATTAAATGAAATCCAATTTTACATCTATTATAATTTATGCCTATATGATTAAATAAATTCAATTTCAATTAACACAAATTTACATCAAATTTAAATTTCCACACCTAATAGTTTTCAGAATAACATCCAATTACGATTTTCACACCTTATATAATTCAATTAATATTGAATTTCAATTTCCACACCTAATATGATTAAATTAATATAGAACAAAAGAAGGAAAATGAATTAGTTTTTTTTTAAATATATATTCGGTTCGGTTATCGAATTGCTCGGTTTGGGTCGGGCCGGGTCAGTTTCTCGGTTTGGCCGGTTTTGTGATCAACCCTACTTATAATTAGCATTTGCATTGACACTAACATTGGCATTGACATTTAATTAAATCATATTCATTCCTACAAAACACAACAATCATAATCCCATAAATCCAAATTTCAGCACACTCCAAACATAGGCGTCATATTCCCAGGCATTTGATTCCCATTCCAGCACACTCCAAACAAAGACATTAAATTCCCATCCATTTTATTCCCAGACACCTAATTTCCATATATTTAATTCTGATTCCCGCATACCAAACACCCCTTAAAAGTTGTGGGGCACAAGATATTGACAGCCCATAAACTGATTTTCTATTAAATTATAATTAAAAACAGCAGCTCAAATGTAACGCCCTATTACAAGGTAAATTTTAATTTTTGGTTTAAATTAATATTTTTAATTAAATACCGGATTTTTGGAATTTAATATTATATTCTTAATTGTGTCCTTAGGCTTGTTGGGTGACATTCTTGCAAAAGGTGTCACATTTACAATTTGGAAGATATGGTATATTTTAAAGATTTTTTTTAGATGAGGTGGTAAAGGGTTAGGTCACAATTTATCTCTGACAAAAAAAAAAGAACGCTCTCTTTCTCTCTACATCTCACGCCTCCTCCCCCTTGGAAGAAGAAGAAGAATTCCGGTTTCGTCGCTTCTCGATCGTAATTCCTCGTGTTGATTTTGGATTCAAGTAGATTGGGAATCAAATTCTTGGACAAGAGGTAAGGCTTCATTCTCTTTTCTTTTCTCCTTGTAGCCGACGCCCTAGGATTCATGAAAGGGTTTATTTTGACAATTTTCGAATCAATAGGTGATCGGGTTGAAATGTGTTCGAGTCGATTCGGAGACCGCCGATTGTTGGGATCATTGTCGTCGAGTTTGGGTAAGATTTTAATAATTAAATTTCTGGAATTTTTATATTTTATCCATTCTTGAATTTCAAGAACCTAAGCCATACTTCAATGATATCGACATCACCCATCGTTTCGGAACCCAAAACACTAATCGATTTCGATTTACCTTGAACCGATTGTAAGCCCCATCGAAATCGATCATTCCCATTACCAACCCACGGCCAAACAGAGACCAAACAGCCCCGGTACAGCCGCTGCCATGACAGCAGCCACGGCGCTGTTGTCCCGTTCAAACGGCGATCTTTTTCGTCATTTGGTTGTCCCGTTCTTCGCGCCATCGAACCCCAAACTTTTTTTATTTATTTGCTTCTGTTTTAGGGTAGTTTTTAATTGATTTAGATGGTCATTTCAGGTCTGGACCGTTGGAAAAAAATTTGGAAAAACGTTGACAAAGGTGAGTTAACGGATTAATTAACGGTTAAGGTTTTGGAAAAATCTAAAGCCCAAACCGTAGCGAAATGTTTTCTTATATATATTATTAATATTCTGGAAGTTTTGGAATAAATTTGATCTTTGTAAGTATGAGAAATAAATTAAGAAAACTAATTTTCGGTTAAGACTAGTTTAGGTTTTTTCGGTGGAAATTGTATGATTCCTTGTATAAAATGATTCCGATGGTTGATATTTTTTATTCTGGAATTAATTTGGAGTTTAAGGTTATTTATGGCCAAGAGAATCGGTTAGAATATATTTTTAGTGAATTTTGAGTTTTTCGGCAGTTTTTACCCGTTTTGACAGTTTTATGTTTTTGTTTGTATTTCTGAGTGGGCTGCTGCGTTTTAATTCATTATGATGAATTTTTATACTGATTATAAAGAGCATGATATGCATGATTGTTGTTGTGAAAAGTTGGAGAATTGATTTGCCTATAGGTTATGCTTACTAGTATTAAGGCTACGAGCTTAATACTATGTCATTTTAGTTATGAAAAGAGTTCATAACCGAGTGCTAATAATCATTGCTCGTAAGAATGATTTATTAGAGGATATAGTTATAGATACGTCTATAACCGGGAATTAGGAAGAATTGTAGATCCGAGGAACCGCTTTCCTAATGTTGCATGCTAGTATAGTTTTATGTAATCTTTAAGTTAATTGGTTGTTTAGAACGATTATTGATGAGTTAAGGTTGAGAGCAAATGTGATGAATTCTTGGATATGAAACCGGGAGAGTTGTCTATCCATGTATGAAAGACTTGTAAGTGATTGTTGAGTTTAAGTGACTGTTGAGTTTAAGTGACAATTTGAATTTAAGAGAAAGTTGGAGAGTGATGAGTGCTTGGGACTCGGTTTGGTTCGTTTAGAGACTATTTGAAAACTTACCTGTTAGTTAGTTCGTTTTCTCACTGGCTTTAGCCTCACAGTGCTATCATTTTTTTTAGGTAACAATGGGACGAGAGGTGGCGGTTGATGAGGTTGCGGAGATGAGTAATTCATATTGAGTACGGTCGTTAGTTGGGATTAAATGCCCTTGAACATTTTTCATTCTTTTATGGAGTCTTGAATCATTATTATTTTGTTTCTTTCGGATTTTAGTCTATGTTTTAAATTGATGTTAAGTCTATTTGTTTCAATCTTCGATTTGTTTTTCAAATAACTCCGGAGTTGGTTTATTTCGTTTTTTTTAATTTGAAGTTATTTATTGAAATATTCATTATTGCAATAAATGAGGTTATTTAATAAAGTCTTCCGTTGTTGCTGTTTTATGGTAATAAACTCTGAAAAGTCGGGTCCTTACATCAAAAGTTTGAGAGATTATTCAGAGAGGCCACATCAATGAGGCTGCCTCCCGAATGTAGGACACGTGTGATTTTGAATGTTTTTTTTTTAATATTCGTTCACTAGAATTTAACGGATGGAAACAGAGTGAAAGATTTTATTTTAAAATCTGTTTCATTTTTACTTTTTCCTCGGAACTGTCAAAATGTGGAAGTCTTTTTACGTAACTTGTTTTCTTTTTAATTTAAAAAAATGGAAAAATTCTAAAACTGTTACCAGAGAAAGAAACAAATTTATGTAATGTATTTTAATGTAAAATTGTTTCAACATTTTTAACAAATAAATAATAAAAATTTGAGATTATAATAATAATATGGTATGGGTGTATTTTTTTTACATCTACAATATATATTTTATTTCATAAATATAGTATACAATTGAAATGATCAAGTATCTCTTTAAATTAAAAAAGGGGCATGGACTCAAATGACATATTTTATAAAACTAATTCCCCATATAGCACCCCCTTTTCATTAATCCTCAAATGACATTTTTTCTAATATAACAAAATTAATTATTTCATTAAATTTACAAAAATGCCACTCATTTATTAATTCACTAAATTTGATCTCTTATTCACTATTTAGTGAATTAAAATATGAACTTTATTAATTCACTAAAATTTCCCGTTTAGTCAATAATTTAGTGAATTAAAATTTGAGTTTTATTAATTCAATAAAATTAATAAATTATTAAGTCAATAAATTGTTCCATTTAATTTGATAATTTATTGAATTAAAATAAATATCAGGTATCTCAAATGTACATTATAATTAAATTCACTAAATTATTCTCTTTAATTCACTAAATTATTCCATTTAATATATTAATTATGTGAACTTATTCTATTCAATAGTTTATTTAATTAAAATAGAAATTATCTTAATTGTTTCTTGCTACTTCCATTGGTTGGCCATTTACGTATAGTTTGCCAGATTCCTTATTAATGAGACATAGAAAAGAGAGGTGAGATATTATATATAATAATTTAATTCAATAAATTATTCCACTTAATTCAATAACTTATTGAATTAAAATCAATATCATGTATCTCAAATGTATATTATAGTTTAATTCACTAAATTATCCCCTTTAATTCACTAAATAATTCTCCTTAATTGAATAAATTATTCCACTTGAATAAAAATCCTAACAAAAACAAAGAGTGAAAAAACAACATCAAATATCCCAATTGTATATAGTAATTTAATTAAATAAACTATTCCATTTAATTCGATAACTTATTGAATTCAAATCAATATTAGGTATCTCAAATTTACATTGTAATTTAATTAACTAAATTATTCCCTTTAATTCACTAAATTATTCCATTTAATTCAATAACTTATTGAATTAAAATCAATATTATATCCCAAATGTACATTATAATTTAATTCACTAAATTATTCCCTTTAATTCACTAAATTATTGAATTAAAATCAATATTGGTATCCCAAATGTACATTATAATTTAATTCACTAAATTATTCCCTTTAATAAGTTAATTACATGAACTTATTCTATTCAATAATTTATTGAATCGAAATCGAAATTATCATAGCTTTATAGTAATCAATTGTCCATTTTTCCGGTCACCCATCATCGGGAAAAATTCCACCAACCGCATCAGAATAATAGTGATGAATATCAAAACTGAAAAATAAAGATAAATTAATTAAGAGATGAGAATAGTAGAAAGAAATTGAAGCCATCGATTACAAATTGAGCAATTTGAGAACCTCTCTGCCTACCATTCAAGGCCATGGTCACATTGGCAACCAAATCCCATTGTGAATTTCCCCATGCCAGAAAAGTGAACCCCATTATTGAAGAGCTTATACCAATTATGTACCCAAGAAAGATCAATAGGCCTACCAGTTCTTGAGCTACAATATAACTCCAGGTTAAACTTATGATGAAACTTGCTGCAAGCCAAGTAAACAGGCACTTCTTTGGTGGGTTTTAGTTATTGGTCGTCACCGATGCTAAAATTTTGAAAGTAACTTCAAGTAAACAGACACTTTATTAATTCACTAAATTTGTTCCCTTGTTCAATAATTTAGTGAATTAAAATCTGAACTTTATTAATTCACTAAATTTTCTCCTTTAGTAAATAATTTATTGAATTAAAATTTGAGTGTTATTAATTCAATAAAATTTCCCTCTTCATCAATAATTGTCACTCATTTATTAATTCACTAAATTTGTTCTCGTATTCAATATTAAGAAAAGTATGGGCTTGAATTCATTACTATATATAAAAAAAACATAATAGTTATTAGTTTTACAAGAAGTTTAATTCTCTCCCACCAAGAAAACACCTAAATGATTGTCTAACTTCAACTATCCAAACTCGCACTATTTATAACCAGCCTTTCCTAACAGACCCATTATCTAAGGACTACTATTCCCCTAACTACAATCCTATCATATTACCATGTTTGTGCTTCTGCTACTATTGATTGACACACTAAAATTGCCAGATAAATCAACATATAAACATTAGTTCTCGTTGAATTCCCTCTTCTGATCCACATGAAATGATATCCACAGACCAAAGGGATGGAAACATATGTTTCTTATTATAAGAGTACCAGAGAGATAGACGAAACAAAGGATCCTAAAGTCCCATATATTCCTCTACCGTTCAACCATCCATATATAGATTGAATTCTAATTATCCGCCGCTAATCATAAATAAACTATCAGATAAACAAATCAAATAAAAAAAACATAATAAATGCTAATGTCAAACAGGTTTGTTTTAGTAATCTAGTAATTTGACAAAATAACAATCAAATATAATTGCCAGACAATCTGCAGCAAAGAAAAATGGGTTGAGAGGAGAATTTACATCTTCACTAGTATCCTCCCTATCGTATGAATCCTTGGTATCTTCCTGAGCATCACGTAAAGCAATTTTAGATGCAACCAGCCAGTAACCACTCGCAGGAATTCTACGGGGCGTAGTCTGTTCAAATTGAAGAATGAATATTGATGAACTTAAAGCAGTTGAAAAATTGAAGGAACGAAAAACGAAAAGAAAAACGAGAAGAAAAGGAAAGAGACGACGCCATTAAAGCAGCTGAGAATTTGAGGGAACGAGAGGAAAATGAAAGACAACGCCGCAGCTGAGGATTTGAGGGAAGAGAAAAGAGAACGCCATTAAAGCAGCTGAATTATTTGGGAAAAACGAAAAGGAAAAAGAAAGAGAAAAAGGAAAGAGACAAGCAGCTGAGAGATTTTAGGGATTTTTTTTTTTAAATATCTTAAAAAATGTCATTTGGGGGATTTAGCAAAACTTAAGCTATTAAAGACATTAACCCTAATAAAAGTGTTATTATAGGCAAATTCCCATTAAAAAATATATTTTATAAAAAACTGATGTAAACTTTAAAAAATTATACGTGAATCATTTTTTTATATTATAAACAATTTATTTCATATTATTAAAAATATGATATTAGAAAGAACTCGATGATTTTTCTTAAAATTATTTAATCTTTTTTTTTTCTTTCTATTTTCTAGTTATAAAATTTGGTTCACAAGTAAAAATATCCACATCAATGGATCCATACAAACTTTTGATTTTAATTAAACTTAATAAAATAAATTGAGCAAGAAAACTAATATTCCTAAAAAATTACATTTATTTTAAATTTATAGAAAAATTAATTTAATTTAAAGGTTTAAATTATTTCAAGATCGAGAAGATAATTTTTTCTGTAAATGATTAGGATGTGATTAATTATAAAAATAGACTTCTTAATTTTATTTCGTTATTTTAATTTTATATCTCACATATTTATTTATTTTTATTAAAAATACTATTTTAAATATTAAAATCAAGCTAATATGTCGCTCAATATATTTATATTATACTATTTTAAATTTCAATATATTTTTCTTCTATAAATAATTTTTTTTCCAAACTAAACTTTTACACACCTATTTTGTGAATTGAAAAAAAGTAAGTTGCTAAGAAAAAGTTTGAAAGCCAAAGTAAAAAAGGGAGGGACACTTGTCAAGCATTCTCTCCAAAAGTTTCTACGTCATCTACCCACGGGCTTTAAAAAAATCTCAGATCTCAAGACTCTCAAACATGGCGGATTTCAAACATGGCGCCGTTTCGTGATTCCATCTCTTCTTCAGTTTGTGATTCCAACCATCTATCAAGTATCAGATCTATGATTCGTTAGGGTTGTCATCTTCATTTCAACAATCAGGTCTTCAACTCATTCTCCCATCTTCTGAAACGAAAAAAAAAAGTCTTACGATTCAAGACATGAATCGACCGATTCATCCCATTTACGAGTCAAACAAGCGATCTGAATCGAAACCCTAGCGTTTCTATTCGAATCACGAATCGTACGTTTTTTATAACCTTGCTTGAACTAAAGTTTGGAACTTGCATTGTGTGGATTCTTGAAAAGTTGCTAAGCTCCATGTAATAGCAATCGTACTGTGGACGGAATGGTGTGTGCATGATTGGAGGAAATCGAAAGGAAGAAGAAAGAGACAACTTTTCTTTTCCTTTCGAAAATAATGGCTGTTTTAGTTTCATTTAGCTTTGAAACAAATCAATTCCTTCAAAGTATATTTGCTATTGTTTTAAAAGGTCATTGGAAACAACTCTTGAATCCCAACATTAGTTCTTCTAGCCTTACCTCAATAACCACCCATCGGATACTCCTTCAACTCTCTTTTTACTCTTACGATCCTTCACTTTCTTGGGCATTCTTCAAATGGGTTGATTTAATTCCTGATTATAAGCATTCTTTGCAATCCTCATGGACTATGATTTGCATTCTCACTGAGCACAAACATTTCAAAACTGCACAAAATTTGCTTGAAAAGATTACTCATAGGGATTTTATATCGTCCCCATCAGTTTTGAATTCTTTGGTTACAAGTACAACCCATAATAATCCTGATGTGAATGCACATATTTTGAGCTGGCTTATGATTATATACATGAATCAGAAGATGTCCCATGATGCAATTCAGGTTTTTGAGTTTATGAGGATCCATGGATTTAAACCTCATTTGCATGCTTGTACTGTGCTATTAAACTCTTTGGCAAAGGACAGGTTAACCGATTCGGTATGGAAAATTTATAAGAAAATGGTTCGTATTGGAGTTGTTCCTAATATTCATATATATAATGTGCTAGTTCATGCTTGTTGCAAGTCTGGTGATGTCGAAAAGGCTGAACAAGTTTTGAGTGAAATGGAATTGAAATCAGTTTTCCCCGATCTTTATACATACAACACATTGATATCATTGTATTCGAAAAGGAGTCTGCATTATGAAGCTTTGTGTGTTCAAGATAGAATGGAAAGGGGAGGAGTGTGCCCTGATATTGTTACATATAATTCCCTTATTTATGGGTTTTGTAGAGAGGGTAGGATGAGAGAGGCTGTGAAGCTTTTCAGTGAAATTAAGGATGCTACTCCCAACCATGTTACTTACACCACATTAATTGACGGATATTGTAGAGTGAATGACCTCGAAGAAGCTCTGAGATTATGTAAGGTGATGGAAGCCAAGGGTCTGCACCTAGGAGTTGTGACTTATAATTCAATTCTCCGAAAGCTGTGTGCGGATGGTAGGATAAGGGATGCAAATACACTCTTGAATGAGATGGGTGAAAGGAAGGTTGAACCTGACAATGTCACTTGTAACACGCTGATAAATGCGTACTGCAAGATAGGAGATATGAAGTCTGCACTGAAAGTGAAGAATAAGATGTTGGATGCTGGGTTGCAGCTGGACAGCTTCACATACAAAGCACTGATTCATGGATTTTGTATGGTTAGAGATATGGAAAATGCCAAAGAACTTCTATTTAGCATGCTTGATGCAGGATTTTGTCCTAGTTATTGTACTTATTCATGGCTTGTTGATGGGTACTGTGACCAAGAAAATGAAGCGGCTCTTGTCAGTCTTCTGGATGAGTTTTTGACAAGAGGTGTTTGTGTTGATGTGTCGGTGTTTAGGGCACTAATAAGAAGGCTGTGTCACAAAGAAAGGGTCAGTTCTGCTGAAAAAATGTTCGATATGATGCAACACAAAGGTATATCAGGAGACAGCGTGGTATACACGAGTCTGGCGTTTGCTTACTGGAGAGAGGGGAAGACAAATTTTGCTATGGAAATTTTTAATGAAATGACCAAGAGAAGATTAATGATAACTCTCAAGATATATAGATGTTTCAATGCTTCTTACGAATCCGACAACCGTATCCTAAATCTCTTTTGGGATCAGGCCACTGAGAGAGGCTTATTGTCAAACAGTATCACCAAGGAAAGAATGAATTTATAACACATAAATTCCAACTTTGGGGATCACAATGGATCTGCTGCCTTGATCATTCTTTCACCGAACTGGTTGAACAAAAAATCCATCATTATTTTGCTTGTTACTAAGATGCAATATAGCAGGTTTTCAATTAGGCACACATGACTCCTACCTTGATGCACTTGCGCATTCTAACTGCTCGAGTGCTGAGACATGTTGATGTGGACAAAATAGAACGACACTCATAATGCGATAGATCGTTGAAGCACTCTTCTCAACAGATTTTTGAGGTCATCTGGCAAATGGGAAATGGACAAGCTTTCTTGTTACCTCATCCACTTATCCAGTTACTACAATGGCTCATTCTTTTCTAACTAATCCTTGGATTTCTGGATACACAGAGTGTACTATACTACACATTGAGAGGAAAACAAATTGAAGTTATGAGATGGTAATCATGAAACTTTTTTTTTTCGATCGATAGAGGGGAGGGGATTTCGATGAGAACCTCCACTCTCTTAGGAAGATTTAGGCCATACTTTGGAAGATTTAGGCAGAGAAAAATCATATATCCTTCATGGATAAGACTAGAGGGGATATTTTCAGAGCTAGCATGATTATTTAGCCTCTAAATGATATACGCTTTGTGGAACTTTATGTAACTATATTTTTTTTAACCAATACAATTGAAGTCATTGCTTGATAAATTGTCTGGCGCTTAAGTTGGATAGCTCATCTACCTTTTTTAATCCTTTCTAATGAAATTCTTGTTTCTTGTCAAAATAAGAAATAAATGAAAAATAATAATAATGTTATTTCTTAGATAATGCTATAAGACAAATGTCACCAGTTGCGGACTTGTCTTCAATACAGTTCAATTTGGCATGTAGAATTGTTGTTTGGGCATGTGGAGTTGTGTTCAAGTGTGTTGGGACATGCCATATATGTGTTGGAGGTAGAGGGATACTGTAGTTTGAATTGAATAAATGCATCATTTAGTATATAGATATCGAAACTACCAAAACTTTCTATGATAAATTAATGTATTTTAGCTACTCTAAGTAATTGCAAACTCATTAGTTCAATTGGAGTAAGTCGTCAAAATGATACATTAGAAATATTGCCTCCTATGACATTATGTTGATATTCCTAACATATTAATGCCCCTGTGAACTCTTTTTCTTATTGCAATTGAAATACGGCTGTGGAAGGTGTTGGTTAATGCTTCTCTATATTGTAAGTTTAGATTTAGGTATGTAGTTGGTTAAATATTTCTTCATAGTGTGTATTATGATTTAGGCACGTATATATTCCTTTTCTGTCATTGATCATGAATTCATGATCAGTAAAAAGACTATTTGAGACAGTTAAATAGTTTACTCAACATAAAAGAGCTTGAAACTCAAAAGTTTCAAGTTTTCTATTCTTATTCAATTGATGGTTTGAGGAAATGCGGATCAATTAATGTTTTCTAAACATGTCGCTTTACTGATGGTTTCTTAAAATTTTCAGTTTTCTCAATTCAGTCTAAAAACATCAACTTTTGCAGAGATATTATGCAACATACTGCGACCGAATCAATTATAAAGCCGAGTCCCGAGGATGCGAGACACCATAAGGAGAGATACATTCAGAGTAAGGTAAAAATCATTTTTCTTCTGCATTTCATGTTTATTAAATAACCTTTATGGTTTGAAATCGAATTTTACTTCAATGAATCTTTAGAATTTTATTAAAATTCACAATGTTTTTAACAGTTCTTCATATTATTATGATTGTTGGTCATGATTCAATGAGATCAGTTGAATATTTTTGGTTTCTATTACATTAATGGTCTTATTTCTATGACAAAGTATATGGTTTCATACATCTCTTTCACGTGCACGCTACTGTTTCAAAAGCTTCGTCATATAAGTACATGACTGCTACTTCTGTTCCTTTATTAGTATGTAGAGAAAGTGCTTGTGGTCAGGGATAGTGCAGAGTCTGGCAACATTTCTTATGCAAAAAGGATATGGGATGCTGTGGAAACAAATGATTTGCGAGAGGCATACTGCCTGATTGCAGTTTCAGTTGCACCGATCGTCAACACAACCTTTGATGATGTGTTATGTGGGAGAGATTCAGATTCTGTAGAGTCAGGGAACTCTCTTCGAGGTTGCTCATTATTGCATCTCGCTTGTCAAAATGACAATCGCATGATGCTTGAATTGTTACTGCAATTTGGTGCCAATTTGAATGTAAGTGACTTTCTGGGAAGAACTCCTGTGCACCAATGCATCTCCAAGAGGAATAACACGTTAGCTAAGTTCTTACTTAGAAGGTATGATGTGTTCTTTTCCTTGCACTATAAGAAAAATGACTTTAGGAGACGGTAGAAATTTTAATGGGTGACGGTTGGGAAAAAAAAAGGAGAAATATTGCATAAATCCGTCACCCTTTCTTTAAAACATCCGCTTCATTTTTTTTCACGCCTCAATTTTTTTTTCACGTCTTTTTCTCCCTTTTCAATCTCACGCTCACTCACCTTCTCGCTCGAAAGACCAGACGAAAAAAAAAACCCTAGATCTAAAAGCCATCTCCCTTTCGCTCTCGCTCAATCTCTCAACTCTCGCTCTCATTCTCATTTTGATCTCGCTCTCAATTCTCTATTGCTCTCGAAACCCCATCGCTGACTCTCAAATCGTTCTCATTCTCGCTCGCTCCAATAATCTTTTATTCAGGTGAAAAAACGTTCATTGTTTGTGATTTTTTCATTGATTGCGCTGCTCTTTCTCTGCCAATTGATAGTTAACAAAGTATCATTGTGATTATTATGAAGGATACAGAGGACACAGGGATTCCGTTAGGGATGCGATTCGATCTCGATCCTCCCGACGAGGATTTTGAAATCATTAGGGTCAAATGTTATTGTTGCTTGATTCTGTATACAGCGACTTCGACAACATTAATTTTTCAAGTTCTTCTTTGACCCTAAATAGTTAATTTTAGGGTTCATTGATTTCTTTGTTGATTGATTTTCTATATTATAGCTCTCATATTATTATTTATTTGCCATATATTAGTGATGATGATGGAGAAATTCTATAAGATGACAATCTAGAGTTTGATTCTGGGTTTGGAAACGTTATTGTTGTTGACAATCTTCCTGTTGTTCCTCTAGAGAAGTTTGAGAGACTTGAAGGCATTCATAGAGTTTTTAGTCAGGTTTGAGTAATTAAGGATAATGGCTTGTTGATTCCTGTTGATCCTAACACACTGAAAACTTTAGATTACTATTGAGTATTATTCCCCTTAGGTAATCTCTCTCTCTCTCTCTCTCTCTCTCAATGTTCGTACATTGATAATCTGAAAAGAGGGTGTTTAATAGTATTAGTTTTGTTGAGAAAAACACAATTTTCTCATCTTTATTACTCGGGGTTTTTTTTTCCTGGAATTTGAGGTCTCATGGAATATAAATTGTACTTGTATTTTTTTGCTTAGTTATAGTTGGATGAATGAGTTTCAGTTTCATATAAAAAAAACTATATCTAAGAAAATAGCAATTGATAGATGTTGGATTTTTTTAATACTTTTATATAATCATTTTTTAGTATTGCCTTTGCTTTCCTAATAGGTTAGGTTCATAAGTGTCCGGTTCATAAGTGTGTTTCAAATTCTTCTTCTTTCCATTTCAATACTTATGTTTCATCAATTTTGGTATTCTAAGATTCAAATTTTAGGTAATTAGATAATTTTTTTCCTATCAATTACACTATTTCATTTATCTAGAGAATTATTCTTTGTAAGATTGCACTAATTTTTTATTTATTTTGTTGACTAGTTTTGACTCGAAAACGTGAAAGCACCCAATCTTACTTTGAAGGAGCATTGACTGATATTCCAGCCGAAATGATAGTATCAATTTCACCGCACCCTTGATCAGTTTATTAGATCACTTTTTTTCTATCAATTACACTCTGTTTCTCACCTACTCACTCGCAATTCCTAGCCCACACCACAAATCCATGCTGACTGATACTTTATTTTTAGTTAGTATGGATTTCATTCTAATTAAAAACTATATCTGTTATTGTGCCACTGCGGGTTATTTGATTTTTGTCAATCAAAGTAGTAGCTGCTTTTGGTTGATGACCATTTCTTACTAAAGAAAATTCCACAATTGCAGGTCTTTCAAAAGGTATAAGTTTCTATGTCAAGTCTTGCATTATCTTTATTGTAGCTTTTGGATATGTAGATGTGCATCAACTTTTCTCTTTGAATTAATGCATTTCCAATACATGCTGTCAAGAAGTAGTTTGCTTAGCATGGAATCTCATCATATTAATTGTTGAATGGGCTAATGCTATTCATTATTTGTATTTGTGATCATTGTCTATTTTAAATTTCTATTACACAGTTTTTTTAAATTTGTTTTTAGAAAATGATTAAGAACTAAGGGCATAAATATGCAAAGTATAGTATATAAAAGAGTCAAGAAATTGATCAACTGATTAATATGCAAACTATAGTTATTATTTCTTCTTCCTTTTTACCGTCATTGAATCAGAGCCTTTTTTTTAATGATTCAGTTGGAGCTGTAGTGTTTGGATTTCACAAGCAAGTCTTTTTTTTCAAACCTAAGGTATTAATTTTTCAGGCTCTGTTTCATAATAATTTTGGTTTCTTAAGCTTGTTTTGTTATGTGTTCAAACTAATGCATGTGTTGATGCGTGATTATTTGATTCCTATAATGAAATGAAATGTTTTTTCGCCGATTACCATTTCTCGACTAATGTATGTGTTTGAATGGCTTAATTACCATTTCTTGACTCTCGTTTGCTTTGCTTTGGTTCTTGGTATGTTGGCTCAGTTTATTTGAACAAATGCCTCAGGATTTCTGAATATGTAATTAAAAATTGAAAGTTTTATGCTTTTGTTTTTGGTTGACTTTGATTCCTTTTCTTATACAAATAATGCATTTTCCAAGTTACATGACTCATAAGTCCTATTTGCATCAATCTAATAGGACCATTTTAAAAAATTTAAGCTATAATCTCTGAAAGAGTCTATCTTTGACAAACTCATAGGGCCACAAAATAAACTCATAGGGCCATAAAAGTCATAGGGCCACAAAAGTCCTATTTGCATCAATCTAATAGGACCATTTTAAAAAATTTAAGCTAAAATCTCTGAAAGAGTCTATCTTTGACAAGTTACATGACTCATGAGTGGTAAAAGAAGAAGTATGGAAGTCTCTTCATCTCCTCAACCTGCAGCTGCTTCAGGAAGTTGATGCTTAGAGTTTAAATTGATTTTCTTATATTATATGTTAGAAATAACCTTTTTCTTTAAAGTATTTCTATCATTTTCTTCTCTTTACTCTGAAAAGGCTGATTTTTTTAGATCACCCAATGTGATTTTTACTAAATGGGAGTTGAGAACGGATGTGAAAGTTATCATAAAAAACATGGGATGTATAGTGAATTCTGCTGGTTCAGCGTTGGAATGATTGTGATGTTGTTAGAGTTTCCTTGTTTCATAATTATACCTGCAAAACCTGTTAGATTACAGTTGTTTTTCTCTCTCTTGGAGATCTTGCTTTAACACGATTATTTTCCAGTCCGTTGTAAGCTTGTGGGCTTGGTCTTGTGATTAGTATCTCGGTGCAACTTAATAACCGCGTATATATATTCGGTAGGTGGCCTATAAATTTGGCATTGCAATACGTGGACATTTACGATTTGTGAATCTTGTTTTAGACTAGAACTAGAATCCAAACTTTTTAAGAACTATGATCATAAAATTTTGATAATGGCAACAGTGAAGAAAATCACTCGCCATTGCTTCGTTATTTTTCTGGAGTCAGTGAATGTATTTGGTATTCAAACTTTTTAGAACTAGAATCCAAACTTTTTAAGAACTACGATTTGCTCATTTGGTATTCTGGGCTTGTTTTTGTTTTTTGTTCTGTTATTTCATTTGCCTTAAAAAGTTTACTAGATAATGGCAACGGAGAAAAAAATCACTCGCCATTGCTTCGTTATTTTTCTGGAATCAGTGAATGTATCATTCTGAAATATAAGCTTATTTAAATATATTTCAAATTACGTAGCCAGAATTACATGTAAGATAATGCGATATGAGTCGAAGGCCATTGTAGTTATGTGAATTCAATGTAAGAATTTTTAGTTCCTTGTAATAGATGCTATGTGTGTATCACACGTTTGCAAATTTACCGAATTTCTGAATTTCTGTATCCTACACTTGTTTCCTCTTTTATTTGTGGATAACACAAAGGTTGAAGAAAAGTAGTTAGCATGTAGTTGATGGACTTCTTTTATCTTTGTTGTTGCGGTTCATGAATCTCTTTCTTGCATATCAACTATGTATTTGTTATTCTTTAGAGTTGCTCAATAAAATAGATCATATATGTTCGTATCTTTGAATTTCTTTGTGAACACAAACTATGTTTTTTTTATTGATGAGTTAGAAGAAAATTGATTAAATTTTGACTTCTTCAGGTTTGTGTATCCCTATGGTTTGGCCAATCTTCGAGATAAGGGCGAGAAGTTTGTAGGAGAGCGAGTTTTTGGTGTTGTGTTGTGTTTGATTTAATTTTTGGAGTAGTGATTGAAGTTCTTTTAGCAATTCTTGTTTTATTGTCTAACTATGATGTAATTTAATTTTTTTGTTTAAAAATATTGTAATTCATGGAGCCATTTAGTGATATTTTAATTTTTTTATTGTAATATTTTATTTAAATTTGATAGGTGCGTTAAAAACCTTATTTGAAATCAATTAATAAAAAAATATTTTTTTTCTCAAATTTTTGACAAAGGGTGACGGTTTTTCCCCATCACCTATTATAAAAGGTGGGCGTTTTATGACCGTCACCCATTCCAATAGGTGACGGTTTCTCATGGACGTCACCTATTTAAATAGGTGACACTGCCATAGGTGACGGTCATGAAACCGTCACCTATTCCTAAAATTCTTATAGTGTTGTGTGTGTTTCTCTCTTTTTTCGGGTGAGAGTTCAATGTTAAATTGATTTTAAAAATTTGAGAAATGACACTGAATATCACTTTTTTCACCTTAATTTTAAAATATAGACTACCTTAGTTTATTAGTTCACAATTTCTTATAAACATGTTCCTAACTAATATGATAGCTTTCAATTCCATTCCTCAACTTTTATGTCATTTAATCGTTGACTTGACTATTTGATTGAGCTCATTCATTTCATCAAAAAAGTATGGGAACTTCGTGTTTATAGAGACACTCTTCTTTTAGTTCCTGATGATATCTTTCAATTCCATTCCTTAACTTTTGTATCAGTTGTAAATTAACTAATTGATTTAAGCTCATTCTTTTCATTCAAAACATTTAGTGTCATTGTGCTGTCTAATATCTGCAGTTATATACTCTATAATGTCCCCCCGACTGAACGGACGAATTTGATATTGTTTACTAAGGGGTAATTAAATTTAAAAACTTTTTTTAAAGGCGGCCCAGACAGCCGTTTCATAGAGAAATTAAATGAAGAAGAAAAGGCAAACACAAAATCCAAAAAACGGCCAACATATCAATGTTAGTTTAGGATTTCCCCAAATGAGTTGACCAATTTATAAGGGATCTAATGTTAGGAATGGCCTTTTAATGCAATTTTATTTCATTTTTCATTATTATTAATGCTTTCTTATCACATAAAAAACAGAGGTGCAAGACCATCAATCAAGGATGGTAGAGGATTAACTGCGTTAGAAAGAGCCATGGAAATGGGAGCAATAACTGATGAGGAGCTTTTTATTTTGCTTACAGAATCTGAATAAAGCATACCATTACCGAGCAACTAAGGCACATTTGATTTTTCTTTTATACTTTCTCTGGTAATTTATTATATCCTTTTATGCTTTCTGAATCAACTTTTTAATTTTCATTACCGTTTTTCGATTTTCGCCATTTTGTTCATGTTATTATCATCATAAGAATAATTCATTGCCTACAGTAAGGATGTCATATTTATTCAAGAATCCTTATTTGAATGGTAATAAGAATTTATAATTTATCGTACTTTTCCGTTTTAGATGTATTTTTTTTATTTGTGAGAGGAGTATATCTTCTTTGGATCCAAGAAGTATCTCATTAATGATTTTTGGCAAGTCAATTTTGGATTTTGATGAAACTTCATTGACAATTAGTAGCTGTGGTAATGGAAATGTGTTTGGTAACATTTTTTTTTTCTTTAAAAAGATATAATTATGTGAAAATTAAAATTTTAAATAAAATATATGAAAAAATATAATTATATTTCTTTATTTTGGATATTTATTATATATTTTACAAGTCAAAATGGAATAAATTAACAATTTTATTGATTTATTAGCTATTTCTTAAAAATAGAAATGGAAACAGTAATCGCTATAGGGGATATAGTAGACAAAATATTTTGTCAAATTGAAACAAGGGTATTGGGGTATATGTGTAATTGTTGAGTTTAGTTAGTTACAAGGTAATTAACCTATATATATTTAGATTAATGGAAACAGCACCGCTTGACCCAATTTTCCTTCCTTTTCTTGATTGCAGCTTACCTTGTCTGAAGGAATGTTCTAGTGTTTAAGCACGGCTCATGAACAATGATGTTGTGGTTTCTTGGCTCTTAAATTCAATTGTCAGCAAAATTTCTGCTAGTTAGTTATACACTGATTTTACCTCAGATATATGACAAGATTTGAAGGATCATTTTGAGTAAGGTAATGCACCACGTATTTTTCAATTAAGACAAGATTTGATGAATATAACTCAAGTAGAGATCTATTTGTGAGTAGTTATTTCACAAAATTGAAGGGAGTTTGGTAAGAATTTATGGAATACCATCCAAAATGTGCTTATTCTTATGGAGAATTGAAGAAATTTGATAGTTTCTATTGAGGAGGATACATTCAGAGCTTTCTTATGGGGTTAAATGATTATCTCTCATATTCTGTTAATGGATTCATTTCCTACAGTTAACTAGATTTTTGCATTAATAATACAAGAACAACGAAAAATGTCGTATTAAGACATATGAGATTCCTTCTTATTTTTCTTCAAATTCACTTGCTTTTGCTGCTTTTTGCCCTAATTCAAAGTCTGCAAACCAGAAATGCTTGAAATTCTAAGTAGGTCGGGCCAATTTGCACTCATTGCAACATTTTGGTCACATTATTGAGAAATGTTATAAGTTTCATGGATTTCCTTTAGGTTTTAAGTCCACAAAATCTAGATCTTCTCTTGTTGCTAAACAAGTTGCGACACCAGTTTATGAGCAAGAATTTTCTTCAAAGAATTATGCCTCGGATACAATTCATCCTATTAATTCTGAGTAGTACAAGCAACTCATGAATATGTTATCTGCACATCTTGCTAATTCAAAGATTGAGAGTTCTTCAAATGTAGCCTCTACTTCTCATGTGGCAGGTATGAATTTTTCACTGAACATCTCTTCTCTTATCAATCCTCTACATATGTGGATTATTGACTCCGGGGCTTCAATTCATATTTGCTGTTCAAAGATACTTTTTAGTTCCATGACTATGGTGTCACATATATTTATTACTCTTCCCAATGCTCATAAGGTTGTTGTGTGTCTGGTATTGGCAACATTTTTCTTAATGATAATCTTTTTATTACAATGAGTATTTTATATTCCTGAGTTTAGTTTCAACCTCATCTCTATTTAGTAAATTGACTAAAGATTATGTTGTAGATATTCAGTTTTCAATTGATTCTTGTTTCATTCAGGAAAATAGCAGTTCAAGGATGATTGGCAGGGGTGATCTTATGCATGGTTTATATGTTCTGCTGCTGATATGCATTCTGCTATTTCTGATTGTGTTCTTAATGTTTCTCCTGTTTCTAATAAATATTCTATGCAGTTATGGCATAGTAGACTACGACATTTATCTTATAAATGAGATTGTATATATATGCCACATGACAAGCTAGCTATTTCCAGTTCTCTGACTAAACCTGCTGTTATGGAACCTTGTGGTATATGTCCTTTAGCTAAGCAATGTCGTTTGACATTTCCATCTAATAATGACTTGTCTTTCACACATTTTGATCTGGTACACTGTGACATATAGGGTCCTTACCACACCTTCAACACATCAAGGCTTGCACTAGATTCACTTGGATTTATCTTAGGCGATAGAAGTCAGATGCCCTTGCTATAACACCTGGATTTTTTGCTCTCCTACACACTCAGTTTGGAGTTTCTATCAAGTCTTTCTTATTAGACAATGCTCCAAAATTACAATTTAAGGATTCTTTTGAGATGAGGCAACTTTGCATCAATTTTCATGGGTAGAAACCCCTCAGCCGAATTCATTAGGTGAATGATGTAGGATCGGTATGGAAACCCTAGAGGGAGAGTGAATAGGGTTTTAGGTTAATTTAAAAACTTTTTCTATTAATGAATTCTAATTAATAAATAGATTAGACTTTTTAAGCTCGAACAATTTATATGAACTTTATACTAAAATTATTTTTAACAAAGTAAGCTAAATTTCAATAATAATAGGAAATATTTTAATCATAAACAAATTCTAACAACCAAACATTCTTCAAAAAATTCTAGCAACAAATATGTGAACCATATCAATTAATTTTCAATTATTGGTATTAATGATCCCTAATAAATATGTACAATATTTATCAATGATTATGAGTGCAATAAATTAATGAGGATAGAGTTAGAGAAATGACACCAAGATATATAGTAGTTTGACTAAAATCCGGCCTAGTCCACTTCTCGAGCACCTCTCGAATTTATTACCTTTTTCGAGAGCAAGTATAACTCAATCCTTTGAGCGGAATCAAGATCAAACCCAACCGTTCTTTTTCCGGATCAAGAACAAACACGAACCTGAAGAAAACTGAAAATTGAATTAATAGTAAAATATCAATACTCTGGGCAGCAAGGGAAATCGGGCAGCAGACCGTTGTGAGAGACCTTAAAAATCGGTCAACAAAAAGGAATAACAATTTGGAAGATTCGAAAACCATCATGCATGATATTTTTCGCTCTACAAAATACAACACTAAAATACTAAAATTGATTAGTACTAAGTGTTTTTTATCATCAAACATAATTAATTGAGATTAGTATGCCCATAAAGCCAACAAGAGCATCAACATTCCTTGAATGTGACTAGTGTTAGATAATAGACTCTAATATGATGAGAATACTAACTCAATTAATCCATTAGCTAAGGCCATATATATAGGCAAATACAAGATACCCTAAAGAAGAAGTGTGAAATTACAACTAAGGGTAGTTAACTAATCAACCCTAAAACTAACACATATACATAAATATACAATATATAAAACATACTATAACACTCCACCTCAAGGTGGAACATATATGTTAATCATGCCCAACTTGTTACACAAATAATCTATCTGTGCTCCATTTAATGCTTTTGTGAAAATATCTCCCAACTGTTCTCTAGTCTTAACATATCCGGTAGATATTAAACCTTGTTGTATTTTCTCTTGAACAAAGTGACAGTCAACTTCAATATGTTTAGTTCGCTCATGAAATACTGGATTTGATGCTATATGAAGATCAGCTTGGTTGTCACTGTTAGGAATGGTGTCCTAGAACTTGTAATTATTTAATTATAATAATTTATTTCGAATAAATTAAATAAATAAACATAAGTTCTTTATATAATCTAGATTGATTCAATTGACGATATTAGGAATATATGGAAATATATAAATATCAAAACATTCAAATAGTAAACCCTAAGTTACTCTTATGAAATCACGACTTAGTATGTGAGTCATACAAGAGGATTAAAGTCGAGATGAGTAACTTAAATATGTTTACAGTAAAAGGATAACGTTTGGGAACCTTATCCAGGTAACACTGTTGATAGCTTCGCATTTTGTTTATAGACAAATGATCTAATCTTGATCGTTCATGTGGGTGACATGAAATGGAAGTATCATATGCAATGTTGATTGTATAAGACAGGACCACGATGTTCGATCAAATTTCTCATTAGTACCGTTTACGAGAAATAATCGAATATCAAACTAAGTTTATCAACCGTGATAGATCTCAATCCTGAGTGAAATGCGGACTCCTATTTGTGGAGTTATGTTCTTTGATTCACATAGTTGAGAGCGATCTGTAAGAACGCTCAATACACTCCTGTTTTGGGAACATGACTAGATAAGTAGCTGGGAACTCATTTTCACGAGATGGAATTCATAACTTTCCTATAAATTAACGGTATCGGTCAGATACCTAAACATTTTAGGAACTTTAGGAAACTCCCTTGATGTCCTGATTCGAGACATGAACAAGTGACGTCACGACTTCTATTGATCACGAAGTATCTTATCTCTAGTTCGACTAAAGATAAAGTTCATTGGAGAATCGGCGAGAACACAAGGATAAAGCGGTAATAACAGGGGCAAAACGGTAAATTTATCCGCTTGTAATTATGAGGGTTCCACGTGAAGGATAATATCACAGATATAAATAATGATAAACTAAATGGACATAACTCATCTATAGTGAGGGGAGTTCACTATGAATCTATAGTGGAATTATTCATAGTTAGATAATAAGTAATTAACTGATTATGTGTTAATCACTTAATTGACTAATTATTAAGCCCATGATCTATAGGTCCATCGGGTCCCTATGCTAGCCCAAATATCGTAGTCGCGAAATCAAGTAGAAGAAATGGAAATTTTAAGTAAAGTGAATTACTTAAAATAGGCAATATTAATTGTTTAAATATTGAGTATATTTAAACGGTAATTAATATAAAAATTATTAATTGTTTAAATAATAAGTTTATTTAAACAGGAAATTAATAATGAAATATTATTAATTAGATATTATTAATTATTTAAATATTGAGTATATTTAAATGGTAATTAATAATTTGAAATTAATTAACAATTATTAATTGTTTAAATAATTATATTTAAACGGAAATTAATAATTAAAATTAATTAATTAATAATAAAATATTATCAAATAAAATTATTAATTAAATAATGAGTTTATTTAATGGAAATTAATAATTAAATATAATTTGATAATATTTAGTCAGGAGAAAATATTAATATTATTAATTGTTTAAATAAAATATTTTATTTAAATGGTAATTAATAAATAAATTAATTAAGTTGGACTTATTAATTTAAGAGAGAATTTCAAGCCCAATTGGATTAATGAATCCAATTGAGATTGGCCCAAAAAAATAATTAATTAAATAAATTGGAATTATTTATTAATTATACATCATAATTTCGGCCACCATGTATTTTTTGGGAAGAGATAATTGCTTGAATTATATCCTAAAATAATTACATAGATTTATTTACCCAAGATAAATAAAATAAAGAAAAGAAAATAATCTCCTATTTATCTATGACATTTTCGAAATTGCAAGATAAAGGAAAGAGATAATCTTTATTCTTTTTGTATTTATCTCTATAGATTAATCCTAATGTGATTAGGATTCCTATTTTTCTATAAATAGGAGGGTTGGGTCATTCATAAATCACACAATTCAATTCCTTAGAAATTCGGAATTCTCTCTTCTTCCCTTCTCCCCCCTTGGCCGAAATTCCCTTAGTTCATTGGGAAGAAAATATTTTTTTTCTTCTTCCCAATTTCTTCTAAAGTTCGATCCCACAATCGAATTTCGTTTGATCGATTGGGATATAGCATAGAAGATTCGGTGTTGCTGAGGATTTGATGCTGTAAAGAAACCTCCAACCAATTCTCCATTAATCAGTCAATGTAAGTTCCGGTTTTAATTTTCGAAAATATAAGCATGAATCTACATGTTTTATCACAAATTGCATGATGTTAATAGATCCGTTATTAAATGTTAATAAGTTTACTAAATAAAATTCCGCTAATTTAGTAAATCATCCCTTCAGTCACACCACAACTTAGTCGGAATGGTAACATCGATACCTAACTCAGTCAAGAGTTGATGTATCCACATCACTTCACACACAGACTGTGCCATAGCTCTATATTCTGATTCCGCACTTGAACGTGAGACTACATGTTGCTTCTTACTTCTCCATGAAACCAATTACCTTCGACAAAAACACAATATCCTGAAGTTGATTTTCTATCCTCCTTAGATCCTGTCCAATCAGCATATGAGAAGCATACAATCTCAGTATGCCCATGGTCTTTATATAGGAGTCCACGTCCTTGTTCAGCTTTTAAATAGCATAAGATTTGTTCTACAACAACCCAATGATCCACTGTTGGTGAAGACATAAATTGGCTCAAGACACTTACTGAATATGCTATGTCTGGTCGTGTTACTGCAAGATAATTCAACTTCCCAACCAATCTTCTATACCTCTCAGGATCTTTAAACAATTCACCTTTTCTCGTGAGTTGCAAATTCGGCAACATTGGAGTACTGCATGGTTTAGCCCCTAATTTTCCAGTCTCACATAACAAATCAAGCACATACTTCCTTTGTGACAAGAAGATTCCCTTCTTGCTTCTTACCACTTCAATGCCCAAGAAATACTTCAACATGCCCAAGTCTTTTGTATGAAACTAACTATGAAGAAAAGTTTTGATAGATAGAATACCGGATGCATCATCCCCAGTGATAACAATATCATCAACATAGACAACCAGCAAAATAAGACGACCCTCAGACCGTCGATAGAAAACTAAATGATCAAACTTACTTTTTTTCATTCCAAATTTTTCAATAGCATCTCTAAATTTCCCAAACCAAACTCGTGGGCTTTATTTTGCTCATTCTCCCCCTGAGCAACAAACCCACGAGGTTGCTCCATATAAAATTCCTCATGTAGATCACCATGAAGAAAAGCATTCTTGATATCAAGCTGATGCAACGGTCAATTAGAGGTAGCAGCCAATGAAATAAGTAACCTGACAGAAGTTAGTTTAGCAAATGGAGAGAAAGTATCACAATAATCAATTCCATAGACTTGAGCATAGCCTTTCGCAACCAAGCGTGCTTTTAATCGAGCAATGGACCCATCGGGATTGACTTTGGTCATATACACCCATTTACACCCAATAGCTTTCTTTCCTGCAGGACGAGAAACTAAATCCCACGTACCGTTTTCATCTAAGGCATTCATCTCCTCTATCATTGCATTGACCAGGGTGAGATAAAGCTTCATGAATACTCTTAGGAAGAGAAATGGAATCAATTGAAGCAAGAAAAGAACAAGTAGAGGAGGACAAATTATTATAAGCAATAAACGATGAAACAGGGTAGGTGCACTGACGTTTACCTTTCCGAAGAGCGATAGGAAGCTCATCACATGATCCAGGATCTAGGGATGAAGATTCCTTTGGTAGAGGACATGAGCCTGAAGGTTGTTGCTTCCTGGAGTAAACTAGAGGATGAAATTGAACACAGGTAGGAGCATAAACATTGGGGGCGGGGGCAGGGGAAGGGGAAGGTTGAGAAGAAAAGAGCATAGGATAGAGAAAAAGATCATCAACCACCCTTTCACTCGAACCAGATGACTGAGGTGTAAAAGACTCATGCTCAAAGGAAATGACATCAGAGGAAACTAAATAGCGGTTTAGGCTAGGACAATAACAACGATAGCCTTTTTGAACACGAGAATAGCCTAAGAAAATACATTTCAAGGATTTTTGGTCCACTTTAGTTAGGTGAGGGTGAACATCCCGAACAAAACAAGTACAACCAAAGATTTTGGGAGCAAGTGGGAATAATGACTTTGTCGGAGACAAAACATGACAAGGAACCTCACCATTAAGAACCGATGAAGGCATACGGTTGATCAAGAAACAAGCTGTGGAAACAGCGTCGGCCCAAAAATATTTTGGAACATGCATCTGAAATGATATGGCTCTAGCAACTTCAAGAAGATGCCGATTTTTTCGTTCGGCAACACCATTTTGGGATGAGGTATCAACACATGAAGATTGATGAAGGATGCCATGTTTACTTAAGTAAGATCCAAGGATTTCATAAAAATATTCTCCCTCGTTATCACTTCGTAAAATCTGAAGAAAAGCATTAAATTGAGTACGAATTTCAGCATGAAAATTGCAAAAGTGAGAAAGTAACTCAGCGGTTTTTCATTAAATATAACCAAGTCATTCGAGAATGATCATCAACAAAAGTTACAAAATATCGAAAACCACTCTTGGACACAACTGGACAAGGACCCCAGACATCGGAGTGAACTAAATCAAAAGGAGCACTAGCTCGTTTATCGACTCGAGGACTAAAACTAAGGCGATGAAACTTCGCAAATTGACACGACTCACAATTTAAAGATGACAAAGAATGGAACTGTGGACAAAGTTTCTTCAGGGATGAAAGGGATGGATGACCAAAACGGCAATGTGCATCAAAAGGCGACAGGACTCCAGAGCAAGCGATGGACCTTGAGAGTTGATTGTCAAAAATGTAGAGACCTCCAGATTCACTTCCTCTACCAATAATCTGCTTCGTCATAAGATCCTGAAACAAGCAATAACCAGGATAGAATGAGACACAACAGTTAAGATCACGTGTGAGTTTGCTTACAGAAACCAAGTTAAAAGAAAAATTCGGCAAATGTAGAACAGAAGTCAAAGAAATGGACGAAGTAAGACTGATTGTGCCAGAACCAGAGGCAAAGGATGTTGATTCAGTTGCTAGAGTGATGGAAGTTAAAGATGTAGAGGACAAGGGTGTTCGAAATAAAGTGGAATTACCTGTCATATGATCCGTAGCACCAGAATCTATGACCCATTTGGTAGAAGATGAAATAAGGCATTTAGTAGAGGAACCTGACTCGGCGAGTGCAGTGACAGGAGTAGATGTAACCCTTAATGAATCCTGGTATTGTTGATATTTAGCAAATTCGTCTACAGACATGGTAACCCAATGATCTTGTGTAGTGGAAGAAACCTGGGCAGTCGGAGACCTTTGATTCAGATACATAAGTTTCCTGCGGTCACGTTTTATATGTCCAGGCTTATGGCAATAGCGACAAATAATCTCTCCTGAATTAGGTTTGCGAGAATCAAAGCGTTGTCCAGACGTATTAGGTCCCATCCCCTGACTGCGTCTATACTCAGAATTTTGTCCAGACATGTTGGACCCCATGCCCTTGTTGCCTCTATACTCATTACCTTGACCAAGAAGGGCACTGTTCTGTTGAGCAGGATTAGATACTGGTGGTGTATTCTCAGTATGAAGTACTCGACTGAATGCTTCTTGTAATGTGGTGATCTTCGTACTAGAAAGTATTTGAGCTTTAGCCATCTCAAATTTTGGTTGAATGCCAGCCAAAAAACTCATGATTGCCATTCGTTCACGTTGAGCTTGTTGAACTTTAATATTTGTGCTAAAGGGTAGCAACGTATTAAGCTCGCTATAAACCTTTTTGAACTCCATGAAATAACTTGTACGGGTCTGATCGCCTTCCTATTCGGCGGGATAAAAGGCTTTACAAATATCATATATTCTATTTATTTGTCCCTTTCCAAAATAGAGAAACTCCAAGTATTCAAGCAACTCGTTCACAAAGTCACAGTGACAGACCAAGTCAACAACATCATTCTCAATTGAATTCTTGATCTGCAAAATCAAACAGACATCATCTCTCAACCAAACCCTTTCTGTGTCATCGGTAGGAGGATTGTCAGTTATATGATTATCTATGTCAACACTTCGTAAATATTGAATAATGGTCTTACACCAATTATGATAGTTAGATCCATCAAGCTTTCGTTCCGTAATTTTGGACATCATAGGAACCACATCGGAAACCACCACAGGTTTTTTTTCAATCTTTTCAGCCATGTATTCCAAAATAAACAAACCCAAAAATCAGACAACAATGACAAAAAGCTGTTGGACAGAAAAGAAAACTGTTGTATCGTGAAAGCAGTGAAGAAATTGGTACTTTTATCAAACGATATTGCTCTCTAGCAGCAATAACTCCAAACAATTTTCATAGACAGGCCGAAAAACACCAGAAAAAGCGAACGGAAAAAATGGCGAAGGATTCCGGCCATGCACGCGCCTACACGCGCCGGCGCGTGGAGGAGGAGGTGGACTTAAAGGTGGCGCATGAGCCTCACGCACTGCTTGTTTGGGTGGACAGAAATTGCGACACGAGGTTTCTGGCGGCAGCGCTCCTCTTGGGTTAGGTGGTGTTGACAAATGTCCACGTAAATGTGATGACCCAATATTCAAACCTCAACCCTATGCGAAGAGAAACCCTAAATGCCCAACTCAATGATAACCTCACGCTCTGATACCATGTTAGATAATAGACTCTAATATGATGAGAATACTAACTCAATTAATCCATTAGCTAAGGCCATATATATAGGCAAATACAAGAAACCCTAAAGAAGAAGTGTGAAATTACAACTAAGGGTAATTAACTAATTAACCCTAAAACTAACACATATACATAAATATACAATATATAAAGCGTACTATAACAACTAGAACCTTATATTTTTAGTCTCATGTGCCTTTTTTGGAGATTGCATTCTTACGGAAACTTCTCTTATTAACAAAACTAACACACTTCCACTCCTTTGCTCTCTAACCAAACACCTTTTGAGTAACTTTTTTGTTGCCTCAATTATGCTTCTACTTTGACAAGGGCAAGGAATTGTGTCTTTATTGGATATTCACCATGCGTCAAAGGCTATAAACTTTATGATCTCATCACTAAACAATTATTTGTTTCTAGATATGTCATTTTTCATGAAGATCATTTCCCTTTTCATCATTTATCTTCTACTACTATTCAAAATGATCTTTTATCAAATGTTGTTTTACCTAAACCACTACCTGATAGATCTTCTTCTATATTTTTACTACCTTTGATATTTTATCACCAGTTTTACCTCATTCTTCGCCCTTACCTTTTTCTATTGCTTCTCTTTCACAATCTCATATAGTGCATGTTCCTTCTGAACATTCCAGACCATCTGCTTATTTGGTTGACTATCACTATCTGTTAACAAATATAATCTGACCTTTAACAAATCATAAATACCCTTTTCACGATTATCTTTCTTACTCTCCCTTCTCCCTTACTTATCAAAATTTCTTATTAACCATTCTCTTGAGCTATGAACCTCAGTATTATCATCAAGCTATTAAGTTTGATCATTGGAGAAAGGTTATGGATGTAAAACTAGCTTCCATGGAGAGAACAACTACTTGGATTGTGGTTCCTTTGCTTAAGGGCAGTCATGCCATAGGCAGCAAATGAGTTTACAAAATTAAACACAATGTTGTGGGATTGTTGATAAATTTAAAGGCAGACTTGTTGATGAGGGTTATACTCAACAAAAGAGCCTTGATTTATTTAAAACCTTTTCATATGTTGCCAAATTAGCGACTCTCAAGGTTTTACTCTCTTTAACAGCTCAATTTTCATGGTCATTGGCACAATTAGATGTCAATAATGTCTTTTTGAACGGTGATTTGTTTTAGGAAGTTTTTATGCACTTGTCTTTGGGTTATAAGCCAAATATTAATCATGCATCTTAGGGAGAGCCTCTAGTTTGTCGATTGAACAAGTCTATTTATGGTCTCAAGCAAGCATTACTGCAATGATTTGCTAAATTTTCTAGTTCTTTATTGTCTTATGGTTTTCTTTAATCTAAAGCAGATTCGCATTGTTTATTAAAGGCAGGGGCACTACTTTTCTGGCACTTTTAGTGTATGCAGATGACATTATAATTAATGGACCTTCTTTGGCAGAGATTGATGCTATTAAGGGTTACCTTCATACTCAATTTCTTTTGAAAGACCTTGGTTGTCTTAAATATTTTCTTGAGTTGGAGATAACTCGTACTAAGACTGGATTGTCATTATCTCAATGCAAGTACTATCTTTATTTGTTAGAAGATACCAAATTCCTTGCCTATGGATCCAAGATTAAAATTGAGTTTTGTTGATGGTGATCTTTTGGGTCTTGATGATGCTCATACATAGAGAAGATTGATGGGAAGATTGTTATATCTTACTATCTCACGTCCAAATATCACATATGCAGTTCATAAACTGAGCCAGTTCATTTCAAAGCCTCGTACTTCACATTTGAGGTTTTTGAAGCATGCACCAGGTCAAGGTTTACTTTTTTCAAATACTTCTTCTTAGGGGTGAAAGAAAAAATCGAAAAACCGAAAACCGGAAAAATAAACCGGGCCGAAACCGTAAAAAACCGAACCGTCCTGGTTTCCATTATTCAAAAACCGAACAGAACCGAACCGGCTAAAACCGGTTAAAACCGGAACCGAACCAGCTTCTAAAAAACAAGTAAAAATCTCATACCTCTTCCCTATTTCCCCCTAATTTTTATTTATTTGTTTTATTTCATATATTTATTTATCACTTTATTTTAATTTATATTTTATATATTTATTAATCTAATTTTTTCAACTAAGTTTTTGTTTATGTTTGATTTTTTTTTTATTTCATCCTTCAATGTTGGAGGATTTTTTTAAAACTAAATGCAAATGGCCTATTCTAGAAAAACCGGAAAAAACCGAAAACCGGACCTGCAAAAACCGTTCAAAACCGGGCCGGTTCCTATTGTAAACCGAACCGGTCCGGTTTTTAAAATTAATTGAAAAACCGGACCGAACCGAACCGGTTTCACCCCTACTTCTGTTTCCTTGCAATTAAAGGTATTTGTAGATGCTGATTGGGGGGTTTATTTAGACATTCGTTGTTCCGTCACAAGTTTTTGTATATTTGCTGGTGATTATCTTGTATCATGGAATGCTAAAAAGCAAATAACGGTTTTCTGGTAAGGTAGAATATCGCGCTCTTGCTATTGTCTCTAGTGAGCTGACATGGTTGTCATTTTTATTGACTGATTTATAGATTTCATGTCATTCTCTAGCGGTAATATTTTGTGGTAACTTGGGTGCTATTCAAATTGCAACCAACCCGACTTTTCATGAGCGTACTAAGCATATAGAGCTCGATTGTCATTTTGTACGTGACAAGATTACGGCTAACATTGTTAAGGTTCTTCCTATTCGTTCATCACTTCAACTCGCTGATTTGTTTACTAAGGCGCTCCCAAGTACTTTGTTCTTTCCTTTTTCTTTTCAAGATGAAAGTTGTTAATCTTCATCTCCAACCTTGTAGGGGAGTATTGGGATATATGTGTAATTGTTGAGTTTAGTGAGTTTAGTTTGTTACAAGCTAATTAACCTATATATAATTATCATTAGTCATTGTAATAAGTGAGTTGATCAATAATATTCTCTCTCCTTCATTAAAGGGGTATATATTTTACCCATATGGAGAGCGACTAATAGGGGTGTTAAAAAAAACCAATGACCCGAAAAACCCCGATCAACCCAACACAACTCATGCGGTTTGGGTTAAGTTATAAACTTGTTTGGGTTGGGTTGGATTCATATATTTTGAAATTATATGGGTTGGGTTGGGTTGGTCCGGATTTTCTCTAAAATTAGTTTGGGTTGAACTGAACCAACCCAAATTTATTAATTATAAAAATTACTTAATTATTTACAATTTATAATTTTTTTTATTGTTTTTGTTAATTTCATAATCTTAATGACCTTTTGACATTTTTTTATTATTTATAATATTTTTGTATCAAATAATTAATTTAAGTCATTAAAGTATCATTTTTCATTGAATAATATGTAATATTTAACTAGTATTTTAAATTAATGCATAAAAGTAAGTAACTAAATTCTAAAATTACTATTTAATATACAAATTTTTAAAATAAACCACCTGAATAACCAGATCCAACCTGTTGTTGCCTAAAAATGGAGAGCCTCCACGTAAGCAACGAATTTAGAAGATGAGATGAGTCAGAGGTCGTGCACCACATTGGAGGTGTTGCGTAGACGGTGAGCTAAGTAGTTGACAAGCATTGTGTGTACTTGCACAGGGAAGGAACGAAGCACCTGTGTGGTGCCGGCCTAACACCCTCTGATGCTTAAGTCAGAGCTAGTGTGCCAGAAGAAGTTGATGACATCATCGTGCCACGTCGGGATTGGGCCATGTGTTGCTTCTCAATTATGTGTCACTTGCGGGTTACGCCACATGTCATTTCCCAAGTGGATGCTTGTATTCAATCTAAAGTACATAAGTCTGTGTTGGAGACTGCGTAGACATGTCTTGTCAGGTGCGTAGACTTTATGACCAGGCACTGTGCGTAGACGGCGTGCCCAAGTACTCTACTTAGACGGCGTGTTCAAGTACTGTACTCAGACGGTGTGCCCAGGTGTTGTACTCAGACGTCATGCCTAGGTACTCTGCTCAGACGACGTGCCCAGTTACTGTGCTCAGACGATATGCATATACATTTTTGTCAAGTTATAAAATTCCACATGTTCTCAAATTTCACCTCACAACACAACCCAATCCAAATTTTAGAGGGTTGAGTTCACTGCTTGATTAGGGACATTTGGGTTGGGTTAAAAAAGTATCTCAACCCGAACCAATCCAACCCATGACTACCCCTAATGACTAATAGGATGGTATCTTAGACAAATCAACATTCGTCAATGTGCTTCTTATACATAGATTCAAACATCAATTTAACATTTTGATCTCTTTCTATAATGTTTGTTGCTTTTGAAAGCGGGGATGAAAGTGTGTGTTGGTATATAAAAAGAAAAAAAGTGGCCATATCGCCAATCAATTCAAACTCTAATTATCTATTATATTGTTCTTGTGTTACTGGTGATTGCAGGTTTTTTAACACTAATCTGTCAATAGTCTCTTTTTTTCTCTCCGAATAACGTACGGCCTCTAGCAACAATGAAAATGGAAAGTTATTCAGGAATATTCTTGTATTCTAGTGTATCAGTTTTTAATTTGCGATGTAGCAATCAACATTCACTCGAGGAACGGCGAATGGAGAATTCTTATGTATGGAAAATATATTATATTCTTTTTGCTCAAATATTGTCAAACATAATATTAATTCTTAATAAATTGCACAAACGAAAGTATTTCCAGAAATATTGTTTATCATATGTTAAACAGACATTTTATGTCCACTCAGCATAAATCGAGAGATGTTTAAAATGGATAAGAATCTTCTATTTATTAGAGAAAATATTGATACAGATATCCTTAATATATAAAACGAGGGATGTTTAAAAAAAATGACTATTTTATCCTTATATGATTTTTGAAAATTTTAAAATATGTCATTATTTATTTTAAATTTACCCTTCATCAAACTTTCAATTTATATATATGTCATTATCACTTAATTACCACTTATGTATTAATTATGTTGATTTTAATTCTTTTTTATTGATCATTAATCAATAATTCATTAAAATTAATACAATAAATTATTATAATTCCAAAAACATATTATATACAATACATATAGATTGTTGATGTTAATCTATATTCATGTTTATTGAAGGTGAGAAATTAAAAATATGTTCAAATTTTACAAATATTCAAAACTCTACTTGCATATAGTTATTTATCAAAAACATTTATAAACATTTTAATTTTTTATGTTAATCATTCAACATGTTAAAAATACTTATATTATTATTATTATTTGTTTGTTCTTTTACTTCAATTAAATAAATATTTAATTTAATTAAAAATAATATAAAAGAATTTCCAGAATTTTTTTTTATTAGTATAAAAAATATGAAGTAAAATAATTGGAAAAGCTCATGTGTTAAAACTAAAGCATATAAAAATTGAAACTTTTAATTATTAAAAAAAATCACGTATGAAAAGACTAGAACTAAAAAAACATAAAGTAAATATTAACATAATTAAAAATAAATTAAAATATAGAATCAAATTCCACCAAATTAATATAAAATGCCTATTTAATTTTTATTTATTTCTAACATATTTTTTTTTTGTTTATATTATCTAATCATTGGCTTGCCTTTACAATTTAATCTTCTTCTCAATTTGCAGAGGAAGGAGGAGCTGGTGTTGTATTTTCTTCTTCAACAGTGCCACTACTTGATCCTTCTTCCACTATTTCTTCTTTCACATTTTTCACTTTTTTATTTTTCTTTTCCCAAATGTGATCTTTAAGTCTTTGTGTTTTAAATTTACCCTTCACGGTCATTATTTCAGGTTTCTCCTTATCATATGTTGCACTCACCACTCCTTCGATATCCAAATAACAATAATAAATAATTAGAATTTGATCCAAAACCAAAAAAAAAAAAAACAAATAAGGTACACTTCCAATTGATATTTTCAAAAAATTCAAAAATGATATTATTTTCTTCTCACTAGAAATTTCGTTTTCATTAATTTCTTTCTCTTGAATTATTGAATAATCAAAATTTATTATTGTATTTTTTGTTTCTAATGGAATGTTTTCAATTAAAATTCAATAATTTTTCAAATTTAGTTAGTTTTTATGATTTTGAAACTTCCATCATTTAATTAAATTTCTCATTATTTTAACGAAATTTTTATTTCTTAAAACTTTACTATTTTTAAAAATTTACATTTCAAAAAATGTCATTTAAATATGCAAATTTAAAGAGTACAAGTAATCGATTAGATTTGTTAAAAATGTTTTATTAACTACTAATCATCATGTTTGACAATATTTTATATATCCTCCTTAAAATAATCAAAATTTTACACTTAAAATTAGTATATAAAATGACTTTCTCTCAAAGTGATTAAAGAAAGTGATTTCAAAATATTATGATTATCTTAATATAAAATAATTTAATATTATATGAAATAGGAGCTATGATTAAGGGGTAGAATCGGGAATGTACTCCGGTCCTCATCCCCGCAAGATTTTTCTTTTCTCATCTTTATCATATTTCACAAACAGAGGGCGAGAGCGATGAGTTTGGAAAATCTCTATCTTTTATTATAGAAAAATATATGATTCAAAATAAAAGTTAGAATAATAAATATTAAAAGCTATCTATATATTTATTTCAATAATTTTATTTGAAATGAAATAATATGTTATTTTAGTAAATTATTGAAATCGCAACATATTTTTTTCCAGTTATTTTTGTAATTTTGCTCAAATATATAGTACTTTTTATTGATAAATAAAAGAAAAAATTTAAAAATATCTATAATAATAATTAAACTAAATCATCGGGATAAGAGAGAATTTTTTCATGATCACGATTCACATTACATTCGAGATTCCCTACGGGTCGAGGCACAAGGGAAGAAATTGATCGGAGACACGATCCTATTAAGATTTTTTTCAATCACTAGTATGAAGTTTCTATTACATAGATAAATGCATACCATTCACTTTTTTGCAGCATTTCTGGACATCAAGGGCACATTTTGGACAATGCCAATCGTATTCAAATTCTACAATTTTGTTCTGCAACAACAATGAAAATTAAAAAATAATAATAATAATAATAAAATTATGGATTTTTGGTCACTAATTTTGCATATGAGAATTATTTAATTAAGCAGTGAAAAAAGAAATTGACAAATATAACCTCTTCTTCCTCTTGATTGTCATTCTTACTCCCCCATTTCATTTTCATCAATACCGTTTTAATGGCCCCCATTTTCTTTTTCTCTTCTTGGCTTTCTCAAATGATATCTCTTCTTTTTCTCTTTCGTAATTCTATTTAAATACTTTCAATAGTCATTAAAAATAGAAAGTAATTAATAAAGCATGCTAAGATCTCTCAGCAAATATTGTAACTAGCATCGAAAAGAAAAAATGAGCATGCATGTCTTTCATTAATCATGCCAATAAAGCTACCCAAAAAAATGCATTCCCTTAAATTATGAGTTGAAAGGTAAAATACACATTACTCTTTAGATTATTGTTAAATCATAACCTTACACTTTAAAAATATTTTTAAACACCCTATGCTTTTGTAAATTTTTAATCATACTCTTTTATTAGTTAATTCTTACGAAATTGTGACACAATTATATTTTATTTATGTGTTACTACGCATTCCAATTCTACTAAAAATAACGTAAAATTTGAACATATGAGTGCGATTTATATATTTTACATATTACTAATGTAATGGTTTATTCTAAAATTCTACTTATTTGTAAAAATTTTCTTTTATTTTTTATTTTTTATATAATGTGCTAGTTCATGCTTGTTGCAAGTCTGGGGATGTCGAAAAAGCTGAACAAGTTTTGAGTGAAATGGAATTGAAATATGTTTTCCCCGATCTTTATACGTACAACACATTGATATCATTGTATTCGAAAAGGAGTCTGCATTATGAAGCTTTGTGTGTTCAAGATAGAATGGAAAGGGGAGGAGTGAGCCCTGATATTGTTACATATAATTCCCTTATTTATGGGTTTTGTAGAGAGGGTAGGATGAGAGAGGCTGTGAAGCTTTTAAGTGAAATTAAGGTGGCAATTATTTTTGTTTTGTTTAATGTTTAATGTTTAGTCATGTGATTTGACTTTGGGATTGGATCATGTTTTGTTGGATGGATATGCTCTGAGTATTTAAACCACATATATGGGACATTGGTGTAAAATTGGGCATCAAAATTAGATATTTGTATTTATTTCACAGGAAATGTTTACAAGATTTGATGCAATATTACTTCCTATTAATAAAAAATAAAATTTAAAGGAAACTACTATAACAGCAACTTTTGTTTGTATATATATTTTTACTTTGAAAATCACAATTATATATATTTGCTAGTAAATTAAAAGAATTGAAAAAATTAAGAAAGAAAAAAAGAAGAGAGAGATAATCCAAAACCATCTACGAATATTAGCATATTTCTTTTTATTTTTTTCCTTAGAAATAATATTAGCATACTTTATACATTAAAAAGCCAAATTTTTTTTGTTTTCTTAATTTTTAAAAATAGTACTAAATAACGAAAGGAATTCATCAAATAATTAAAATCGTAAAAATTTACAAATTTTGAAAAAAATAATATTAAATTTCAATTTAAAACATCTTAATAAAAACACAACTATGCTATTTTTCATTCTACAATAGGTTTCATTATAAATTTAGTCTTTATGGTTTGGGGTCTGCTTTGATTTGATTCATATGATTTTAAAAGTTTTAATTTAATGTTTATGGTTTGATGTATTTGTCACTTTAGTCCCTATGGTTTCCGAAATTTTAATGTGTTCCTTATATTTTGATAAAAAAAAAACACACGAAATGTCCCAATCATTATTAAAAAAAATAATAATAATAACAATTTTCCTAGTCTCCGTTCTCTATGAATATGGCAACTTAACTAAGACACTGACATCATCTTCTTTTAATTAAATTATTACTTTACATGTTTATATTTTTTTTAAATAAATATATAGTTTTGAATTAATCAAAGATAAATATTATATTTTAGTTCACATTATTATTTAGGGACGATTCATTTGGTGAGAATCTTTAAATGCCCATTTTTTGAATATCCATATTCACATATTCTTTTACGAGTTTCTAATGATACTTAGGCATCCGTGGAAGTCCTTTCCGTTATTTATCCATAATATAATATTTTATTTCTAAATTAACCAATATATTAAATATTTTACTTATAGTTTGATTTATATTTTTAAAAATACCAATTTAATATTTGTTTTCTATATAAAGTTAATATAAAACTTAATTTAATTTTCAAGTATTGAATTTTTAAATTAATGTATGAATTTATCGACCATAAATTGATATGTTAAATAGTTTAATATGTTAATGTTTTGTAAAAAATTATTTTAAATTAATTCTTTTTAGCAAGTTCATCACACTCAAAAGATTCTTATAAATAAATATTGTAAAGAGAATACTTTAATCTAAATATATTGAGCATCTAAATGTCGATCATCTGGATGCCCTGCAAATGAACGATTGTGAAGACCCGACCCTAAATTTTAGCTTAGACTAGAAGTCACTCATACCTCACATCACTTTCTCACTTTATCTTTTCGGATCGCACATCACAACCTCATAATCACTCTATACCTTAATAATCTCACGTGTTGCAGTTCACACGGCCTACTCGATACATAGACTATGACTCCAAAGTATTCATGTACATGCACTTACTTTCAATACTTAACTAACATGTATAACTAAATTAATCACAATCAACTTAACATTCACAAGTAAAGCTCGGTTCAAACCCCTTCAAAGGAATGTAAACACTAGTTTAGCAATATAACAAAACTTCACAATCAATACTTAAACAAGTATCACACCCTCAATCATCTGACACCTTTGTTACTGACTAGACTTAAAAGTGAACCAACAATATGTTTAATAACCTTAACCTCCTACATAATCTTACTTAGAGCTTCAAACTAGTACCAACTTACCCTGAGTTTTAGACGTTGTGTCTATTTGGTCCCTGCATTTTTAATTTGCGTCTAAGTGGTCCTCGAGTTTTGGACATCATGTCTATTTGGTCCCCACACTTTCAATTTGTGTCTAAATGGTCTATGAGTTTTGAACAATGTGTCTATTTGGTCTTTGATTTTTCAAGAATGATTAAAAATAAGTTTAATTAGTAATTAATTTAAATATTTGTTAACTACTTAATAAAATGTTGACTTAACACTGATATAACATGTTTAATTGACCAAAATATTGACATAAGATTAAATATTATTTCAAATCTTTCATTAATCCAAACCTAATATTTGAAATAATTATTAATCTCAGGTCAGTATCTGTCGAATTAAACATTTCATGTCAGCCTTAAGTCAACAAAAAGTTAAGAAGTTAACAAATTAATTATCAATTAAAGTTATTTATAATAATATAGGGACTATTTAAACACAAATAGAAAATTCAGTGACTAAATAGACGCAATAACAAAAACTAAGGGACCACTTAAACACAAATTGAAAACGTGGAGACCAAATAGACACAACGTCTAATACTGAGAGACCACTTAGACACAAATTAAAAACATGAAGAACAAATGGACACGGTATCCAAAACTCATGGACCAAAAAAATACTCTATACAATAAATTACTAAAAAAAAACAATTGACAATTAAAACAAATTGTTTAAAACTATGAAAGAGTACGTGCTTTGCACGTGCACCGTACCTAGTTTTATTTAAATTGCAATTATAGAATCGAGTCTTTGCTTCCCGCCATCAAAGCAAGCAAGCACGCTCCTCTACCAGTGGGCGAAATGGCCTCTTCTTCTTCTTCTTCTTCACTTTCATCCAAAACTAAAACCCTAATTGATATCTTCCAACCAACTATTTCCAAACGCTTAAAATCCACACACACATTCAAAACCCTTGCAACCACGAACAACGAATCTGAATCCGATTCCGAGCTGAAAATTTCATCCTCTTCTTCTTCAGATATCTCAGCTCTTCAAAAATCCCGCATGGAAATCAACAAATGGTTAGCTAGATCAAAACGAAATCTCAAAATCTGCTCCGAAAGGGTTTCTAATTGGGAAAGTGGATGTTTGAAATTGGAAGAGCTTTTGGTGGATGAGACATGGTTGGAAGCTCTTCCTGAAGAGTTTCAGAAACCCTATGCTATTAATCTCTGTAAATTTGTGGAGACAGAGATTTTCAGTAGTAATGTTCCTATATATCCTCCTCCTCCTTTGATCTTTAATGCCCTAAATTCTACCCCTTTTGATCGGGTGAAAGTTGTTATTCTTGGTCAAGATCCTTATCATGGACCTGGTCAAGCTATGGGTCTTTCATTCTCTGTCCCTGAGGGAGTTAAACTTCCTTCTAGTCTTCTCAACATATTTAAGGAACTTAAGCAAGATCTTGGTTGTTCCATTCCCTCGCACGGAAATCTCGAGAAATGGGCTGTTCAGGTGATCTTGTCTCCTATCTCTTTACATTATTCGTTGTAAACTAGTCATGGTATCATCTATATGTTATTACTGCTCCGGGTCAGCTTGTCTGCATCTTGACTAACTTCCAGGACATCTACTTGACCCTATTATATTTTGCGTTGGAAAATTATTAACTAGGTGGCTACCATGGCTTGAACTGTAACCTCTAGGATTGAACTTAACCCTTTGACCACTGAGCTAATCGTGGTGGTTAGTTATCAGGGGCGGATCGCCCCCCCCTAAATTTTTTATTTTTTTATTTTTCTAATGTAAAAATGAAAAAATTATAAGTAAAAATTTGACTTTTTAATGTATTTTATATATTTTGCCGCCCCAAATTTTTTAGAAATATTTTTATATAGTTTTTACCCCCTAAAAAAGATTCCTGGATCCGCCCCTATTAGTTATCATATTTCTTAAAGAAAATTAACAGAAAAGCTCAAAATTAGCTTTTTCCTCTTGCTTCTTTATTTTCTTTTGTATCATTCATTTTCTCAATGAATAGGGATTTTGAGCCTTTTCTTTCAGGAAAAAAAGCCTTTTCCTTTGGGACCTGATATAAGATATTTCTACTTCTTCAAATATGATAGGTCGCCCAGTTCTGAAAATTTGTTCCATATGGAATAATTCATGACCTGTTTTTTTTTTTTTTTTGGTATGTTCTTGACCTGTTTTGTATCCTGAAAAAATTCGTATTCTTAGAATGTGATTAAGTTTTATTTGGCGTCTTTTTCATATGTTGTCGCTGTTCTCTGAATTGATTTTAAATGCATTGTAGGGAGTCTTATTGCTTAATGCCGTTCTTACAGGTAATCTTCTTTCCATCTCATATTCATATCTTTATTTAGATTTATTATAATTCTCGTAACAGTCATAGGTCTTCATTGGTCGATCTTTCTTTCTTCCTGCCCCAACCCTCTTTTGAATATTAGGAAACAAAGAATTCAGTCAAGTAAAATGAAAGAACAGAAACCATCGAAACAAAAAAGGAATAGACCAAGGAAAAGTAATAAACTATACCATGTTTAAAATTGTGTCTCATGGTAGTAACTCTTTTTTGCCAAACCTTGGAGAAGTATTTTTTAATCCCCCTTTTAAAGAGGGTGAAAAGTCTATGGCTTTCTGTTTTTTGTGCGATTGCGTGGGGGATATAGTTGAAAAGAAATAGTAGAATTTTAAGCGATGAGAAGAGATCGTGGGATTATGTTTGGGAGTTGGCACATGTAAATGTTTTTTTTTTTTTTGTGTCAATGACTAAACTCTTTTGTAAGTATCCACATACCTCAAAATCCAATGAAAAGCAGTGTTTATTATTAAAAAAAAATTGACAAAAAACCTTCCCCTCCATGACAGGCAATGTGCCAAAGATCCCTTTCCCACCAGATAAGCACAAAAAAATTCCTCAACCCAATAAGTGGAACAAGTTTTGAAATGAATGTGATCCACCACCTAATATTGCAACAATTTTTTAGAATGAAGATGATCCCAAATGATTGCAAGAAATAGCTCAAATGAATTATCAAATGACGTTGGTCCTTCAAGTTCCTCAACAAAGACTACACTACACCACTAGGCATTAGGGTATGGAGGCACACTCAACCAAGTGCCTTTGTTAAGATCTAATAAGAATGCCAGATTAGGAGTGTTATATATGACAAAATTTAATGAAAGTTATTCTTTCTTCCATCTTTAGGTATTGCAACTAAATTTTTTTCTGCTTATAGCTATGGATAAACCATTCCGCTTTTACATGTATAGTTAGAAAGCATCAAGCCAACTCTCATGCTAAGAAAGGATGGGAACAATTCACTGATGCTGTCATTAAGACAGTATCACAAAAGAAGGAAGGAGTTGTTTTTCTACTTTGGGGAAACTCTGCTCAAGAGAAATCGAGGTAATTCTATATTATGATATTTAGTTTTATCAAGAAATTTATGGCTCTTCAAAGAATATTAAATAGACATAATTTATGGACAATATACCATCAGTGCCCTTGAGATGAAAAGTTTTGTATTATGGATGTATTTTCAGTCATTGTTCAATATCTGGCATTTATAAATGTTAAATGAAAAAATAAGCTGCGAATGGAGGATTTAAGCTGAAGTGGTTTAACTTCATAGATCAGAACATTAGGGAAAGAGTCAAGTAGGATCTCTCATCTCTGTGATTCTTGCACACGATTAGGTGTGTTAGTTTTTGCATTCTTAACGTTACCGGTGGTTCCATGATTGGGATGTTTCCAATTTGTACATCCATACTGGTTCACCATTTAGATTGTCAAGACATGTACTCTTATAAGTTAATGGACCATTTTCTGAATGACATGCAAAGAGAAGCTATCGCTACTTTTTAGCTTATTATCATTTATCATAAGTTAGGAACTTATCCCGAAATCAAAGATTTGGGGGAACATACTTTTGCGCTAGTTTCAAAATCAAAATGGTTCATCTTTCATTTACCTTGGTTTTCTTTTCTTCCTTATTCATTTACGTGGGCAAAAAATGTAAATGATCTTTTTGTTGCTATGTTTGGGCTTTGTGATGCTTTACTTTAGCTCTATGTTTTCCTTTAGTTAATTTTTTTTTTTTTTTTTTTTTTTTGAGGATGCCACGAATTCATTTAAGAAAAGGTTTTATAAATATATATATATATATATATATATATATATATATATATATATATATATATATATTTTGGGCGATAGTATGAGTTTACTTGAAATGGAATATATAAATAGGTTAATTGATGAGAGAAAGCATCACATTCTCAAGGCAGCACATCCTTCTGGTTTATCTGCTCACAGAGGCTTCTACGGCTGCAGGTTAGTTTCCTCCTTCAGTTTTATTAGAAATTTATTAAAAACTCTCGTCTATTTTATTCACATATTTGCAATAGGAGGATTTTTCTAGATAGCCAAAGATCTTGTAATGATATTTGGGAGGTTTATGTCTCAATGCCTCCGTTTGGAGTTGGAATGTAAGTTGTAAATTCTTTTGTAATTATTTGACCTCTATCATTGAGGCCATCTGGAATGTGTTTTTGTAATATCTTGATTGGCAACCAACATGGGTTGGCCTAGTGGTCAAAGGGTTGATTTACAACCTTGAGGTCCTGGGTTCAAACCATGTTGGCCACCTACCTAGGATATTATCCTACGATTGAACCGACGCCAAATGTTGTAGGGTCATGAGGTTGTCCCGTGAGATTAGTCGTGGTGCGCGTAAGCTGGCCCGGACACTTATGGTATCCAAAAAAAAAAAAAAAAAAAATTCTTGATTGGCCTTTTCATTCATCATTGAAAACTGCGATTTATTATAAAATAAGACATCTTTTTTTGAGCATGTAAAATGACTCTTTTTCAGGCCCTCTTTCTGTCACTCATTAACTCTCTGATAAGACATGATCATTTTAAAGTGAGAACACTCTTCTCCTGTTTCTATCAGTGATTTCAATCTACATTTTCATTGAGTTTTGTCTTTTGTGGTTTGTTTTGTAATATCACACATTTGGGAAGTTCGTTCTATATACAATTGTCATTCAATGAAACTATTCTTGTAATTCCATAATGAAGCTTTGGAGAGTGCCTTTTCTATTTTCTTTGCCCTTGGAGGCGCAAAGGCATAGAAAGGCCTTGTCTGATTGAGTTCGTCTTCCTTAAACTCTGGCTCTTTTTACAGGCATTTTTCTCAGACAAACTTGCTTCTTGAGGAACTGGGTACTCCCTCGATAGACTGGCAACTTTGATTTAAAGAATCTACTTCAACCATTACAGTTCGTTTTGTGGATAGGCTCTGAGTCCCCAAGGATTACAATGTTGAGATGCCATTGCTAATCTTTTTTGTATTATAGTGTTTGGCTGCAGTTTGATACCGATCCGAAAGCAGTGTAACAGAACCCTTTTGTTTTTGTATTTTGGTGTTAGCTCCCTTGATAAAATGAGCGCTGCTTAATATAGGGATCAATGTAACAACTCCATCTTATTGATTTCATCTTCGTGTAAAAGGATATGAGCTCTCTCTCTCTCATTGATTTTGACTCGCTAATTTTTCTCATTCACCCCCAACCTTTTCACTTGCATTTGGTTTAATCTTATATTATAGATCTACTAGTTAGCTGCATTATAGGTCTTATCAGAGCAGTGATATGTAACATCGATAAATTTTTTGAGATATTTGGACAACAGTGCGTAATATCGGTTTGTTGAGTAGAAGGTATAAATGTGTAGGACCTGTATCTTATATCCAATATTTAGTAGTATTTGTGAATAGAGATATAGTGTATATGCCCTGCAGACAAATAGTTTTGCTCGACTCATGAATTATTAGTTGGTTTTAAATTAAGTTCCAAATTATTAGTTATGCTCAACTTTGTAAGGTAAAGATTTATAGAATGACAGATAGCGGAGTAGCGGCTCAAAATTTGGCATTTTTTTAGGAGAAATTTGAAATTCTTTTTTGAATTTTAATACCAAGTTTTATTTTTAAAAATATAATATTGCTAATTTATTTAATCCTTCTTATAACATAGTCGATGTTTAATATGATTTTATTAATTTTAGTATTGAAAAACTTTTGTTTAACTGTTATATGTTATTAATAATATTCTATAAGTAGATGCTTTTGGAAAATTTACTCTTTTTTATATAATTTACCATGTTAATTGAGGGATATACTTTGTCTTGCAACACTTCAAATTTATATATTTTTGCAAAGACTTACATCAAATTGAGGATGAGAAACTCGAACTTTCGACGTCATGGGGATGGAGTACTAACGCTAAATTCCTTGAGTTATGCTCATAATGGTTGCAACAATTCTATTTTTATTTCCAATTCATAAAATAAATCTAAGCAATTAATATTAGACATGTATCATGATTTAAAGAATGTGAGAACACAATGAAATTTAATTGGTTTATAAATTAACTCTTAATTAAAAAAGGAGTGTAGTTTTTTTTTTATTCAAAGTGTTGGAGTGAGAATTGAATCACTCTGTGAGGTGTAGTTATAAAAAAGAAGTGTAGTTATCAAAGAAAGAGAAATAAGAAATAATGTAAGAAGATTCAATCATAAAAGGATACACGGAATATAGATCCAAAACATTTTCCCATTAAGTTTCTTTGTCACTAAATCTTCTATCTCACTCTAACAAAATTCCCCAAACCACTGCTCCAATAAAATAGAAGATTCAATCACAAAATGATACACAGAATATGGACTGGTTGGTTTTCCAATAGGGCAAGCTCCTAAGAATTTCACTCCCTAAGTTGGAAGCATAGTCTTCCCAGGCATCAGCTGCAGCAGCAAAGTTAGCCCAACCCAACCAATGTTGCTCCTTGCCATCATAACAGAACACTGACTCAGCCAGTTTGTCATCCTTTGAAAACAAAGATTTCAAGTAGCTGACTCTCTCATTTTGCTCTTGTGATAAAAGTAACACTTTACTTGAATCTTCTTTAACGTTTGTAGAATCTAGATCAGAGGCTTTCCAATAGTGATATTCGACTATCTGTTTAAGCAGGTCAGTAAAAATGAATTACTTTAAGCAGACATATTTAGTGAGAAGCTAAAATATGACCACGAATAAAGGTTGATTTCAACGGAATACCTGAAGCGCGTGCAAAACGTTAACAAATTCCCGATTGAATAATTCATTTCCCCGTACTAATTGCAGTGGCCGTATGAGTAACTCAGAGAAATCTGAACCGGTGATGTCCTGAGAAAGATATATATCATATCCAAGAGCATGCAATCTTGCCCAGCACACATCAAAACCTGACTTGAAATTTGAATCTTGTTCTGGTGAAAACCAGTACATATTGCTGGATGCTGGCAGTGGTAGATATGAATAAGGCAAATGATCATGTAAAAGACTCTGTGAGAGATGGGGAACAAGTTTTGCATCTTCGTCATGAGAACTATCACGGCTGAACCATAATGTCAGTGTAAGCCTTTCTCCATCAGTTATCTATCCAAGGAAACCAAGTGGTAAGCAAGATGAAATACAGCTGTGTTATTAGATGGGGCTGCTATTAACTTGGTAACTCCATTTTCAGGAATTCTCAACATGCATGATCTCTCAGTTACCTGACTAACAAAAACCGGCAAGAAAGGACTATTATGCTTTCTATGTTACCAATGTAGACGAAGGATAACCGTCCATACTAGTCTCTAAAGAATGACCAATAGAAGAATTTCTTATTTTGAAAGCTCATCACAATAAACATTCTTTGAAAGTTGAAAATATTCCATACTTGTAGCTTAGTGCAAGTAAGTCAAATTTCAAACGATTACACAAGTTGTTGCGTGAAAACGGTAATAAGTTGACCGAGCTGACGTGCTTCACGCCAACGCTGCTCTTGCTTCCACTTGTGTAATGACAATAAATTTAAGAGAGCCGAAGGTAGCAACTCGCGTAGGCGGTGACTTGCGTAACTGTTGAGCTGCGTGGGTGGTCACCGCAGAAGAGAAAATAGCACTGGTGTGATGCCGGCCTAACACCCTCCAGTGCTTAAGTTAGAGCAGAATAAAGGAATATTAGTTACCTTTTGGCCATTTCTCATCTCCTATTTATAGGAGTGGAAATGAATGATGTCACCACATGTCACGTGCGGATTGGTTCACGTGTTGTCTCTTGATTAGGTGTAGATGTGTAATTTGTAGAAGGCCACGTGTCACGATCATACATTTTTCAACCGCGCAGCACCATGTTCTCTTCGCTCACATGGCCAGCCGTAAGACTTCTCTAGCCCAAACACTTGTATATGAGCATCACGGATCTTTGTCGAACTTTAGACGAGGTTCTTTCAACAACCCGCATATCGAAGAAGTCTTGAACCAACCCGCATATCGAAGAAGTCTTGAAGCAACACTACAAAACTAGCCCACACGCGTGAGCATACTCTTACTCGACCTAACATAGTCTTTAGTGGCATCTTGACCTTCACATGCAAATCGGAACACTCTTCGGTCATACACGTCACCCATACATGTATTGTTGCACAACTGCGACTCAACGGGGTCTTGCCTCTTTCACTAGGCTAAGACCATTCTTCTTCTAGTCTTTCCCACGCTTGGACTAAGACATCACAATGATACTGTCGCTATTTACTTAACGCAGCCGAGGCCCGTCTCGTCCCTTCGATGAACCAAGACGGCCATGACAAGGTCTCGCCACTCCGCTTGGTCGAGACAAGTTTACTCGCATCGATGCATGCCCATAGGCATTTCACATTAATCGGCCCATGGGGTTTGTCAAAAGACAATATTCTCGCTCCCATATGCCTCCGAGACAATTCTATTGCCTATTCGAGCAAGCCCACCCTTGTGCACGCTTTACGAAGGAGCTTTACCGACATCATCGAACGGGCCTTCTCAAAGACATAGTGTCACAAATATCCATGTCAATCATAATGCACACTTATCGAGACACCGGGGCATAATCACTCTATGACAGAACCTCCGACCTTATGGATGTGGCACAATTTCAGCACCCATGCCCCCGACACTGTCCCCAGATTTCCCGTCCCAGAGAAGTCACCCGTGACACACGAGTCCCGCGATGCTCGCCCTCGCCATGACACACGCATGTGCCATGGGGTAGCTCACTTAGGCACTAGGGCCCAGGGGTGGTGGAGGGCCAACACCATGCACCCCCCCTAAGTGCATTCTAAGGCGTTTTTCCTTTGGCAGGTGTAGACGTACAAAGTGGATAGGAGTCACTCACCTCTGTGGAGCTCACATGCCAACTCCGATTAAGACGAAACTTGGCGTGTGTTCCTTTGGTATATAAGGTGACTCAATGACACTTTCGTTTCTGTAAAACTGGCACGCTTTTGAAGGTCAACTTCATGATCCCCAACGACGACATCCACCCACAGTGATAGTGTCTTTGCTTCAAGCATTCTACCAATGCATCTTCCACTTGTACTTGCCTTAGTCTTGTCTATGGATGGCAAAATTCCCCGCGAGTTAGGGGCCCGGGTTGAGCGGGGAATCCACATTTTATTAGGGTTAGGGTGATTTCTTATAGGGTACGGGCATGGGAATACATTCCCCCGCCTCGCCCCGACCCGATATTTTAATAACATCTTATGTATTTTGTTTATTTTTACTTTTATTTATTGAAAAAAATATATATAATATGGTTATGTTAACTAATAAATTATAAAATGTTCAATATTATGTTTTCTCTATCTTAAAAAAGTATATTTTAAATATATATTTCATTTTTATATTCCTTTTTAAATAATTCCCCGCGGGTAACCCGATCCCCGAACTCACCCCCGATTTTTTAATTAGGGGATATGGTAGGTTATGGGGATTAAAAATCTCCACGGGTTAGAGGATGGGAAATGTATCCCCGACCACGCCCCGCCCCGCCCCGTCCCGTTGCCATCCCTAGTCTTGTCCGCTCCATACTTTGGGTTTAACTAATGCTTCATTGTCTATGGTTGCATTAGGGCACAACCAAGGATGAAAATGTCGATGTCGATGTCGATGTCGACAAGTCAATTTTACGGAGATGTCGAATGTCGATGGAGATGTCGACGGATATCCGGGAAGTGTCGATCTCTTAGGGCCCGTTTGGTAACCTTCCTCGTTTCCATTTCTTGTTTCTTATTTCTATTTCTTGTTTCTTGTTCCTGTTTTTTTAAAAAGAGAAACAGAAACATGTTTGGTAACTGTTTCTTATTTCTTGTTTCTGGAAGAAAAAAGAAACAGAAATGTGTTTGGTAACTATTTCTTGTTTCTGTTTCTCATTTTTAAAAACTATTTTTTTTAAAAAAATATTACAATTTTAAATGACATATTTAAAAATATTATATCAATATAATTTTTGGATATTTATAATATATTTTATAAGTCAAAATGGGACAACATAATAATTTATCAATGTGTTGAAAATTTTAGAAACAAGAAACAGAAATAAGAAACTAGAATTTGTTGTTTCTAAAATTTCTACACAACTTTGGGGAGTGTTTCTTAAAAAAAGAGAAACAAGAAAAAGGAAAAGTTACCAAACAACTCCATTTCTTAAAAAATGAGAAATAGAAACAAGAAACAGAAATTGGGAAGGTTACCAAACGGGCCCTTAATGTCGATGAATTTTTTAATTTTTTAATATAATTCACAAATTAACTATATATTAAAAATAATAAATATTACTTAATATAAAAAGAAACATCAATAATTCATTGTTTTTATATTTTTATAAATATAAATTTTATATCAAATTTATTAAGCATTTTAAAATATTCACCTATTTAAATATTGTAATTTCAATAAAAGAAAAGAAAAATCCTATCAGCCACTTTAATACTTGAAGGCCCAAAATAAAGGCCCAAAGAATCCCTAAGACCCACCATTTCCACTTTTAACAACATGAAACCCTAATTTTTTAATCAAAACAGCCTCTCTCTCCTCAAAACAGCCTCAGCCGACTCTCCCTCTCTTTTTTCTCTCTCTTTTAGTTTTTTCCTTAGTCATCTCTAACCTCAAACTCAACCAGGATTCACCATACTTACCAGCGACATCCCAGACATTCCGGTGACATCTCGACGATATCGCCGATTCCTACGACTCCGGCGACATTCTGGAAGAACGACTCTTCCCCCCCCCCTTATCGGTATCGAAGGTCCCATTTTTCCGATAAATGTCGGCGACATTACCGATATTTTCAACCTTGGGCACAACTCGAACCCTCGATTGGCTTCATAGGCAACATGCACATTGTCATCTCTTGCTAGCACACTTTGTTGTGGGTACAATCCATTCACTTTAGTAGGATTGTGACACCGCGCACCTACGCTCCTTAGCGTAGCTGCGGAGCTTCACATACTTAACGAATGTTACACAATGATGAGTCCGCGTACGGACCTGCGAGCTCGTCACTCCATCCTTAATTGGATGATTGTGACTGCCTTTGGCAATAGAAATGACTATGAACCTAACGTGATGGTACACTCAATCCTCACTAATGGTGGAGGTCGGGTCATGTCAGGCGTGGCATGTTCAAAGAGCTAAGCTTGCACGCGTTGCCGAAAGAGTTAAATTATTTCACGCTCTTTATATGCTTGACACGTGGTTGTTCCATTGTCATGGAATTCTACCCACAACAATGGCCCCCTAATCCTGAGTCGGGTTGAGATGGCTCACCATTGCTTGGGAGTGCACTTCAAGGTGAAGATAATTTTTTAATTACTCTCTTAAAAGCCACCAACCACCATGTATTCTTTTTGTTCAACCTTTCATTGAGTTCATTTATTCTATTGTACTTGTAAGGTGAAGCCCTTATGGCAGGGATGAACAAATCCAAACCAAATCCAAACCAATCCATCTGTCCAAACTGAACCAAACCAATCCAAACTGGTTTGGTTTGGTTTTTAAATTGCAATTTGCCCAAACCAACCCAAACCAATAAATAATGCTTTGGTTTGGTTTTACAGATTTTTGTAGCGATCCAAACCAATCAAATCCAATATATATTATATTATATATATAATATAATATAATTTTTAAATATTCACTAAAACTTGATAAAATGAAATAATAAGGATTTTCAACCATATTGTGTTATATTTGTGTAATTATAACAAGATTTTATGAATTTTACTAAGATTATGTTTGTAATTTTTGTTTTATTTGTTATATGAGCTTTTTGATGAATTGAAATTAATCATCCTAAAATTTTTGGAAGTCATTTTTTAGATTTTGTTGAACTTTTCATGATGTAAATTAAGTAACGAAGGATAGAGACAAAAAAATGCAAGACCAAACCAAACCAAGCCAAACCAATCCGGTTTGGTTTGGTTCTGCTTCTTTATAGTGAACGGTTTGGTTTGGTTCGTATAATCTAAAAAGAAAATCCAATCGGTTCTTACATTTTAGTAAAATCCAAACCAAACCAATCCATTGTTCACCCCTAATTTTCACCACGAGATCTAAGAAATCTGCAACTTTTTTTTCTTCTCCTATAAGAAATTTGTAACTCGTTAGGACTTTTCTTTCACTCAAAAGAATAAGATTAAAATAACAAAAGCCTAAAACACTTCCAACTATTCTTTAAAGTGCTAAAAACTCATATTTTCTCAAAGTAAGCTTAATTAAAGAATGATGAAAAATGAGTTCAAAGTGTGCACATTGTGAGCAAAGTTCAATCAAATGTTCATATTAGAAGCATGAAACTAAGACCAAATGACTCTATTTTATAGAGTAATAAAACCCCAAACTTAACTCATTGCTCGTCCTTGAGTGCGAAAACCTTGACTTAAATAAGATTTAAGAAGTTGACACACAAGCTTTCAACAAATCACCTTTTTTTAAATCTTTTTGGTTAGGACTTTTTCCATCATTGACCTTTGCAGTTCTCTTCTGTGCATCCCGAATTTAAACAACTAATGACAACATCCACCTAGCAAACAAAGAAAACTATCACGAGACTCCTTTTCCTAAGCTTAAACGCTACAAATTACAACCTCCCCTAAATCACCTCCATTTGAACTCTTGACTACTTTCATGAGGCTAGCAAACTAAGAAGAATAACATGGATGAATAAAGACTTTCCCTTCTCATTGTCTTTTCTTTTTGGAACTTTGGTGCTTTTTTTTTTCAAAGTTCTCGTGTCACTATTGTCTTTATTACTTAGGCACTTAGTTAACTTGAAGCGCATAAGTGTACTCTTATCCCGACTTACCTCGAGATATTGGAGTACTTCATTTTTTTTCCTCAACAGAACCTAGTTAAGTTGAGATGACTAAAACTAGATTGCCCATTGGGGCACACTCATTTGCTAAGAAAAAGGAATGTCTACACTTTTACAACTCAAATGGTGTGTAACTATGTCACCCCCAAACTTATTGACACAATTATTTTGAAGCTCACTAAGAAGGTTGCAAGAGTTTTCTACTTAAGGTCACTAAGTTTGGTCATTCAATGGTTCCTTCTCACTAAGGGAAGTAGTCCTCAGGCATCTAGGTTGGCTAAAGTGGTTTATCAAGAATCGACTTAAAACGGGAATGTGTAGAAGAGTTCTAAAGACCAAAACGCACTTAACCAAAATTAGAACTGTCCTAAAGAAAATGCAAAAACCAACTATATCATTTAGACTATCCTAACAACCAAGCAAGAAAAAAAAAAGTTGTAGCTAAACAGCAAGAGCATTTGTCAATTAAGAATTTGAAATTTGTATGTCAGTGTTTAAACAAATGGTACAACCACCCCAAACTTAGAATTTGGTGTGTTCGCACAAAAGTACATAACATGAACACTAAGTACGTAAAAGAATGACAAAAGAAAAACAGACGAAATAGCATAATAAGCAGCATAGGAAAAACAGTAAAATAACAAAAGATAACAGTCTAAAATAAAACAAGAGATAACAAGATAGGGTTAGAGGGTTCCCTCAAGCAGCTGCTGGTATCAACATCATCATTAGGTGGTGGTTGCCACGAAGCAAAAATATCTGATGGAAAATTTGGAGTCTTGAGTAGTGGGCGGGTAGAGATCATTTGCAAATGCCGATTGCGTTTGAAGCCCTGTTTCTCATCAAACTGCTGGGGAAGTATGCACTCATCTACCCTACTAGCAATATCCCCCGGTTTCCTTTTAAAAGCCCCAAGCATGGACTCCACCTATCTAGTATGCTCAGATAGAAAACAAGACATGGTCGACTCAGCAATATTCTGAATAATGGCCTCCATTAGGGGTGTAAATCGGTCGGGGTCGGTCGGTCGGGGTTGGTTTTAGTCGGGTTTGCACAAAAAATATTCACCACCGCCGCCGACCGAAAAATTAGAAAAATGGTTTGGCACCGACCTACCGACCGATCGGTTGGTTTTAACTTGGTGGTCGGTCGGGGCGGTCGGAGTAGGCAAATATTTTTTTTATAAAACCGACCAAATTTGGTCGGTTTTGGGTAATCCAAAATCGACTCCGACCGAATTGGTCGGTTTCTCCGACCGACTTTATCGGTTTCGGTCGGTTTCGGCAGTTTTTCGGTTTTAACTTACACCCCTAGCCTTCATGATAGGAGGGGAAGAAGTGGAAGGTGTAGCCTCAGGTGCATCTGCCATACCCTCATTAGCTCATTAGCAAAAAGGCTAGCAAGCAATTTTTATCCATCAGTACAGAATTAGTTTCTCTCATCCAAACTACTTATGGGAACATTAGCACTCTCACAGAGGGAGGTGATGGGAGAAGGAAAAAATAATCGTCCCGTCTGTTTTCCCACACAACAACTCAAGAGCTATCAGATTGCCTACATTAATTGACCGCCTGGATAGAATGTAATACAATAAAATGGCCCAATCCTCCTGAACCATGTTCCCCTGAGATGTAGGAAGAAGACGGGTAGCCAAAAAATGATACCATACCCGAGCAGAGTCATTGAGGGAAAACTTTAGTAGGCAGTGTTTTCCATGAGGAGTCATGGACCAACTCGAACCTTCGAAAGGAACATCGCTGAAAGTGGAATCGTGAGTTGTGGACAAATGTACCGATCCGCCTCATTAGCTAAACCAAACAAATTCCCTCACGGTCACCACATTGTCATGCCGATCTCCAAAATTGGAATAAAATTACCTTACTAAAGGGACATTCACATCACACGGGTGCTGACCAAAAGATTGCCACACACGCTCCTCAATAATAGTGGTGACATACTCGGGGAAATAGGCAGGGGCCTGATTCTCTAATAAAAAAACCTTTTTCCATATGCAACTCACGTAGAGAAAAAATTTGTTAAAAAACGAGTCTTAGCTGCCTCACTCACATAGAGCCGTCGAGAGGCAACCTTACGAGCTGAAAGGTTGCCTCTTGACGAAGGTATGTGACTGAGGCAGCTAAGACTCGTTTTGAACAAAAAATTTCTCTATGTGAGTTGCATATGGAAAAAGGTTTTTTATTAGAGAATCAGGCCCCTGCTTACTTGTCTGAGTATGTCAACACTATTATTGAGGAGCGTGGCTGGCAATCTTTTGGTCAGCACCCGTGTGATGTGAATGTCCCTTAAGTAAGGGAATTTTATTCCAATTTTGGAGATCGGGATGACAATGCGGTGACCGTGAGGGAACTTATAGTGGAATTTTCTGCTGAGCAAACTAATGCTCTTTTTGGTTTAGCTAACGAGGCGGATCAGTTCACTACTATTTGTGCACAACTCATTGATTCCACTTTCAACGATGTCCTTTCCCCTATTGAAAATGAGGGTTCGAGTTGGTCTATGACTCCTCATGGAAAACACCGCCTACTAAAGTCTTCCCTCAATAACCCTGCTCGGGTATGGTATCATTTTCTGGCTACCCGTTTTCTCCCTACATCTCAGGGGAACATGGTTCAAGAGGATCGGGACATTTTATTGTATTGCATTTTATCCTAGCGGTCGATTAATGTAGGCAATCCGATAGCTCTTGAGTTGGAGGCATGTGTGGGAAAACGGACGAGACGATTATTTTTTCCTTCTCACATCACCTCCCTTTGTGAGGGTGCTAATGTTCCCACGAGTAGTTTGGATGAGAGGAGGACTAATTCTGCACCGATGGATAAAAAATGTATTGCTCGCCTTCTTGCTAATGAGGCTATGGCAGATGCACCTGAGGCTACACCTTCAAATTTTTCCCCTCCTATCACAGAGGCCTATTATTCAGAAATGTCCCGTTTTCTAGCATACTAGAAAGGTGGAATCGATGCTTGGGGATCTTAAAAGCCAATTGGAGGCTACTACTAGTAGGGTAGATGAGTGCATACTTCGCCAACAATTTGACGAGATACAACACATCAAACGCAATCGAAATGATAGTGAGTGTCAAAGATTGTTGGCCCAGAATTAGCAAACGATCGCTACCCGCCCACTACTCAAGACTTCAAATTTTCCATAAGACCTTTTTGCTTCGTGGCAGCCACCACCTACTGATGACGATGATACTCCAGCAGCTGCTTGAGGGAGCCTTCTAACCCTATCTTGTTATCTCTTGTTTTATTTTGGACGGTTATCTTTTGTTATTTTACTATTTTTGTATAGTGTGATTCTGCTATTTCTATTCGTATTTCTTTTTTCATTTCTGTGGAACTACTGTTACGTACTTAAGTTCATGTTATGTACTTTTGTTGTGAGGACATACCAAATTCCCAGTTTGGGGGTGCTTGTCCCTTTTGGTTAAACACTAATGTACAACTTTCATATTCTTAATTGACAAACGCTCTTGCTGTTTATCTTCAACTTTTTGTTTTTCTTGATTGGGTTGTTAGAATAGTCCAAATGATATAGTTGGACTTTGCATTTTCTTTAGGATAGTTCTAATTTTGGTTAAGTGCGTTTTGGGTTTTAGAACTCTTCTACACATTCCCGTTTTAAATCGATTCTTGATAAACCACTTTAGCCAACCTAGATGCTTGAGGAGTATTTCCCTTAGTGAGAAGGATACATTGAATGACCGAACGTAGTGACCTTAAGTAGAAAACTCTTGCAACCTTCTTAGTGAGCTTCAAAATAATTGTGTCAATAAGTTTGGGAGAGACATAGTTACCCACCATTTGAGTTGTAAAAGTGTAGACACTCCTCTTTCTTAGCAAATGAGTGTGCCCCAATGGGCAATCTAGTTTTAGTCATCTCAACTTAACTAGGTTCTATTGAGGAAAAAAAATGAAGTACTCCAATATCTTGAGGTAAGTTGGGATAAGAGTACGCTTATGCGGTTCAAGTTAACTAGTGCCTGAGTAATAGGGGTGTAAGTTAAAACCGAAAAACCGACGAAACCGACCGAAACTGATAAAGTCGGTCGGAGAAACCGACCAATTCGGTCGGAGTCGGTTTTGGATTACCCACGGTCGGTTTTGCAAAAGTATAATTGCCTACTCTGACCGCCCCGACCGACCGCCAAGTTAGGTCGGTGCCAAGCCCTTTTTCCAATTCTTCGGTCGGCCGTGGTGGATATTTTTTGTGCAAAACCGACTAAAACCGACTCCGACCGACCGACCCCAACCGATTTACACCCCTACTAAGTAACAAAGACACTAGGGACACGAGAACTTTAAAAAAAAAAAGAAAAAAAAAGCACTTAAGTGCCAAAAAGAAAAAAAAAAGAGAGAGAAGAAGGGAAAGTCTATCCATCCATGTTATTCTTCTTAGTTTGCTAGCCTCATGAAAGTAGTCAAGAATTCAAATGGAGGTGATCTAGGGGAGGTTGTAATTTGTAGCGTTTAAGCTTAGGAAAAGGAGTCTTGTGATAGTTTTCTTTGTTTGCTAGGTGAATGTTATCATTAGTTGTTTAAATTCGAGATACACACTTGAGAATTCAATGCCCTTTATGTACTTGGCTAGTTTTAGGATTATCTTGAAGAAAATTGCAAAAGTCTATGATGGAAAAAGTCCCAACCAAAAAGCTTTAAAAAAAGTGATTTGTTGAAAGCTTGTGTGTTAACTTCTTACATCTTATTCAAGTCAAGGTTTTCTTTTTGCATCACTCGAGAACGAGCAATGAATTAAGGCTTGTGAATGGAGCTAAGCGTGTCAGCACTAAAAACTTTTGGGGGAAGTAGTGAAGCAGAAATCTAACCCCACACTTGAACATTTTCAAATAAAAAGCTACCTCTCCAACAAGGGGGGTGATAAGGCGTCTCTCCTTCCTCAAAGCATCGGAGGCTAATGGATGAGGAAATGTTATATTTCACTCTAATGGTAACAATAGAGGGGTAGAAGTCAATCGCAATCTCTTGGGAAAGGGAAGACTGCTCATCTATAAAACCTAGTGGTGAGACATCTTCGTACGTGCATTACTCGGTTTCAGAACTTGCCCCCATGATCTGCCTCGCTCCCGATTTGATAACTAGACTCCTCATTAGACATCCTAAAATGAAAAGGATTCTACCTATGGAAACTCTTACTTAGTTGCACTACTTGAACAAATATATGCTAAGGGAAAGACTAAATTGTCATAACATCTTAACAAAGAAAAATAGATCGTCTCTGGTTCTCTAAGTAAGCAAGGTAGATGTGATCTCTCAAACAGACCTACAAAGGTAAGCAAGAATGTCGTTAAAAGTAGTTAAAGGTATAGTAGATCAATTATACAAAAAATGAAATTACTACCTCAAGTTAAGATAAAAAAAGGTGTAGCTCTGCAAAATCAAAACGAGCTTGGTTAATTTCCTAAGGAGCGATAAAAATCAACTAGTTGATTTTTAAAAAAAAAGTTGATGCAAGACAGCCCAGCCTAAATGAAGTGGGCTGTCCACATGAAGTTCAACAAAGTGGTGCAGGCCCAGCCCAATAGATGAAAGGGTTGGGCGAGTTGCTTCAAAGCGGGTCAAGGTTGGTTCGAGTCAACAGATCGTTGGGTACGCGAGTCTGAAGCGTAGAATTTATAAAATAAAAATAAAAAAAATATGGTAAGGTGAAGCAAATCAAGGCGCGGACGCGGGGCGGGTAAGGGACATACGGGTTTCTAGCTATGCTTTTTAAAAAAAAGAAAAAAGAAAACCAGACGTCCACTCCCTTCTCAAGCCCTAAAAGTCCCAAAAATGGAGAAATTCTGATGATAAGATGAAAAACTTCAGCAATTTCGGGCATTTTCATATGGGTAGAGAAATTTCGATACTTAATACAGAAAATTCCGATGATCTAGAAGAAGATAACTACAAAAACGTACATGATTCTACGATCACCAACTTTCCAAGACCTGCTATGAAGTTTGATGATTCTGAGACCTGTGTTTTTGCAAGAAAAGAACAAGATCCGTAATTTTGCAAGAAACCAACAAGACTACAAGAGCTAACGAGAAAATCAAGTCTATGCAAGAAACAAACGGATGTCTACGGAATTTGGAAAATCAAAAAAAGACTCAAATGAAACAGCTCTTTTTCACAATTACATCGATCCTGGTTGTTCAAAATGAGCCATGTTTTGTGAAAATGGTGAAGTCGGTAGAACGGCAGGCTCAAGTTGATAAGTACTTCGACATTTTGTGATTAGTCTGTTGTGCGAGTTACAAGCTACACATGACAGATCGATTTTTTGATAGATTTATATATATAAAAAAAAAAAAAAAAAAAATCCTACTAGTATGTTGTTTTTGCCAAAAAAAAAAAATAAAGAAAGAAAAACGGGGCGGCTATGTGTGGATTATGAAGCTATAAAAACATGAATTAGAAATCACTCAAGAAGAAGTTCATGTTGAATTTGATTGGCAAATTTCGACAGCGCGAGCTACATACCTGCTTCCCTTCAAGTTGAATGTCTTATAGACAGCTGTGCTATGTAGTTTCAAATGCAAAAAAGGAAGCCTATAAGTCTGCTATGTAAATTATTCAAAATTTAAGTTGAAGCTCTGCTATGTTGGATCGTCTGGTATGAGATTGTATAAAAGTATACGAAAAATTCAAAATCAAAGACTACATTTTCGAGAGTTCTAGAGATTCAAAGGTTCGAGCTCTACTATGTGATTTTTAACATGAATTTCTATGGCTTTGCCATGTAATTTGACGAAAAACTAAAGTTCAAAAACTCTGCCACGAGAAAATGGTGAGGTCGGATCTGTATTGTAAAAGAGAAGTCATGTTGATATGAAAAATCAGGAGTTAAATCTACAAGGTACTCAGCCAAAGTCGACATTGCGAGAATTTCAGGTTTGCGACTTGATTTCAAGAGATTTAGGTTCTCTTAAATTCAAAAGAGGAAATAAGATCATACTTGAAGGTGAAATCCACAATATGTCCCAGTAGTTTTTTGAGCTACATATCTGCTATGGTGGTCAGTTTTGCCATCAAAGTCTACTGTAAAAAAAAAATGACCTACTATGTTAATATGGAAACAAGCAAGCAGAGAAGACGAACTTGATGAACAACAATTTTTAAAGCTACTGAGTCCAGATTCGAGTCAAACAACGAACTACGAACTGAGATGTAAACAACAAAACTCACCTCAAATAGGCAGAAAAATTACATGACAAATGGATATTCTGAATCCACACCTAGAGGTACGAAATCCACTAATGTTTTCTACAGTAACCTCGAGATTGTGGAACCGGATGGGAAAACAACTAGAGTGTGAGAATTAGAAATTCTTAAAAAAAAAAAAAAACCATAGAGAGAGAGAGAGAGAAAGAAAGTGTGAAAATTCTCTAGAGAATTTTACCAAGCTACAAAACCCCTAAAAGTTACCCAAGTGTGAAAATGAAAAATGAGGCTCCAATTTATAAAGGGATCAACTCCTCTCCCAACTATCGGATCGTTGCAAGTAAAATCGACGGCTTAGATCTCGTGGTGAAAATACAATAGTCATAAGGGCTTCACCTAACAAGTACAATAGAATAAATAAACTCAATGAAAGGTTGAACAAAAGAATACATGGTGGTTGGCGACTTTCAAGAGAGTACTTAAAATTCTTTCCACCTTGAAGTGCACTCCCAGGCAGTGGTGAGCCATCTCAACCAGACTCGGGAGTGGGGGGCCACTATTGTGGGTAGAATTCCATGACATGGAACAACCATGTGTCAAGCATACAAAGAGACACGAAATAATTTAACTCTTTCGTCGACACGTGCAAGCTTAGCCATTTGAACATAACACGCCCGACGGACCGACCTCCATCACTAGTGAGGATTGAGTGTACCATCAGGTAAGATTTGTAGTCGTTTCTATTGCCAAATGCCACGAGTCACAATCATCCAACTAAGGATGGAGTGACGAGCTCGCAGGTCCGAAGAGACGTAGACCCACCACTTTGTAACATTCATCAAGTATGTGAAGCTCCGCAACTACGCTAAATGTACCAACCTCTTACCTCAGAGGAGTGTAGGTGCGCAGCCTTCTACAAATTACACACCTACACCCAATCAAGAGACAACACATGAACCAATCCGCAAGTGACCCGTGGTTTGATGATATCACCCATTTCCACTCCTATAAATAGGAAATGAGATATGGCCAAAAGGTAACTAATATTCATTCTCAATTAGTTTGGCACAGTGGCTAGGCTCTCCTCTAACTTAAGTATCGGAGGGTGTTAGGCCGGCACCACACCGATGCTATTTTCTCTTTGCGCAGATGACCACCCACACAACTCAACACCTACACGACTCAACAGTTACGCAAGTCACCGCCTATGTGAGTTGCTATCTCCGATTCTCTTAAATTTATTGCTCGTTGCACACATGGAACTTGGAAGCAAGAGCGGCATTGGCGCGAAGCATGTCACCTCGGTCAACTTATTACCGTTCACACAACAACAGAGTCAAACTACAATCACTACTGCAGGAAGAGTAATTTAGTATCTTATCCTCATCCAGTTGAAATCCCAACATATTTAACTATATCAAGTCGGATATATATATATTTTTTTTTTGGTAATAAACAATGCTTTTCATTAATAATATGAAAAAGCCCAAAAAGGAAAGGGAAGAACTACAAAAACGCCTTCCAATTGAAAGCTATAGTAGAAGGAGCATAATTACAAAAAAATTTACATTGAGCACTCCAAATGGAGGCAAAAAGAACACTCCCCTCCCAAACATCCTCCCAAGATTTGCTTCTATCTTTGAAAATTCTGATATTACGCTCTAACCAAATTCCCCACAAAATCGATCTGACAGTGTTGTCCCAAAGAACCCTCTTCTTGCCTTGTAACAAGAACCTCCCAGAAGAGAAAGCACATTGGTTCTAGGATTCTTGTGACTAACCCACTTCATGTTGAACACATTAAAGAGGTTCTCCCAAATATTTTGGGAATAACTGCAATCAAACAGGAGATGCCCTGTAGTTTCAGAATATTTCTTACAAAGGTTGCACCACTCGGTGAGGCTAACATCCTAAAGCAAATACACTCCATTGAGGCTAACTTAATTTTCACCAACAGAAATGATCAAGAAGATCTTTCTGCTCTCGGGTAAAGTAGTTAATAGTCATAATTTTCAAGTTATACTTAGAAATCCTACAACAAGAAATCAGAAAACAAAATATTAAATAAAACAACATCCAATGTTGAAAGTGGCAAACAAAATCATGGATGTATAATTTTTCCATTATGATAGGATACAAACTAATTCTTATGCATGAATGCACTCTTTTTGCATATGACCTCATAGCAAATATTTAGCATGGAGAAAATTCATAACATTCATTTGCGTAAGATTTCACATGCATTTGCGGAGAGTCAGTGTGTCTAGACATACCTCATCAACAGAGTGAACATTGTGACTGTCAGCTGAGTACATCACACAGTCCTGATAAAGTAAAATAAGTATCAATTATACTGGATTGGTCACAGCCAAAATACTCGGTATATTTTATTCTAGGGCATCATTTTTCAATTGTTTAGCTCCAATCATTTATTTCTGTTAATAATAAAGCTAGCATATGTACCATGAATATCTACAAACTACATCAAGGATAAACAGTTTTTCTCAAACAACTTACTCCACACAAAGGTGTGACGGTTGTTGGCTCCCCATCCTGGAAGTGAAATAGTCCACCTTTGAAATCTTCTCCATAACTGTTCAAGTAACAGACTGCCTTTTACCAACACATGCAGATAACTATCAGCAAGCATACTGTACTGATGTGGCATAAAATATAAATGTAATAAAATAAAAATTCTTGCTATTGGTCATTCTTTAGAAAAAAAGACCAATAGAAAAAAGAGACTCCTATAAAGAAGTGGAAAGAGAAGAGAATTCTATTGAAGTAAGAATGAAATGGGCTCTTCCTGTAAAGATTGGTACACATACCGCAAAATCCCGTTGTTTTAAATAGGGCCTGTTATCATCACTATGCCATCCAATGCTTGCTCCCCTGCTCCAGCTGAATTTTAATCCAAAGAATGATGAAGAAAATTGGTCACAAAACACGTGCAAGAGAGTAACTTATAAACACTCTCTAACAGTCTTTTTAATTGGACTTCTGGAAGAGAACAAATATCCAATAATTCTACAGTAAAAAGAGAGATTCTACAAATACTAAATTTTCTTGAGGAGATTTGTGGATTAAAATTAAAAAACAATGTTGTCTTATAAAACATTAAAAATACATCTCGTGCGGATTTTTTTAAAGCAAAATCTGAATACAAAGCAAAGGCTTTAGTAATGCAGCTCATGACATATGATATGTCAATAAGTCAGCTCCCAAGGCTACAAGCAATGTTTTAAAAGGCTAAAGGCGGCCTTGAGGCTTTTTTTTCTTGGAGAGGCAAGGCATAGAATGAAATGAAAGTAGTAATTTGAGTCAAACTTGTAATTCCCCTTCTTTTAAAACGAAATCAGACGAAATTTATCTATGATTTGAAATCCTTAACGATACCATACAAATGAATTTATTGCTTCATTTTAAAGTCTAAATCTTTAACCCCCTATCCAAATTCATATGTTCAAATTTTGAAACCTGTACAAAACCCTGTTGTTGCAATTGAACAAATAAAAGGAACCTGATCAAACCGGTGAACTCAACAAAGAGTTCATATTCACAGCCGAAGAATTCTTCCACCTTTTCCTTCAATCTATCTGTCAAAAAATCACAAAATTAAGAATTTGAAATACGAATACGGAATAGAAATTGTTGAAAAAAAAGGATAGCATACCTCTGATTGGAAGGAAAGGGATGATTAAATGGGAAGAATGAGTGGGAATTAGATGGAAAAGAGTAGTAGAGAAGACGTTGGGTCTATAACCAACTGTACTATTGCTCTTATGGATGAATTTAAGCTCATTGCATTCTTCTTTACTTAAGAAATTCTTTACTATCAGACGAAGTTTCTTCTCCTCCTTCTCCTTACCCATCTCTCCTGCTTCCACCGCTCTCTACTAACTCATACTTTCAAATATAGCAAATGTTTTCCCAAATTTCAATTATAGCATTTTCGTATGCGTAATTTGCCGCGTTTCTTCGGCATATACTCGTCGTCGTCCTCTTCTTCGTTCCAAGGGTTTTGCTTACGTTTTTTTAGTTTTGTTGTTTCAATCTTGGGTCAAGTTTAACCCTTAATATCGTCCTTTCATTCTTGGGTAAAATGTAAATAATATTGGTGTTGTTTATACCAAATGCATGAACACCAATTTGATTTGAAAATGATAAATCATATTTATTATTTATGTAGTTCTAAATTATTCCACTTCAACGCCGTAAAATTTTGTTAGCTAGACTGATTTGGATGAATATAGATAATTTAGAATCATCTTTCGATTTATACGTTATGGCCACTTCAAAAATCGTTAATAAATAAAATAGTTTATTATCATCAAAATACAATATATGATTTACACCGTTAACGCTATTGGTTACTGATTATTTAGAAGTTTTGAATTGACCATAACGTAGAGCCTGAAATGAGGATTCTAAAACATCTTGATTCATTCAAATCGGAGTTCAAACAAAGAAGTTATGGCTAAAAGAAAATTAATGGCGTTGAAGGGAAAGGGTATCATGAAAATAATTTGGAACCACAAGGGTACGATTTGTCATTTTCAAATAACAGGTAGGAGTGTTCATGGGGCGGGGCAGATTCTCCATCTTCGTTCTCGGTAAATTCCCCGTTCAAAGAGGTCAGGGACAGGGATTCCCTACGGGGAACAAAGAATTTAGTGGGGAATTTTCCCCATTTAAATTTTAAAATAAAAACCTTAATATTGTTATTTTATATTTTTTTTTAGAGTAAAAATGTCAAAATGACCACTTGGGAGGTTACCTTTTCCCTTGTAGCCATTTTCCCTTTTTATTATCATTTTAGCCACAGACTCATGTAAGGATTTTGTAATATGCCCACTATACCCCTGCTGAGTACCGCACGTGGGTGTTGGCTTTCCCTCTACCAGATGCGCACGACTACCAATGATGGGTAGCTAATGATTACATTTTATCAGAATTGTGGTTCTTCCATTAGAAGCTTCAACATCCCTTTTTTTTTTTTAATTTTTAAAAGTCCCGCTGCCTTTTATGGATGGAATTGTTTAGCTTCCAATGGAAGTTTGCCACTCATATTTATATTAAAACGTATCAGACTGAAGGAATTTTTTTTTTCCATTTTGAGCTGAGATAACTAGTAGTGTAGTTGATAATGGAGATGTTAAATGTTACGACGAAGAGAAATGGTACGTGGAATACGGAGGGGAAGTACGTTTCATATGTAGATCAAAGTATATTGTTTCCATTGACGGAGGTATTCAACGAATTTGAAGCGTACGTTATATCTGCCCTTGATCTCACCCTAAAGATGAAGATGTTTATTGAAGTAGTCACCGAGGGAAACGCTTCAAAGTATCTTCCTTTAATTACGGACGATGACTGCAAGTTTTTTGTTATTATCTCCAAGATAGAAGGCGTTAAATGCTCTGTAGTGATTGTAGTCATTGACTCGCTTGTGGATTACGATAGTGACGATTCTGCCTTGGCTAGTCCGCTGGAAGATGAAGACCTTGAGGATGTAAATAGGGTTTCAGCTGTCAATTGGAAAGCCCGTGGCCAAATTATCGATGACTCCGATATATAGAGTGTTCCTGATTCTATTGGAGATGAAGAAATTTCTGATTCCGTACACAACACGTTGTTTAGTGAGCACGACGGTGGGGATGTTGATGAAAGATGTACGAAAGAGAAGCCGCACGGGGAAACAGACTTGGTAGTTGATGATGATAGCACCGAATCACAGATTGATATAGATGCTATACACGATATACAGGGAGAACCGGGGGACGGAGCTGATGATCATTTGTCATCACCTCGAGCACGATCTCCGTATTGTCATGGAGTATATATTTATGATGGAGTGAGGTACATTGATAGGCTTGATATAAGAGACTACCGAAGTACTTTTGATGTCCTCGTTGATGATGTATACGCAAGCAAAAAGTTACTTATGGATGCTTTGAAGATTCTGGACATCAAGGAAAATTTCTATTTTAAGGTTGTTCGATCGAATCGAACACGTGTGTATGTTGCGTGTCACAAGGATGGGTCCGACTGGCATGCGCATTGTTCAAGAGTTGCAGATTCTCAAGCTTTCAAAGTCCATACGTTACACGACGTGCACACTTGCCCTCCCGACTATGTTCCATTCTGTTGGGTATTTATGAAGACAAATAAAATAATTAAGCTCAAAGGCCATTGACAAGTATAAAAGCCCAAAGTTTTTATAAGCCCATTTATGAAGTTGCATTCCTTTTTGCTTGACGCGGGACCAAGATTTGATTTTAAAAGGTAGGTCAATATTGGTGGCTTATATATTGTGATTGGTCGTGAGGTTCCAAAATTGAGAGTTGCTCAATTTGTGAGGCGGTGACTTTGGTGATCTATGGTGCAGCCGAGAGTGATAGAAAACGGAAGAAGAAAAAGTGTGCGTTTTTGGCTTTCGTGATTCTCGACGGCAGTGAGGGTTGGTGAGAGTTTGTGAGAAATATTGTAAAAGAAAGGGTTTTCTTTCTTGAGGGCTTTTGGCGGTTAATACACGGTTTAGTGTATTGAGAATATTTCTCCATTGTAACTCTGAATCATCATAGTGGAATCCGCAGCGGTAGCAACTGGACGTAGTCAATTTGGGTGAACCAGTATAAATTCTTGTGTCTTCTCTGATTGTGTTTATTCTTTAATTTCTCGTTTATCTATTTTTATTCCTAGCGGTGAATGTGGGAAGGCGATTTTTCCCAACAACTGGTATCAGAGCTTTAGGTTAGAATTGTCCGCATATTCAAGTTAGGAGTGAAAAGCAGGCATGTCAAACTTTATGAGTCCGGTGAAGTTTGATGTGGAGAAATTTGATGGGATGATCAATTTTGGCTAGTGGCAAGTGCAAGTCAAGGATGTATTGATACAATCTGGGTTACACAAGGCTTTGAAAGGAAGACCGAGCGGTGGTGCTCTCAATCAGTCAAGCGGTGATGGTGATTCAATGAAATCAGATGGCAGTGGTTCTAGTGGAGGTGCTAAGAAGTCTAGTTCGAATGATGAAGATTGGGAGGAGATGGATTTGAGGGCGGCGAGCGCAATAAGACTATGTTTGGCTAAAAACGTTCTTGCAAATGTGCATGGAATTTTGACAGCTAAAGAAATTTGGGAGAAGCTTGAAGCCTTGTATCAAGCTAAGGGTATCTCAAATCGGTTGTACCTGAAGGAGCGGTTTCACACACTGCGAATGGATGAAGGTACAAAAATCTCTGATCACTTGAGTGTTCTCAATGGCATCGTTTCAGAATTAGAGGCAATTGAAGTGGATGTAGATGAAGAGGATAAGGCTCTTAGGCTTATCTTGTCTCTTCCAAAATCTTATGAGCACATGAAGACGGTTCTAATGTATGGAAATGATTCTTTAGATTTTGCAGAAACTACAAGTAAACTCTTATCGGAGGAGAGGAGGTTGAAGAGTGAAGGGCGTGATTCACATAACAACTCTATGTTGGTAGTTGGCAATGGGAAGAAGAAGAATTTCATACAAAAGAAAGGTTGCTGGGAATGTGGATCATCTGGTCACATGAAAAGAGATTGTCCAAACAGAGCAGGTTCGGCAAAGGGTTCTGGGTTGGAAGCTAACATTGTCTCTCTTGTAAAGGGAGACGACGAATTTTTGAAGAAAGAGGAAATTCATCCTCATGGTATGACCGCTTTACCATGATAGAGGATGTGTTGTTAGCGGATGCACGCGGGCATTGGCTTGACGGTTATGCAAGGCGTGTGGAATGATGTCGATGGTTGAAGAACTTCCGGGGAAGTCAAGTAGGTGGAAGTTGCACCATAATTTCAACAAGGTTTATCGACATGTGCCGAAAAAGGAGAAATCTTGAAATGTGATATTTCAAGTGGGTCTACTTATATGGTGGAGTAGGATAGCTCTCAAATTTGAAAACTATGATTGTCGGTGAAGACAATGATTGTAGCAGATGCTATGGTTTATTCTATCTTGTCAAGGTGGAATTGGAATCGCTACCGCTGCAGTGAAGACATGGTGTTTTGATGTTGTCTTCAAGGTGGAATTTGTTGGGTATTTATGAAGACAAATAAAATAATTAAGCTCAAAGGCCATTGACAAGTATAAAAGCCCAAAGTTTTTATAAGCCCATTTATGAAGTTGCATTCCTTTTTGCTTCAGACGTGGACCAAGATTTGATTTTAAAAGGTAGGTCAATATTGGTGGCTTATATATTGTGATTGGTCGTGAGGTTCCAAAATTGAAAGTTGCTCAATTTGTGAGGCGGTGACTTTGGTGATCTATGGTGCAACCGAGAGTGATAGAAAACGGAAGAAGAAAAAGTGTGCGTTTTTGGCTTTCGTGATTCTCGACGGCAGTGAGGGTTGGTGAGAGTTTGTGAGAAATATTGTAAAAGAAAGGGTTTTCTTTCTTGAAGGCTTTTGGCTGTTAATACACGGTTTAGTGTATTGAGAATATTTCTCCATTGTAACTCTGAATCATCATAGTGGAATCCGCAGCGGTAGCAACTGGACGTAGCCAATTTGGGTGAACCAGTATAAATTCTTGTGTCTTCTCTGATTGTGTTTATTCTTTAATTTCTCGTTTATCTATTTTTATTCCTAGCGGTGAATGTGGGAAGGCGATTTTTCCCAACACATTCGACCACCCCCAGGCAAGCGCGGCGATCATTGCAGAATTTATTAAGGGATTTCATCCACAATTAAGGGTAAGCTATTACGCCCGTATGAGGTAAAGGAGATTATGAGGTCTGAGCACGGGATACACGTTAGTTATTGTAAGGCACGTGAGTTAGCATTGACATACTTTCGTGGTAGTCTCGAAGGTTCTTATCATAACTTGACGAAATTCTTCTATGTCGTGAACCTGGTATGAAAGCATTTACGTTATTCTCTACATATTTCCAATCTTATCTACGCTATACAACTTTTATTTGCTATACCGTCTATCAAAACTATATGTATTATACATAATATACGTATTTCTGCATGTACAGGCACGGTTATATTCGTTGTTCACGTGAGGAATTCAGGTTCAAGTACATGTTTATTGCACTAAAGGCGTCCATTGAAGGTTTCAAGTTCTGCCGACCAGTATTATCCGTCGATGGTACTTTTCTTCAGGGGAAATACGGTGGAATAATGTTAGCTATGGTATGCATAGACGCGAACAACCATATCTTTCCTATTTGTATGGTTGTCGTTGAGTCAGAGAACGACGCTGCGTGGGAATGATTTTTCAGCAAACTGAGGGTTGTGATTGGGAACAACTTGTCTGATATTGTAATTATTTCGGACCGGCACCATAGCATTAAGAAGGCTGTTAGGAAGGTGATGCCCGAAGCAAAATATGGCTATTGCATGTATCCAAGGAAGTAAAAGTCGATGTCGGTCAAGATGTCGAGGTTCAAATATACGGACTTGTCGACGGAGTTGTCGATGTTGACGGATATTCCCATAAAAATCACGGAAACGATGGAAACTTATATTAATTTTTGGACTTCATAAATGAAACTTTCACAGTAGGATATTTAAGTCATAATCTACCATATAATGACAATATACACCTATAAGTGCATGAAATTTGTCAAATTATGAAAAATTGGAGAAAATGTATCGAACGTTCACATCACATTAAACATTTTTATTACAACAATGACTTCAAAATACATATGACTAAAAACGACATGAATACCTCGGTGGGTCAACAACACCATCACTCTCATTTTGTTTCCAATTTAATATTAATATAAATAAGAAATATCATTAATTAAATTCCAAAAAAGGTTAATAGCATTAATTAAATTCAAACAAAATGACAAAATTAAAAAAATAAACATTGTGGTTTGGCTGGCACACAACCATTCATTTAAATAAACCTACCTAACCCTTCCCTTATATTAAAAAAAATGTGGGTGGTTGGCATGTTGGCACGTAAGTACAATTGACAGCAAATATAAATTAAATAACAATTGAAGTCTCATCTATCTCCGTCTCCTTGCACCGCCTCGTCTGCCATTGGGATTGCTTTCAAACTCCTCTTCTTCATATTTCATTGCTTCATTTCCAACCCCCTTCTTCATATTTCAAACTCCTCGTCTGCCATTGAAGTCTCATCTATCAATCATTTCCCTCATCTTTTTGAAACGGAAAAACGAATCGGAGAACGAATCGTTCTATTCATATTATGAATCGAACGATTCCTCTGATCTACGATTCAAAACCACGATACAAATCGAAACCCTTCCGTTTCGATTCGAAACGTACGATTCGAATCGCGAATCGTACGTTTTTGATAACTAATTGGACAAGTCGCTGGACAACGTGAAGTCGACGATATCGAGGACAAGTCGCCTATTTCGTATAAGAAATTAGTTTGCCCACCGTCGACTTATCTCCTCCCTTCTCCGGCGACAAGTCGGCGACAATGTCGCCGATATCGGCGACTTTTACTTCCTTGCATGTATCACATGTCGAATAACTTGAAAAGTCGGTTCAAGAAGAAGGGGATGGGAGAGATATTCATGCGTGCTGCCAGGGCATATACACTTCAAGAGTTTGAATTCCATTCCAATCAGCTATACAATATATGTCCGTCAGCCCAACAGTATTTAGAAGATGCAGGGTCATCTTTGTGGGCTCAAGCATTGTTTCACTACAAGAAAAATGCGAATTAGCGATAGAAAATTAGCGACGAATTGAGGTAATATTTCTTCGTTAGAAGGAATTAACGACGCAATTAACGACGGAACGACTTGACGTTATTTTTTCCATCGTTAGACGAAACTAACGACCAAATTCCTCATTCCACAACGAGGGAAAAGTATTCCATCGCTGTGTTTCGTTGACTAGAATTGCGCAATGGTTTCCGTCGTTACTATAGTCAAAGACACATGTTGACATTAACGACGCATTGAGTCGTTCTATAAGTCAAAGTCATGTTTCACTATAACGATAGAATACGTCGTTAATAGTCAAAGACACATGTTGACCGTAACGACGCATTTCGTCGTTCTGTAAGTCAAAGTCATGTTTCACTATAATGATAGAATACGTTGTTGTATAAGTCAATGTTATATTTGACTATAACGACGGAATGCGTCGGTCAATTTTATTTTTATTTTTTTTAAATTTAATTAGGGTTTTGATTACAAATTATTGTGATTTGGAAATTAAATTTAATTACAAAAAAAAAATTAAAGTAAATTTAAGAAAAAATAATATTAGATCAATAATATTAAAAATCCCAAAATAATACAAAATAATGTTTTTTTCCTAACTAAAGCCTAATCGACATGAGGATCAGATGAAGGATCGGGAGGAGGGAAACCAAAACCGGAAGTCGAAGAACCCTCGCCGCGCATCTGCGCCATGAAGATGTCCATCGTTGCCTTCATCGACCTCTCGAACTCGAGCCTGGACCACTCAGACTCATCGAGACGAGTCGTAATCCCTGTCACCTCTGTCATGAGCTGTGTGTTGCTCTCTCGAAGCTCTGCAGTCTCAGCCCTCAAAGTATCATTGCTCGTGCGAAGCTCGGCAGCCTCGCTCGAACGAGCTGCCTGGGAAGACCGAGGCTGATTGGCGTAAATGACAGGGTCGAGGTTGCCGAGTCCAGGAATAGTACCGTCTGGACGTCTCCCTCCTGCTGCCTCGAGAAAAACTGACTCGATATCCTCTTATGTCGGCAGGGTGTCGGAGCTCGGTAAGCGATCAGCGAGAATCGCTTCGTAACGAGCCTGGAAAAAAAAATCATTTCATTAACTAATATACTAATAATCAATAAATTTGAAAAAGAATAAATAATAATTAACACTTACCACTTTTTCTCTTGCCCTATCGTCTACAAAAGTCTGAGTATCTCCACCTTTGGTGTGGAGATGGATAAAGAGCTCAGCAGCATGAACCGGACGACCCAATTTTTGCTCCTGCAAATGTTAAAAATAATTAACGAATAATGAATAACTTACGAAAATAAAGTAAAAGTTAATTAGTACACAAAATAACTTATGAGTCGTTTCTTGTGCTCGTATGTGGAGCGTGACCCTCTAGTGTGCTTCGACGAGTTAGCGTTCCGGTTGGCGCTATTGATCATCGAAATGCGCTAGGCATTCGGCGTCTGAGTACGCGCCAAGATCTCCGCCAAGTCCTCCGCAGAAATGTGGGCCGACCGTTTATCGGCAAGGGTGTGGCGAATATTGTAGCCAGTGTCCCTGTACCGAATGCCGCCATGATGATGCTAGGGAGCGTATTTGACCTCGTCGGTCAGCTCCTCTGGAATATCAAAATATTGCTGAAAAAAATTAACTGTCAGTTTTCAAAATATTATATATATATATATATATATATATATATATATATATATATATATATATATATATATATAATTAAATATAATATTTTGAATATGTTTACCTTCTATGCCTCAAACATCTGCAGCTTCTGCGCAGCAGAGACGCTCTGCCAACGAGGGTGTCCCCGTACAGGAAGCATCTTCAATACCTCCGTAAATCTCCTCAAAACCTCCCGTGATGGATGTAACCTATTGAAATGAAAAGGAAACATTGAAAAGTTAGAATTTGTAAATAATAAATAATTAATGAAATAAGAATACAAACTAAACAAAACTTACTGGCCGCCCTCGAACGACAGGCGAACCCTCCCAGAAATAGACATCTGCACGGGCTCCTGCGTCGAGTCGCTATCCTAGTGCTGAAGGCTCGTGTCAGGGGTATCCCCGAGATGGACATCATCCTCCTCACTGGGGGGCTGACTCCCTGAACTGCTGGCACCAGGTGTGCCAGAAGGTGCTGGAGGGCGTCTACGGGGAGGCATGACCTACAATACAATAATTAAGTAAAAATTCTAACCTATAAACTATATTAATTTCAAACTAAATTAACATGTAATTATATGAAAACATACATAGCATTTCAAACTAAATGAACTAATTAACATGTAATTAAATGAAAACATACATACGCATTTCAAACTAAATGAACTAATTAACATATAATTAAATGAAAACATACATACGCATTTCAAACTAAATTAACTAATTAACATATAATTAATTAAAACTAACTAAATACATATAATTAAATGAAAACATACATACTAATTTCAAACTAAATTAACTAATTAACATATAATTAATTAAAACATAACTAATTATATAAAACTAAATACATATTACATACATTACCTAAATTACACAAAATTAAATTAAAATAAACTAAGTTTGAACTAAATTAACTAATAACATGCTAATTAGAAATTTAATCTAATTACATAAAAACAAATATTAAATTTGAATAAACTTACTCGGATTCGTTCCAAGGAATGAAGTTTTTGAGAAAAGGAAAGGATTTTCAGAGAAATGGGAAGGAATTGGCTGAGGGAATCGAAGAAGGAAGAATTATTGTTGAGAGAAAAAGAAGAAAAAGGGAAGAAAAATGGTGAAAACGGAAGAAACGATTCTGTTTTATAAGAGATTTAACGACGGAATACGTCGTTAATCACTTAAAAAGTCGTCGCGCGTGTTTTCGTAACGACAGAATCCCTCATTCGAGCTATGCAGTTCGTCGTCTACGTTCTTATGGCGATGAACAACACGACGCAATTCATCGCTGATATTTATATACACGACGTATTTCGTCGCTCAAGCCACTTTTCAAATAAAATAAAAGTGACTATTCATATTCATGGGCGACGAATTGCATCACCCATTTGCGCCACAATTTTCACGAAATTTTTTATCTTCGCGCCTTATTAATTACACTTAACGACGAAATCGGTCGGCCCGGAATTTGAACAGTTTCCAATAAAGTATCTGTTTGACTTGGGAAGGATGCATTCCATCGTTAATACCAACACCATTCTATACTTAGTAAAAAATTATCTCATCTTTGAGGTGTTACGACGCATGACATCCTTATATTCAATGTATATCTGAATTCAACGATGCATTCCGTCGTTAATACCATTCTATACTTAGGGAAAAATGATCCCATCGTTGTGTTCTGTGAGGTTTGGACGACGCATGGCATCGTTATATTCAATGTATATCTGGAATCAACGATGCCTTCCGTCGTTAATCCCATTCTATACTTAGGGAAAAATTATCCCATCCTTTTATTCTGTGAGGTTTAACGACGCAGGGCATCGTTATATTCAATGTATATCTGGAATCAACGATGCCTTCCGTCGTTAATATTTGTATTTTTTTTTTATTATTTCCCCTATTACACATAAATACTTCAATCATCGTAATCAGAATCATTCATTTTTTTTAATCAATGTTGTCTTCTTCAGTGTCTTCTTCGTTTGTTTCATCTGGAGAAGAATCTTTATCAATTTCAGGTGGAACATAGACATTCCCTTCATCAAAAAGTGTCTCTGATGCATCATTCAATGGACGCGCAGTGTCAGAATTAATACCTTCATCGATTTCATGATTTTGCACTTCATCCTCCTGGAATGCAACATAGTTCTCACTATTTTTATCAGGGAGGCTGTCATCTATTATCATCGGTCTTACTTTACAGACAACTAACCAATCAGATAATTCTCGACGGTGAGTGAGATAGTTTAAGTAGTAAACCTGAATTGCTTGTGGTGCCAAAACAAAACGAACTTGGGTGTGCATGTGTTTTCTCCGGTTCACCTCAACAATTTTAAGATTGATATTATTGCGAACTCCACCTCGTCGCGTTGTTTCAAACCATGTGCAGTTAAAAACGATTGTACGTTTAAGACTCGGACCTACAAATTGAAGCTCAATCATCTCATCAATGATTCCATAGAAATCTTCTGCATTGTTCCCGAACACTTGACCCTTTATACATACGCCACTGTTGTTTGTTGCCCGGTTCACTGAATGAGCTTTTGTTTGAAATCTGTAACCTTGCACCAGATAACCTGTGTAAGATCTTGCAATTCTGGATGGACCTTTTACGATCCATATTATACGTTGATCAGCGATCGGAATTGTGGGATTGTCAACGTAATTGTAAAACCAGGAACGAAAATGTTTATCGGTGATGTTCCCTTCTTCTGATTCAGTAATACCGGGATGTGATGATAGTACACATGAATTCACAAATAATCTACGTAAAATGTATTAATTAATGAAAATTTAAAGAAAATTATTCATGTTAAATAAAACAAAACTCTATGAATGAGAAAAACTTACTCAATATATGACTCTACTTCCGCACAGTTGCATAATAAATAATTCTGTACGACATGGTACTCCTCATCACTTAAGTTTCTCCGCATAAATTTGCCTAAACCTTTGCCTGGTATGATAAACATATCCAGGTCGTTCAAGTCTACACCTTCTGGAAGATTGTCAACCACGTTACGGTTCACTGGGCGAAAGTGGTCGGAGATATGTTGGTCGAAGTAATACGAACAGAACGTAGTTGTCTCGTGTACCAGGTACGCATTACAAATAGATCCTTCCACTCATGCTTTATTTCCGACAGTTTTCTTCAATCTATGTAAATATCTAGAATTCGTGCAGTAAAATGAATCTAAAATTTAGCATCATGTGTATTTAAATATACTAAAAAAGGTCAATTAACATAATAATATATTACCTTTCAAACGGGTACATCCATCTGTATTGAACAGAGCCCCCAAGTAGTGCCTCATACCGGTAGATGAATAGGAAGATGCTCCATCGAATCGAAAAATCCGGTGGAAACATTCACTCCGGTTTGCATATTATAACCTGGAATCTCTCGGTTTAATGATTCGATTGTCTCTCATGTTAAATCCGCACATGTCAAATCTCCAGAAGAACACACTTAATCGTAGCAACCGGTTCCCAATGTTTCGTTCAAGGAACGGTCTGAAAGCAACAGACATCAATCGTTGCATAAAAACGTGACAATTGTGAGTTTTCATTCCGAAAACAGTATGACCCTGCACATCAATGCATCTCGAGAGACTAGAAACGTAACCATCGGAGAACTTAATCGATCGCATCCATTCAAACAGTAATTTCTTCTCTTCTGTATTTAACATGTATTTGGCCTTGGCGTAGTGTCCATCTTCATCCGGCTCTAACTCGGGGCGACGACATATTTCTTGGATGTCATACCGTGCTTTCAGGTTGTCTTTCGTCTTATTTGGCACATTTAAAACTGTATTAAAGACATTGTCGAACACGTTCTTTTCGATGTGCATTATGTCCAAGTTGTGCCTGATTAGTAAATCTCCCCAATACGGTAAATCCTAAAATATACTTCGTTTCTTCCATCCACTGTTTTTACCAGCGGCCTTGTTTGCAACCTCAACACCTATTTCAGTAATTTTTTTCATGCCAATAGAATCTAACCCGTGTAATATTTCGATTCCGCTATAAACTTGGGGCGGGCCTTGGTTGCGTGCATTATGACCCTTATACCAATCTGTCTTGTTTGATCAAAACAAATGGTCTCTCGGTAAAAATATTCTATGACAATTGAACCAACTCGTTTTTCGTCCATGTTTCAAAGAGAAAGCTCCAGTGTCAATCATGCAATGAGGACAAGCAAACTTTCCTGATGTGCTCCAACCTACGATAAGTTTAAATTAATTATACATATTATTAGGCATTGAAAATAATTTATAATTAATAAGCTATCGTGCTTACCAGATAACATTGAATATGTCGGGAAGTCACTTATCGTCCAAATTACTGCGGCTTTCATACATAAATTTTGTTTTCTCGATACATCGTAAGTCAACGCTCCATTATTCCACAAATTAGTCAGCTCAACAATAAGAGGTTGGAGGTAGATATCTAACCTTTGTTTTGGACTCTTTGGACCCGATACGATAACCGTTAAGAATATCACAAGATCTTTCATACACATCGATGGAGGGAGATTATAAGGTGTCAACATAACAGGCCATACAAAGTATTGTGCACCAGAAGCGTCGTACGGGTTAAAACCGTCAGTACATAACCCCAATCTCACATTTCTAATCTCACTTAGAAATTCTGGATGACAACGATCCAAATGCTTCCACGCGTCAGCATCAGATGGATGTTTCATATGACCATCCTCTTATGAATGCTCGTAATGCCATCTCATATGAGATGTCGTGACTTCCGATGCATTCAATCATTGAAGTCGAGGAGTGATCGGTAAATAAAACATACGAGTATGTGGAATGAGAGTGCGTTTACCTTGTTTATATCTCGGATGGAAACAGAATTTACAATTATGGAGACTCGAATCTCCATCACCCCAGAATATCATGCATCCGTTCGGGCAACAATCAATCTTCTCAACAGGCAACCCGAGACCATCCACTAATTTTTTCATGTCGTATAAACTTTCTGGCAGCGTGTTGTTCGCAGGAGCGCAATGATGAAACCATTGTGCAATCAAATTAAAATCTCTCTCTGGAATATGATATGCCAATTTTATATTTAGAAGCTCTGTAGCTGCAGCCAGTTGACTGACATCACAACCCGGGTATAACGACATACTTGCTGATTCGAGCATATGATACATACGTTGCGCTTCTGGATTCATTTCCTCCTCCCCCTCTAGAATAGTTTGATTATTGTCTTGAGTATGATTAAACGTAACTTCGTATATCATATGCTGCATTTGTCCATACTCTTGCTGTCTTTCATCACGATCTTCTTCCAAATTCGGTATAGCATTTGAGCTGCTTCCTTGGTACAACACGGCTCGCTCCAATGCCGCATTATATTGATCGTTAGATTCCCCTTGATAAACCCACTTGAAATAATTCTCCATAAACCCACGACTATACAGATCTTTCTTCACATCAAATGAAGAATATAACTTCTTATTTTTACATTTTCTGCACAGACATCGTATCATTTTTCTATTACGATCAAAATCCTCCGTACTTTCACAAAACTCAATAAATTCTTCAACCCCTGCTACGAACTCATCGTTCAAATAGCCTTCTAAGAGACGAACATACATCCATTCACGCATTTTTTCTGCAGTAGAAAAAAAACGCAAAGAAATAACAAAATGTTTTTGATGATGAGTTCTTTGCATTCCTGAGGCATATATATACTTTGCAGTAGAAAAAAAACGCAAAGAAATAACAAAATATTTTTTATGATGAGTTCTTTGCATTCCTGAGGCATATATATACTGTGAACTAACGATGAAATCGGTCGTTACTATCTAAAATAATGATCGATTTCGTCGTTCCAATAGCGGGAAACATTCCCTCCATAACGTGGGGCGACGCAATCTGTTGTCCGTTTGCCCGGCAATGTTTCACGCCATCGTATATGACGCACTGCATCGTTCCATATTAAGGCGGGAATTTTTGGCGCCAATTTTAGCGATGCCAACCATCGTTACTGCTAAATTCTTTTTTCTGTTAAATATATTCGATTAATTAGGCGACGGAATTCCTCGTTGAAAGTCAACTCTTCACGAGAGCGATGCATTCCGTCGTTACATTGGGATACATTCGCTTTTCATCGCTAGAGCTCCGTCACTATTACGAAAGTTTCTTGTAGTGTTTCCCGAATCTCGTTTTTCGATTATGACAACTAACATATATGAAAGCTTCAATTCAGTTATGTCACCATTCCGTGATTATCCTTTAGTTGCGTATGTGGAGGAGTACATTATAAAATTGCAGCATTGGTTCCTTGTTGATAAATATATTCGTTGACGTCCCCCACGTGGTGATGCAGAAGCGGATCCAAACTGGGAGATGCATGAAGGTGAGTTAATGTAGTAAATATTGTATAGCTTGTATATAGTATACCACGGTAAATAAATTCGGAAAGTGTATATTCTTTTTTTGTAGGTTAACCCTACTGATTCATCCAAACTGATGGTCAGTGACACCCACAGTGATTATGACATTGATGTTCCGGGTAGGATGTGTTCATGTGGGAAATGGCAACAACAAATGATCCCATGTTCTCACGCATGTGCCGCATTGAATTTCTTGCACATCCCCATGGAAACATGTGTTCATGACTTCTATTTGAAGAGTGTTGTTGTTCGTACGTATGAAGGAGCGATCAATCCTGTTGGTAGGTTTCGGCAGTGGGATGTGCCAAAACATTTTGTTTTTATCCACCTGCTTCCACCTCCATTCAAACGACAGGCAGGTAGGCCGCGCACAGCTAGGATCCCATCAGTTGGCGAGTATAAATCGTTGCTAAGATGTGACAGATGTAATTCGAACGGACACACGAGGGATATTTTTCAGACCATTTTGACTGAGCCAAGTTCCACTAGAAGTAAAAAGTCAAAGCGCTCATGGTTTTAATACATTCGCCAAGTAGACACCCGTTTTTTTGTTTTTTTTTTAATTTGATTGAAGGTAGCTCAAGTAGAATGAAAAGGGCAAAACGATGATGATTTGCCAAACTGATTGCAAAGTAGTTACTTGTATTCTTTTTTGGGTTAGTTAATATTATCTCCCCTAGGAAACATCATTTTGATCATCATTCATGCGAACTATGCTAAGTATTTTTTAACCACCTTTTGAAGATGATCAAAGTGATGTTTTTAAATGTGTGGAAGTAGGCTTTTGTGCGTTTTATTGTACTCAACAACACATATTTACCCATGTATATATTTTTGTTCCTATATTTGGAAGAATTTTTAGTTGGAATACATTTGTTGTTCTGTACGTACATACTACACATACTATACGCTGAATACTGGATTGCTTAATTATAGACACTATATACACTATATACGCTATACGTTGAATACTGGATTGTCTGCAAGTAAGTTTTGTTGGTGAAAATTACTTCTAAGATGGCTGTGAAAGTCTGAATTTACGGTCTATATAAATGTGCAGCCTCCATGCACGTTACACAAGTCTTGTGTTTTAAATCGGAGCTATACAGACTATATGTAATCCGTTTATAATCCAATAGTATGCGATTTTAGACACTATATACACTATATATGCTATACGATATACTGGATTTGTCTGCAAGCAAGTTTTTGTCAGTGAAAAATGCTTCTAAGATATATTTTTTCCATTATATTCGGTAATGATCTTTATAGTGTGTACAAGACCGCTACAAATGGATGTGAACGACTGAATTTACGGTCTACATAAATGTGCAGCCTCCATGCACGTTACACATGTCTTGTGTATTTAATAGGAGCTATACAGACTATACGTAATCCGTTTTTAAACCAAAGTATGTGATTATAGACACTATACACACTATATATGCTATACACTGAATACTGGTTTGTCTGCAAGTCACTTTTGTCGGTGAAAAATGCTTCTAAGATATATTTTTTTCGTTATATTCGGTAACAATCTTTATAGTGTCTACAAGACTCCTACCAATGGATGTGAACGACTGAATCTACGTCTACATAAATGTGCAGCCTCCATGTACGTTACACAAATCTTGTGTTTTTAATTGGATCTATACACACTATACGTATAGCATATATAGTGTATATAGTGTCTATAATCACATACTATTGGATTATAAACGGATTATGTATAGTCTGTATAGCTCCGATTTAAAACACAAGACTTGTGTAACGTGCATGGAGGCTGCACATTTATATAGACCGTAAATTCAGACTTTCACATCCATCTTAGAAGCATTTTTCACCAACAAAACTTACTTGTAGACAATCCAGTATTCAACGTATTGAAGGGATGACTTACTAAACTAGCGGAATTTTATTTAGTAAACTAATTAACATTTAATTACGGATCTATTAATATCATGCAAATTGTGATAAAAACATGTAGATTCATGCTAGTTTTTCGAAAATTAAAACCCTTTACTTACATTGAGTAAAATATGGAGAATCGGTTGGAGGTTTCTTTACAGCATCAAGTCCTCAGCAACACCGAATCTTCTACGCTATATCCCGATCGATCAAACGAAACCCGATTGTGGGATCGAACTTTAGAAGAAATTGGGAAGAAGAAAAAATATTTTCTTCCCAATGGACTAGGGAAAATCGGCTAAGGGGGGAGAAGGAGGAAGAGAGAATTCCAAATTTCTTAGGAATTGAATTGTGTGATTTATGAATGACCCAAGCCTCCTATTTATAAGAAAATAGGAATCCTAATCACATTAGGATTAATCCATGGAGATAAATACAAAAAGAAAAAAGAATTATCTCTTTCCTTTATCTTGGTATTTCTAAAATGCCATAGATAAATAAGAGAATATTTTCTTTTCTTTATTTTATTTATCTTGGGTAAATAAATCTATATAATTATTATAGGATATAATTCACATAATTATCTCCTACAAATTATCTATGAAGGCCAAAATTAATAATTAATAAATCAAATTTATTTAATTAATTATTTTGGGCCAATTTCAATTGGGTTCATTAATCCAATTGGGCTTGAAACTCTCTCTTAAATTAATAAGTCCAACTTAAATAATTTATTCATTAATTACCATTTAAATAAAATATTTTATTTAAACAATTAATAATATTAATATTTTCTCCCAACTAAATATTATCAAATTATATTTAATTATTAATTTCTATTTAAATAATTTCCATTATTTAAATAATTAATAATAAATATTTTAATTATTAATTTCCATTAAATAAACTCATTATTTAATTAATAACTTTATTGATAATATTTTATTATTAATTAATTAATTTTAGGGTAAAATGCAAATAACACCCTTATGGTTTCGGTCAAAATCATGAAAAATCCATGTAGTTTAAAAATGGCAAATCACACCCCCGTACTTCCAAATTATATCAATATGACCCCTCCCCTTCAATGGTGTAAATTTTCTTTTAGCCGTAACTTTTTCGTTTGAACTCCGATTTTGATGATTCAAGATGTTTTGGAATCCTTTTTTCGGGCTCTACGTCATGGTTATCTCAAACATTCAAAATTTTCAATAAATAACAGAGTTTTATTATCGTCAAAATATTTGGTATGATTACAGTAGTTAACCCCGATATTTACTGATGATTTAGAAGTTTTCAAGTGACCATAAAGTAGAGCCCGAAATGAGGATTCCAAAACATCTTGAATCATCAAAATCGAAGTTCAAACGAAAAAGTTATGGCTAAAAGAAAATTTACACCATTGAAGGGGAGGGGTCATATTGATATAATTTGGAAGTACGGGGGTGTGATTTGCCATTTTTAAACTACAAGGACTTTTCATGAATTTGACCGAAACCATAGGGGTGTTATTTGCAGTTTACCCTTAATTTTAATTATTAATTTCCGTTCAAATAAAATTAATTATTTAAACAATTAATAATTGTCAATTGATTTCAAATTAGTAATTACCATTTAAATATACTCAATATTTAAATAATTAATAATGTCTAATTAATAATATTTCAATATTAATTTTCTGTTTAAATAAACTCATTATTTAAACAATTAATATTGCCTATTTAAGTAATTCGCTTTACTTAAACTTTCCATTTCTTCTACTTGATTTCGCGACAACGATATCTGGGCTAGCATAGGGACCCGATGGACCTATAGATCATGGGCTTAATAATTAGTCAATTAAGTGATTAACACATAATCAGTTAATTACTTATTATCTAACTATGAATAATTCCACTATAGATTCATAACTGAACTCCCCTCACTATAGATGAGTTATGTCCATTTAGTTTATCTTTATTTATATCTGTGATATAATCCTTCACGTGGAACACTCATAATTACAGATGGATAAGATTTACCGTTTTGCCCCTGTAATTACCGCTTTATCCTTGTGTTCTCGCTGATTCTCCAATGAACATTATCTTTAGTCGAACTATAGATAATATACTTCTGTGATCAATAGAAGTCGTGGCGCCACTTGTTCATGTCTCGAATCAGTACATCAAGGGAGTTTCCTAAAGTTCCTAAAATGTTTAGGTATCGCACTGATACCGTTAATTTATAGGAAAGTTATGAATTCCATCTCGTGAAAATGAGTTCCCAACTACTTATCTAGTCATGTTCCGAAAGCAGAAGTGTATTGAGCGTTCTTACAGATCGCTCTCAACCATGTGAATCAAAGAACATAACTTCACAAATAGGAGTCCGCATTTCACTCAGGATTGAGATCTATCACGGTTGATAAACTTAGTTTGATATTCGATCATTTCTCGTAAACGGTACTAATGAGAAATTTGATCGAACATCGTGGTCCTATCTTATACAATCAACATTGCATATGATACTTCCATTTCATGTCTCCCACATGAATGATCAGGATTAGATCATTTGTCTATAAACAAAATGCGAAGCTATCAACAGTGTTACTAGGATAAGGTTCTCAAATGTTATCCGTTTACTGTAGACACATTTAAGTTACTCATCTCGACTTTAATCCTCTCGTATGACTCACATACTAAGTCGTGATTTCATAAGAGTAACTTAGGGTTTACTATTTGAATGTTTGATATTAATATATTTCCATATATTCCTAATATCGTCAATTGAATCAATTTAGATAATATAAAGAACTTATGTTTATTTATTTAATTTATTCGAAATAAATTATTATAATTAAATAATTACAAGTTCTAGGACACCATTCCTAACACGTATAGCATGTGTAGTATGTACGTACAGAATAACAAATGTATTCCAACTAAAAATTCTTCCAAATATAGGAACAAAAATATATACATGGGTAAATATGTATTGTTGAGCACAACAAAACGCACAAAAGCCTACTTCTACACATTTAAAAACATCACTTTGATCATCTCCAAAAGGTGGTTAAAAAATACTTAGCATAGTTCGCATGAATGATGATCAAAATGATGTTTCCTAGGGGAGATAATATTAACTAACCTAAAAAAGAATACAAATAACTACTTTGCAATCAGTTTGGAAAATCAGCATCGTTTTGCCCTTTTCATTCTACTTGAGCTACCTTCAATCAAATTTTTTTTTAAAAAAAAAACGGGTGTCTACCTGAATACTGGATTTACTCTGGCCCGTAAATGTGTTACAGCGTAGACTTAAATATAGAAATATATAGTATAGCCTGTATACTATAGAATTAAAATCTGCAAAACATAGCTTATAGCCTATCTAGAATATAGAAATACAGTTCATTACATAAAATATAGACAAAATACACTGTTAGAATGTCACTTCCCCCTGGATAAGTGCATCCAAATATACTATGAATGTCACTTCCCCCTGGATAAGTGCATCCAAATATACTATGAATGTCATGATAAGGCAGTAGTAAGTTTCTTAAGAGTATATAATTACCCATTACAAGCACATAGTTACTCTGTACAACATAGTCAACACATAACCTGAATCAGAGTATCGAAGGTACTACTTACTGTCGTTCTCACCCCGAATTTCATTAACTGTCGCTGTTAATTTGATGTTAAAATTTGGTTCATTGTCTTGTGAAGGCTGGTCACCATCAACATCGTGTTGTTCAGTGCTAACGTCTTCAAGCTTGCCTTTCTTATTATGCTTTGAGGCCTTTGCCTTTCCTGTTCGCTGCGACCGCTTCTTCGTAGGTTTTTTTGCTTTCGATCCAGTGGAGCTTAATGCATCGGTATACGGTTCCTTGACGCATTTGCTGAGATTTTTTTCTCGTCGTGGGCGCTGCAATGGGAGGATAACGGCAATGTGAAAACGAGCTACTATACATGTTATACAACCAATAACATACATCAAGCTTACTTCCACGTGAGTTTCCATTTGAGTCTCCATCGGCGTGTCTTTTGGGTCATTATCCACGCAAGTTTGCTGAAATTTTTGGGTAAAACAAAGTAATGCACAAATATACGAACTTGACTTGTAGATTCTTTTACATGTTAACATGCTCACCTTTGTTGTCTGGAGGCTAGATTCTTCTATAATAGGCGACTCATTAACCCCTGAAGTTTCCTGTACACACGATACAGTATATACAACGAAGAATAGTTACTATACGTGATATATAGGGAGTAGTATATATTCAAGCTTACTTCCACAAACATTACTATTTTTCTGTCTATATCGCTGAAAGTTTGTTTGAAACACAGAGTAATGCACCAATATAGGAAATTAATATAAAGATTCTTATATGTTAATATGGTCACCTTTGATGTATGCAAGTTAGGTTCTTGTAGAGCAGGTGTTTCATGGACTACAGCAGTTGCCTGTTATAACAATGGTATGTTTCTATAAATATAAACACAATATATATGTTGTACAGTATAAACATTGAGAAGAAGATGCATGACATTGCACAGCATATAAAGCTCACCTTTGAGTCCTGCAGGCCAAGTTCTTGTATAGTAGGGGTATGATCAACCACAGTAGCTGTCTCCATAACAATCAACTGTTTTTAAACAATTCCAGAGAACATTATACAGACTATACACGCGATACAGTCTACGAAATCACAATAATACACGATTTTGCCTAGCATAAAAGCTATGCAATGTCATGTCATTACACACTGTACAGTCTGTCCAAGCATAAAAAACATGCATGACATTGTAGTATACAGAAGCTCACCTTTGAGTCTTGCAGGCTATGTTCTTGTATAACAGGTGTATCATCAACCACAGTAGCTGCTTGCATGACAATCATGTTTTTTTTTAAACATTTGTATACAAAATTAAACACAATATACACGCGATCCAGTCTAATGTAATTAAAAAAAAGTCATGACATTGCATAGTGTAAAAGCTACTGACGTCATCTACTTCCCCCACATCTGTGTGCTCTGCATCATGCTTGCTCAGCCTGTCTTGTGAATCTAAATTAGCGTTATCGATTGCAGGATCCTCCGCCATCTTCCACAATAATAGTTAATGTATCAGTATGTTCATAAGCATCACAATAAGGATAAGTAGTTGTATATACATACAATTTCAACATCTTGCGCCACATATTCCATAACGTTGCTGACAACTTTGTCAATTGGATCGACAACATGCTCGTCTGCCCCTAAACCCCCAATTCCTCTGTCCTTTTCATCATCTCCAATGGAATCGTTGTCCAACACAGTATCATCATGACCGACCTCCATATTGACGCCCAGTTCGAATCTCTGAATTTTAAGAACATTAGTGAGCTCAACAAGTATAACAATTATAATTGTATAGCGTGTACAATACTCTTTACAATGGGTAGCAATAGGTAACAGGTATCTAATACCGTATAGCATGTACAGTATATATAGCATGATTTACAATAAAAGAACGTACGACTTCATCTTCGCGATGCCCATCTTTAGTATTTCTTCCTCGTTCTGTTTCACCATCACCCACTGTCCCCTGGAACAATGTTTTTGAGTTCAAACATGCTATGTCAGTGTCATCTAAGAAATACTTAAAATATCATCTAGAGTGTTTTCAAAATTAGTTGTCAACTGACCTTCTTTCCATCATTGTCAAAAACAACATTCCTTCTCTCTTTCTCATCAGCCAGATGTCTCATGTATACAATGTCAGATATGACTTCAACTTTTGTTGCTAGTGCAGCCAGTACAGTTGATATCTTATCAAGCTTCTTACTCAGCTTTGCGTACCCACTTATTTTGTGCTATTTGTCACTGTCAGACTCTGTTTCTTCATCCGCGTCGGTGCTTCCCGATAAGTCCATTTTTGGCTCATGAACCTCCTCTTGCACACTTTTCCCTTTCCTCTTGCTACTTTGTTGAAACTCATTCAAGTAGTAGTATTTTTTCGGATTTTCTACTGGCTGCATTTTTTGAACAACAATCTGCATATGAAGTTACCAGAAGACAGTAAACGCAGAGCGTTAAGTAATATAGCGAGTATAACACCAACAATTTTGAACCACGAGTATAGTGACGAAATAAGCATTACAAATGCATACCTGGTCATTGAACACATCTTTATCAAGTTCCTTACATGTACCATGCCTCATAACATCTCATGCTAACAATCTGGGTTCATCATGACTGATTCGTCTTGCATATTTTTCTCCAATACTTAACGCTGGAATTCGCTCGAAATCCCAGTATATGAGTGCATAAGCACACCCATCGACAACCATGCACAATGAGCTTCTGCTTCCCACTGCTCGTGTCACACTTTGACGTAACATATCGTATGATATCCTCCCCTACGGGTATGTTTCGAATGAATCATCATCTTCAACTAGCCTAAAGTGTAGATAACTTATTGTGTTTTTTTGTTGATTTGCAATGACTATGCTCTCTAGCATAGCCAACTTTGCAACCTTAATCGACATCTTGTCATTTTAAAAGTCATAGTCATCAATCTCTTCAATCAACGCTTTCAGGTTGTGTACTGTGTGTGTCTTGAAGAACTTCTTCTCAATGGAGCTTGATGGCAACTTCTCTAAGTTTGTGAATTTAACGTCATCACCTATCAGTTCGGTGATTGTTGCAAAATCCTCAAGGGTGAAGTCAACTGTGTACCCACATATATTGAAAGTGAGGAGCGACTTATCGTCATTGTGCACCCTTCGACAAATTATCTGCAGTAGTAGTTGAGTGGGGAAGTTTACTGTTGGAAGTTCCCAGAAATTCCAGAGGAAGGATTTTTTCATAATCCTTTTTTGCTTATCCGTCATTTTTTTTGTGCAGAACCCCGAGCACCTTTGTCTTCGAGTACACATTGACCTTTTGATCCTTTTGCCATGCATGTCTTGGCTAAATCAAGGACGGCCCCTGTTTAAAACACTATACATGTTATACACCTCGTACTATACAGTCATTTTACACATAGTATAGTATGTATAGCTTGCACTAATGACAGCAGTTCAGTTAAGTCTATACAGGCGAACATAAGTCAAGTACTGTATAGTACACATAGTACGTATAGTGCACATTTAGTCCCATTTTTTTGTGTAGTTAAAAATAAGACACATTCAGTTTGTAAAGATAGTACAGCTTCAGAAAGGTAATAATGCAGTGCCAGAAATCACATATTTCCGGCTTCAAAATACATAGTTATAGCATCTTAGATACAATAGTCATATTAATACGCTAGTTTATGCAAAGTTAACCTTACACGAACATGCATGTTTTTCTACACCTACCTCTGACTTCTTTTTCTTCGGCCTAGACGAAGAAGATGGAGTTTTCATCTTCTCTTTCCCTTCATCCTTGCTTTCTTCCTCTTCAGACTTTTGCATGCACGATTGTAATTTTTGTTAGAGCCATTTCCTTGAAATTTCTTCTTTTTTTAAACTGAAATATTACTAACTACCTTGTCCTCACTATCCTTGATCCTTTTAGACTGCTATATTCTTCTACAACATTTGATTCTTCTTCATCTGAATGAACGGGGAGTTTCTCCCTCCTCGCTGATCCTCGAGTTTCAACCATGTCTGACATGTTAAGAACAAATAAGAAGAAATGTATCGATTTTTTTTTTAAAAATTAGATAAAAATACCTGTTTTTGGGGAATTTATGTTGTTGGAATCCTTCTCCAATGGTGGTTTCCAGAAGTTACAATGCGAGGAATGGGGGGAGAAAAAATTATGGCGGTTTCTAAAAGTTTGATTTGACGAAAATGGGGGGAGAAGGAAACTGAATCGTGCGAAGGAAGTCTTATTTTTTTTTTTTAATCATGTTAACCGAAAAGACAACTCCGTATAGTGTGCTTCTCTGACGCCGTCGTCATGTCTCTTGGCATTATACATGTATAAAAAGTTGAGGGTATTTAGGTAAAAGTACTCAAAATTGAATTAGGGGGATGACTATCAATGTGAAAAAATCTGAACATGGCTATTTTCACATTTAAGGCCCATTAAGTGGCTATCCTTATTTTTCACCCTTTTTTTAAGGGATTAGGTTGAGCTTATAAAACTAGTAGGAAAGTTGGACTCAATAAAAGTAATAGAAGAGTTGGGCTAATATGGATTGGGCTAAAAATATTTTAAAATAATTTATATATTTATATTTGTTTCGGGGATTTTTTTCATCTCCATCCTCATTGGGAATAGGGATTCCCCGCCACTTTCGAGGCGTGCCCGCGGGGAAAATGAATACCCCTAATCACAGGGGGTGTTCATGCATTTGGAAAAAAACCATGTGAATCTTATTTACATTTTACCCTTCATTTTTTTTACCTTTAACTATTTTAAGAAATCTAATTTAATTTTAAGGGTAAGATTATAATCTTAAATCTCAACCATTAATTTTAAATTACAACTATATTAATTTAATTTTTTTTTATTTTAAGCCTAACGTTTTCATATCATTATGTTTTGAAACTTCATATTCTGGAAAAAAATTTCTTTCTTTGTGATCGTCGTTCTTCAAATACAATTACTCAATTAAAAGTCTGATTGTCATTTCATCTCTTTGAATATGATTGTTCTTGATATTATTTTAATATGATCACGTTCGTAATTGATTTTCTTTGATGTGATTTACATATAATTGTTGTTTTTTTAATGTAATCATTTTTTATTAAACGTGATCGTTCTTTATCGTATAACTTTATAATGTGATCGTCGTTTTTTTTTTTTTTTGTATTTTTATGTTAATAAATGTGATTATCTATTTTGAACGTGATCGTTTTTTTTTAAATGTGATAGTTCCTTTATAATGTGTTTGTTCTTTATTTATCGTGATCGTTATTTTTTTAATTATAATCGTCATTTTTATTTGTGTTCATGATAATTTTTTTAAATGTGGTTAAATATGATCATTCTCATTTTTTATAAGCTTTTATGGTTGATATTAATAAGTTTAATTGATTTTTTAAAAATGTGATAATCATTAAGCGTTTCAACTATATTGTGTATATATCTAAATAAAATATCATATTGTGTATGTGATCACATAATCACTAAAAATTATGTTTCTAATAGTATATGTGATTTGATACCAAATTTAAAAATCTAAAAAAAAATCAATCAATCATGACATACATGATCTTCAATTGACCGTTAAAATTTGAAAGTAAGATGATAAAGTTGATCATTTAGAAAAAAAGAGTTCATTGATTGAGTGGAAAAATAAATTCATACGTAAGATTTTTGTTGAATACAACTGTATTTTTAAAAATATAATTCTTTTAAATATTAAAATAAATTACTGACTATTGTACATACATGGATTTTTAGTCCCTGTACCATAGAATTTTCCTTCAATCTTTATGCCTTTTGAATTATTATTTTTAGTGAAATACCATTTTTGTTTCTACATTTTCACTTGAATTTTATTTTCGTCCTTGGACTTTCAAAAGTGGTGTTTTTGTCCACTGACTTTCAAAAACCTACATGTTTAGTCTTCTTTCCTTCACTAATATGGCCAACTGACAAAGAAACGTCAAGAATCCCCCTTTGAACTTCACTTTACTTTTAGCAAAAACCTCCAACGAATCCAATTTCAAGCAAGTCAAAACCTGAATTTATTCTTTTTGTATCTATCACGCTAGTATATGCACCAGAAAATATGTCACATTTTATAACTTGATTTCCCTACTCGGTCTTAATCCTAAAATATTAAGGGATCATTGGGTTGTTAAGCACTAAGTTGTTAAGCAAAGAGTTGTTAAACAAAGAGTTGTTAACATCGTGTTTGATTTGTACAAAACAATGAAGTTGTAAGGTGCAAAATGTGTTGAAATTGTGAAAATTGATAAGTGTTTTTTTTTTTTTTTTTTAATAAACTGGCTATTTCATTGATAAGTGAAAAAGCCCAAAAAGGAAAATACAAGAAAACTAAAAAAAGGAGAAAATGACAGAGGGGGTATGAACCCTTCCCGTGCTTCTACAAAAACAAAAACAAATCAGCTCACATGATGATGAACCCACCACAAGGACAAGAGGCATCTAAAGACACCCAGCCTATGAAACTGACACTCCAAAAAGAACTAAACATCCTTAAGCTAATTTTGAATTTTGAAGAATGACGAAAACAGGAACATAACTTTTAATTAGAACTCTAACAAAATATCTTTTAGACTCAACCCTCAAGCCTCTAACAAAACAACTAAGAATCTTCATTAACAACATCAATAGCCCTTTGGAGATACAAATGCTTTGATCTCGCATAGTTGATTCAACTTCTAAGATTCTTAAGTTCCTTTTGGATTTTAGCATCATTTGAAGGTGTCATACCTTTCTTTTTTTGAGGTTTCCTTCTATTATGAGCTATGTAAGAATCACTACTTCTGAGCCAATCAACAAGTTTCATCCTTTTTTCACCAATGTTATCTTTAAACACTATAAAAGTTCCTTCTTCCTCATTTTCAGTTAGCCCTTCTTCTTTATCCTCTGAAGTTTGCTGCTGAGACATTACTTCAAGAGGTTTTTGTGTCTCAGGGACAATAACTATATCCATTATGGAATTAACAACGCCCTGTTTCACCTTGTCATCACTCATCTCCTCTTTCTCACTACCCAATTGAATCAATCCCTCTGCCTCTCTTTCCTCCTCTGTTCCCTCCACCTCCTGACTTCTGTTTTCAAAGAAATCTTCAGGGATGCCATCAAAACTAAGGGTCTGCTTCTTATCTGTGGACTCTTCTTCCTCAATATAAGCATGCTCACTATAATTATATAAATCAGGATCTAAATCAGTTTCTGGACCCTTTTTCATTATATTAGTGTGGTTAATCTCACTTTCTTTAAAAAACACCTTAGTGAGGGCCTTCTCTCTAAAGGAAACCTTCTTGCTTAGCTTAAAATTTTCTTTTTGACTCTGGTTTGGGCCTTTAAGCCAATTATCAACAACTGTCCAAACATTTTCTTTCACGTGCTTAGCCTTTTTAATCTAATATTGGCTACAGTTGGTAGGATCTTTCCCAACCACTTCTGAGGCATCAACTCTTCTTAAAGTTCTTCTATTCACTGAATCTTCTTTAGATTGATTCAAATAGTACACACTGTCATCTTTTTCCACTCCATCAGTCAACAAAAGCTCTCTACAAATTGCATTTTCAGAATGGCTTGTGGTCCCTACTTCAAAAGTACTTTCCTTTTCTAAGAAAGTTCTGTGGAAAGTACCATGAACATGGATATTTGCCAAAAGTCCCTGGTCTGATCCCATCATAGACAGTGACTTTTGACAATGGTATATTGTTTCTTCATTTTGGCAGTTTTGGTTGGCTCGAGGTAGGTTAAACCCACTAGACTTCCATTCCATTCTTTTAATATCCATATGACAAGGACCATCATCCTTTCCATCACAAATTTTTTTTGCAATCGCCTGCTTGGAAAAAGTACCATAAATCGCCGGAAATCCCCACTCTAAATGTTTCCACTCCTTGAAATTCACGATCTCGGCCATAAATCCTCTACCATCAGAGTTTTTTACTTCAACTTCTATTGGAATAAACCCATAATAGTTCTCTTTTACTTGGATAGCTACCTCAAAGCTGCCAATTCTATTTAAGGAATTTTTAGAGCATTTAATGAAGCCTCCACACATATCTCCAATGGCTTTGTATGCTTCTAATTCCCAATAAATAAGTGGAATGTTTCTGACTTTGATCCAACCACCATAGGATGGAGTCAAATCCATTCTCCCATGTTTGATAGTGTCCCAAAATTCAAACTTTAATGTAATCTCTTCAAAAGTGCACCAAAACTGATTATGGAACAAGTTCACAGCAACCTTTTTATCAGGACATAAAAGGAGGGCTTTATCAGGGTGAAAAGGATTGATTTCGAACTTTCAATCCCTAGGCACTTCTTAATATTTTTCAAAACTCTCCCCCAATCGTCGTGAAAGCACTTTCTGGTTACTACAATGGTAGTTTTGAGATTCAAAATACTAATATTCTCTACTTCTTCCTTCATGATATTCTTAACAAAATATCTAGGAGCTTTTTCATGGACTTTCTTCTCAACCACATCTGCATAGTTGGCATCTTTTCTGATAAAACCTGCTTTTTGGGCACTTTCATTTCTTCATGATCTTCAAACTTGCCATCAATCAGCTCGATGAAGTCCCTCCGGCCATCTTTATTAACACCTGAAGGTATGAAAAGGTATGATTTTTCTCCATTATTCAACACCTTAGTTACTTCTACAAAGGATCCCCTTTTATTAGTAACTTTTTACACCCAGCAAATACCATTCTCACACTATTTTCTTAAGAAAAACTTTTGATTATTTGGCCAATCTATCAACATATCAATGGCATCTCTAACCCACACCACCAACTGTGGTTCCAAAGATAATTCATACCAGTTATCCCTATTTTTCTCTCTTAACAAAGCTCTCCCTCTCTTTTGAACTTTGTCTGGGCCAATAAAGAAAATCTTATTCTCTATTCTACATCTACTTTCTACTGAAAACGCCATTGAGTCTAGACTAAACAAAAATTAATACTGTCAACATGGTGGAAGAAGGGTTGAAAGAGTAGGAGCAAGATGGTTTTGGAAAAATATGGGAGATTAGAAAACAGCACCACCACCATGGAGAGGGTGGTGGAGGGGCTTATCCCACCGGTGTAGAAGACACCGGAGGGAAAAATGTGTTGTCTTGGGAGTTGTGTTTGGGAGAAAAAAAGTGTCTTCTTGGAAAAATATGGGAGATTAGAAAATTGATAGGTTTGAGGGTTAACAAACCTATCATATTGAATTTTAAAACTGTGAGATAAACACTAGTCAGAGTTGTGTAACCCCCAACTAGCTACCTAATCCTGACAACCAAACGGCCCCTAAAGACTCCTTACAACTCAATAAGACTTAATAGGCGAGACTTAAAAAAAAAATACTTAATACGTGAGTGTCATGGGCTAGTTATTTTGGACTTACAACAAGAATATTAAAAAAATGACTACTTCGCGAGGAGCTGAGGAGTCTCTTACATCCCCTAACAACAGCAATAGTGACAAATAGTAACGCTTTATGGGCCCTCGAAAGATTGATAATCAGTCACAAGGAGATCAAAACTTCGTAAATATAGAGATAATTTCTAAGAAAAAATTTACTTGCTTTCCTCTTCTTGTTATTCTGTTCATTTTTTTTTTCAAATTCTATAAGACTTACGTTCAAACTTCGGTTCCCTAGATAAGGTCAGTACTCGGCTATATTAATTTTAGGGTAAAATGAAAATGAGATTCTGTGGTTTTTTTAAATGCATGAACACCCCCTGTGGTTTGAAAATGGCAAATCACACCCCGTGGTTCCAATTTTTTCAATCAGACCCCTTCCCTTCAATGTCAATAATTTTCTTTTAGCCATAACTTTTTCGTTTGAACTCCAATTTGGACGATTCAAGATGTTTTAGAATCCTCATTTCAGGCTCTACGTTGTGGTCACTTCAAAACTTCTAAATCGTCAATAACTAAAAGAGTTAACAGTCGCAATCATACCTATTATTTTGATGTTAATAAACTTTTTCATTTACTAATCATTTAAAAGTTTTGAAATGACTATTACGTAGAACCTGAAATGAGGATTCCAAAACATCTTGAATTGTCCAAATCAGAGTTCAAACGAAGAAGTTATGGCTAAAAGAAAATTATTGACATTGAAGGGAAGGGGTTTGATTGAAAAAAAATTGAAACCACCGGGGTGTGATTTGCCCTTTTCAATCCACGGGGGTGTTCATGCATTTCGAAAAAACCACAGGGTCTCATTTGCATTTTACCCTTAATTTTAAGCAAGTGTTGTATTTTTAAAGACGATCATCCAATCACTGTAGCAGCTTTCTAGTAGATGATTTTTTTTATCTAAAGGAAATTTATTTGTATGCTCACTTCAATTATTTTTCTACTTCTATTTTTCTTTCGATGTTTAACAGTCTTTTATTTTTGCCCTTTTTTTCATTTATTTCTCGCACATCTTCCTCATCCTCTCGAGTTTGACCGTTTTTATTTCTGTCACCACAATCAGATGGCAATAAAACTTTGTAGGCATAATGAAGTTGAAACTAGATTTAAACAATACCCATATTGATAACTAATTAATTTATAGGTACTGTGAGATCTACAATACAATTGGTAAATCAAGTTCCCTCAACAAAAGAATACTGCTAAACCACTCTTTTCCAGTAACAGTAGGAAGTACCCAAAAGGAAAAGGAGTTGTCTGAATAAACAAGTGCACTATTTTAATTATACCTTTAAAACAAAATACAATAAATATACATGGTATGCATTTTGGTTGTATAAATAGTCTACTTGTATATCCACTCATTGGCACGGCCACCAGACTCGTCCATGTCGATAAAAATACTCACCGCCTGCAAAATTTTGAAACCAAATAACAATATTACATACGAAACAATTCGCTAAAAAAGTCAGAAAAAGAATTAGGCACATAACAAGCAAAGGTATCTAAACTCTGACTAAAGGCATGCCCTGCTTATCTTCCTAGCTAGCTTATATTTTTATTTAATCATAGCATTTTGGGGGTTAGAATCTGTTCTATAACCCTTTTGTGGAATCTCTCTTCCTCTCTAGAGATGGATTTTCCAATTCAGCCTCCTTTCCTTCATCTTTACTTCATACTTATAAATGAAGATTATTTAGTAATAAAGGATTTGGGCAAAGTTGCAAGTATCTTACCTTGCCTATCCGTGGCCGATCTTTCGAATTTTCTAGGCTGTTTCGAATGTGAGAGACGGCTCCCCAGCATTTTAATGTATTAGCCACATCATCCAGCCGCAATAGATACTCTTCCTCGGATAATGGAAATGATTTCTATGAATAGTGAATACAGAGTATTAGAACTATGAACCATACAATAATTTTACCATATAAGTTGATTAAAGGGTTTGGTGAAAAGTAGGTCAAGAGGTTAGAGTATGCATACCTGCTCCCTGTATTTCCACATGACATTTAAAGCAAAAAAATTTCGTCCCATGAACTCCTGAATTACGGCATGAACGAGATAAGAAATCCATGTAACAGTTACTGATCAAGTGTGGAATATACCATACATTTTTTCTTAACAATCGAAAAATGAGAAGGGAGTTTGGCGAGAGTGAGGTTTAAACCTTCACACCGTCACGATTATAAAGAGTGGACTTTCACAACTCCATCAGATCCATTTTATGCCAAAAAAAATGATTTAGATGCTACAATTCAATACTAAGATCTCTTTGCCAGACTTTTGATTCTGCTTGTCCATATGAGTTAAGCCAAACTTTTCATGTAAATCTTAGTTTCCCTTTATCTAAGTTATCTAGAACACCTGGATTTTGTGTGTATGTAAACAAAATCTTAGAAGTATTTTCTCATGATTTCCTTCACCAAGCAATTTATGTAAGTGTCCGTTTGGGATAACTTTTAGAAGTGTTTAAAAATGTTTTTTTTATAATCGTTGAAAAGCACTTTTAAAACATTTAAAAAACTATCCCATAGATGATTATCGTGAAATTATGAGATTCAAGTCAAATGACCAAGCAAATTTCTTTTCATTCATCAATTAAACAATTGAATAGTTTTCATAAGGGATGATTGCAAATCTAGCAAGGTTAAAATATGTATAAATAGATTTTCAATCCGTAAATTATTATTAATTAATATCTAAGTAAGTATGTAGATAGATAATTATCGTGAAAAGTGAAAAGAGCTGACTACCAATATGTAAGTCGATGGATGATTAACTAGTTTTAAAAAAAATCCATATTTACAATTATATTCATTAAAACAAACATATTTACAACCAAAATTACTAAAACTTTAATTGAAATTTAAATACCTGGTTTATTAATTGAACGTCATAAGACCTGCCATACTTGTTTCTGATGAGAGTAGCAAGGTCAATCCCACTAAATCCTGAATCATCTGTCCCAACTGATCTCTCCAAATTTTCCCTAAGCATATCGTAGTTCATCTGAAAGAAAAAAAAAAAAATTTAAACCACTTGATTTATGGAAATGACAATAGACATAAAAGAACAAAATGCTTACTTCAAAAACGATATACAAAAGTTCTTCCTCACTATATTTACGAAAATGAGAATTATTTTTCAACATTTTGACAAAGCAGATAAACTTATTTATTAACAATTTTCATATTTTATAATCTTCTTTTGAGAAATGTTTTTAAAATCCTAACTAAATTTTTAAATACTATAAAAATTATAAATTATTTGACAACCACATTTAAAAGTCATGTTTAGCTTTTATTTGAAATTAATTTTTACAATTAATATTCGAGTACTTGACTCAGTATCACTATCTCTACTTCCATTTTTTTTTTTTGGTAATATGAACAATACTTAGGTGGTTAAATGTCAGAAGGCATACAACCGGATAAGAAATCGTCACATCAGTAAATAAATATAATTTACATTTTTTTTCTTTTACCGATGTAACGATTTCTTATTAAGTTGTATGCGTACAAGTGCATAGATGATAAATGTAAGCTTACACGCACTTCCTAGGTAGGTGACTACACATAGGTTTGAACTCATGATCTCAAGGTTTGAAAGAGAACATCTTAGCCATTGGACCAACCCATACCCATAGTTGGTTATGTAAGCACCAAAATAATATAATTGTAATAATCCACTTCGATTGATTATAAATAGTTGGTACACATACTTATAATTAGGAGTTGGGTACGATCAATATATTTACGATTTAGAATTTGTTTGATACCAAATTTATTTATTTTTTAAAAACGAAAAAAAAAAAAACAAAATTGTTATAAAATCAGACTCAATATAAGATAAGTATAAGATGTTTGATTCTTAAAACATAAAAAATGAAACAGAAACAAACTAACCCCTCTGTCATTCTCGTTCTCCGAGTCATTTGAACCGGAAAAAACCGGTCTGAATTCTCTTCCTCTTCCATGGCGATAATTTCCATAGTGAGGAATAGAAATAAATGGAAGCCTAAAAGAAAGCTTTCCTGTTCCTAAATTCTCTTGAATTCTAATCCCAGGCGACCAATTTCTGTGATGGCTCAAAGTAAAGCTCGTCATATCCTTCAAAAATCATCATCATTATTATTATTATTATTTTAGTTTCTTAATTTATCATTTCAACATTACTTACTACAGAAGTCAGAAAATAAAATTTGTAAAAACCTTTTTCAGGAAACGCTGAAAATTGGAAAACAAAAACGAGTTAGAGATAGAGAGAGGAAGAACCTGAGAGAGGGAAGCAGAGGAGGTTGTTGATTTTTATTTGTTTAATGAGATAAAATGAAAGGAGTTTCTGCAAATTTCTTCATTTTCATCCAAATTAATCATAGCCACTTGTTTACTTGCAATTCTATACGTTCACTCATTTCGTCCTTTTTTTTTTTTTTTTTGTCTTTTTTCTTTTATTTCTTTCAAGGAACGAGGAAGTTTATATATAAATTTAATAAGATAAATTGAAGAAAAATCTCTCTTTTCTTTTTTAAATCCCAAAAGTCACCTTCAATCAAGTTTCCATTTGTTTTGACCAAAATGTTTTCTTTCTTTCTTTCACGACTCTCATGCTTGCTATCCTTTTTTGAAACTTGATATTATCTTTTCATTTCTAAACGGATCGTGAGTATTATTTTATGTATGTAAAATGAAAAACAAATATATGATAAATGTAGTGTGGAAGCAATAGAAAGAACTTAGAGAGCGATTGGATTAAGGGTTTAAGTTTGAGTTTGTGTAGCCTTGGGTCGTAAAATTTTAATTAGAGGTGTAAATGGGGCAGGGTGGGGTGTAAATAGAGTATCCCGTTCACACCCCGCTCCGTTTAATCTGTTTTGATGCCTTAGTTAAGTTCTTCACACATGTATATAGGTGAGATTAGCGATGATCAAGTCGTTTAATCATTCTTCCATTCTTTCTCTTGTAAATACTTTGAGATATATTCAATAAAGTTCTTCATTCTTTTCATCTCTTGTTGTTCTTACATTTCATATGCATGAAAGAAAATCAATTTTATGTAGAAAATAGAACACGGCATGGGTTTAAAAAGGTAAAATGATACTCAAGTTTATGTAGAAAATAAAAAACTTCATAAAAAGGGTTTATGATAGAGTATATTTCAATCTGAATCCAATAGTATGCTTTCAAATCCATAAAATAGAGTTGATTGGACTGGGTTGGTGTTTGGTTTTATACTCTTTAAAAACAAAATTCAGATCCAATTTTATAAAATTGTGTTTTCATATAATCTGAAATTCTATATCTCAATCAATGAAAACATGACAATACATTAAATGAAAAAAGATGGCCCGAACACGACCTCTCACTTGTACGACTCTTCTCTCCATCGTCTTCCTTTTTTCTTCATCCGCAATCAATGTCTTTTCTTCCTTCAATATACGCAGCTACATCTTCACCTCACTCGTCGTACAACCTCATTTGCATTGCTTGTTTTCTCCATCGATTGGGGCAAACGAAGTTTTAGAAAAAGGGGGATGTCGCTTCTGGCAATCTATGCATTTAATCGTTTACTTGTGCTGTTATTCTTTGATGATATTCGAGATGAGGACAACTTCCTTATGTAGCCCTGCCAGTATCTTCAATTAATAGGTTATCATATGGTAATAGGAAATATTTTTCAACAAATGTAAACTACTGTTTTAGTTCAATTACTTATTGAACTAAAAAAAACATATTTATCCCCCCTCCCTTCCCAAAACAAAGTCACTAACTAAATAACCAAGCTAATATCTAGTTAACTATAGCTAAAACATTGATTTGTGCAATTTATAAAGAAATTAAATTACTTACAAAGTTTCTTTTCAGGTCATATCTACCATTAACAACAACCAACATGGGTTGGCCTAGTGGTCAAGGGGTTGCTTACCAACCTTGAGGTCCTGGGTTCAAATCATGTTGGCCACCTACCTAGGATTTATCCTACGATTGAACCGATGCCAAGTGTTGTAGGGTCATTAGTCGTGCTGTGCGTAAGCTGGCCCGGACACTCACGCTATTAAAAAAAAAAAATCTACCATTAACAACTCTTTGTTGTGTACAACTATTATCTTTGTTTCCTTCAACTTTAAATGTTTGCCTTTTCTGTTATTGATTTCCATCTTCAAAATCAAAACTATTGTATTGATTATTTAAATCATTAAAGTAAAACAGCAAGTTCAAGGAAATATTAAACACATTGTTTTAGTTCAATTAATTATTGAACTAAAACATTCAACTAATATTTTTAGCTATCTACACCAATTTTTTTAAGAAAGTTTTGAACACATTGTTTTAGTTCAATTATGATTAATCTTACTTTCCAAGGCTTCTAAACCTTGATGAGAGAAAGCTGTCACATTAAATCTCTGTGGAGTACTTATATTGGTTGTTTGGGGTCTTAAGTTTAAAAAGGCCCCATGATGATGGTAAGGAGATTGAGTGCTTAAACTTGCTCCAAAGAGTAGTTACCTACCAAGTTTTTTTGCATAAGGCTTTGTGAAACTGTATTTAGAGGATCAGATAACTAAAGTAATACAAAATTTCCTGCGGTTTTTCAAGTCTTGGAGGATCGATGACAAGGTGCAATCCAACCTAGGAATCCACACATTTTTTTTCCAGATGGTATTCATTGTATAAAAGGCGTTGAGAGACGGCTAACTTATTGTTGGACTGCTCTTTCACTCTTAAGCTATGGCATAATCTTGCCGTCTTTACCCTTCATTCTATCAAAACAGTCATATTCTCACTGCTTGGTAGCTGCTAGTTCAAAAGACAAGTCAAATTTTTGGCAGAATGTTGTTTTGTGTTCTGTGCCCAATTTTAGGATGTTTGATTTGAAAGAAACACAAGACTATTTTAGCTTAGAAAACGTCGTTAAGACGTGTGGGATACCATTGTTTTCATAACCTTTTCTTGGTGTTTTCTTTCTAGTAATTACATCTCTTTTATTACAACCAATTGGGAGGTCTTCTATAACTCTCCTTGGTTAAGTTATTGTGAAGGGGGTTCTCTCCTTTCTCTTGTATATTCATCTTATCAATGAAAGAATGAAACTTATTTAAAAATAAAGCCTGCTAATACAGTCTAGAATAATCCAACCAAACTCTAAACAGGATAATTTACAAGGTTTCTGTCCTGTACATAACTCGCTTTTCCACCATACAAATTTACAACTGTCCTCTAAAATTAGCTCTGCTCTTTCTGTTAGTATTACATTTTTAAAGAGTACGTGTATTGGACTAATGACTAAGATTGCATATTAAATGTAATCTTAATGAAATGAGCTTTCGAGGGTTTTTTTTAATAATAATAAATGTCTATTATGTATTGCATTCAATAATATAAATGTACCGAACTTACTTTACAATATGTTTAATATATATGGTAAAAATATACCACACGTATACCAAAAAGAATAAAGGATTTTGATAGTCTCCCCATAAGGAGATTGAACGCTTGTAATACTCCTCAAAAGTGCAACAAATCCTTTCTATAAAGAGTTAAACCACAAAACATGACATTTTCTGAAGAAGTTTTGACCAAAGACCATGAAAAGCTTTTCATGGAAAATACTGTACTAGCATCAAAGAGACTTACCAGCCAAAAATGAAGTGATTGATATCCTGGACTCTTCTCCGCAAAGGTTACAACAGTTAGAAGAGAAGCACGACTAGGGGGTTTATTTTTGGATATGATCTCTGGTATCTAAACCTCTACAGCTCCAATGTTCATATAAAAAAATTTAATCTTCCTTTAGTCTTCCAAATGGCTCTAATGATCTGGTTAGAGAAAATAGAATCTTTGAGACTTTGACAGAAAAGTAACTAAAAAAAACAAATACTCATCGCCTGTCTTATCAAGTTTTCAAAAAAAAAAAAAATTCCAAAGGTTTTCAAATGATTATATCACGCCGCCGGATATAGAAAAATATAATTTTGCCGTAAGTTCATCAACTCAATTCAATCTTCTACCGCTCTTATCAGTGAGATTCCTTCTCCCATTGAAATTGAATCCACCATCCAATTGATTTCAACAAAGGCGAACCTTACTATTTTTTTCGAGCACCACATTATAGAGAGATGGGAAGACGAGATCCAAAAAAGGAAACTCAATCTCCCAAACCCACCTCCCCTCTTTTTATTACTACCAATTAGAGAGGATCTTTATAATCTCCTTTCATCTCCCTTTCGTCTCCTATCATAGTTTCAAAGAAAGTTTTTTTTTGTTTAAAGGACGGTTCAAAAGCCCATTTCATTGATATAATGAAAGAAGATACAAATAAAGATGTAAAAAGGGACAAAAGTCCTACAAAAACAAAGCAAGCAAAACATATACCCTCATACCAAAAAAAAAAAAAAACCACCGCCACCTAATTACACGTATACATGCCAACTGTTTATAATAAAATGAAGTGGGTCATATAAAAAAATTTGATCATGGACATACAAAAAGATGCATTTACATGTACCAACTCCCAAACATAATCCCACGATCGCTGCTCGTCAAGAAAAAACCTCCTATTCCACCAAATCCCCACAAAAACCTAATATCCATAAACTTCGAAAATTTGCGTGACCACATAATATGGTTGTGGTCTTTCGACTCCTGGTTACATAGACAAAACAAGCGGGGTCTCAAGGCAAAGCATAAGAGGAAGATTGTTGGAGAAAGTCAAATGTATTAATTCTGCCAAGTGCCACAAGCCATACAAAAAACTTAACTTTCTTCGGGATCTTTACCTGCCAAAGTTTGGAAAAGAATGGGGTGGGGTTGTGTGTGCATGAAAAAAGATTTATAAGAAAATCTACAAAGATGAATTAAGGGTCCACAATCTTCTATTTTGAGACACCTCTCTTAAGGAGAGACTCTCAAGAAAATTAAGGATAGAAGCCATTAATTGCAACATGAAAGGAAAATGTAAAAAGAGAGCTTGGACCAGAGACCCCACCCATTCTGGAATCAGTAAACAACATGTTCTTCTTCAGAGCCCTCAAAAGATCATTTTTTGAGCATTAAAGAAATATGATCATTGTCTATCTGAACTGATGGATAATACAACATTGATGCGATGTGCTAATGATAATTTGCTTATGATAGTGACTATAAAACAACAATGTGAAACATGCTAACAGATATTACACAATCCATTTTGACGACTATATTAGTTGCAAAAAAACAAACAAAACAAAAAACAAAAATCGACCTGAAATTATAAGAAGGCCCAAGAAATGACCAGCAGATCATACAAAGGCAGTTCATGGAACTATAAAGACACCAGCCTGCAGGTTCAAACATCCAATTAAAATACTCATTTTAGTTTATTTACAAATATTATCAAAATTTGGTTTGGTTTCTCACATTTTTCACAATAAATTTGTCCAAGAGACCCAGGGATGGTAGTAACCATTCAGAAAAATAGATTGATTGATGTTCACAACTGCTCAGTGTAAGATATTCGTCTGCAAAGCAAGAAAAACAATAAAGCCTATAACTAAAAATTCAGAAGTCAGATGGCTTGTAAACATAAATTAATAAAAAAATCATTCCACTTCTCAGCATAATGCATGACAGACCTGAACCTCGAACGAAAACCCTATGCGTGACAAATGACTGCAAAAATTAAACAAAATGATTAAGAGTACTTGTACATAAAACATACAGCACAAACTCATTTTTTTTAATCCAAAACGAGGGGTGCATTCAAATCGGTCGCCCAAACCGAAACCAAACTAACATTCAGATTATGGTCGAAGAAAGAACCGAAATCGTAACCGATTTTAGGTTGATTTAGGTTGATCTTCGGTTTGAACGTGAGACCAGTTTGAGGGGTCTTTTAAAAAGATTTTGATCGGTATTGAATCAGTTTTGGTTCCGTTTGGTCTTATTTAATTCAAAAAATATTACTTATTATTAATCGGTTTGGTTTGGTTTCATATCGGTTTTTAATTGAAAAACCGAAATCGACCGAATATTATCCGTTTTCTTATATGAAAACCCAAAACCAAACCAACTCTGATTAAACCGACTGATTCGGTTCGATTTTTGTCGGTTTTCGGTTTTAAGTTGCACCCCAACCAAAAACATCACTTCGTTAACAAAGAATAGATGGACAAAAAAGGATCTGGCAGAAACTTTTTTTAAAGCAAGTCAGCTTGAATACTTGTCATTGTTATGATGATGTTATGTTCTTAACTCAATAGTTGAGGTTGGTTTGACAATACGAGAATCTGAGTTTTTAATTATAAGTGTGCAATTAAAAAAATCCCCATGATTGTTTAGACTTTGATCTGTTCTTTATGAAAATATTTGAAATTTAAAAAAAAAATCCAGATCGTTCCAGTACCTCACTTAAGGCTAACCAACAGATTTGTCATCTTGAGAGTGACTCACCTTTGAAAACAATAAATTCATTTTACTGACAAGGTGTAGTCAAGAACAAACTTACATTACATTACCTGCCATACAGAAGGCATATACTCACGGTACGGAACCTGTCCATTATTAGTCGCCACATGTCTTAATTCCGACTCAGGCAATTTTTTTTCACTGAAAACCAAGTTTGAGAGGATTACAGTACTTCATATGATCATAAAAGGCATGAGCAGTAACAAAAGCATCTAAACAATAATGTTCACAGTTTTCCTTTTCCCTCTCAAATCCAAGTTTGAGGGGTTGGTCTTAACATAAAACGTATGACTAATGTTGGAAACCAGTTGATTAAAGTTTGTTACTCAAATTTCTTTATTAATTGATGCAGATATGTATATTACTTGTACATTTCCATTATTATCTATAGAGATTCAATTTTATCTTTTAAGTATTTATATTTTGCCAAGATTTTAAATGAGTGGCTCACATGCCTATTTCATTAGGATAATGAAAGAACAAAAAAAGAGGGGGGAAAGCCCCACTAAAAGACCACAACCTATATGCAAGAATGCGGTTGAAACCCAACAAAACAATAACCGCCATCTATATACAAGAATGCGGGCCAGGTGTTAATAATAAAAATAAATAAAGAAAATTTAATAAAGGGCTTGGAAGTTACACTACACCCAAAAAGAAGCATTTACATGTGCCAAATCCTGAAGAACTTCCCCAGAATTCTCTATTCCTTTGAAAACTCTCTTCTTTCTTTCAAGCCATATTCCCAAAAAGAATTGCAAAAAACCCAACTTGCACAAATATCTCTCTCTCATTGAGAGGTAGATTCAAGTTAACCACTTCCACATCTTGGCGACAAACTTCACCATGAAGCCAAGAAATACCAAAAGTGGTGAAAATCTCTACCAAAGGTGCCTCAAGAATGTACAAGACCATAGCATATGGTAACAATCTTCTTACTCTTGCTTAAAAAACAACATCATTGTGGCCTCAAAACGAAAGATAGAGATGGAGTTAATTTTACCTAGAGCATCCGACCAAGTAAAAAACATAACTTTTTTAGGGGGTCTTCACTTGTTATTGTCAAAGCTTTAAAAAGGAGGGGGTATTGTTGACTAGGGAGGAAGCAGTATGAGCCAGAATATAGTCCTGATAGCATTAAGCCAAAAACAGCACTTCTAATTATATGAATGAAATTGAGAAATTTCTTCTTCTTTTTTAATATAAAAGAATGATTATTAGCGGGAATACTTTAAAAGATTAAATTTGTCTAAACTTAATAGCTTAAGCTTTTGAATCTATAGCTAATTTAACTTACCATCTGAGTAAAATTTCTGAGTTCAAACCTTTGTTATGTTATTTGATCTCATTTCGTATTAATATTTAGTTACACATTGGACCTTTATTAATATCCAAACACACATGTGAAGGGGAGTATTGGGAATACCTTTAAAAGATTAAATTTACCTTAACCTAATAGCTTAAGCTTTTGGATTTAATACCTTAGCCTAATAGCTTAAACTTTTGGATTTCACGGTGATTGAACAACTGTAATCCAACAGAACAGAAGTCAAAATCAAAGCAGTCAAGCCATGGGCAAGAATGACATAAATTTGTGCCGTACACAACTTCAAATCAAAGTACACAATATTCGTAAAGCACGTAGGCCTTCAAGAATTTTAATGTGATATTTTTTTTATTTTTTTTTGGATAGAAAGTTAACTTTCATTGATCAAAGGTATAAGTAAAGTAGAATCATAAAGGATTGTAGCATGTTATCAAAGTACTTGACAATGTATAAGAACAGGCACTGCATAATACACAATATTCGTAAAGCACTGCATAAAATGTATAAGAACAAAAAGCCAAACCAAACCCTGCCTCTTAAAACTCACAATCTGACCGTGTCAGTAGATCTATCCCCAAAAATGGCAGCTTTTGTAGCAATGACAATACTCGGATGCACCAGCAAAAGCTTTCTAATCTCCTCTACTACAGCTTCTAATACATTACAAAGAGACAAGCCTTTCCTACAAAAGAAAAGGAATGGAATACCAGGATTGTGTAAAAGGGAGAGCTGGTTAAGAATCTAAGATAATTGATTGCATTGCTGAAACATGTACTTTTTTTTAAATAACACAGAGATCATTAAAGTAGACATTTGAGGAGAAATGGTTTTCTGTGAACTAGTCTTTGACACTTCAAGTATTAATTTATCTATTCAATTAGAGGTCCTGGGGTCATCAGCTAGACTCGGTAGCTCATAAATAGTAACTAAAGGAAGATTTCTAACAAAAGAAACACTAATAGTAAACTAAATGTCTACAACTCCACTATTTTATTTGGGGGATGATTTCACAAATATATATTTACACACACACACATACATATAATTAAATAATTTTAAAATATATAAATAACCTGTTGCGACCCCATAATGTTAAGGAGGAAGAGACACGATCAGCCCAATGATAAGCTCCAATGCTAAGCAGCAAGAAGAAAGGAAATAATTCAATATTTCAACCTTTATATTATTCAACAACTGACTGATTTGACAAGAAATTAAGCAAAACACTTCATGGTCCAAAATGTATTTGATATAAGGTATGTGCAACCAAGAAGATAAAAGGTGACAATATCATTATGTTGGGTTGTCCAAGGGTGTCTATACAGATAATGGAGAGGTGGGGACATCAACATTGTCAACTTGAGTGACAATATCATCATGTTGGCTGAATCATTGATGCAATCCGTTGATCATCAATCATCACCACCCTCGATGGAACCTCGGTGAGAGAGGGATCACTTGATTTAAGACTTTGGTCTCTTAACTCCTCGTGCACCTTTTCTTTTTTTTGGATAATAGACATTTCATTGAGGAATGAAAAAGAGAAAAATACAAAAGAGCACCCCACGGATTACAAAAAACTCCTCCAATTGGGGGCTATAAGAGAAGGGGAATAATTACAAAAGGCTTTAGAGTTAGCCAACCATATAGAGCTAAACCTAACAACCAACTCTCAAATGAACTGGTGCTCAAACGACTCATCATTGAAAACCCTTTTATTCCTCTCCCACCAGGTAAGCCAAACAAGGGCACGAATTGCATTGCCCAAGAGGACAAGGGCTTTCTCCTTAAAGTTAACACCGCAAAGCAACCCATGCAACAGAGACTGGATCTGCAAGGGGTTAGGACCATGATAATTGAAAATGCTGAATAAATTGCCCCAAAGCTTTGACGTGAAGGGGCAACTCCAAAACAAGTGACTCGGGTCCTCAACATTCGCACAGCAAAGAGCACAACGATTGGGGTTCAAAGCCATAAGGGGAAACCTTCGCTGAAGCTTGTCACAAGTGTTGAGCCCCCCATGGAAGACCGTCCAAAGAAGAACTTTAACTTTTTTAGGATAGCAATCTTTCCAAATAACCTTCACAATATCAGTGGGGAGAGGGGAAGTGCCCGTAAAGAGAGAATTAAAAACAGTCTTACACGAGAAATTGACTCCTCCACCTCCGTTCCAGATTCTAGTATCCTGCAAGATCCCCGGTTTAAAGCCATTAAGAGAGTTTAAGAGGGAAATATACTCCTCTATCTCCTCTTCCTTAAGGTTCCTTCTAAATGTAACATTCCAGGAGGAAGAGAGATTATCCCAACAAGCCGAGACAGAGGCAGTAGGGTTGGTAGATATTCTGAAAATACCGGGGAAAACATCGGCAAAAGGTCTGTCCAGCGAGGTCCAAGCATCCAGCCAAAATCTGATTTTCAAACCATTGCCCAGCTTAAACTTAGAGTTAGAAGCCAGAATATTGCCAAGCTTAGCAATCGCCTTCCAAGGACTGTGATAAGTGAAGGATGGATTAGAGGTAGAGGACCATCCTGAATCAGAGACAGAGTGAAGAGCTTTAATGGTGACAGCCCACAAAGACTCCCCTTCATCAAAGAGTCTCCACCGTCACTTAACAAGGAGAGATTTGTTCTTTTTGACAATATTACCAAAAGCCAAACCTCCCAGCTTCAACGGGTTGGAAGCATCAGCCCACTTCACAAGGTTAGTGCCTCCGTTATTATTTGCCCCTTTCCAGAAAAAGTCTATAAGCATCCTCTCTATTGTGTTGGCAACAGATGAAGGGACAACAAACACTGAGAGGTAATAGATAGGGAGGTTATTGAGGATTGATTGGGCTAAAGTAAGTCTGCCCCCTTTGGAAAGCATCACATTCTTCCACCTATCAATGCGCCTAGCAACTCTTTCCACAACCGGATCCCAAAACGATTTAGCCCTGGGGTTACCTCCTAAAGGAAGACCGAGGTAGACAAGGGGCAGAATAGAGGCCTTACACCTGAACGAATCAGCAACCTCTTCAACAAGAGCATCCTCCACATTGATGCCAACCACCACTGATTTCTCGAGGTTAAATTTGAGGCCAGACATACGCTCGAAGACCCGCAAAACAGAGAGCAAATTGGCAATGTTAACCCTATCAAAAGTGGAGGAGACGAGAGTATCATCAGCAAATTGAAGATGAGATATGGTGTCCCCGCTTCTGCCGATAGTAAACCCACTAAACAGCCCAAAGGATTCAGCATTACTAAGGAGTCTGCTAAAGGAGTCACCAACCAAAGTGAAAAGAAAGGGGGATAGAGGATCCCCTTGCCTTAGACCCCTAGAAGCTTTGAACTTACCTCTAGGCTTCCCATTAATAATGATCGAGTAGTTGACTGAAGAGAGGCAGCCCCTAATCCACATCCTTCATCTCTCCCCAAACTCTTTAGCTTTTAACACCGCATCTAAGAAATCCCAATCCACCTTGTCGTAGGCTATCTCCAAGTCAAGGTTGAACACAAGACCCTTCCTTTTAGATCTCCTACAATCCTCCACAATCTCGTTAGCCGTCAAAATAGAATCAACAATCTGTCTCCCACCAATGAAAGCGTTCTGAAACTTAGAGATGGTTTTAGGGAGCACCACCTTGATCCTATTAGCAAGGACCTTGGCCAGAACTTTGTACGGTCCCGTAGTGAGACCTTGGCTAAAGAGGTGAAGGACTTTAGACCTCGTGCACCTTTTCTTGAAAATCTTTCTTTGAGTTTTCCTGGCCCAACCCATTGAGTTGTTCTTCCCTCTTTTTTTTTCCATTTTGTGGAAGGTAAAAATCCGAAGAAAGTCAGGTTTTTTGTTTCGTCTATAGCCCTTGGTAAAATTAACACCTTCGACTTTCTTCAGCGATTGTCCTCCTACACTCTTACTCCCCATTGGTGTAGTTTGTGCAATCTTGCTACATAAATTTTATTTTTTTTGGGGTTTCATTGATAATTGAATTGCCCAAAAAGGCAAAAAACAAGCAAAACAAAAAAGCATGCCAGTTAGTGGCAATAATAGAAGGGGGATAGCTATAGAAATATTTACAATTGCACTTCAACTGGAGGCATTAAGCACATAACTATCTAAAAGATAAAGACTATCCTTGTGCTTAACAACAAAAGTCATCCTATTTCTATCAAGCCAGAGGATCCAGCAGCAAAACTAACAGCATTAGCCCATAAGGTCTTCACTTTGAGCCTCCACTACTACAAACTTAGGATTAGACCACATAATAATGATACCTCCTAACAAATCTGCTACTCCAAATGGCCTTAACCAATCTCCTATCAACCAAAGACAATTAAATTATCACAAACCTGTCAATCATCAGCAGATGAACACCAACTCCAAGTGCATCTTTTTCCTTTTGAAGTTTGTAATGCATGGTCTGAAATCCAAAAGAATTTAAGAATATCATATATTTTTTTAGAACGACACACTTCTCATTGAATTAATGAGTGTACAAGAGATCAACCAAAAGCTTATAACCACCCATCAAGAGTTCACAAAAACCACTCCAGTTCATATTAATTACATTGGAAGTGTAATTACAAAATAGTTTAGAGAGCATCAATATAAACAATGAGTTTTTGCAATGTTTAGAGTTCACACTTAAGAGTTGGCTTTTTCCATGAAGATTCTATTATTCCTGCTATAAACAAAACATTCTCTCTTAGTCCTCACATATGCATCAAAATCCTCATTAGCCATTAAGACAAAATTTAAAATTTTCCTAGCAAGAACAAAAACCGATTGGCTTTTAGAAATGGTAAGATCCATAATGGATTTAAGTCTACAAGCAAGGACTTTGGCTATGACTTTATAAAATTAAGAATAGTAACAAGGGAAATGGGTCTAAAATCTAACAAATTTGCAGCACTAGTCTTTATAGGGTTTGTGGAGACAAATTAATTAAAGCCCAATAATTATGCAATTAAAATTAACCAAGCCCAAAATTATGATTGCATCTTGGTTTAGTCAAATTGTGATGTTTGACTATGCTTTTCCGTGAGTGAAAAAGAGAAAAGGCCAAAGCCTTTGGCCTTTTTGGCTTCAACATAGGTTTAAGAAATAGGAGGCAGTGGTTTGTCTTCTCACGCAATTCGATACTTCAATTTGGACAATGATATAAATAGAACAGCGAAGGTGAGAATGTGTGTGGTGGCCAATTTGGCCTCTCACCATGAAAGAGTTGTGGCAATTAGGGTTTGTTCGAGGGCTTATTCTATTGGGAGCAATTGTACACTTTCTATTGTTCGTCTCAATTGGTGTAATCTTCAACTTCGGGTCCGTTTGGTATAGCTTCTCCTAAAAGTGTTTTGTGTTGAACATTTTAAAAGAAATACTAATGAAGTGTTTCATCTAAAAACACCTAGAGTATACTAAAAGGTGTTTTTGGAGAAAATATTTGATTTGTGATTCTTCTAAAAGTGTTTATAAACAAGTATTTCACTTAAAATACTTCACTTAAGTGTTCTTAGATGAAACACTTCATTAGTATTTCTTTTAAAATGTTCAACACAAAACATTTTTAGAAGAACCTCCTTCATAGTGGAGCCGGCAAAGTCTGCAAAAGAAAGGACGTAGCCCATTTAAAGGTGAATATGTATAAATTTTGGTATACTTTTTCCTTTTTATTTATTCTTTGTATTGCTTTATTTATCATTCTTGGACTAGGGGGTTTAAGATTTACAACCCTTCAAATTCCCAACAGTCTTTTTTGAAATTACGCAAATTTATCACCCCATTCCTATGAAACTAAGAGAAGTTTAGAAGTTTATTCAAATCCCAATATTTTTCCCGTAGTAAAATCGTCCGGATCTGGAGCTTTGTTTCCATCAAAGTCAAAAACAACATTATTTATTTCTTCTAAACTAAAAAGTCTTTCCAAGAAATCAGTTTTCTCAATTGGAATAGGGCCCAATCAATGCCAACTAAGGAGAAAGAACCCTTATCCATAGAAGAGTAAAGCTTTTGAAAATGATTAATGACTTCACAATCAATGTCTTGTTGATTTTTTCAAATAAACTCATTCCCTCTCACAAGTTTATTAATCCACTTTTTACTTTTTCTCGAAAATGGCAATCCTATGAAAAGTTTTGAATTATTCTCCCGATCTTTGAACCATTTGGGTTTGACCTATTGGACCAAGAGATGTATTCCTTTTGACAAAGAGAATCAAAATCAGATAAAAGTTTAATTCTTTTGAATTTTTAAAAAGCCGAAGGAACTTGATCAGAGTTCAAAACCTTTATTTTTTCCAAGAATCGAATTATTTTTCTTTCTTAAGGTTTCCAAAAACCTCTTTTTCCTTTTTTCTTTTAAAGAAATCTTAACCGCCGCATGAAGCTTTTTGAAAAAAAATAAAAGCAGCTTTCTTTGCTTCCTAGAGCACAGACCCTTGGAATTATCTTTGAGATTAGCATAAAGTTTTGACATGTGCATCTGAGGCAACGCTACTAGCTTTGCTGCACTAATGAACAGCTCAGCCAGTTCTTTTACGTAAAGTGTGTCTCTAAGACTTTAAGTGAAAACAAGGCATGGGAGCTAGCAATCTATTAGTCGTGTTGGGTTTCCCTTGGAGAAGGGAGGATAAATATTGAATTTTATTTTGGACGATAACCACAAAAACTTGACAGCTACAAAAATGATTTCAGTACAATTTATAGTACATGAACATAATATATTTTTAGAGACAAAGCTCGCAGGCTGATTTCATTACAATAATGAAAGAATACAAAAGAAAGGTCAACAAAAAGGACCCATTGTCATCTAATTACAAGTATATGGCTTAACTCTTTTTTTTTTTTGGGAAGAGAAGGCTCACAAGCCAATTTCATTAAGGTAATGAAAAAATAAAGAATGAATGAAATACACAAAAAGTATCCTCCCTGATAACACGTGAATCCAAACAAAAACCCAAAAAACAAGCCCTACCTGCCACCTAATTACTAAGTATGACGGTCAATTGTTGGTAACCATAAGAAAAGGAAAGTTACATAAGGTTTCGGTGGATGCCCAAAAAAAACATTTACATGTGCCACATCTCAAACCAAATTCCAAGATTGTTCCTCCCCTTTAAAAACCCTTCTATTTCTTTCAACCCAAATCCCCCAAATGGTTGCAAAAAATCATGCCTGCCAGAGGCATCTGCCCAACGCCATCCATCCATCATCTGATGAAAGGAAATGTTTTATTTTTTTGATGGAAAGATAAACTTTCATTAATCAATAAGGGATAAAACAAAAAAACAAGAGGATGAGAAATCCTCCAAAAAACAGAAATAAAGAAAAATAAATAAAATTACAAAAAAGAATTCCATTTATAAAACATGGAATGTGAAGGAAAATCAAAATCTAAACTATTTAGAACTTTAGCCCAACTAAAAGTTCTTGAAACAAAAGAATCCCATAAGAGAAACCAAGATTTGGATTCTTCCATAAAAAGCCGAGAGGTACGTTCCAACCAAACAGTCCATAGTAAAGCAGCCACTACTGCACATTTGAAAAAAAGTCTTCTTTTTTGTGAATTCTGTGAAAAAAATCCATAATCAAAAGATCCCCAGCATCCTTTGGAGGAACCCAACTCAAATCAAATTGTGAAAGAAGTTTGAACCAAAGTTTGCTAGTGTAATTACAATGAAGAAAAAGGTGAGAAGCCGATTCACAACTCTTATAACACAAAAAACAAATATGTGGAGACAAATAGGAAGAGGACAAACGTGATTGCAAAACATCCCCGGTGACAAGTTTCCCCAAATAAAAAGTCCAAAGAAAGAATTGAATTTTGGGTTAAAAACCAAAAAACCAAATAGAATTATAAGGGAAAGAATCTGAAAGAATAGAATGAGAAAGAAAAGAAAAAAAAGATTTGCAAGTAAAAGAACCCGAAGGATGAAGGGACCAAGAAATACGATCATTGGAGGTAGAGGGGAAAATATGGGAAATAAGACTAAGAAGAGAAGTAAATTCCAGAAATTCCTCATCTTTAAAATTTCTAAAGAAAGAGAGATCCCAAGACTTAGAATGTAAATTAAAGAGGGAGGAAATGGTGGCAAAGCGATTTTTAGTGATACGATAAAGAAGAAGAAAAGAATTAGAGAGAGGGGAATCAAAAATCCAAATATCTTCCCAAAAGCGAATATGAAGTCCGTTACCAAGAATGATCTTTGCACCCTTAGAGAAAGAGGGAACACATTTAGAAATTGATTTCCAAGGGCTACGAAGTGTCCCAAAATTTACAATCAAAGAGTTCCAATCAAAACTAAAAGATCCAAACTTACTTTTAATGAAAGAAGCCCAAAAAGAATTTGATTCAGAGGAAAAAAGCCAAATCCATTTTCCAAGCAAAGTCAAAATTTTTAATTCAAGATTACCGATACCCAATCCACCCAAAACTTTTGATTTACAAACCGTTTTCCAATTAACAAGATGAAGTCTTTTTCCTTCCCCAATGTCATCCCAAAGAAAGTTTCTAAAAATTCTTTCCAAAATTAAAACCTTTTTAGGCATTTTAAAAAGTGACAAAAAATAAATTGGAAGATTTTGAAGCACAGAAGAAATGGGGGTTAATCTACCTCCCCTAGAAAAACAACCTTTTATCCAACCATCAAGCCTAGAGAAAACTTATCTCCCCTAGAAAAACAACCTTTTCTCCAACCATCAAGCCTAGAGGAAACCTTGTCAATTACAGGCTGCCAAAAAGAAATGTTTGAAGGATTTCCACCTAGAGGGAGACCTAAGTACTTAATAGGCCAAGTCCCATGCACACAACCAATGGAATTTGCAAGCTGCAAAACTCTAGACGAGTCAACATTTAAGCCAAGTAAGGAGCTTTTTGCAAGGTTAATTTTCAAACCGGATATGACCCCAAAAAGCTTAACCAACTCCAGAAGATTGAATAGTGAAAAATCCTTATTTGCTAAAAAAAAGATGGTGTCATCAGCAAATTGGAGTTGAGATAAAGCAATATTATCATGACCAATATGAAAACACTCAATGACTTGAGAAGAGACGGCTTTTTCCACCAAACGTGACATAACATCACTGACTAGATTAAAAAGAAAAGGTGAGAGAGGATCACCCTGCCTAAGGCCACGGGAAGCTGTAACAGAACCTTTGGGGCAACCATTCACAAAAATAGAGAAATTTGCACTATGTAAACAACCTGAAATCCACTTTCTCCATTTGGAACCAAAACCCTTATTCTGAAAAACCAAATCTATAAAACCCCACTCAACATGGTCAAAAGCTTTCTCAAAATCAATCTTAAAAATGAGACCCTCTTTTTTCTTACGAAAAAAGAAAATGTTAGATACCCTGGAAATACCAAAAGTATGTTTCTATTCCATATGAGTCTTGAAAAATGTACACAACCACATGATCAAATAAGTGGAAGATGACAAAATAGCTTGAAGATACACCCGAAAAGAAGTAACATGTGCTAAATCTGAAACAAATTCCCATGACAAGCATATAGGCCCTTCATATTAAGGAGAATAGTACATTATGTTAAGCAGCAACATACCTTAAGAGTGGCGAGAAATTCAATACTATCATAACAACGGATGTATAAGAACCTTCTCATGCATGAGGCATATAATGCATTGTAAGTTTCCCAATCTTTTGTGTTAGATGATCCTAGAAAAATTTAAACATAATTTTATTATATGTCCCATAAGTATATAAAGTTGGTTTGAGCATAAAGGTTGGACCAGATTTCTTGCAAAGTGGGTCATAAAATCAATATCATTTTACTTCATATGTTTTTTCCCCTAAAGGAATTGCTTTCATTGAGAGGAATTAATGTACAATAAGACCATACAAAATATTATCCGGAAAATATTACAAGAAAGGCCTCCAACTGCTTGTGATAAAAAACAAAGAAAAGTTGCAAAAAAGCTTAGTGTCACACCCCCCAATAGCGTAGCACACTTGGCATGGGCACGGGCCTTGCAGCCATGCCAAGGACTGATGGGGGGCATGCAGAATGTGCATCGTAACGCCATGGACAAGGTCAAGCAAACTAGCCAATTGATGTAAGCTAACAGTGGTATAGTTCAAGAGACGTTGAGGCTTAAGTACGCAGAAGATAAGCAATGTAACAGGACCAGGCCATGTGCATAAGCAGGTGTGTAGGATGGCACACAAGGCACGTGGGAATAGGCAGCAAAGGGGCACACACAGGGATGTCATCTAGCACGTTGTAGGGCTTGTGACAAATACAACATGCAAATATAGAAGTGTGTAGCATAGCATATGAGTAAACGTGGCAGAAGGCACACACAACAAAGGCAAACAAGCCATGCTATAAGTGTACATCATGCGATAGAAGGCCATATGGTGAGTGTAGATCAAGTGGAAGGCATTGAAGATGACCAAGACAATATGTGAGACACACATGCCATGCACATGACTCATGACTATGAGTGAGGGTTGGTCAACCTTAGTGGGCAATGGAAGTTACAAGAGCATTCCTAAATCTTGGACCACAACATAAGGGGTCTACTCAAATAAATCTCCATGAAACATGTTCCTTAAATCTATGAATACGTTAGTTGTCATGATCCATGACCATTATAGGACATTATCCATGACATTGGATGGTTCCTGTAACAGTGAGCTTGTGGATCATGATAGAAAACAAATGAGTATGTGGGTGGTTATTTACCACATAGTGTCTTGTAAGGAAAGCATGCCACTATGCCTATGCTGGTTTTTTTCCTGATAAACAATTCTTATAGATGGAAAAATGTTACAGCCTAAAAATTTGAGAATAAGAAATCACCCAACCGTTAGGATGGATATTGTGTCTCCTTCCTGTAGATGTCAAAAATCTACCATCGTGTGAATTGCCTTAAAACACAATGGTTAGGCTATCGGAAGCTTTTTAGATATCGAAAATCTACCGTTGATGTTCTTCCTTTTTCTGACCTAATAAATAAGTAAACTTATTTTTATATACCTCACCAAGAAATTGGTATTAGAGCAAGAGAAACACTTGACCATTGAAAATGGTGACAAGTAAGCCACCGGTCATGACAAGATTCGAACAGTTCTTTTCCAGAGAGGTTTTGACCATCCACTCGAGCTACAACATTGCATGCATCCTCTAGAGGATCTACAAAAATGGGTGACCACGATGGAAAAATCTTTGGAAGGAACTCAGAAGGCAATGCAAGCTCTCCCTCAAGTCAACAATTTGCAAGCTTTAATACTACTGACAACAAAGGGAAAGAGTGGACATATAACCAGCAGAGTTACTTTGAAAGCAGTATCAATGTCAACAATAAAGCCAGAAGGATCAAAACTCCAAGATCGCACAAATCTTTTTTCTTTTTTTTTTGAAAAAGGATGTTCACAGGCTTATTACATTGAGATAATGAGAGGAAAAGAATACAAAGAAGAGGGGAAATCCCCAAGAACGACCACCACCAAAAGAAAGTGGCCACTAGCCCAACAAAAACAACTACCACCTAATTACAAGTATGTGGGTTAATGATCAAAAATAAAGAAAAAATACAAAAGAGCTTAGTATTGAAACCCAAAAAAAAAATTATTTACACGTGTCAACTCCCAAATACTACCACAAGACTCATACACTCCTTTAAAAAGCCTCCTATTTCTTTCAAGCCAAATACCTCATATTATTGCAAAATAACCGGCATGCCAAAGACATCTCCCTTTCTCTCTAAAAGGTGGATTCTAGAGTTTGTCGGCATAATTCATTTGGGGCACAAGAGTTTCCGAAGTTATTAAAAACCTAGACAAATATGCCTCAAGAACGTGCAACGGACTACCATAGGATGTGGTTACCCCATACATGCAAGTTGGCACAAATCAAGCCCCAAGAAACTAAGTCAGACACATTTTCAAGACATCCTTATTCCAACAATAATGATATTTTGCAAGAACACCATCGCTAGAAATCCATCAACTCGAAGAGGCGCGCAATGATATTATTAAGATCGATTTTCAGTATTTTGATGGTTTATTGGAGGATTTTATAGATTGGTAAATCAAGTAAATGATGTGTGAAGTGAACTGGAGCAATTGAATGGAATTTGGGCACCCTTAACAAATGTAAATGTCTCACTGCCTGCTTATTCACCCAGCAATCAGACTAAGCAAACAGCACAAATTCACTAGGTCTACTTCAATCTTCAGAGCTAGCTCTACATCACTACATTGATAATGATTCAAAAAATTACTAAAAATATAAACATTAACAGCTCACCGTTGGCTTCCAAAATCCGAAGCTTAAGAACTTGGGAAAGACGAGAAATATCAAAACGACAATCCAAATCGAGGAAAAGAACAGAACGCTCTAAGCCTCCATAGCAAACCCCATTCCAATCTTTCGGAAGAATGCAACTAATTGCAGCCTGCGAATTCAAAAAAAAAAATTGAAAATTAAAAATTGTTTTGAGTTAGAAATAGAATGAAAAATATGAAAAATGAAAGAGTAGAAAACGGACCTGAATTAAGATGTGGGTTTTAGCAGAATTAGAGGGACCAGAGAGCTCGACGATATTACCGACGCGAAGAGGAACTCTGTGAAGCGGCGGAACAAGCAAAGAAGGACGCTCTTTCACAACTCTAGCAAGCATCTCCGCCGCGCTTTCATCTACGTCGATCCACTGCCTCACCGCCATCTCCGGCTTCATTGGAGCTCAAAACCCTTTTACTAATATATACGTCTTCATATTGTATATTTGAAAAACCGTTGTTTAACTGGTAAAATTTTACATTAAAAAATAATTTGCTTAAATGTGTTTTTTAAGTGTTTTTTTTTTATCAATTGATGATAATGAAATAGTTGACGATGTGTTTACTTATAAGAAATGGTTTGAAATATAATTTGCTTAAATTTCTATCTTCCCAATTCAAATCAATTCATGATTTTTTTTTTTTGGTTAGGAAACAATATTTTTAGGGTTATCTATATTAATAGCCATTTCAACACTACTAATAAAGCTTTATATCCACTATCCTAAAAATAAGGGTTTGTAGCCACTTTTTTGAAAAACTGATAGATGCAATTACATATATATCCTTGCACGGTTACACAAAGGAAAGAGGCTGGCAGATTTATTAGGCACAATAATCAAGATTCATGCAAAAAAAAAAAAAATCTTTCATTTCTCTCTCTTTTTTTATTTCCCAAAAAATCTCTTATCTCTCTCAGTTTCCTCTTTTCTCTCCTCTTTGATCTCTTCTGTATCTCCCACCGTTTATTCATCTTCTCCAAAGCTAAGAAAATCAAGCCAAATCCCCAAGAAATTTAATCAAACGATTTAGAAAAAACCTAGAAAATCAAGAATGGTGATCAAGACATTTTGGCTGACATATCATGGTGCTAGAATCAAGGAACATGCAGCAGAAAATCTCCTTCTCTAATTATTAGATTGGAAAATTGGAAAACATGCACCCCTTCTACTTCCTTTTCAATTTTGAACCTCATTTTACTATCCCTCTATTATTCTCTCTTGCCCCCTTCCATTCACTATCAGATGCAAAAAAAAAAAAGAAATTTGGCCCTAAATCAAACACCAATTTCAAAAAATCAAAGAAAAGCAAATACGGTAATGGCATACGATGAACAACAACTACCATCGTTTGATGAAGATCATGAAGATACAAGAGAGAATGATCAAGAATCTTTGGCAACCATGGATATTGCAGAAAAAACACCGAAGAAAGAGGTTTGAACGTCTTCCTTTTCTTTCATGATTTTTTATGAAGAATATATCAGATCTGAGCGATTTACGAAACATGAAACGCATATTGGGTATTTTTTAAAATTAGGGATTGAGGAAGAATATCATGCTAGAAATGAGAAGGCTAATAGAGAATCAAAACGGAAGAATGTCAGAAAAATCCATAAGGTTCTAATATTTTATCAACCATGTAATTATTACGGTTAATTATATGCTTGTTGTTCTGTTTATAATCTATATACTGTTACTCATAGTGTAATATATGAACAATCATGTAAATACAATGTAATAATTACGGTTAATTATATTCTTGTTGTTTTGTATATAATCTATATACTGCTATTCATATCGTGATATATGAACAATCATGTAAATACAATGTAATAATTACGGTTAATTATATGCTTATTGTTCTGTATATGATTTATATACTGTTATTCATAGCATAATATATGAACAATCATGTAAATATCATTCCTTAAAATGACCATAAAATCATAATAAAAAAAACATATGTTATGATATGCTTTCTATCGTGTAAATATACTATATACTGTTATCCTTATCATATTATATGAACAATCATGTGATGACCATTCCTAAAAATGTCCATAAAAAAATGAGGAAGCTTTTTGTTATATAATGCTTGCTATCCTGTATATGATATGTATATTGTTATTCATAGCATATTATTTATAAAAAAAAAACCTGTTATTAAATATTTTCTAAACAGTCATGCTATGTGATATACCTTGTTATAAAAAAAACATATGTTATGATTAGGTGATTTTTTGCTTTAATACAAACATAAACTTTATTCTATTAAAGTATTGCATACTTTCATGTATAACATGTGATGAATATATAGGTGATGAACATGTGGATGACCAGCTCGCACAATATGATGTAGAAGAGCCAATGACAAAAACAGATAGACCAAGAAGGACTATGAAGATAGCCCTGATTTCCACCTTAAGATAACTCAGGAAATGAAGAAATTGAAAAAGAATAAATAGATTAAATCATTGTTATGAATTTGTAATGATAAAATTATCGCTTGCCATCCATTTCTGGTTTTTTTTTGTTTCGGATTATGGTACTTTTGTGAATGGATGAGTTTTGGAATCGTTTTAAGAATTTCAAAAACAATCAAATGTGTTATTTACTGTATACGTTTATTTATAAATGTTTTGAAATTAAGAAAATGATTGAGGATTAATATAAGTTTTGTATATATTGTATACAACAACAAACAACACAACATGAGTCTGATGTATGAAATGAACATACAACATATGTATTCAAAATAATAAGATCTATGATGTCCCGTTATTTGATAATTGTCTAATATAATAAATGAATATGTGTTAAATAGTAATATAATATACAGTATATACGACATATTTATACTTACTAAGACATAAGATTGAATAACAACTTAGTAAACCATTCAATAAAAAAAGATAAAAATCCAAGAAACAATCTCACTTATAAAAAAAACCACCATAATGTTGTTAATGTTAGGATCGGTATGGCAACCCTAGAGGGGGGTGAATAGGGTTTTAGGTTAATTTAAAACTTTTTCGATTAATTACTTCTAATTAACAAGTTAATTAGACTTTTTAAGCTCAAACATTTAATATGAATTTTATCCTAAAATTCCCTTTAACAAAGTAAACTAAATTTGAATAATACTTGGAAATATTAAACCACAATTAATTTCTAACAACCAATAATTTCTCAATTTAATTCAAACAATAAATATGTCAAGCATTAATTTAATTTCCAATTATTGATAAGTAATGATCCCAATTCATATGCATAATAAATATTTAGCAATTTATATTAGTGCAATAAGTAAAGAGGAAAGGGTTAGAGATATGACACCAAGATGTATAGTGGTTCGGCCAAAATCCGGCCTAGTCCACTCCCCGAGCGCCTCTCGGGAATTTATTACTTTTTCCGGGAGCAAAGTAGAACCCAATCCTTTTGCGGGATCAAGATCAAACCCAATCCTTTTGCGGGATCAAGATCAAACCCGACTCTTTTACACGGGATCAAAGTCAAACCCAAACCGTTCTTTTTCCGGGCTCAAGAACAAACCCAACGTGTGAATTATAATTTTTCACACAAATACAAACTCTCCCAGAAGAGTAGATTTACAAGTTTAAATCTCACAACAAATGGAGAAATCACTCCCCAATAAAGCCCTTACAATGGCTATGTAATTTACACTTTAATGCTCACAAAAAGGCTCAAAAGGATGACTAAAAAATGAAGAATTTTAGAACTTAGCAATTTTGAATTTAGCCTCTGATTTTTTTGGTTGGTTAAAATCTGTCAACTTCGAGCTCAATTTATAGGTAAAAAAAATGTTACCGTTTTTCTACTGTTCATCCATCAACTTGAATTAATTTGACTTCAATGGTGTGAATGGAAGAAAGAAATGGCTTCAATTTTGTCAATAAATCTGCCATTTTCGGACTGATGAGCTTCCAGAAATAATTCTGATGGAGGAGGGCTTGAAATGACATTTCTATCCTTTAAGTCTTCAAGGAAATTTAAATATGAGAAGGGCTTTGTTGTAATCTCTCAAATGTAATAAATGCTTCAGAATAAGTCAATAAAGAGAGCCACGTGTCAAAGCTTCATTGGTTGAAGCATTTCTGAAATAGGAATTAATAATAATAATATTATTAATAAAATCTTCGGTCAGCAGGGGCAATCCGGGCAGCAGACCGTTGTGAGAAGCTTCAAAATTCGGTCAGCCAATGCAAATAATAATGGTCAGGACATAGGAGGCATTGACCAAAAGACCAGGGGCAAAAAGGACATTTCGTATGCAAAAGAAAAGGCAACCAGCTGGCCTTGCGAAGACACGCAGACACGTGTCAATCAGAGAGAGGCAAAGGCAGCAGCTGCATCAGACGGCAGCCGAATCGATTCTGATTTTCTTTTTCATTTATTTTCTGCTTTGATTTTTCTGCACCGTAGGATGAAGACTTTTAGGAAATCGAACGGATGAGAATAAATATGATAATTTCCTTTTTCTTTTAATTCTGAATTTCCAAATTAATCTGGACCACTTATTCAAAAAGCAAACAGATCTGACGGTTGGAATAAATTCTGAATATTTTCTTTTCTTTAAAACATAAAGCTGAGTTAATCTGGTCCTTCCATCTCAACTACACTCTGATCGGACGGCTGGAGAATTGAGTCTGAATATTTCTTTTTCTTTAATTCATAAGGCTGAATTAATCTGGGCCTTCAATCTCAACTACCATCTGATCTAACGGCTAGAAAAATAAACTGATTTCATTTCTTTGCTTTAAATCAAAATACCAAATAATCTGGGCCACTGAATTTTGAATTTCATCTGATCTGACGGCTGGAAATTTGAGCGCAAATTAAATGTAGTGAACTCGCCATATACGATCCGGTTTAAATAATTAATTTAATTCCAATCTTCTAAAATCAATATCTCGCTCGTTTGAAGTCCGATTGAGTCAATTCCAATTGCGTTGGATTCGTTATAATTTTCTCTACACATTGGACTATCAAAACACAGAAAATTGATTAGTAACAAAAACACGTTTGTTATCATCAAAATAAGAATAAGATTAATTGGCTTAGAAAGTCAACAGTTAAAACACAGAAAAGATCAAATACTTCTAAAACAACAAATAAAAATAAGATCTATTATGTCCCGTTATTTGATAATTTTCTAATTTAATAAATGAATACGTGTTATATACTAATATAATATACAGTTTATACGACATATTTATACTTACGAAGACATAAGATTGAAGAACAACTTAATAAATCATTAAATAAAAATGATAAAAATCCAACAAACAATCTCATTATGAAGACATAAGATTGAAGAGCAACTAAACTTGGAGAGAATCTAAAATTTCGTGAACACTTTTATTTTTTTCTCACTGTATATGTGAAGCAACTCGTATACGAGATGTTTCATATACACCATGTGCATTTTCAACCATCACAGCACGTCACCACCCATATCTGAACTGAATGATATACACGATGTGCATTTTGTATACTTCATGGCTAATATGTCCAGACAAAGCAATATCATCTTCTTCGTTGTTAAAGTTCTACACTTCTTGAAACTGATATAAAATCTGGGTAGCATGAACAACATCTTCAACAACGCCATTTGTTAAAACAAATTTCTCTTGAAAATCTTCATTTTCAAATATAAAGATGAAATATGAAAAACACTTTTCGTAGCGTGAACAACACTTTTCGTAGCCATCAAAAGGAAGAAATATGAAAAAAATTAGGATAGATTCTTGAAAAAGAAAGAATTTTTTTTTTTGGGAAATCTGAAAAACATAGGAGATTAGAGAGATAGAAGATTTGTTTTAGAAATTAAAGAGAGATAGGGGAAAACGTAGGAGAATAGAGAGATAAAAGATTTGTTTTAGAAATTAAAGAGAGAGAGAATAAAAAAATGAAGGGGAAGAGGCTTCTAGGGAAAATAAAGATCTGACAAAAAGATAAAAATAAACATTAAAAAGAAAAATGCAATAAATGTGCCAGCAATCAACAATTAAATGAAAAGGTAAAAAATGAAAAAATTTAAGAAAAAAACGTTGGAAAAAGAAAAAGTGGCTGAAAACTTTTATTTTTTTATTGGTGGCTAAAAACCTTTATGACTATATGAAAAGTGGCTAAATATATAATTTTCTCATATTTTTACTTATTTTAGTACTTATATTAATTTAATTAATTAGTATAAATTTGATAATAATTAGAGAGCATTTTAAGAGGTAGAAAAAAAAATATCTACCATCCCTACATTATTTAATAAAAGATAGATTAATAATAAATCGATGAAGATAATGAAATCAAGAGAGAAATGCTTTTGAAATAGACCAACCCACACTACCTTTAAACACCAACAACTACAATCTCTTCTTACTTCTTAGGTGCCCCCCCTTGTTGTTCATCAAGATGTCTAGTAAAGTAGGCACGTTCTATACGTTTATCCAACACAATGGTGAAATTAAATAGAAATTAGAAAACAAAAGAGAAAACCAACAATGAGAGAATTGAAATAATCTCATTGAATATTAAAACTGTAATTACTTCAGTTGAATTCAAAGGCCAAGATATCTTGTAACGATCCGATCCTTTTTGTTTAAAAATCACCTATTGCAGTGGAAGTCAAGTATTTAATGATTAAAATCTTCAAATCGTAATTTCATGTAAAGAGTGAGTTCCAGAACTAAACCATCTATGATCATGTTCAAATATGCAATAAAAATTTTAATGTGAAACTTTAAAGCAAATACACAGTCCTAAACCATCGATGCCAACATCGTCACCAGGGTTGAGCTTGGTCCGGTTTTGGCTAAAATCATGAACCGAACCGAGGTGCTCAAATCACCATTTGCTTAAACCTCTTGGTTTCAATTTTTTGGAGAAACCATTCGGTTTTATTTTTTTCGTTTTTCTCGGTTTTCGGTTCGATTTTTCCATTTTGAACATGCATTACTAGGCTTTTATATATTTTTATCTAAGAATTGGCAACTAATGATATTTTTATTAAGGTTAATGACTATAATAGCTCAAGTTTTAAAAAATCTCTCAAATGACATTTTTTATACACACGTTCTTTTCTTTTTTCCTCTTCTGCACGTTCCTCACGAGATCAAAATATGTGATTCCTTACTCTCTCTTCGACGTTTTCCATTCATTGCTTCTTCTATAATTCACCATTTCTTTCTTCTTCTTTTTTTCCTTTCTTCAATTGCCTCTTCTCAACTTAACAGAACTAAAATATCCATCGGAAAATCTCTAATTGTCGACCGCTATTCTTCTCAACCATGGCTTTCACCTTCCGACGATTTAGCATTTGGTTTTCATAATATCAATGGCGATTTTTTCTTACTCTTTATATGGTTTTACAAAATTCCTGAAAATACAACTGATTGGTTCACCAAAGAAAATCGTAATCCAATTCTAGCTTCAAAAGGATCGAAAATTGAACTCACTACTTCAAATGGTCTGATTTTTTGAAACAGGTGGAGAATTATGGTAGCCCTTTGCAGGCGCTATTTCCACTAGCGTATTTAATGATACAGAAAATTTTGTGTTTTTTGATGAAAATAATAGATCAATATGTGGAAGCTTCAAAGATACATTGTTTTTTAGCCAAAAAATTGGAGAGAAATGGGGTACTTTCTTCTCTTAATTCTCTATTTGATTAATCTAATGTGGTAGGTTTAGAATGAAGTAATTTCACAGAATTCTTGTTTTCAAGTTTTTTTTTTTTTAATAAAAGTGGGTTTCTTTATATGTTAAGAAAAAGTGGTGGAATTTCATCTAGGATATTGGATCCATGTGAGATGAGAGAGAGAAAAAGCTTCAGGTATTTGATAAAATTTGAAAATTTTGACTGAAATGAAAATGAGAGAAAAGTCTTAGAGAAGCTTGCTAAAAAAATTAAGTGTGTTTACTGATGGGTGGGCTGTTGACAGAGAAACTAATACGAAGGTAAAAAATTGTTATTCAATAATTTATTATCTTCAATTCAATAACTTATTGAATTAAAATCAAAACGTTAAAACTTAGATTTTTAATTCAATAAATTATTGAATTAAATGGAACAATTTATTGAATTGATAAAATGAGATTTTAGTTTAATAAATTATTGAATTTAACATAATAATTAATTGAAGTAATAAAACTCAGATTTTAATTCAATAAAATATTGAATAAGAGAAAAAATTAAATGAATTAATAAATGAGTGGTATTTTTGTAAATTTGACAAAAATAATTAATTTTGTCGTATTAGAAAAAATATCATTTGGAGAATTATGAAAATGGGGTGCTACATGAGAAATTACCTTTATAAAATATGTTATCTGAGTCCATGCCCCTTTAAATTAAGAAATTAAGGAATTTGGTAATTTATCTAATCTAAATATATTAAAAGTGTGAAAGAATCTTTATGTTCATTTTTTACCCTCAATTCAATATTTTGTGTCCAAACTAACCTTGCCCTTTTTAGTTTTTTGTTTAATTTTATAGGGCAGTGCTTCATTTGCATTTCCAAGGGATGTTCTTTAGTGAAGGATATTAATGGATGTCATAAATTCTTTTTGCATTTCAATGTTTTTATTTAAAGTGGTGTAAGTTCGTGAATGGATGCATTTTTTTCTTAAAAGTGGGATCTTGAAAACATATTTTTATACAATTATACTCATATATTATTTCTTAAAGTTATAAAACGTGTCATTCCAATAATTACTTTCCAGTATCAATAAATTATTTGATAAAAATCTTAAAATATATAATCTCTTATTTAATACAATACATTTAAAATGGTAAAAAAAGAAAAAAACAAACTTTACCCACTCACTTGGAATGGAACGTTGGTTGCTTTTCATATCAACATTTAATTTGTTTTTAACTCAACTCATTACTATTCATATAAATGAACAATTACAAACTTTTGAGTAATGCATGACATTTCATTTCTGTTTTATTTTTCTTTCTATTTAATCTCAATTCCCAACAAATTTATTCCCATTCTCATTCCCACCCACAAAATTAAAAGCACCTAATACTTACTTCTTCAAAAAGCACTTTGAAGTGCTTGACTTTTACAAAAAGTGCTTATAGAATATAGCCAAACATACATATTGTATCTAGGAAGTGTTTTTGCTCATTCAAAATCATTTTTGGCTTGTCCAAAAGCACTCCCAAACACACCCTTACAACAGCACTTCATATATGTTGTAATTTCGATCACAATTTCGGAAGACTGGAGATGAAGAGGAAAGCACAAAAACTTCGATTGTTAGAATTATAAAGGGTTATTCAAGACCTTAAAAGAGAAACAATAGACCTAGTTTTTTTTTTAGATATTACATTAAATTAGGGGAGGGGGACTCGAACCTTCGACCTCAAGGGAAGAGAGTAGGTGCCTACCCGCTTAAGCTAGGCAACAATAGACATAGTTGATTTTTGTTACTGGAAAATGCCTAAGCTAATGTATTCAAGGCAGGAGACAAATATAAAGATCTCAGTAGACTTCGAAACCTAAGAATCCATTTTGTTAGAGTTAAAGTTTCATTTTGTAATCCTGTGATTTTATCAAATTTGGACTGAATTTTATGCAATATCCTTTATACTTTTATTTATTATATTATCGTTTGATAAAAAGAAAGAAAAGTTATTTTTACTGATGACAATACCTTTCAGCAAATATTTTATTTATTTATTATATTTGATTGATAATCATTTTTTTTAATATTATACTATTTTCAAAATCTTTATTTAGTATCAATAGCGTTATATATACTCTTTTCAAATCTCTAAATTACTAAACATGTCATTACATATTTATATTCCACCCTCTATCAAATGACTGTTGGATTTTATACATAATAAAGTATAAAATTTAAGAGTGAAAGTAAGAGGAAGTGTAGAGAGAAAAGTTGAAGTTATGATTTGTGGGAAATTGAAAAATTCACTTGTCCCACATTGGAAAGATCACAAATCTAACATCACTTTATATATCATACACTTGCACTTTGGGTTGGGCTTTGCGAGGACCGAGCGCGCACCCAATGGGCTTAAGTCCACGCGTGCGCGCCGGACGGGTTCGGGTTCGAGTCAGGCTGATCATCTTGATTAAATAATATTCTTTTATTTATTTAATTTCTTTTTGAATTTCAGAAAGTGTAACAGCAGGTATTAATGGTCTTTGCCGTTACCGGAAACAATGAGCCGTTACCGTTTTAGGCGACGTTACCGTTTCAGGCGAGTTGTTACAGAACGGATTTAATTCTGGAATTTAATCCAGAATTAATTTTCGTTCGTCTCTCTATAAATAGAGACGAATTCTTCACTCCAAATCAGAACTTGAATCTCTAAATTCTCTTTTCTGTTTTCTCTCTTCCGTTCTTCGTTCTTCATTTTCTGTCTAGTGTTTGAGAGTTGTTCTAGAGGTGTTCTGCCAGGTTCTTAAATCTCTGGTTGTTGAATTCAAGAACGCTTCATCGAATTCTGTCGAGCTGAATTGCCGTCGAACCACAAACAACCTGAGTGGGGCAATATCGACTTCAGGACAACGACCTTGCTCGTGCTTTGAAGCATTATACATTAACATTGTCCTTCGTTTCTGTTTTATTATTTACTTGTTATTACTGATCATTTTGTTGTTGTAATTAGTTTCAATTAATAAAAGTTCGATTACTGTTCAAATTCCTCTTTTGTTCCAACAATCTGAAGTCAATATCATGGAATTTTTCAACATCTACGGATTGAACTGCGGCCACTGCCGCCCTTGCCGCCGCCAATGCAGCTGCCACTGAAGCTGCTACCACTCTTGCAGCTGTCACTGTCGTTGAACAAAACAGTGCACCAATTCTGGACACCACTATTGCTGTGAATCCCGTACCTGCGCGGACTCAAGGGGATGCTTACAATGCTGCAGCATTAGAGGCTAGTAAGTATCCTCCTAGCTATCCACCGAAGCCGGTCCACTCTAAGGATCCGCCTCAATTCAATGGCCAAGACTACAAGCGATGGCATCAAAAGATGATGTTCTTCCTCACAACACTCGGTCTCGCCTATGTGCTCAAAGAACCAATACCGGAAGTGCACGAGGACTATGTCACTTACGAGGAACTCATGGAATGAGATCAACGGAAGAATTCTGATTATCTTTGTCACAATTACATTTTAAATAGCTTAATTGATAGTCTATATAAAGTGTATGAAAACTGTAAGAGTACGAAAGAATTGTGGGATGCACTTGAACTAAAGTATAGATCAGTTGGTGCAGGGGTTAAGAGGTTCATTTGCGGGAAAGTTTAATGATTTTCAAATGGTTGACGGCAAGTCCGTAGTCAACCAATCTGAGGAGCTACAAGTCATCATAAGTGACTTGCATAGCGAAGGAATGGGGATGAGTGAACCTTCCAAGTGGAAATTATGATTAAGAAATTGCCACCTTCCTGGAGTAACTTTAAGAATTATCTTAAACACAAGAGTAAGGAGTGTACGATGCAACACTTAATCCTAAAACTCCGAATTGAGGAAGACAACCGAAAAGGGATGGGTATTAATAGAGCCTTAAACCAAAAGAGTGTAGAGGCTAAGGAAAATCTTGTCGAGGCTAGAAAGAGCAAGAATAGGTCAACCAAGAAGAAGTATGACCTAGGCCCTAAGCATACTAACACTAAACGCATCACTGGGAACTGCTACACTTATGGCAAAGAGGGACATAGAGCTGTTGATTATAGGCATCGCAAGAATCTTGGACAGAATAGACCCAATAATAGGTCTAACAATCAAGTCAATCTGACTGTGGATAGTGGGGATGATATTCCGCTTGTTGTGATGATCTTCGAAGTGTGCATGACTACCACTGGTAAGGGTTGGTGGATTGATTCTTGTGCTACTAGGCACGTTAGTGCGGATAGATCTCTATTCTTCAACTACAAAGAAGCTGACGACAATGAAAAACTGTACATGGGAAATTCTGCCACTTCTGATGTGGTTGGCAAAGGAAACATCCAGCTGAAATGGACATCTGGGAAGATACTCACCCTGAATGATGTCTACTATGTTCCTGATATTAGAAAGAACCTTGTATCTGGACCATTTCTAAACAAGAACGGGTTCAAACAAGTCTTTGAGTTGGACAAGTTTGTACTGTCCAAGGGCGGGATGTATGTGGGTCGTGGGTATTTTTACTGAGAACGTGTTCAAGCTGAATGTATTAGCTCAAAAGCCCAAAATTATCAATAAAGTTGAATCTTCTTCTTATATTGTTAAGTTATTTAATGTTTGACATTCAAGATTGGGACATGTTAATAATCGATCCATACAAAGGATGATAAGTTTAGGATTAATACCTAAATTTGAAATTGATAATAGACATAAATGCGAAGTTTGTGTTGAATCAAAATTCGTGAGAAAATCTCATCCTTCTGTTGAACGAAATAATGAATTACTTAGTTTAATTCATAGTGATATTTGTGATTTTAGAAATAATCCTTCACGAGGAGGAAAGAAATATTTCATCACATTTATAGATGACTTTGGTAAATATTGTAAAGTATTTTTACTAAATAGTAAAGATGAACCTTTAGAAGTCTTTAAGATTTTTAAAGCAGAAGTTGAGAATCAACTTGGAAAGAAGTTAAAAGTACTTCAATCAGATAGAGGTGGTGAATATGAGTCCACTTATATGACTGATTTTTGTGTAGAAGCTGGTATTATACATCAAACAACAGCACCTTATACACCACAACAAAATGGTGTAGCTGAAAGAAAGAACCGAACTCTTAAAGACATGGTTAATTGCATGTTAAATAGTTCAGGTTTACCATAGAACTTGTGGGGAGAAGCTTTGCTTACAGCAAACTTTATTTTAAATCGAATCCCACAAAAGAAGACTAATAAGTCGGCTTATAAGTTGTGGAATGGAAAACTCCTTACTTATAAAATGTTGAAAGTGTGGGGGTATTTAGCAAAGGTACAAGTTCCTTTACCTAAAAGGACAAAACTTAGACCTAAAACAATTGATTGTGTGTTTATAGGCTATGCCTTAAATAGTGCAGCTTATAGATTCCTAGTAGTTAATTCACAAGTGTCTAAAATTAACAATAACACTATAATAGAGTCTATTAAAGCTGAATTCTTTGAGGATGTGTTTCCATATAAGAAACATACTAACACTGGAACCAAGATAAATTATGAAGCAAGTACTTCAAGAATTCAAGATGATCCAGAATCTGAACATGAACAGAAAACTGATCATGATCAATCTGAACCCAGAAGAAGTAAAAGAAGTAAAATGGCTACTTCATTTGGTCCAGATTTCATTACCTATATGGTAGAAAGTGAACCTCAAACATATAAAGAGGCAATGACTACTCTAGATTCTGTAAACTGGAAGGAAACCATTGATAGCGAGATAACCTCCATTATGCAAAATAATACTTGGATATTAGTTGATTTACCACCTGGGAGTAAACCAATTGGTTGCAAATGGATATTCAAAAGAAAGCTTAAAGTTGATGGTTCTATAGATAAATATAAAGCTCTTTTAGTAGCTAAAGGCTATAGACGAAAAGATGGAATAGATTTCTTTGATACCTATTCTCCTATGACCAGAATCACTTCCATTCGTGTGTTGATTGCTATTGCATCTATACTTAATTTGGAAATTCATCAAATGAATGTGAAAACTGCCTTTCTAAATGGAGACTTAGATGAAAAAGTCTACATGGAAAAACCAGAAGGGTTTGTTGTAAAAGGGTATGAAAATAAAGTTTGTAAACTTGTAAAGTCATTATATGGCTTAAAACAAGCACCCAAACACTGGCATGAGAAATTTGATTACACTATGATATCTAATGGGTTTAGAATCAATGAGTGTGACAAATGTGTCTATTACAAAAGTGTAAATAATAAATGTGTTATTATTTGCTTATATGTGGATGACATGTTAATCATGGGCACCACCAAAGAGATAATAGAGTCAACAAAGAAAATGTTGAATTCTAATTTTGATATGAAAGACATGGGTCTTGCTGATGTTATTCTAGGGATAAGAATAACTAGAGATTCTAAAGGATATATACTTTCTCAGTCACACTACATAGAAAATATGTTGAGAAAGTTTGGACAATTTGAAAGTAAACCTGTATTCACTCCGTTTGATCCTAGTATTAAACTATATAAGAATACAGGTGTTGGTGTATCATCTTTAGAATATTCCAGAGTGATTGGAAGTCTTATGTACATAATGAATTATACAAGACCAAATATAGCCTACTCTATAAGTAGATTAGCTAGATACACTAGCAATTCAGGTCGTGATCATTGGGATGCACTAGTGAGAGTGTTGAGATATCTCAAATATACCATAGATTATGGATTGCACTATACACAGTATCCACTTGTACTGGAAGGATTTAGTGATGCTAATTGGATATCTGATAGCTTATAAACTAAATCAACCAATGGGTATGTCTTTACCTTAGGTGGAGCAGTTGTGTCTTGAAAGTCATCTAAATAGACGTGTATTGCACGCTCTACGATGGAATCAAAATTCATAGCTTTAGATAAAGCTAGTGAAGAAGGAGAATGGCTAAGGAATTTTCTAGAAAACATTCCATTATGGCCAAAACCTGTAAACGCTATATGTATATATTGTGATAATTTAGCTGCGTCAATGAGAGCTAAAAATACAGTTTACAATGGCAAGTCTAGGCATATACGGTGTAGACATAACTCGATTAGACAGTTACTCACTAATTCAATAATCTCAATAGATTATGTGAAATCAAAGGAAAATATTGCTGATCCTTTAACCAAAGGAGCAACGAAAGAGCAAGTGTTGTATACATCGAGGGAAATGGGATTAAAGTCTAAGAAATGAGTTATCTAGTGGAAACCCAACCTTGTTGACTAGAGATCCCAAGATCTAGGTTTAATAGGCAAACTAAACCGGAATAACTCATGGTAGACACTCTAAGACTTTTAAAGTCAAAACCCATTTTCATTAACATGTGTGTGTATCTGTGAATGTTAAGATAATATTGATACTTGGATATTTTGAGAATATATAAAATCAATAGTTATCTATATGAGAGAAGAATTGGGTCGGTTCAATGAGAACAGTACAGACTTGTGTTCTCTAAATCTCTCACGAACCGCGGGATCGTGTCTAGGACCAAAAAGGACTCAAACGAATAGAACTCAATAGAATGAGTTAAATTATGTGTGACAGATTGTTGTCTCAATTTATCAACAGAAGGAAAGTTTAAGAAATATGTTTCATTATTTCTTCGGTAAATTCGATAGTCTATCACTAAGGAAGGTTTAAGTTCAAAAGACACCTTTCCTTATGCATAACTTAACCAGTGCTCTCAAAAGTGACAGAATTTTTGTTTTCATGTTTTCTGGGTTAACTTACTTTCATGTGGGGGATTGTTGGATTTTATACATAATAAAGTATAAAATTTAAGAGTGAAAGTAAGAGGAAGTGTAGAGAGAAAAGTTGAAGTTGTGATTTGTGGGAAAGTGAAAAATTCACTTGTCCCACATTGGAAAGATCACAAATCTAACATCACTTTAGATACCTACACTTGCACTTTGGGTTGGGCCCTTTGGGGTTCCACATATTTTGTGAGGGCCGAGCGCGCATCCAATGGGCTTAAGTCAACTAATATCCAAGTTCGTTCTTTTATTTATTTAATTTCTTTTTGAATTTCAGAAAGTGTAACAGCAGGTATTAATGGTCTTTGCCATTACCGGTAACAATGAGCCATTACCGTTTCAGGCGACGTTACCGTTTCCTGCCAGCTGTTACAGAAACGGATTTAATTCAGGAATTTAATCCAGACTTAATTTCCGTTCGTCTCCCTATAAATAGAGACAAATTCTTCACTCCAAATTAGAACTTGAATCTCTGAATTCTCTTTTCTGTTTTCTCTCTTCCGATCTTCGTTCTTCATTTTATGTCAAGTGTTTGAGAGCTGTTCTAGAGGTGTTCTGCCAGGTTCTTGAATCTCTGGTTGTTGAATTAAAGAACGCTTCATCGAATCCTGCCGAGCCGAATTACCGTCGAACCACAAACAACCTGAGCGGAGCAATATCGACTTCAGGACAACGGCCTTGCCCATGCTTTGAAGCATTATACAGTAACGTTGTCCTTCGTTTCTGTTTTATTATTTACTTGTTATTACTGATCATTTTGTTGTTCTAATCAGTTTCGATTAATAAAAGTTTGATTACTGTTCAAATTCTGCTTTTGTTCCAACAATGACCATTTATATTTTTTAAAATACTATACCCTTTTTTAAAACACTCATAAAATATTTTCCAATAAAATGAGATTTAAGAATGTAGAACTCATTTTCATCCGGTTCTATTTAAAATTAACAAATTTTACATATTTCAAGAAAAAATAAAAAAGTATAGACTTTGGTTTGAAAGTTTGTTGTTTTAATAAGTTTTAAGTGTATATTTTTAATTTGTTTTTTGTTCGTAATAAAAAAATAATAAAAAGATAAAAAATGATTTTTTAAAAAAAGGTTTTGAATGCAAACTTGGTTAAAAATATTTGAAATTGAGTTTGATTTGATGAGGAAAGCAATTTTAGGAAAGAACTTAATTTTGGTCAATTAGTGACAAGATAATTGCTCAATTGATTTAATCAGGGAAGAAATTACTAATCAATTTTATTTTTTCTTATTTTAATTTCTCACTTTTGGCTATAAATAGAGCCCTTCCATGTTGTTGGAAATTTAGTTTTCAAAACGGTTTTCAAGAAGTCTTTGAAAAGTCAATCTTTGAAGTCTTCGATCTTCAAAGTAGTCTTTGAAAGTCTTCCAAGTATCTTCAAAGTCTTTTGTCTTTGAATATTTTTTTATCCTCTTAAATGAATGAATGATCTCTCTATTTATAGTATTTTTGGTGAACATTTGGTGGATATGGGTTTCATTTGATATGGGCCTAATCGTCATGTGGCGTATTTTCATTTGGTTAATTTATATCATCCCAATGGCCATAAAAAAGACACGTGACATTATTTGATCGTCAATTTAATGTCCTTTATTTTAATTTAAAAACACATGTCAAATTTTGATTATTCTTTACTTAATGACATATATTTTTGTTATTGGTTTGAATTATTTCATGACAATTTATAATTCGTCAAATTTGCTTCTTCTACAAAGGGTTTTATCACAACATGCATAATTCATTAGGTATTTGCTTGAAAAATAGTTTAGTGATATTCAGGGGTGGTTTTTGTTTTTCCCATAGATTATATGAAAGTGTTCAAAATTAATTTTAAATATGAAAACTTTTAATGGTAATACTATTTTAAAAGTATTTGTAAACATAATAAATTAATTAGTGATTAACATAAATCAATGGTAGTCAATTTCAAATGATTAATATCAATATAGTAAATCAATTGATTAACAATGTTAAAAATCTCTCAGATTTATAAATATCTTTTTTAAGTAATATTGTATTTCTTAAAATCTCAAAAAAAAAAACCACACCCTAAAATTAAAAATAGCAAAAGTTTTTTTTTAAGTCTGTTTCATTATTTTCAAATTTTATAATTAAAATAGTACTATTTTTAAACAATATTCATTAAAATTATAGTAGTGTAATTATAAATTAAAGAAAAAAAAACTATAAATTTACTATCTGCCATTATACCTAATATCAAAATCACGACTAACATTCTTAATGAAACCTCAACAAGTAAACATTTTTCTGTATATGTTTTCATGTATTTTAAATATGTATTATTCTTTTGAAATTTCATAATAATAATACACCATATAAATTATATATATATTTTATAACAGCACACCAGAAACACACAAAACAAAAAACAAACTACTACCCCATTATCTTCTATGGGGGCAAAAAGAAACCTAGCAAAATTTATGTCTCGAACCAACTCCCAAATTTCAGAAATAATAAGGGAGATTTCAGAATCATCCTTCAAAACATCATTGAGTAGGTTAACTATCGAAAGGGAATCAGACTCCACCCACAAAGAATCAACACCAACATCTTTCACAAACATGATACCTTCACGAATAGTAAGGGCCTTTACCAAATCAATGCTTACCAAAATTGGAAGAGAGATTTTGCCAAAGCCGCCATAACGTTGTTGTGATGTGAAGACAAATTAATAAAGAAGTGTTTAAAGGCCCATGGCCCATTCATTATCTAAAGCCCACCCAAATGATAATAAAGACAAAAGATGTTACAAGCCTAATTGGATTCTAATTTATCTCCTCCGTGGGTTGATGTATTTTGGCTAATAAAGGGTTTTGGTCTTATCTTATCTACGGAAAGCGTGAAGTGCAATCTTTAAGTAGGTCAGTTCAATTGAAACACTATATATATTTGTGTGAGGCGGTGGTCTTCGAAAAAAAACAAGGAGCCGAGAGATCAAAGTGATGAATTCTTCTTGTTTTTCGTCTGAGCGGCAATTAGGGTTTGTGAGTGACTTTTGAGTTGTGAGAAATATTGTAAAAGAAAGAGTTTACTTTCTTGAGGGCTTTTGAGCGTAATACATGGTTGTGTGTATTGAATATTTCTCTATTGTAACTCTGATTCATCATAGTGAAATCCACATCGGTAGCAATTGGACGTATCCAATTTGGGTGAACTAGTATAAATTCTTGTGTCTCTCTGATTGTGTTTACTTCTATAATTTCTCGATTGTTTCTTTTTATTCCTAACGGTGAATGTGAGAAGGTGTTTTTCTCAACAACGGACATCAGAGCTTTAGGTTATTCGCTGATTCAAGCTAGGAGTGAAAAGAAAGTATGTCAAACTTTATGAGTCCGGTGAAGTTTGATGTGGAGAAATTTGATGGAATGATCAATTTTGACTTGTGGCAAGTGCAAGTCAAGGATGTACTGATACAATCAGGGCTACACAAGGCTTTGAAAGGAAATCGAACGGTGGTGCTCTCAATCAGTTAAAAGGTGATGGTGATTCAACGAAATCATATGGAAATTGTTCTAGTGGAGGTGCTAAGAAGTCCAGTTCAGATGATGAAGATTGGGAGGAGATGGATTTGAGGGCGGCGAGCGCGATAAGACTGTGTTTGGTTAAAAATGTTCTTGCAAATGTGCACTGAATTTTGACAGCTAAAAAGCTTTGGGAGAAGCTTGAAGCCTTGTATCAAGCTAAGGGCATTTCAAATTGGTTGTAACTGAAGGAGCGGTTTCACACACTGCGAATGGAGGAAGGTACAAAATCTCAGATCACTTGAGTGTTCTCAATGGTATAATTTCATATGGAGGCAATCGAACTGAATGTAGATGAGGAGCATAAGGCACTTAGGCTTATCTTGTCTCTTCCAACTTCTTATGAGCACATGAAGACAGTTCTAATGTATGGAAAAGATTCTTTGTATTTGGTAGAAACTACAAGTAAACTCTTATCAGAGGAGAGGAGGTTGAAAAGTGAAGAGCGTGATTCATAAAACAACTCTATGTTGGTAGTTAACAATGAGAAGGAGAAGAATTTCGTACAAAAGAAAGGCTGCTGGGAATGTGGATTATCTGGTCATCTGAAAAGAGATTGTCCAAACAGAGCAGATGTTTAATTGCATCAAGTAAAGAGATGTTTACCTCAATTTTTTGAAAAGTTTTAAGGATCTCTTTTTCTTCTTCCAGTTTCTTAGAGTCGATCAATCGAGATGGAAAAGGAGGAAAAGTTAACATTACCTTTGATTGGAGTTTCTTGACTGGATCATTTGGTGAAGAGATCAAGACGTCTTTTTCCATTTCCTCCATTTTAACATGCTTATATTCCTTCCTTGGGTTTTCTTCCAACTCTTTCCCACTCCTCAAGGTAATCGCACTTATATTTTCTCTTGGATTGGTAACAGTTTATAATGGTAATTTACCTTGGGATTCGATTTGGCTAAGAGAATATGTGAGATGACTCACTTGGACCTCCAAGTTTTTGATACTTGTGTTTATATTATGAAAATTCGCTCGAGTTTCCTGCTGAAAATGTATAGTATTCTGCTGCAACTATTGAGATGTGTTATCCAAATTTTGAATAAGATCTTCTAAAGGAATACCTGATTTGGTACTTGGGACCATGGGTTGTTGTTGAGGAGGTGGTCTTTGTTGTCCTTGTTGGTATTGTAGAGCTCGAGACCCATAATTGAAATTAGGATGATCATTCCATCCTGCATTGTAAGTGTTAGAAAAAGAATCATATCGTCTTTGTTGCCCACCTTGGTTTCATCCTTGAAATTCTCCCACAACATTGGCTGATTCTTGAGAGTCGTCTTGAAGTGTAGGACACATATCAGTTGAGTGATTTGACGCAGTGTAAATACGGCAAACTTTCACCTGATGGTTATTACTGACAACCAATCGTTGAACAAGAGAAGTTAGATTTTTAATTTGATTTTCCACAAAAAAATCACGTACCTCATACACGTTTTGGGAAGGGGTTGCATCTTGAAGTGCTCCAACAAGCATCTGAAGGCTTTTCTTGTCGTTTGCCAAAGCATGAAGCTAGAAGGGGTAACTGAAGATCAGATTAAACTACAAGCCTTTCCATTCTCATTAATTGATCATGCTAAGGTTTGGTTGATTAAACTACGAACCTCCACTAGTGGCATCCATCAACCTCCTCTCAATCGATGTCAATTCTTCATAAAAGTACTGAATGATGAGTTGTTCTAAAAATCGTGTTGTGGGCAACTCGCACAAAGCTTCTTGAATCTAGTCCAATACATGTGTAAAGTCTCATTGTTCTTTTGCGTAATCCCAAAAATTTCTCTTCGAATGTTTGCGGTTCGGGACGAAGGAAAGAATTCATCCAAAAATAATCCAGCCAAATCAGCCCAAGTAGTCACAAAATTAGGAGGTAGATCAAACAACCAATCCTTAAAATAATCAATTAATGAGAGTGGGAAGGCTTGTAGTTTAATCTGATCTTTAGTTACCCCTTTTGACTTCATGCTTTACTAGACGACATGAAAAGCCTTCAGATGCTTGTTGGGGTCTTCATTATCTAGACCTTTAAAAATAGGAAGAAGATGGATTAGTCCAGATTTTAATTCAAAATTTACCTGTAAAGTAGGGTATTCAATGCATAAAGGCTCCTGATCAAGTGTAAGAGCAATCAACTCCTTTAAAGTTCTCTCAGCATTAGCCATCGTTTCCTTGGCTTCAGAATCACTAGAGGAATAAAAAATATTGTGTAGCGAAGTCTCTTCGTCAGATGAAGAGGATGAGGATTCTAGCTTATTTTTCAGTTTGGTTTTCTTCCTCAAATGCTTTGTCGTCTTCTCAATTTCTAGATCAAATTGCAATTCACCTGTACGAGAAGAGTGAGGCATCAAATAGAACAAAAATAAAAACTAAAATTAAATTAGAACCGATTCCCCAACAACGGCGCCAAGATTTGATGGGTGTTGAAACCACCAAAAATAATAAACTTACTCTTGAAATTTAAAAATCTGTAGTAGTGGTGAGTAAGGTCTATCTCAACAGGGAAAAGAGAATTAAATTAAATTTAACTAAAAAGGGGGGATTTTGAGTTTGAAATAAAACGAAAAAGAAAAAAAATTTAAAAAAAATAAGAAATCAATAGAGAAAGCTTCCAACTAAAGGTTAATCTCGGTTATGGTTAATTAATTTGATCATCGATTACTAAACATGCATTCCTAAATTCTTCTCTAAATTGGTTGGAAGGCGTCAAAACCAATCAACAACTTATAAGTGCTCTTCCTTAACTTTTCGATAACCAAGATATGATCATTGATTATTCTCTAATTAATGGATAACCCTAGAATACGATAATAAGATTTAACCCATTAACAGCATTAAGAAGAGAAGAACCCAATTATAACTAACAAACACAGTATAACCGATTCATTTAATTTAGATCATAAATTCCCATAACATGAATCAAAAAGTGTCCTAATCAATTTATGCTATTATGATGCTTGTATTAGAACAATTAAACAATTATGGATTTAATATTCTAACTAACGATATGCAAGATTAACAATTGAACAACGGGCCTATTGCACAAGAATTAACTAACAATAAAATATGCAAAGAGAAAACATGAATAAAGAGAAAATAGGAATAAAATTAAGAACAAAATCTCACAAATTCATAAACCAAACCTCGATAATCCTCTAGTTGGAATAAATAAATTAGATAGAAAACATATTAAAAACTATCTAAAAGTCCTAAGAAAAATAGGAGAAGAAGGGATTCTTGAATTAGGGTTCAAGTGAGGCTTTAAATAGACAAAAAGAGATAAATTAGGATAAAATATAAAATAAAATCTGCTGAAGCCATAGACTGAGCCGTGGAGCCACACGAAGTCGATCGTCAGCGCTACTTGATGTCTCTGGAGCTGTACGCGCAAGCTTGGGAAGCCGAGTCGAGCCGCGAACGCTAGCGTCAGCGTCCTTCCTTTGTCCACCGTCAGCGATGTGTCACCAATCATGGAGCGACACATCACTCGCCCTTTTTTGCCAATCAATGCACACTAGTGCGCGTTGATGTCATACTGACATCATCGCTTTTCTTTTTCTTCATAGGATTTTTATTTTGGCTCTAATGTCTTCGTTATAAGTCCGATTTGAGCGCCGTTTTTGCCTACGTTAATGAAATTCAATGATTAACAATATTATAGACATTTAAATCAATTAACATTAACATTTTAATTATTTGGAGGTATTTATACTAATAAATACGAATAAATCAACAGGTTCGCCAAAGAGCTCTGGGTCGGAAGATTGTTAAGGGAGAGGAAGAATTTGTTTGAAGAGAGAAGAAATTAATCCTCATGGTATGACCGCTTTACCATGATAGAGGATGTGTTGTTAGCGGATGCACACGAGCATTGACTTGGCAGTTATGCAAGGCGTGTGGTGGAATGATGTCGATGGCTGAAAAACTTCTGAGGAAGCCAAGTAGGTGGAAGTTGCACCATAATTTCAGCAAGGTTTATCGACATGTGCTAGAAAAAGGAAAATCTTGAAAAGTGACATTTCAAGTGGTCTACTTATATGGTGAAGTAGGATAGCTCTTTAATTTGAGAACTATGATTGTCGGTGAAGACAATGATTGTAGCAAAAGCTATGGATTATTCTATCTTGCGAAGGTGGAATTGGAGAAGTCGTTATCGCTGTAGTGAAGACATGGTTTTTTGATGTTGTCTTCAAGGTGGAATTTGTTGTGATGTGAAGACAAATTAATAAATAAGTGTTTAAAGGCCCATGGCCCATTTATTATCTAAAGCCCACCCAAATAATAATAAAGACAAAAGATGTTACAAGCCTAATTAGATTCTAATTTATCTCCTTCGTGGGTTGATGTATTTTGGCTAATAAAGGGTTTTGGTCTTATCTTATCTATGGAAAGCGTGAAGTGCAATCTTTAAGTAGGTCAATTCAATTGAAACACTATATATATTTGTGTGAGGCGGTGGTCTTCGAAAAAAAACAAGGAGCCGAGAGATCAAAGTGACAAATTCTTCTTGTTTTTCGTCTGAGCGACAGTGAGGGTTTGTGTGTGACTTTTGACTTGTGAGAGTTATGAGAAATATTATAAAAGAAAAGGTTTACTTTCTTGAGGGCTTTTTAGCATAATACACGGTTGTGTGTATTAAATATTTCTATTGTAACTCTGATTCATCATAGTGAAATCCGCAGCGGTAACAACTGGTCGTAGCCAATTTGGGTGAACCAGTATAAATTCTTGTGTCTCTCTGATTGTGTTTACTTCTATAATTTCTCGATTGTTTCTTTTTATTCCTAAGGGTGAATATGAGAAGGTGTTTTTCTCAACAAACGTGCCCATCTGAATTGTGAACCACACCTCCAAAACTCACCTGTCCTTAAGCCACAGAGGCATCAATATTTAATTTGAAGCTTAATTGGGGTGGTCTTTTCCATCCTACAACCACTCGAGGAGCACTCACAATCTTGGTGAAAAAAATCTTTCGATAAAGCTTTCATCTTCTCAACTTCGACCATATAATTTTCAGCCAAATCAATGGGACATCCTACAACCATATAAATTATATTTTTCTCATAATATATGGTGTAGCTGTGAAGCTTTTGAATAAAGGGCAGAACTTTACCTCCAAATTTTGTTATAGACAAGCTTACATTCGAGCAAGATTTAATAAACGTCTATTTGAACCAAAATTTTAAAGTTAAAAAAAATTAATTTTTTAAATCTAGATGAGTTTTATAAACATGTTATAAAAATGAAAATATAGGATGTAAAAAAACTATTGGTAAACAAGCTTTATTTTACGATATTCTTATTATCATTATATTATTATTAGAGATTTAAATATTCAAAGTCTAAAGGCAATACACCACCCCACTTAACAATTAAGCTAACATTGATTTATCTGAAACCTACAGTATGTGAATTTGAGATAAGCAAAAGGGAAAGGGAAATTGGAAAGGTTCAACATAAAGATTGAGTGTGAGACTATTCATTATGTATAGGACAAAATTACACAAAATTATAAAATAATAAAACATTTCAAAAGGAATAATAAAATAAAGAAGATAATATCTCTAACATCACTCGCAAGTGAAGCGGTCTATGGAGATCGGTGAACTTGAAGATGGAAGAGGTAGGATCATTCCGATTGTCATTATCGAAACCTATTATGCTGCGTCTTGAGTTAACTTTAAATGAATAAAAAGAGAATGAGACTAAACTATAATTTTAGGATTGAAGGGGTGCAAAGTAGACAATAAGGAAAATACGAGAGAGGAAAAATTAAAGTAGCATAAATAATAACCAATAGATTAGAAGTTTGAATAAATACTGAAAGAGATATTTGAGGAGAAGGATTTGGTTGAAAAGATTATTGTGAAAGAGAATTTTTTTTAAGACGTGAGAGAAGTAAAAGAGAGAAAGATAAACAAAAATATCCAACAATTGTGTAGTAGACAGGCTATAAAAAAATTTAAGAATAGGTGAAAGAGAAAGCTCTTTTTTTTTTAGATATGAAATAATGGGAGATTTGGAAGATTTGCATATCAACAGAAAACAGAGGAATCAGTGATAAAGAATGCATCATATTTAAAAGATAATTGAGAAAGGGAAATGTAATAAAAGAGTAAAACTAAGGGATGAAATCTTAAAAAAAAAAACTATGAATCTGTATTTTTTTAGGAATTTGGACTATTGAGTGAAAGAGAAAAACTGGATATGAGATCTACAGAGAGAAAGATTGGTTTTCTTTGGTGCTAAAAGAAATCAGAATGGTGGAAGATGGTCTAGATCTAGAACATGGATATTCCCAGGAAGATAAGATATAAAGCGAAAGATTGAAGAAAGAACATTTAAGAAGGAAAGAGAGATGAGATTGAGATTTTTTGAACCCAAACACTAGACTGGAAATTTAAATGTCAGAATTTACATCATTCTTGCCTTTTAGGATTCATCTTGGAATATGATTTTTTTACCATTTCTATGATTGTGGAGTCTTGATCTTGATGGTCGGTCTCCAATTGAGAGATGATTGAGTTTTTTTAAAAAAGAATAATATAAAGGCATGGAAGAACAAGGCTATTCACAGGAAGACAAAAACATTAGAAATAAGAACAATAAAAAAATCTAGAAGATAAAGAGATAAAAATGTAAATCAGGTTGGTTTGATGCTGAGGAGTTTGGATCTTGATTTGTTGATGAAACCCTTTTCCCAGGAACAATATATGTGCCATTTCGATGAGAATATGGCTTTGAGATCTAAAAAGCAAAATAGAAAAAAAATGAAAGGGGAAAGGAGATCTGATAAAAAAAAAGGATAAGAAGTAGAGAAATGGAAAAAAAAAAAAACTCATCTGGGAGAAGGATTTCAGTGGAGATTGGAAAAGAATGGTGGAAGATTGTTTGGATCTAGATCTGAGCTTTGAGAGCAAAAGGGAAAATAGAAAGGCCCAACATAAAGGGCTTAGTGTGAGACTATTCATTATATATAGGATAAAATTACACAAAAATATAAAATAATAAAACATTACAAGAGGAATAATAAAATAAATAGATAATATCTCTAACACAATCCTTTTGTCAAACTTACGACTGTTCGGTTATTACTTATACTTGCTTTAACTAACAATTGGCCTTTTTGCCAACTTGATATTAAAAATGCATTTTTGTAGGGCCCTCTTTATGGCGAAGTTTTTCATGGAACAACTGTCAAGTTTTCGACATAATGACTTTCCCTGCCTATTTGTGCAAGTTACAGAAACCTATACATGGACTCTGACAAGCCCCTTGTGTTTGGTACTATGAACTTCGCAACTTTCTTATCTCTAGTGGATTCATCAACTCTCATTCAGATACTTCTTTATTCATTCTTTGTTCCTCCAACTTTGTTCTCTATTCATTATTCTACGTTGATGATATTATCATTACTGGCTATTCTACTTCTTAAGTGACACATTTTATCTCCACCCATACAGATAGTGGCGAAGTCAGAAAGTTTTTTAGGGGACAAATATTACATAGAGCTAATTTTAAGAAATAAAGAGAGACAAAATAGATAAATTATACTAAAATTTCAAATTTTCACGTAATTTTTTTAGTTTACATATTTTTCTTTTCATTTTTAAAAAATTGAGGTGGGGGGATTTCAAAATTTGAATTGTACTGATTTTTGTTTTTGGAGCCAACAATTTTCTCTTAAGGACCTAGGTCAACTCTCATATTTTCTTTCCATTGATGCTCATTGTACCTCTATTGGTTTATTTTTTTTCTTAGAAAAAAATATGTGCATGACCTTCTTTATAGCACTCACATGTTAAGATGTGAAATCGGTCTCCACACCTCTTACCACCACTGAGGTTCTCAAACTATCAGATGACTCACCTCCAGCTGATGCTACTTTATATCCCCAAACTCTCGGGTCTCTGTAATAACCACTTTTTGACTCGTCAAGATATATCATTTGCTATTAATAAGTAGTCTCAATTTATACACCGCCCATCTCAAATCCATTGATATTCTGTTAAGCGACTTCCTTGCTATTTGGTTGGAACCACTGATTATGGACTCATGCTTCGCAAGCACTCTCCATGCCTTTTCTGATGGCGATTGGGTTGGTGATCCTAATGATCAGTCTTTAACTTCGTCCCATGTGGTTTTTCTTGGTACTAAATCACACATCAATTTATCTAAACAACAAACGACTAACAAATAGTCCCAAATTAGCAAATTAATGGGAAAATTGAATACAAAACTTTATCTAGACAACAAACAAAATAAAAACTCTAAAAAATAATATTTGGAAAACAAGCCAAATAAGCTAATCTGGACAACAGGTAAAAAAACTTCGTCTTTGACCCCAATCATACACTGTTTTATTCTAAAACCACCACAGAACAATCGACAATGGGATTCCGATCAAAACCCAAAAAACTGCGGCGAGTTACAGCAGCTCACGCGTTGGCGTGTGAGGGAGGTGGTGAATTTGACGGCGGCGCATGGAACCCACGCGCGGCTGCTTTTGGCAGATAACGACTTGAATCTTCGGTGCCAGAGGTTCTTCCTACGAGGTGGTGTCGACTAATGGCCCCTAAAAAATTGATGACCTAACGTCAAACCAAAACCTAAAAAAAATTGATGACCTAACGTCAAACCAAAACCTAAATTGAGAAAGTTTATCGAAAGTTTACAAGATTCCTTAGAAGATCAAATGAAGGTGCTCTCTCGCTGGAAAGGCTTACTCCTGCGAGGGAACAAATCGAGATCGAAATAGAGACGACAAGAACAATTAAAATTGAGAGTCTGATTGTAAAGACCCGACTTTTCAGAGTAATTAAATAAACACATTTTGAACATCAGAAGACGCAATAAATATCCTTTATTTAAAATATGCAAATTTCACTTAAATCCAACAAATATTTATTAAAACGACAACTCCGGAGTTATAATCTTTAAAAACAAAATCAATAAACCAAAAACATATTCTCAAGTCCCACAACTCAAAACATATAAATAAAGTCTCGATAACCAAATGAAACCCAAATAAAAATATGTCTTTTATTCATAAATAATAATGAATAAATAAAATGGCGCCAACTCGACATGAACCCACATCTCTTCCACTTCATCAACTGCCACCTCTCGGTCCATTGTCACCTGAAAAAAACAACAGATAGCACTGTGAGGCTAAAGCCAGTGAGAAAATGACTTAATCAAAGATGAAGTCTTAAATAGTCTCCAACAATTCAAACCGAGTCTCAAGCACTCAACACTCTTCCATGATCTCTTACACTCTAACCGTCACTTAAAACTCAAACTCAATCTTAATCTCTTACATGAATAGGCAATTATTTGGATTCCATATTCAAGGCTATACAATAAATTCTCACTCTACATGGATAGACAACTTTCGCTAGTTTCTTACCCAAGACAACTCAATCATACATTCTCACAAATCTTTACTAATTTCCTAAACAACTACCATTCCTTAACTTAACAAACAATATAAATTCACAAACCATTAAGAAGGCGGTCCCTCGAAACTACTATCACTTCTTAGTACTTGGTTATAGACTCAACTATAACTGATAATCCCCTAATGATTCATTCATACGAGCAATGAACATTAGTACTCGGTTATGGACTTTTCCATAACTAAAATGACTTAGTGTTGAGCTCGTAGCCTCAACACTAGTAAGCATATTCAAATCGGCCATCAAAATCATCACAAACATCATTATACACATGATAATGATAAATAAAATTCAATTATAAGTATATAAATACAGCAACCCAAACATATAACAATAAGATTCTCAAAATTGCCTAAAACAGGAAAACTGTCGAAAACTGCCGAAATACTGAAAAATGCACTTTTACACTTCCTAACTCAAAACTCATGGAAAATGAATTTAAACGACTTCCAAAAATCCCAGAACTAAGTTCACTATCAATCATAATCGAATCGAATCTAAAAACATCAAATTTCACCAAAAAGGCCTAAACTAGTTCTAACCGAAAATTATTTTCTCCCAATTGATTTTCGGTGTTTCCAAAAGTCCATTCTTATCCTAACATTCTAGAATATAATATTTAAATATATTGAAGCAAATAAGCTACGGTAAGAGCCTTAGATTTCTCTAAAACCTCACCGCTGACTAAACCGTTAACTCACCTTGTCTTTGCTAAAATTCAAATTCTCAAGCTACTTTCCACCACCAATCAGACCTGAAACAAAGGTCCTAAACAATTAATTTACATACTAAAAAAGTCCCAAAAAGGTACAAAAAGTTTGGGGTTCATCGGCTCAAAGAACGGAAAAAAGAAAACGATGAATGGATCGTCATTTGAAGAAGACAACAGCTACAACGCTGCTATCTTTGCCGTGGCTGAACCGTGACCTTCGGTTCACGGTTTGGTCTCGGTTTCGGGTTCTGACTGATCGGTCTTGATGGGTTTTGGTTTTAGGCAAAGGAAATCAACATCGATTAAGGATTAGGCTAAAGATTAAGTAACAAGAGGTACTATGGAATGAGTTTTTAGGAATGGTTCAAGAACATCATAAATTGATAATTAACACCAAATTCCAGATTTAATAAAGTAAGTAAATCGATCTAAAATACTCACCCAATGATAGGAAATCACGGATCCGGACCACAATCCTTGACTAATGAATTCCCACGATCAAAACGAACACCTATTATCAAGAATTGACGAAAATCATCACCTATGAACCCTAGAGAGGGGTGGCGGCAAAGGAAATCCAAAAAGAAGAGAATTTTTACCTTCTTGATCGGAAAGCCGATTTCCAAACTCCCTAATCAACAAATCGGAAAGCAATCGACGATCAACCGGCAAGCAAACGAATGAAAATTCGGAGAGCTCTAATGGGGGGAGGGGGCGGCTTCAATGAGAGACGAGAGGAGAGAATTTTTTTCTATGTTCTTATTTTTGATAAATGAAGCAAACCCTAACTCCCTTCATTCATTCTTTCCAAAAATTGACCCTTCATCCTTTCTTCCAAACAAATTGCTAAAGAGCCCTTCCTTCGCAATTTGTCTTCCATCAAGCCTATAGATGCAAATAAGAAATTTTTAAATAGAAAATTCAAAACTCGATATTAATAAATGAAAAATTAATTTTAACCGAAATTTTAAATTACCTTGTAACGAGGCGTTACACTGATACCATGTTGTTAGCGGAAAGGCTATATTGTATTGAATTATGTAATTGTACATGAGTATTACATTGGTTTAAATAGAAAGACTAACCTAGACAAATAAGGTAAACGAGTTAATTAAGAATTTGAGAGACAATCACTCAGATAAATATGGCAAATATAAATCACCATAGTTTTACCCATGATATACGTTAACATCACCATCATCATATGACTATCTCTTTGAAATTTTTTTTTTTAAAAAAAATTTCCTTTTTTTTTAATTCTATAAATACCCAATTTTACAATTCACAACTCATTCCTATTTACATAACGTAAGTTCAATTTATTTAGTCATTTTTTTATATTTCTGTTCAATTAATTTTTTTTATATAATTAATATTTTATATTTTTTTTTGTAGGTACTATCATCATGTCTCAAAATATTGGAGATAACATTCGTATGAAAATTTTTTATTTTGAAGATGATGATGCAGTTCAAGTTGTTGAAGGAGTCAGTTCTCCGTCTCATAATTAAAATTCGGTAAACGGCGAAAGTATTTCTGTTACTTGTACTCAACGAACTTCTGGTAAGAGACTCATATCTTGTGTTTAGGACCATTTTGGTAAAGTGGAAACAAAATTAGAAAATGAAAAATTAGAAACAAGACCAAAGTGTAAAACATGCGGTAAATTTTTTTCAAAACATGGCACTAGTCATCTTCTTAGGCATGTAAAAAGTTGTTGTCAAAAGAATGATGTAGATTTGAGAAAATATATGAAATTAGGCAAAGATGAAACAGGTAATTTATATAATTTTTCTTATGATAAAGAAATTGCTAGATCAATAATGGTAGATTATATTATTCGAGCTGAACAACCATTTACTTTTATAGAAAGACATGATTACAGTAAAGCTATACAACAAGCATTTAACCCACAATATGATGGTTTTTCTGCTTCTACTGTAAAGAGGGATGTCATGAAAATGTTTTCAATGAAAAAAGCGGTTTTGAAAACTTTTTTTAAAGATTTTGATGGAAGAATTTGTTTAACTTCTGATATGTGAACTTCGACTCAAGGATTAGATTTTCTTTGTTTGACTGCTCATTTCATTAATACAGATTGGAAAATATGTAAACAAATAATTTCTTTTAAAATGGTTGAATGTCCTTATACTCGTTATGTCATTGGAAATGCTATTTTGGAATCTCTTCAAGAATGGGACATCGTTGATAAAAAAAATTTCTTTATCATTAGATAATGCTAGTAATAATGATGTTGCTACTACATTTTTAAATCATTATTTTCACTCACCATTAGGTATTAATTTTCGTATACGTTGTTGTGCTCATATTTTAAATTTAATAGTACAAGATGGTTTATCTTTACTTTTTTATTCTATTTCAAAAATAAGATTCATCGCTCGTTGTGTTCATAGTTCTCAATCTAGACAAGAATTATATTTTAAATGTTGTAAAAAATTACACAAAAAAAAAAAAAAGAAACATATTAAAATTGATTTACTTCATAGATGGAATTCGACATTTGAAATGCTAAAGGTTGCACTTGAATATAAAGATGTTTTAAATTTGTTTTGTATTGAGTTGCATAGTGCTCGTCATGTTGAAATCGTTCAACCTAATGAACTTGATTGGACATATGCATCAATTGTTCGAGATTTTTGAAAGTTTTTGATAAATCAACAAAAATCTTTTGTTCCGTATATAAACCTAGTAGTTGTCATGTTATTCCATGTTTATTAAATATTTGTAATATGTTTAGTAAGTATTATGATATGGATCTATTTAAAAGTGTAGTTGACAAAATGAGGATAAAATATTATAAGTATTTTGATGATATACATATTACTTTTTTACTTGGATTATTTTTTTATCCTAGGATGAAAAATCATTTTTTGATGCATATTTAGATTTATTATTTAATGGTGATTCTGAAAAAATTAGCAACATTATATTTACTTTTGACAATAAATTACAAGAAATATATGGTTTTTATAAATCAAAACCTTAACTTGCAAAAACTTCTACTACCATTTCTTCTTCCTCTTTTTCATCTTCAAACAGTCTCGACACTGAAGAATTAAATATGGCTAAGATGATTTCTAAAAAGAGAAAAGTTGATTCTTCTCAAAATTTTGAAACTTTTGGTTTAAAAACTTACATTGATTTTCCAATTGTTGAGTGGGAAGCCGATGACATAGATTCTTTTGATATTTTAGGATGGTGGCAAATGAATAAAATATCTATCCTGTGCTATCTCAGATGGCCCGAGATATATTAACCGTTTCAGTTTCAACTATAGAGTTAGAATCGACTTTTAGTGCAAGTGGACGTGTTTTATCAGATGCAAGGAGTAAAATACATCCTCATACACTTGAAGCACTAGTGTGCTTAAAAGATTTGGAGCTAGCAAAAAAAAGGATCCATGAAGAAGAAAATATCGAAAAGTCAACTGAAGAGTTTGAGACATTCATTTCACCAACATCGGCTAAAGAATGTGATTCTCCTGAAGAATAATTTATTCATTTCACATGCAATTTTTTTAAGTTGAGAAAAATGCATATGATTGACAAATAAGTGGGTGCCAACCTAGTTGGGATGTACTTATATTGTAGTGAAGCACTTTATTCTCAAATATTCATGTATGAAATAATTAATAAAAATATCTATTTTTTAAAGTTGATACTTTTGTGTATTACTAAATAAGATAAAATAAAGTAGTAACGGATAAAATTGAACAAGTTTTGCTTTCTTTCCGTTCAAAATAATAAGTTTAATATATTGATTTTTTTCACTCTTTTTTGCTATTTAAAATAATAAGTTTAATATGTTAATTTTGTCAACACTTGATTTTTTTCAAAAAGTGATTTGAAAGTTATGCACCATTGGTTTTTGAGATAATGTAATACAAAAATGAACTCATATGATAGGCCGAATTTGGCTCACTCCAATGACCCAGGCCCAAGCTCTGCTCGATAAGCCTAGCCCATGAGCCGAGCCGTGAGCCTTAAAATTTTAAATTGGGCTGAGCCTGGTCGGCTCAACTAAAAGTATAGGCTCGTTGGACTCGAGCCCGAGATGAGCCTGAGTCTTCTAATGTTTGGGCCTCGCCAGCTCGGCCCGGGCCATTGATGATGGTGACGTTAATACCCCCTTTCAAACTCAACTTGGTCAACTTAAGTTTGCTAAAATTTATGTGAAGACGATCAATCATCGAACATAACCATCATTTAATAGAGACGTTGAGGATTCCACTTAGTTTCAAACAAAGATATTGGATGGAATTAATACCGAAACAGAGATGTCAAACGACACCGACTAAATCATGATAGCACCACAAATGTGTCAGCAGAGGCAACTAAAAGCGAAGTAGATTCGGAACAAATTCTGTGAGCTGACGACCGGGGCATGAACAATATGACTCTAGAATAAAAACATTGATAAAATGATGATGCAAAACTTAATCAACTTTCTTAATAACACATAACTAAAAGCAAATACGTAAACAAAGACAAAAACTCAAAATTGTGAACAGAAAGTATAAAGGATTAAATCTTGGCGATTCTGGGTTGGGTAAGGACTTGGGTAAAGTCTTAGTGACGTGGGTTGGACCCGGAGGCGTAGGCAGGAACTCAGACTGGTAAAAGGTGATTGCAAAAAAAGAAACCCAAGTAGTGGTGATAGTGTGAGTTTAAAGCATGAGAAAAATAAGATCTGCTTTCGTGAAACAATGTGAATGAAATTTTGAACAACGATTTGAAATCGCTATTGAGAGATGAATTTCTCGAACGATGGACGAAGATTCAAATATGGGGCCCGGTTCAGGATGGTCAAATGGATGAGTTTGAAGAAACGCCAGTGATAGAAGAAGACTGGTTTAGGCGGCGAGTCAAGGCAGTAATAGGTCTGTGGTGGTAGTGGATACTGGAACAAATGAGGTAGAAAATGATAGATCTATAGAAGGTAGTGAAGAAACCTTAATATGATGGAAATATTGAGGGAAATGACAAAGAGAAAAAAGGACATGGTAATGATAGATCAGAAAACGACTTACTCAAATCGCAATGGAGGCTTTGAGGAGACCAAGCAAAAATGAATGGCTGGAAAAGAAAAATAAAGAGCAAGGCTCATATATATACCATGTAAACAGAATGACTAATGATATATTAAATTAGGTTAAATTGTATGGAGGTTATATCAACTTATATAGAAAAGCAAACCTAACTAGACTAGGAAACTAACTTAAACAATGAAACTATGAGGTGAGGAAAATATCTCTAATATAAATAAGGAATATCATAAATATATATTCTAACAGAAAATACACTACACTTATATAATAAGATAAATGTATATACTCTTAAAAAATTTAAAAACTTAATTTTTACTTATTAACAAAATTTGTATGTGATTAATTAAATCAAAAAGATGAATTAATAAAAATTGAATCCATTCTCAAGAAAATAAACTACTAGAAAAAAAAATATAAAAAGAATCAAATATATGATAAAAAAAATTAATTTTTGTTGAACATATATAAAAAAAATTATTATGATAAATTAATGTATTAATTATTAATTTGAAGAACTAATATATTTTTAATAATTATGTGAAGCATTTATTAATGAGATTTTACACGTCACCAATAATTTTTCACCCATGTGGCATTTTCTCATTGGACACAAGTTTATTTGCTAAGATTTCCTTTCCTAAATATTATAAAAACCACCCTAAACCTCTAAATATGTTCCCTTATTATTTCAAACTCCAAACCCCCTACGATTCTTTCCCTCCCTCCCTATACTCGCCCTTCGTTTTTCTTCTCCCTTAACCATTCATCTTTCTTTCTCTATCATCTCCACTCTCAATTCTCTTATATCCCTCTCTCAATTTCTACATAAAGACGCTTCATCAAGTTTATAAGGTGAGATATCTATTATACTACCTCTAGGGTTTGTTTGGATGTTGTTTTTTAAAGTAATTTTCAATAAAATAATTTTATTTTGTTAACTTAGAAAAAGAAAACAAATCGTATTGATTTTTAATCTCATTTAAAACCATAGATTTGCGAACCGTGATTCTAAACGATATCTAAATTGTTTTGAAAACAATTTTTAAAACTTAAACAAAAGCTTTTTGTCTTTATTTCTATTCTACTTTATTGTTGAGTTTTGTAGGCTTTAAAATGTATTTTCCTTGGCCATTCTCTGGTTCAAAAAGGATATCGGTGTTTTTCTACAGTTCTTAATAGATATCTGGTTTCTTCGGATGTTACTTTTTGGGAAAATACACCGTTCTCTCCTTCCATCTCATACATTTCTTCAGAGGAGGATGATAACTTATTAATTTACACCACTACTACCATTGTTCCACCTCCCTCTGAAGTACCGACTTCTATTTTGCCACCTCCCTCTGAAGTACCAACTTATGTTTCTCCTCCTCTACCAATCTCCCTGCCCATGCCTCCCTTTCCTTAAATGGTTACCTGTCATCCTCGTACTGTACCAGACTCATGTCAACTATTCAAGAAGCTTCGTCATCAGATCCAGTCACGGAAGTTGATCTTCCTATTGCCCTCCGCAAGGGGACACGAATATGTACGCATCCTGTTATTTCTTTCGTATCTTATAACAATTCGCCTCCTTCTATGTGTTCTTTTATTGAATCCCTTGATTATGTATCTTTAAATAAGACTATTCATGATTCCCTCTCTCATTTTGGTTGGCCTAATGCCAATAGAGGTGCTGGGGTTTCTGCCCTAAATCTTATATAATCTAATTAAACAATAAATAAATAAATGAATTATTAATTGGTAATATTTTGTAACGTCCCGTAATTTGAGGTGAATTATTTTTTTATTATTTAATTATTAATTTACTTAAAGTATTAAAGTTAATTTTAGAATTGGTCATTTAGATTTAAATAGTTAATTTCGTTCGGAACCTTTATAACTGTTTAATTAGTCTAAACGAGTTTCGATGGTATTAATAATTATTAATAGGCCAATTAATAATAATTAATCACCATTGGGCTAGTTTAAGTGCTTCGGGTTTTGTTTTAAAAGCTTAAGGCAAGAAAAGGACGTAGGCGTCATTTCCGATTTCTTATATATCCTAACACTATTCATCCATCTCCTTTATTAAGCCAAAATTAGACAAAAATCATAAATTTATTCTCATCTTTTCTTCCCAAACCCGTAGCTTAGAGAGAAAAAAAGAGGAGAGAAAGAAATTGTCACCCCGGCTTCGTTTCTCGACTGTTTTCGTCGTGCCTTAGCTCGTTGGAAAGCTCTCGAGACGTACTTTCTACCCATCCCAACAATCGAGGTTTTCATCTGTTCTTTCAAAGCTTTAAGGTATGTTAAAGTTCAAAACCTAAAGCTTCAAATAGTATTTTAATGGTGTTTTTGGTTTTAATATTCAAATTCTTGCTCGGGAACTCGGAGATTTAGATCGAGGGAGTTGTTTTATGTATATTTAGAACTTTCCCTAAACCCTAGAATCGGGTTTGAGCCAAAAGCCATTTCTTTTAGTTTTTCTCATGTTTGATGATGATTAGGGTTTTGAAATTGTTATGTTTTGATGTTTTTCTTAATTGTTCGGGATTGAACTTTTGACCTAAACCCTAAATCATGTTTACCCATTGATGTTACCAACCTCAAAAGTGCCCGAAACCAACTCGAAACCCTTTTAAAGTGCGTAAAAATCCGGAAAACCAACTTCACCTTGAACTCCCTTTGATCCGTGGGCCTTGTGAGGGCATTTTCGGGTTGTTTTGTCCTTTATTTTAGTATCGTGATGATCGTTATTCGATTTAGTTAATTAATATACTTTAGGTGTATTTTAATTATAGGTTTCGTGCATCGATCATGAATTTTGGTCAACCGGTGATTCGGAGTTGACTTTAATAATAAGGTGAGTTTAAAATGGTTGCGATTACTTTTATGTTTTCGAATTGCTTGACGATTATGTTTGATTGAGGTTAAGAGGGACATTAGACTTTAGAACTTTCCAAGAATATATTTATATTTGGGAGTTAAGGAAAGTGTATAAGGAAAGTTAATTAAGTTTTGGTGTTGTTTAAAATGAGGTGTTATTGGTGGATTAAGTTGTATTCTAAAGGAGACTTAGGTTTTCGGAGATTGGAGATGAGTATTAGATTACCCTGTTTATTTTGAGTGGTTACAAGATAGTTAAAAGCAACTTTGGAGAGATTCTTCGTGTAGAATCAAGTTAGTATGATATTATTAGCGATGGGGTTCGCTATTTAGTACTACCAAAAGGGAGTAGTACGTGTGGCGCTATGATACGCATGGTTTGTGTTTGGTGACAGTGAGGTCACGGTATGGTTTGTGTTTGGTGACAGTGAAGTCACGGTATGGTTTGTGTTTTGTGACTGTGAGGTCACGGTATGGTTTATGTTTGGTGACAGTGAGGTCACGGTATGGCTTGTGTTTGGTGACAGTGAGATCACGGTGACAGTGAGGTCACAGTATGGTTTGTATTTGGTGACAGTGAGGTCATGGTGTGAGTTGTGAATGGTGACAATGTTGTCACGGTGTGAATGTGAATTGTGACAAGTGGTCCCGGTTGAATTGTGAAATGTAACAATGTGGTCACAATGCTAAATAATGTGTGGAATGACGTAAATGATAGAAATTTACTTTGTTATTTACTTTGTTATGCTTTAGTACTATTTCGTTGTTTTAGTACTTTATTTACGAGCTTGAATGTTTACTTTTCGAAATTATGATATAGTAGAATGTGATTTATTTCCTTATGTAAAGTACTTGGGAATATGAAATGGGTAGTAAGAGCACATTAGGATTTTTGGACACATTTTCCAATATGGGATTCGGTCCATAGAAGTGCTTGCATCCATCTTATTTTCACTAGCATTTTTATGCTAATGTTGCTATACTTAAACTTTTTTAGGTAATACTCTTAGTGGGTTACGAGGTGGAGGAGATGGTGTTGCTTGATCACGAGTGGATGGCTTTCGGGACATGGACTTTATATGTATATGTTGGGACATTCCACGAATGCTAGTTGAAACATTATATGTTGTTGTCTTTAGACTTATGTTTTATGGCTAATGAGAGCCTAAGATTGTTGTACATATTATCGAGTCTATTTCTTTTGATTTTGTCATGAAATGGAGTATGTACATCTTTGTTTTTACTTTCTCTGAAATGGGCCCATGTAAACAGGTTTTGATAGTTCATATTTTAAACGGTTCCACGCCAAATTTTTATAAAAACAAAGTCTTCCGCTATTTATTCTGATTTAAAGATTTGAGAAATTTCGAGTCATTACATATTTACATTGTCATTTATTATTATTTAATAAATGTAATCCATCGTAAGATCCAGAGTTACTAATGATAACTTAAAGTGTGCATGTGATGCGGGAAGATTCGCTTAAGTGGCACTCAAATAATCTGTGGTAAATGAATAAAAGTTGGGTGCCTTATTTGTGGTAACACCACAAACACAGCCCACTTGTGAATTGGAAAAAGTGATCTCATCTGGATCGCTTATGTAGAGACATGTGAGTGGGGGTGTTGCTGCAATCGATATTGAAGTAGACTGGACTAAGATATACTTACTGTCTTTTGGTAAAGCCATTACAGAAAGACACTTCGTATATCAATCAGTTGATCATGTACAATTGATCTTAATCCTTAGTGGATTACGAACTCCTATTCACAAGAGACAAACCTTTGATTTGCATAGGTGAGAGTAACTCGATATAGTTTGCAATATGCTTCCCACTTTGGGGATTGCATCTTGCTTATAGTTGGGAATGTAATTACACAAGATTGGAATTCACTCTTTTCCATATAGGAAAATAGATAAGCAATTCCCTTATGGAATGATTTGGGGCTTGAACAGCGGGACCCATATTCCTCTCATCAAGGAAAAAGCAAAGACGCATAATGGAGATTACGTAAGGTTGTTCATTAGAGAATAAGTTGGGTTTAAGGAACAAGATGTATCATGGAGGTTAATACGGTAAAATTACCTAGCCATGGACACGAACTACTTGTAAAGGATCAAAGTGTAGTTAATTATATTAGCCAATGGACATAACTATGTCTATAGTACTAAGAGTGCAACTTTAGATATTCGGTGGAGTTATCTAGGAGTTAATGAATAAGAATTAATTGATTAAAGGTGTTTGATCAATGTAATTCTAGATCATTGGACCTTAGTTTTATAGGTCCATTAAGTCCTCCGAGCTAACGCATGTAATAGAGAACATAAGTTAATATGGATTAATTTCTTTGGAAAAATGGTTTCAAGTATTTAATTTGAAGTTGTCAAATTAATTAAGGCAAATACAAATAGAGGAGTCTATTTGATTAATTAAATAGAAGAGTCTATTTAATTAAATTAATTTTGCAGCTGTCCAAAATTAATGAGGATTTAAATAGAGGAGTCTATTTAAATATTTAATTTGAAGTAGTCAAATTAAAGAAGAATTAAATAAATAAAAGAAGTTTTATATATTTAAATATTTAATGGAATTGTTCTATTAATTTTGATTATTTATAAGTTCAATTGATTATTTCAACAATACCCCTAAGGTGTTATTTGGTTTCTTAAATATTGTTAAGGAAGAAAACTCAATTGCAAATTAATAAAGTTTTTCATTGGATTCTTATTCTTACCCTTTTTACATTTTCCAGCTTTCATCTTCTAGATACTTTGTTATGCCTTATTCAATTTTGGTTGTTATTTTATTCTCCTATGTAATGATGACACCCGGTTTTCCTTTTCCTTTAAATAGTCATCCCTGTAATTAGCTGAAATCAATGAGAATATTTTCCCTTTTTTTATTCCTTTCTTTGTCTCATTTTAGTCCTTCTTCTTCCCTTTTAAGAATTTTCATGGTATCAGAGTTGTAAAAAGTTGTCAATGGCTATACCTTCAGGTGATTCATATTCCATAGCCACAGAAAATCCGAAGCAAAAAGGGATAGCTACTCCAGACCAAAATCAACAAAATGCTACTCTTACTCTTCAAGCTCAAGCTTAGTCTAATCTTCATCAAAATCTAAATCACTTACCGCAGTCCTTTACTTCTGTCATCAATCTCCATCAGAAAGACAGTCATCTATTGAACATCTAAATCTTATTCAGGTCAATGTTGCTAACTTATCTCTGTTAGGAATGGTGTCCTAGAACTTGTAATTATTTAATAAGGATAATTTATTACTAATAAATTAAATAAATAAACATAAGTCCTTATTATATTATCTAGATTGATTCAATTGACAATATTAGGAATATATGGAAATATAGTAATATCAAACATTCAAATAGTAAACCCTAAGTTACTCTTATGAAGATGTGAGTCATACGAGAGGATTAAAGTCTAGATGAGTAACTTAAACGTGTCTACAGTAAACGGATAACGTTTGGGAACCTTATCTTGGTAACACTGTTGATAGCTTCGCATTTTGTTTATAGACAAATGATCTAATCCTGATCATTCATGTGGGAGACATGAAATGGAAGTATCATATGCAATGTTGATTGTATAAGACAGGACCACGATGTTCGATCAAATTTCTCATTAGTACCGTTTACGAGAAATGATCAAATATCAAACTAAGTTTATCAACCGTGATAGATCTCAATCCTGAGTGAAATGCGGACTCCTATTTGTGGAGTTATGTTCTTTGATTCACATGGTTGAGAGCGATCTGTAAGAACGCTCAATACACTTCTGTTTTGGGAACACGGCTAGATAAGTAGTTGGGAACGCATCTTCACGAGATGGAATTCATAACTTTCCTAATCAGTGCGATACCTAAATATTTTAGGAACTTTAGGAAACTCCCTTGATGTACTGATTCGAGACATGAACAAGTGGCGCCACGACTTCTATTGATCACAGAAGTACATTATCTCTAGTTAGACTAAAGATAAAGTTTATTGGAGAATCAGCGGGAACATAAGAGTAAAGCGGTAATTACAGGAGCAAAACGGTAAATTTATCCGCCTGTAATTATGATTGTTCCACGTGAAGGATATATCACAGATATAAATAAAAATAAACTAAATGGACATAACTCATCTATAGTGAGGGGATTTCAGCTATGAATCTATAGTGGAATTATTCATAGTTAAATAATAAGTAATTAACTGATTATGAGTTAATCACTTATTGACTAATTATTAAGCCCATGATCTATAGGTCCATCGGGTCCCTATGCTAGCCCAAATATCATTGTAGCAAAACTAAGTTATTAATTTAACTTAGGAAGAATAAATAATTTAAGTAATTGAATTTACTTAAAATTAGGCAATATTAATTATTTGAATAATGAGATTATTTCAATAAAGTTAATATTAATATTATTAATATTGATACAATATTAATTTTTTAAATAAAGAGTTTATTTAAATGGAAATTAATATGACATTATCAATTATAATATTTTAAGGCAAAATTAATTGTTTAAATAAATAAATTATTTAAACAGGGAATTAATGTTAATATTATTAATTATTTAAATAATGAGTTTATTTAAATTTAAATTAATAATTAATATTATTAATTAAATAATGATTTTATTTAATTTAATAATAAATATTAGAGAGAATTAAATACAATTGGTTTAAGAAACAAATTGGTTTTGGCCCAAAATAATTAATTAGTTTGGATAAGATTCAATAGTAATTGATTATATTAGTTTAGGCTAAATGGGTTTAATTAGAAATTATTATTTGAATTTTTTCTATTATTAAATACAAAAAAAGAAAAGTAATTATAAATAAATAAATGAATTAAAAAAAAAAAGAAAGAAATTTCAATGTCTTGCGTCAGAGCCATGTGTCCACCAAGCCTTTTCTTTTCTTTTCTTTTTCTTTTTTAAATTTAATTTAGTTTGTTTATTTATCTTTTCTATTAAGAGATAAGCATATTTATATAGATTAGATATCATATTTTCCTATAAATATGACCATTGGGATTCATATTTTATACACTTCTCACTTTAATTAGAAAAGTGAAAATTCTCTCTCAAGTTTTTGCCCAATTGCCGATTTTTCTTAGGGAAAAATTTAGAAGAAATTTCTCCTTCTTTTATTCTTCCGGTTCGATTCCCACAAGTCGGTTTTGCTTTCAATCGGGATATAGCGTAGAAGATCCGGTGTTGCAAAGGATTGATGCTGTAAAGAAACCTCCAATCAATTCTCCATTTAATACTCAATGTAAGTATCGATTTTAAATTTTCGAAAATTAAAGCTTGAATCTACATGTTTTTATCACAAATTGCATGATATGAATAGATCCGTAATTAAATGTTAATTAGTTTACTAAATAAAATTCCGCTAATTTAGTAAATCATCCCTTCAATCTCTTCATCAGCAATCGCCTTGTTCATCCTGGCTTGCGTTCCCCCTGTTTTTCCAACACCTCAAAGCAATTCCAATCCTACTTCTCCCTACTCTAATCTCTCTCATTTTCAAAATCCCAGACCTCTAACTCCCTTCTCTAGTGTCCCTCCACACATTCAACCCAATACCACTCCCAGATGGCCTTCACGATCTTTCAATAGGCCACAATGCAAGATTTGTAGCAAAGTGGGTCATATTGTCATTGTCTGCTACAATAGAGATAACAAAGAAAGATATTCACCTATTCTTCCCCTAAGACCTCAGGCTAATCTTGCGTCGCTTCCTCCTCCTACTTCTGATACTCATTTTGCAAACCAAACCGTTTCCACCCTAGTTTCCTACCCCTCACAATACCCTATTTCTAATCAATTTTCTTATGCTAAATACCCTACTCTTACCCAATTTTCTCCAGCTCCTTATCCTACCATTTTTCCTAATCAACAACCTCCACCATCTTCTTCCCATACTATATTACCCTATTCATCCACTACCCTTTCATCACATCCTAATCAGGAATGACTTTTTGATTCTGGCGCCACACATCACATGACACCATCCCTGAATTCTCTAAGCAATGCCTCTCCATAGCTGGGTCATGAACATGTTATGATGGGAAATGGTAAGTGTCTTTCTATTAAAAACATTGGTAACACATTGTTGTCTTATCCTCATTCCTCCACCACATCTCCTATTAAGCTCAATTCAGTTTTGCACATTCCCATAATTTCAAACAAACTTATCAGTTTAGCACGTCTTTGTCATGACAATAAAGCTTTCATTGAATTTCACCCTTCTTTTTTTTTGTGAATGATATACAAACCAAGCAGATACTTCTTCAGGGTCTTCTTGATCATGGACTTTACAAGCTTAAATCTCTATCTAATCTACAAATATAACAACCCGGCTTGTTAAACAAGCCTAGGATGCGAGTACGCAAAGCGGAAGCGTAGGCTTTCACGTTTAGTTTAAAATGATACGTCAAAACAAAATTTGGGCATGAAGTTTGTGTAAAAACTAATAAAACTTGCTTAATATTCACAATCAGCTAGTCGGCCGTTTCAAATTAACAAGTACGATCAAAATATATAAAATACATGGTACACCGAAGTCATAGTTTTACAACCCTTTAAAAACATACATAACTATGCACATAACATTTCAAAAGACACAACATAACCAGAAATTCAAAATGATCAAACACCACTTCCATATTTAAAGCTTCGCATAACCAGTGGCCTAACCCAAAAGCTTCCATCCCGATGCATCAATGAGCACCTCCTGTCGCACCTCGGCCACGTCCCCTACCAGTAACTGAAAGATGATATAAAGCATCTTTGAGCATGACACTCAGTGAAAGCAAAAAGAATTAAAGCCATGATATGCGATGCTTGGAATGTTATGCTCAAACGAAAACAAGTACAAAGAATGTATGAAAATGAGCTAGAAATCAAAGACATGTATGTTTGATCAAACCGTTAACATTTCAAGTTCGAGACTAAGCCGAATCAACAATATTCAAGCCAATATCACTTTCCATTAAGCTTTCCAATCATCATTTGTTTCCGTATTCATATCCCGTGTCTTTCTACACACATTTCACAACCATCACAAAAATCACTCGAACCGTATCTCACTATTCTCTTCCAGGCTATTGTAATATCCACTTAGCATCCAGACCATCCACCACACAGCGCCATGGAGCTACAATTCATCAGCCACGATAACCATATGTAACGTCCAACAACAACTCACCATTACATAGGTTACGACCCCATGACATTTCCAATAGCCACTTAGCATCCAAGCCATCCACCACACAGCGCCACGGAGCTACAATTCATCAGCCAAGATAACCATATGTAACGTCCAACAACCACTCACCATTACATAGGTTATGACCCCATGGAATTTCATCAAACACATGATATGCATGAATGAAATGGAATGTAACTAAACATGCTTTCTTTTTGTTCTCACCGAAAATAAACTTTGGCATAACGAGCACAAGTAGGATAATCCTCCAATTAGCATATGACTCGATCATTCCACTTGACACCTTCAAAGTGTACATTAAGCATATAAAGTCACACTTCAAGCATTATATCTTAACATCTCGACTATGCATTATTCATCAAGCAATAATCGAAAGCATATCGAGCATGAATGAAAATAAATCTCAATTCAGTATACGACTCAATCTTTAACTTGACACATATATAGAATGCAAATAAGCATGTAAGAATAACTCATGTTATAAGTAAAAGCAAAGTTGGTTCAAGTCATTTCCGCTTTTCTCGAATCCTTAACAACACGTGAAGTTTAGCTCATGACTTATGTTCCTTTCACAACCTCCATTCCCTTCTAATTTCAAACACCAATGTAACCTTAAGTCCAGCCATGATCCCTCCAAAATTCATCCCACACCATTTCACTACCAACCATAACAACACCACCATCACCACTTTGATTATTTTTGTTCTCACCTTCACAAATAGCCTTCCAAACTTGCTTGTGCTTGCCCTTATCCTACATCAAACTATTCCAAACATATTTGGATACATAACAGCACAATTACCTCAGCCCAACACAATCAAACACGAACTCATATTTGGTTAGTGGAAAAAGTCCCAAAACTAGTCAATTTTAGTGTGAAATTTTCGGCCAAATGGAAAATTATAAAAAAAAAACCATTGGGTTGCTCTTCTAAAGTGTTTTTCATGTATAATACATATATTTAATCACTCAAAAATTCCAGAATTGAGATTTTCTAAGTAAAAGCCAAGAAAGCCCCTAAAATTTGAAAGCTTTACACCCAATCATGGCTTCCATCCTCTTCTTTCTTAATTAGGTGAAACCTAAGCTTGAATTCATCATTTGGAAACACAATTCCAGAATTTAAAAATGAAAGGAAACCAACACCCAAGTGATTAAAAACATTAACTAAGAACAACCCACAACCTCCATGGAAAACCTAGAAAAATTTGAGTTCTTAGAATGAATTCTTACCTTGAATCTTGTTGGAATTAAAGGATTCTTGCTTGAACCTTCCTAGGATGATGATTCTATCATAAATCAACCAAAATCCAACTTGATTCACCCAAGTTTCAAGAGAAATTGATAGAGGAAGTAAATTGTCCAAGAGAGGAGAAATGGGGGTGGGGGGCAATGTGGAAGATGAGGAAGAAGGAAAATGAATTTTTTTTAATTCCCCTTTTATAATTCTAATTTCTAAAAATAAAAATATTTAATTGCAAATAACTCCCTCCACCTCTTCACCTATCTTCCAAGTCCTCCACCTCCTCTTATATCACCAAGGTCCCTCCTTACTTTCCCTTTACTAATCAACACTTTTTCCATAACTAAACCATGGTTAACAACTTTCTTTTAAACAATTTCCACTCTTAGTTAAACTTTAACTATGGTTAACCACCAAATAATCAATCAAAATAGAAAAATAATTCTAAAATGTTTAACATTAATCACACAAGCATACCATTTATAATTAAATTTTTAATTAACCTCTTTTAAAAAAAACCTGTGGCCTTACAACAAAAGTCCCACTCATGTTCTTTCAGCTGCCTCTTACGTTGTTGCACTCTCGCCTTCAACTCTTTGACATTTGAGACTTGGGCATCCTTCTTCCACAATTGTGCAGCAAGTTCTCACAAGATATAATCAGCCTTATCCTTCTATTTCTAGTTTCAATTTCTGAAATGTTTGTCACTTGGCCAAGAGCCAACATTTAGCTTTCCATAAATTTCCAAGAATATGTCAAACACCTTTTGAACTTGTGCATTCTAATGTCTGGGGACCATCCCCTGTAAATTCAGTAATAAGAGCTAAATATTTCCTTCTCTTTATTGATGACTACACTGGATTTACTTGCTGAAATCTAAAGATGAAACACTCTCTTATTTTATTCATTTCAAGAAACTTGTTGAAACTCAATTTGACAGAAAAATCAAGTCTCTCCAAACTGACTGGGGAGCATAATATAGAGCATTAACCTCTCTACTAGCTCAAAATGACATTCACCATAGAATCTCTTGCCCTCATACTCCTCAGTAGAATGGAAAAGTGGAGAGAAAGAATAGGCATGTAGTGGAAATGGGCTTATCTCTTCTTGGCCATGCAAACCTACCACAGGCTTCTGGACCTTTGCTTTCCAAACCCCAGTTCACATCATAAACAGGCTACCATCCCAACCCTTGATAACAAAACACCTTATGAACTTCTCTACAACTCTACCCCTGATTAAAGCCTTCTAAAAGCCTTTGGTTGTGACTGTTTCCCTTATCTCAGACTTTACAATAAACACAAACTCCAGTTTAGATCAAAAGAATGCTTGTTACTTGGCTACAGCTCCAATCACAGAGGCTATCTTTGTCTAGATCCATCATCTGGTCGTGTCTATCTTTCTAGACATGTAATTTTTAATGAAAAATCTTTTCCCTCCTTCACCACCTCTGTCCCCTCTACTCATATTCACCAATTTCAGTATGATATTTCATATACTCCTTATTCTTTTGTCCCTTATCAACCTCAACTTTCTTCCATTAATTTCACACCTTATCAACATCAAACCCAATATACTGCTACTCCTTTCACTCCACTTTTTATTTCCATTTATGTGCCTCTAATTTTTTCTCCTGAATCCAATCCCTTGTTACCTTCCCCATCTCAACCATCATCTTATTCAACACCTCAACCAGTCTCCCCACAACCATCCCCCAATCATATTGATTCCCAACCTTCAGTTACTGTTCTTGTTGCTAAAACAGACTCCAATAATCCTCCTACTACCACAGTCTCTCATCCTATGATAACTATATCCAAGTCGGCATTTTAAAGCCAAAAATTTACCTTTCCACCATTACCTCTGATTCCAAATCACACCTAACACCACTCCCTGAACCTCCAAATTTTAAATCAGCTATCAAAGTCCCACAATGGCAACAAGCCATGCTTCTTGAATATTAGGCTTTAATCAATAACAAGACTTGGATTTTGGTTCCACCTCCTTCCCAAAGCAAAATTATTGGATGCAAATGGGTTTATAGAACCAAACTTAAGCCAAATGGTCAGGTTAAGCATTATAAGGCTGGTCTAGTTGCTCAAGGCTTCAATCAGTCCTATGGAATTGATTATTCTGAAACCTTCAGTCCTGTAGTCAAGCCTGCAACCATTCCAATAATTCTCAGCATTGCAGTCTTGTATCACTGAGAACTTTGGCAGTTTGATGTACACAATGTCTTCCTTAATGGTGATCTCCATGAAGATGTTTTTATGAGCTCTTGGGTTCATTGACAACACTAATCCCTCACATGTATATAAGCTCTCCAAAGCCTTATATGGCTTGAAACAAAGTCTCTAAGCCTGGTTCATGAAGTTAAGTATCTGTTTAGTTTCCTGGGGTTCATACCTTCCCAATCTGATTGTTCTCTATTTCTTTATAAAAGAGAATCTCATTTCATTGCCTTTTTAATTTACGTTGATGACATCTTAGTCACAGGAAACAATCCACATCTCATTCCAAGGACTGCTCCACTCGAGAAATCCACTTTTCAGCCTCATCTGGATCAATGGACTTTCCATCAAATTCCTTCGGCGCGTATTTCCTATATTCATTCAGAAATTGGTCCTGTTCAGTAGTGCCTCCCAACCTGCCTAATGCCCTCTACATCATCTCAAACTCTTCCTGAGGAACAAAAACACCCTGAACAGCGGGGGGTGCGGGTGCAACTGGTACAACAGGTGGGGCAGGTGCAACAGGTGCAGCTCGTGGCACAGGTGCAACTGTAGGTACTGGTGCTACCGGAGGCTGGTCTCCCAATGCCTCCTCATATTCAGCTGTCGCAGGAGTCGCATAAGAGTTCACCTCATTACTCAACTTGGCGTCACTCTCATAAATAGGGTTGGCCCAATCCTCGGCCTCGGCCTCTGCCTCGGCGACCACGGCCTCGACCGCGTCCTCTAGCATTTCCACGTGCATTGACAGGAGGCATATTGAAACCACACAAACAAAAGAATAAGACATAACAACAACGTATCGCAGTTATATCTTATCTAATGACTTAAGGCAACTTATTTCATTTCTTATTTAATGGCATAGCTAAAATAATAAAAATAAAAATACCTAACACCGATGAGTTCATGGAGTGGTGGTTGGTTTGGATTTACGGTCTTCAGAACCATAAGGGCTCTGATACCAACTGTAACAACCCAATTTTCCCAAAACATGGAAATAACAATTACGCATCGGAAATAATTTTAAACATCAATTCTTGAACAAATTTCTCTTATTGAAATCAAAACAAAACAGTTCTTCACAAATCCTCAAAATAAACAAAACACTTCAACATAGTTTAAATGAGCTCGATTTTAAAAGAAAAACTTATCGTATCAACTTGAACCAAATCAAAGATAAATCCAAACGCAAGTAAAAACATGAATAATAAGAACTATGAATCGTTAAATCCCAAATATCCAACTAAAATAAGAAAGAAACCATTGTTGCCGGCTTGTAAATCCAAGCCCAACCAGTCACCGACCACGACCCCATCATTTTTCAGATTTCTTCTTTTTATTACCTAAAAAAAAAACAATGTAGCATCATGAGGCTACGCCCAGTGAGAATAAAGTTAATTTAAGAGCAACGCCATGAGGAATTTAAATTCCTTACGTCCATAATCGGCCTCACAACTTCCAAATATCCTTCAACTTCCAAGGCATAATCTCAACTCTAGACAAAATCTCATTCTTATATTCTTTTTACCCAATGCCTTAGCTCCATTTTATTCATAAATAAAGTGAGCCGCACACGCAAAGCATTGAACCCGTGTCACCACGATTTGACTTTTGAGTTATTCTTCTTATGAGTTTGCAAGACTCACAAGCGAACCTACAAGTTTATTCTCTCCCATTGATCAAATGGAATGAACCTACCCCGTTAAGTGTAATTAAGTTCTGTACAACTCTAATTCACCCCTTAACGGTTTATTCTTCATTAAGTATAACCCTACTTAATGCGAACCTACAACCACATTATCTAAGGCATCAAATAATGTGATTTTAAAGAAATAATCACTACCAGGATGCTTGACAAAGCCTTGGTCCAATTTCTAACTCAGAAAACTCGTTTCCTCCTAAAACTGACCTTAAATAGGCTAAAACTCGAAAATTCTAAAATCTGGAAAATTAATGTACTTTCAGCGTTAAAAGGGTCTATAATTACTTAGAATTAGATTTCTAACTCATGAGACGGTTTTCCAAAGAAATCCCACTCAAAAAAGCCAAACTAGCTTAACTAGTGCGGTTTTACTTCTTTTTCGGCGCCAACCGATAAGGGAATTTTATAAAAATTTCCAGCGGCTTAAAAGACTTAAGAACAGCCCCTAAGTCATCTAGACTCACTTAGGAATCATCCAAAATTAATCCCCCACTAAACTCCCAATAAAAGGGGTTCGACTGATCTAATCTTTACATAAGGCTCTATCGATCCTACTACAACAATGTCAAATTTCCAGAAACTTCAAGATCATTTAAACATCCAAAAAGAGACTAGAAGTCATATAATTTAACACTTTAAAATCATCCATCCAGAAAATCCAATGTTAACATCAATTAATGTCATCCAAAAGCATGTATGCCATTTAATTCTTAAATTCTTAATTCCAATTCAACGAACCATATGTTCATACAATTCATGCTTATTATTTCAACACCCAAAATATTTCTCCAAACACACAACCCAGAAACAAATCATGCATATAAAGAAAAAGAGAATTAAACATAACATTGATCAAAGATTAACTAAATTCTCACCTTAGTTAAATGAATCCTAAGATTTATGTCCTTCTTTTTCCACACGTCCATAACCTGAAAACAAGGTCTAACGCGCTTAAAACCTAACCCAAAAACAACTAAAATTACAACTAGCGATAACAAACGAAACGGGGCGGGACAACGGCACAAAAACGCAAAGCAACCCCCCTTAAAAGGGCTTGCTTTGCGTCGGCCAACAGCAGCCCATAAGGGGCTGCTGTCCCTTCGGAGGCGGCGGCTGCGGCCGCGGCGGTCCTTTTTAGTTCCGGTAATGATTCATTAAAATCAAGGATTAGGGAGAAAGGATTTTTCAAGAATCAAAAGTTAGGGTTTCAAGGGTTTAAATCATAGGGTTTGTGAAATTGGTTTCAAGAAAAGACCAATTCTTTTAATTCTAACCAAGAATCAAACAAAATTGTACAAGGAAGAAAACTTTTACCTTGCTCGCAAAACCTTGAAATCCCTATGAAACTTCCTGAGTCTCACGAAACTCCTCAACCTTCACCTAGATTCAAAAGAATGGAAGAGAATTTGATAAATAAATTAGGCCTTAACCCCTTCATGGTGGTGGCAAAGAGGAAGAAGGAGAAGAGAAGATGATGAACCCTACCTTTCTTCTTTTTTGTCTCTGTATGTTCTGTTCTCTGTCAAGCCTCCTTTTTTTTTTCTTCCCCTCTCTCACGCACATGAAGCCTATAATTTATTTTATTTATTTATTTTTTCCAAAAGGTTAGATATTAGTTAATTTTTCTTTAAAAGAAAAATCATTAAATATATAATTACTTAAAAGAAATCCTAATAATTATTAAAATAAATTTAACGATTATTAAAATTAACAACTTACCGGGAACGGATCGTTACATTCTTACATCACTCCCCTCATCTCCTATTTTTTTGACAATGTCAATGCTATATACCTTGCTGGAAACCCTGTAATGCACCATAGAGGCAAACATGTCAAAATTGATCTACATTTCATTAGGGAAAAAGTTCTCAATCGTCAACTTCTTGTTCATTACATTCCATCAGAGGACCAACTTGTAGACATCATGACCAAGCCATTGTCTTCCCACAGATATTGCAGTTTAAGAAACAAGCTCACCATTCAATCCTCTCCAGTTCGCTTGTGGGGGTGTTAAGGAAGAAGGCTCAGTTGCAAATTAATAAAGTATTTAATTGGATTCTTATTCTTATCCTTTTTACATTTTCCAACTTTTCTCTTCTAGAAGCTTTGTTTTGTCTTATTAAATTTTAGTTGTTACTCTTCTATGTGTAGACACCATATTTTGTCCAGGCTAAATTTATTAAAATGAATAAAATTGAATTTTTATTTAATTTTAAAAGATAAAGACAATATTTATTGACTTTTAATTTTAAAGATAAATTGATATTCAATTAGATTAAAAAGGGTTTAATTCAATTTGCAGAGATAGATAATTGATTTTAAAAGATGTTTGAAATTATCAAAGATAGATATAATTTGAAATATATCAAGATAAAGTCTTAGAGATTTAATTGATTTGATAGAAGATAATCATTTTAAAAATAATTTGAATTATCTAAAGAAATTATCTCCTATATTTTATTTTTCTCCATTTGGCTATAAATAGAGCCTTTGTAGAACTCAAAAACGGGAGGAAGAAAAAAAGAAAGAGAAAAGAAAAAAAATGTAGATATCACATTTCAAAGTTTCGGGGAGAGAAACCTATCAAAATTTATCCACCTCATTCTCTCCCAAACCAATGCATCCGAAGGTAAATTCTTTTTTCCTTCAAATTATTTCCTAGTCTTATGAGTCTTTTGTGTTTCCATTAAATTCGTGATTTATAGGTTCTGACTTTTATTATGTGGTTAATTTTATTTGAAAATAGACTGATATACGAAGATAAAGGAAAAATTATCAATCGATTTTGATTTCTGGTTTGTTGAAGTTTAAGGATTTAATGGGATTTTCTGTTTCGAGAAAAAATGGAACATATTTTATTGCGTATATTTTCAGTGATATTTCTCTGATATCTATTTTTAAAGTTTATTTTTCCTTGAAAATAGACTGATAAAGGAATCTTTAGAAACAAGAATCACCTCGTTTGGATCAGTATAAAAAAGATATGATTTTTCAAAGTCAATACAAATGTTGCAGAATATTTTGTCACGAAATGCCCAACTTGCAAAATATGATCGAAAAAGAAGGGTCTTGTAAAAAAAATGTCGTTTCTAATTGAGAAATGCCATAATTCATCATCAAGTGCAATGGTTGTCGTTGTATCAACGTCGATCATCGCTGTCATCATGGTTTTTGTGATATGAGCAACATCCACACGGTCGTTTCCAATCTAGAAACGCCGTCATTCATCGTTTTAAATAGAGAAATGTTTTCATTCATCATGGACTCTTCTTGAGTTTCTTCCATGGTCGTTTTCTTCATTGACCGAAAAAACTCTTCTTGAGTTCCTTTCATGGTTGTTCTCTTTTTTTTTTTAGGTTGTTGTGGTATAAGCAACATCCCCACGATCGTTTCCAATCTAGAACGCCGTCATTCATCATAAGAAACTCTTCATGAGTTCTCGTCATCATTTGATTATGGTTCCGAAACCCAAATTATTATTTGCATAAATATTCTTGCGCATCGAACATTCATCATCATCTCATTTCTAATCCAGAAACATTTCAATAAGTAAAGAACACTTTCTGAAGACTTGGCTTGCTTGTAGAAACCAAAAAATCTTCAATTTTTTGACTTGTGACATATAAACGAATAACTAATGGGACAAGATAGGACATGTGTCTTCCTTCAATTTGATTGCTTTCACTAAACAAACTCCACCTTGTAAGTTCTTCCCTCAAAGTCTTGGGACGTGGTTTTTTTCTTTGGGCTGCGGAAGTCGGACACACAAGCACACTTGCACTTTTTCTAAACATTCAACACAACTACGTTTGGTGGTGAGTTTTGAATCGACAAAACCCACTTTGATACCATGATAAAATTAAAATAATATAATAATACTAAAGAGAAAAAGAGAAGAGGGAGAGAAGAGAGAAAAACGGTATAAAGCCGGAAGACTACATTGTGATTTTCTTCTTGTTAATATCAAGTCTATTACATTGTTTATATAGAAAATCTAACCCTAGATAAATTAGGAAAAGATAAACTTAATAGGAAAAGATAATTATCACAAGGGAATAAGATAAATAAGGAAAACATATCAAATAGAATAAACTAAAGATGACAATTTTCTGCCGATTCGTCGCCGAGGTCACGAACACCCATTCCCACAGTATCGTCCATCGACAAATCTCTATAAAGAGGGGTGATAAGAATATTATATATTTTATGGATATACAACAATAAGGTGTACCATCTCTAAAAATTTAAAATAAAAAACAATAAGAAGCACACACAATATCTATTTATTTGAGCCATACAAATATTTTTCTTGAAAATTAATGGCAAAAAAATATTAAATTTTATTTTGAATTTCAAATTAATATTTTGTAATTATTACCCATTCATCTTTACATATGATTTTTTTAAACACATTAATTTCTAAAAATAGTTTAAATTATTTAAATTTAATAACATTAATTATATTATAAAATAAAATAAAACTGAAATTTTCACATGCATTGCACGTGTTAAAATACTAGTATATATAAACACATTCAGCCTTACGCACGCAAATGTCAAAGGAAAGCTGAGGTATATATATATATATATATATATATATATATATATTTATAATTTTTTTTTTAAAAAGATAATTCTTTATTTACTTTTCTATATTTAATAATTATACATTTATGTATTTAAAATTAGAAAAATTCAAATAATAATTTTTAATTAAATACATTTTAGCCGAAAATTACATTATTAATTACTATTGGATCTAATCCAATTAATTACTTATTTTGGGCTAAAACCAATTTATGCTAACATCCTTTTTCGTTCTTCTCACGATCATGAATGCCCGGTAACAATAGTACATTATCGGGTTTAATATTGCAGTGAATGTAATTGTTGTTGCGTGGAAATGGTACTAAGTGTAACGCGCGGGCGTGCTCCGCGCTAATGCCACTCTCGCTTCCACGTATGCAACGAACAATAAATTTGTATTGAGTCGGAGGAGAAGATCCGCGTTGGAGGTAACTTGCGTGGGTGTCCTGCTACGTAGGTGATCACCTGCGCAAGTAGAGCTAGTAGCACCGGTGTGGTGTCGGCCTAACACCCTCCGATGCTTAAGTTAGAGCAGAGCAAAGCTTGTGGTTAGAGTAAATGAGGAATGAAAAATGAATTACCTTTTGGCCATTTCTCATCTCCTATTTATAGGAGTGGAAATGGATGATGTCATCAAGCCACGTGTCACACACGGATTGGTCCATGTGTTGGGTCTTGAATGGATGTAGGTGTGTAGGTGTGTAGGTATGTAGGTGTGTAGGTGTGTAAGTATGTAGGTGTGTACCTACGCTTCTCTGAGGTGGGGGGTGGATACACACAGCGTAGCAGCGCAACAACGGAACTTCTTTCTTGGACACTTTGTCAATATTTCACTAAGATGGGTCCGCGTCTCTACACACCCTCGAGCTTGCCACTCCATCATTAATTAGATGGTTGTGGCTCATGGCCTTCAACAATTGAGACGATTGTGGACCACACTTGATGGTACGCTCTCCGCTAGTGGTGGAGGTCGGGTCCGTTGTGCGTGGCATGCTCAAATGACTAGGCTCACATGTGTAGGTCGAAAGAGTTTGAAATTCCTCGTGTCTCTTCGTATGCTCGACACGTGGTCACTTTACTCTTAACGATATTTTCACCCATAACAGTAACCGCTGCAATGTGTGAAAGCAATTCGACGTACAATATCTCTTGTATATCGACGGATTGGGCCGAACGGTCTTGATTATATATATACCTTCTCGCCGGATTCTGTTTCGGTGATTTCGACACCGTATATTCATATATAATGCTAAATCTCCAAGTATCTCATGAATGATGATTTGACTGCTATTTCTATTTCAGATGGAAAATCAGTTCCTCTGCTTTTGGCCAAGAAAACAGAGCCATAGTTCCTTTCCTTTGACGAGAGGTTGAGTTTCCATGGCTTTGAATGCTTGTTTTCATCACCGTATCTCACCATTAATTTTTCTTTTTCTTTTTTATGTTTGAGTTTGAGAAATTATTAGATGTGCCGGGCGTATGTGAAAAGATGACATGTGTCCAATTGCTAACGGATGAAACGGACAAACGAGTACGGAATGGAGTGAACGGAAAAATTTATTATAGAAAAACAAGTCAAATCAAAATCCTGCAGCTTCCTTTTTAAAAATAATATTTTTCTTTTAAAAATAACTATTACACATATTCTTTTGAAAGCTAAGCATATTTTTTTTGGTTTAAATTTTATATGCTTTGGTTTTATATTTTTAATTTATCAAATTTTTAATTATTTAACTTCTTCATATTTTTTAAATTAATAAAAGATAATTTAAAAATTCTTTTATATTATTTTTAATAAAAATAAAATATTTATTTAATTGAAGTAAAAGAACAAACAACTATATGTAAATAATCAGTTTACATGTTAAATGATTAACATAAAAAATTAAAGTATATGAAAAATTATGGTAAATAATTATATGCAAATAGAGTTATAAATATTTGTAAAGTTTGAACATATTTTTAACTTTCAATAAATATAAAAATAATTTATAAAATCTGTCAAAATAATAACATAAATGAAATTATAATATTTTAAATACATCATTTGAATCAATTTCTATATTTTACATTACCTTAAAAAATTAAGTTAGTTTACAAACTATTTTTCATCTGGTTTCCATTATTCATTTCAAATCTCAGTAAATTTAGTTTAATTTTTTCTTTTTTTTAGAAATTATTTTTTTCTTTTTTTTTCTTTTTAGGAAACTCCTTGTTTAATTTGCTTTATCTCTAATAAGATATTATACTCTAGTAGATTTCAGAAACAAGAAAGTCTATAAATTCTCCTCTTCAATTTCTCTCAAAACATAAACATAAAAAAAACAACATGGGGAGATCCGAATCACGATCAAAAAAGCAAAAGTGTCAATTTTTCAGAAAGATCAAAGCTTTTCTAGTATTCTTCTGCAGCCACAGGAGATCGAAAACAAACCCTCAAAGCCATGAAAAAAAACCAACAAGTAGGGATATTAAGGACTCTCACGGTTCGTTTTGGGTTCGAGATCGTCTTCTTGGTAAAGGAAGCTTTGGCTCTGTTTTCTTAGCCAAAACCATAGCACCTGATTTTCCATTTGAAATAGCTGTCAAATCCTCGTTCATGGCTGTTTCTCATTCACTACAATTAGAAAAGAATGTACTTCAAGATTTAGCATCCTGCATAAACATAGTACATTGTTACGGCGATGACATCACGGAAACGGAGTCCGGCGAGAAAGTGTATAATTTACTCTTGGAATACTGTCCCGGGTGTAATTTGTTCGAGTATTTAAGACTAAAACCGTTCGGCCTTCCGGAAATTGAAGTTCGTCGATATACAAGAGATATTGTAAATGGCATTGTTTCTACTCATTACAGTGGTTACATACACTGCGACATTAAACCCGAAAATGTACTTTTGTCACCCGATACTCGTGACAAGGAAAGCGGTTATTGGATGGCGAAGATATCGGACTTTGGATTGTCTAGGAAGATGTCGGACAATGCGACGGTGAGAGAGGTTATCGGGACATTCGAGTACATGTCGCCGGAGTTAGTGAAGGATAAACAATTGGATTGGCGTGCCGATATATGGGCAGTTGGGTGTGTGGTGGTGGAAATGTTAACAGGACAGGATGTTTGGAGATTTGAAAGGGAAGAAAACTATGATGTTTATAATCTTATAGCATTCACTGAAGAAATTCCCAAAATTCAGTATGATTCATCAGAGATGGCTAAGGATTTCTTGAGCAAATGTTTGGTTAGAGATCCTGAAAAGAGATCTAGTGCTTGTGCATTGATGGACCATCCTTTTCTTCAAATCTAGTTTTCTTGCTTTTTTTCATATGTCAAGATTATCATGTAATAGTGCTTTCGATATACTTGTCAATTAATATTCATTATGGATTATATGCTCATATAATTGATTGAATATACAACGCTAACAAACAAAGAAATTATTTAATGTGACTCCCTCACTTTTAATCATTAGATCTATACAACTGTTCTTCTATCACCTATTTAAAATAAACACCCGATGATTATAAGTAGGGGAGTCACTCAAACAGATGGGGCAACTGCAAGCGAGCCTAAACAATGAACAAACAAGAACTTTGGGAGCGATGTAATTCAAGAAAGATTCATTTGGCAGGAAATCACCAAATGAATCTTTTTCCTTGACATGGCTGGTTTCTGCTTGCTTTCAGATACATCCTTTGTCTCACAATGATTAGTCTTAATACCGCCTCCCATGCCAAATTGGCAGCATCCTTGAGCTGGCTATCAGGTTCTTTCTGCAAGAGGAAACATAGAGAATTGAGTCTTGCCATAAGGGATACCTCATCAGAAGCTGCTGTCACTCAGAAAGTATATCATCAATGAAAGGTGAATTTGTATAAGTCATTTTTCCAGTAAGATGGTTTACAAGATCACTCGTCGGCATGGATGGATGGGCCAATTTACTATCAATCGCATGAGTGTCCATCACTGACATAAGAAAGGTAATGGGTGAGATTGGTCAAAGGATATTTTATTGAGCCTTCATGCTACAGAGAACTGAAATACAGTTTCTTGCTTCCGGCTTAAGAAGCTTAAACATGAGTCAAACAATCTTGATATTATGGGCTTCCATCTCATAACCAACTGGCTCTAAGCCTAAGAAGGACGGCTACCCTAAGAAGGTCAAGATTTTTTTGTGGAATTTATTCCAGGGTGAATACTAATGATAAAATCCAGAGAAGATACTCTACAATGGCTCTAAGCCCAAATCGCTGCATTCTGTTGTAACACTAATGATGAGGACCCGAAGCACCTTTTTTGGGACTGTTCATTTACCTTTCAGATTTGGTTTAAATTGCTAGATATTTTCTTGATCCACGGTCTGTGCCCTTCGAAGCTTCCTTCTCTTATTCATGACTTATTGCGTGGGGTGGTGTTGAATAAGAAAGCTCTAGTGATTTGGCGTAATGCGGTTCGCGCTATTCTATGGCTCGTATGGTGGGAGAGGAATAAGAGGGTTTTTCACAAAGAGTCGTTGGAAATCAACAAACTGTGGGATTTAGTTTGCAGATTTGCTTCGTTTTGGTCTGCCCAATCTAAATATTTTTGTAATTATCCCCCCTCGTATATTTCCTCTAATTGGAGGATTTTTTTGTAATCCAGGGGTGCTTTTGTATTCCACCTTTCATTTATCAATGAAATGTTTATTACAAAAATAAAAAAATAAACGGTGTATTATTGATCAACCAAACTCTAGCCATTAACATTTGTAGCAGCAGCCATATATAAAAACATGGTTTATATTTAATAAATGTTATATTATAGATAAACCAACATGTTGCAGCAACGAATATATAAAACATGTTTATATTTAATAAATGGTGTATTATAGATAAACTAATATATAGCATACATTAAATAAATTTGTAGCAACAGCCATGAACGAACACGAAAAACTTCATCGCTGTCCGCCGACGAATCTTCTCTGGATTCAACACGCCAATGAGAGGGAGAGGTAGAAAAGTAAAATTGCGGAAGAGGAAATCACGACGACAATGATTTCCCCTTCATTTTCATGATTCTGATAATTCTTCAATCACAATTTATGACGTCTCTATGAACGGCTATCCGTTGGTGAAGAAAATACCTTCGAGAGGGAGAATAAGAGGAACGCGAGAGGGAGAGGGGGAAGAGGAACATGAGATCTACAATAATTCGGCAGTTAGAGAAGAAAACGTCGGTGAGAGGGAGGGGGAGGGGGAGAAGAGGAAGAGAATGATGGAGTTGTCTAAAAATAAACATATTTAGGTTTTATTTAAATAAAGATTCATAAAACCAAGTATGATTTATTTGAATTCAAAATACAAATAAAAATAATAAATTAAATTATATGAAATTAATGAGAAATACTTATTATGAGAGATAAAAGGTAATAAAATAAACACTGAAATCAGAATCCACCAAAATCGTCACCATAAATGGTGTTTTATGGATAAATCTAATATTAATATGAAACAACTATTAAAACTGAAATTAGGTGAATTAAAGTAGTTATTAATGTACTAATTCTTGATTTTTTTAATTTCATTTTATAAATAAAACTAAAAAATTTAAAGGGGAAATTTTCCCGCGGGGAATCCCCGAACCCACCCCGATTCTCCAAATATGGGGTAGGGTCGGGTATGAGGAGCGGGGAGTGTATCCTCAAACCCGCCCTACCCACCTCATTGCCATCCCTAATCTTCACAGCCTAGTTAAGAGTAGAAATAAAAAAAAAAATGTGTACTTCCTTCGTTTGATTGTTACAGCCTAAGGTAAAGAAAAGATGAAAGAAGTTAAAACCCTTACTTGAGTTAATTATAACCATAGTTAAAAGACTTTATGAAGATTAATATTTAAATATTAAAAAAAATCAACTATTTATTTTAGATGGAAAATTTAACCGATGATGGTCTCTAAAACTGCATGAGTGATTTTTTTCAAATTATAAATACAAAGGTGTAAATTGAAAAACTCTCAAGCAACAATCATTCGATTACACACTACGAAAGTGTTTATCAAGACAAAATAGTACTAAACATACTTCAAAATAGGGTTAGGAAGGGTTACCACTACATCAGAACAAACAATGATTTACTATTGATAAATCTATATCATTAATATCCTTTTAAAAAAAAACTGAAGAAAGATATCCTTCCATCACAAATGTAGAAAACAACAAAAATAAGCAGTCATTGGTATGTAGTTCAGAAGACGTACAACCTTGTAATTGATGTCACACAAAAGCTAAAATCAACTTGCAAACAAGACATACTAACTTCAACCATTGTCTGGATTAATACATCATTGATCATATCACCTACAGCGTTTTTTTTTTACATGGCATAAACCGATCATTCATCAACGATGTTATAACAATATTTGTGCCTTTCAATCTTTATCATTCAGCAGGATAACAAGATGGGAAGAAATTCTGAAGCATTTGAGTGAGCTTGATAACATCTCTGGTAAACAAACATCCATTACGAATATACGATTACAATTGCTCATACTGAATTTAATCAGCTGTTGTAAAGGTTACTTAGACGAGGGAAATGTACCACGAACCCAAGAATTCATTTATGACACAACCTCACGCTTCTCTATCAATTTCACGAAGTTGCGAACGATTGTCATCCCTTCTTTGGTTATAATGCTTTCCGGGTGGAACTGAACTCCCTGCAAGGATTCCAACCAATTTAGCAGCAAAACATTCTCTTTTGTTTAGATCAACTTTCACCATTCATCCCTAAAAAATTTAAGACGGGTAAAAGGACTAGGAACTGCCTAAAAGTAGCTGTAAAGGTCCCTTGCAATAAAAATGTTGATAATTATATATTGATGTTAATAATGATTCCAATAGGATGACTAAAGTTATAATAGTGAGATAATACTCAAGAGTCAGGATAAACACGATGCATCATCAAAGAATAATCTCGACGAAGTTATAACCTAGTGAAAATACAAACATCCACTCTTCAGTCCAACTCTTGATGAAGCTCCTTCAGAGTGCCAGGAATGGGCCAATTCACCATCGCTTAACCTGACTAGAATGAGCCTTCACTCCTTCAGAAGAATTGGCCACTCCAAATAAAGTATCAAGTAACTCTCTGTTTCATATCTTGACTATAAGTTTTTCCAAGACTAAACTATTAGATGATTTATAAATTCGTTAATTTCAATTACCTGGCATTTAACAATCCCCTTCACATGGGAGCTTATATTTTACTTTAAATAGAAACAACACATAGATTAGTTATCATGAGATGAGGAAATATCAATGCACAAATTCGTTTGAAAAACTCTTTTTCTAATATCATATGAAATTAATTACTCCAAACCTTAAAAGCTTGAGCAGTCCAATTATGGTTGTCAAATTCACTGATATTAATTCCTTTAGTTTATCCTTCCAAAGAAATACTCCTTCATAAACCTCCGAAGTCCGTGTAGAGTTATTAATCTTTCGAGTTAATAGAAGTGTACTCATTCACGTAGCTTTATACTTCAATAAATAAAATGCTTTGATTGTTTGTATAGAGGGAAACAAATCTTACCTGCAGATGTCTGTATTTCTTATGGCGAGCAGCCATTATCAATCCATCCTCAGTCCATGCTGTAACTTCAAGCTCATTCGAAGGAAAACTATCCTTGTCAATGACTAGGCTATGATATCGACCAGCAGTGAATGGACTGTAAATGTATTTATCCACGGCCAAAACACCATCAGAAGGATAAAGATAAACTTAAAAATCCTTAGTATCCTTACTTTAAAAAAAAAGAAAAAAAAAAAAAAAAAAAAACTCACAAGGCCATTTCATTGATATAATGAAAGAAAGAGAAAAGAAAAACAATACAAAGAAAGCGGCAAGCCATACCAAAAGCCACAAAAACAAAAGAAAACATATACCTATACCCAAAAGACCGCCACCTAATTACAAGTATGCGGACCAACAATTTATAATCAAACTTAAGGGATAATTACCAAAAAGTTTGGCAGTTGACAGTTGACAGTTGACACCTAAAAAGAAGCTTTTTTTTTTTTTGAAAAGTATGGCTCATAAGCCCATTTAATTGATATAATGAAAGAAGACGGAAAAAAAGAAAAATACAAAAGTAGACATAATGTAGACAAGTAAAATAACCGTATGCCCCACCACATGCCCCAGCCACCACCTAATTACAAGTATACGGCCCAATTATTAGTAATCAAAAAAATATGGTAATTACAAAAATGTTTGGTAGATGACACCCAAAAGGATGCATTTACATGGGCCATCTCCCAAACATAATCCATTGATCGGCTCACATCATGAAAGATCCTCCTATTTCGTTCAAGCCAAATTCCCCAAGTAATCGCAAATATTCCAGCTCTCCATAATTCACCGCCTCTTCCTTTGAAGGGAGGGTTCAATAGCATTTCTTCTAATGAATGACGAAACAAGAGTGAAGGGACCCAAGATATCCCAAAAGTATTAAAAAAATGATCTCAAATACCCTTAGAGAACTTGCACCCCCACATAATGTGGTTGTTGTCTTCCAAGTCATGATTGCACAATAAACACCATTGAGACCTAAGAGCGAAGGAAGAGGACCATTGAATAAAGTCAATGGTATTAATCTTACCCAAGGCAACCGTCCAAACAAAAAATCTCACTTTCTTCGGAATCTTTGCCTGCCAAAGTCTAGAAAAGAACGATAACATTTGAGCCAAAAGAGTTAATGTTCTCTAGGAAAGATTTACAAGAGAAAGACGTGCTCAAAGTCCACACCCTTTTATCTTGAGAACCCACCCTTAAGGAAAAGTTCTCCAACATGAGGAGTAAAGAAGAAAGTTCAAGTATTTTCATATCCCTAATTAGTCTACGAAACTTGAAATCAAAGTTGGCCCCCAGACCCAACCCAGGCATCCCATTAACCACAAAAGTAGAGATGGGCTTATTTTTAGCCAATGTCAAGGAGTACAAAGATGGGAATAAGTCTGTGAAAGCCAAGTCCCCAATCCAAATGTCCTCCCAGAAACGTATTTACAGCTAAAAGACAAAAAGAAGCATTTACATGCACCAACTCCCAAACATACTCCCACGATCTTTTTTCGTCCCTAAATACTCTTCTATTTCTTTCCAACCATAGTCCCTAAGTAATAGCACAAAAACCCGCAACCCATAGTAACTTCCCCTTTTCTTTGATCATGCATAACAAAAATCCAAAATGGCAATGAGATCTTGAAACAAAAACAAAAAGTCTATTTCCAAATGCAGAAATAAACTGGAAATAATCATGCAAGCCATATAATTTAACAAAAATAATTTGGTATTAGATTAATGCGAACAATTCAATAAGAACTAACAAACGATAGAGCAATCAACGATCCCACTAGAAAGTTTTTGTACTGCATTGAAGCATTCCTCAGTAAGAACCTAATGAAATAAATATTATAACACTACACACTCAACATCTCACCAAGGTGTCTTAACAACAGATTATTTAATTTTGAGAAAATGTTCCACCACTTATTCAATTGGCTTGACCAAAACAAGGCCGATGCACGAAATTAAGACACCATATTAATTGTTTAGCTGATATTTTAATGTAATTTTCAAGCTGATGCACAACTCATCCTGAATGTTTGTGTAAAACTATTAAATCACCACTAAACCTTATTAGACTTAGGAAAATTTACCTTTTCAAGGTTATTCCCAACCCAGCACCCCCTCTCATGTGAGCTTGGATATTAACAAAGATCTAACATGTGGACTATTAATACAAAATGAGAGTAAACAAACAGCAGGGGGTTAGAACTTAGGAGCTCATCCATCATCACTAGACCCAAAAACTTAAACCTCTTAGGCTAGGACAAATTTAACCTTTTCAAGGTATTCCCAACAAAAACAATGGACCGAAAATGTATCTTTATATTTTCAATGCCAGTGTTCCTAAAGATACAACTATAAAGGTCATAAAAATGTGGAGTCAACTGTAAGCTATTGATTGTCAAGTTCATCAAGCAAGGGGAGCCAACTTGCAACTTCATCATAAATAATAATAGAATGTGAGATATTCAAAATAACTAAATGAGAAAAGGTATAAGCCAATGATACGAACATACTTGGATAGACCAGATAAAAGTCCATCTTCACCCTTCTCATCATAGTAAATGAGAGAACTTTTTCCATGCATGACACCAGAAGGGGAACGCACAATTTTCCCTGAAATGTCACAAGGTCCATTATGTTATCGCACCTTTACAGCAATCGGAGAAGTAACAAAAAACAAATTTGATAACATCGCGTTATTTGGCACAAGCCAACATCTAAAATAGGGACAGCCAGAAATATCTAAAAAGTAAAAGCAGCATAAAGGAAATGGTAACCATAAAGTAATGTACATATTTTACAAAAAAAAGCTAGACAAGGATTCAACCACCAAAAGCCTCTCCAATGCATTGCAGACCCATGCAGACTCCAAATAGAGGAACAATAGGTCCAAGTTCCAAAACAATTTGTAATGATATCCCAGAGTCTTGAGGTGCGCCTACAAAATAACATATCATTTTTTTATGGAAAGTTGAACTTTCATAAATAGGACTAAATAGCATATCATGAACAGCCAAGAGATTGATAGTTTTCAAATAGGACTCGACTATAGAATCCTAACCTGGCCCTGGGGATATAAGAACTCCTCGTGGGTTTTTCCTTTAAAAATAAGATAAACTTCATTGTTCTAATTCATATAAAATTATAATAACAATCGGTGCAATATTTTTTAAATAAGTCAACGATATAATAATCTTACACAAAACAGTAATCAATTTACCTCTGTAATTCATCCACAGTCAAATCATCATTTCTATAAACTTCAAAATGACATCCCAGCTCCCCCACATACTGCACATCATGGTTAAAGCATAAAATAGAAACTACAGACCAGGTCAAAGTGTAAAATATGTTCAACTTACTCCAAAAACTTCGAATTGATAACTAAAGTTATGAGTCTATATCATATATATCCTTTCTGTTGAGAAGCTACCTTATTTAAAGGAGTTTGGTATGTGTCTCTTAAATTTGGAGGGGGTATCAACAATAGTGTAAAATATGTTCAACTTACTCCAAAAACTTCGAATTGATAACTAAAGTTATGAGTCTATATCATATATATCCTTTCTGTTGAGAGGCTACCTTATTTAAAGGAGTTTTGTATGTGTCTCTCTTAAATTTGGAGGGGGTATCAACAATACTAAACTTTACATGATAAGAGTGATGCAATAAGGATTCCCGTGCCAAGTTATCTTTTCTACTAATTACCATCAATGTAATATAAATTAAAAAGTATTGAGGACCTTCTAATAGAGGGGGGAAGGGGGGGCGTATAAACATAGTAAAATCATAGATATTCCTACACAACACAACATAATCAAGAAACAAGGACACATTATTTAAAAAAGAATAAGAAAAGTATTAAGGTCAAAAAAGCAATGATTATTTTAGAAATAACCTCAAAAGCTCATTTCATTAGGATAATAAAAGAAAAACTAAAGTTGGGTTAATAAAAAAGCATTAATTAAAATTAAAAGCTTAAACGGGAAGGAAAAAAAAAAAAAACTCTAACCTGACAAAGATTGTAGGTGAAGCTATCATAGTTGTCGATGACAATTATTGGATTGTGGTTCCTCTTATTCAAAACGGGAGTCTTTGAGTTTGACTCAGTGACCGAAAGTGAGGCATTCAAGACTAACCCATTTGGATTCTTGGCTAAGAAGCGCACATCTGAAAGAGAAGAAACAAAAACAAAACAAAAAAATCAGCAGAGACAAATAAAAGAGAGGAAAGTAAGTGTGGAGGAAGTTACCTGATGGCACATATAGGCGAGATATATGACTGGTTTTTAGCGTTATAGAGAACGACGAACTCTTTGGCAGATTATGAGAAGCTAAAGATGTTAAAGCCACCATGTCGCATTTGAAAAGAATAGTTTTTTACTGAACTGCATAGGTAAACAACATAAAAAATGAGACTAAAATACAGATGATACATTTCCTTTCTTTCCATAAAAAGAGAATAAATTACATGATGTGCATCTAAATTTCCCAATAAATGATTAGAGAGGGGAATATGTGATTAAACCTCTTCCTAGATTCCATCTTTCAATAGGAGGAGTTTATTTCCTAAGATTAAAAATTTCAAAACCATCACCCATCTGCAGCGAGCAATGCATACCATTCCTAACCACCACAAGAATTATCATGAAAAAGCATTCTGAAGCCTATGCTCTATTGGCTTGCTTGGAAAAATCGAGTGACGCACAGTATATTGTAACAAAACTTTTAATCAAAACCTAGACTAATCTCACATTGGATCTTCTTTTCTTTCCTCTCCATGCCCATCAAATTCATTATTTATGTATGGCAGTCTATTAAAGTTCCCGCGGAAACTTGAAAAAGTCATATTTGGGGGAAATTAATGCAATGTTCCTAGGGTTGTGCAAAATAACCGGTGAACCGAGAAACCGGACCGATTTTCTCTCAAAATTCCTTTTTATTCTCTCAAACCTCATATTCTCTACAAGTCTAAGACCTATTTTCTCTCATAACCTCACATGTCCTTCAAATCTCACCTTCTCTTAGTTCCATTGCCTCCATCAACCTAAAGATCAGAGCACTTTTCTCCATTAATTTTTTTCTTCGGGCTAGTTTGGGATTGCTGTAGCTTTTCGAATAATTTTTTTTTTTATAGGAAACTTTTGATATATTAATATATAAAAGGATTACAAACGGGTGATTAGAAAATCACCAAGAGCCAAAGGAATACAAAAAATTCTTCCAATTGGCATTAATCATGAAACTATCATAATTACAAAAAAAATTACTAAGGGAGCTCCATTGTGAAACTTTGAAATGAATAATCTCCCAAACATCCATGACGTTCCGAGCTTTGTTGTTGAAAATCCGCGAGTTCCGTTCCATCCAAATTTCCCAAGCAATGCATTTGACCGCATGGGTCCACAAAATTTCAGCCTTATTTTTAAAAGGATGACCCATCAAAAGATTATCAATGTTCATAGTAGCAGTTTGTGGAAGACAAAAATCAAGATTGAAAGTCGAGAGGAGAGTAATCCAAAGATTTCTGACAAAAGGTCAGTGTAAGAAGAGATGATTATGGCTTTCTTCACTCTTTAGACAGAGACAACAAACGTTTGGGGATAAGGAGAGATCTGGGCGCCTTTTTTGCAGGATATCCAAAGTGTTGAGACCACCCAACGTTAAACTCCAAATAAAGAAGTTAATCTTTTTTGGGGAACCCCTTTTCCAAATTTTCTTGAAAAAATTGGAATCCATAACTTGACTTTTGTTAGATAGATGAGCAAAGAAGGATTTCACTGAATAGCTCCCATCCTTTTCCAACGACCAACAAAACAGATCAGGCTGAGTGTTAATAGTGATGAGGTGAATCATTGACATAAGATTTGCAAAATCATCAAGTTCTCTGTCGGAAAGAATTCTGATGAAATTAATATCCCACGCCAAGAGTGAGTATCCCGAAATGATCCACTTTAGCTGTCTTGGCATTGGATATCCGGGAAAAGTCTCGGGAATTGTTGTTTTAGAGGAAGGCCATTAACCCAAATGTCACTCCAGAAATTAGTAGAACTTCCATTGCCAATTTTAGTTGTGAAGAGAGAATCACTCTGCTTCCTGCAAAAGGAGATAAAGTGCCAAGGACGGTTTTTTCTCGGTTGTAGAAATGGAGGTGAATCTTTCATTAGCCAACAGCCCGTATTTAGAGGTGATGGTGTTAAACCACATTGAATTCTTTTCATTTAAGAACCTCCAGCACCATTTAGTACCAAGGGCTAGATTTTTGTCTTTTAAGTTGCCTATTCCGAGTCCTCCACCTTCGCTGTGGTTAGAGACTTTTTTCCAGTTTACGAGGTGACTACCACGGGTTGTACCCTCCTTAGCCCAGAGAAAATCACGCATTTTCTTTTCAATAATCTGACTAACTTTGTTAGGCATTTTGAAAAGAAACATCAAGTAAGTTGGGGTATTCATGAACAGTGACTGAATAATAGTGAGTCTGCCTCCTTTGGAAAAGAGAGCATTTCTCCAATTTTGGAGGCGATTAGAAATTTTCTCAATGACGGGGTCCCAAAATTGGAGAGAGTTGGGGTTTCCACCCAAAGGCATCCCTAGATAATTCAAGGGCCAAGAACCAACAGAACACCCAAGGGTAGCCGCGTGGGCTGCCACTTCCTCCGGATCAATATTAATGTCGTTGAGGGTTGTTTTCATAAGATTGATCTTCATAGCAGACATGTCCTCAATGAGCTTGAGAGCATCAACGATTTTGTTAATTTCATTATCCTTATGCTCACCAAAAATTAGAATGTCATCAGCGAAGAGAAGATGATTGAAATGAAAATTATTTCTACCAATCGTGACACCCTTGAGAGAGTTACTGTGAAGACAGCTATCAAGAATTTGGCTGAGAACATCCATAACCAGAACAAAGAGAAAAGGAGAGAGAGGATCACCTTGACGAAGACCCCGAGTAGCATGAATTTTACCTCTGGGCCTGCCATTAATGAAGATGGAGAAAGAAATATTAGAGACACAGCTTTAGATCCATCTCCTCCAAACTGAATCAAAGCCCTTCAATTCCAAAGTGGCTAATAGGAAGTCCCAATCCACACCGTCAAAAGCTTTTTCAAGGTCTACTTTCAGAACCCAAACTTGTCTTCCCGAAGCTTTGAACTCATCAATGGCTTAGTTAGCAATTAAGATTGCATCAGTGATCTATCTGTTATGAACAAAAGCAAACTGACAGTTGGAGATGGTGGAGGGAATAACTTCCTTTAAGCGATTGGCGAGGACCTTAGCAATAATTTTATAGAGACCATGAATCAGGCTTATAGGCCTGAAGTCAACCACTCTGGAGGATCTTGCTTTTTTAGGGATAAGGCAGATGTAGGACTCTTTTAAACAAGCGTTGAGACGTTTGTTCTCAAAAAAATCTTGGAACACTATCAAAATATCAGGCTTGATAGTGTTCCAACATTTTTTAAAGAATTCGCCTGTGTAACCGTCCGGATCTGGCACCTTATTGGAGTCAAAATCTTTAACTACCTTGAAGATTCCCTCTTCTGAGAATGGGATGGTTAGGAAATGGCTTTCACTATTAGAAATAGGCCTCTAGTTTGAGCTATCCGGCATTGATCTAAAGCCTTCTTTCTTACGGTAGAGCTTTTGGAAAAAACAGACCACTTCAGACTCAATTTGAGAATCTGTGAGAAGACTGATCCCATTGTCATTGATGAGCTCGTTGATGAAAGATTTTCTTCGTCTTCCATTTGCTCTGTGAAAGAGATTTGTGTTCTCGTCTCCCTCTTTGAGCCAATTGGACTTGCATTTTTGGTTCCATTTAATATTTTCTTTCAACAGAACATCAAGGAGTTGGGTTTTCAAGAATTGTCTTTGATCAAAATCAATTTCATTCAGAGGCTGCTGCTCTTCTTTGATGTCTAAAGCATTGATGCTCGAATTGTTATAATCTTGAAGGAATTAAGATTACCCAAAGTGCTGTGATTCCAGAGTTTGAGATCAGACTTGAGAAGTTTGAGCTTATTGTTGAAACAGAAGCCTGGCCAACCATGATCATTATAAGAGCTCCAGAGATTATGAACCATATTCTGGAAGTTTGCTTGAGAAAACCAAAAAATTTCAAATCTAAAAGGCATCGGTCCCCAAGAAAGATTGTCTGTTTCAAGGAGGATAGGGAAATGGTCGAAGTGTTGCGAGGCTTTCGAGTGACTCTGGAGTGTGAAAATTTTGTGAGCCAACTATCCGTAACGAGAAAACGATCTATGAGGGTGAAAATGGGACGTCCTCTCATATCCGATCAGGTGAAAGATCCATTTGAGAGAGGAATTTCGTAAGAGATAGATCCGTAATTAATTTGTTGAAGAGGCGCATGCTTTTAGTAATTCTTCCTCCGCTCGACTTTTCAGAGATCTTCCTGATAACATTAAAATCACCCCCCAAACACCAGTCCCCATTGCAAAGACCATTAAGAAAGTATAATTCATCCCAGAGAAGGTGCCTTTCATGGTAGGTGGAAGGCCCGTAGACAGAAGTAAGCCAGAAACTAGAGTCGTCTTCTAAGCGAACATTAATAGAAAGGGAGAAAGCACCACTGATAGCTTCAATAATAGATATGGAATTAGTATTCCATAAAACAACAATCCCCCCAGCCGCACCAAGAGAAGGAATGAACGACCAACTAATATCTCTAGAGCTCCAAATTGATCTGATTAAATTTCTATCAATAGTAGAGAGCTTTGTTTCTTGAAGAAAGACAACATCAAGGTTAAGGTTGGAAATTGTTTCTTTAACAAGGATCCTCTTATCGCTGGATCCTAAGCCTCTGACGTTCCAGGAGAGAATCTTCATTAAAGACCATGGGTTCCCTCAGGGATACTATAAACAATATCGCCATTTAAAACCTGGAAAAGCTTGTTGAGAATGTCGGTGGGGATGATGCAGAGACCTTGATTACGAAGGTGAGAGTCCAAGCCAGCCCATTTGTGAGTAATAGGATTATAGGGAGGGATGGTGTTGCCATCACAATCTGAGTGAGTTGGAGTACGTTCTTCAAAAAGGTTAGAGAGGTTTTTGCCTAGAGAAAAAGAAGGGAGAAGATTCCTTTGATCCTCAGAGACTGAAGCGGAAAGAGGGGGCGTTTTTTCCGGACTGCTAAGGCTAACCTAAGAACCCAAGGGGGATTGAGGGGAAGAGAGAGGTTGAGGGTGAGGGAGATTGGTGGAGAAAATCTGGGTTTCTTTGAGAGGTTCGTACGAAGGTTTTTTTTTAGTGAAAGGGTTTGAATTTGGTTTGGTGAAGAGGTTGAAAACGAGGAGGGAGTTTCAGGGCGTTTTAGGATGACGACAGGTGGAGGGAGATTGAAATTTGTTTTGGCAGGTGGCAAGAAATCTTTTTGAGTGGGAGTAACAATCGGTTTGGGTTTGGGTTGAAGAACCGGGTGATCTTGGGCGGGTTTGCGGGTGGTTTTTTGAGAGGTTGGGCTGGTTGAGCCAAGTAAAGGAGGCCCAGCAGTAGAGAGGGGGGAGTTGGGCTTTTTTAGGTTTAAGAGGGGTAAGGAGGGTTCAAAAAGAGTAACTTCATTTGAGGAAGTACAAGGATTAAAGGGTAAAAAGGGAAAAGAGTTTAAAGATTGGACAGCTGTCAGAGGTGTTTCAGAGACCCCTTTTCCTGAAAGCACGTGGGCTGTCTTGAGAGAAGGGGAGAACCAAGGGTTAAAACCAGGAACCCTGTGTTTCGGCGAATCCTTTGGGTAAAAGGATTGCTCCGCAGATCCAACGACTTCCGAAGGGTGGTGCTTCAGGTGCTTCAGTGTAGTCGGCGACGAAGGATCTTGAAATGGCGTCGTAGTGACCAAGAACTCGCCATTTTTTCCATCAGTGATGGTGATTTTGGCCGGAATGAACCCGTGGGGGTTTGTCTTCACCTTGATGGTAACTTCGAGACAATCTATAAGGGATTCAGTTTTCTGGAAACATTCAAGATAACCTCCACAAGCATCTCCAATGGCTTTGAAGATGGGTTCCGTCCATAGATGGAGAGGCAGGTTCCGTAATTTAATCCAACCCCCAAAGCTAGGAGTGACAGAAACTTGACCATGGAGAATGGGATCCCATCTTTCAAGCTTCAAAGATAATTTTCCAAGGAGGCACCAACCAGAGTTTAGCATTTAAAGGGATGACAGCAGAGGAAATGGAGGGACATTGAAGGAGAGCTCGATCCGGTTGAAAAGGGTTAATAGAGCAGGTGAGGCCAGTGGACTAATTAAAGGCTGATAAGATAGAAGCCCAGTCATTCTGAAAGAATCTCCTGGAGATAATTAGAGTTCGCTCCCAATAAATAGAGCCAAAGCCACTGGAAGAGAGGGGGATGGTAGTTTTGGGGAGAGGAGAAGTCTTTAAAGGTGGGAGTGTTTTAGGGTTCTGGGCTTTAGGCTTCTGGGGATTTTCTGTCTCTTTAAGGGTGACTTGGGCATAGGTCAAAGAAGAGGTAGACGGTGGATGAATAGACTTTGAGTGTTTGAGGTTCCCACTTTCTTTCCCTTCAAAAAAATCTCGTATGAGAGATTTAAAGGTTTTCCAGCCAGTTCGATTTACCCCTGCGGGGATGACGAGATTGTTTCTCTTGCCGTTGTTTGAAATTTTTGAGATTTCGAGAAACATTCCTCTTTTGTTTGTAGTTCTCTCAAAACAAAGCACTCCATCACGGAAACGAAGCTGTCTGAAGAACTTCTGGTTAGTCGGAGTAAGAAGTAGATCGTCCAAAGTATCGCTGGTCCATACAGTGGCATCGAGCTCTAAAGTGAGTTCGTACACACTATCTCGATTTCTTTCCAAGAATTTAAAATTCGAGCTTCCCTTCTTGATATCACGAGCTAATGTAAAGTATTTTCTGTCGATGTAACATTTTTGGGTTTGGAATGCCATGAAAAAAGGTAAAGTTTCGCCGGCGTAGGAGACACCGGCGAGAAGGCGTAGAAGACGCCGGCGAGATTAGGTTAACATTTGGGAGTTTCTCTCTCTAGTTTCTCTCTCTAAAGTGAGGTTGCAAAAACTGACGACTAAGAATCTTTGAATAATTGTTGTCAGTTGTGCTGTATAAAAAATCAGCTGTGTCAGGAATCAAATTAGTGTTTGGTAAATTCAACTTCTGAAACTACTATGAGATACATAACTATTTAAGTAATATTTAGTATATTAATTGGAAAAGTACTTGATCTATTTCATATCAGACACGATTATTATAACAAAACTTAAATTTTTCTAAATTAGAAGAAGGTTTGTAAAATTTTATAATAATCAGACTATAGACTATATTAATTTAATCACAATAATTCATAAAAACAACTCAATATAATTAAATAAATTGAAAATACAAAATTATATAATAAAAAAAATCCAAATAAAGAAACAAAATAAACATTATCAATCATTTTTAAAGAATACGTTGTCTATTTGATACAAATGTCTTCTTCTTATATTCTCCATACAAAACTACCAAAATTTTATTACAAATCGATATTGGTTTATATTAATTTAAATATAAATTATTCTAAAACAATACAAACTTTTTTTTAGATTTAAAATATATTTAGATTTTCAAAGAGTTAGTGTGAGTTTCATCCGCTTCTAAAATTGAGCACTTATAGTTAAACTTTTGTAATAAGTTGCTCAAAGGCAATGCCAAACGAAGCCTTCATCTCCATTCTTCTACGATTTTTACACATTTTCAATCGATTTTGCTTCGATATGGGACTTAAAAACTCAGATTTGATGTTATAAAAACCAGATCTGAGTTTTGAAAAATCAGATCTGATGCTTTTGATACCAGATCTGAGTTTTGAAAAACTAGATCTGAGATTTTCGATGCCAGATCAGAGATTTTCAATACCAGATCTGAGGTTAAACTCAAGGTCTTGATTTTAGAGTATATTAACCTCATTTAGAATTTTGATTGATTAGATAATAATGAATATAACAAAAAGAAAATACCACATCTGTGGTAATTTTGTTGGTACTGAATAATTTTTTTGTTAATAAGATAGATCACAGGTTGAGATTTAGAATAAAAAACACACGATCAAAAAATAAGGATTAAACCGAAAACCGAACCGAGAAACTGAGAATAACTGAACCGAATGGTTCCTTGATTATAGTTGAACCGTTCGGTAGATTCATGAAGTAAACCGAGTATCTCGATTCGGTTTAAGATTTTAGTCAAAACCGGACCGAGCAAAATTATAAAGTCTCAAATAAGTCTTCCTGTGCAAAAGTGATATTAGTCTAGGACTAGGTTTAAATTAAACAAAACTTTTAATCAAAACCTAGACTAATCTCACATTGGATCTTCACATTAGCTAGTATTTTATATTGTACATAATAGTGAGAGGCGAAAGTGAGATATGATGACTCAGTAAAGCCCATAAAGGAGATACCTGCTTCTCTTCCTTGTCAAGTTCTACATCCCGGTTGCTCGCCGATGAGGAGAAGGGAAAAAAAAAAAAAAAAAAATTAAAATTCTGCTCTCAGTTTCTCTTCATATAGGAAATTAAGCTCCCCCACTCTCCTTATACCGCACGATAAGAAAGGAAGGGAAATGAGAAAAAAAGCAGAACAACTTCAATTGTTTTTTTGGGCTGTACTGTACACAACACGTGTGCCTAAAAAATGAGAAAAAATATCTTTCAATCATTTGTTAAAAAAAAAAAAAAACAAAAGGGATGGGGGAAATTAAGGAACAGTTTGCAACTCGCCAACCATTTTATGTTTTTCAAAATAAAAATGAATATAAGAAATGTGTATTTAATAACACATGTAAGAGGTCATTTTGAGATGAATAAAAAAATGGGTAAAATACCATTTTGGTCCCTAAACTTTTATTCTGATTTCTTTTTCGTCCCTGAACTTTGCAAATCGTGTCATTTTTGTCCCTCCTTCTGTTTTTCCGTCTGGGAGAGTAACGGTGACTTACGTGGACCTCATTAATTGACGTGGCATTAAATATGTGGGCAAATGTCATAAATGATGTGGAAAACCAACCTGATGTGACATGATCTGGACCTTTAAACACAGCTAATCAATATGAACCTTTAAACACAACTAATCAATCTGAACCATCCATTTTTTGAAACTGAATTAATATCTAATTGCTAAAGTAAAACTACCATAAACTGCATCATTAATCCTTCATCCTACTGCCCTAACCTTTCAAATCGTGAAGCAGAAAATTCGCTTGAGACAAAGATGAAGACGAAGACGAAGACGAAGACGAAGGATAAGCAAAGGAGAAGGGAAGGAGAAGCGGAGGGTAAACGAGGAGAAGCAAAGGAAGAAAGAGGGGAAGCGAAGGTGAACGACTTGAAGGAGAAGGGAAGCCATTTACGAACAAGAGTTGTGATTTCTGGTACACGGTTTTGTGAAGAAAAAATCCCAAAAAAATGTCTGAAACTTGTGTACCTTACACTTTTAGTGGAAAACCCTAACCTTGTACAAGCCCTAACTTGTGCATTTGTCACCCTTGATTCCTTCTAAACTCCAAGTGTTTTCTGTCTAAAATTTGGAGGAAAAATGGTAGATTTGCAAGATTACTGTCATCTAGTGATACATTACAAAGGACAACTAGTATATACACTGAAGTTCGCCTATGTTGGGGGGTGTTCAAGAAGTAGTCACTTACGAAGTGGATAAATCTGGAAGAGGAGTTGACCGCACATATTTAACAAAGAGAAGAAGTCATGTTGCTTCTGGATCAGGAAGAGGACCAAGTCAAGAGGATGACAATTGATTTTCTGTTTCCTTACATTATCTATTTGCTGTTTTAGGGTTTCTAGACTATATTTTGGTGCACTTATGTGCATATCTGTATTAGGTGTAATTGGTAGGTGAATGAGGATGCTTTTTGTGCACCTATGGTTTGTTTTATTAATGTATATCATGGGACCACATGTCTTTATTTTGTGTAAGAGATTCCTCACAATTTACAATCTCAAAATATTCTCTTTTGTTTCCATTGTGTCTTGCTCAAGATTTACAATTTCAATAAAAAAAGAAACTAAAAAAATCCATTCACAGCAAAAGTTGAACACAAACTGATAACTATGAATTCATTTCATTTTATTCATCCAACTGATACAATACAGGGAACAAAGGACTATTGTTCATATGGGCTAAAACACAAACAGTCCTTTTGAGGGACTAAAATTAAAAACTTCCACTTTAGCAGTTCTTGCTACCCTTTTGAAACTGATTAGATAATAATGAAAGTTCAGGGACGAAAACGAAACCAGAATGAAAGTTCAGTGACCAAAATGGTATTTTACCCTAAAAAAATTGAAGTCTTATTTTAAACTAAATACCATATTTCATTTCGATAACCATATTTCATTACATAATAAAGTGTGAGAACAGAAAATAATTTTCTATGCTACTGACATTTATTGTCGAATTTTGAGAACTTAAAAATGACATATAATGAAATTAATAGGGCTCAGATTTATAACATTTTAGTACTCATAGAGTCATATATTCAAGTTAGGAGGTTCAATGGTTAGAGAAGGACCATAGGTGAGGGGAAATTGGGAAAATTGACCTCTAAAAATCCAATCTAAGGTTTATTGACCCTCCCCTCACTATTTTTATGTTTAAGACCTTCTTAGAATATGAAAGTACATAAATACCCTTTATATATTTAAACAACTTATATTCCCTATATCCTAAACACACATTCTCTTTAAACTTTTATGTCATATAGCTTCAAGGGATTCATCTTTTACTCTTGAAAAAGTAATACAAAAAGATCTGTGATATTTTAATGTTGATCAAATGAAAATTTATCTGAATTTTTGGACTGCGATTCATATTTTTGGTTGGAGATGAGAATTTTTTAACAATCTCGAAGTCGAGATTGCCCATTATTGATTCGAGATTGGAGTTTTGGTCAGAGATCTCGGTTCGAGATTGCCCCTTTTTTACTCTAAGATTGAAATTTTTCTTTGAGATCTCTGAAAAATACGAAAAAAAAAACATATAAACACAACAATAGGAAAAAAAAGTAATAATAAAAAGTAAAAACAATCCTACAAATGTATGTTTAAAAAAAAGACTGAGAAATCTGGGATCGAGATTGAGCGATCTCGGACGAAGATTGAGAAATCTCGGATCGAGATTAAGCAATCTCTGATGAAGATTGAGCAATCTCGGACCGAGATTGAGCAATCTCGGACCGAGATTGAACAATCTTGGATTGTCCGAGATTGCTCAATCTCCGTCCGAGATTGCTCAATCTCCGTCCGAGATTGCTCAATCTCCGTCCGAGATTGGGCAATCTCGGATCGAGATTGAGGCCAAAAAGTGTATTTGCCTCTAATCTCGAATCAAGATTGAGGACAAATCTCAAATCAAGATTGAGGCCAAATCTCAAATCAAGATGGGGAAAAATCTCAAATGAGATTTTCCCCATTTGGAATGAACTTTGCCTTCAATATCGTTTCGAACTTGTGCTTCCAATCTCCAATATAAGATCAAAAAACAAAAAACGATAAACAAATCCAAACCCAAAACTAGATCTAAAAACCAACCACTCCAAACACGAAACTAGATCAGAAAATGAAAACGGAATCGCAAAACCGCAACTTGAACTCGTAAAATCGAGAAAGAACCGCCGCAACTCACCGTTAAGGATTCACAAACCGCAGTCGTTCTCAAATCATCTGACTTTGTTGGATGGAGCACATTCTTTGTATAAGAAAGAGATAGTTGGAGGAGTTATGGTTTCAAATTGAGTTTGTAGATGTGAGAAGAGGAAGAAAGATAAGGATATTTTTGTCTTTTCATAGTGCAATGACATAAGCATAAGGTCTTTGATATAATAATTGTGAGGGGAGGGTCAATAATCCTTAGATTGAATTTTTGGAGGTCAATTTTCCCAATTTCCCATAGGTGAGAGTTTTTTTTTTTTTTTTTTTTTAAAAAAAGACGGTTCAAAAGCCCATTTCATTAAGAAAATGAAAGAAATATAAAAGAGTTATCTGCAATGAGAACTACTTCAAAAACTAAACTCTTAGACTAATAAAAAGAACAAACAACCGAAAGATCAAATTTGCATTCAAGTGCTATTGAAAATTGAAGTCTTGCCTGCTTTGAAAGAAGGCAAGGGGGTTGAAAGGAGTGAAATAAGACAATATTACAAAACTAAGAAGAACTTTGAGAGACCTCTCCTTAATCTCCTCATTTTTTTCTAAATTTTTGTTTGAGTATCCGGGCGACTTGCATGCACCTTGACTAATCTCAAAAGAGAATTATACGACCCTACAATTAGTGTTTTCAAAGCGCAAGGCGCACATCAAGGCGATGGGGTCCTTGATTGCCTTAGAGGCGAGAAGCGACAAAAAGGCGTCGCCTTAGTGAAGTAAGGCGCAATTAAATAAATAAATAAATAAAATTATATATAGCCTAAATTTGTTAAAAAAATTATAAATATAAAGCTTCAAAGTGTTAATTATTAAGCTTTTAATATTTAAGAAATGATAGAGAGAGAAAAATTAAATTTAAACTAAACACATTAAAGGTTGACGACAAATTAAGCGGCCCCAAGACTTGACAAACAAATTAATATTTATTATTATATTTCTAAATTCTAATTAAAAAAACTTTAATTTCAAATCTTTTCCTCTCAAGTCAACACCACCACAAGCCTCTGCCAATGAGATTTTAGACCCTTCATTTCCATTCTTCATTTCCAATGCAGCTGTCATTTAATTCCAATTTCAAACTTTTCCTTTATCTCTTCCTTTTCCCTCCAACTCCATCTCCAACATACAAATCGTTGCCTCTAATTTTACATTTCAGACCCGACTTATAGTTTCCCTCCATTAATTTCAAAGGAAAAAAAGTAGAATCAAACTTTACGAAGGAGCAAAATTGAAGGGAGAAGTATGGAGCTACTCTAAATCAAAGGTCAAACTGAAACATAATCGATTTTATTTTTTTTTTTAAATTCTCTTTCATCTCTTATAAAATATTTCTCCCAATCGCCATACTTCAACCAGGCGTCGCCATTATTGCCAAAACAGAGCTTCAAGGTGACAAAAAGGGCAAAGGCGAGTGCCTGATTGAAGAGAGTTGCCTGGCACCTACCTAGGGCGGAAACCCCTCGCCCCTCGCCATAGGTGCTCATCTTAGGTCGCCTTTGAAGGGATGATTTACTAAATTAGCGGAATTTTGTTTAGAAAACTAATTAACATTTAATTAAGGATTAACATCATGCAATTTGTGATAAAAACATGTAGATTCATGCTTTAAATTTTCAAAAATTAAAACTCTAAAACTTACATTGAGTGATATATGGAGAATCGGTTGGAGGTTTCTTTACAGCATCAAATCCTCAGCAACACCGCATCTTCTACGCTATATCCCGATCGATCAAATGAAACCCGATTGTGGGATCAAACTTAAGAAGAAATTGGGAAGAAGAAAAATATTTTTCTTCCCAATGGACTAGGGAAATCGGCCAAGGGTGGAGGGAGAAGGAAGAGAGAATTCTGAATTTCTAAGGAATTTAATTGTATGATTTATGAATGACTCAAACCTCCTATTTATAAGAAAATAGGAATCCTAATCACATTATGATTAATCCATGGAGATAAATACAAAAAGAAAAAAGAATTATCCCTTTCCTTTATCTTGGTATTTCGAAATTGCCATAGATAAATAAGATGATATTTTCTTTTCTTTATTTTATTTATCTTGGGTGAATAAATCTATATATGATATTTTCTTTTCTTTATTTTATTTATCTTGGGTAAATAAATCTATATAATTATTATAGGATATAATTCAAACAATTATCTCCTACAAATTATCTATTATGGCCGAAAATTGCATAGTAAATAATTAATAAATCAAATTTATTTATTTAATTATTTTGGGCCAATTCCAATTGGGTTCATTAATCCAATTGGACTAGAAACCCTCTCTTAAATTAATAAGTCCAACTTAATTTATTTATTTATTAATTACCATTTAAATAAAATAATTTATTTAAATAATTAATAATATTAATATTTTCTCTCGACTAAATATTATCAAATTATATTTAATTATTAATTTCCATTTAAATAATTTTCATTATTTAAATAATTAATCATAAATATTTTAATTATTAATTTCCATTAAATAAACTCATTATTTAATTAATAATTTTCTTGATAATATTTTATTATTAAGTAATTAATTTTAATTATTAATTTCCGTTCAAATAAAATTAATTATTTAAATAATTAATAATTGTCAATTAATTTCAAATTATTAATTACCATTTAAATATACTCAATATTTAAATAATTAATAATGTTTAATTAATAATATTTCATTATTAATTTCCTGTTTAAATAAACTCATTATTTAAACAATTAATAATGTTTATATTAATTACCGTTTAAATATACTAAATATTCAAACAATTAATATTGCATATTTAAGTAATTCACTTTACTTAAAATTTCCATTTCTTCTACTTGATTTCGTGACTACGATATTTGGTCTAGCATAGGGACCCAATGGATCTATAGATCATGGGCTTAATAATTAGTCAATTAAGTGATTAACTCATAATCAGTTAATTACTTATTATCTAACTATGAATAATTCCACTATAGATAAATAGCTGAACTCCCCTCACTATAGACGAGTTATGTCCATTTAGTTTATCTTTATTTATATCTGTAATATATCCTTCACGTGGAACCCTCATAATTACAGGCGGATTAAATTTACTGTTTTGCCCCTGTAATTACCGTTTTATCCTTATGTTCCCGTTGATTCTCCAATGAACTTTATTTTTAGGCGAACTAGAGATAATGTACTTCTGTGATCAATAGAAGTCGTGACGTCACTTGTTCATGTCTCGAATCAGTACATCAAGCGAGTTTCCTAAAGTTCCTAAAATGTTTAGGTATCACACCGATTCCGTTAATTTATAGGAAAGTTATGAATTCCATCTCGTGAAAATGCGTTCCCAGCTACTTATCTAGTTATGTTCCCAAAGCATAAGTGTATTGAGCGTTCTTATAGATCGCTCTCAACCATGTGAAATAAAGAACATAACTTCATAAATAGGAGTCCACATTTCACTCGAGATTGAGATCTATCATGGTTGATAAACTTAGTTTGATATTCGATCATTTCTCGTAAATGGTACTAATGAGAAATTTGATCGAACATCGTGGTCCTATCTTATACAATCAACATTGCATATGATACTTCCATTTCATGTCTCCCACATGAATGATCAGAATTAGATCATTTGTCTATAAACAAAATGCAAAGTCATCAACAGTGTTACCAGGATATAAGGTTCCCAAACGTTATCCGTTTACTGTAGACACTTTTAAGTTACTCATCTCGACTTTAATCCTCTTGTATGACTCACATACTAAGTCGTGATTTCATAAGAGTGACTTAGGGTTTTACTATTTGAATGTTCGATATTAATATATTTCCATATATTCCTAATATCGTTAATTGAATCAATTTAGATAATATAAAGAACTTACGGTTATTTATTTAATTTATTCGAGATAAATTATTATTATTAAATAATTACAAGTTCTAGAACACCATTCCTAACAGCCTTAACAACACTGCCTACAATACTTGGCGTCAAGAAACTCAATATGATAATATGTTAGGTGGATGGCCACACACATGGCTTGAACGCATGACCTTAAGGTTTTAAGAAAAGTCGGCCTTTGACCACTAGGCCAACTTATGGTTGGTTCTTACTCCTCATTCGAATCTCTTAAAATACACCATTAAATACTTTTCATAACTTTCACTCCTTGATCCCACGCGATTTATAAGCATAACCACCAATCCTATAACAAAATCACCCACTAATTACTAATATGCCCCTAATCTATATAATACACTAACATTAAGAATGTTGATTAACCAAGGCCCTAGAGGTTAAGCGACTTTCTTTATTACCTGAAAAACCACGGAATAGCATCATGAGAATAAACCCATTGAGCAAACAACTTGAAATTTAAATAACTCTTTAAATACTCCCCAAAACTTTATTTGAGTTCAAGACTCATCCTAACCCTTTTACCTAATTCTAAACCTATTGGAAGTCTCACCACTACTAGTCAGCGTTCACAAGCCAGTTCACACATAACTTCTCTAGTCTCAATCACCACAACTTCTCAAGCACAACATAATACAAAACATGCAATCGAGACTCCTCACAATAATAGCTTCACGTTATAGGCAATGACAACAGATCTAGGATTTGATTTTAGGAGGGACACTATTTAATATGATAAAATATAAAATCCAATCATTCATTAGAATTTTTTATATCAATATTAAAGAATTTTTATTAATCTAAAAAATAAATTAATCTTCATTGTATGAATTTAATTTATTTTAACATATATTAAAGTTCAATAAAAATAATAAATAAATAAAAATTATCATAAATAACTTTAAATAATTATATAAAAAGGAAAAATTATTATTTTTTGTTTAAACACTATATATTTTGGTCCTTTCTTATTTTATTCCGACTTTTAAATTTTAAAAAATTTATGTTTTAATCTCTAAACTTTGCATAAACAATATATTGAAGTCATTACCATTATTTTTCTTTAATAAATTATTTAATAAAACCTCATATCTTTGGTAAAATATGACATCTTGACTACTTTATATGACTTCAAACACTTGTGCACATTGTTATATATTCCATCAAGTGGATAAACAAAAGAGGTATACCACGTCCTATTGGTTAAATTATTTATTAAAAAAGAAATGAAAGTACCGATATGATCTTTTCATAAAAAAGTTTAAAGGACTAAAATAAAAAATTTAAAAATTTAAGATTAAAATATAATATTTAAAGTTTAGAGAAACTACCAAATAATAAAATTATGATTTATTTGTCTATGGTTATAAGCGCACCTATAATCAAGTTTAAATCGTCTAATATTATAGCCTCTAAAGACTAACAATACTAGCATCTTATTATGATAACCCATAACTAAATGGTCTGCCATATATTCATATAATAGCTTCATAGTTGTAAGTCTGAACTCACCGCAATGGAACAACCCTTAACAATCTAATCATTATTTCACATTCACAATATCATAAGCAACAATTGTTAATTCTCACATTAGCATAAAATAATAATCTAAAGTTTATATTTCAAAATTCATCATATAATTAATTGAACACTTCCTCAAGTAGCATCTACTTCTCAACGGAGTTCAATAAATACACTAAACACCATCTGAAATCCAACAATAAATAGCTAACAAAACATGATTCAAAATCCATAGTTCTCCATCAGACATTTTTACAACTCATATAATCCAATTCTCATTATTTTCACAACTAACTATAAGTAAAACACTTAAAACCAATTAAAAATAAACTTTTAGGTTTCCCTAGAGATTACTCAAATCCCAAATTTTCCACTCACCTTGGTTAAGCTAGTGAAATTCCTTGCTAACAAAGTGAAACCGAAACGATTGCTAGTTACCTAAATGAAATTCAAAACATAGCTTAGTATAAAACCTAACTAATTCTTATAATAAAAATTCAACGAGGTTTGGGTTTAATCCTAGGGTCTCGAATCAGTGATTTGGCAACTCGGGGAGAGGTGGATTTTGGCTTAGGCAAAAATAGCCAAAATTGGGAGGGGGTGAGTTTCAGTTTCAAATTATAAGGAATAGGAATTGCTTAACTTAACATTGAAATCAAATAAAAACAAGAAAAACTGTTCTTGAAACCTTTCTATTTATCCAATAACTCCTCGAACGATTCCTGCAACACAGCAATTTGATTTCCCAGGATCAACAAACAACAAATCCCTTCTTAAATCCACGCAAAACACGAATTAAAATTGAGGGGAAGGGAAGGGCGGCGGGAATGAGTGGAGAGGAAAGTTTACCTTATTTCTTTGTATTGGTAATTATGAGGAAATTTGGATAAATTGACCTCCAAAAATCATACCTTATTTCTTTGTCTTGGTAATTATGAGGAAATTTGGTTAAATCGTCTAATTTGGATAAATATACCCTTCACTTCTCTTCTCCAACTCTCTACTCAACTTCTCTCTTCTCCATTGAAACTAACTAAATCCTCTCATCTCACTTTTCTTCCTCAATCTCCAACGACGGCATTAATGACGGAATACGGCGAAAACTACACGGCGACCTTAAACATATATATTTAATATTCAACCTTCTCATTTTGGAATTTTATTTTCTCACTCTAAAATCTCTCTCTCTCTCTAAAATTCGCAACTCTCTCAATCATTTCTCTTCTCAATCTCTCCATTAAGCATTTGATAAGTGTTCAACCATCAACCCTCTTTTTAATCTCTCCATCATTCAAGTCTTTGATCATTCCTTTCAAACATTTTTTTTGAAAAAAAATAATTTCAGGGTTGCTTTGGACTTTGCCCCGGAATTTGACAATTTTCTCTGGAATCCGGACCGGTTTTTAAAATTTTCTCCGGATTTGACAAAGTTATCACATACTTCCAAACAATTTTTTTGAAAGGAAAAAAAAATTCCGGGTTGCTCCGGAATTTGCCCCGAAATTTGACAATTTTCTCCGGAATCTGGACCGATTTTTAAAAATTGTCTTTAATATTACTATTAAATTATTAAGTTTTAAGCCAAAAAAATTTTTAAAAAAAAAAGAACAAAAAAGAAAGAAAGAAAAAGAAGAGATATAAAAAATAAAAATAGTAAATACAAAAAAAAATTGGGGGCTAGCCCCCCGGCCAAAATGAAAAAGTCGGTCTAGATTCCGGAGAAAATTGTCAAATTCCGAGGCAAATTCCAGAGTAACCCGGATTTTTTTTTTTCCAAAAAAATTGTTTGAAAGTAAGAGAAAACTTTGACAAATCCGGAGAAAATGCAAAAGACGGTCCGGATTCGGGAGAAAATTGTCAAATTTCGGGGTAAATTCTAGAGCAACCCATAAATTTTTTTTTTTTCAAAAAAATTGTTTGAAAGTAAGAAATAACTTTGTCAAATCCGGAGAAAATTTTAAAAACTTGTTTGGATTCTGGAGAAATTCAAATTCCGGAGAAAAATGTAAAAGCCAGTCCGGATTCCGGAGAAAATTGCAAAAGCCGGTCGGGATTCCAAAGCAACCCGATTTTTTTTTTCAAAAAATTTGTTTTAAAGTAAGAGATAACTTTGTCAAATCCGAAGAAAATTTTAAAAACCGGTCCGGATTCCAGAGAAATTCAAATTCCGGGGAGAATTCCGGAGAAAAATGAAAAAGCCAGTCCGGATTCCGGAAAAAATTGTCAAATTCCGGGGCAAATTCTAGAGCAACTCGGATTTTTTTTTCAAAAAAATTGTTTGAAAGTAAGAGATAACTTGACAAATCCGGAGAAAAATGAAAAAGACGGTTCGGATTCCGGAGAAAATTGCAAAAGCAGGCCCGGATTCCAGAGAAAATTGTCAAATTCTGGGGTAAATTCCAGAGCAACCTGGAAATTTTTTTTTTTCAAAAAAATTGTTTGAAAGTAAGAAATAATTTTGTCAAATCTGGAGAAAATTTTAAAAACCAGTCTGGATTCCGGAGGAATTCAAATCCCGGGGCGAATTCCGGAGAAAAATGCAAAAGCCGGTCCGAATTCCGGAGCAACCTGGAATTTTTTTTTTTTTCAAAAAAATTATTTAAAAGTAATGATCAAAGACTTGAATGATGGAGAGATTAAAAAGAGAGTTGATGGTTATTTAATTATGGAGTGTATCCATTTTTTATTGGATTATGGCATATCACAAATTGATTTATGGTGAATGAAATCTTCCTAACATGGGCTGGCAATTGATTTTCTTACATAAATCATTTTCACATTATTCCTTTTTCATGGTTTGCTCTAGCATATGATTGGAAAAGTTTGTTGTCATAGTTTCCCTTAAACCAAAATTGTTATTACTTGTCTTTATAAAAGGAGGAGCAATCTCTTAGAATTCACCTCCTACACACTCAATTCTACAATCATATTTTTAGAGTGTTTTATATTTTGCTTTCTCTTTTATTCATAATCTATTTGTGAGATTTCTATATTGTTGAGAGATTTGTTATTTAGTATTTTTCAAATATACAAATTCAAAAAGTCTTGGGAGAAGGCTAACACATTTCGAAGGGAGTTCGGTTTGATTCGTTCGTGACAAGGAAGGGAGTTCCTTAGATAGAGATCCGCAAGGGGAACTTGTGGAGAATCCGACTTGAAGATCGTCATCAATAAGGAGCAATCAAAGACAAAAAAAAAGGGAGTTTTTCTTTTGTGCTTTTGTGTTTTGCTTTAAATTCTTGTTGGATGTACATTAAACTTTCTAGTGGATTTTTCTCTAGACGTGACCTCGTGGGTTTTCACAGATTGATTTCCCATGTTAATAATTTCTTGCACCAATCCCCTCTCATTGATCTTTAAAGTTTTGTTTTTGTTCATTTTACAACTTGTCGACAGTTACAACTTTCACGATCACTGTTGCAACTGTTGTTCTTTCGATGAACTTTTAATCGAACATATTAAATCTTATTTCCGCAAATAAATTGATATAAAACGATTTTTTATTTAATTATACGAGAATTAGGTCACTTTCAGGTCTCATCCAGCTTCTCGAGGGAGCCCCCTGGAAAGGCGAAAAGAAAATTTTGTGGACCAACGCTGTCATTGCCACCTTTTGAAAAGTCCGATTGGCTAGAAACAAAAGTATTTTTTTTTTTAAGACAAACAAGTCTTCCTTTTGGACGCTTGGGACGACATCAAATTGCTCGTCTCTATTTGGTGATCTCGCGCTAATTCTTTTTCTAACTACAATCCTAGCTCTATTTTTACCAATTGGAGTGCGTTTTGTAGCCTCCTTGCTCCGCTTGGCTTTCCAAATTTGTTGATGTTTGTGTTCTTTTCAATTATCAATGAAAAATTTGTTTTCCATAGTAAAAAAAATTAAATTATTAACAATAAATTAACACAGTTTGCTCAAATTAATTTTTTCCACAAAAAATAAGATTTAAATATATTTTTATTTTTTAACATTTATCTATCCTTGTGGTCCTAAAACTTTTGAGATCTCAATTTTTGATATCCAAACTTTTACTTTGTTCCTTGAACATTTAAAATTTCAATTCTTTAATCTTTCTAACATATAGTAAACTTTACCTTTTAATTATTGCTATAAATATGTTTAACCTAGATATGATATAGGATTAATAAATGGCACTATATGAGATTTATAATAATTATAATACAGATGAAATCGTAATTTTCTTTACAAATTATTGGAGTTTAATCTGAGTGAAGTAAAAACGCCCTATAAAAATATTCGAGTAAAGTTAATAACATATATGGTACATAGACGAGTCGATAATTCTCAATATTAATTATAATTCTTTTTTTCTTTCAAAATTCTTTGAGATGAATGATTTGAACTCGTAACAGATACATCAAACCAACTAGTTTTCATGAGTTGAGTTGTCGATGGGACCATAATATTCATTACAATGGCTTGTTCAAGGATTTATTAGGATATATTAAGGTCACACAGATGAGGGAAATATCCAGCAGACCCGGGAATTCAGTTTTGACCCATGGTGGTCTCACGCTTCTCTATCAACTTCACAAAGTTTCGAACAATGGTCATCCCTTCTTTGGTTATAATGCTTTCCGGGTGGAACTGAACTCCCTGTAAGATTCCAACTAATTTAGCAATAACACATTTTCATTTGAAATTTATATGGAGAAATCGTTGAGAATATATATAAATGATTAAAATTTGTCTTAACCCAATAGTTTAAGTTTTTAGGTCTAAGATATTAGAGCCAGAGGTCTTGGGTTCAAACCCTTTAATCGTATTTCCTTCTCATTTATTAACGTTTCGTGTGATTAGACCTCCTCGTGCAAATATTCAACCCCACGAACAGAGATCCAATCCCAACTAATTATTTGTGTATTTCAATTTTCACCATTCACCATTCAGGCAAAAGGACCTAAAACTTCCTGAATTAGTTTTAAAGGTCCCTTGTAAACAAAAAATGCTGAAGATGATAATGATTCATATAGGATGATAAAGCTCTAATGGAAGACAATACATAAGAGTCGGGAGATGAGGAATCATTGGACAAATTTGAATAGTCTAAAGGTATCCTTCCTAATACTAAAAAAACAAATAAAATATTCTTCTTGTTTCTTGTCGAAAATAAAATTACTTTTCTTTAGGCCAATTCCTCTGGAAAGTTAGAAATACTCTTTTCTAAACCTCCTTAATACAAGTGTAGAGGTTTTCAGTTTTTGAGTTAATAGAAGTGTACTAGTTAATTAAATACACTTAAAAGAGCTCAAAACCTCAATAAAGAAAATGCTTTAATAGTTGATTAGAAATTAGAAGCAAATCTTACCTGTATATGTCTGTATTTCTTGTGGCTAGCAGCCATTATCAATCCATCCTCAGTCCATGCCGTAACTTCAAGCTCATCAGAAGGAAAACTATCTTTTTCGATGACAAGGCTATGATATCGGCCAGCAGTGAATGGACTGGAAATGTGAATATAAACATTTGTGCAAAATTCATTAAAACTAACCAGCAGAGGGTATGATTCACAATTTTACACAATTTTACAAACCACAAGGGTGTTTAAAACCATTTTTAAAACTATAAACGTGTGATTTACAAATTAGACAAACTACAGGGGTGATTTACAATCGTCCCTTAAAAAAGTAACATAAAACGTATAACTTTATATTTCAAAACACCACAATGTGCCTTAAGATATATTTATAAATGTCACAAAAGATTAGGAGTCTGCTATTTTGTCAAGTCGAGCAAGGGGTCTTATTCACAACTTCATCATAATAAAATGAAAATATTCAAAATAACTAAACATGAAAAAGATATAAAACCAATGAGCACATACTTTGGTAGCCCAGATAAAAGACCATCTTCACCCTGCTCATCATGGTAAACAGGAGAACTTTTTCCATGCATGACGCCGTGAGGGGCACGCACGATTTTCCCTGAAATGTCATAAGGTCCGTAACGTTATCATAGAACAAATAAAAACATCAAAACCTCTCATTATTTTCCACACTCCAGAGTATAGAGATATATTAATAGGCACGAGAAAAAATAATAGAGACAACTAAAATTATCTAGGGTAAAGTACCCCTTTAGTCCCAGAGTTTTGGAGGTCATGTCTACTTGGTCCCTACGTTTTCAATTTGTGTCTAAGTGATCCCTGAGTTTTGGATGTTGTGTCTATTTGGTCCCCGTTTTCAATTTGTGTCTAAGTGGTCCCTAAGTTTTGAAAATTGTGACTGTTTGGTCCCTAGATTTTTAAGAACTATTAGAAATAAGTTTAATTGGTCCTTAATTTAACGTATTCGTTAACTTCTTACCATATTATTGACTTAACGCTGACATATCATATTTAATTGGTCAAAATACGAAGATAGGATTAAATATTATTTCAAATCTTTCATCAATCTAGGCCTAAAATTTGACATAATAATTAATGTCATGTCAGTGTTTTGGTCAATTATCGATATTATGTTAATGAGTTAACAAATTAAGGATTAATTAAACTTATTTCTAATAATCTAGGGACCATTTAGACACAAATTGAAAAACTCAAGGACCAAATCGATATAATATTTAAAACTCGGGGACCAAATAGACACAAATTGAAATGCAGGGACCAAATAGACACAATATCCAAAACTCAGGGACCACTTAGACACAAATTGAAAACGTAGGGACCAAATAGACACGACCTCTAAAACTCAGGGACCAAATGAGTACTTTACCCAATTATCTATTAAGTAAAAGCAAAGCGCACCCGGTAGGAGTGGAAAAAAGCCACTCTTGTAATTGTGAGAGTAGAGGTTCAAGCCCCACCCTCTTATCGATTGACGGAACAAAAAAACTATAAAGTAAGATGCACATAATTTACAAAGAAAGGGTTAAACAAACACCCTATAATATCTTAGGATTATTCAACCTCCAAAGGCCTCTCCAATGCATTGTAAACCCATACAGACGCCAAAAATAGGAACACTGGGTCCAAGTTCTAAAACAGTTTGCAATGATATCCCAGAATCTTGAGGTGCCCCTACAAAAGAGCATATATACAGATGGTTAATATATTTATAATTTTTTTTCGTTAGGCATTAATTGATTACTCTATAGACTTCCAACCTGGCCCTGGGGATATAAGAACTCCTCGTGGATTTTTCCTGTAAAAATAAGATAAAATTCACCAATATAATTCGTATAAGTTTATAATACCGACTACCAATCAGTACACTAGTATGATGTACATAATATAACTATGCATTGAACAACAATTTTTATTTTTTTTTGAAAAAGATGTTTTCAAAAGCTCACTTCATGGAGTAAACAAAAGAAATATAAAAAGCCACCACCTAATTACAAGAATGTGGTTCAGCTGTTAATAGCAATAAAAAAAATGGGTGCATGGAACAACAAATAAGTGATCCTGTACCTTTGTAACTCGTCCACAGTCAAATCATCGTTTCGATAGACCTCAAAATGACATCCCAACTCTCCTATATACTGCACATTTTAGTCAAAGCATAAAATTTAATAAACTATAGTCTTGATCCCTACACCATTGCTCATTTTCAATTTAATCCCTAACATCTTTAATTTATAATTCAATTTTTTAATTGAACCATATTTATCCTTTTGAAAGAGACTACCATATTTTTAAGGAGATTTGTATGCGTTTCTCTTGAATTTGGATGGGATATTAGCAAAACTAAACTTTACATAATAGTCCTCATGAAATAGAGATGCATCAAAATTCCTTATTATTTTAGTAAGCTTTTCTACTAATAACGATCAATGTGATGTAAATTAAAAACATCGGGACCTTTCAAAATCACAGAACACTTGCACCATTTAAAAAAAGGAGGAAAAATAACAGTTTTTCAGTTAAAAAAAGCTCGAGTAGAAGAAAACAAATTAAATAACATTTTAACCTGACAAAGATTGTATGTGAAGCTATCATAGTTGTCAATGACAATTATTGGATTGTGGTTCCTCTTATTCAAAATTGAAGTCCTTGAGTTCGACTCGGCGACCGAAATCGAGGCATTCAAGACCAATCCATTCGAATTGTAGGCCAGGAAGCGAACGCCTAAAACAAAAGAAATAGAAAAACATAGCATTCAGAGACAAATACATAGGAGGAATATAAGTGAAGGATGAAGAACATAATTACCCGAGGGCGAATATTGGCGAGGTATACAAGTGGTTTTTAGCGATTTGGAGAACAAGAAATTTTTTGACAGACTATGAGAAGCAAAAGAGGGTGTTATAGCCATAGCCACCACCATGTTTTGTAATAAGAGAATGTCACTTTACAAAAACTGCATAAGAAGAAGAAGACATTAAAAAAATGGTACATTTCCTTTTGTTTCAACAAAAACATAGAAAATCGAATAAAAAACACCTAAACTTCTCATAGATCATTAAAGGGGAGCATATGATTAAATCCCTCTTTGGAATGAAAAATTCCATCATCGTTTATCAATACAGATAATGCATGAAAGTTCATTCTGAAACTTATGCTCTATTTGCTAACCAAGAAAAACCACACAATATATAAAAATAAAGAGTTAATTGGAGCAAGGTGAAGCTGAAGACAATGACCACCATGCGGCGGCGGCGCTTCTGCAACTTTTTTGCATTTCTCATTTCAACCTAAATTGGTTCATCAAAATCAAATTGATATGGATTTAATGTTAGAAAAATGGGGGATGAATGAATCTGAACAATGGTTAGAAGGATGAAGAAAATGGAGGTAATGAAAATACTTAGAGAAGATGAACTATGGTGGCTAACCCCACCTCTAATTCTTCAACCCGACCATTGCTGTGATCGGACCTCCCCGAACAGCAGGCCGAATTCACGCCTTCAAATAAGCAAATTCATACTTGAAGGGAAGTTTATACCAAAATTGACACTAGGGGTGAAAAAAATTATTAGAAAAATAAGAGTAAAAGAAAAACCTGGTTTAGTCTAAGTTTGCTCCCTTTCTTCTTCATCAAAGTTCTCCAATTCCGATTTCTCAACGAGATAGAGAGAAACAGCAAAATTTCTCAGTCTCTCGCCGTTTCGAAACGTCAATGAAAATGCTCTCCCACTTTCCTTGTATGGCGCAAGAAAGAAAAAGGATGCCATTATTAATAGAGCTGTAAATAGAAATTCAAAAAAATAACGGCTCTTTTGGTTTTCTACCAACAAACACCAATTTTGGAAGGCTGCCTTGCAACTTACCAATTTTTTTTTTTTAATTTTCCAAATGATATGTTCAACCACGAAGTTAGTTTTTATGATGTGATGCCTTTTTAATTGAGAATTTGCCTATAATGACACTTTTATTAGGGTTAATGTCTTAAATAGTTTAAGTTTTAAAAAATCCCCTAAATGATATTTTTTTTCTAATATAACAAAATTGATTATTTCGTTAAATTTACAAAAATGTCACTCATTTATTAATTCACTAAATTTGTTCTGTTATTCACTAATTAGTGAATTAAAATCTAAACTTTATTAATTCACTAAATTTTCCACCTTAGTCAATAATTTAGTGAATTAAAATTTGAGTTTTATTAATTCAATTATATTTCCCCCTTCATCAATAATTTATTAAATTAAATTACTATATATAATTGAGATACCTCATATTGATTTTAATTCCAAAAGTTATTGAAGTTAATAAATTAGTGAATAACGGTTTTGGTTTTGCCCATAAAAAAAAAACATAAAATCTCAAAGGTTTCTGCAAATAAAAATCACATTCATTTACGTTAATATACAACATCAACCACCAATTTTAGTAACTATAAACTTGAAATACAAAATAATATTTTTCATGTAGTTATAAGATAGTATCAAGATTTTAATTCAATAATTTATTGAACTCAACGTAATAAATAATTGAATTGTAAATCTCAACAGCAAGATCGATTTACACCTATATACATCATCAACAATTCATTAAAATTTATAACAAACACAAAAAAGAATTAAAAAAATGGCATCTTTTATCTGTCGACTCTGGTTAGGCCTCTCTTCACATTTTTTTCTTCCTTACCTTCTTCTTCAATTCACATATACCTTAGCACATGTAAAGCAACAGTGTAAAATAAAAAGTTCAATGAATTATGTTGCAAAATAAAACGAAGAAGTTTAATTCAATAATTTAGTGAACAATAGGGTATAAATTATTGAATTATACAACGAAAAACTAAATTGACACAAAAAAGGGATTTTGGATGAAAAACTATTTCAAAAACTAAAATGACAGAGTTTACAAACTTTATGAAGAAATTTTATTCAACAACTTAGTGAACAATACGGTATAAATTATTGAATTGTACAACGAAAAACTAAATTGACACAAAAAAGGGATTTATGATGAAAAACTATTCTAAAAACTAAAATGACAAAGTTTACAAACTTTATGAATAAATTTTATTCAATAACTTAGTGAACAACACGGTATAAAACTAAGAGCTTATGGTGGTGTCCCCCATGATGCAGAAATAATACCATTTTCATCTTCTTTTTTTAACACATCGACCATCTGAAATTTGGGGATATAAAAATTATCATTCAAGCCATTTTCAAGTAAGAGATTGACGGAAAATCTTACCTTGAGTATAATTTTATTCACTAAATTATTCCATTTAATTCACTAAATTATCCCCTTTAATTCACTAAATTATTCCATCTACCGCTACCTTAGAAGCATCGAGCATCACAATTCGAAGATACTATGGCCCAAATCTTGCGAACCTTGCGATTTTAAAGCCTCTGTTCGAGTTCACGTTGAAACTCCACCATTCAAAATTAACACATTCAATCGTTGAAATCCCATGAATTAAAATCTTGATACTATTACAACTACATGAAAATATTGTTTTGTATTTCAAGTTTATAATCACTAATATTAATGGTTGATGTTGCATACTAGTGTAAATGAATGTAATTTTTATTTGCAAAAAGTTTTGAGATTTTCTGTTTTTTTTATGGGCAAAATCAAAACCGCTATTCAATCATTTATTAACTTCAATAACTTATAGAATTAAAATCAATATAAGATATCTCAATTATATGTAGTAATTTAATTTAATAAGTTATTGATGAAGGGGCAAATTTTATTGAATTAATAAAACTCAAATTTTAATTCACTAAATTATTGACTAAAAGGGAAAATTTAATGAAATAATAAAGTTCAGATTTTAATTCACTAATTAGTGAATAAGAGAAAAAATTTAGTGAATTAATAATGTTCAGATTTTAATTCACTAATTAATGAATAAAAGAACAAATTTAATGAATTAATAAATGAGTGGCCTTTTTGTAAATTTAACGAAATAATTAATTTTGTTATATTAGAAAAAATGTCATTTGGGGAATAATGAAAATGGGGTGCTATATGGGGAATTAGTTTTATAAAACATGTCATTTGAGTCCATGCCCCTTTTCAATTTAGTTTTGAGCTATGTTCATGTTGAAAAAAAAATCATTTAAATTTTGATGATTTGATAAAAACTCATGAAACGTCTATGTGATTGTAAAAGACATTAACAAATTGTTTAAAAAAATTACATTCAATAACACATATTCTTACCTTAATTTCAATAATATAAAAAAAAAAAAAAATTAATAACAGTTTTCGCTTTCATTGAATTAATGAATTGTTTCTTTTAAATTAATCATTTTTTTTTATTTTTATATTGCAAAATGATGCATTTCATTCTTATTTTTTGTGTTTCTTATTGTGATATTTTAAATAAAAATTCATTAATTTTTTAAATATGGTTAGTTTTTATAATTTTAATAGATTTATTAAATATTAATCTCATTTCGTTATTAACTAATGTTTAAAAGGACTATATTCTAAAAATATTTATTATTTTTTATGATCAGAACCACCACCGATCTATTTAAATACAAGACGAAAAGGACGAAATATATCCTCGATTTCATTTTCATTAAGTCATGCAAGATTTATGGAAATTATGAAATCCCATAAACCTTCTTTTTGAAATATGATTTCTTAACATATAACAAACCAACCGCTAAATTTAGAATAAGTTTGCTAACTAGTTTAATTTCTGAAAGTGTATAATATTTATTTTAGAAAAATCCTTAATATTTAAATAGAAAAAAAGAACAGAAATCATCATCAAATTTTAAATATAAAGCCAACAACAGAAACATCAAATCATAGACCTAACTAAACTATACATAAACCACCCACAATGAGCCAACATGAAATAATCTTATTCCCCAAATAAAATCTATACTCTTTTCATCTGTCTATATTACACAAAAAGAACATACCCATCTTGATCAATCAAATTGACAGAAAATTTAATCCCCCCTAACAAAAATAAAATAAATTATCGCAGCCTATCAAACGGAAGTGATCTCGGTCTGGCTTGTTCGGCTCGAGTGATGTCGTTTTCCATGGTGTCGCCGCCCTCTCCCGAATGTAATTGGGTCGAACAGTCTGAGTCGTTCAGCTTCTTGAGGATTAATGACACATTCTGTAGGAGGAACCTTGTATCTAACATGATCATAGCAGTAAGAGTATGTCAAGTGCTTCTTCCTGAAATTCTCCATTTTCGATCTTTGAGCTCTTGTGAGATCATCAGGGAGTGCTTTAAAGCTACGAGTCCGGTCACACTTGGAGAATTGTTCGATCGGATTGACGGTGCAACCATGTAATACAAATTCAGAGAACTCAGCAATATAAGGTGCATATTTGTAGTTCACCCTGTATTTACCTCCATTGGTAGCCCAATTGGATCCATCCCAAATTGTTGCATATAAAGTCATTGGCTTAGATGGAAAGTCGCTGCCCATAGAAACCGTCCTTTTAACCTCTCGTATAGGAACTTCATCCACATAAAATCTACATATAGAAAAAGTAAAAGCACCCAATTAAGAAGCTAAACAATATCAATCAAACTTCATAATCTTAAAAAAAAAATCCAAGATTATAACTCCTAAAAAACGCGTCGCATAACGCTTGGCAGCTTGGGTTTGACGACGAGTCGCCCCTGTAGGATGAAGCGAAAGAAAGAAAGGAAAAACTTGATAACCAACAAACAAACAAGACAAAGGCCAAATGCTTTTGGTATTGGCTTTGCACATGGCCACAGCTTACAAATACAATCACATGGGCTTGTTGTCTAATTACAAACCACAATCTGAACAACATTCCCATTGTCTATCTTAAGCTAAATAACAAATTTATTTATTAGTCTGCTATTGGATTTAGATTGGAGAGAGAAATGTTACTAAAAATGGAGGATGAAATTAATGGAAAGTAATTAAAAAAAAAAGTTACCCACTTCGCTAAAACGTCAACTTGAACATCGCTAAATTGGTTAGACATCAGTTTCCCTAAGGTCGAAAGCTTCGAATCTCCCCTTCCCGAAACAAAAAAACACAAACTAACTAATTTTCACTGAAACAAAATTATCCAAATGAACTCTTTACACCCCATAAGAAGACATGCATCAAACATCATACAGACCACAGAACAAGAGAAAATCTATGTATAAAGAAAGGAGAAAAAATAGCATGTTTTTGAGAAAGACTTTAAAAAGGGGTCTGTTTTAAATATTAAAAAAAAAAAGACCAAATATTTAGATGCGTACATAATCTGAGAATCAGTCCATAAAATGGTATAGTGGTGAAAATCTTCAGCTGGATCAAACCAGAGACCATATCTCTCTTCTCTCCCAATATTTGTGCTTCCATTTCCATAAATATTAGTCTGAATCCTCCAATGTTTGCCTCTTATATTCCCCAAAAACTCAAAATCAATTTCATCATGATTCTTCTCAAACATATCACCATTTGACATCTGCAAATTCCAAGTTAAAAAAAACAACTCATTTATAGGGAAACAGAGTATGGGTTCTTAAAAAAAAAACGTTTTTTTAAAGAGCTTACATAAAAAGCAACAACAACTCCAGCAGTATAGTCTTCTGGTAATTTTATGGAAACACTGAAAACCCCATGAAGGTAAAGGTCTTGAGACACAAATCCAGAGCCTGAAACCAAAAAAAAAAAAGTATCAAATCTCCAATATCTCTATAAACAAAACCCATAATAGAAAAGAAGAAATAAAAATCAAAGACCTGTTCTTTCATCAAGATGAAGATGAACTGACTTTCCATCTTTCAGAATAACAAGATTTCCATCCCCGAATAAATGGTTATAGCCTTCTTCAAAGGAAATGATTGGGAATTTGGAAGATGACCCAGAAGCTAAAACCAGAAGAAGCATGAACAAGAACCAGAAACAATAACCCATTTCCATGGCCTACTTCTCTCCTTGGTTGGAGAAAAGAGGCAGAGAGAGAGAGAGAGGAAAAATGCTAATGAAGAGAGAGAGAGAGAGAGTGAAGTGTTATTATTTACACAAATTCAATTCATTGCTTAAATGCAAATCAATATTAGTTAATAAGACTAATGCCTGTTTTAGCCTTTTTCTTTTTTATGTTTAATTTATGTGATGATAGATGAGTTTGTATTTTTAGAGCCCATGGAAAAGATTTGGGATGATAATTTTTTTTAATATTTATAATTATATCATTATTATTGATCACGTTTTATTATAACATATTGGAATAGATATTAAACTACTCTTTTAAAAAGTGAAACTACAATATCTTAATCAATAGACTATACACTAATTGATATTATTATTATTGAATACGTTGATATATCATTTACGCAATCGAGTTGTTAGATTAAATGACTATCATATATCACAATCAATTATTCATTTATCATATTTAACTAATGATAAGATTATTTTTTAAAAATACAAAATTTTGAACACTTTTTAAAGATGATAAAGAACATAAACTTTTAACACTCACTAAATTTGATAAATTATTAATATTTTTTTTTAATTTTATATATACATATATTTTAGGAGGTGGGAGTGATAGAGGTGGCTTTTTGAGGTATGGTACAAAAGCCACATGTCTTTCCTAAACCAAATTTTATAACTTTCTTCGGTTTGTTGTTTTTCTATTTATTTCTTAGCAGATCTTCTTTGGAAGTTTGTCATGGAATTAGGAGTGTAGATGAGTTTTGTTGGTTCAGGTTGAAGTAATTTTTCAACCCAATTTAATTGTTCAGATTATATTTTTAATACAACTCAAATGACCCTGTCAAGAAGAAGTCAACTCAACCTAACTTAACCCTATAAAATTTGAATTGTGTTGGTTCGGGTTATTCAGGTTGTTTATTTTAAAATTTTGTATATTAAAACGTGAAATTATAGTAATTTTTGGATCCAATTACCTACTTATATGCATTAATGTAAAATAGTAGTTAAACATTACATCTTATTCAATGAAAAATGATACTTTAGTGACTTGAATTAATTATTTGATATAAAAATATTATAAAGAATAGAAAAATGACAAAGGGTCATTAAGATTATGGGATTAATAAATACATAAAAAATATATAAATGGTAAATAAATTAGTAATTTTTATAACTAATAAGTTCGGGTTGATTTAGTTCAACCCAAACTAATTTTAGAGAAGCCCTGAACCAACTCAATCCATATAATTTTAAAATATGAACCAACCCAACCCAAACAAGTTTATAACCCAACTCAAACATGGGTTGGGTTGGGTTGATCGGATTTTTCGGGTCATCATGTTTTTTGAACACGCCTACCTGGAACTTTCTCTTACCATATTTTTATTTCGTTTAAACCTTATTTTGGTCTATTTATAATTTACTATATTTAATTTGTAAACGATATGTATGTCTAAGTTTTTAAATATATTAGTAATTTTTTTTAATATTTATTAAAAGATACTAATTTGAAAGATTAAAAACTAGCTCAATTTGTTAGACATCTACTCCCTTATCATGAAGTTGAAGGTTCGAGTCTTTCCTCCTCCAATTTGACATAATATCTCAAAAATAAAAAGTTAAATGATTTAAAATAATCAAGTGAGAAAATTCAAAGGTTGAAATAAGATAAAAACCTTATTTTCTAACTTTAAATCTTATGAGAGGAATTTTCATATATATTGTCAAATATAGCTCAATTGATTAGGTGTTAATATTTTATTTCATGTAATTATAGGTTCGAGTCTTCTCTCCTCCTATTTAATATAATATATTAAAAAAAATCTTAGATACATTAGAAGGAAAAAAAAAACTAAAAGCAAATAAATTGTTAATAAAATCATTTAAAAATTTAATTAAAAAATTAAACAAAATTTTTTATCAACTAAGCGTTAATTCATCATTGTCAAGAGGAGTAAGAAAATAATATAAAGAAATGAGTTTTAAATAAACACATTTGGAACGTCAAATGATTTGGAATCAAGTAAAGGGTAAACAAGAGCTTAAATTATGCACCAAATATTCTCAATTGGGAGTATGTGAAAAGCTTCTCCTTTTTCCAAAAATTATGCACCGCACCACTACGAGGAGATAAGTCAAAAAGCCAACAAATCACCCTGCATCTTTTTCCCCATCTTTGACGGACACAAAAAGTATATTAATAAATTAGTAAAAAAAAATCACTTTTATATTTAAATAACAATTGTAAATTCACTTGATTCTGCTAAATTACACCCTCCTTAATCTCTCTTTCATTAAAAAAAAAATATATTAATAATAAAATAAGAGATATATCAAAATATTTTAACTAAATTAACACGACTTTAACCAGAATATTACTCAACTGATTTAACACCAATACTCTTTTCTCTAAGTTTGAATGTTCAAGTCTTCCCTTGATTTTAATATATTATCTCAAAAAATTTAGAAAAAAAATTAACGTGACTTTAATATATTGATCATTTAACTCATGTTATTTTTTTAAAATAGTAGAAAAATACCATATATTAAAGAAATCATAATAAAATGTATTTTTCCCCCCTAAATATGATTTATTTTAGAGAAAAAGACACTTTTGGTCCTGGAGTTTTCATTTTATTTTCTATTTGGTCACTAAATTTTAAAAATTGACATTTTAACCCCTGAGTTTTCATTTTTCTTCCAGTTTGATCCTTGCAGTCAAAATTCTGTTAAGTATTTAACAAAAAAAATGATGTGGCATTAAAATATGTCATTTCAGTAATAAAGTAATATATTAATGTCACATAAGATTTTGACTTTTGACGACAAAGACCAAACTGAAAGCAAAACGAAAAACTCAGGGGTTAAAATATCAAGTTTTAAAACTTGAAGACCAAATAAAAAATAAAATGAAAACTTGGGGACAAAAAATATATTCTTCCTAACACCCTGATAAAGTTGAAGGTATATACAAAATCAAATTTATCTTAACTTAATAACTTAATTTTTTTTTTTTTAAATTCCATTAGTGATTAAACAAATAACACTCTAACTTGAAAATCAATTTTGATAGAAAACTCGAGAAATTGGGTTGGCACCGATAACGTCAACAAGATTTTGAAAAAAGCGTAGAAGAAAGATAAGAAAAGAAAAAGTAGCCGTTAGAAGTAGAAGAAAAAGAGTACATGTGAAAGTGGGACCCAGTCTGAATAGCAGAAATTCTTTTTCCTTTTTTTATCTGTTTGGGTTGCTGTCTGTGACAGACAGTAGAGTACGAGGCAGGCAGGCAGGCAGGAAGACAGTCACAGACCCACAGTCACACACACCAGGCACATATTATTATTATTATATTTAGAATCCAACCAAAACCAAAACAAAACCAAACACAGCATTGGAAAATAGACACATACGGAGATAGTTGGATTAACAAAGTTAACGCAAATTTAAATAATGATAAAAGGGTATAAGAATCCAAAAATGATTCTCAATCATTCTCACTTTTAAGACCGAGTAAAATATCATTTCAATCCTATAACTTTTACTCATATTTCATTTTCGTTTCTAAATTTTCGAAAGTGAAATTTTTTGTTCATGAACTTTACGATTCGTTCCGTTTTAATTTTGTCATCTGTGTTTTTTCATCTGGGACACCCAGAGCCGGTCCTATGAAAATATAGGCTCAATGTCAAATTATAGTTTGGGGCTCTATCATATAATGTTATAGATTAAAAAAATCACAACTTTTTTTTTATCAAACACCGTAACAACAAAATAATATAATATAATAAAGGATTTTAGAAATATCTTTTCTAATTCACATAAATAAAGGAAATTGTCTAATATTTCAAATAATAAAAGAATTCTTAAAAAATATATATATATAAAAAATAATAGTTTTTTAACATTAACTAATTGAATGAAAGAAAACATTAAATTTATATAAACGGTTGAAACTAAACAACTTAAAAATAATAAATTGTAAATCAAAACATCTCAATATTCATTTTTTTTTTAAAAAAACCAACAATGTGATACGTAGATCTGTAATATAAGAGGAAATTTTTTAAAAAAATAAATAAATCAAACTATATTATAAATTAATGTTAAAAATATCACTAGGCATAATTTTTCACTATTAATTTAACAACATATTATTCATATTAATTATAATATATAAAGGAAATAAATGAAAAATGGTGAAAATAAAATAAAAATATAGACTCACTTTATCCATATAAAATTTCAAAAATTATAGAAACTTTATCTTTGCTGATTCGAACTAGGACAACCCATACAAAGCAAACTCTTACGGCGCCAACATGCCAAGAACTACAATTTTACAAATTTCACAAATGTAAATATATATGATATGACAAGAGCAGTAGCCATGGCCAGCTCGCACCTGAGAGCGCTAATGAATGGTTTATGTGGCATATAATTGATGACGTAACATTATATAAATATTAGGGGTGAAACCGGTTCGGTTCGGTTCGGTCCGGTTTTTCAATTAATTTTAAAAACCGGACCGGTTCGGTTTACAATAGGAACCGGCCCGGTTTTTAACGGTTTTTGCCGGTCTGGTTTTCGGTTTTTTTCGGTTTTTCTAGAATAGGTCATTTGCATTAAGTTTTAAAAAAATCCTCCAACATTGAAGGATGAAACAAAAAAAAATCAAACATAAACAAAAACTTAGTTGAAAAAATTAGATTAATAAATATATAAAATATAAATTAAAATAAAGTGATAAATAAATATATAAAATAAAACAAATAAATAAAAATTAGGGGGAAATAGGGAAGAGGTATGGGATTTTTACTTGTTTTTTAGAAGCCGGTTTGGTTCAGTTCGGTTTTTGAATAATGGAAACCGGGACGGTTCGATTTTTTACGGTTTCGGCCCGGTTTATTTTTCCGGTTTTCGGTTTTTCGGTTTTTTCTTTCACCCCTAATAAATATACAATTGGGTTAAAAGACGTGACAAAACGAATATACAGTGAGGTTTAAGACTGCAACTAAGGAGAAAAGGTTGAGCTTAACCTCACCGTATATTTGTTTTCCATATCATTTAACCTCACTGCATATTTTTATAATGTCACATCATCAATTACATGTTACATAAACGTCTGTTAGAGTCCTAGAAGGAAGTGTTGAGAATTGATTTTAGAATACTCTCTAATTCTTGATATCACAAGCAAATAGAATTGCAGAAATACGAACTCAATCAATTAACATGAAACAGACAGATTAAGAACAAACGTCAGAATGATACAAAAAAAAAGAACAACGTAAGAAAAGAATAGGAAGAAGACGAGACAGATTTATAGTGGTTCGATTAATGTGATCTACATCCACTGGGGCCATCTTATTCATATCATCACTGTCATTATAGACACAAAGAAGTAGCTCACCCTCACTATTTCTTAAGCTCTCATTCACCATTCATGGTCGCTTCAAGCTTTCTTGAGAAGTAATTTTGGAGATCAAGCACACACTCTCTCTATTGTAATACAATTATTGTAAAGACACGACTCTTTAATTTATAAATAAAATAATCATGACACAAGCGGAAGACTTTATGAACAATTAAACATGTAAATCATTGGGAATCACCTCTTCATCATTTCAAAATTAAAAACAAAATCCATAATCATTCAAAGATTTTGGGATGCACATCTTGTTGGGATTGATGCCTCTATAAAAGACTTCTCGTGCAGAATTTCCAAGGATCTTTCCTTGCAGTATAATATTTAAAAAAATTAAAATGCATAAAAGAATACTAACCCTTGTCGATAAGTGCCTGACTCTTCCTCGTTCTTCTTGGTTACGATCCTCGGACCACCAAAAAGTTATTCCTCACTAAGCACAAAAGAGAATCGGTGTGTGGACACTATCCTCTTTGGAAAAAGGAAGAGGGAAGAAAAATACCTCTTCCCTATGGGCGGTGGAGGCAAGGAGAGAGGGAGAGAGGAATTTTATGAGTCTTTCTCTTAGTTACTTAATCGTGTGTGTTTTGGGATCACCCCAAAAGTCCTATTTATAGGAAAACCAAGACCTCAGAAAATCTTTGAATATCTTTTTAATTATCAAATAATTAATAAAGATATTCTAAAATATATTTTAAATAATTAAGATATTGTATCTTATTCCTTAATAAGATAATCTCATATCTTTTATTTAAATTAATCGTTATTAATTTAAAATAATTATTCCATATCTTAACCATTAAGATATTCATATATTTTAATTTAAATAAAATGCAAGTAATTGGTTAAAAATTAACCAATGGGGCGTGTGACCCTACCCATGGGTCACAAGTCCACCATGTCATCCTCATGACAATATTGAGCATTTTATTTTCTTTTTTATTTAATAAAACAATTCCATTAAATAAATAAATAAAACTCCTTTTATTTATTTCCTCTTTAATTTGACTTCTTTAAATTAAATATTTAAATATACTCCTCTATTTAAATCCCCATTAATTTTTGACAACTTCAAAATTAATTTAATTAAATAGACTCATCTATTTAATCTATTTATTATATAATTAAATAGACTCTTCTATTTAATAAACAATTAAATAGACTCCTCTATTTAATTTCATTTAATTAATCAAACAGACTCCTCTATTTAATTAATCAAATAGACTCATCTATTTGTATTTGACTTAATTGATTTGACAACTTCAAATCAAATGCTTGAAATAATTTTTTCAAAGAAATTAATCATCATTAATTTATGTTCTCAATTACATGCGTTGGTTCGGAGGACTTAATAAACCTTAGTGGAAGGGACGATTTACTAAACTAGCGGAATTTTATTTAGTAAACTTATTAACATTTAATAACGTATCTATTAACATCATGCAATTTGTGATAAAAACATGTAGATTCATGCTTAATTTCGAAAAATAAAACCGGTTTACTTACATTGAGTAATTAATGGAGAACCGGTTGGAGGTTTCTTTACACCATCAAATCCTCAGCAACACCGGATCTTCTATGCTATATCCCGATCGAAAGCAAAACCGACTTGCGGGAATCGAACCGGAAGAACAAAGAAGAAGAAATTTCTTCTAAATTTTTACCTAAGGAAATCGACAATTGGGCAAAAACTTAAGAGAGAATTTCCACTTTTCTAATTAAAGTGAGAAGTGTATAAAATATGAATCCCAATGGTCATATTTATAGGCAAATATGATATCTAATCTAATTAGATAAGCTTATCTCCTAATAATTAAATAGAAAAGATAAGTAATTAAATTAAATAAAAAAAATAAAAATCAAAGCCACGCACGCTGTAGCCTTTGACATTTCAATTTTACTTTTTTTTTAAATTTATTTACAATTACTTTTCTTTATTATGTATTTAATATTAGAAAAATTCAAATAATAATTTCTAATTAAATACATTGAGCCAAAATCTAATATATTAATTACTATTGAATCTTATTCAATTAATTAATTATTTTGGTCCAAAACCAATTTGTTTCTTAAACAAATTTTATTTAATTCTCTCTAATATTTATTATTAAATTAAATACACTCATTATTTAATTAATAATAATAATTATTAACTTCCATTTAAATAATTAATAATATTAACATTAATTCCCATTTAAATAAACTAGTCATTTAAACAATTAATTTTGCCTTAAAATATTATAATTAATAATATTGTATTAATTTCCATTTAAATAAACTCTTTATTTAAAAAATTAATATTATCATAATATTAATATTAATTTCCATTTAAATAATCTCATTATTTACATAATTAATATTACATAATTTTAAGTAAATCAATTACCTAAATTATTTGTTCTTCCTAAGTTAAATTAATAACTTAGTTTTGCTACAACGATATTTGGGCTACACTACAAGAAAAACTGTTTTTGGAGTCCCGGCTATAGCGACGAAATTCGCCTCTAAATGTATTTAGCGACGAAATTAGCGACGAAATATTCGATCGCCAAAAAGGGCGTCGCTTGAGAAAAATAGCGATACATTTCAGTCGCTAATAGCGACAAAAAAAAAGAGGGCGCTAAAATATGTTGACCGTTTTAGCGGCCTAAATTAGTCATTGAAATAAGAAATAAAAAGGCTTATTTTAGAGACACATTTCGTTTCTAATTTTAGCGACGAAGTGTGTCTCTATATTTAGAAGCGAATTGCATCTCTAAAATAGAGACGCAATAGTTATCTATTAAAGTCAACCAATTGACTTTAGCGGCCAATTTCATCTCTAAAATAGAGATGGATTAGTTCTCTAATAAAGTCAATTAGTTGACTTTAGCGACGAATTTCATCTCTAAAGTAGTTATGGAAAAAAAAATTAATTACATATATAGAGACACATTTCGTCGCTAAATTTTTTGATTTTTTAAAAAAAATTAATTTTAATAATTAATTCTAAATAAAATTAATTATTTATTAATAATTAATTTTAAATAAAATTAATTATTAAAATTTAATTTTTTTTTAAAAACAAATAAAAGATAATAGTAATGAATAAAAATATAAAACATCCAAACAAATATTGTTTATAAAAAAAAAGTATTCCAAAACAATTCTAAATCAAATGTTTAGAGAAAAATTTAAGGAGGGCTCGTATGACTGGAATCGGGATGCCTAGAAGTAGACCCGAACCGCAAACCGCATTCATGTTCATCCATAATCGCACACGTTCTTCAAAAGCAACCTGCCGAGCATGAAGTTCATCGTCGCGTGCTTGATCAGGATCTCATTGGCTTCTATCCGTAGGCGCAAGGATTCGTTCTCTCGCCTCAAAGCCTCCGACTCGAGACGTGAAGAACTCGTAGCACGCGGCTGGTTAGCATAAAGCTCCCTCCCGTAAGCGCCAAGACCAGGGACCGAACCATCTGAACGAACACCACCGACTGCAAGAAGGAAAGCATCGCGATGGTTTTCTTGAGTAGGCTGGGACTTTGGAGTGGGCAATAAGGAAGTGAGCTTTTCTTTTACTTTTCCCTACAAAAAGAAGGGAACAAAACTATTTGTGAGTAAATATAAATATATATTATTAATAAATTAATTAAAATTCACGAAAAAAATAAACTAACATGTAATTCTCGCCTAGATCATCTACATAAGTGACCCCATCGTGACCCTTCGTATGCAGATGGAGAAACAACTCAACCAGGGCAACCTCACTTCCATCCTCGATCTGTGAAAATGAGAAAGAGAAAAAGAAAATATCATGAAAACATTAAATTAATTAAAAACATTAAATATATAAACTAAATAATACATGTACTTACCATGATCTCGTAGTACTCGTCATGGTCGCGAGTCCCACCTGTGCATATCCGGGTTCGCCGGTCGATTGGGCTGAATTGATTTGAGAGATGCGCAACTCCCTGAGTCTCGACTATCCGCTAACGACTTGACGAGCCTCCTCAGTCATCCACAATAGTTTTTCAGCTGGTTTATTCTTCGCCTTACTGATGGTATCTCTATAACGTTTCCCCGCCATTTTGTCCCATGGTTTGTATATGATATCATCAGTGAGATCGGCGGGGATCGTAAAGTGTTTCTGAAAAGAAAACAAAAGTATAAATTTGTTAGAATTTTAAAACACTATAAAAAAATAAAGTTACATAAATTTATATAATTTACCTTCCATGTCTCAAACCAACGTAGTTTGGTGGGAGCAGAAATGTCCTTCCATTTTCCAAACTCGGGGCTCTTCTTGAAAACATCGGTGAAAATTCGAGAAACCCTACCCGATGGATGCAATCTATAAAAAATACACAAAAACATATATAAGTTAAAAAATAATTAATGTATAAAAAATTATTAATTAAAAAAAATAAAAATAAAAAGAAAGTGCACTCACTTATTTTTCGACATCCTCAAGATGACCCCTGTGATAGGCAACTGCTCGATGGCAGGGGTGTCAGCCGATGCCGCTGATGTGGTCGGGACAAGTGGGGTAGGTGTGATGGCCACATGTGTATCCCCTAGTGCAGCTGCACTATCAGATGTGGCAGGAGTATCGAACTCCTGAGAACGGGGTGCATGTCTCCTCGATGTAGACATCTACGATAACATTAACATACAAATTAAAATAAATAAATAACAAACCTTAAATTAAAAAAAGTAAAATACTATTGAATTAAAAATAAATAAAAAAAACATACAAATTACTTAATTAATTAACATTACACTAATTTTACCAATTCAATTAAACTAATAACATACAAATTAATCAATTAATTAAACATATATATTTACATTCGTTTTTTTTAACTAAATACACTAAAAACATAACAATTAACCCTAATTTTTACAAATTAAGAATTAACATATATAAAATAAACACATTACTTAAACATTAATTTAATTAAATCCATATATGAACAATAAACATACTAATAAACATACTAATAGACAAATGAATATACTAATTAACAATAACATACAATTCAATTAAACTAATTTGACCAATTCAATTACATCAATTAACAATATTAAACTAATTTTACCAATTCAATTAAATCAATTAACAATATTACACTAATTTTACCAATTCAATTAAATCAATTAACAAATTAAACTAATTTTACCAATTCAATTAAATCAATTAACAATATTACACTAATTTTACCAATTCAATTAAATCAATTAAAAAATATTACACTAATTTTACCAATTCAATTAAATCAATTAACAATATTACACTAATTTTACCAATTCAATTAAATCAATTAACAATATTACACTAATTTTACCAATTCAATTAAATCAATTAACAATATTACACTAATTTTACCAATTCAATTAAATCAATTAACAATATTACACTAATTTTACCAATTCAATTAAACTAATTAATATTAATAAAAACATTAAACTCATTAATTTTACAAAATAACATACAAATTAATCAATTAACATACAAATTAGTAAATTAATTAAACATATAAAATTACATACTTTTTTTTTATCTAAATACATTAAAAACATACCAATTAACACTAATTTCTACAAATTGACAATAAACATACTAATGAATTTGAAATCAATAAATAACATACTTAATTAATTAACATTAAACTAATCAACCCCATCTTTTAACAATTAACATACTAATGAAATTAAAATTTACTAATGAAATTAAACAAACTAACATGTTATTTAATTATAATTTTACCAATTAACATTAACAATAAACTAAGTAAACTAATTTTACCAATTAAATTAAACTAATTAACATTAACAATAACACTAAAGTACATAATTTTACCAATTAACAGAAACCAATTAACAATAACATTAAACTAATTAAAGTAATAAAACTAATTAACAATAAAATTACATATATACATTAACATTTAACATTAAGATTAACAATTAATTAACAATTAACTGAGAAATTGAGAGAAATTGAGAGAAATCACCGTTGATCGATACTTTGACGGCAGTGGAGGCAATGCGGCAGGGGAAGGGGAAGGGGAAGGGGGAAGGGGGAGGGGGAGGGGAGGGGGAAGGTTCAGGGAGGGAGGAGGGGGAAGGGGAAGGGGAAGGGGGAAGGGGGGGGGGAGGCGGTGGGGGGGAGGGATCGGGGGGGTTTTGGGAGGGGGATCGGGAGGAGGGGGGGGGGGGGAGGGGATCGGGTGGGTTTTTGGGAGAGGGGATCGGGGAGGGAGGCGGTAAGGAAGGTTTTTGGGAGAGGGGAGAGGGGAGGGAGGTGGTGGGGGAGGGTTTTGGGAGAGGGGATCGGGTAGGGAGGAAGAAAGGATGAATGAGAAGGGAAAAGGGAAAAGGGAAAAGGGAAGACTTTTTTATATTTTATTTTAGCGACGAATTTCGTCGCTAAAATAAATTAAATTTCCGCCTAAATTTCCATGCTCAAATTAATGAAAATTTTTAAATGACGCGCCTTTATATTTAGATTAGCGACGAAATTCGTCTCTATATTTTAAAAAATTCGTTCAAACTTATGATATTTAGCGGCCTGAAATGTGTCTCTAAATGTTGATTATGCTAGAATTTGAAGCTATTTTAGCGACGAAATTCGTCTCTAATTTTTGAACATTATATAATTTTTCTTCCAATTAGCGACAAAATTCGTCTCTGATTTCTGCACATTATATAATTCGTCTCTAATCTCTATATTTTAAAAAATTCGTTCAAACTTATGATTGACATTTTGTAAAAATTTTGATTTATTATTTTGAATAGGTTAATAGATAAGGATCGAAATTGAAATTTAACAAAATAATAAATAAAGATTGAAATTAAAGTTGAAATTTAACAAAATAATAAATAAAGATTGAAATTAAAGTTGAAATTTAACAAAATAATAAATAAAGATTGAAATTAAAGTTGAAATTGAACAAAATAACATAGTTAGAGATGAAATACATCGCTATTATATATGATTTTTTTTTCATTTCTTTTGGTTCCCTTACAAGTTTAACAATTTAAACATCATCATCAAATTCATCAGTGTTGGATCTAGAGCTGTTGTCCTCAGTATCTTGTTCTTCCTCCTCAGAAGGTTTTGGAGATTGATCATCAATGAAAGGGAGATCAATATATAAACCGTCGGGATCAAACAATGTTTCTGTTACGTCATTTAACGGTCGAGCAGTTTCAGAGTTTATTCCTTCGTCTATTTTACGACTCTGCACCTCCTCTTCTTGGAAAGCTACAAAATCCTCGCTGTCTTTATCTGGAAGACTTTCGTCAATGTGACACGGCCGCACTTTACAAACAACTAACCAATCATTGAATTGTCTAGAAGACGGATAAGGTAAAAAATACGTTTGAATCGCTTGTTGTGCCAACATAAATCGATCATTTGTGCGCATTTCCTTTTTCTTATTCACCTCTAAAATATGCAAGTGTGGTATTTTTCGCATTCCACCTCGTCGAATTGTCTCAAACCACGTACAGTTAAATAGTACCGTACGCTTTACACTCCCTCCTGCATAATCAAGCTCAATGATTTCATCAATGACTCCAAAGAAATCTTCTTCACTGTTACCAAACACTTGACCCTTGATGTATACGCCGCTGCTATCTGTTGATCTATTTTGTGAATGAGATTTTGTTTGAAATTTGTAGCCCATCTCTAAATAACCAGAGTAAGAGTTGGCAATTCTAGCAGGTCCTTTTGCCAACATTACAATGTGATTGTTTGTAACTGGTGTCGTTGGCGAATCAACCTGCACTAAATTTGGTTGAAGAATAACATAATTGCAGTTAAGATGAACAAATATAACATGTAATCATACTCACGTAAGCATAGAACCATGAACGAAGTCTCTGTCAATTATAATCCCCTCATCGGTTGCGTTGGTCCCAGGATTTCTTGGTCGTACGAAAAACTCAACAAATAACCTATTATTGAAAATTATATATTATAAACTTGAAAAGGAAGTAATATAACTCTAAACCATATTATTTTAGTTCTTGCTTACTCGATATAAGGTTCCACCTCCGGACAATTACACAACACATACGTTTGTGCGATGTGATACTCTTCCTCGTTTAGGGGTCTCTGCACGGGTTTTCCAATAGTTCTGCCTAATACTGTAAAAATAGACAAATCAGTTGGATCGACTCCAGAAGGAAGTGAATCTTGAACAAAATTCCGCTTCACTGTTCTGTATTGTTCTGCAATTCTCTGATCAAAGTAATATGAACAGAACGTGGTCGTCTCATGTATTTGGTATGCATTGCATATAGATCCTTCCACTCTAGCCTTGTTTCCTACACTTCTTTTTAGCCTACGTAAATACCTAAGATAAAAAGCAAACAGCTGAAACTAGTAATTTATATACGAGTCGCTAATAAAAATAGTGAAATTATTTACCTCTCAAAAGGATACATCCATCGATATTGAACTGGGCCTCCCAAGACGCCTCGTCACGGTAGATGTATCGGTAGATGCTCCATCGAGTCGAAAAAGGATGGTGGAAACATTCTTTCTAACTTGCAAATGATGACAAGAATCTCACTGCTCAATGACTCCACGGTGGTCTGTGTCTGGTTCTGCGGATGTTAACTCCCCCAAGAAAACGCTTAAGCGTAGCAACCTGGTTCCCAATATTTCCGCTCAAGAAATGGTCGAATGCACTTGGCATGAGTCGTTGCATGAATACGTGACAATCATGACTCTTCATCCCAAACACAGTATGACTATGCACATCAATGCACCTGCTTAGATTCGAAACGTATCCGTCTGGAAATTTAATCGATCTCATCCACTCAAACAATGTTTTCTTCTGATCTGCTGTTAGCATGTACTTTGCCTTCGCGTATTTTTTTCCAGTTTCGTCTGGCTCTAATTCAGGTCGATGACAGATTTCTCGAATGTCGTAACGTGATCTCAGATTGTCTTTCGTTTTGTTTGGTATATTTAGAACTGTGTTGAAGACATTGTCGAAAACGTTCTTTTCGATATGCATGACATCTAAATTATGCCTGATCATTAAATCTCCCCAATACGGTAGCTCCCAAAAAATACTCCTTTTTTTCCATCCAGTATTTTTCCCAGCTGCTTTATTCCACGCCTCACCCCCAATCTCTGTAACCATTCGCATGTCAAGCGCATCTAACTGTTGCAATACTTGGTATCCATTGATAACTTCAGGCGGGCCTTGATTTCTTGCAGTACGACCTTTATACCAGTCAGTTTTGTTCGATCGAAATGAATGATTGAGAGGTAAGAACCTTCTATGACAGTCAAACCAACATGTTTTTCGACCATGCACCAACGAGAATGCACCGGTATCGTCCATGCAATGAGGGCATGCAAACTTTCCGGAAGTGCTCCACCCTAACAAATTTAGTTAAGGTAGTATACATTCGTTACGTTAGGCGTAAACCATAAATTTTAATCTAATATAAAATAGTGAAAAATTATAAAATAACGAATGAAGTAATTGAAATACAAATTATTTTACGAACGTACCTGATAACATAGAATATGCCGGGAAGTCACTTATCGTCCAAATAACTGCTGCTCGCATCAAGAAATTCTGTTTTTGTGAAATATCGTACGTCATAACTCCTTCGTTCCATAAACTACGAGCTCGATAATTAATGGCCGGAGGTAGACATCAAGCTTCGCTTTGGACTTTTTGGGCCAGGTACAATTACCAGGTTAAGAAAATCACAGGATCTTTCATGCACATCGATGGAGGCAAGTTATACGGCGTCAACATAATTGGCCATGATGAATATTGAGCTCCCGAAGCCCCGAAAGGGTTGAACCCGTCAAGACATAAACCCAATCTAACGTTTCTAATTTCTCGAGCAAATTCAGGATGACAACAATTTAAATGCTTCCACGCCTCTGCATCGGAAGGATGTCTCATTACTCCATCATCTTGAGAGTGCTCGTGATGCCACCTCATGTGCGAAGCGATGACTTCGACGCGCGTCGATCGTTGGAGACGTTGTGTGATCGGTAAGTAAAACATGCGAGTATGCGGAATAAGACTTTTTTTACCTTGTTTGTATCTCGAATGATTGCACATTTTACACATATGAAGACTTGCATCATCACCCCAATATATCATACATCCGTTTGGGCAACAATCAATCTTCTCCACAGGTAAACCGAGACCCTCCACTAATTTTTTAGTATCATACAAACTGTGCGGCAACGTGTTATTTGCAGGAGCACACCGATGAAACCATTGTGAAATCGAGTTAAAACCTCTTTCTGGGATATGAAACTCTGCCTTGATATTCAATAGTTCTGTCGCAGCAGCGAGTTGCGTTACATCACATCCTGGGTACAACGGCCTACTCGCTGATTCTATCATGTGAAACATTCTTTGCGCATATGGATTTAAATCTTCGTTTACTAAATTATGAGGATCATCTCCGTGATAACCGCATCCATCAACTGCCATCTGTTCTAATTGCCCGTACTGATGTTCAATATTTTCAGAATTATCATTCACATTCGAATAGAACTGTGAGCTGCTTCCTTCATTTCGACATGACTCGCCCCTTGCATCGTACATTTCATAGATTCTCCCTGATACACCCAATGATAATAATTATCAACGAAACCACGAGAATACAAGTGTAACTTCACATCATCTTTCGGCAACAACTTCTTATTTCTACACTTTTTGCATGGACATCGTTTCTTCTGTCCGTTGTTATAAAAAATAATCGTGGATTCACAGAATTCAACAAACTGTTCGACCCCAGCTACAAAATCATCGTTGAGAAACCCTCCAATCAAACGAACGTACATCCACTCACGCATTTTCTCTTTCTCGGGAAGACATTTTAATGTAACTTGATTTCATTTAAAGTGATTCTGCATGTCTATTTATAATTTTTCTGCTGCAATTTTAGCGACCAAATGTGTCTCTAATATAGCAGGAAATATTCCCGCCAGAAAATATTGGGGGGAAAATTTCCCGCTTAAATTTAGCGACGAAATTTGTCTCTAATGAAAGCTAATTAGCGACGAAATGTGTCCCTATAATAATAATAAAAAATTATGTAAAATAGAGACAAATTTTGTCGCTAATATAGGGACAAATTGTGTCTCTATTATAAGGACTATGATAATTAGCGACGAAATGTGTCTCTAATATTTCCCGCTAGAAAAAATTAACTTTGATAATTAGCGACGAAATGTGTCTCTAATATAGCGAGAAATATTCGCGCCAGAAAAAATTGGGGGGAAAATTTCCCGCCCAACTTTAGCGACGAAATACGTCTCTAAAATTAAAATACATGTAATTTCAGAGACACATTTCGTCGCTAATATAGGGACAAATTGTGTCTCTAATATAAGGACTATAATAATTAGCGACGAAATGTGTCTCTAATATAGCGGGAAATATGCGCGCCATAAAAAATGGGGGGAAAATTTCCTGCCCAACTTTAGCGACGAAATGTGTCTCTAAAATTAAAGTTGAAACATGTAATGTCAGAGGCGTAATTTGTCGCTAACATAGGTACAAATTCGAAGGAAGAATTAGCGACGAAATGTGTCTCTAAAATCATTATGAAAACATGTAATTTAGAGACAAACTTCGTCGCTAATGTAAGGACAAATGAGATAAATAGCGACGAAATGTGTCTCTAAATTAAAAAAATTTATGTAAAAACAGAGACAAATTTCGTCGCTAATCTAAGGACAAAATGAGATAAATAGCGACGAAATGTGTCTCTAAATTAAAAAAAAAAAATATAAAAACAGAGACACATTTCGTCGCTAAGCTAAGCACAAAATGACTTAAATAGCGACGAAATCTGTCTCTAAAATTTAAAAAAAATCATGGAAAACAGAGACACATTTCGTCGCTAATATAAGCACAAAATGAGCTAAATAGCGACGAATTAAGTCTCTAAAATTAAAAAAAAAATCATGTAAAAACAGAGACATTTCGTCGCTATTATAGGGACCAAATTCGTCGCTAAAAGTCAAACTTGCAATTAGCGATAAATTTCGTCGCTAAATAGCGTCACACGCTTTTTGTCGCTAAATTTACGTCGCTATTTCCAGTTTTTCTTGTAGTGCTAGCATAGGGACCCGATGGACCTATAGATCATGGGCTTAATAATCAGTCAATTAAGTGATTTACTCATAATCAGTTAATTACTTATTATCTAACTATGAATAATTTCACTATAGATTCATAGCTGAACTCCCCTCACTATAGATGAGTTATGTCCATTTAGTTTATCTTTATTTATATATGTGATATATCCTTCACGTGGAACCCTCATAATTACAGGCAAATAAATTTACCATTTGCCCCTGTAATTACCGCTTTATCCTTGTGTTCCCGCTGATTTTTCAATGAACATCATCTTTAGTTGAACTAGAGATAATATACTTCTGTGATCAATAGAAGTCGTGACGCCACTTATTCATGTCTCGAATCAGTACATCAAGAGAGTTTCCTAAAGTTTCTAAAATGTTTAGGTATCGCACTGATACCGTTAATTTATAGGAAAGTTATGAATTCCATCTCGTGAAAATGAGTTCCCAGCTACTTATCTAGCCATGTTCCCAAAACAGGAGTGTATTGAGCGTTCTTACAGATCGCTCTCAACCATGTGAATCAAAGAACATAACTCCATAAATAGAAGTCTGCATTTCACTCAGGATTGAGATCTATCACGGTTGATAAACTTAGTTTGATGTTCGATCATTTCTCGTGAACGGTACTAATGAGAAATTTGATCGAATATCGTGGTCCTGTCTTATACAATTAACATTGCATATGATACTTCCATTCCATGTCTCCCACATGAATGATCAGGATTAGATCATTTATCTATAAACAAAATGCGAAGCTATCAACAGTGTTACCAGGATAAGGTTCCCAAACGTTATCCATTTACTGTAGACACTTTTAAGTTACTCATCTCGACTTTAATCCTCTTATATGACTCACATACTAAGTCGTGATTTCATAAGAGTAAGTTAGGGTTTTACTATTTGAATGTTTGATATTTATATATTTCCATATATTCCTAATATCGTCAATTGAATCAATCTAGATAATATAAAGAACTTATATTTATTTATTTAATTTATTCGAAATAAATTATCTTTATTAAATAATTACAAGTTCTAGGACACCATTCCTAACACTTAGGACTAAGCTCCAATGATCTAGAATTACATTGATTGAACTCCTTCAATCAATTAATTCTTATTCATTAACTCTTAGATAACTCCACTAAATATCTAGAGTTGCACTCTTAGTACTATAGACATAGTTATGTCCATTGACTAATATCATTAACTACACTTTGATGCTTCACAAGTTAGTTCGTATCCATGGCTAGGTATTTGCACCGTATTAACCTCCATGATACATCTTGTTCCTTAAGCCCAACTAATTCTCCAATGAACAACCTTATATAATCTCCATTATGCGTCTTTACCTTTTCCTTGATCAGAGGAATATGGAGCCCCGGTGTTCAAGACCGAATCAATCCATAAGAGAACTACTTATCTATTTTCCTATATGGAAAAGAGTGAATTCCATTCTTGTGTAGTTACGTTCCCAACTATAAGCAAGATGCAATCCCCAAAGTGGGAGACATATTGAGCGAACTATATCGAGTCACTCTCATCTATGCAAATCAAAGGCTTGTCTCTTGCAAACAGGAGTTCATAATCCACTCAGGATTAAGATCAATTGTACATGATCAACCGATTGATAAACGAAGTGTCTTTCTGTAACGGTTTTCCCCGAAGACAGTAAGTTTATCTTAGTCCAGTCTACTACAATCTCTATTGCAGCAACACCCCCACTCACATGTCTCTACATGAGCGATCCAGATAAGATCACTTGTGCCAATTCACAAGTGGATCGTGTTAGTGGTGTTACCAGAAATAAGGCACTCAACCTTTATTCATATAACACAGACTATTTGAGTTACACTTAAGTGAATCTTCCCACATCATATGCTCACTTTAAGTTATCATAAGTAACTCTGGATCTTATGCTGAATTACATTTATTAAACTAATAATAAATGACAATGTAAATATTACTAATTAATAATTCCTTTATTTATTTATTTATAGTTTAACTGGATTACATAAGATTTAGGGTAGAAACCTCAGCATATCTCCTTATCATAAATCACAAGTCTAAAAACATCAAAGTTTAAAATACCATAAATCCATGAAAATGTATCAAAGTCCAGACATGCTCTCAAGAGCTCAACAAATAAAGTATGTAAAGAAACATGAATAGATCCATGGACACATGAAAGACATCTCAAGTCCCATTGGTCGTCATCGTTCTAAGGACGCTGCACCAACTCCACACCCACGAGCCATACCTGAAAGTGTAATATCCAAAGAACCTAACTCTTTACTACCCATCCCAAACCTATACATCTTCACAAATAATATCTCATGGCCAACATACTTTCCAAGTTTCAATCTCCTATCAAGTCTCTAACGTAACTAGAAAACATTAATCAATAGCATTTCATCACCTTTTGTCACTTCAACATTCATTAGTAATTTAAGATCATGTAAGGTGCCAACAATCCTTACATATCTAAATTACAATAAACAATAAAACATGGATACTACCAGATAATACAAAGAACACACAATATGTACATTATCTCATTACCCCCCCCCCCCAATTCATACATCCGCTATAAGTAAACTAAGTTCATGTTAGGTACCAACAGTCCTCACATAACTCATTTACATTAAATAATAAAACATGGATAATACCAGATAAGGCAAAGAACACACATCATGTACATTATCTCATTATCCTACCCATGCATACATCCGCCATAAATAAACTAAGTACATGTAAGGTGTCAACAATCCTCACATAACTCATTTACCTATTGAAATCAAGTAAAACATATCCGTAGTCCAAATGATGCAATAAATTAAACAGAGTTCCGATATATAGAAAACATAAATAGAGTCACAATAACCTTAATTTCCATATACTTCATAAACCTGCAATTTCCACAGTATTTCTCAAGGTCTCATAATCATAATCAATAGTCAAGCCATAAGACCTTCAAATAACCAACATGAAAAATAGAGTATATCAAGATTCGAAGTACTATCGTTTAACAATTCCTTAATAAAGACCAAACAGAAACTCCGTAATCATTAAAAGTCACATTTTCCACCCTCTTCTATAATCCTGCAAAATCCATGGTACTTCTTCATGTATCAATCCATCCAACATAAGAACTTATAATATTCGATAAATTCAAAAACTACCCAAGAATAAATACAAGCATCAAATTTAACGTAAACTAGTAATTTCCTTAAGAACTCACTCAATTAACAAGAATTAAAGTCACTCAATTAACAAGTACTAAACTATACTCCCAAGCCCTAATATATTGTCAAGCATGCTTTTAAACTCTTATTTCCAAAGTTAAACTTAACTCCCGATCATACAAATCGTTCAATAAACTTGGTTTCTAAATTTACTTTAAATTCTATTTATCCTCACCTTAAGCACTTGAGTGAAAATTAACGTTCCAACGAATCGTCAAGCGAGCAACTAACACCTTGTAATTCTAAACATATTAATTAAACCATATGAGCAATAAACGACCCGTTAAACAAGAAAGAAAGAAAAACAACCTTGTAATTCTACATTGAAGCTCACGACAATAGAATAAGCTGCTTTAGGGGGAGTTTTTCCTGCTTTTAGGCGTTTTAGAGACGATCCAGGTTCGTTTTGGGTATTTTTAGGTGATATTTATCAATGAATAAATAGGGAATATGAACGTTATTTCACCCCACAAAATCAAAGAAAATACAAAATAAAGCAAGGATAATGACACTATAGCAGCCCACGACAATAGAGAAGAAGATGATGTTGGTTTTTTTTTATTCTTTTGAGTCTAGGGCTTGAAGAACATCAAGAAAACTTCTAAATGAAATTCCAAATATGAAATCTTCAAGTTCTATGACATGGAATTGAAGATTTCAACTCAAAATTTCATTTAAGAACAAAAGGAAAATAGAAACCCATTAAAAGAACAAAGAAACCTTACTTTGAAGTTTCTTGAAGATTGAGGAAATGCTTCAATAGTTAGATGAATAGAAAGATAGTGATGAGAGCATTCCAACACACTAAGAATCGAAGCAAACGGAACACGAACGAAGAAAACCCGAAATTTCTTCTTCCTCTTGGTGCTTGTAGCAATGGAATTAGAGGGAGAGAGTTTTTTTAGCTTTTCTTTTCTTTGTTTCAAATGAGAGAAGAAGAGAGTGCCCTAAAATTTGAAGAGTAGAAAATTCCTTGCAAAAAAGCCCCCAACCTTTCCCTTTTGTTTTAAAATAAACCCCGTGCTATTAGAACATTAGCTTAACAAATAAATTAATTCCAACTACACTTAAACTAAGTTAGAAGGTGATTAATTATTATTAATTGGCTTATCAATAATAATTAATGCACCTAGTTTTCTAATTAATGTTTTAAATAATAAACCACCAAGTAAATATCTATAACTTTTAAAATATAAATTAACTTAATTAAAATAATTAACCTCTAAAGATTAAATTACTTAAATTACTTTAATTAAAAAAAATTCTACCTCAAAATTAACGGGACGTTACATTTATGCACACTGAATTCACCTTCATTCTTCAATTTGTTGATGTTAAATGCACATGAGGTGAGAGACAGATCTTTGCGGATGAGTTGTCCAATGCTTAGCTGGAATTCCCTTTTAACTGAATTGCACAATGAATCTACCAGAATGAATTCTCTTGATTGATTAATCATAATATTAACAGGAATGACTAAAATGGAACGAATCGTAAAGTACATGGACGAAAAATGTCACTTTTTAAAGTTTAGGTTGAAAATGAAACCGAAGTGAAAATTCAGGGACCAAAATAATATTTTACCCTTTAATACATTAAAGATGTATTGTACTTAATTATAAACGCAGAAGAAAAGTGCAGAAATGCATAAAAGATTCAAAAACTATTGTTGAAAGAACAAAAAGATGAAAAGACTTGTTAGAGACAATGATGATAACAAAAAAAATACAAAACAAACTTACTTGAAAAAACTTACAGAGAGACAAAGATGGTAACAAAAAAGAAGAATGTGCAAAGAGAAAGCTTGAGAATATGAAAATGAAAAACGCAGGAAAAAAAAACCCTAGAGATGAAGGAGATGAATATGAAATTTGAAAAGGGAGAGAAGAGGGAAAATAATTGTAAATAAAAATGGAGTGAATGAGAAATGAAAATGGAATAACAAATCTCTACAATCATGGAGCATTTAAATGGTTAGATTAAAGTTTTGGCTTGGGAGGATGAGTTTCTCCTTTCTTCTAGGTGAGTCTCTTTACATCCGTAGGTTGGGCCTAGCTCATCTACCTCTAATGGGTGGACTCCTCCAATGGAAGGATTTTTTAAATTAAACGTTGATGCTGCTTATAATAATATCAGAAATGTGGCGGGGGTAGGCTGGGTACTGCGTAATCATCATAGTGAGGTTCTAGTGTCTGGTTGTAAAGAGAGACATTCCCACTCCATCAAATTTTTAGAAGTAAAAACTGTATTGGAAAGACTTCTTTTTGTTGTTTTTTCTTCTCTTAGTTTGATGGTGGAATCAAACTGTTGGAGGTTATACATCTGCTGATTTTTCTGTCGATCGATGTAATGAAAATAGATGTTGTTATCTCTTCTACAAGGAAAGTCTCTAAAGGTTTCGTTTTTTGCGACTTCAAGCATGTTCGATATTCTGGAAATAACTTTGCCCATCACCTTGCCAAGAGGGATACAAACTTGGACTACTCTTGTTGTTGGAAAGGCATCCTTCCACTTTGGGTGGTTAATCTTGCCCAGTAGTTTTTTGTTTTGTTTTGCTTCCCAGTAAAAATTAAAGGTAGATTTGTTGTTATGTACAAGACATTTAAAAAAAACCAATAAAAGACAAATCAGGATTATATAAAAAAATCAAACTAAAAAGGGGCTAGAAAGCATTGATTTTTTTTACGGGCTATAACGAAATCCAATATAGCTAAAATAGGCTATATACTAAATCATCTCTTGACTTTGAACCTTTGGGTTATATTCAATTGATTGAGCTCCATCGATAACATTAATGTCATATGTATTTGAGGGAATGCATAAAATTTCCTTTAATTTTTAAGTTATCACGACTTCTCCTAAGCCTGCTATGTACGTACTTTTTTACATTAAACTCCCCCCTTTTTTAACCTCAGCCCCCGTTTCAATATATTATAATCAACTGGCATGTCATCATACCCCACCTCTGGGCTATAAAAAACGTCATCACCTTCATTACCAACCTCATACACTGAACCATCAACTATTGCAACCCTTTCTTCTTGACCTTTTTTGACATCGTCACACCCTACATTTTGAACATCACCATTACTTATATGGTCAACAACCAAGACACATCTTACACATCCAAGATTCAGAAAGTTGTACAAGAACGTACAATCTTCATCTATAATCATTGGAATATATTTGGTGATGTTCGAATCACTTACTAACTCTAGAATTAACTTAAAATCCACTCTAACGTCCAAAATATCATGGATAAATGACTTATATCAACCAATACGTGAGAAAATGGAAGAGGAAGGATTTGGGATGAAAACGATGTATATTTCTTCTCTCTATCCAATATACCATTTTGTTTTATCTCTATATTGAACACCTCCATAATATTGTAAGAGGAAACAAAGTGAAATCAAATAAAAAAAGAGAAAGTCTATCAGCCAGCATATATAAAGAAAACAGACTAAATAAGAAATATCCAGAGGATGGTGCATGAAACGTACATGGAAAGCTTGGGAAGTATGAGTTTTGGAGGGAAAATAAATTTTAAACGAAAAAAATAATAAAAAAATAAAGGAGAGGTGGAGGGAAAACAGTCCCAGTAGAAACATGGAAAAAAGGAAATAAAAATGATACGAAAACCCTTTTGAAATGCTTTAAGAACCCTTAAACTTAACTAAGGACCCAAAAAGATCACAACCAAAGAACCCACATATGCCATTTGAAACAACCCAAGGAAAAAGGCTAGAAAATGATTATCCTTATGATCAATGATCTAAAGACAAGAATTGAATTTCTTGCTCTAGATTTGAATCAATCCACCAATTTAGAATGATCAATCCTAAAGGCTTGATTCTCGACCACCCTAAACACAAGGAATGACAAAATTGAAACGGTAAGCTCGGCTCACAACAATTTCAAAGAAAAGCACTCAAAGAGTTTTTGTATTTTTATCTCATGAATAATCTTCATCTCATTACAAAATGAGTTCCATGGCTTTATAGCCTTCCTAATGCACGAAATTAAACTAATTAAAATGAATGAATAAGGCCAAAAGACAGCTGACCATATTAAAGTCCGAAATAATGACAATTAACAACCCTATTGAATTATTAAAGTGTAACTGATATATGGGGAGTTGCAAATTTGATTTTGAGCCTTTGTAACTGAAACATCTTGATCACATGTATTGATGAGAGTCTTAAATGAAGCCTTAAGATGTCATGAATAAGTCTTGAGTAGCATTGATGTCTTGAGTTGCATTAAATGAGCTTCGGTTACATTAAATGAACTTGACTTGCATTTAATGAACTAGGCTTGAAGTTGACTTGCATTTAATGAGCTTGGCTTGAACTTGACTTGCATTTAATGAACTATGCTTGAAGTTTGAGCTTGACATGAACTTGGAGTATAATGAATGCAACTGTGCAACTTGTAAGGTTCCTTGGTTCATATCAAAAAATAAGAAAAAAGAAAAGAGATAAGATGGAAGCATGGTGATATGACCTGAAAGCTAGAAAGAAGAAAGAGGAAAGAGGAAAATGGAAGAAACATGAAAAAAAAAATAAAAGTAAAAATAAAAAAGAAAATGGAAAAGAGATAAGATGGAAGCATTTCCAAGGTTATATATTGTATAATCTAGCCACTAAACAATCTATATATATATACTATCTAAAAAGTGGCTTAGAGGAAAAACTTTTTGATTTATATTTTTACCCTTATAATTCATTTAAATTTCTATAATGCCATCATTCAAAATTAATAATCATTGTATTACCAATTAATTAAATACAATAAACAAATTTTATACTATCTAAATATACTTTCTTATTATTAAATTAATTAAATACAATAAACAAATTTTATACTATCTAAAATTTTCTAAATATACTTTCTTATTATTAATGATTGAATATTATTGCCAATTAATTAAATACGATAAAAAAATTTATACTATCTAAATTTTTCTAAATATACTTTATTATTATTAAATTAATTAAATACAATAAACTAAAATTATCTTCGTTCAATAAATATTTCAAATATATTTTATCATGAGATTATTTCAAAAATTAATTTAGTAATAATTTATTGGTCATATTTATAAAATAAATTGTTTCATAGACTTATTAAATTTAAAATCAAACCCAACAATCAAATTAATTTTTAATAACTTTTCGTCTACTATTTTCTCTAACAAACCTTTCCCTTCCTAATTTCTTTTTTTTTAATTATATTAAGACTAGGTCAAGCAGGGGAAAACACACACTAAAACAATTCTCTCTCTAATTTAAATATATAATTACGTTAGTGTGATTATTTTTTAAAAGATCAAAACCAAAGGACATAGCATACCATCTTGTAACACCCCAAATAAATGAGTAGTAGAAAACTTTTGTAACTCACTAATTGAGTTAAAAATTTATTGAAATTTTCACTTTTAATTTACTATATATATATATATATATATATATATGTGTGTGTGTGTAAATAGAGATGAACTAATACGTCAATTTAAAAAAACAAAAAACTAGATGTTTGAGGATAGAGTTATGGAAAGGAAATGAATATTAGGTATGAGTATAAAGATAGTATAAAATCATTATTAATATGTAGTCATCTACATGTATCCATCATCATCCACGAGTAACAAGATGATATAAAATCATGAAATTTAAGTTTTTTTTATCTTAAAGATATTTTTTAATATGAATTACGTTAATTTCTTTCATTTCATTATAAAATTTGAATTTTCAAAATATTAGTTAAGAAAATAACTTCATAATAATATTGACATTTTTATTATAAAATTTGAAAGACAAACCACGCGGCTCAAACAGAAACACCCAAAGACCATTGACATTTTTATTATAAAATTTGAAAGACAAACCACGTGCGCCACGTGCCATTGCAAAAGTGTAACCATGGTGATGTGAAATGAAAGCTAGAAAGATTAGACACAAAATGTAAATATAAAATAGCCAATCTAAAAGGGTATTTCTGGAATATAAAAAAAAAAGAAATCTGACTAGTGGCTATACATTAACGAATTGGATGAAGTGGCTATTTGTAAAAAGTGCATAAAATATGGGCTACCTATAATATTATCTCTATAAAAATCTTATTTTTCTCATCTTTTGAGATATAATTGTTTTTTTAAATTTTCATTATCTCAATTCATCAAAATATGTTTTCAATAGATTATATTACTAATCCATTTAATCTTTCTTGTGAAATAGTTGAACTTATATACGATTTTATTAATTTAAGTTTTGAAAAACTAATTGTAATCCTTACCTAATTTGAAATTTATTGTCATCTATTTTTCTTTTTTCTCTTACATCATCTCTTAGTTCTATTATATCTTCATTTTTATTATCTATAACAAATTTATCAAGAGATCCTTTATGAGATTGAATCAATTTCTCCATTTTTTTTTCTTTTCCTTAAGTTTTTAATATCCCAATATCATATTTTCTAGTAGACATATCAAAAATCAATATTAAAAGAAAAAATGAAAAGAAGTGAAAGACAAACAATATTGTATGGAATAATATATATATATATATATATATATATATATATATATATATAATAGGGAAAATTGCACAAATCACCCCTGACTATATGGTGTGTTACACTTACATACTTAAACTTTTAATTTGATCAATTTGCCCTTGAACTATACAAAGTGTTAAAATTGGACCTAAGAAAATTTATTTTGTCAAATTATCCCCTTAAAATTATTAATTCACTAATAATTATTATAAAATCTCTATAGGGTCGTGTCCTCGAGGGTTCCCATCCCAATCCCAACCTCGTCCATGACCCTGAATGCAAAACCCTTTCGAGGGTCGGGAATGAGAATTCTTCTTAGATCTCAACTCTCCTTGCCCCATTGACCTTAGATATGTATTCTTCGTCTCTACGATGATTTTCGAGGTCTAATTTCAAAAGCTAACGAAGGAATTTGAAAAATTAAATGTTGTTGGGTCCAATTTTAACACTGTGCAAAGTTCAGAGGCCAATTGCTCAAATAGAAAGTTTAAGGATGTAAGTGTTATAACTACTATAGTTCAAGGGTGGTTTGTGCAATTTCCCCTAAAATAAAATACGCTAAAAAAAAGAACAAAACCACCGGGAATTTTGAAGTTACCAAACTAATTGCTAATTTAGAAATGAGAAGAGAATGACAAAGGAAGTTTTGAGTTTCTTTGAGTGTTGAAAAAATATCAAGATTGTTTTACTAATTGAACTCTCAAATGGTAATTGTGGTTTAGTTTCGTGAATTGTAAAATGAAACAAAAATAGAGAAATGAATGAGGAGGTGAAAAGCCTTAAAAAATAAGGTTTCAATTTTCCAAATGAGTAGTAATGTTTACATTTATGTGAGTATTTATGATGAGAATTGATAAATTAGAATTTATCTCGTGAATTACAAATTGTCAAGGAATAGTAGACCATTTATCTTTAAATCATTTAATTAAAATGTGCCTTTAATGTTTTTCATTTTGTTTTTATTTTTTTCCCCTCCAAAAAGGACTTTAATATTTATATTATTTTATATTAAGTATAATAATTTAGAATTATCATAAAATATTATACATTGTATTATATAAAAAAAAATTCGGGTCTTCTAAAATCTAGGGCCTTAGGCGATCGCCTATAGTTTAAGCCAGTGACATATACACCTAGTTTAAGGCTCACCCCTCACACTATGAGAGTTTGAATCTTAACCTTAACAATTTTTTTAAAACTATAATTTAAAAATATTTCATCTCAATTTTATTAAACTTGCAACCAACCTATTCAAACAGAATTTATAGTATATCAATCATCAACTAGTTATTCACTATGATTAATGACAATCATTTCACACGATAAAAACTATTCGTTTATAGTGATGACTAATTACCACTCGGAAGTGGCAACGGCAAGTAATAGGCAGCTTCTTGCATTATGAAAGCTGCCGGCCATGGCCGGTTTTGGGGGGGAAAAAAAACTCCACATCCTCTTGTTTTCTTATAGCAATGGCCGATCAAGATATATATAAGTATCCCCCATACCAATACCATATACTTATCAAATCTCTCTCTCTCTCTCTCTCTTTTTAAAGAGTTTATCAATGGCATCAAAACGTGGTAACTTTCAAATAACAGCAAAGGCAGTCACAATTTTAGCTCATTTGGTTGCTATTGCAGTGGCTACATTGGTTCTTGTTTGGATCCTACATTTTAGAGGAGGCCTTGCTTTCAAATCAGATGATAAAATCAAGATTATAAATGTTTGTCCTTTATTGTATAGCATATATAATTAAGGTTTTTTTTTTTTTATTATTGATTTTTCTTTTCTTTGTGTTTTTAGGTGCATGCACTTTTGATGATAGTTGGATTCATCTTGTTTGGAGGAGAAGGTAATTTAGAAAATGACTTTGTTGTTGTTCTATAATTCTTTTTTATTTTCTAAAAATATAGAAATATTTAAAAGTTTTTTTTTTTTTGTTAATTCTTGAAATTTGAAATTTTTTTCAAAATAATTAGGATTAAGAAGAAGAAGAAAATTGTTCACATGAAACAAACTTATGTGTATGATTCCTTTATATATGGGTTCTTTATTTCAAGTTTTTTTTTTCTCATGGAAGAATAGGTATTTCATCCAATTTCCATGTTTGAATAACACTCTATAACACGAGTATATTGTCATCGAAAAATTGTTGAATGTGCGTGCCCGCCACGTTCTGGTTCTCTCACTCATAATTGTTGGATACATGATTTAAGTGAAAAAGAATAAAAAGAGTGATATATATTTTTCAATTATAGAAATATGTGAATAACAATCATATGGCGGTTATATTGATATAATTTATTAAAATGCTCTTTATTTTTTAATACTTGTACAGCATGAATTTACAAGTTTTCCAATGAAAACAAAATTACCAAAAGTTACTTAAGATATGATATTTTTTCAGAGACTAATTTGTGTGGTTTTTTGTTTTTTAATTTTAATGGAGACAGCTATAGTGGCATACAAGACAATTCCAACAAAAAAACATTTCAGAAAAGTGGTGCATTTGACATTGCATCTAATAGCATTGATAGCTGGAATTATTGGGATTTATACAGCTTTCAAGTTTCACCATGAAACTCATCTTTCTAATTTGATTTCCTTTCACTCCTGGTTGGGTTTGATCACCATCTGCTTGTATGCTCTTCAGGTTAATTCTTTTCTTTCTATCTATCTATCTATCTTCTAGTAATTTTTCAGGTTGATTTGATAATAATTTTGTTTTCAATTTTCTATATTTTGTTTGAGAATAAAATAGATTTTCAAAACCTTTTGTTTTTTAGAAGGAACATTTGTATTTGGTTAGATGTTATTAATAACAAGTTACCTTCTAATTTACTCATATTATAAATTGAATTCCCGTATTTTAAAAGCGGTTTATAGAAAACCTTTATATCTTATTCAAATTACAAACCGTACTATTGTGTTTTACATATACCACTACGGTTTATTTAAATTGTAAATTGTACCTTTATGTTTTAAAAATGGTCTTAAAACCATTTTTTAAATATAGGGTATGTGATATACAAAATAAATAAAATCTAAGCTGTGGTTTTATCTCTTTTAAGAAGTATGCTATAAAATAAATAAAAGGTAAAGAAATAAGTTAGTTTTAAACAGAACTAAAATTTAAAAGCAATATGGGTTATGATGAAACAAAAGTAAAAATAAAAATAAATTGGTAATGAATGAAGTAAAAGCAAAAAATAAAATGGTTCTCAAACGATTCACATCAAGAAAAATAGTTTTAGTGATTTTTTTTCCTTTGTTACTAATATATGTGACCACAAACGACCAAAACAGTATAAAAATTCAATCAAGTTTTCATCCTTGTTGACTTATAGAGACAGGAGCGACTCAAGCTTCTCCGAGGTCTTAGGCAAAATTTAAAATGAGGCCTTTTATTTTATTTTTCCTTTAAATAAATTTAAAATGAAATAATGTCTTATATAAATCTTATTTTTTTAGGTGCAATTTTTTTAATCAAATTTTTACTATCTAGATTCATCAAAATATATTTTTCGACTGATAATATTATTATTGGTTCAAATTATGTAATCATTTCATCTAAGCTTAAAAAAATTGCATTTTATTTGCTTGATATTTTTTTCCCTTTTCATTTACCTCATCTCTTGATTCTATTCTATCATTATTTTATTACTTTTACTACTCATAACAAATTTACCGAGAGAATCTTTTTTAAATTGAATCAATTTCTCTATTTTTTTTTAAGTTTTTCATATCCCGATTCATATTTTCTAGTACATATAAAATATCAATATTAAAAGGAAAAAAATGAAAAGAAGTCAATCACAAATAATATTGTATTGAATAATATATGCTAAAAAAATTACACAAAAACCTGAACTTTTAAAATCACCAAACTAATTGCTACTTTAGAAATGATAAGAGAACAAGAAGTCTTGAGTTTCTTTGAGTGTTAAAAAAAATACCGAGATTGCTTTGTTAATAGAACTCTCAATTTGTAATTGTGGTTTAGTTTTGTGAATTGCAAAATGAATAGAGAAACGAATGAGGAGATGAACATGTTTATTAAATAATGTTTCAATTTTCCAAATGAGTAGTTAATTAATGTTCATTTATGTGAGTATTTATGGTAGAATTCATAAATTGGAATTCGTCTTGAAAATTGCAAATTGTCAAGTAATAGTAAATCTAATTATATATGTCTTTAATGTTTTTATTTTATTTTCCAAAAGGCCTTTAATGTTTTTTTTTTGAATTGGCGTTTAATGTTGTTGACAATCTAGTTTAATGTTGTTGACAATCTAGAATTATCATAAATATTAATACCTATATATATATATATATATATATATATATATATAAAAAGAAATGAGGCCTTCTAAAATCTGGGGCCTTAGGCGATCGCCTATAGCTTGAGCCGGCCCTGTATAGAGATACACTTTTAACAACATAAATGTTGACGACATTATTTTCATCACTATAGAGTTTTACCGATGAATTTGTGACGATTTATTTTTGTCACTAAAGATGTTTTTATTAGAAGTTAGAAATTCTTTTCTAAAATGAATTATAAACTAATTTAATTAATTTAAAATTTTCAGTGGGTGTTTGGTTTCTTTGTATATTTCTATCCGGGAGCAGAATCATGGAGGAGAGCAAGTATGATGCCATGGCACATATATTTTGGAGTATTTATTTTCATAATAGCAAGCTGCACTGCAATCACAGGCTTAATTCAAATCTTCAATACATTGCTTTTGGGTCTTTCCCAACAAGGACTTTTTGTTAACTTCATAGGCCTCTTGATCCTTCTATTTGCTGCCACTGTTTCCCTCACTGTCATCCTCCCACCCATCTATTGATTCTTAATTTTTTTTTTTTTTTTTGAATTATATTTCCTTAGTTTTATTTGTTACAATCCCTTATATAATTGGTATGTAAGCCAAAGAGGAAATAAATCTAAGTTCACATGTGAAATTCTTTTCTATCTTCTATTAATAAAATGTTGTTCCATCTTGTATTATTAATGTTTATTAATTTCTTCCTTAAAATATGTATATATTGTCCTACTATAGATAATTTTTTTTTTCAAAAGAGATGTAACTTATATTGGTGAGTTTATTGCAGTACAATTAGGATATTGGAAATTCAATATGTAGTCTTAAAATTAAAATATAGGAAATTTTTTCTGTAATATTTATAAAAATATCCTTTTTTTTAAATATTTGTAAATAAAATAAATTTTGATCGGGTGAATAAATGATTAACATTAAATTACATATTTTTACAATAAGTATATCATTGATTCACAAAATAATCAATGTTAATCACTGGCCAACATAGTAAAAATTGCTATATCTATAAATAATTTTAAACACTGACATATTTATAAATATCACATAAAATTCTCCTATCCAGTAAAATTTCCCTTGATTTTATTTTCGCAACAAAGAATAATTTGACAAAAATTAACATTGCTCAAACTATTAAGTATTGTTTAGGATTGATCTTTTAAATTATCAGTGGTTTGATATTTAATTAAAAAAATAACAATAAGGATCTTGTATATTGTGTTTATTGAGTTGTAGTTAAAGTTCTAAAGTCCCTTTGAAATAACTTTTAAATGGGCCTACAAATATTTTTGGGTTAAAAAAAGGAAAATTATACGTGGTCGCCAACTTTTGAGTTTTGTTTTCATATATGCTACACACTTTTATATTTATATCAGATTTACCCATTTTTAGATATTCTATAAATTTATATTTACATCAGTAATGTAAATTTACAACAATAATATTAAATTGCGTTAACCATCTACATAGCCACATTTAAACTGAAATAAGAGTAGATGGCCATGGCCTTATTTATTGTTTCAGGAGAGAAATAATTTGGTAAATTTACTAAAAAAAACCTTCCACATTTTCCTCTGCAGCCATCAATCACATCACTCACTCATTTTTTTCTTTTTTTCTTTTCACTCTCCCTTTTTACATAATCTTCTCTCTTACATCACATCAATCTCTCTTTTTAAGTAAAACACATTCTTGCTTGAATTCCGTTTTTTAATGTTTTGCTTGAATTTTTTTCGTTAAAAAATCCATTGTTTTTAGTTTTTTAATGGTTATTTATTGAAAAAAAATGGCTTCATGTTCTTATATGTGGCTAAATGAGAGAGATGATCAACATATTTTCTGACATTTTTTTTTCTATGGTTTTTTCTAAGCTTAAGAACTTTAGATCTACAAAAGTGTTGTTAAGAATTTTTTTTTCTTTTTTCTATTTTGGGTGTTTTCTATAACTTGCAAGATTTTTTTTTAATGTTTTCTAAAACTCGTATGTAGTTTTTTTTTTTTTTTTTTTTTTTTTTTTTTTTGAACGTAAAACGACAAAGGAACAAACTAAGAAGACAAAAAGAAGTTTCCAAAAGTAATAGCTTCCTTCCAACACCCGGACATGCCATTGTTTGCCGCCAGTTTAGCAAGATAGTGAGCCGAAAAATTGCAGTCTCTTTTAACATGTTTGAAAGCCATAATACGCTTGGAATCGGCCAGGAATCTAATCTCATCAATAAGATTTGTTGTTTCAGTTAAATCGGTAGACTTCCCGTTTTCTAAAACTCGTATGTAGTTTTGTGTTTGTTGTTTTTGTTATTTTTTATGAATAAGGAAAATCAAGCAAGAATAGGTCAAGATTCCAATGATCAACTTCTCCATTTGCTTCATTATATACATTGTCTTCGTGAACATTTTTTGGTTCTCCATTTGCTTCATCAATAGAAATTGTATATTTCGTATCATGCGCACTGGGTGTTTTCAAGTATATATATCACGGTTTTGAAGATCTTCAGTTATCGTACTTGTAACCAGTGAACAGACTTCCGTCTGTGGGGATATTTGTACATTATATACATGCGGTATACCTTGTACATTTCGTCCATTAGAAAATTCACCTAGAGTAAAGGAGTTAGAACCTAGAATTTTGTCATATTTATTGTCTCCCTGTAAGTAATGTTATAAAATGGAAAATAACATTACTTTGTTACATTCAACAAACGACCCCTGTATTAAAATTTATATTTTATGCATTCAATGTACATGACCAAGTACATACAATATGAGTGAGTATAACATTTTAAATATTAAACTAACAAAAGTGCAGTTTGTACTACGTGGGTAAATGAACGTACAACGAGTACCGACACAACACATATGCACCCCTCTGATAATATAATTGTTTAAAATATGGAGATTTTGACTTTTATTTATGAAAAATAATAACTCAAATTATGTAATATAAAATATATACTAACGAAACGATCTTATATCAAGAAAAAAAACCATATAGAAATCATACTTTAAAGCCAAAAGCTTGTTCTAGCAGAAAATGGGCATATAAAGAGGAATATATATTAAATGAAATGATCCTAAAAAATGAGGGAAATAAATTTCAAATTGTCTGAACTAATATGAAGAAGGAGATGAGAGAATGTGTCAATCTTATGTGGGAAGAATCTCAAACTACCTTGAAATCCACAGCGGACAGACAAGTACAGGTCCCTAGGTAGCCTTCTTTTTTTTCAACTAGGAGGTACAATGTGCATACACTTTTTTCCTATATGTAATGATAACAATCAAGGGCATAATTGGTATAGAAAATGTACATAAATATCTTGGTGGCTAGTTTTTGTTTTTTTGGTGGCTAGTTTTTATGATATACAAAGTGGTGGTTATTTATTGATACAATGGACTAAAAAGTGGCTCTTTGCATTTGCTTATTGAGTGTTATATTTAGGGCCTAATAACGGTTTAAGTTTAGACTAACATAATAAACACCTATTAAATTTGTAGAGCTGCATGCTATGGTATGTGTCATGGGTGGCCCTATGCCCTAGTATGATACATATGCATAGCATGTCACGTATCATGAGTGGCTCTATACCCCACTATGACACATATATGTAAATTTAATAGCAACCAAAGAGATAAAATTTGATTGGTGGATAGTTAGTGCCCTTAGTGGTTATAGCTCATGCTAAACTTAATTAACGCCTATTAAATTTGTAGACTTGCATGCTATAGTATGTATCATGGGTGGCCCTATACCCTACTATGATACATATAAGCAAATTTAATAGTAAGAAAGAGATGTCTTCAGCTAAGTCCCTACTAATTATTAACAGTGAGACAAGGACGAGTATCCTTATGTTATTACAACTATGTAATTTTGAATTTGATTTGCTTATTTGAGTTGGGAGTTAATCTACTGAGCTAAAAACCCACTGTAATCAAATTCCTTGCAAACTTTTATTTTGCAGGTAATACTGGCAATAATGGAAATTGAGGCGGTTGACGAGGATGACGCTACACTTGGAGGCCTTAGGATATGTGTCTGTTTTGTTTCACCATTTTCGGACACATAATCTTTTGATTACTGAATTCAGTTAACTTATGGGCTTCCATTTGTTTATTTCAATTGCTTTTAAGATTTAAAAATTGGCGGAAAAAACAAAGACTTCATTTTGAACTCTTCTTTGGATATTATTCAAATGCTTCAGCAACTGTTCGATTTACTCTATTTTATTTATATTTTAAAAGAAATTTCTTTATTATTTATTTATTTTCTAGATATTTCGAGTCGGGTTGTCACAGATCATCACAAAGAAGATGAACAACACGAAGAAGATGAAGGATAAACTGGAAAAAACACCGGGTAATGAAAGAACTGAGGCTATGAAGAAAAAGAATGAATATCAACTTCAAAAGAAAACAAAATACCTAAGGGGCCGTTTGTTTACAAGGAATCTGGATACCCGACATCCTAAGATGCCCGAAATCTCAGATGTCCGGAATCCAGATGCCTGGTATTTTTAGATTACTGTGTTTGTTTTGCAAAATTTTTTTAGATGAATACTTAAGAATATTTAGGTAACTGTGCCAGATTTATATAGAGAATTTATTATAATAACTTCTAATTTTACTCATATTTACTTTTCTTGTATTTTTTATTTGTATAGATTAATTCATATTTAAATTACATGATTTTTATTATAAAAAATTTCATGTATTCATTTAATAATTTTAATTTAATTTAATTCTAATTCTAGTTAAATTTAATATTGAACCGTTGATTAATATATTACATAATGAAAATAAAATTTATTCTATATATAATTTTGTTTACTATTAGATCATTGAATTGATTTATTTAAATAAAATAAAAATAGAAAGTAAGAGAGTTGATGAAATATAATTAAATATAAAAAAAAAATATAAGAGTGTTAAAAATGTTGAAGAAATTAATTTAGAATAAATTTGATTGATAGACTTGTTTAATACATGCAAATTATTTTAATTTTAAAATTTAAATTAAATATTGAAATTATATAAATTAAAGAATTTTGATCCAAAAATAAAAAAAAAATTGTTTTAATTTGTATCCTACTCAATATAAAAATAATATTTAGTTAGATATTATGCAAAATTTCTAATTATTGGAATACAATATTTTTATTCTAAAAATATAATTTAGAATAATATATTAATAATAACAAAAAAAAAGTAGAACCTAAAAATGAGTAAAAATATCATAATTCAATCACATTTTCATTAGAATCCTAGAAAACCCATGTTTTTCTAAGGTATCCAGATTCACATGAACATGAGAATCCTGAGTTTCCAGGCATCTTCAAATGCCTGGATATCCACAAATTCTCTAAAACAAATACTTTTATCCAGATTACATTACCATGGTAATCTAAGAATCCTGTGAAACAAACAGCCCCTAACAGAATTAACGAACGAGGGGGAGGAGAAATTTGAAAAGAAATAAATTAAATTCGAAATACATTATAAAAAGTCATATCATAAATAGGTTATAAAGTATTAAAAAATTGTTTGAACTAAAAGGTATAAGCATATAGCCAAATCAGGCTATATACTGAATTATCCTAGGAAAGAATGATTTGGATGAAATATATATATATATATATATATATATATATATATATATATATATATATATTTTGTTTTATTTTTTAAAATGAAAAATGAAAGAGAGTCAGTGGTGGTGAAGAAGGGAGAGGAAAATGAAAAGAAAAAGAATGGAAAAAATGAGGGGAAAAAGGTTTTTTTGAAAGAAAAAAATTTATTTGATGGGCATGGGAAGTTGTGAGAGGGTATAAAAAAAATTATTTGATGTGCATGGGAAGTTGTGAGAGGGTGTTTTGGTAAATTCAGTGTCTATTTCTTTCTCCACGTGACTATGGAGCCTAACTTTTGAATATGTGTACATGTGATCTTATTCTTAAAAAAAAAAAAAAAGAAAGGTTATTCTCATATATAAGCCTAATAATAATAAAAAAAAAAAACCCTGAGGAGTCAATAAACCTTAATTAACTATTTTGGAGATTAATAGTTCCAATTTTCCTTGTAGATGGATGTGTTTTATAATTTTACAAAGGGAAAATAATAAGGATGACACTTTTTTACCTTCACTTTTCATCAATAGCCACATTTTTTATTTTGTTAATTAATAGCCATTAGTTTATATAAAAATACTACTTTACCTTAAATGTGAAAATCATTCTCTCTCTTCCTTTTTCTTTCTCTCTTTCTTCTTTCTTCCTTTTTCTTTTTCTCTTTCCTCTCTCTTTCTCCTTACGTACACAACACATCCCCCTCTTTTTTTTTTCTTTTCTCTTACATTTCTCATTTTTTTCAAATTATTTTAAAACAAATATTTTCCCATCAAATCATTCTCTCTCTTCCTCTTTCCTCTCTCTTTCTCCTTACGTAGAACATCTCTCTCTCTCTCTCTCTCTTTTTTTTATTTTCTCTTACATTTCTCCTTTTTTTCAAATTATTTTAAAACAAATATTTTCCCCCCAAAATTTCCCCCCACCTATAGGTTATATATCCCCCACCCCCAAATTCCCCTCATTCTCTCTCATTTTCTCTCCCTTATTTTTTCATACCTCAAATTTGTTCCCTCTCCATTTTGCTTCTTTTTTTCTTACAAAAATCTACCATTTATCTTTCTATTTCTTGTTCTCATGGATACATTTTTTTTATAAAATCCATCATTTTCATCTTACTTTTTGTTCTTACTTTATCCAATTGTTCTCTCACAAAACTTAGATCTTGCGGATATTGAAGATTTTGTCAAAAGGTTCGTTTTTTTAATTGTTAAATTTAATTTCCTTCACATCTCTTGAACTTTATGAATATTTCATTTTTTCGTGGTCTGCAGCATACGTAATATGCATTTTTCTTGGTCTGTAATATACACAATATACAATATACGTAAGGTATTATTATCTTTTTAATTTTTTTTCTCATTTATGACATTTGTTTTTTTTTTTGTAATATACGTAATATACATAACTGTTTTTTGTCTCTTCATTTTGGTTCGGGTTTGCTTATTATACAATATGTAATATACACAATATACTTTTTATGTGATTTGTTTAAATATATATACCTTGTAATATACTTACTATACATAACTATGTGTTTTTTTATAGTCTTTAATACACATAGTATACAAAATATACGTACTATACACAACTATGTGTATTTCTTGATAACTGTTTTTTAAATGTATAGTCTTGTAATATACATAATATACTTAATTGTCTATTTCTTTCAGTCCATTATATTATTTACTGAATGTACATTCTTTAATACACACAATATACGAAAATAACGAGTGGTTGATGTATATGCATAATATACATCGTGTCCCGTCCGTAATATCCGTAACATATATTCAGTAATATACGTAATATACTTAAGTGTCGAAAGGATTAACGGACATCATCTTTCATCATATCCGTTTTTTTAAATGTATAACTCTGTAAAATACATGATATACATACTGCCGCATACGTAATATGCATTTTTCTTGGTCTGTAATATACACAATATACAATATACAATATGCGTAAGGTATTATTATCTTTTTAATTTTTTTCTCATTTATGTATTTGTTTTTTTTGTAATATACGTAATATACATAACTGTTTTTTGTCTCCTCATTTTGGTTCTGTTTTGCTTATTATACAATATGTAATATACACAATATACTTTTTATGTGATTTGTTTAAATATATATACCTTGTAATATACTTACTATACATAACTATGTGTTTTTTATAGTCTTTAATACACGTAGTATACAAAATATACGTACTATACACAACTATGTGTATTTCTTGATAACTGTTTTTTAAATGTATAGTCTTGTAATATACATAATTATCTCCTGATTAGATGACATGTATATTATAAATATGAGACCTGATAACTATAATATGAAATGATTCGCATTAATACTGCTTAAATGACATGACTATGCATATGAGACATAATAATCATTCTCTGTCTATTTTTGCACTTCACTCTTATATGTCTATGCCAATTTGTTATGTGTTGTACTGTTATGTATTCATATCAAGTATATCATGTATATTATTCGTATGGGGCCTCAATAACATCATCGTCTGTTTTACATAATAGCGCTTGTGTTCATAGTAATTAGTTTGTATGTGTATTGTTATGTGTCTCTATAAGTATATTTTGTATATTAAGTATTGTGTAAATTATATATCGATTTTAAAGTTTGTTAACATTTTTTGTTTTTTTTTGAGATAAAACGACATGTATATTATGTATATCACGTATATCACCTTTTTCCCTCAAATTTCATTGCAAAGTGGAGGACAACATACCAAATATACAAACATTACATGGAAAATAAAGAGAATGTACTAATTCACTTAAAATCAAATATAAAAAAATGAAAATATACTGGAATATACCAACGAAATATACCAAAAAAATAGATAATATTATTCCGAAACAAAATCAAAAATAAAAAATAAATTAAAAAAAAACAAATGGATATTGGAAAGAAAAAAGAAAAAAAAAAAAAATAATAAATGAGGGGGAAAATGAATTTCAAATTTTATAAATAATTAGAAAGAGAAAATAATAAAAATAATTGTTTTCATGCATTGGGAAAGAAAAAAGTCAGACATGTCAGAACATACACAGCATACGGAGGGGCAAAATTGGAATGAACAGTGTACCAAGTGGCTATTTTGATTAGTTTTTAAAAAAGGGGTCATCTTGAGCTTTACACATCACTAGGTGGCTATTTTAATTTTTGCCCCTTTTACAAACCATATAGATATTTTAAAAAAGAAATGAATTCAAATGTCATATTTTAGATATATATTTCCATTTATATCATTACTTTTGGTTTATTCTTGAAATTGCAGATTTTATAAAGTATTGACTTAGGAAAATTTTCAAAATTAAATTAACAATTTAATTTATAATAAAAGTATCGTTTTAATTCCTAAAAACTCATTTAGATTATAATTATTCAACGTTAAATCAAATATTAAAAGTCAACAAGTCAATACTTATTTTTTATTTTCTTCTTATCATACTAAATTCTATCATGTTAAGAAATTTTTAGATGTTATATTATAGGAATTACACACATGCACGCACACACGCCACTGAAATGTCTGAGCGTTTTAAAAATGACCTAAATAGCGTATTGAACTGATTTATCATCGTTATTTTTAATGATTTTTTATTGATTTTTTGTTGCCTTTCGGTTCAATATAATATTAAACTATAGTTCAATGAATTATTTTCAATAAATTTATTGTTTTGTTTAGTTCAATATAATATTGAACAATAATTATACTATTTATGTAATTTTTAAAAGTTTTAACCGTATATAAAAAATATGTTATTTCTCCTTTTAAAAAAAAGTAAACTACAAATAACACCACTTTGATTTTGGTCAAATGCATGAATAACCCCGGTAGTTTAAAAATGACAAATTACACCCATGTACATCCAAATTATGCCAATGAGACCCTCCCTCTAACGCCGCAAACTTTCTTTTAGCCATAACTTTTTTCGTTTGAATTTCGATTTGGATGATTCAAGATGTTTTGGAATACTCATTTCGGGCTTTACCTGATGGTCACTTCAAAACTTTTTAATAATCTATAAACAAAAGTGTTAATGTTTTAATCATACATAATATTTTAATGATAATAAACTCTTTTATTTATTAATAATTTCGAAGTTTTGAAGTGACCGTAACATAGAGTTATAAATGATGATTTCAAAACAACTTGAATAATTCAAATCGGAGTTCAAATGAAAAAATTATAACTAAAAAAAATTAATAACATAAGAGAAGAAAGATTTCATTGGTATAATTTATAACTATAGGATGTGATTTATCATTTTCAAACCTACTGAGTTATACATACATTTGGCCTAAACCACAAGTTTCTCATCAACATTTCACCCTGAAAAGGAAAAAAAAAAAAAGGTGTGATCAGTGATTGGCATAGATCGTTAATAATCCTTTCCCCATATATTGTGTTATACTTATGATTATTAAATGGAACGCGTCATTTACTCAAAAATTTGCATAACATGCCGAGTCCAAATTCTCAACGCGGGTACCGTAAGAAACCAAGACAAGAACTACTCAAAGGCGTCATATTCGGCGAATCAACATAAGCAAAGTCAATTTTATACTCCAAATTACAAAGGTAATTTTCATAAAAAAAAAAAAAAAAAAAAAAAAAAAAAAATTCCTTTTCATACTCTAGTTTTATGTCTAAATTATAGTTTAATTTTGTCTGAGACTTTGAATTTGTTCGTCTTTGGATGCTTTGCTGATGCAGCGGAGCTGAATGAAAATTTTTATGACCTGAAAATTCTCTGATTCTTCTGAATAGCCCCTACTCTCGCTCTATTTCTATCTCTAAGATCATGATTTTGGACGAAAATTCCGTGAGTAAGCTTTCTCGACATGTTTCCGCTTGTAAGAGGGAAAACCCAGGTGATAAATTTAGGTTTTCTGAAAAGGGTATTGATTTTCATGGAGAATCAGATATGGGTTCTGATGATCACTCATCGAAACGGTCGAAATTGGGCAATTTAGGGTCTCAGGAATTGACTCTCAGCTATCTATGTGATAATTCTAAGTTGGAATTTCCTGAGAAAGTTAGCTGCAAAGGCAAACAAGTTCTTGGTTCTGAGAATTTTATTCAAGATGATGATGAATGGGTCGAGAGGGATTTCTTGAATTTGAATGAAGTTAGAGGAAATTCAGTGAAACATGAGGTTTTGGGAGAGGCAGAAGGGGAGAATAGTGAGAAACCGAAATTAGAGACTCTTAATCTTTCTCTAGCTTTGCCTGATGTCTCTTTGTCCCTAACTGCTTCAAATGCACTGCAAAATGGAGATCCTTCCTTAAGATCCAAGCCTACTAGGAGCATACAATCTTTGGCACCATCAAATACTAACACTCTAACCACTTGTTCTAATGATTTTACAGCTGCTTCTCGATCATATTCGTATTCCCATCCATTTTCCCACAACCCCAGTTGCTCTCTTACTCATAATTCAACCGAGAATTATGATTATTCTGTTGGGAGGGATGACCAGATTTGGAACTGTGGAGAGGGGACTAATGGGTCTGTTCATAGTCGATTTAAACCACTAGGAGATGTGGTTTCTTTGTCAAATCATGGTGGTGGGATTTTTTCTTTGATGCAGGGTAATAATTCTTTAAAAAAGGATTCGTGTAACAATCATAATATAACTACAGGCTCCGACAACCATTCCTTTTTACCATATGAACTCCCGGCTCGACCAAGAAATGAAATGCATTCAGGAGGTTCAAGAGGAAAAGGTTCTGAAAATTTGAAAAGATTGGATATCATAGACGGTGGAAGAGCAAAAATGCTTAGTAGACCAGAGAGGATTCTTCGAGAAATTGTGTCGGAGCCTATCCCCATTATGGCTCAGATACTTCAGGAGCTTCCAGATGAAACACTTGCGTCAATGAAGGATTACCTACAAAATCTCATTGCATCACCTGAGAGAAGAGGGGAGCTGTTGATACTCCAGCACCAGCTTGAGCGAAGATCAGATCTTAGTAAGGAAACTCTCTCAAAGTGCCACAAGGACCAACTAGAAATTTTAGTTGCCATCAGGATGGGACTTAAAAGTTTTATATCGGGAAAACTTCGTTCTTCAATTCCTGAACTGGTTGATATTTTCTTGTATTTGAAGTGTAAAAACTGCAGGAGCATTGTGCCTGTTGATGACTGTGACTGCAAAATTTGTTCAGCAAATAAAGGCTTTTGCAGTTCATGTATGTGCCCTGTTTGTCTGAACTTTGATTGTGCAAATAACACTTGCAGTTGGGTTGGTTGTGATGTCTGTTCCCATTGGTGCCATGCTTCATGCGGCATCCAGAGAAATCTCATCAAGCCTGGTCAAAGCTTGAAGGGACCCTCCGGGACAACTGAGATGCAGTTTCACTGCATTGCCTGTGGCCATGCTTCTGAAATGTTTGGTTTTGTCAAGGATGTGTTCTTGTGCTGTGCCAAGGATTGGGGTCTAGAAACCTGGATGAAGGAACTTGATTGTGTGGGTAAGATTTTTAGAGGAAGTGAAGATAGCAAGGGCAAAGAACTGTATGTAAAGGCGGTCAAAATGCTCTCCAACCTTGAAAATAAATTGATCTCTACACGGGATGCCTGCAATTATATTATTCATTTCTTCAACTGTAAGTGTTCAGTTCTTCCTTCTATGAATAGTTTATTTATTCTTGCGAAACCTTGGTTAAATGATTTATTTGAAAACAAGACACCTTGAAGCATAAACGATTTGACTTAGTTCAGCCTTATAGCCACATGGATAATGGTATTTTGATTGCCTGATTACTATATTTTAACTTGCTTAAACCATCTATGCTTACTTATGACGCCTTCTACATGATCCTATATCTTAAGTCTTCTACTACTTGTTTTGTTGACAATAATTGCAAGTCAAAATTGTATATTAGAGATGCAAGTCTAAGTTCTAGGATGATCAATTATGACTGTTGGCTGCAAGTTTGGCTCTCTCTTTTCTTCATGAACTTAAACTCATATTTGACTTTTTTTGCTCAGTATTAAGTGACATTTTTTTTTCCTTCTAAAAAAAGAAATATTTTTAGGGTTAAATGCAAAAAACACCCCTACATTTGGCTTATTGTTAAAACATACCCTTACACTTTTTTTATGAAATGAAATACCCCTACACTTTGAATTTCTTGCAAACCGTTAGTTTGCCATCCATAAATGCCGATGTGGTCATTAATCGATGACATGGGTATTAAAATATCATTATTTTATTATTATGGTTGATGTGGCATTTTAATTTTTAAAAATAGAAAAAATAAATAAGTTTTCTTCCTTCTTGCTCGTGTGTCTCTCTCTCTCTCTCTTTCTCTCCAATTCTTGTTTTGCCGGTTAAATCTTCGTCTCATCTAGGATCAGAAACAATTTTTAATAGATTTAAAAAAAAAATTGTAATTTGCAAAACAAATTATTTTTTGTTTTCCATCAAATTTTTATAGATCACAAACCCACATTCTTCATCTTTAATTTATAAAGATGGGTTATTCTTCTTCTTTCTTGATTTTAATAACCTTTTCTCTCATATCTATCAAGCACAAATCTGGAAAATGAGTAAATTACCACTCTCTTGCTTTCGAGTTTTGCCGGACATCTTTTGTTCGACATCGCTTTTGTTTGCTTCCACTGCGTGTTCGATGACGCTTTCTCCTGGGCATCAATCATAGCTTCCGCTTAACGAAGACATTGATTCACAAAATCATATTTAGGTCACGTGTTTAGCAAACTCAAGTTGGTCTATGTTATGCCATCTTGAGTTTGAGGGGGATGTTAGAATATATAATTATGATGTTCCTTATTTAGATTAGGGTTATTTTCCTTATCTTTTAGTTTCCTTGTTTAAGTTAGTTTCCTAGTCTATCTAGGTTCACTTTTCTATATAAGTTGATGTAGCCTCTGTACAATTTAACCTAATTCAATATATCATCAGTCTTTTTGTTTACACTAATTTAGGGCTCTGTATTAGTCGTTTGTTGGGTTTTGATAACTCTGGTTGTACATTGTCTTTCGTCGTGGAACATGCGTATACAATACGAGCTTTGAGGGCTGTTAGTAGCGTTTGAGTTTAGTGGACCTTGGTGTGCTCTTAGGGTTTCTTCCTCCATTATACCTAGATAAATCTAGGGTTTAGATTTTGGGTTAACATTATGTTGTGGTTATTTGTTGACTCTTCTTCACATTGGAGGGAAGAGAAATCGCCGATGATACTGTTTGCCCAAAAGCTGATCATTAGAAGTTCATTTCTCTGATAGGTTCCACCTGACATCTTTGTTCGACATGAGTTTCGTCTCGTCTGATAGTTGTTTCCACTCTATGTTGATGATGGTTTCTCTGGCATCTCTCATAGCTTCCACTCAACAAAGACATTGATTCACGAAGTCATATTCGGGTCACGTGTTTAGCAAACTCAAGTTGGTCTCTGCTATGCCATCTTGAGTTTGAGAGGGATATTAGAATATATATTTATGATATTGCTTATTTAGTTTAGGTATATTTTCCTCATTTTTTAGTTTCCTTGTTTAAGTTACTTTCCCAGGCCTAGCTAAGTTTACTTTTCTATATAAGTCGTCATACAATTTAATCTAATACTATTATCCCTGCTAAGGATAAAGCTTTGTTGTTGCCCCCAAGACCCCTGTTTAAGAAACTAAAGGCAAAAGGGAGTTGCAAAGGCTTAAAAGCACAACTATTTTTGAGAGATCAAAACCTCTAAACTTCTCTCAACAGGGTCCTAGAGGTTGTCTATGAAATTTCTATGTTGGTTTGTGAGAGGGCTTGGGGCTTTTCCTAAAAGAAGCCTCATTAGAGATATGTTTCATTGTCAAGATCCGGATTTTGTAGTTTTCCAATAAACGAAGCTGAAAGATGTTGATAGAAATCTGATTAAATCTATTTGGTGTAGTAGTTTTATTGGTTGGGCAGTTCTTCATGCTTCAGGTTCAAGGGGTGGTATTATTTTCGTAATTATTCCCCCTCTATTATAGCCTCCTTTTGGAATGCCTTTTTTTGTAACTTTCGGCCTTTTTGGCTATTTCATTTATCAATGAAGTTGCTTGTTTATTATAAAAAAAAAATATATCATTAGTCTTTCTGTTTACATCTACCATTTCGAAACAATAACGTTACTTTTGTTAAAAGGCAAATTTTGATGCTATCCTTATTGCAATTTGCAATGAAGCTGTGGATAAAGTGATAGAGAAGAAAAATGGTATTACATTTAAAATTTGTGGAAAAGGCTTATAATTATGCAAGATTGGAGTTTCTTGGTTGTATTGGAGAGAGATGGATACAGTGGATGTCCAATGATATATTAAACACTGAGTTCTCCATCTCTTTTACTGGCAGATTGAGGGGAAAGATTAAGGCCTGTACAAGTATGACTATGAGGCAAGAAGTTTCAGGGTTTTCATTCCTTTTTATCATCCCAATTGTTTTGTTGAGTATGCTCCATGAAAGGGTTGTAGATTTTAATCTTTTGAGGGCTTTAGAGTTGGTAGAGATTTGGTGCATGTTACACAGCTACTGGTTGTCATTAGTCTTATACTTTGTTAATGTTACTAAAACCTTCAGCATTCTGGACATTTTCCAAATGGCACTACTGATGACAATGAATTTGAATAGTGCTCAGTTTTCAGCACTAATGTTGCCAGAGAGGAAGAGAACGGTGGCTAACTCCTACTTTTAAAATTGTTGCATGGCTGATGAAGTATTTGGGTTGTCATTGGAGAGAAACTAGATTCTATTGAGTTTTGTGATTCAATAGTTCATGAAGTGGCAGCTAAACTTCATTAATGTGAAAAAAATCCCTCTATCAGCAGGAGGAAGGTCCTGAATACAAGCTATTCTGCTAGTGTCTCAATTTACTATTACTAATTTTAATCCCACAAAAGCTGCTTATATTCATTGAAAAAATAAAAAAGAATCTTCTTTGGAGGATGGAAGGTGGAACCACTTGGTGAATTGAAGCTTTTCTCGTTCCAAAGTTTGAGAGGTCTAAGCAACAGGAACATTTTGAGGGGAAGAAAACTCGCGTCTTTTGTTGAAATGACTATAAGTATAACATCTCTGAAGGAAGGGGATACTTTTGGGCCAAGGAAGTTGATTTCTTTGGTTGGTTTACCAACATTTATACTATTAGCATTGTCAGAAGTCCTTGGCATTAAAAGATGAACTGCAGACAACATCCCTTTGTTACAACTTTCTATTATTGTAAGGTGGGTCAGGGTGCAGAGTTGTGGGAAGATAATTGGCCAAATGATGGTGTTTTTTTTTTGGATAAGACACATTTCATTGATGAATGAAAAGGTAAATAAGAAAAAGGGCACCCCAAGGATTACAAAAAATTCCTCCAATTGGGGGCAATAACCGAGGGCGAATAATTACAAAAAGCCTTATGATTAGAAGCCCAAAGGGAGCTAAACCTAATAGCCTGCTCCCACAAAAAATGAACATCTAAAGAAACATCATTGAACACCCGATTATTCCTTTCCCACCAGATCAGCCAAGTGATTGCACGAACCGCATTGTGCCAAAGAACCCGGGCTTTCTTCTTAAAGTAGACACCGCATAATAAACCTTGGAGGAAACCAAAAAGCTGCATCGGATGGGGGCCATTCCAGTTAAACATAGAAAACAATTTCCCCCACAGAGAGTAAGAGAAGGGCCAAATGATGGTGTTATAATTCAAGATCCTTAGATTATACAAATATTTCATATAGCTACCAGAGAAGAATTCAGAAAGTGTGGAAGAATAAAGAAAATGGATGGAACCTGAATTTTATGAGGCTGTTCTATAATAAGGAAGTGGGAGATTGATTTCTCCTACTCAGATTGTTAGGATGTTTCGCTACAACTTAGTTGGAAAGTGATAGCTGCTGGAAGCTGGTCAAAGAATTTACCTGCACATCCATGTTTACATATTCCTGGAACTCTTGTTATTATTACTTCAAAGTTTTGCAAGTCGAATGTCGTCTAGAAGGTGAAGTTCTTCATTGGGTTGCTTTTTTATAGTAAGTGAATGCATCCAATAAGATTCCAAGGAAGAATCCTAACATGGACCTGTCCCTTTTTTGGTGCCCTCTATGCGCAAAGGGTACTGAGGATTCAGAGCATCTCTTACGATGTGTCTTCTAAAAGATTGTTTGGTGGGTTATCTTGAGATTGTTTAGTTATAATTGGCCTCCTTCCTCTTACATCCAACATTTATTTAATCCAACTTCTCTCGTGTAATAAGTTTTGAGGGAAAAACTTAGATTCTTTTGAATACTGTTGTCATAGCTACTGTGAGATACTTTACATGGAGAAAACTTGGAGAATTTTTAAAGAGTCTCTAGGAATGTCCTAATGATCAAGGATCTTGTTTTCTTCCTAGCTTCTAGGTGAAGCTCCTCGTCTATAGATTTTTTTATTATTCTTTCCCTGATTTATGCCAATTGAGAGTTTAATTAATCTCTTTTGTGGAGTTTAGAATCTTAATTGAATGTTCAACTCTTCACAAAAAGTTTTCTCTACTCCTCCAGTGAATTGTGGTTCATTGTCACCAGGGATTACTCTTGGTATTCCAAAACAGGCGATAACATTTCACCCAAAAGGAAAGTCTTAACATCTTGCTTTGGATATGACTTGGCTTCCAGTTACACCTAGTAAAAAAAAGGTCCGTGATTACCATTGGGAACCAGGCGATACTACGTCATCTTTTTCTCCTGACTCGGCTTCTTGTAATCATCTTTTGCTTCAAACTCCAACAAAATCCTCTCTTGATCAACTCTTTGATCTCATATTTTAGGCTTCAACATTTTGATGTGTATGAGCTGAATCCTAATGGAATTTCATCGAACTTCTTGGATCATTTTTCGCTTATTTCGTTTGTTCACTTTCTTCTTCGACCATTAGACAAGGCTTTATCTTTCATTTGAGCCATTAGCTCGATATGAGACATTTGAAGCAGGGTCGGCGTAGGCGGTTCAAGGCGTTGAAAAATAGATTGGTGACAACAACTTCTTTTCCTTCCTTAAGACTGATTGATTCATTGGCTGGGATAGTTTGATTGATCGTACACTGGAAAAGTCAAAAACGAAAAAGTGGCTAGAGAAGTAGCGGTGTCGGCATCCCATTTGTTATAATCTCCAAGTGATTCCTCTTCTTCTCTGTCGTAATCCTACAACATATTCTTTAATAAAATGGGCCAAGCCCGGAAGCCGAATACGTTTTTGGGAGGATGCTTGGATCGGGGATAGTGCACTCTAAGACCTATATCCTTTGTTCTACTCTACCCTAGCCAAAAACTCACTTCAGTCTTTATTCAGAGAGAGGGTTTTTAAGAGTATTGATTTCCATTTCCGAAACTCGATCCGGGATAGGGAAATGACTGAGTTATCTTCCAAACCTTGAGGGTGTCTAAGTGAGAGAGGGGACTTGTGATAGTAGATTATGGACTTTAAACTATTCAAACATTGTTTCATGTAAATCTTTCTTTGAGTTCAGTTTCCCTCATCAATTTTTTTTTTGTAGTAAACGATTTGCAATTTAATTGATGCATGAAAAAGCCCAAAAAGACAAAAAAAAGTTACCAAAAAGCATTCCAATTGGAAGCTATGAGAGAGGGAGCATAATTAAAAAAACTTAAAATTTGCACTCCAATTGAAAGTATTTAAGACACTACAATCCCAAACTTCCTCCCAAGACTTGCAACTGTTCGGTTTGTGGAGCCCAATCAAGGATATTTATCAAAGTCCATATTTTTATTGCCTAGTATCTTTTGCCAACCGCCAATGCAAATAAACCCAAATTGACACATCATGGTCTAAATAATTTTGGTTTTTTGACCTTTTGGCTTAAGGCTTCAGCGTGGGTTTCTTAATTTGAGGCGGTGGTATTATATATATGGTTTTTTCGCCTGGTGTGGGATGACCTAGCGAGAGAAAATAGAGAGTTATAATCAATTGTAAACTTCTACTTTTCGTCTCAATTATTTTCTTCATCTTCATAGTGGAACCTGCCATTGCAGAAGACATGATGTACCAATTGGGAACCTGTATAAAATCTCTGGTGTTGATTTTATCTTGCTTTACTATTTATTCTTTGTTGCGATTTATTTTTCGTTCTTGAATTAGGGAATTTAGGGATTTGTAAACCTTTCAAATTCCCAACAACTGTATCAGCGTCAGGGGACTTGTGAAAATAGCGATGGTTATAGCACAAAAGATATTGGGATCGAAAAATTCGATGGTTCATATTTTTCATTCCGGATGATCTAGATTGAGGACTACTTGTTTAGCAGGAAGTTGCGTCTGCCATTGGGAGAGAAGCTTGAGAGTATGAACGATGAAGAATGGAAGCTATTAGTCAGGCAAGTGGTGGGAGTTGTGAGATTGACCTTGTCAAAGAATGTTGCCCCTAATATGGCAAAAGAGATAACTGCAACGAGATTGGTCAAGACCTTGTCTGATATGTATGAACAACTCACCGTCAACAACAAAATATATATCTACACTCAACTCGTGCATATGAAGATGGCTGATGATGAACCATTAGCAGATCATTTAAATATATTCAACATTCTCGTTAATCAGTTAATTGCTTCAGAGTTTCAAATGACGATGATATGGTTGCTGTTGTATTCTTGACATCTTTACCTGATAGTTGGTTTACTATGAAAACTGCTATTGCTAATTCTCAGCGAAGAGGGAAGCTTTGTTTTGCAAATATTAGAGATGCTGCTCTTGCCGAAGAAATTCGCTTGAAGAGTTCCTGGTATGGCCTCTAACACCTGTATCGCTTTGTATACCAGTAGAGGAAAAAGCAATCAAAGTAACAACACTAAGGGTAAAGGTACATGGAACGAGGGGATTGAGTGTTACTACTGCCACAGGAAGGGGAAATCAGATTGTAGAAAACTGAAACAAGATTAGAAAGATAACGACGATAACTCAAAGGCTAATATGGTCATGCATGCTCTTTGCTGTGTTGATGAGAGTTTTAATATTGATGAGCAGATGACGGACTGGGTTGTGGATAGTGCCTCTTCTTTTCATATTACGTCAAACAAACAATTGTTCTCATCTTTTACTTCAGGTGAGTTTGCTTAGTGAAAATGGTGAACGGAAATATCTCTAAAGCAGCTGGCATTGGAGACGTAAGTTTGGAGACTGATACATGATGCATGCTACTATTGAGGAATGTCAGTTATGTTCCTAATTACAAGTTGAATATTATTTCTACTGGTCAACTTTATAATGCTGGTTATCGAAGTGAGTTTAACAGAGGGGTATGGAGACTCACTAGAGAATCTTTATTGGTGGTGAGAGGCTACAAGTGTTTTACTCGTATGTGACACGTTTGAATGTCGTTGATGTTCCCTCAAATGAGAGGGGTAAGCCGACAACGCGGAAAGGACAGTTAAACCCCAATCCATTAGTTCATGAGGAGGAACAATCGGGAGAATCTAGAAGCGCTCAGAAAATAGCCTCAACTGATAGGCAAGATAGCGAACTGGTGAAGTTGTTTGAGGGCAATAGGGCACTTTTGGCTAGTTCCAGAGTCAAAGAGGGTGTAATCATCAGAGATGGAATCTCTAATTTGGCAACTGACTTAAATTCTAATGTCAAACATATTATGAAATATTTCTTTACCAATGTTCGTTGGAGGCGGATAGTTGGTAAAGTGGTTGATCCTGCCACATAGATGGAGTAGGAGTCGCTGAAGTATCTTTTCATGTTTGGGAGATAGCTCACAGCGGAGGCCTTGCATGGGCCAATTATGTTAGTGGATTGTAACAGGTATATGGTTTTGCAAATTGATTTGAGTTTGCAAGTTGAAGCCTTTGTGTTCCAAGCGAGTGGTATGCTGCTTATGCAGTGGGAGTTAAAGATGTTTGATTCGTCTCCAAGTGGGAGATTGTTGGGTTTGTGGAGCCCAATCAAGGATATTTATTAAAGTCCATATTTTTATTGCTCAGTATCTTTTGCCAATCGCCAATGCAAATAAACCCAAATTGACACATCATTGTTTGACCAAATAATTTTGGTTTTTTGACCTTTTTGCTTAAGGCTTCAACGTGGGTTTCTTAATTTGAGGCGGTGGGATTTTTTTTAACATTTATATATATATATATATATATATATATATGCTTTTTTCGGCTGGTGTGGCCTTGTGGGATGACCTAGCGAGAGAAAAGAAAAGTAGCGGCAGTAGTGGTTTTTTTTTGTTTGACTAACAAAATTGAGGTCAATTTTGGGGGCTTTCTTTATTGAGAGAAAATAGAGAGTTATAATCAATTGTAAACTTCTACTTTTCGTCTTAATTATATTCTTCATCTTCATAGTGGAATCTACATATTTGTAAAAGACAGGACGTACCAAATAAGAACCTGTATAAAATCTCTGATGTCGATTTCTCTTGTTTTACTATTTATTCTTTGTTGCGATTTCTTTATCGTTCTTGAATTAGGGAATTTAGGGACTTACAAACCCTTCAAATTCCTAATAGCAACAATCTCTAAAAATTCTACTATTGCGCTTAATCCACGTATTCCAAAAGAGTGCTCTAACAACATTGTCCCAAAGAACTTTTGTCTTCCCTTTTAACATTGAATCTCCAAGAGGGCTAAGACATTAGCACTAGGGTTTTTGTGGCTCACACAACTAATACTAAACAAGTTGATAAGTCTATACCATGAGTTCCCCACATCATTTGTGTTTTCTCCCCCTTTAAAAAAATAAAATAAATAAAAACACCTTTTGATAAAATGAAAGAAACAAAGTAAGTAAACAAATGTCTCATTGGAAGAAGCATCTATTATTCCCGTTTCGAAGAATTTCTTGAATATTTTTTCCAAATCATCTTTCACCACCTCCCAATTACTATGAAAAAATGCCATTATAAATCCATCTGGCCCAAGAGCCTGCAACTGAAAACAACACTTTTGACTTCCTCCAAATTAAACGCCTGCTTAAAATCAATACTTTTGAGTTTCTCCAGCGATCTTCATTCTTCACCCTAAATCCCCATTGGTATAGTTTATACAATCATGACTCAGAAGATCTATATCATATCATGTGTAAGTTCAATTTTTCGAGGCTCATTTGGTAGATATTTTTCCAAACTTATAGAATAACATGGGTGAAAAACGAAACAATTCTTCGTCTTTGGAAGAGATGCTTTTATTCCCCCCCATTCCATGATCAAGGGAAGTGCTTATGGGTAGCGGGGTTTTGTGCAATAGTATGGGTCATATGGTTAGAAAGAAATAGAATAATTTTTAGGGGGAAATAGATCTTTTATGTTTGGGATTTGACACATGTAAATGCATCTTTTTTTTAAAAAAAAGAAATCTCACAAGGCCATTTCATTGATATAATGGAAGAAATAGAAAAGAAAAACAATACAAAGAAAGTGGCAAGACATACCAAAAGCCAACAAAAAAAAAGAAAAGAAAAGAAAACATATAACCTATAACCCCAAAAAGCCCAAAACCGTCACCTTATTACAAGTATGCAGGCCAACAATTTATAATCAATCCTAAGGGATAATTATAAAAAAGTTTGGTGGTTGACACCCAAAAAGAAGCATTAACATGCGCCAACTCCCAAACATACTCACACGATCTTTTTTCGTCCCTAAATGTTCTTCTATTTCTTTCCAATCATAGTCCCCAAGTAATAGTACAAAAACCCACAACCCATAGTAACTTCCCCTTCTATTTGAAAGGAGGGTTTAGCAAGGCTTCCTCCAAAGATTGACGGAAAATATCATTATCAACCCAAGTCACACCAAAGGTTTGAATTTTTTTTTTACCAAATAAGCCTCGAAAACTTGCACTTCCACATCATGTGATTGTGGTGTTCTAACCCATGGTTGCAAACTACACCAGTGAGGGTTAAGAGGGAGTGAGTGTGAATTTTGTTATATTCCTTAACCCTTGCAAAAAATTCACCAATTTCAGCGTTTATTATTGAAGAGGGGGTGAGTGTGAATTTTGATTTTCACTTTTGAAGATTGATTCGGGATAGGGAAATGACGGAGTTATCTTCTATTATTGCAAACCTTGAGGGTGTCATGGTGAGAGTTAGTGTAGTTGATAGAAGGTGGACCCTAAACTCTTCGAACTGTTTCTCTTGCAAATCCTTCTTTGAGTTTAGCACTGCCCACTTGTGTTCTTCACCACTTTCTTCTCTAAACTCTGGAAGGTGCAGATCCTGAAGAAAATTAAATTTTCATTTGGTCTGTGGAACTGGGCAAGATCAATACCTTAAATTTTCTTCAACAATCTTCTCCCTCCTAAACCCCAATTGGTGTAGTCTTTGCAATCTTGATTTAAAAGATCTAAATCATATCTTGTGGAAGTGCAAGTTTTTGAGACTCATTTGGCAAAGGCTCTTCCAAACCTTTGGATTATCTTTGGGTGAACAACGTTTCTTTCCGCCAGTCTTTGGATGAATGGATTACTTCCCCCCCTTTTAATGCTAAAGGGATCTGTTTGTGGATTGCGGGATGTTGTGCAATTGTATGGGGTATTTGGCTTGAAAGGAACAAAAGAATTTTTAGGGACGAAGTAAGATCTTCGGAGTATGTTTGGGAGTTGGCACACGTAAATGCTTCTTTTTGGGTGTCAACTTCCAAGTACTTTTGTAATTATTCGTTAGGTCAAATTATTAATCGATGGCCTGCATATTTGTAATTAGGTGGCGGTGTGGGTTCTTTTGGTTTTGGGGTATATGGTATACCTTGTTTTTGTGGCTTTTGGTTGGTTATGCCACTTTTTGTATTGTATTTATTCTCGTTTTTTCTTTCATTTATCAATGAAATGGCCTTTTGAGGCGTTTTTATTAAAAAAAAGGGTTAAGAGTATAGGAAGAAGATCGCTGAAGAAACTCGAGGGTATTAATTTTACCAAGTGCCACACACCAGATAAAAAACCTGATTTTCTTCGGTATCTTCATCTTCCACGTAGTGGAGAACAAGAGTGAGGAGCAACTCAAAGGACTTGGTTTGTAATAGTCCAGTAAAGATTTGTGAGAGAATGTATATGTGGGGTTAAGAGATCAAAGTCTCAAGTCAAAGGAACCCTCTCACACCGAGATGCCATCAAGATTAGTAATAATAGATGACAATTCAATCATTTCCCTATCCTGGATTGGTTTACGAAAATGAAAATCAATGTTTGCACTTAAAATCTTCCCATCGAATGAAAGACGATGATGATATGTAAATGCATTCTTTTGGATGTCAACTTCCATTTTGTTGTTGTTGTTGTTGTTGTTGTTATCCTTTAGGCTTAATTATTAATAAATAGATGGCTCGTATACTTGTAATTAAATGGCGGAACATGTTTTTTGGGTTGGTGGGTATACGACATATCTTGTTTTTTTGGCTTTTGGATAGCTTTGCCACTTTTGTATTGTAATTTATTACCATGCTTCTTTCATTTTATTAAGGGTAAAATGCAAATAAGACCCCTGTGGTCTTTTCAAAATGTATGAACACCCCCTGTACTTTGAAAATGGAAAATCGCACCCATGTGGTTCCAATTTTTTTCAATCAGACCCCTCCCCTTCAATGTTAATAATTTTCTTTTAGCCATAACTTCTTCGTTTGAACTCCGATTTGAATGATTCAAGATGTTTTGGAATCCTCATTTAAGGCTCTACATAAATGTCACTTCGAAACTTTGAAATCATTAACAAATAAAAGATTTTATTAACATCGAAATACTAGGTATGATTGACATTGTTAATTCTTTTTATTATTGATGATTTCAAAGTTTCGAAGTGACGATTATGTAAAGCCAGAAATGAAGATTCCAAAACATCTTGAATCGTCCAAATCGGACTTCAAACGAAGAAGTTATGGCTAAAAGAAAATTATTGACATTGAAGGGGAGGGGTCTGATTGAAAAAAATTGGAATCACAGGGGTGTGATTTGCCATTTTCAAAATACAGGGGGTGTTCATGCATTTTGAAAAGACCACAGGGGTCTTATTTGCATTTTACCCTTTTATTAATGAAATAGCCTTGTGAGGCGTTTTTATCAAAAAGAAAAAAAGAAGAAGAAAGACTGTGTGAACATTCTTTCCACAAGACGGCTATTTGCGTGGGTAATGGTTTTTATGGTTGTGTTAGCTTTTCTTTCTCGATATATTTATATATCAGGTTTGAGTGTTTTTGCAGCTAAATTTATGTTCGGCTTTGGACATTTTTGTTGCTACATTTGGGTGTTTTTGTAGTTTGATTATAGATGTAGTGTTGGTCAGATTTTAGGTGATTTGTTGATTGTTTTGGCTTCTTCTGCAATTTGGTTCTGAGAAAGGTGTTAATTTCATCACTTACTCAAATCTAGGGGTTCAATTTGATAAAATTAAAACATGAAGGTTAAAACTGACTCACTCAATTGAATACAATGAATTCTCTCTTTTAAAATAATGTTTCATTATGAAGCAAAAAATGTAATGTTAGTTATTCTTACTGATTATCTTTTTCTTTAATTCCTATTTAAAAAAGATTGTCTTGTTCTTTTAACCGTCTTTGACCTTGTTACATCTTGTCTGACACACGTCCGTTTTAGGTTTTTATAACCTGCCGTAATTTTTAGGTATTTATGCTTCGTTATTTAAACTTGTGTCCTAAATCTTGAAGTTTCTCTTAAACAGATGCTGATGATAAGACGGAATTCCTAACTTCCGGTGTATCCAATCTTGTGGAAGCTCAAACTAGCCTTAAAGGTGTTAATCTTCATCCTCAATCGAGTTCTCTTCCATCCAAATATGCTGTTGAAAAGTTGAATTCTTCTAATATGTTTCGTGATCTACTGTCGACCGATCATCACCCTAATGACCTCAAATCTTTAGTAATAAATGACATGAAAATAGATGGGTTTAAGTTTAGGAATTCTTCGAAGGGAGAGGGACTCGATAGCCTTGAGAGCATGGTGCGTATCAAGCGAGCAGAAGCTAGTATGTTCCAGAGCAAAGCTGATGATGCTCGGAGAGAGGCCGAAGGATTACAGCGGATTATCATTGCAAAAACTGAAAAGTTGGAAGAGGAGTATGCTGGAAAACTTGCCAAGCTGCACGTGCATGAGAGCGAAGAAATGCGTAGGAAGAAGCATAAGGAGATGAAGGATTTGGAGATTTCTTATTTTGATTATTACAATATGAAGATGAGAATGCAAAGTGAGATTGCTGGCTTATTGCAGAGAATTGAATCAACAAGTAAACCAATAGTCTAACCTTATCTCTTTTCACAGGTATTTCTTGTCATGGGAAAGTTTATTACTCCTTTTAATTGGTTTATTTTAGTGAAAAACGGCCATTGTGTATTCTGCTTTGCATACTCAGATGGAGGGATATGTTTATCAAGTTGTATATTATTGTGAAGCTGATTGTATTTCTTTACTTTCCCAGGATGCCTAGACAATTTCATTTTTAACTTTATTAATTATATTTTAATAGTTATGATTGAAACTGTTGTGGTAGAAAAAATGAGACACCTGTTGCTGATCAATTACTAAGAAATAATAACTAGTTTACCTAACTAACTATTTTCAGACTCAGGATCTAAGGTAGTCTACACGATTTTATTGCTTTTATACCAACTAGATGCCCTTAGATCTTATGATAATTTTAGGTTAGTTAATGTTATCAATTTGATATCTTAACTGAAACAAATAAAATTCATTTATTAAATCAGAATCTCCTCGTAATGAAATCTGAAATTAAACAACCGAAAATAATAGCATAGAAACAGCACATCTATACTGTAATGGAAATTTAAATAACGCAATGGAATGAATTGTTTTTCTCTCTGTCAGAAATATTATTAGGGTTTATTATATTGTATAATTTTGTAGATAGAGGTCCAAGGCCATTACCTTTTCCGTTAGGTTAGACTTTAATGTGTGTGTATATATATATATATATATGTATGTGCTTAGTGATTCAACATGAATAAACATTCTTTTCAACCTTCATGGTCTTCCTTTGAAGTTTCTTGATTTCTTTCATGGCTTATTATGTGGTGTAAATTTCAAGAAGAAAGTCTGTGTCCTTTGACGCAACGTTGATTGTGCTTTTATTTGGCTGATTTGGTGGGAAAGGAACAATAGACCGTTCAATGGTGTTTTTTTGGAGTTTCATTTTTTGTGGGATCCGATTTTTTTTTTTCCCATGGGATCAGATTTTTAGGTTTATCTTTTTATGGTCTGCTAAGCATAAGGTTTTTTTTGTAATTACTCGCCTTCAATGATAGACCCCAACTGGAGGAATTTTTTGTAATCCATGGGGTGCCTCTACATTTGTTTTTCCTTTTCATTTATCAATGAAATGTCTCTTATTAAAAAAATAAAATAAAACACATTCTTTTCAACTCTCTAGTTTACATGGTATCAGAGCCTAAAAGTTCCTAGATTTGTTTGAGAGTTGGTAGAGTGAATTCTAGTTCAAGAGGGTTAGGGTTCGCTTTTGGGTCTCGAACAAAATTGACCATTTGTCGACAACACCCTCATAGGAAGAATTATCGCTCGCTAGAAAGCAGAGTCGCTGCTGCCGTCTGCCGAAAAAAGCCGCGCTTGGGTCCCACGCGCCGCCCCACAGTCTGCCACTTCCTCACGTGCCGATGCGTGCTCCGTCGTGCCTCGCCGCCGTTTGTCTTGTTTTGTTTGGAAACATATTTCCGGTTATTTTGTGGTAGTTTTAGGGGCAACCCGTGCTTGGTTTTAAAGAGAACGAGAGTTTTTGTTGCTGTCCAGATCTGTCTTTGGCTCTAATTTGGGCTCAAATATGTTTTTTCTTAGGGTTTATGCTTGTTGTCCGCTGTTGGTATTGTTTCCTCATTTTTCCATTTGTTAACTACATACCTGATGCTAAGTCCTTAGCCGTTTGTTGAGTGTTGTGGTTGGGTGTTTGTTATTTTCTTATTACACGTTTTGATGGCTGACAAACTCGATCTTGTGGAGGTGAAACCTACTGTTACGACTGATGTGATTCACTCAATGTCTCGAATCACAAACTATAAGTTGGATAAGACCAACTATTTGGATTGGTCTTAAGACCATTCATTTATATCTTTTGATTATTGCTCTGGACGATCATTTGACGGATGCGCCACCGATTGATGCTACTCGAGTCAAATGGGTTAGAGAAGATGCTTGTTTGTTTTTGCAGATCCGTAATTCTATTGTTAGTAGTATGATTGGTATGATCAGTCATTGTGATTTTGTGAGGTTCATAATGAATTATTTGGAGTTTGTGTATTCGGGAAAAGGGAAATATTAAGCGCATTTATGAAACTTCCCAATCGGTTTATCGTGCAGAGGAAGGAGAAAGATCTATTACTGATTACTTCATGGATATTAAGAAAACCCATAAACAACTGAATTTGTTGCTTCTATTTAGTATTGATGTAACGGTCCAACAGAGGCAACGAGAAAAGTCGACAGTCATATGTTTTCTAGCGGGACTTCCATATGAATTTGAAGGTGTAAAATCTCAAATCTTGTCTAGTTCAGAGATTCCCTCTCTTGAGGAGCCTTTAGTAGAGTTCTTCGTATCGAAAATACCACATTGGTGCCTCCGAGTGCTCTTGTAAGTCACACTTCTGAACCATGAAGATCACAACAATACCGAGGTAAAGGTGGCGTGGATTTGGTGACAAGGGATATGACTTGAAGAATGCAGTTGGTCATTATTGTCATACACCTGGTCATATGAAGAATGAGTGTTGAAAGTTGATGAATAAGAAGAAGCAGTTTGCCAATGTTGCATCCACCAATGAGCCTCTTCATCAATACCAAGAACCTGTGAATCATCAGCCTGTCCCCAGTATTGCTCTTGCTTAGTTAGGTAAATCAACATCATGTCTTGTTTCTTCTTCCTCCAAATGGGTCATAGATTCTGGTGCAACCGACCATATGACTGGTAATCCTAAATTACTTTCTACATTCGAACCACACACTTCTTCATCTCATATTACTTTAGCAGATGGATATACTTCCATTATTATTGGATTCGGCCAAGCTAAACTCGTTCCTTCATTACCTTTGTCTTCTGTTCTTAGCCTCCCTAATTTGTCTTTTAGTTTGATATCTATCATTCAAGTTACTCGCTCGCTAAATTGTTGTGTCTCATTCATTCCCACTTATTGTTTGTTTCAAGATCTTACGACGAAACAAATTATTGGTAAAGGACATGAGTCTGGCGGCTTCTACGTTTTTGACCCTCAGTTTTCCATTACCCATTCTGGAGTATCGTCTGCTTTTGATACTCATTGTCGATTCGGTCATCCTTCTATTTCTGTTTAAAAGAAAACATGTCCTCAGTTTCAACATTTGTCCTTTTTAGATTGTGAGTCGTGTCAGTTTGCTAAACACCATCGTGTTAGTTATGGTCCTTGAGTCAATAAACGAGAAAGTGCTCCCTTTGAGTTAGTTCATTCAGATGTTTAAGGTCCATGACCTGTTGCGTTTATAACCGAATTTTGGTATTTTGTTACTTTTGTTGATGATTATTCTCGAATGACATGGCTATATTTAATGAAAAACCGTTTCGAGTTATTTTCTCATTTTTCTGCCTTTTGTTCCGAAATTCGAACTCAATTTAATATTTCAATAAAAACTCTTTGAAGCGATAATACAAAAGAATATTTGTCATCCACTTCAAAATTTTATGACCACACATGGCACTCTCCATCAAACATCTTGTGTCAATACTCTGTCTCAAAACAGGATCGCTGAACGTAAAAATAGACATTTGTTGGAAACCGCGCGAGCTCTACTTTTCCAAATGCAAGTTCCTAAACACTTTTGGGCAGATGTTGTTTCTACTGCTTGTTTTCTCTTTAATCTTATGACTTCCTCGGTTCTCAATGGTCAGATTCTTTATCACTCTTTGTTCCCCAATAAACCTCTATTTTCTATAGAACCTAGGATATTTGGTTGCACATGTTTTATTTGGGATGTTTACCCCCAACTTTCTAAACTTGATCCTAAGGTTTTAAAATGTATTTTCCTTGGCTATTCTCAGGTTCAAAAGGGATATCGATGTTTCTCTACACTTCTTAATAGATATTTGGTTTATTCAGATGTTACTTTTCTGGAAAATACACTGTTCTCTCCTTCTGTTTCATGCATTTGTCCAGAGGAGGATGATAACTTGTTAATTTGCATCGTTACGACTGTTTTTCCACCTCAGTTTAAAGTACCAACTTCTGCTTCTCCTTCTCTCCCAACCTCTCTGCCCATGCTTCCCTTTTCTCAAGTGTATACCCGTCATCCTCGTACTATACCAGATTCATGTCCGAATGCCACCGTTCAAGAAGTTTCATCGTTAGATCCATTCACAGAAGTTGATTTTTCTATTTGCCTCCGTAAGGGGAAACAAACTTTTACGTATCCTTTTGCTTCTTTTATTGTCTCATTCTTTGTGTTCTTTTATTGCATCTCTTGATTCTGTGTCTTTACCTAAGATTGGTCATGATGCCATCTCTCATCCTGGATGGCGTAATGCCATACTAGAGGAAATGCGGGCCTTGGAGGAAAATGGAACATGAATTTTGGTTGATTTATCCACTGGTAAGAAAGCTATTGGTTGTAAATGGGTTTTTGCTATCAAGGTTAACTCTGATGGGTCTATTACTCATTTGAAAGCTCGTCTAGGGCTAAAGAGTATGCTCAGGTTTATGGGATTGATTACTCTGACGCCTTTTCTCTTGTTGCCAAACTCACATAAGTGATATTGTTTATTTCTCTAGCTGCTACATATAGTTGGCCTTTGCACCAGTTAGATATCAAGAATGCTTTCCTTCATAGGGATCTTCAAGAAGAGGTATATATGGAGCAACCACCTGGTTTTGTTGCTCAGGGGGAGCATGGGAAGGTTTGTTATCTAAAAAAATCATTGTATGGCTTGAAATAGAGCCTCTAAGCATGTTTTGACAGATTTAGCTTGGTAGTTGAACAATTTGGCAAGAGGAAAAGTTCATCAGGTCACTCTGTTTTTCATCGAAAGTCTGCAGCTGGGATCATTCTGTTAGTTGTGTATGCAGATGACATTGTCATCACAGAAAATGATAGTGCAGGTATTTTATCCCTCAAAACTTGCCTCCATAGTCAATTCCATACAAAGGACTTAAGGGCGTTAAAATATTTTCTAGGTGTGGAAGTGACGAGAACCGATAAAGAGATTTTCCTTTCTCAAAGGAAATACGTGTTGGATTCCTATCAGAAAACTGGTAAATTGGGGATAAAACCATATAGTACCCCAATGAATCCTAATTTGCAGCTCACAAGAGATGGTGACTTATTTGAAGAACTTGAAAGATACCGGAGGTTGGTTGGGAAACTTAATTACCTTACTCTAACTCGTCCAGACGTCACATTTTTAGTTAGTATAGCGAGTCAGTATTTGTCTTCACCCACTATTGAACATTGGAAGGCTATTGAGAAGATTTTGTGTTATTTAAAAGGTGCCCCTGGACGAGGAATTTTATATGGTAACCATGGACACAGCAAGATTGAATGCTTCTCAGATGCTGGTTGGGTTGTGTCTAAGGAAGATCAGAGATCTACTTCTGGTTATTGCGTTTTTGTTGGTGGTAATTTAATTTCATGGAAGAGTAGAAAGCAACATGTTGTATAAAGATCTAGTGCTGAATCAGAATATAGAGCTATGACACAATCAGTTTGTGAAGTGATGTGGATTTGTCAACTTCTTATCGAGCTGGGCTTCCCTGTCTTATGTCCAACAAAACAATGGTGTGACAATCAAGCTGCTCTCCATATATATTGCTTCAAACCCTGTTTTTCATGAGCGTACTAAACACATTGAGGTTGATTGACATTTTATTCGAGAGAAGATACAATTGGGGTTGATTTCTACTGGATATGTAAAGACAAGAGAACAATTAGGTGACATCTTTACAATTTTTTTGAATGGATCACATATTGACAACCTTTGTAACAAGTTGAGCATGATTAACATATATGCTCCAGCTTGAGGGGGAGTGTTAGAAATATTATTAGGGTTTGTTATATTGTATAGTTTTTGTAGATAGAGGCCCAAGGTCCATTACTTCTAAGCTCATTAGGTTAGACTCTAATGTGTGTGTATCTATCTATATATATATATATATATATCTATATATCTATATATATATATCTATATCTACACACACACATATATGTGTGTGTGTATGTGCTTAGTGATTCAATATGAATAAACATTCTTTTCAACTCTCTAGTTTACACTCTTAAATCATTAAAATAAAATAAAGTAAAAAATAGTCTTATTCAACTTTCTTATGTTATAACTAACCGTTGAAATTGATGCTCTAATAAATATGTATTATTTTCAATGAATCTGTGCATTACTTAACATATACGATATTTTGCATTCAAATTATGCAAACACCCTTGTGTGTTATTGAGATGTAATCTCTGAAGAAAGTACTATGTTAAATGCAGCAGAATTTATTTAGTATATTAATTAGCAACTTAATTAAGGATATGTTAATAAAATATCAAGAATTTGAGATTTGACATTAAATTGTTAGTTAAGGTTTTCAAATACTTACATTGTAGAAAATATGGAGAATTAGGTTATATATTGTTTTTTATCATCAAGGCTTCTATGCTATGACTCGATCATCAACCAAACTCGTAAATGGAATAACGAACAAAGAAGAAAATTTCTTCTTATTTGTTATGCCAAAATTGTCAAATGATGGGAGAAAAGACTTTTTAATAAAAATATCAAGTGTAGATAATGAGTATCCGAGGGTCTTATTTATAGTAATATAGGAATTGATATTCAAATTTAGTTAGGCTTCCAGTTTTATGAGATTAAATAATTATTTAATGTCCAATTACCATCTAATGGCGTAAACACCATCTGTATATAAGGAAAAGATGTTACAACATAATCTTTTATCATTTGAATATTTATCTCATTATTTTGTGTATTATAATTAGAAAAATTCAAATAATTACTTCTAATTAAATACCTATTGCCAAAAATTCATATAATAATTAACATTTAATTAAATCCATTTAATTAATTAGTTTGAGCTAAAAATATTTAGTTTCTTAAAATCAATTAGGTTTTAAACCTCTCAATTTATTATTAAATTAAATAAATTCATTATTTATTTAAAATGATTTGTTAATAATTTTTTATTTAAATAAACTCATTATTTAAATAACAAATAATTTTAAGATGAAGAGAAAATATTGAGAATGACAACATTTTAGGCTTTCATATCATTTACTAGCAACCATTTTTATTTTTTCAAAAAGTAGGCCACTTTCAACTTTCCAAAAAAAAAAGCCTTTTTTACCCTCAAAAGCAGTCTGACAACATGCATAGTGCCAACAGTCTGTCTGACTTGTCCAGTGCCAACAGATTGTCTGACATGTAAAGTGAGCACTGTTTATACTTTTTACTTTTCCTAGACAACATCTTTTGATCCAATGAATATTGCAATTACAATTTGGATTTCTAGACCTACACTCACAATATTCTATATCAATGTACATAATGTCATCATATACGATACTTTTGTTGTAAATTTGAATCATGTTATTTACCTAGACAACACCTTTTGATCCAATGGATATTGCAATTACATTTTAGATTTCTAGTATAGTTCAACATTATATAGTACATACGGTACTTTCTCTTTTGTCCATTTTGTATTGTGTTATTTTTCAATGTACATAATATACGTATAATATCATGTTAAGTGTTTTTGTTGACATTATATGATAAGTTTGGTACATTTCTTGTACATTGTATTGTTTTATACTATGTATGTAATGTAATATGTACATAATATATACACATTGCTTTTGTACATAACATACGTAGTTGTCTGTCCCGCATTTTATTTTTATTTTTTTTTGGAAAAGGGGTTGAAACACATAAAAAAAAATTTGTTTCAATTCTTCAAAGTATAGATCTAAACTTTTTGGGGGAGAAAATATAGAAAAATATGGTTTTTGCGGGTTTCTCATTGAAAAAAAAAACGAAAAAATACATATCTTTATTCAATTTTATATATTTCTTTGAGAAAAATGAGAGAAGAAAGAGAGATTTTTTTTTTTGAAAGTTGAGAATGAGAGAGAGGGGAAGTCTATGGTGAAAATGGAGGGAGGGGAGGGGAGGGGGGGGGGGCGAAAAAATGGAGGGAAGGACATTTTGGTAAAGTAATATTTTTGGGTGGCTATTTAATGAGAAGTAGAAGGTAGTTGTAATTGCCTTATTTATTGTCCTTTCATGGTTAGTAACCCTAATATTAATTCCCAATTAAATAAACTCCTTATTTAAATAATTATTATTTACTTTATCTAAGTAAATCAATTACTCAAATATATTTTGTTATTCCTAGTTAATTTAATAACTTGGTTAGTTACAAGGATATATAGGCTGGCATAAGGAACCTGATAGATCATAAGCTCTACTAATGATTAATTAACTCATTAATTAATTAATCGTAATTATTAACTTAGGGTAATTCCACTATAAACCCTAAGTTGAACTCCCCTCACTTTAACGTCACACTATTTTTCAGGTAAATTATTTAATTAGTTTAATTTCTAGAAGTTAATTAATTTAATTTAGTTAATTTAGAATTTAGATACTTTAATATCTTACTTAGTAGTTTATTATTTTGAAAGTACCCCTTGGAAACTAGGTGCAATAATTATTATCAATAGGCCAATTAATAATAGTTAATCACCTTCTAGCTACATTAAGTGTGCTTGGATAATTTAATTATGAACTTAAGAGTAGAATTTTATGGAGTAAATGGTAAAGAAAAAGGGCCTTTGCAAAAGAAAAATGTGTCTTCAACTCCTAGGGTTCTAAACTTCAACTTTATTTTGAGAAAACAGAAAGAAAAACACTCCCTCGCCTCTCAACCCACCCTTTGGCCGAAACCCACAAAGAAAAAAAAATAGAATTTTTGGGTTTTCTTCATTTCTCAACCAAATTGATCGATTTTTGGTGCATTGGAAAGATTTCGGCGTAAAGAACGTTTCCTCTAACCATTGACTAACTTTCTCCCTTGTCTAAGAGGCCACAATGGGTAAGATTCCTTTTGATTTTATCATGTGTTTTGCTCCTCTTAAGTGCTTAAAAGCATATTTGAATTGTAATCTTCAATTCCATCTCATGGAACTTGAAGAGAGTTTTAACATTGATTTTGTCTCTCCCCTAGCCCTAGACTGAAAACTCCAAAATACCAAGTTCCTAGTGAGGCTTGCAAAACAGTGGGCATGGGAACATTACTATGAACTTGGCATTTTTCCCCCTTTGGTTTATTTGTGTTTTCTTTGAATTTGGGTGTTGAAACCTTGATCAAATGCCCTAATTTAGTTTACACATTGATATTTTAATCCTAAAAACTACCTAAAATGCACCCGGATAGTCCCAAAAAGGCCAAGAAGTCAGAAACACCTCCCCTGTTCTTACATGTTCTGCCATGGGTATCATTAGGGGCAACCTAGGTTGTTTTTGTCTCATCGTTTAATTGGTGCTTTTTAGATATTTGTTTGGTTAAATTAATGTATTTTAGGCATATTAAATTGTAGGTGGTGCTTGATCACTCGCTCGTCGCTTGTTTTGGGTTATCAAATTTAAGCTAAAACCAAAGGTGAGCATAAATAGAATTTACGGTGAATTTAAGAACCAAATACGTGAATGATTTGTATGTCATGACTGATAAGTAAATAAGTGAATTAGAGCTTGTTAAGCAACTTTAATTAAGATTTGGGATTTTATTATCGATTCATGACTTGTGGATAATTATGATTTTTCAGGAATGTTTATGGAACGTGATTACTAATATGTGTATATTTTGGACCTTGAGTTTAGTTTTGGAATTTATCGATTAAGAGATTATAATAAGGCTTAACTATATGGAATTGGCCTTGGGAGTATAGATTGACTCTTACTATTTGGGTGGATTTTGGACTTAAATTGGTTATGTTTAGCTTACTTTAGAATTGATGCTTTTACTCACTATTGAGATGTTTATGAGTTTTTATACAATTTCATAGTTGTTGAGGTTGATTGGATTGATACTTTAAGAAGCATCATGGAATTGCCAGGTTTATGGAATATATGAAAGTGTGAATTATAATGATTATGGGATTTATGTTTTAGTTTATAATTGAGAATCTATTTATGAGTATGCTTGAACATTCGTTGTGTTTTGTGCAGGATAAAGGTAACTAAAGTTATAAGGACCGTCAATGTCTTATAATCTCAGGTTGCCCATTGACTATTAAGATTATAGTAAAGCATGTTAGATAATGTATAGACTGCGTGTGCTTGCATTATTGTTTATTCTTATGCTTGTTTACATATATGTATCATGAGAAATGCTAAAGATTGCATGTACTTTACATGATTGGGGGGATTTATAATGATATAATGTTTGACTGTGTGAGCTTACATTATTTGGTATTATCCATGAATGTGTGATACATGTATGAGAGAAATGTAAAGACGATTGTACTTTGCATGTTTAGGTGAGATAATGAGATAATATTTAGACTGCGTATACTTTCATTATCTGTCATTATTCACATGTTGTTTAATAAATGTAAAGACTGCGTGTACTTTGCATGTTTAGGTGAGAAAACAAGATAATGTTTAGACTACGTGTACTCATTGAGATTTATGTCCTAGAATTCGTGATTTGTAATAGAATATCTCATGAAAGAATAAAAATATTATTTTAGAATTTTGTGCAATTTATTCGAATGTCGATATTTGTTAAATATTCAAACTATAAGGAAAATTTCAAAGTTACTAATTTTGTAATCTTGACTAATATGAGATATAAAGTAGACTTATTTTATAATTAGAACAATAAAAAAATGTTCATTTGAGAATCATTGGGTACACAAGGATAAAAGAGAGCTGATTCTATTGGTTCATGTTTATTGGCTAAAATGTCACTCATTCCAGCTATCAAATAAACTCGGGCTTTTTCATTGGCCCGGACCCAGTGCTCATTAAGCATCCTTAGCAGCCTTAGGGGGATTGGTTGCAGGCTCATCACGTTTTGGTTCGTTCAGTACGAACTTCAAGTTTTCCACCATGGGAATGGTGTTCATTTTATTTTTTCAAGTGACATAGTTCTCACCATTTAGTTTATTTTTTCCAAGTATTGTGACTAAAGCAGATGTCATATTACTGAAAAATTTAAATAAACCTTTTCTTTGTAATCTAATATGCTTTGAACATTCAAATACACAAAATTTTGACATATGATTAACTATGATGCATGAATGCAAAGAAATTAATGAACACAAAAGCCTTAAAACATGCTACTATGCAACCATCATTAAAACAAGATACATCTTGAACAATTGACACAACTCCAGAGTAACTCATATTCTTATGTCATTGTTTACCGTGTGTTTGGTCAAATATTTTGATAACTTTCTTATCAAATACTTTTAACTGTGACCCACTATTTTAGTCATTTAAATAAAAACTGAAGAGTGTCTACGAAATGTAGATTCAGTCTTCAACTCATATTTAAAATTCTTTATCTCTTTCGAGAGACCCACCTTGATATTGATTTATACAAAAAGAACTTTCCTATGGGAATGAACAGCTGTAGAAGTGTTACAGAGGCCTTATATAAATCTCACGTTGTGTGTCTATTAGTGGAGACCATATGATACATTGACATGTTTTACTCTCCCACTTAATATTTTAAAGTTAGAGTTTCATAACTTAAACTAATTCAGGCTAACTCATTCATGCAAGTTTTAATTAACCTAAGCAACTTTAACTCTTAAATTGGTTAGATTAATTTTAAATGTGATTATTCAAGTTTTCCTAATTAAAACTAATCACATTATGAACCGTGTTAATAATTTTGATTTATTAATTTGAACTTTTCTCCCAGATCCCTCCCAGTTAGAGGTGCTCCATGTTAAGGGAATTTTATGAAACCTCATCGTTTGGGCAGAGCTTTCTCGCTAGAGATCCGCTCAATTTAATTAATCTTAATTAATAGTTTTTAACTAACCCTTAATTAAAAGTTTCTATCTGTTTGCCTTATATGGATTTTGGCACAATTGTTTAAATAATAATTCCATATTACAAATAGTCCATTTAGTTTCTATTCAACTTTTAAACTAGATTTAACTTTTGAATTTTAACTAAATAAGCATGCTTTTAATCCTAAAATAAATTAGATAAAAAATCATAATTTTCGATGATAACACTTTATAAAATAAAATTATGGCATGCTTCAATAATACATTATATAATGATGCATGTATGTACAATTAATTAAAATCATACAACCTATGGTGGGATTTTCTATATGACATACTCTTATGTATAAATAATATTTAAAACATTCATATCATACATATAAACAAAAGAATTTGTCTCAAATAACATAAATCTCCATACTAATTAATAAAATATCAGAACTTTTTATAAATTACTCAAATAGCATAATTATAATTCATTAAATTATTGAACTATTTTTCATGGGTATTTAATGATTTTGTATGTTTTTTTTTTTTGCTTTTTTAAGTTCAAGTACAATAATTTATCGAGTTATTTGATAATCTTTCATTATTATTTTCAATGAATTTGTTAGTTTTTTTTTTACTTTTTTAAGTTCAATAAATTATTGAATTATAATTCAGTAAATTATTAAACTATAAATATGCTATTTTAGTAATTTTTAAAAAGTTCTAACATTTCAGTAATTAGTATGCAAAAATATGTTATTTCAATAGTTGCCCTATAAACAATTAAATAATAAATAGCTAAATTGACTGGTATTCTTGGCACTATTTCTAAAATGAAAAATTAAAATTACAACTTAATTTAAATCTTCCATTGTAGACTCTTCAAGCTTTGACTTTCTCTCTCCTCCTTGGTGTAGACGTGGGAATGGGTATTTATGGAGACAGTATCATCTTCTATAATATTTCCATAAATACTTGTTTTAAAATAATCATCTTTTAATTATATGGAAAAAATAAATAAAATATTTTCCATGTAATCTTATATCAATTTCTAAATTCGCAATTTAAAATATAGAGATAATCTTTGAAAAAATTATTTCTTCATCTTAAATATTTGATTTTCTAAATTCATATAACAAGATAAATATCTTAAAATGTCTTACTACAACTTACCATTTTATCTCTCCTTTGGGCGTGAACCACATGTATGGAAGGGAAAAAATTTCGTCTCCTTTTGTTAAGCCAATTCCAATTTCTCCATGTAGGGTAGGGAAAAATTACAAAATTTTGTCCTATACCCTTAAATTTAGGATTTACAAATTTTCTAATAAAATTTAAAACGCAAGTGCCTCAAAAATACCTAAATAGTCAATTAGCAAACCTCCACAATTCATATAAACATACATAAAATGATTTTATGCTACCCACCAAATTTTTGAAAACATCACAAATTTTCATGAAAATTAAAGACTAGTTCTGATACCAATTGAATGGACTGCTTTACTAAATTAGTAGAATTTTATTTAGTAAACTAATTAACATTTAATTAAGGGTATATTAATATCATGTAATTGTGATTAAACCTTCGATTAAAACTTTAAGGCTTTTAAAAAAACAATAACTTTTACTTACATTGAGTAAATTATAGAGAATTGGTTGGAGGTTTCTTTACAATATCAACCCTTAACACCAGATCTTCTACGCTATATCCCAATCGAACAAGGAAAACCTGATTGTGGGATCAAACTAGAAGAAAATTTAGGAAGATGTTTTCTTCTCAAAATTAATAATAAAATTGGCAAAGGAGGGATAGGAGACGCGAAAATTTTAATTTCTAAGGAATTGAATTGTGTGATTTATGAATGACCCAAGCCTCCTATTTATAGGCTAATGGAAAATCTAATCACATTAGGAATATTCCATGGAGATAAATATAAAAAAAAAAGTCTTTCTTTCTCCTTTATCTATGATGTGGCCAAAAATACCATAGATAAAATAGAAAAATATTTATTTTCTTTATCTTGAATAAAGAAATCTATATTATCATTTTAGGATATAATTCAAACAATTATTTTCCTAAAAACACATATATGGTCGAAATTGCCAACTATTTTAATTAATAAATCTAATTAATTATTTTGGGTAATTCTCAATTGGGCTCATTAATCCAATTGGGCTAGAAACTTTCTCTTAAATTAAATGAGTCCAACTTAATTAATTTTTTTATTAATTACTATTTAAATAAAAACTTTATTTATATAATTAATAATATTAATATTTTCTCCTGACTAAATATTATCAAATAATATTTTATTATTAATTAATTAATTTAATTATTAATTTCCGTTTAAATAAAGTTAATTATTTAAAAAAATTAAAAATTGCTCGTTAATTTGAAATTATTAATTACCATTTAAATATTCTCAATACTTAAATAATTAATAATATTTCATTATTACTTTTAAGTTTAAATAAACTCATTATTTAAACAATTAATAATGTTTTTATTAATTACTATTTAAATATACTCGATATTTAAACTATTAATACTGCCTATTTAAGTAAATTAACTTACTTAAATTGTTAGTTTCTTCAATAGTCAAATTAATAACTAGATTTCGCGGCGACGATATTTGGGCTAGCATAGGGACTTGATAGACCTATAGATCATGAGCTTAATAATTTGTCAATTGAGTGATTAACTCATAATCAATCAATCATTATTATCTAACTATGAATGGTTCTACTATAGATGAGTTATTTCCATTTAGTTTATCTTTTATGATATATGTGATACTTCAAGTGAAAATCTCATAATTACAGATGAGATAAATTTACTGTTTTGCCCCTGTAATTATCGCTTTATCCTCGTGTTCTCACTAATTCTCCAATGAACTGTTTCTTTAGTTCGACTAGAGATAAGTACTTATGTGATCAGCATAAGTCGTGGCACCTCTTGTTCATGTCTAGAATTAGTACTTCAAGGTAGTTTCCTAAAGTTCCTAGAATGATTAGGTATCACACTGATATTGATGGGTGTCGAAACCACCAAAAATAAATACTTACTCTTGGAATTTAGAAATTTGTAGTAGCGGCGAGTAAGGTCGATCTCCACAGAGAATTTGAAAATTAAATTAAAGTTAGTAAAAACGGGAGATTTTGAACTTTTGTTAGAAAATAAAAAGAAAACAAAATTATTAAGAATAAGAAATCAAATTAGAAAAACTTCCAACTAAAGGTTTAATCTCAGTTATAGTTCATTAATTTGATCATCGATTCATAAATATGAATTCCTAAATTCTTCTCTAAATTAGTTGGAAGTCGCCGAAACAACAAGTGCTCTTCCTTAGTTTTTCGATTGCCAAGATACGATCTAATGACTATTTCCCTAATTAACAGATAACCCTAGAATACAATAATAAGATTTAACACATATTCCTTATATGATTAATGAATCAATATAGATAGAAAAGAATTTTGATTGATTTATTTAATTTATTCTAAATAAATTATTTTTATTAAATAATTACAAGTTATAGGACACCATTTCTAACACAGAGAATAATCAATCTTCTCAACAGGAAATCCGAGACCCTCAACTAATTTTTCGTGTCATATAAAATTTCAGGCAGCGTGTTGTTTGCACAGGTACAATGACCATCGCATAATCGAGTTGAAGCATCTCTTTGGGATTTGATATGACGCTTTTATATTAAGAAGCTCCGTAGCTGCAGCCAGTTGACTGACATTACAAATCGGGTATAGTGGTCTACTAGATGATTCAAGCATATGGTACATTTATTGTGCTTCTGGATTCATTTCATTCTCTTCCATACTCTTGTTGCATGTCATCACTAGGTTCTTCACCAAATTGCACTACGTTCGAGCTGCTGCCTTCGCACAACAAAGACTGCTTCAATGTCGCATTCTACTAATCGTCAGTTTCCCTTGATACACCCATTGGTAATAATTTTCTACAAACCCACGACTATACAAGTTTTTCTTCACATCAATTAGGGAAAATATCTTTTTATTGCGGCACTTTCTGCATGGACATCTTATCTTCTTTCCATAGCGATAAAAAAAATCACTACTTTTACAAAACTCCCTGCTACGAACTGTTCATTCAAATAATATTCTAACAAATGAAGATACATCCATTCACGAATTTTAAAAAAAAATACAAAATGATAAACACAACTCAGATACTCTCAAACTGAAAACCTCGTCAAACGTAAGTTTGTGAATGTTTTTTTTATAATGGTGACATCTTATTACTTGACACATCTATTTATAAGTAGTAAACTATAAAACCGAAGACGAAATCCGTCACTAAGGTTGGAGGAAACATTGTCACAAAATATTAGCGATATATTCTATGGTAAAAGGTTCGCGAGAAATTCTACAGCCATATTTGTTAGCGATGGATTTCGTTGCCAAAGAGGTGGGAACCTTTGCACCATTTATAACCACGTATTCCATCATTCCATATTCTCATAGAAACTTTTGGCGCCAAAACCAGCGACGAAATATGTCACTAATAGTCAACGCTCGCTTTCTCGATGGATTCCGTCGCTAATCAGCGACACAATGTATTCCATCACTAGCGTTGCGTTGTTTATATGGTTTTTTGCTGTAGTAATTTATCTCTTATTTTATTATATATAATGGATTTGCCTGGACCGATACGTGATTTTCTTGTAGTCTTGTTGGGATCAGGTCTTATATTAGGAAGTATGGGAGTACTATTACTTACCAACTCCATTTACTCTGCTTTTTCGTTGGGGCTCCCCAGTAAGTAATTTATCTTTAGAAATAACATAAATTAAACTTTATTCTATGTTATCACACACATTCCCCTTCAATTCTATTTGAAGATTGTTTCTTTCCTAAATAAAATTCTTTTATTCGATCGATATCTAATATATTCCCTTGTTCTGTACTTTTTTTGTCAATTGAATTGAATTCTATTAAACTTTTGTTCATGTTTAAATAAATCAGAATTAATAAGAAGTTGGTCAATCATGCTCGAACATGTACTTGTTATAAGTGCCCATTTATTTTGTATCGGTATCTATGGATTGATCACCAGTCGAAATATGGTTAGAGCCCTATGTGTCTTGAGCTTATATTGAATACAATTTATATAAATTTTGTAAAAATTTCTGATTTTTTTAAAGTCGCCAATTAAAGGGTAATATTTTCTCAATTTTTGTTATAACTATTTTAGTCAATCAAGCAGCTCTTGGCCAAACTATGGTTTCGTTAATTTATCGTAACAGAAAATCAACTCGTATCAATCAATCGAATTTGTTGAATAAGTAGTATTTATCAGATAAATTATGATATTAATCAAGTCAAATTATCTGTATAATACGTAATCTACAATCATGTTTGTTTGCGAAAACATAAAAAATCAAAGTATCTTGGCCCTATCGCATGAGTTAATCTGAAAGTAGATTGATTATAAAAATTCTGATAAATTATTGACTCATCTGGTATCTAAATATATAATTCATTTACAAATTTACTCGATCGAAAATTTATAGTGTTAAAAAAAAATTGTAGATACAATGTCACATTCAGTAAAGATTTATGATACATGTATAGGGTGTACTCAATGTGTCCGAGCTTGCCCCACGGATGTATTAGAAATGATACCTTGGGGCGGATGTAAAGTTAAGCAAATAGCTTCGGCTCCAAGAACAGAAGACTGTGTTGGTTGTAAGAGATGTGAATCTGCCTGTCCGACGGATTTCTTGAGTGTTCGAGTTTATTTATGGCATGAAACAACTCGAAGCATGGGTCTAGCTTATTGATACGTTCCATAAAAACCCCTTGAATACATTTGATTTCTTTTTTACCGACAAAAACTCGTGTTCAAAATATATATTTATATTTTTTATTTCATTTTCGAACATGGGTTTTTTTAGTCCAAGTGTATTTTGTTTTTACTACGAATTATTTTCCTTGGTTAACAATAGTTGTAGTTTTGCCAATATTTGCGGGTTTCTTACTTTTCTTTCTCCCTCATAGGGGAAATAAAGTAATTAGATGGTATACAATATGTATCTGTGTACTCGAACTCCTTCTAACAACCTATGCATTTTGTTATCATTTCGAATTAGACGATCCATTAATCCAACTGACGAAGATATATGGATCGATTTTTTTTACTTGAGATTGGGAACAAATGGACTTTCCGTAGGACCCATTTTATTGACGGGATTTATCACCACTTTAGCTACTTTAGCCGCTTGGCCTGTTACTCGAGATTCCCGATTATTCCATTTTCTAATGTTAGCAATGTATAGCGGTCAAATAGGATCATTTTCTGCTCGAGACCTCTTACTATTTTTTATCATGTGGGAGTTAGAATTAATTCCCGTTTATCTACTTCTATCGATGTGGGGAGGAAAGAAACGTTTGTATTCAGCTACAAAGTTTATTTTGTACACTGCGGGAAGTTCTGTTTTTTTGTTAATGGGAGTTATGGGTATCGGTTTATACGGTTCTAATGAACCAACTTTAAATTTTGAAACATCAGCTAATCAATCGTATCCTGTAGCACTGGAAATAATATTCTATATCGGATTTCTTATTGCTTTTGCTGTCAAATCACCGATTATACCCTTGCATACATGATTATTAAACACCCACAGAGAGGCACATAACAATATCATTGCTACTGCTGGATTTACGCAATCAATCGGATCATATAGATATCCCTTCAACACAACATAGGTCATCGAAAGGATCTCGGAGACCCACCAAAGCACGAAAGCCAGAATCTTTCTAAAAATAGATTCCTATGCGATGAGTGCATAACCGCATAGATAAGCTCACATTAACATGTCAATTTTTGATCCATATAGAAACTTTCCTTGAGAGGTATCGAGAAGGAATTGGAATGTAATAGTATCGATTCATATAGATACATAAGAAAAAAATTTCTATTGATTCAAACACTGTACCAGTGGGATAAGGATAAAGAAAGAATAAAAAATGGGTCAGATTCTACATGATCAAACCTAAGGGACCTAAGGAATGATGGAAGGGAATAAATAAAAAAAGAAAAAAAATATGGAAAATAAGTAAATAAAAATGACGTAAAAGAGCCCAGATTCCAAATGAATGAAAACTTGATTGAATTAGTCACAATCATTCTTTGAGACAGAATGGAAGAAGGGAGGAGATTCTCAAACAACAAAAAAGATCCAATGACTTCAAAATAATTGAATGATGAGCCTTATGAGGTGAAAATCTCATGTACGGTTCTATCGAGTGGCAGTAAGGGTGACTTATCTATCAACTTTTCCACTATCACCCAAAAAATCCATTTATGCTATACGTAAAGTTGACAGAGTACGCTTAACCTCAGGATTTGAAATCACTACTTATATTCCTAGTATTGTTCATAATTTACAAGAACATTATGTAGTATTAATAAGAGGAAGGGTTAAGGATTTACCCAGTGAGAGATATCACATTATTCAAGGAACCCCTAGATGTTGTCGAAGTAAAGGATCATCAGTAAGGGCGTTCTAGCGCATTGTAGATTCTTATCTAAGACTTGTATCATTTGATGATGCCATGTGAATCGCTAGAAATATGTGAAGTGTATGGCTAACCTAATAACGAAAGTTCGTCAGGGAACTGGAGCAGGCTACCATGAGACAAACCAAAAATCTTCGTTTTGAAGAGATTCAATTCAGAACTATTATATGTCTAAGGTCCAATATTTGAAATAATTTCAGAGGTTTTCCTTGACTTTGCTCGTGTCAACAAACAATTCGAAATACCTCAACTTTTTTTGAATAGGTTCAAGTCAAATAGTAATGATTCAAAGCACCTCTTTTTACACTATTTTTGAAACCCAAAGAATCAATCATATGGATATGTAAAATACAGGATTTCCAATCCTAGCAGGAAAGGGAGGGAAACATATACTCAATTTAAAGTGAGTAAACATAATTCCATACTTGATCTCATAAAATACATATAGAATTATGTGGAAAGTCGTATGTAAGGCTTGGAGCGAGATCTTTTATATCATTCGAGATCCACCCTACAATATGGAGTCAAAAAGCCAAAATAAATTATTTTAGCCCTTATTAAAAGAAAACTTATTCTTGAACCCCTTTCATGCTCATGTCACGTCGAGGTACCATTGAAGAAAAAATTGCAATAATCCATTCATTTTACCAACAGAATTCGTCGTTACAGTAGGTCAACATTCGGTAGTGATGTATTTGTTTTCCAACTCTAGTTAACGATGAAATCTATGGACCTTATGACGAATTAAAAACAGACGGTTCAAAGTGTTGCAAATTCTGTCACTATATGGAAAGTAACGACGGAAATAGGGTGATTACGTTGTTAATATTGTGTCGCTAATTTTCTTTTTTATTGTAGTGATTACTAATTCGACACATAGGTAATCATTGATTTTAGTGATTTACCGTATCAACTGATATTTTGTGCATGTAATCACTGATTGCGTAATAAGTTATCATTGTGATTACCTTACGCCCCCGTTTGGTTCATTGTAATCTAAGATATCTCTAGTAATCTAATACCTGAGAATCTGATGCCAAAGTATTTGATTACTAGGAATATTATATGTTAAGGAAGAAGAAGCCATTAAAGAGAATGATTAATTTCAAGCTAATTACATTGTTATTTCTGCAGTTTTTATGTGTAAATCAGCCTTATTTTCCTCTCTCTTAGCTTGTTTAATTGTATTTTATTCCTTTCTTTCTCTTCCTCTCATGTAGTGACAACTGTACATTTCTTTTCTATTAATACAAAATGTCCAACGGCCTTAGAATACACTAAGCAATATTCTCTTTTAAGCTTTTGTCTCTCTCTCTCTCTCTCTCTCTCTTCTCCCTTTTTTTCTTTTTCCTTTTTTCCTTTCCGAATTTTCATGGTATCAGAGCACTAAAAACGTCTTTCATGGCGTCAGATTATGAGACATCATCTGTAGCTACAACAGCTCATCTTCAAAAGGACAAAGAGCCTGCAATTGACACAAATGTCGCACCTCAAATCCCTCAAACCTCATCAGCTTCCATGCCTATAGCCCATGGAAGGATTAACATCAGATCAAATCCTACAATCCCTCTTTCTCAACCTTTTACTCCTACTGCAAATAGACAACAACAACCTTTTAATCTTCATCCTGGAAACACACATGGAGCATTCTTCCAACATCCACAACATGGAACAACCAGTTATCATCCTGGACAAACAGGTTTTCATCAGGGTTTTCCTGGGTCCTATCAACCTTCTTTCTTCCCTAATTATCAACCACACTACCCTCAACAACCTCATATCCAACCCAACTTAATTCAGCAACAGCCAACTAATCTGGGTGCCTCCTCTCTCACAGTGAGGCTCACTGATTCAAATTACCTTCTATGGAAAAACCAATTATTGAATGTTATCATCTCAAATGGGCTTGAAGGTCATATAGATGGATCCATTCCTATGCCTCCCAAATTTCTGGACCAAAATCAGATACAGGTAAACCTTGAATACTATTTTTGGTAGAAACTAAATCGCCTAGTTATGGGATGGATTTATTCTTCACTGTTAGAGGATAAGATGATTGAAATAGTTAGCCTTAATACTGCTTTTGAGGTCTGGGATTCATTAAAGAGGGCTTATGAGTCAGTCTCAACTGCAAGCATAATGAGTTTACGGGCTCAGTTTCAACAATCTAAGAAAGGAGGAATCAACATTACCCAATATTTGACTCAAATCAAGCAAATTGATGATAAGCTCTCAGCAATAGGTGAACCACTCTCTTATCGTGGTCATGTTGCCTACATTTCAGATGGTTCAGGTTCTTAATATAACCCTTTTGTTACAACCATTCAAAATAGAAATGACAAGCCCTCTCTTGAAGATATTAGAAGTCTACTGATAAACTGTGAGATGAGGTTGGAAAAACAAAATTCTGTTGAACAGATAAATTTAATCCAAGAAAATCTAGCTAATTTCTCCTAAAATTCCTCTTCTACTAGTCCCAACTGGCCTACATCATCCTCTTCCTTGCCCTCATCCTCTTCCTTGCTTCATCATTTCTCCCCTTTTGATTTTTCTGGTTCATCTACCTTCACACCCTCTTTTAGACCACAAGCACCTAATAATGCTCCCAACTCTGCTCCTAGACCTTCTGGCTCCTTTACTCATACTCCAAGATGGAGTTCTAGACTAACAGGCCTCAATGCCAGATTTGCAGCAAGGTTGGCCATATAGCCATTGTCTGTTATAATAGAGAAAATAAAGAGAGATATCCACCAGTGTTACCCTCTAGACCACAAGCTCACATTGCTGAAATCCCTGCCCCATCACAGACTTCTTTTCCTTACTATCCTCCATCACCATCCCCCTTGCCTACTTCTCACTCCCCTTATCCAAGTCCTTCATCATCACTTTTCCACACTGTCTATTCTCAAACTCCTTCTCCCAATCCTCATCCTACTGTTAACACCATCCCTTCCCATTCAACTTTCTCTCATCCTGACAAGGCTTGGTTATTTGATTCTTGAGCCACTCACCATATGTCTCTTTCCATTAATTCATTCACCAATGCTACACCTTATCAGGGGCATGAGCAAGTATTGATGGGAAATGGTAAGCCACTTTCAATTGCACATATTGGTAGCAACATTATTACTTCTCCTACTACTTCTTTAAAACTTAACTCTAATTTGTACATTCCATCTATTTCCAATAAACTTGTCAGTTGTCGCTACGCATTACTATGACAATAAAGCATTTGTTGAGTTTCATCCTTCTTTCTTTCTTGTAAAGGACCTCATGACCAAACAAGTTCTTCTTCAAGGCCATCTTGACAATGGTCTTTAAAAAGCCTCTTCACTCTCCATGCTTCATCATCCTCATGTTCCTGCCACTTCAAACACTGCTGCCATGTCAAATTCAGTTCTTTGGTACTATAGACTTGGCCATCCTACCTCTACCATTGTTCAACAAGTTCTTCATTTATGTAACAAGTCATGTTCTTCAATTTCTAAGTTTGATTTTTGTACCTTTTTTTAAATGGCCAAGAGCCATCGTTTAATGTTTAATAGATCTGTTCACAAATGTCAAAAACCCTTTGAGCTTGTTCATTCAGATTTATGGGGTCCTTCCCCTGATACAACAATCAATGGCTCTAGATATTCCTTGCTCTTTATTGATGATTTTTCTGGTTTTTTCCGGCTATATCTGCTTAAGACAAAAGATGAGACAATGCATTGCTATAATCATTTTAAAAAGATGGTTCACACTCAATTTGACAATAAAATACAGTCTCTTCAATCTGATTGGGGTGAAGAATTTCGTGCACTTTCTACTGTCTTAGCATCAGATGGTACTCATTATTGCAATTCTTATCCATATACCCCACAACAAAATGGAAGGGTTGAGAGAAAGAATAGACATATTGTTGAGGTAGGTCTAGCTCTCTTAGCATATTTTAACCTTCCCAAATCATATTGGTCATATGCTTTTCAAACTGCCATTCACCTTATAAATAGACTCCCTTCTCTTATTTTACAGAATCAATCACCTTATCAACTTTTTTATTCAATTCTTCCTGATTATTCCCTTCTCAAAGCCTTTGGTTGTGCTTGATTCCCATACCTATGGCCTTACAATCAAAACAAGTTGCAATATTGTACAACTCAATGTATCTTCCTTGGCTACAATTCAAATCACAACGGGTATCTTTATCTTGATCCCCAATCAGGCCGAATTTATTTGTCAAGGCATGTCATATTTAATGAGCAACATTTTCCTTCTTTCACCAATCACCCTACCACCAATACTGTTACCCAATTTCATTATGATTCATCTTCCATTCCCCATATTTTAATCCCTACCCAACCTCTCCCAACTCCATCTAATTCCTATCCTTTACCTGCTTCTAATCCTTCTCCTGTTACTCAACCTCTCACCCATACCAGTTTATCCAATTCACCTCTGCCAAATCTCTCAAATATAGCTTCCTTATCCCCTGCATCACTCTCCTCACCCAACTCTTCAAATTCAACCATTGCCACTGATCCATCTCCTATAATACCACACCCATCTCTCATTCCTCTTGTCTCACCTCCAGCACCTTCTGCTATTTCACACCCCATGATCGCAAGGTCAAAAGCTGGTATTTTTAAACCAAAAATCTAGTTGACCACTACTACTTCTGATTTCACTAAACCTTCTAATTTTAAAGCTGCATTCACCATTCATCATTGGCAGAAAGCAATGACTAATGAATATGAAGCACTTATGAGCAATAATACTTGGATTTTGGTTCCACCCCCTCCACAGTGCAAAATAATAGGCAGCAAATAGGTATTTAAGGTCAAATTACAGCCCAATGGCCAGATAGAAAGGTATAAGGCAAGACTAGTTGCCCAAGGATTCAATCAATCTTATGGTATAGATTATTTTGAGACATTTAGTCCTGTGGTCAAGCCAGCAACAATCAGGGTAATTCTCAGCTTGGCTGCTTCAAATCATTGGCAAATCAAACAACTTGATGTTCATAATCCTTCCTTAATCGTGATCTTCTTGAGAATGTTTAAATGCATCAACCACAAGGTTTCATCAGTCCTGAGAATCCCTCTCATGTCTGCAAGCTCTCAAAGGCCTTATATGGTCTCAAACAAAGTCCAAGGGCATGGTTTCTCAGACTCAGTTCATGTTTACAGTCTTGGGGGGTTTCAATCCTCCAAATCTGATTGTTCTATCTTTTTCTATAGACATCATTCAGACTACATTGTTTTCTTGATATATGTAGATGATATCATAGTAACGGGCAATAAACACAACTCTCATTGATTCCTTTATTTCAGCACTCAACAGCAAATTTAAGTTAAAAGATCTAGGCAATCTATATTTCTTTTTGGGAATTTAGGTCTCTCAGTCTGCTACTTCCCTACATTTGTCTAAATACATCAAAGATCTCCTTCATAGAGCATCTATGACAGATAACAAACCAGTGTCTTCACCTATGGCAATTGGAACTTCCTTATCTGCACATGAAGGAAAACCCCTTCCAGACCCCACTGTTTATCGTAGTATTGTGGGTGCACTCCAATACTGTACCATTACAAGACCTGATCTCAGCTTCTCTGTTAACAAAGTGTGCCCATTTCTTCAAGCTCCAACTTCAACACATTGGCTTGCTGTCAAAAGAATACTTCGCTACTTAAAACATACATCTTCCCATAGAATATCCATCACTCCATCTTCGAATCAATCTCTTGTAAGCTACACTGATGCTGAGTGGGCATATTGTCCAGATGATAGGAGGAGCACCAGTGAATTCTATTATTAATGGGAAATAACCTCATTTCGTGGTCCTCTACTAAACAACGTGCTGTATCACGCTCTAGTGCAGAATTTGAGTATTGAGGACTGTCAAATGCAGTAGCCGAATTGATATGGATACAGTCACTATTGAATGAAATTGGTATGCAAGATCCCTCGACTCCTCTTTTGCTTTGTTATAATATGAGTGCTATCTATCTCTCTGGCAATCCCGTGATGCATAATAGAAGCAAACACGTTGAAATTGATCTACATTTTGTAAGGGAACGAGTTCTTACTAATCAATTAATGGTTCAATTTGTTCCCTCCGAAGACCAACTTGCGGACATTATGACAAAGCCCTTGTCATCACATTGTTTTTGCAACCTAAGATCCAAGCTCACAATCGATTCATGTCCTGTTCGCTTGCAGGGGATGTTAAGGAAGAAGAAACCATTGAAGAGAATGATTAATTTCAAGCTAATTACATTGTTATTTCTGCAGTTTTTATGTGTAGATTAGCCTTATTTTCCTCTCTCTTGGCTTGTTCAAGTATATTTTATTCCTTTCTTTCTCTTCCTCTTATGTAGTGAAAACTGTACATTTCTTTCCTATTAATACGAAATGTCCTACGGCTTCAGAATACACTGAGCAATATTCTCTTTTCAGCTTTTGTCTCTCTCTCTCCTCCCTTTTTGCTTTTTCCTTTTCTTCTTTCCAAACTTTCATTATATTACTATGTTTGTTTAACTCAAATAATTTGAGGATGTCTGGTAATTTGTAGATTATTGTGTTTGTTTGATGGTAATTATATTGGGAAATATGATATTTTTTTCTGCTCTTTCTCTAAATAACCTTATTTACAATTTATATATACATGAATTTAACAATATAATTAAAATATATTCATATTAAATTCCAAAAAAAAAAAACATTATGAATTGGGAAACCAACAAACAAAAGATGAAGGAAATAAAGACTCTAAACCTTTCCTAATTATATATATTTGACAAATTTTCCTAATTAAAATGGGTTAAAATTGTAAAAAGAAAAATTTAATTCTTGTGGGAATCATAGAAAGTACCCAAATTCGAAAGTAATCAAATACCTTAATATCTGGAAAAATATAGATTTAGGGAATTTCATATTACCCAGATATTTTTAAATAAACCCCAAACAAACAATGTAATTAGATGTCCCTTATAAGGGAATATTTCATTACACCGAACCAAACGGGGGCTACAAGTTATCACCGATTTATTTGATTCACCTGAATGAGGGTTTTTAAAAAACTACTATATTTGATAAATATTGAAGAAAATTATGCTATCCATGAAATTTTTCTTGATTTAAGGTATTGCGATATTTTTTTAAGGATAGACTCTCATCCTTTATATAGTCAATAAAACAAAAGGCCTCATTAAACCTTTATGTTTTAACATACGGTGACCGCTCAAATTTTTTACACATTATGGCCATAGAAATTCAGGTTCAATGGGCAGCAAAACCAATCACATTAATTTGCCCAAATTAAAAACAAAACAGCTATAATGTTAAATACCCATAAAAGAAAAACACTTACACATTTAAAATGCTAGCAAGTGATTCCTATATGCATCTCACCAAACATGTAGAAATGAAAAACTAGAACAAAAATGTTTAGAGTCTTAGAGTAAGATCAAGTGAAGAACTACACATTTCAGGTGGTGGCATACTCTTACCAAGGATTGGAGTTGGAATTTGAGCTACTTCCTGAGATGTAGAAGAAACTAATCCCTCATTCACATGTCGAAAGCAACCAGGCCAAAACGAACCTTCCAAAATAATCGGCATCCCTATGTAGTCTCCATTTCTAGAAATTGATGGCCTCTCCACTAGTGTAATTGAATGGTGCAGTGCACCATGAGGTTCTAACCCAAGGGACCGATATGCAGAACCGTGGAAGCTAGTATATCGGGTGTTTGAGAACATACGCATCCACATGGCTCGCTTTTCTATTGTCTTCTCCCTTTTGTGAGCATTCTGGTGGCCACCCAAGGCTTGTGGGCAATAGAACTTGCGCTGACAATAATTGCAAGAAAAGACTTTGGAATGTTTTGGTCTGGAAACACGAACTACGGCTTCGCTACTAGTTTCATTGATGATGCCTTTTATGTGAGCATCGTCATCCGAGTCAAAATGAAGTGTTAAGTCAAGAGAAACGGAATCTCGATCTCGATTAGCCTTCAGTGAATTTGTGAGGCAGGAGATAACACTACTACTGTCCTTGGAACGATCAGTGGTTGCTTCTAATAAAGATATGTTAGATGCAGCTTCATTATTAGTAGCATCTAAATCTTCTTCATATTCAACATTGAGATTAAGCGATTGCATATCTGCGAATAGGATTAAAAAGTGTATGCGAGTATGGAATGTAGACAAACGAATCAATGTCGGCGACCGTTCGTCGATGGATGTTGCTTTCCAACCTGAATGAATCAATGAAAACTTATCATATAAGGGAACTTTGTCAAAAACAACTTTTACAGTCTTAAACGAGCATATGCATTTGTGCTTAGGGATGAATCATAATATATATTACAAGATGAAATTTGAAAGGAAAAATAATAATGTTGATAATAGAAGAGTCCTTTAAAAATTCTCAATCTGCCTACAATTAAAAATTAAAAAAAAAGAGAGAGCACCAAATTCAGCAGCCAAGAAATCATAAATTCAAGTTCCAATTAATATTGAAACCCACATCATAGAAATAAAAATAAAAAATAAAATACAGCTATATATACCACAAAAAATGGAAACCCATATAGAAAAATAAAGAAAAAAACGAAATAAATAAAGAAAAAAAAAGTAGAATGTAGTAATAGAAAATAAAACATGGGTAGGGTAGGTACAAAGAAAATATGCATTTACAGTAAGTTTGAGGAGCAGTAGAAGATTCGACTTTTCCGGGAAAATTTTGAGAGGATCTTTAACTTTTTTTTTTTTTTTTTGAAAAACAGAGGATCTTTAACTTTGATGAGCAGAGAAAGTGAAATAGTCGAAAGAAAACGAAAAAAAAAAAAAAAAAACATTTAATTTTCAAGTGATGTTTGTGGTGGGAACTTGACTTTACTGGGTAAGATTGAATCAAGGATAAATATGGAAGGTGGGTAGATTTTATTTTTCTTTCCTAATTTGATTAAGCCTAATTTAGCTGGTGGGTGTGTGGTTTATTACATAATTGATAATAATAGTACTATGTGACTTGGTAAGAAGAGTACTTTCTAAGAAAAAGCAGACATGTTTTGGCAGTTTCTTTGTTTTTACCCACTCAATGGTGGCGTTTAAGATCTTTCCAAAGGTTTTAGAATATTATTTTTAATGCTATCACATCAATACAAATAGTAGATATTACATCATTTTACATCTATTAAGAAAATTGAAGTCCAAATTAAAGTCGTGTGCGAAAAATATAATTTTCGACTCTCTGTCATATAATATTTGATATAAAAAAATCATTAAGACAAAATACAAATAAATTTAAAAGGGGTATTTTAAGGAAAATTATGTGTGGTAGCCAACTTTTGAGCCTTGTTTTCATATATGTCACATTTTTCATATTTATATCAAATTTACTCATTTCTAGAAATTCTATGAATTTAATGATACATCAGTAATGTAAATTTACAATAATAATTTATCAGTAATGTAAATTTACAATAATAATATTAAATTTACATCAACAATGTGTAAATTCTAGTATTAAATTTATATCAGTAATGTAAAATTACAATAATAATATATCCATTATAATCAATTTTTCATAAAAAATTATGGGTTAATTATGAAAGAATGATATTATGGTAATAATTCTTGTCTCCATATGCGCACATCCTCATGTGCTGGGTAATTTTGATATTTTTCAATTTTTGTGGTTTTTTTGAAAACTGAGTCTCAATATTGGCTATGTGTGATAATAGCCCTTTCAAAATTGACATTTTTTTTTTTTTATAGAATTGATCACAAAATAGCATATTTCTACTTACTAATTACTAAAATGTCAAATTTTTTTAAAAATTATTCAAACAAAAAAAAGTGGGACGCTGTATTTTCAGGATTGAATTTCATATTTGAATGATCCCATAATCGTAAGAAAGTAGGTTTTTTAGCTATAGGCCTAGCAACAGTTCAATTTTTATTTTAGCTATAGTTCAATTTTTAAAATTATTTTCAGTGAATTTATTGGTTTTTTTTTTTTTTTTGCCTTTTTAGTTCAAAAAAAATTTGAACTACTAGCCTACTAGGTGAGTAATTTTAAAACATCTAACATTTTAGTAATCAATATGCAGAATTACATCCTTTTAATAATTTTTTTTTACATAGTAAATTTCATAAATAATAAAGTTTCAGAATTTTCAAAAATAATTTTTTTTAACTTTCATTATATTAGAAATTAATAAAAATTGTAAAAACTTAACATAACTTAAAAAATTATTATATTTTAATTTAAAACATCACAATTAGAAACATAAAAAACAATAATAAGATCGATCATTGAACAATAAAAAATAGGAAAATAAATTCATTAATTTATTGATAGTAGAAAAATGTTATTTTTGAAAATGGATCAAATTTTTACTATATTAACAAATAAGGTGGAAAAAAGTGCTATTTTGTGTACTTTTTCTTTAACTAGATTTTGACTTCGTGCGATGCACGTGTAGTAAATTTATAAAATATCAATGAATAAAGTGATAAAATTAAATAGCAGATATTTTTTTTTTCCGTAAATGCATTTACCTTAAATTTATAATTAAACTAATTTGCTAATGCAAATATTAAACCTATCCAAAATAGTCCATTTAGGTTGAACCCATTGATAAGACCTTTGTAATTCCGAAGATATGATTTTGGTTTTTATATTTTTTTTCCTTTTCCTATTTCTTCTTCTTATTATTTTAAATTAATGTACTTTTTTTTTATCAATCTTTTATTTTGAATTACCATATCACTTCAATATATCTTATATTTAAAGTATTTTCACTGATTTAAGTTGTAAGTACATGTATTGTTCGATGTAAATCACTATTTAAGAAAAGAATTAAAAACATCCTCTAATAATTTAGTATGAAATGCATGTTTTATTACATAAATAGACGTGAAGGATTTCTTTTTTAATCACTAATCGTGATTGTAAATTTATGGTTTTATTTTTCTTTGCATCTCAAGAGTATATATATATATATATATATATATATATATATACACACACTAATTTATTCTAATTTTTTTCTTCATTTTCTATTTAAAAATAGTTTGATTTATATTGATGTTTATTATGCTTTTTTTTTTAAAAAAATAATTATTGATTCATAAACGATTCTACATTCAATTTTAACTTTCTTCAGAAATAGATGAATTACCTTTTTAAATAAACAAAAATATTACTTATATATATATAATCCATCAACAAATACTACTATACATAATTATAATCCCTCAACCAATCATTTTAAGCAAAACCTCTACAATCTCACAATAAGGCCGTACAAATTTGCCCAAATAAAAAAAATACAATATTTCTTCAATCTCAAATATTTGTTGGTGAAGATCTTCCAATGAATAAGAAGGAAGCTTTTACTGAATCTGCCAACTCGAATCTCCAACCATTTTCAGATTTTGAAATTCATCACTCGAAGCTCCAACCGTTTTCAGATCTGAATCCGTTTCAATCTGCTGCTCAATTTTTGAAATTGAGTTTACCTACGTAGAGAATAAAAAAAACAAATTGGAATTCAAAATTGTTTCAAAATTGAGAAATAATGTTATAAGATTATATCTAAACATATTCTCATTGAATCAACTTTTAGTTCCTCTTTCTGATGGAAAAGACTTACCCATGAAATAGTACCCAATATCCTATCCTATTTATATATAAGTAGACGGTCATGGATTGACATGAAAGACTTTTCAACTTCTTTATTCATTTAGTTATTATCATTTAATCACCCAATTTAAAATGAGTCATAATTGTGATGAGTGGGAAGAAGGAAGGACATAGACTCTTCAACTTTTTCATATTAAATTCATTTTCTGTAAGTTACAAATATTTGATAAAATGACTCATTTAAAAAAATATTAATTTACAACGTAATGAACAAATATATACTTATATATATATTATATAATAATTACCGTTCTAATTTATCTATTTTACCTTTTCTTTTATACTTGAACTTGATTAACTAATAAAAAAAATTATAACAATTGACTTAATATTGGAAAAAAAATTAAAAAAATTTGGAGAAATTTAGGATATTTTTAGACTTTTGAAAAATTAAAATGTAAGATTCGGTTGACATTTTTTTCCCATTATCTAGATGTTACAGAAATAAATTGTTAGTTAAATTGATTGTTTTATTATGAATATATTTAAATTTTTTGTTTTATTTTTTAATATTCTAATATTGGAGACATTTAATTTATAAAAGTGGGGGAGAGGGGACTCGAACCTTCAACCTCAAGGGGAAGAGAGTATATGCCAAACCAATTGAGCTAAGCTCATGTTGGCATAAAAGATATTCTTTTAACTAGTACATTTTAATATAAAATATATTATTGCATGAATATGTTGATAGTATATCATAGTTTCTTTAGGTACTTCAAAATTTGTTTTATTAAAATAACTTGTACAAATTATATTTATAATATAAGATAAAATTGCGATACGTATATATTTTAAATAGGAGAGAATACATTTTAAAAATTAAATATTTAATTGATAATGATAATTAATTATTATAATGGGACAATTTGTAAATATTATAATTTATGAAGGGGTATAAAAGTCTAAAAATGATTCTAAGACATCCCCACTTTTAAGATAGTAAAGATTAACTCCAATTTTGGTTATCAAATTTTTTTATTTTTATTTTTTTAAAAAAAACTCCAATTTGGGGGCCTATTCTTAACACGACCAGCACATATGTAGGGCAGAGTTTGATATCATGTCTATAACTTTATATACAAGGGCTGAGTTTTAAAACTCGATAAATATACTTTGAGTTTTGATTTAACACTTATTTTAGTCTCAGCTATTAAAATTATGTTAAAATTGACGTGATATTATTTTATTAATTGTAAAACTGACGTGACATTAGAATATGAATTTTATATTTGTTAGGTTGCTTAGATGTTATATTTTGTTGGTGAAATTTTTCGCCAGTAATACCTATTTTTCGTCGGCAAAAATATTTCTCGGGGCATTTCGCTTGAAAAGCCCCGTTGAAATAGCCTATGAGGGCGGATTAAGAAATTTCGCCGGCATAGCCAAAATGGGGGCTACCCCATTTATGAGGCTATGTCGGCGAAATTATTTTCGTCGGCATAAATTTAAAAAAAAAATATATTGTAAAAAGAAATGCTGGCGAAATTTATGTGAGAAATCATTATCTGTGGATCTATCATTCTCAACATTCTCATGTAACGGGCCTCGTATCTCCTGAATAACTTCATATATTTCAGTCACCCTCTCATCATCCGAATGTCCCCCTAAATTCTCATCAGCATGTGATGTACTATCGACATAGCTCGTGAACCTCCTAACATCTACTTGCTCACCATGCAATACCCACCGAGCATAGGTCAAAGACATTCCATTTATATACATGTGTCTCTCTATACTATCAATTTCCCCAAAGACAGTGTTCACACATTTTATACAAGGACAATGAACCCTCCCGTTTTCATTGACAACGGTCCTCACTACCTCTAAGAAACACTTAATCCCTTTGACGTATTTGGTACAAAATCTGTCCCTAAGTACTATCCAACTCCTTATCCATAACCCATGAAGTAATAAAATTAGAAATGCTACTTAACGTGGCTCAATAAACTAATTCTAAACAATGACTATGGTAGGTAATAAAAGATCTATAACAATAATAGATGACAAGTTTATATGTGTGGCTAACTTTGCTGCAAGTTAGCCACACTCAAGGTTTATGCATGAACAATGAAATAAAGTATATTAGATTATATGTGTGGCTAACTTTGCTGCAGGTTAGCCACACCCAAGGTTTATGCATGAACAATGAAATAAAGTAAAATAAATTATATGTGTGGCTAATTTTGCTGCAGGTTAACCACACCCAAGTATTTAACAATTCTAAAATATGTATATAAATAACTATAATATAATAGTCTATGATAATTAGGTCTAATGAGTAATTGAAAATTTACCTATAATTGCTCGTCATGTTCTTTGTTTGCCAAAATATAATCCTAAAATGCAACATTTCGCCGGTTTTCCTTTCTTTCTTGTTTTTGCCGTATTTCGCCGGATTTAATAAATTATTATCTGCAAATTGAATTTCGCCGAGATTAATTCGCCGGTAATGCTCCAAATTCTTGTAGTGCCACTCTTCATCTAAAAAAATCCTTAACTAAACCCGAAAAAAATCACAAAACCATAAATTTTTCGACGAAAACTCATCCATAAAACTTTGATTTGATGAAACTTAATACTTCCAACTTGTTTTCCTCAATTTTTTGATGCAAATTCAAAAAAATATTGTGAGACCTCTCCTAACTTCGTAAATCAATATATCAATAATAGTATGTCAATGATAGTATATCAGAAGTGATAGAATATCATGGTAAATCAGTAATAATCAATCACTGATATACTAAGATATACAATTATTGATATACTTTTATTGATATGGTAAATCACTGACCTACTTATGTACTTGCATGAAATAAAGGAATTTTTTACATTTCTTGATGAAAATAATTAGGCCTCTAAAATTTTAATATTTTTGTAAATATTTTTTTAAGTTAAACAAATTTGTAAATATTAAAGCCCAATTTTAACATATTTTAATTGCCCCTAAATTATAAGGTATTAAACCCTAAACCCTAAACTCTAAAATCCTAAATATTTTTTTAAGTTAACAGATTTATAAATATTAGAGACCATTTTTTAACATACTAGTAATATAATATGTGCGTTGCACGTGATACTAATTTTCACTGTCGCTACCCCCTCGAATGACGCGGAGCGGCCGACCCTCTTAAAAAACTAACACAATATTCTTTTCTAACCTGACAACATGGTAAAAGAAAGGAACAAGAAAAACAAAAATAGGAGTCGCCACCAATCATTGGTTTTGAAATGGGTGTGATTGGTCACCCGAGAAAGGCAAAAATAAAATGGTCTACGAAATTTGAAAAATAGGTTCGGGAGTTTATTCATATTTAGAGAAGGTATTAGCACCCAAAACATTCTTTTTAAAAACGATTACTGTTTTGGTTATTCTCTTTTATGCCATTTAAAACTTTTACTTAAACAAAATGTTTTTTTTTTTAATTTATTTTCAAATGTCCCACATATGTTTAATCAATATCACTAATTACTTTAATGATATTGTTAAATAATTGTGAGTGGCATGAAGCCATTAGGAAACATGTTTTTTTTTTTTTGTGTTTATTTTAAAATGTCTCATATTTATTTGATCACATCATTAATCATTATAATGATATGAATAATTTAAATATGAGTGGCATAAAACCATTAAAAAAATGAAGTCTCGTTATAGCATCCTATCACAAGACTTCTCACTTTAAGATATTTGAGAAGAAAGCGTCCTTACCCTCTCAAATTCCCTTAAGGAGTTTTCAAATATTTGAAATTAGGAAAGTTAGCATCCTAACAATTCCTTTTTATGAAGTGGTTTTTTCTTTCAAACCATTAATCATCTTAAATCATGAAATTTGGGATCAAAGCATCCTTGTACTCCCAAATTTCAATTTTTTAAAATTTTTAAAAGAATGGGTTTTAAGAGGATAAATTATTTAGTTGATTCTTATTATGAAATTATGAACTTCTTAACTCATGAAATTTGGGATCAAAGCATCCTTGTACTCTCAAATTTTAAGTTTTAAGAATTTTTTTTGAAAAATGAATATTTTCTTTTTAAAAAGGTAATGTTAATTGATTCTTAAAATCAAACCATAAACTCCTTAACTTATGAAATTTGGGATCAAAGCATCCTTGTACTCCCAAACTTTAAATTTTAAGAAATTTTTGGAATGAATATTTTATTTTTAAAAAGGTAATTTAAATTGATTCTAAATATCAAACCATAAACTTCTCAATTAATGGAATTTAGGATCAAAGCATCCTTGTACTCCCAAATTTTAAAATTTAAGAAAACTTTTGGAAAGATGGTTTTTGAAGAGGAAAAAAAAAGCTTTTAAGATGGGTTTTGAAGAGAAAATTACTTTTTAAAACAAATTGGTTCTTTAACATTAAGTAAACAAAACAATAAACTTAACCAAAAATAGATGTCAATTAATTTAAGCTAAGGAAGTAAATCATAAACATAAATATGACATACAAAAATATGACAATCAAACAAAACTATCACCTCCAAAAACATTCATGTTTTATAGACCAAAAAAAAAAAAAATCAAATTTTTATGAAAGAAAATTGCTTCATTTTCGGTTTTACCAAAACAAAATATGCAGAATTTTCCACCAACTTGGAAAAATCATATCTTTTTTTATACTAAACGAAATGAAGTGATTCTTATTTCTAAATTTTACTTTATGAGTCTAGTTTCAAATAAAAATAGTAATAAATAATTAAACTAAACAAATAAGTACAGAAGCAAAATAAAATAGAACATGCTCAGAAAATCCCGTAGCCTATAAATTCACTTGAACATCAAACTTCAAAAAATCATAACTTTCAAATCACAAATCGGAATTAGTTGATTCTTTTTCCTATGTGTTCATATTGGAGTCTATTTTTATAAAAAAATTATCATATAAATTAAATAAATATATATAAATCTCAGAATATATTTGAACATAAAAGACTCAACCTAAAAAAAACAGTTTTTGAAAGATGAAACTTATTTTGTTTGAAGTGGAAATAACTCAACACCAATCATGTAACTAGAGAAATAAATAAGCATACTCATGTAAAAATGAAAATTAGCATGACATCTTTATTACCTCTTGAATCTCCTTTGAGTGTGAAAATGAGAGGATAGAGTTATTGGATAAAATTAGATGATATGAGAATGGTGGAGGAGTTGAGATAATGGTTATGAGAGATTTAGTGAGTGATGGAAAGTTGGGAGGTTCTTTTGTGAATGGTGTAAATTTATGATTAGGTAAATGATAAAAAGAAAGGTGGGTTGGTTTTTGTTTTGTTTTTTTTTAAGGTATGAAGAGAGGAAAAAGGAGAGATGAATGAATGGTGGTTGGGAAAAGATGAAGGAATTGGAGGTGGGAGATTGGGTGAATGGTAAAAAAATTTATGAAAATTGGGGGGCCTCCTCCCTCTCTCTTGAAAATGTGAGAATAAGATGAATTTATAGAGGTAAGTTAGGGTTTAGGTTTTCTTTTTCTTTTAATTTTTTTTTTGTATTTTTCCATTTTTAGCCAGTTTTTTTGAAAATATGTTCCTATTCTCTTCCCCCTTCTTTTTTCCTACCTCTTTTGTCTATGAATTCAAAATATCATCTCTCCCTCTTTTTGCCCAAAATAAAATTAAAATTTAATATCCATTTTCATTTTAATTTTTAAATCTTCTTTTAGCTTAACCAAATTTTTATCCATAAATTTCCCTATTTTAGCAAAACTAATTTTACACTCTTCCATTTCTTTTAGCTTAACCAAAATTTTATCCATAATTTTTCCTATTTTAGCAAGACTAATTTTACACTCTTTTCCAATTCTTTCATTGTTCACTTTTCATCTAATTTTTCAAAACTATCCTCTTTTTTTTAACAAAAAATATTTTCCTTAAATTTCCACCTCACTTTCCCAATCTTCTCCACTTTTCCACTATGATCTAATCTTTTAAAAACACACACTTTTATTAGAAACAAGTTTGAATTAGCATAATTAAAAAATATGTGTTAAAAAATAAATTGGTCAATTTTATTTCTATTCTTATATTTCTTTTAAAATAAAAGGAAAATTCTAATTTTTAAATGATATCGGACAAAATTAGGGGTCTACATTCACAATGTTTATATTTATTTCTCATCTATATAATATTTTAAACTTTGTATTTTTTTAATTCCTGATTTAAGAAATATTAATAGATATGAGATGATAATATATTTTCTTTATAATAAGATATTTTCAAAGTTCTATACTATATATCCATGGTATTTAATAGTTATCATTATAATTCTTGAAGTATACATTTTGAGATGTTTTCTTATGACCTGTTTGGGATAGTTAATTAGTCAAATGAATCAAACTAAATTAGATAAGTAAACTATAATAAAACACGCTTTGGAAAAAATTTACAGCAATTGTAATAATATTGTCAATTTTAAAAATTTAAAAATAATAATATAATGATAAAACCGTAAGGAAATTCAATTAATTTAATCTCCATAAGAGTAACATCTTCAATCCTCATAAAAAAAGTAAACAATTATAAGCGAACTCAAAATAATAGGATCATAGATATTTATATTTCCAGATATCAATATTTCGTTTCCTAATTTTCACAATGAAACAGAGAGAAAAATAGATCTAAAACATAAATATCATTTAATATAAATTAGAAATAGTCTTAGAGAAATGGCCTTACGCGAGTATCAATTGTTTTTCTTCTCTTTCCCAACAATTTGATTTGGCTTTGTGTAGGTTCCATCTGGAAGAACTGCAAGAGGCAGGAAATCAACAGCCAACAACCCACCATGACGTTCTTTTCATGTTTTTAGATTCTTCTACCTTAATCCACGGCGATGTGAATGTGCAGAATTGGTCGTAGAAAATGCCATACAAATTCAAAGAAATTTTGATCATGAATCTATTTGTATTTTAAAAAACCCATGCAATCTATTAATAGAAATCATATAATTTTCAAAAACACATGCAAACTATTAATAGAATTGATCTGAATTTCAAATACCAATGCAACCTATTAATTATCTATGGTTAAGTTCATTGCATCCAAATTACAAATTGAAAATTAAAAAGAAAAATACAAAAATTCCAAACTTTGAAGGACATCTGAAAAGTGTCAGCGAAAAAAATTGATTTAATGTTTAAGGAAGAAAATTATTTTTTGAAAATCTCTTTTTTAGTTTGCTATTTGATGTTTGCCTCTTGTCTTCGGCATATTAATAAATACTGTTTTTGAATATTTTGACAATAGAAAATTATAGGAAAATGTGTCTGATGAGTTTTCAAATCAATTTTAAATATTTGGGTAAATGTGGTAATGAGTTTTCATGAAGACCACTTTTAAGAATGAAAATAACTTGATCAAGCCATTGATTATCAAAATAAAAAGTGAAACAAAAGATTCTTGGTATTTTAAATAATCAAACCCTATGTACTTCCCAATAAATAAGTTTTATATTCATGAATTAAAATAAATAGACCATTTAATAAAAATCAAATAAGACTTATATTTTAAATTTATATAATTAAAATTAATTTTAATAATTAAATAAGGGGTAAAAGGGGAATTCAAAAGTTTCTCCCCTTAAGCCCCTTTTAGAGGTATTATAGATAGATTTGTAAATGCCTCTAAATTATTAGGTATTAAAATAATCTATCACGTCTTTCAACAAGTAATCATGTTTGTGAATGGCTTAAGCCTGTCTAATGTTAATACCAAATGTACATTTCAAGAATCAAATAAAATCAAAGATACGAAAAATCTCGATTTTATAACGACGAGACGATCTCACCGTTTATTAAAACATCTCACCATAAAAATTCGAAAATGATATGAAATTACTAAAATGCTACTACTTTAAAATTAAGTTGTCATACTCAAAGAGGGAGGGGAGACCACATTATGCTATTATAGTATTATTGCGAATCAAATCAAAGAAAGTAGGCAACTTTATTGATGGATCAATCAATAATACGATATCCATCCAAATTACGATTTTGTTATTTGCGGACAATTTATGCAAATCATTACAAAGTGTGGCCCTCGTTCAATTTCTCAAAATACCCGCATATGTTCTCTCTCTTATCAAATCCATCCCTATCTTCCACTTTACATCGATTGCAATCTGTCTAAATTTTTAATTAGATTTTTTCGTTGTTAGTTTGAAAGTATTTGTTATCGTAATGACTTATTGATGTATCAATTCGAGATTAACCCTTAAACTTTTAATATTTTCCCTATATTTATCTTTGTCTACATGCGTCAGGGCGGTCCTAAGATAATAGGTGTCCGGTGCGAAATGAGATTTTGGACCCTTATTATAAAATTTTACATATATAATAAATCAAAATACATAAACAAATATAACATTATTAAATTCAATCAAATAATAAATATTAAACGAAATAATACAATTTGAAATTCATTTAAAAAGTGACATTCTTCTTGAATATTTAGATGCAAAATCATCTACTTTTTCAATATCAATATCATCTAAAGTTTCACTCTCAATTGATATCAAGGCCAATCCATTGAGTCTCTTTTGTGACATGGTTGACCGTAAATAAGATTTCAACAACTTCTACTTTGAAAAACTTCTGTCAGCTGATGCAACTGTAATAGGAATCGTCAATAATATTCTGTATGCAATGGCGGATTTGGAAAAAAACCCCTTTTCTTTCAAACAATTCAATATATCTGTTGCTCCAATCTTTTCATTTGGTAAAAATTTTCTAAGAAATCTCGATTCAATGTACAAATCATTCCCATCAATATCACCATATTGCCCATCTTTTAAAAGAGTTGTTTGTAAATGAGTGCAACAAGATTTCAAGTCCTTCTCATCCAAAGATATTAGTTTCTCAGAACTAAACAAAATCCCAAAAAAACTTTCATATTCTTCATATTACTCAAATTTTCGAGTCAATGAGACAATAGATTGATCAACTATGTAAAGAAAATAATGCACTCTAAAAGATTCATCGGGTGATAAAGGAGCTTCATCAACACTTTCATCAAACTGCCTTTTACTACGAATTACACGTTTTTTTTAGAAAACACTGGATCAATTTCCAAATCAATAGCAATTTTCTTGGCATCATCCATAGCATTGGAAAAACTGTTTTCTCTATACTTCTCGAAAAAAGAAATCAACCCTTTAACTTCAACAATAACAACATCAAGTAAAATATCTTTTGCTTGTAAACTTTTACTCACCAAATTAACCGCATATAAAATTTCATACCAAATAACTACAGCTATCAAAAATTCAAACTTACAAAGTTCATTTATAGCCAAAGATCTAGCTTCACTTTGTATTTTAGAATCATTATCTTTATCCGCCACTTCAAGCAAAGCTTCTTGAATATTACTAATTTGAAATCTGATTGCCTTAACACTATCCACACGACTTTCCCATCGGGTATTTGACAACGATTTAAGCGTCAATCTTTTTATATTATTTTTCAAAATATGTCACCTCTTTGTAGAATTAGCAAATATTGTATAAATTCGTTGGACTACTCCAAAAAAATCTCTTGCTTTGCCACAACTATTTGCAATATCATACAAAGTCAAGTTAAGACTATGACTACCACATGGAGTATAAAATGCTCTAGGATTCACATCTAAAAGTCGTTTCTGCACACCTTGGTGTTTCCCCTTCATGTTTGATCCATTGTCATAACCTTGCTCTCTTACATTGTCTATGTCAAGATCAAGAGATTTCAACACTTTTTTCAATACTTCAAAAAGACCTTGGCCTGTCGTGTCATCCACAACCAAAAATTCCAAGAAAAATTCTTCGATTTTAACTAAATTTGTCGAGATATTCACACATCTTAATATCAAAGACATTTGTTCTTGGTGACTAACATCAGGAGTACAATCTAATATGACTGAAAAATATTTTGCCTCTTTTATCTTCCTAATGATCTTTGTTTTAATCTCATAAGCAAGCATTTGTATCAATTCATTTTGAATATTATGACCAAGATAATGATGATGAAGATCATTGTTATTAACAGGCCGAACATGCTCTTGAATGATAGGATCAAACTCAGCCAACATCTCAATTAAGCCCAAAAAATTTCCATTGCTATTTTGATATAACTTTTCATTTGTTCCACGAAATGGAAAAATTTTCGTAGAGAGATATTTCACCACTGTAATCACCCTAAATAATACTTTCCTCCAATGTTCTTTTTCTTTCAAAAGCTGTTCTTGAGCCACTTTATCAATGGTCTCACTTTTTTGTAATCTGAGGCGCAATTCCATCCAAGTAGCCATATTATTCATATGATCCACACTTGTTTCATGCTCTTTAAGTCTAACACCAAGATGTGTCCAATCCCCAAAACCTTCATTAACTAAAACACCTTTTCTAACGCCTTTTTAAAATAAATTAATTACAACAAAAACATAACACTTTGTCAAGCTCTTTTGAATACACAAGCCAATCTCTATCACACTTCTCTCCATTTGACAAACATCTTGTGTAAAATGACGACGAAAATCTCTTTGCGTGTTTATCTTTTGGACCTTTTTTTATTAACAAATCTCTTTTTGGACCATTTATTACTAGAAGATCTATCATTCTAGAATCAAGGGCATCCCAATTCTGTGGATCATATATGTCAATAATAAAAGATTCACTTAAATTATCCTTGTGTTCATCATTATCAAAAGATATATCAACATTCTCAATATTCACTTTATCATCGTGGGACCTATCAATGTGGTTTTCACTGTCATCTAATATTTTATCATTCTTACAATTACCTTGACTTTCTATATGAATATGATCATCAAATAACTTATTCTCGACATCATTCTTTTCTGATAAACTTATCAAGAGCTCCCTTCTAAGATTCAACTAGTTGCTCAATTCTTCTCTTTTTTTACGTTTCTCAAATCCATATGGATATTTTTTAGAAGACATACTTTATTTTCCATTTAAATAAAAACTATTTCGTATAAATTGACATTAACTCTATAATTAATAACCAAACAAAATATAAATTAAAAAATAGATAAAAAAGAAGATGTAGAAAAGTGAACATACTGTGAATGAGTTTAATCAAATCGGGTTGAAAAAATTTCAAATATTGGAGAGAGTGATAAGATAATAGAATGGCTAAACTTTTTGCTTAGGTAAATTATAGATTGTTTTTTAGAAAATAAAATAGGAAAGTTAGAAAAAGGAAAAGGAAAAAAGAAAAAAAAAGGGTAAGTCGGCACTCGGCAGAACTGAAAAGGAAGGAAAGAAAAAAAAAGTTAAGCGGTTGAGAAAGAAATTAAAAAAAACAAAGTTAAAGAAGTCAGCGAGTCGCTGACTTAAGAAAAGGAAAAAAAAAACTATATATGGGCCCCTATGTTTTAGGGGCCCGTGTAGAGGTCACGACACACATGTCCAGGGCCGGCCTTGACATGCGTAATGAAATAAATACTAGAGATATCAAGTGGGTTGGGTTGACCCAAAAACCTACAATCGAACACGTAAAATAGTAGGGTTTGACCCGTCACAACCCGAAGACATTGATCATAGTGGTCGGTCGAATGATTCATGGGCCAAGTTCACCCCGACACAAAAATAACCTGACACGACTTGCAGGTCAACCTAACTCAACTCAACTCATGACATGATATAACCCATGAGTTTGTAATACTCGAGTCAACTTAACCCCATATAACGTGTGGGTTACTTGACTCATTGGTTGATATGGGTCGGGTTAGATTGACTTGTGGGTCAAGTTGAGTTTTATTTTTGTGGGTCGTGTTGACCCGACCATGACCCACTTGATATTTGGTTGGATGGATACAAATCAATTAACAATGAAATTGGCCCAATTTAAACCTTATTTGCAAAAGCCTAAACTAACATATCAAGTCCATTGTCTCCGTGTGATTTCAAATTGATTTGAAGACAAAATAAGGAAATACAATACATGTAATTTATTTTCTTTACTGTGAAGTCAATTTGGAAAGTAATTGGCGGTGGTCTTGTTTGCTTGGATGATACAAATTACAAGGTGGTGATTCCTGTCACAACGTGATTGCGACGCGGAGCGGCCGACATCTTTAATATTAGGTCTCTTATATGGAAATGAAGTGGAAGTCGCCATCAACCATATTTGGGTGTGATTGATCATCAAATTAATTAAAAATAATAATGGTCTACGAAAATCAAGTTGGGTTCGGGAGTCGTTTGTGTGTAGGGAAGGTGTTAGCACCCTACAACACCCATTTTAAAATGGTTACCATATTTTTACAATATATTATCTTATTTTTATTATGATGATGGTCCTTAAATTAAATAGTTTTAAAATAATTTATATTAATTTATAAAAACAAATGTCTCATTTAATCATTTCTCAACTTCAAAAATAAAGTAAGCAATAGAGATTAAAATGAGTGGCGTTACGACCGTTAATTGAACAATATTGGAATTTAGAAAATCCCACCTTAAGAAATTGAGGGTTTTACTTCTCAAAATCCATCATAGGAATTGTATTTATATTTTAAAACATTTTAATTTTTAAAATACTTTCCTTTTATATTTTTTTTTTGAAATAATATTTAAACATATTTAAAATACTCTTTTTTATTTATTTTTGAAATAATACATGTAATATTGTTTTTTAAAAGTTTTTTTTTATTCTATATATTTTAGGGTTTTGATAGACTTATATGAGAATCCCGATAAGCATGTTACTCAGCCTTCACAAACGTGACGATTTTCACACACTTATCGAGATTCCAACAAGGAGATCATTTTTACATTAATTATTTGAATTTTTAGTACATAAAATAATAAAGTATTCTAAATGTAAATAATATTTATTTGAAAAAGAATATTTTTACTCATTTAAACAATTGTTTATTAATTAAAGAAAATTCAAATTCTGTAGCTTAAAATCACTTAGTTATTTTTCTAAGCAAGACTTAAAATAAAATCAAACCAATTAAATTTAAATTATTCTGTAAATACTAAAGATTGAATGTGTTTAGATGAATACAAGTCTTCATGTAAAAAAATGATGTCAAAATATACATAAATAAAAGTGGACGGCAATATATCAATAATCAATTACAACATAGAAAAATAAAGAATTACTAACCCAATTACTTAATGAGAAATATGATGGAGGCAGAGAGGTGAGGAAGATCTCTCCAGGGTGATGATGTGGAATGGCTATGGAGGTTCTCGAGGGTGATGAGGTGAGGAGGCGATGGAGGTTAAGATATGGAGAGGTGAGATGGTTATGATAAGGCTATAGAGGCTAAGAGATGATGAAGGGGTGATTTTTTTGGTGTCTAAGAGATGGTGGTGATCTTGGTGGCTAGGTGATGAGGTGAGGGTGATCTTGGTGTCTAGGAGGTTAGGAGACAATGAGGTGAAATGGCTCGTAGTGATGGTGAGGAGGTAGAAAAGAAATAATTGGGAGGAAGAGAATTGAAAGGTGATGGTTATGGAGGCTAAGAGATGGTTATCTTGGTGAGATTTTAGGTCTAAATTGAGGCTCTTTTATAGGCAAATTGGAAGAGCCACATAAGGAAACAAAATTACAAATTTCAATCAATCAATTTGCCTTGTCATTAATTAGCATAAATCAATGGTAATTTGTTTTTTCCTTAAATAATTTTCTAATCAAATCAATTTCAAATTCAAATATATTTAAACCAAAATTTCACCAATTTTTAATATGTAAAAACCTTTTTTTTAAACCACGAAAACTTTAATTAAAAATTAACTTTAAAATCAAAAATTAAATTTATCATTTAAAATCAATTCCAAATTAAACATATTTTCAAATGACCTTCAAATTTCTTAATGAAATTGAGCCGGACAAAATACGGTATCTACAATTCCCTTTTATAAAAGCCTAAGAGTTGTAAGGGTTTTTGTGTGGAGAGGACGAGCGTGTGGTGGCCTCCCATCGGGGCTTACTATACTTAGAGAAAATAGAGAGAGGTCAACCGTTGAGTAATTATCGAGGTTATATATAATTGTGAGTAATTATACACTCTTTATTTTTTATCTCATTGATGTAATTTTCAAGTTCATAGTGGAACCTAAGATAGGACATACCAATTAGGAACCTGTATGAATCTTTGGTGACGTTTTTTCTCTTGCTTTTATTTATTTTTGTTGCGATAGTATTCATCGTTCTTGGATTAGGGAGTTTAGGGACTCAACAACCCTTCAAATTCCCAACAATTAGTATCAGAGCGTCAGGTTCAAAGGACTTGTGATAGATGGATGGCAAAAAGAATATTGGGATAAAAAAATTTGATGGTTAAGATTTTTCATTCTGGATGATGCAGATTGATGATTACTTATATAGTTGAAAATTGCATTTATTATTGGGAAAGAAGCTAGAGGATATGAAGCATGAAGATTGAAACAAACAGGTGAGGTCGTTGACCTTGTTGATTATTGTTGTCAATTATATGAATTCTACACAAAGTACAAAGTCGGAGAGTTGTTAATGTTCCCTCGGATCGGAGGGGTGAGCTAACAACATAGAAAGGACAGTTAGCTCCTAATCCATCTGTTCAAGTGAAGGAATAGTTGGGAGAATCTGAAAGCGCTTAGATAATAGCCTCAACTGTCAGGCAGTATAGCGGACTGATGAATTTGCTTGAGGGCAATAGTGCACTTTTGACTGGGTTCAAAGTCAATGTTGGTGCAGTCACTGGCAGAGCCGGTCCTAGGTAGATAAGGGCCCAGTGCAAAAAATAAATTTGGGCCCTATAGCATATAACTTTAATACAACAAAATTACAAAATAAAAAATTATGAACTTTAATCAATAAGTAATAACAATAAAATAATACAATTCTAACCTTCATTTAAAAAGTGATGTTCTCCTTGAATCTTGAGATGTAAAGTCATCTGTTAAACTTTTGATATCAATGTGTTCCAAAGTTTCACTCTCGATTGATATCAAAGTGAATCCATTAAGTTTCTCTTGTGACATACTTGATCGTTTGTCATGACCATCTAAATTTTTGCCATCCCCATAATTACCTTGATCTTTTATATCGATATCATGATCATCTACTTGTCAACATCATTTTTTTGTTCACCCACACAAGTTCCTAATATAATGAACTTATCAAAAGATACTTTTTGAGATTTAGTCAATTGCTCAATTTTTTTTACGCTTCTCAGAACCAGATTGATATTTTCTAGATAACGAAATCGAACAATCTGTAATAAAATTTCACTATTATAGTTAATTTATTTCAATTTATGTTATGAGAAACCAATAAAATCAAGAACAATTGATATTTAACATGAACTTATTTTAAAATTATGATTGTTTTAAAAAATCAAATGATAAAAATAAACAAAAAAAAAATTGATATTAGATTGAGTATACATAGCCGATAATAATAGATTGCAACCTTTCTTTATCACTACCCCACAAAAAAAAAGATGATTTTAACATTCTAAATCACATACATTTCTTCTACCCTTTGTCTACCTACCGCCAGTGACATTGTACTTTATATTTATTTTTTTATAAAAATAAAACAAATCGTTTGATTCCAAGTAAAGCCCTAATGGGCTTGACCCATTTTGTTGTAAGCATAAATATTACAAACTGAATGCAAAAAAATAATTGAATTTTTTTTTTCTAAAATTATGGGGGCCCAAATATTGGGGGCCAGGGGCGGTCGCACTGCTCGCACAGTGTCAGGACCGCCCCTGGACGCTGAAGATGAAGTTTCTATTTTGACAACCAGCTTGAATGCACACATGTCAAGCCACTGGTGGAAAATTCTTTTCTCAAAATTCGTTGTAGGCGGATAATGAGTCAGATGGTAGATCTAGCCACATAGCTGGACTGGGAGTTTCTGGAGTATCTTTTCATGCCTAAAAGATAGCTCATGGTGGTGAGGCCTTGCAGGGGCCATGTTAGTGGATTCTAACATGTTTTGTTTTGCAAATCGATTTGAGTTTGAAGGTTGAAGCCTTGGTGTTCCAAGCAAAGTGATGAACTTGATGTAGTGGGAGTTGAAGATGATTGATTTATATCCAAGTGGGAGATTATTAGGTTTTATGGATACAAATCAATTAACAATGAATTTGGCCCAATTTAAAGCCCATTTGCAAAAGCCTAAACTAACATATCAAGCCCATTTGTCTCCGTGTGATGTAAAATGGGATTTGAAGACAAAATAAAGAAATACAATACATGTAATTTATTTCCTTCAAGTCAATTTGGAAAGCAATTGGCGGTAGTATTGTTTGTTTGGAAGAATACGAATTAAAAGGTGGTGATTCCCTTTTATAAAAGCCTAAGAGTTGTAAGGGTTTTTTGTGTGGAGCTGCCAAGTGTGGTGGCCTCCCACCGGGAGGGTATTAGGGTTTGTTCAAGGGCTTATTATTGAGAGAAAATAGAGAGGGGGCAACCGTTTGAGTGATTCTCTCGAGGTTATGCATAATTATGAGTAATTATACATTCTTTATTTTTCATCTCATTGATGTAATTTTCAACTTCATAATGGAACATGCATAGTGTGACGACCCGACTCAATATGAAAATAAATAAGTAAATGATAAAAGAACTCATTTAATGTACAAACAAATCAGAGTAAAATCAATAAATGCGGAAGCCTTTTATTTAAATAACAAATAAATGATAAAACAAAACGTTTAAATGTGGCGCCAATTCAAATAATAAAATCCAAATAAAATGCATGAGTTTAAATAAAAGAAATTAAAATATCTCAAATATCAAAAGAAATGACTAAAATGAAAAGTCAAAGGAGATGACGAAACAAATAAATCCTAAGGCCTCCATGTAGCACCATCCTCGTCATGCGCCTCGAGCTCCAAAATCATTATCGTTACCGCAAAATTTAAATTTGCGGGGGCATTCAATACCGTGAGTTTTTAGCTCAGTAGATTAATTTCAACTTATATAAGTGAGCTAAATTGAAATCACAACAATTACAATAACTATTGGATACTAGTCCAAAACCCCAATTTCACATTTATAAGGATAGGTACTTAGCCTATTTATGTAGTAGGTACTTAGCCTATTCATTTAGTAGGTACTTAGCCTACAACAACTCCTTTAATCTTTATTTTAATTAAATTTGTATATATGTATCATAGTGGGGTATAGGGCCACTCATGATACGTCTGCGTACTATGCGCTTGAAAATATGATCATAGTGGGGTATAGGGCCACTTATGATACGTGCCATAGACGCGCTCTACAAATTTAATATTTATTATGATTAGGTCCAACCCAAAATTGTAAATCCTAAAGGCTCTATTTATCACCTATTGACAAACCAAACATAATAATAATTAAATAATAATCAAAAGTCAAATAATCACATAACACACGTAGATATCTAATAAAAACATCTCCCAAGTCATACGAACAATCATAGGCAATTCAATCATTCACAAAGAAATTCAATTTAACACTTTAAGTAGGAATTAACCTACCTTATCCGCAAATTGAGCAAGCAATTGAACTCCAAACGATGCCAAATAAAATCCTAGAGGTGCCCAACACCTGTATTGACATTAATTAAAAATCAATTTTATGAAAACCGGAAGAACGGGACGAAAACCGGCTCAATTAGACCCTAAATAGCCCCCGAACCGGTCTGGACCAGCTGAACCGGTCCAATTGGACCAGTCCAGCCGGTCCAGATGGACCGGTTCTTCTCCAAGTCTCCAGCGAAGGAGAAAAGAAAACGCAGAATGCGTTTTCTGCTTTCTGTTTTCTTTTTTTTTTTAAAAATAAAACTAAAGCAGCAGCTTACACAAATGATCAAATGACTCGTCTCAGATCCCACGTAGCTATCAAATCACCACAAAAACAGCTCCAAAAAGAACAATCCGCAACGAACCAATTCCAGATTCCGGCGAGGAAGAAAACAGTCCGGCGAGGCTTTAAAACCAACGAAAACTCGTCCAATTAGCACGTAAATCACTTGGGTTCGAAACTAATCAAAGAATAACAAGTTTTAACGTAAAATACCGAATGATCCGAGGTTGAACGAAGTCGAAAGTCTCTTGAATTCCGGATGGTCACTGAGCTCGAATCTGAAAAGAATAACGACAGCCCAAAAAGGTTTGGAAACGAATCGAAGTTAAAGGGAAGAACAACGAATCGAAAACGAAATCGATATCTTACCGAAAATCGGAACGGGAACAAGGCAACTCGGGCGTGCGGCTGGCAGAGTTACTCACGTAAAGAAAAGAAAATAGGAAACCTAGGTTTTTGTGTCAATATAAAAGTTGGAAATTACGAAATTGCCCCTGGAATAATAAATAGAGTTAGGAACATAGACGGTATTTAGGCCATATCTTTTTACTCAGGACTCGGAATCGAGTGTAGTCAATGGCGTTGAATTCGTAACGACGCGACGATTAATAATAACCCAAAATAAAATTATTTAGATCAAAATTGAAGAAAAGACCAAAATACCCTTACCTAAAACTCGGGTTGTTACACATAGTCTGAAGAAGACACAACCTACCAATTGGGAACCGGTTGCGATATTATCCATCGTTCTTGGATTAGGGAGTTTAGGGATTCAACAACCCTTCAAATTCACAACACTTGAAACCAGTAGTAAATACAATCATCTAAAGACAACTATAGAAAAAATGGGGTACTATAAAATTACCTAAAAACTAGATAATAAATGGTCAAAAAAATCAAGTTAACAAAGATTTTTGTTTTTAATTAAAAAAAACTGAACTCAGTTACAAAAACACTCACTCACAATTAAAAAAAAATCAAACATTTCCAAAAAGTTCGAAGTCAGCACCCAAAAAGTCCAATCTAACTATAAAAAATATCTGACATAAACCGGGTGAAAAATAATTATAGCCACTTTTTGAGGCAAAAGTTAACAAATGTCCACATTTTGGGAGATTTAGTAGGGTAGCCACTTTTTACTATTCAATTTTTTAATATACCAAAACTGCCCTTTTTGTATATCAGGTGTAGTCTGACACCCATGACATTCTGACACGTTTGTATAGTACGTATAGTCTGACACTTCTGACATTTTTTCTTTTCCAATGCAATTTTCTTTCCTAATGCATTCTTTCTTCCTCTAGTTTATAGTATATTTAGTATATTGTTCATAGTTCTTTAGAGTAGTGTATTCAGTATATTTTTGTACATTTTTATTATTTTTATGTTTTGATTTTTTACTACATATATTCATTTTAATTCAATTCTGTAGATTCGTTTTAGTAAATTATTTATAGTTTTCTCTCTCAGATAAAGTGTTTTGTCAATCTGGTATATTGATTATATCGTTCTCCGCTTTGTAAGTGTATTTGAGAAAAAGTGAAGATGTACGTAATGTACGTACATGTCATTTAATCTGCAAATAAAAAATGAAAGTGTTAATTACACAATACTTAATATACAAAAAATACTTAGTATGCAAATAGACAAAAAGAAATGTATATTACATAATGTACGACTACCAAAAAAACTGAACATAAAAAAAGGGTGTGTGTACATCAACCCCTCGTCATTTTCATATATTGTGTATATTAAAAATTTGTACATTTAGTAAACAAAATAGTGGACTAAAAAAAAATAGTCAGTTATGTATATTACAGAACTCTACATTTATTATATCTATGCTTTTTTACAAAAAAAAATAAGACACAATGTATATTGCATATATTACATAATGTACATTTAGTAAAACAAATAGAGCGAACTGAAAAAACACACAGTTGTGTATACTACGTATACTGCATAACTTAAATTTACTATATTGCCGTTTGTGTACATTATATATATTACGGAAAATATATAGAATATACATTTAGCAAATCTGAGACATAATGTATATTACATATAATACAAAATTACAAAACATATTACATAAAAACAAGCTCAATGTATATTAAGTATATTGCAGAATCCACGTTTAGCAAATCCAGAAGAAAAAAAATCAAAACTCAAAAAACTCAAGAGACGTGGAGGAAAATAAATGTAACAAAAAAAACATACCATCTATTTAGACCTATGTATTTCTTGTTTTGAATCTTCCAGATCCAGTGAGATCTAAGATTTCCATGGAGAAAAACATGAAGAGAAAAGTAATAACAATTTTTTTTTCTAGATCTAAGCCTTTCTTGCTCAAGATCTTAAAAAAAACGCATAGATCTGGAACTTATAGAAAAAAATGGAGAAAAACAGAAAAATCAAACTTTTTTGCATGATTTTCGTCAAATCTATGCATAACTCTTCTATATTTATGCATTTTTTGAAGATTTGTGGATCAAAAATAGAAGAAAATGGGCGTGAAGAAAAATGTTTTCTGGAAAAAAAAAGAAGAGAGAGGGAGAGAGAGAAATATAAGTATAGAAATGATGAGAAAGAAAAATTAAAAGAAATGAGAAAGAAAGAGAGTTGGCTACAAAAAAAAAGGAAAAGAGAGAGAGAGGGGGGGGGAGAAGTGTACGTGAGAAGATATATGAGAGAGAAAATTTTGAAATAAAAAATTGATTTGATTGGAAGGGCATTTAAATAATATTCTTTAGTTCGGTGGCTAACCAAATCAACTTTTGAGATTTATGGCTATTAGGGGTGAACATGGGGCGGGGTGGGGGTACCCCGACCCCGCCACATTTAAAAATTACCCCGACCCTGACCCCACCCCATTTAAAAATTATCCCGACCCCGACCCCGACCCCTTTAATTATTGGGGTCGGGGTACCCTGATTACACCCCGTTTAAGCAAGTTTTGTTAGAAAAACAAAAAATAGTGCAGTAGGTAGAAAATAAAAGAAATAGAAAAGAAAAGAAAAAGGAAAAGGAAAAAAAACACTGCGGTGGATAGAAAAGAAAAGAAATAGAAAAAGAAAGGAAAGAAAATAAAATAGAAAAGAAAAGAAAAAGAAGAAAATAAACAAAGTAAAAGAAAGAAAAACAAAAGAAAGAAAAGAAAAGAAAAAGAAAAAGAATGAAAGGAAGGAGGGGGCAACAAGCTGAAACTGCCAATGGGGAGGGGGATATGGAATTTAGAAGGAAAAAAAACACGAATGGGGGTTGGTGCCCCGACGGGGTCCAATCCCCTTACCCTGACCCCGCCCCGTTAAATAAACGGGGCTATATATCTCACCCCAACCTCAACCTCGACCTCGATTACATGTTTAAATGGGGCGGGGTGAGGCGGATTCACTTGGTATCAGGTTGTTTGTTCACCCCTAATTGCTATTGGTTAAAAGATGAGGAAAAAAAGTGTTATTGAGATAATTATCTCAAAATAACCTTACCTTACTATAATCTCCAAAAAATTAGTAATAATAGTGAATTAGTAAAGAAACGGTGTTAATTACGCCATATATTAACGTTTAGCATTCAATATCATAACATTAAGAGTTTAAGCCTTAAACTAACACACTATACTAAATTTAGGGTTGCGTAAATTGAAATTCTTTTCCTGATTCAATTGCAAATTTAGTCCCTATGGTCGAAGCCTATTTTAATTTAGTCTTTATGATTTTAAGAGTTTCAATTTAGTCCTATGATTTAGGGTTTGGGTTCATTTGAACCTTCAACTTTAATTTTCCTTATTAAATCTTGAACTATTACTTAATGGTACAATTACCTGATGAAACTGTAACTTACTGTTATTTTTTTAGTTATATATGGGTGCCTTTTGCTAAACAAAGTTATTTCCATGAGTATAGATTTTTATGTTTGTGTTGAACATTTTGAAAAGAGTTTTTGTTCTTGATTTTATGATGGGGAGTGAGTGCTATATTGTGGTTGGGATTGCACAAATTTATGACTAAGTGATAAATGTTTTATTAGTTTGTTTTGTTGATAATTTACTGGCTAGTTTTTGGACAATATTGTAGTCCATTTTATGGGGAAATTACACAGGTTTTAAAATTGATTCAGTATTTACATATTTATCATTTTTTAAAGAAATATTTACTCATATATTACTTTTTTAAAAGAGGTTTTGATGAATCTTCTTAATTCGTAAATTAACCTTATATTCATTCCTTTATCATGTTCCTAAAATACATTTTCTTATTTCTCTCTCTAATTTCCCTGCCACCATCGTCGACATCTTTGTTGTCGCCACAAATTTTCCGATAATAATTCATACCCAAACTTAGATTTGATGTAACCCAAAAACCATCACTAAATCATTGTATTTTAACTAGAATGCATGCCCAAACTCATATTTCACATATCGTGAAGCTTTTACTTGTTTTTTTTCCTACTATCCGACTAGAATTTGAAGTTTTCCGGCGAGACATCAAACCCGAGGATTTCTTATTCTTGTAAGAACTAAACCAAACCTTAAAACAATCATAAAACCATCAAAGTTTTAGCAAAAACTCATCCCCAAACTTTTATTTGACGAAACCCAAAATTTCCAACATTTTTCTTACGTTTCCCGGTGAAAATTCAAATTTTTTGGCGAGACCTCTCCCAACTTCTTAAAGTAGTATTACCACTTATGGTAAATCAGTGATATCATATCATTGAAAATCGGTGATAGTGAATCATTGTCAATATATTAATGATATAGTATATCATGGTAAATCGATAAGAACCAATCATCGATATGGTAAATCAATGACTCATTGATATAGTTGCGTGAAATAAGAGTATTTTTTATATTTCCTGAACTTGGCCTCTAAAATTTTAACAGTTTTTTTAAATACTTTTTTAGGTTAACAAATTTGTAAATATTAGAGCCCATTTTTGGGGATTTATACATCCATACCCAATTGTCAAAGTTCTCATTTTCAAAAATAACCAAACTGTTTCAAAATATAAAAAATATCCAAATATGCATTTATGTGTCATAATTTTTATAAAAGGCGTTGGGGGAACCCAAAATGATTTACTTTTCTACCCTTTTGTATATTTGTATTTTATTAATCAATAAACAATTACTTTAAATACTTGTGGGTTCCCAATGCTATTTTATTCTTTTAATTTTAATTTTTAATTTTTGCGATTCTTTATTTTTTGAATAGAAAAAAATTATAATATATCATTTTCAATTAACATTTTGTGGTCAAATTTAAAAATGTATATAAATTACATATTTCTCAATATGTATGCATATCAATTAAAAACATTAAAAATCTTCTATTGTAAGTGATAAAAGAACAAAAGTGAAGCTCTAAAGCCCTTATTTTGTCTATATTTCAAGAAGAATTAGGTTTTATTCAGCAAATAGAATGTAGATTGTACATAAATAACTTGAATTTAAGCTAGAGTCATATTTTGTTAGCATATTTGCGTTTTGCATATTTTCTTCTCCATTTAAGATAGTTTTCTCTCATTCTAATAAATTTTTGTTGAGATCTTAATGAGACTTTTATGTAGAAAAGGTCATCAAAAGCTTACCTTTGTATGTTGTCCTTTTCCGGAAGAAAATATCTGTCTGAAGCAAGAAAAGCCGTAGCTGGAGCAAAGAGCCAAAAAGGTTCAGAAGATATTTTCTCGCCAGCTGTTGTTGACAAGACTAGGAGCTGTCACTTCCTGCTTCAGATATATATTAAATGCGGCCAAAAGTGTTTTACCCGATAGTTCACCAACCATGACTTTTGGCCTAGGAAAAGAGAAATCGAAGAAGAGAGAGAGATATAAAAACCTTAAAAAAAACTCAAAGAAGAGACAACTAGGGAGAAAGCGACGAAGAACAAGAAGGAGAAGAAAAGGTGTAAGATTGTGAAGGAAGAAGAGATTTAGATTGTTAAGACATTTATTTATCTTGTGTTCATTTACTGATTTGAGTAACTTATTTTAGATATATGAGTATGGATGTTATTTCTACTTTCAACCTTTCTTTTGTAATGCTTTTAGCTACGAGTAACCCCTGTGGTATTGTGAAAAGATCAAGGATGGTAAGAACTTATTGTGTAGTGAACCATTAAATGAATATTTTGATCAAGCTATCAACTTTCTTATTAATTACCCTCTGTCAAGCTTAGTGGGAACCGAGTTGGGGAATTTAATCTTGTATTGAAAGATATGTAGGTTAACAATTTTAAAGGAAAGGAAATAGTGTGATTTTACATATGATTTTAGAGATAATTAAAGGTGTAAGTTGCATGGTTGATAAGTTGAAAAGAAACAAGAAAGAATGCATGAGTTCACGTAGGCATTTAGGGATATGCATGAATAGTGTTTGAATGACATTTGGGAAAATTAAGTCACTTCTCTGTTTTAATTTAAGTTATCAACTTTCATGGATTGGAATATGAATTTAATGTTCACTAAAGCAAGATCCTTTCTTGAGGAAACAAAACCATCCTTGTATCTTAACACAACTCCATAACTCTTCTTAATCTACACTCGTTGTTGGATCCATTCAGTCAGAATTTAATTACTTCCTGTAAACAACTCTTAAGCTTTTTAGGCATCTACTTAGCTATATTTGTGGGTTCGACATCCTCTTATCACTTTATTACTTGTTGACCATGTGCACTTGCGCATGCCACCATTCATCATATAATTTCACACTATTTCCACCAATAGTAAATTTCTTCATCGAAATATTTATCATTGATAAATAATCAATAGTACGGGTATATTGAAGATAAATAATCGCAAAATATTACAATAAATTTTAAAAATGTATATAATTAATAAATAATCAATAGTATAAGTACATTGATGATGAATAATCGTAAAATTTACCCTAGATTTAAAATATATTTAGCCACAATAACTTTATCACTCATCCATCTCTTTCTCATCTTCCTATCATAAAAATATATTTGATATACATAAATGTTCTAATATATATATAATATAAATTTTATCCAGGTTTACACAACCTCACATATTTTCTTCTCACTTTTGAACTGTGTCTATAAAAAATTATTCTTCTGCTTCTTTTTTTGTTTTCTTTTTTGTGAAGCCCCCACTAATATTTCTTCTTTCGTATATTCTTTTTCTTCTCTGACATCTTCATGGATCAATGAAGGATCGATTCTCGATGGCGAGGGTTGATGGCAGTAAGGGTTGACGGCGAAAAGAGGATGACGGCGATAACTCGATGTGGTAGAAACCATAGAGAGTTTGGTACAATATGAATGAGATCTTTGAGGGAGAGAGTTAGAGATAATAGAGAGATGTTGAGATTGATATTTTGGAGGGTGAATAAATGGTGGGTGAGATCTTGGAGGGAGGGAGGGAGGGAGAGAGAGAGAGAGAGAGAGAGAGAGAGAGAGAGAGAGATTTTAGAAAGATTCAGATTTTGAAGAATGCTAAAATGGGTAGATGAGAATAAGAGAGAATTGTAAAGACCCGACCCTAATAACAATGATACATATGCTAAAGCATCATAAAAGAGGTGTAAGACCTGATATTAAATTAATACATCATCCAATTTCATTTCAAAAGAATCCTGGGATTCATAAAGTTTGATTTAAAAATAAAATAAAATAACTTCGATAAAATGTATTAAAAAAAGTTATAGAGGTTTACAATTATCCATGAAAACAAAACGATAGATCTAGAGTCTAGAAATCTAAAATCATGTTAAGGTAAAAAGAGAGCAATGGTCCATATGAGTGTCATCATCACGAATCGTCAAGCTCTCAATCTTCTTCTATTACTTGAAATGTTTTTTGTTTAATACCATTAGCTAAACTTTCTAAGTGAAAAAATAAGTAGAGAATGAGAGGTTATTTGTCAATAGACTCAAACAAGTTCACTTGAGAGTTTTAAAATATTATTTTCTCATTTAACAACCCAAACCCATATAAAACCATCTTACACAAAAAACAAGATACCTCACCCCGAGGTAGAAAACAACAAACAATCTTTAGAATGTAGCCTTATGTGTCTTTTCTTGCTTGGATCCAAAAGACTAATTACATAAGTTAGAATATGGTCCAATTCTCAAACATGTAAGACTAGCCTTAGTGCTTACTAGGTGATAAAGGTCGCAACCCTAAGCTATGTTGGGATTGAGGCCTCTAAAAGAGTTCTCAAATGGAAGTCCCAATGGATCTTTCCTTGCAGTATAATAAATTCAAAACGAAATGCATAAACAGAATACTAACCCTTGTCGAGAAGTGTCTGACTCTTCCTCGTTCTTCGATGGTTACGATCTTGGGACCACCAAAAAGATCTTCCTCATTAAGCACAAAAGAGAATCGGTGCGTGGACACTATCTCCTTTGGAAAAAGGAAAATTGGGAAGAAAAATTTTCTTCTCAATACCCTATGAGCGGCGCCCAAGAGAGAGGGAGGAGAGGAATTTCCTGAGCCTTTACTTTAACTCTCTTGGTTGTGTGTTTTGGGGGCACCCCAAAGGTCCTATTTATAGGAAAACCAAGGCCTCAGAAAATCTTCTGAATATCTTTTAATTAATAAATAATTAATTAAGATATTCTAAAATATATTTGAAAAATAAAGATATTATATTTTATTCCATAATAAAATATTTCATATCTTCCATTTAAATTAATCATATTAATTTAAATAAGATATTCTAAATACATTTCAAATAATAAAATACAAACTCTTGGTCAACTGTTGACCAAAGTGGCGTGTGACCCCACCATGGGTCACACGCCCATGTCATCCACCAATGACATTATTGGGCATTTTATTTTTCCTTTTATTTAATGGAACAATTCCTTTAAATAATTAAATAAATAAAACTCCTTTTATTTATTTCCTCATTTAATTTGATAATTTCAAATTAAATATTTAAATAGACTCTTCTATTTAAATCCCCATTGATTTTGGACAACACAAAAATAATTTAATTAAATAGACTCCTCTATTTAATCTCTTATAATTAAATAGACTCTTCTATTTAATAATTAAATAGACTCCTCTATTTAATTCCACCATTAATTAAATAATTAAATAGACTCCTCTATTTAATTTCCTTTAAGTAATTGAATAGACTCCTCTATTCATTTCTAATTTTTCAAAGAGAAATTAATCGTATTAATTTATGTTCTCGATTACATGCGTTAGCTCGGAGGACTTAATGGACCTATAGGACTAAGCTCCAATGATCCAGAATTACCTTTGATTAAAACTCCTTTTAATCAATTAATTCTAATTCATTAACTCCTAGATAACTCCACTAAATATCTAGAGTTGCACTCTTAGTACTATAGACATAGTTATGTCCATTGGCTATAATCATTAACTACACTTTGATCCTTCACAAGTTAGTTCGTATCCGTGGCTAGGTATTTACACCGTATTAACCTCCATGATACATCTTGTTCCTTAAGCCCAACTGATTCTCCAATGAACCACCTTACATAATCTCAATTATGCGTCTTTAACCTTTTCCTTGATCAGAGGAATATGGGGCCTCGCTGTTCAAGACCGGATCAGTCTATAAGGGAACTACTTATCTATTTTCCTATATGGAAAAGAGTGAATTCTAATTCTTGTGTAATTACATTCCCAGCTATAAGCAAGATGCAATCCCCAAAGTGGGAGGCTTATTGAGCGAACTATTCGAGTCACTCTCACCTATGCAAATCAAAGGCTTGTCTCTTGCGAACAGGAGTTCGTAATCCACTCAAGATTAAGATCAATTTTACATGATCAACCGGTTGATAAACGAAGTGTCTTTCTGTAACGGCTTTCCCAGAAGACAGTAAGTTTATCTTAGTCCAGTCTACTACAATTTCTATTGCAGCAACACCCCCACTCACATGTCTCTACATGAGCAATCCAGATGAGATCACTTGTGCCAATTCACAAGTGGGCCGTGTTAGTGGTGTTACCACAAAAAGGCATCCAACCTTTATTCATGTACCACAGACTATTTGAGTTACACTTAAGTGAATCTTCCCGCATCATATGCTCACATTAAGTTATCATACGTAACTCTGGATCTTATGTTGGATTACATTTATTAAACTAATAATAAATGATAATGTAAATATTACTAATTAAATAATTCCTTTATTTATTTATAGTTTAATTGGATTACATAAGATTTAGGGCAGAAACCCCAAAGAAGCTATAGTACGCAAGTGTAGCCTCACCTTTATCCAAAGACCATAACTACGCCCATCTTTCGTAGTAACAAGATAAGGACACTAACGCTACATTCTCACATCATAAATAATTACATTTTCCACTCTTGGCACGCATGCCCAACTTCTCAATGAACCCATAATGTCTAACCCATAATGTCTCGCAATCCATTATGGTTCATTGAAATCAGTTTCCTCTCAACTGAAGGAACTACTTTACTAAATTAGTAAAATTTATCTAGTAAATTAATTAAAATTTAATTTAGGATATGTTAATATCATGCAATTGTGATCAAACCCTAAACTGAAAATCTAAGGTTTTCGAAAACATAAATTGTAGATTAAATGGATAATACGGTTGGAGGTTTCCTTGCATCATCAAGCTTTTTATGATATGACCCAATCATAAACCAACCCGACTTGTGGGAATCAAATCGGAAGAACAAAAGAAGAAAAAGAATAGGATTTCTTCTTCTTGGGTTATGCTAACATCGGCAAAGGAGGATGTAGGAAAGGAGATAATTTCTGAAAATGTCAATTGTGTCAATATTGTAGAAAATATTGTCTATTAAATAATATTGAATCAAATTCATTTAATTAATTATTTTGTTCAAAATAGTAATTTGTTTCATAAAACAAATATATTTAATTCTCTCATTTCATTACTAAATTAAATTAACTTATTATGTAATTAATAATATTCTTTATTAATTTCCATTTACATTAACTCACTATTTAAATAATTAATAATATTAATATTAATTTCCATTTAAATAAATTCATTATTTAAACAATTAATATTTTCCTTTATTTAAGTAATTTAATTACTTAATCATGTTTCGTTCTTCCTAGTTAAATTAATAACTTCGTTTAGTTACTATGATATATGGGCTAGCATAGGAGTGATGAACCTATAGATCAATGGCTCCAATATTTATTGACTTAATAATTATATTCATTAATTAATTAATCGTAATTAATATCTTAGGGTTATTCCACTATAAACTCTAAGTTGAACTCCCCTCACTCACTATATATGGGTTATGTCCATTTTGTATTAAGTTTATTTGATATATCATTCACGTGGTAATCTCATAATTCTCGTGGGCCAAATTACCGTTTACCCTTGTAATAATCTCTTTTATCATTCACGTGATTCTCTAATGAACATTTTTCTATAGTCTAATTATATAATAAGTTATTCTCGTGCCAATGGGAACGTGAGGCCTCATGGCCCATTTTCAAATGCCCAAACATTATCCACTTCTTAACTCACTTTTCAAATTCAAACTCACTTTATCAAAACAAATGTCAATTTTCCGAATTAACGATCAACGCCACCTACACATAGTCAATTCAAACAAATGTGAAATCCATATCCAAACTAGACTGCTAAACAAATAAAACATGATGCAAACGACACAAAATCGGGTATAAAAAATGAACCAAAAGCCAAGCCATATGGGGGGTCTAAGGCTAAGTAAGAAAATTTCAAGGTGGTTCGGGTTTCAATTTCTGTCAATGAATTCGATCTCCAGATAGTGTTTTAAGAATTTTGGGATAAGTTTCGGGTTGGTTGGAGCTCTGGTCGTCGGATTCGTCGATGGAGAAAAGGTTCAAAAGAAAGCTAAAGTAGATAGCTGTATTGGTTTCTTGGTGGAATATGATGATTTCTTTCTTGGACAACTAGCCACAAATCTAAGAGTTCTAAGAATAGAAAATTAAAATAAGAATAGTAAAAGAATGGAGTTGGCCTACCTTGAAACTTTAAGAGTGACAATGGTGGAAGAAACTCCAAATTCCGTGAAGTGTGTTTTACCAAAAAGAATCCCAAGTTTGTTGAATGATTCCCAAATCAAAAACCCAATTCCACACAAGAACTCACAACTAAGGCAATGGAGAAAGGAAGTAAATCACAAATTAAAATTTCCTTCCTTTTTTAGGTGGAAGCCGAATGGTGGGGAGGTAGAGCCCTTTTTCTTAAATTCTTTTTCCTCGAGCCTTCTTTGTTTCCCAATAAAAAAACACAAAGTGCATTCAAGCAATGAAATCAAAAGATGAAAGAAGGAGCACCCCTTTGGTTTGCTTTCATGTGGCCGGCGGTGGTGGGGAGTCAAAGAAGGAGGAAAGTTTTACTATTTTCTTTGTTTCAAAAGGAAAATGAGTACAGAATTGTAACGACCCGAAACCGTTAAATCCTTTAAATTCAAATGCACAGCGGAAGACTTAATTTTAAAGAAAAACGGTGTGGGTTCGTTTAAAAATCGGATTGTCCAAAACCTGTTTATACATGGGCCCAATTCAGAGAAAGCGATAAACATGGAATGTACATTCCAGATTAAGATTTAAACTAATAAAAAAAGCTTTAAAACCCGAAGACTTTTACAAATTTTAAACAAATGCCCTTTCGAGCTCAAAATGTAAAGTATGTAGATGTTAACAAATTACAAGCATTTCAAGAATGCTAAACCAAAATGAGACATGTTCCTATCTATCCATCATCTCGATATGTCACGCGGCGCCACCTCCTCTACCACGTACTTTGCGACGAGTTTTACCTAAAAATTGTAAGTATAACAACATTAGCATAAAAATGCTAGTGAGTAAAATGAAAGCAAGTAATCCTATGAACCAAATCCCATACCGGAAATTGTGTCCAAAGGCCTAAATAACATTTTACTAACCATTCCACACTTCCAATTTCCATACAATCATATAATATGTAATATGCTTTTCATAAAGTAAAGATATTAAGATTTAAAGTAAAAGTACCGACTATTACTAAGTCTTTCTAACCATTCTAATGAATATAATTAATTGTAGCACTAACTTTCTTTGTTACCAAATCAGTTTCATCGTAACGGATTTACCGTATGGATCAACATCAACATACTAGCCCGTACGGTCTTACCATATCACAAATCATCGTAACGGGTTTACCGTATGGATCAACATCAACATGCTAGCCCGTACGGTCTTACCATATCACAAATCATCGTAACGGGTTTACCATATGGATCAACATCAACATCCTAGCTCGTACGGTCTTATCATATCACAAATCATCGTAACGGGTTTACCATATGGATCAACATCAACATACTAGCCCGTACGGTCTTACCATATCACAAATCATCGTAACGGGTTTACCGTATGGATCAACATCAACATGCTAGCCCGTACGGTCTTACCATATCACAAATCATCGTAACGGGTTTACCATATGGATCAACATCAACATCCTAGCCCGTACGGTCTTACCATATCACAAATCATCGTAACGGGTTTACCGTATGGATCAACATCAACATCCTAGCCCGTACGGTCTTATCATATCACAAATCATCGTAATGGGTTTACCGTATGGATCAACATCAACATACTAGCCTGTACGGTCTTACCATATCACAAATCATCGTAACGGGTTTACCGTATGGATCAACATCAACATACTAGCCCGTACGGTCTTACCATATCACAAATCATCGTAACGGGTATACCGTATGGATCAATATCACGTACTAAGCCCGTACGGTATTACCATGTCACAATCATCAAGTTCCCTAGGAAGTTAGATAGAATTCTACTAAACTACTAAAGAACATAAACTACCTAAAGTTACACTAAATAACTCTCAAGTGCAACTTCAAGCCTCTTTGACTTCCAAACCACTCAAATACTATCTATTACTTCCAAATTCATAAGAACTCCAAAGTCACTCCACTCACTTCAGAGTTTAAAGTCACCAACCAAGCGTTAACTTCCAGAAGTTAGTTCCCCTCTTAACACGATAAACAATATCGTAATGAAATATAATTCATAAAATCACTAACTTCCATTTTAAACTCACCTTAGATTGTGAAGTTCAAGCTTACAAAGTGCCAGGGTCGAAAATCACACGAGCAATCACAATCCTACAAATCCATTACACCTAACAATCATTAATTAACCGACAAAATCGAGCAAACGACATCTAAAAGCATAAAACAACGAAAAACCCGGAATTAAACCCTATGGAGCCCACGGCCAAACAAGGGGAAGAGGGCTCAGGTTCGGTTTTCTCGCTTTTATGCACTTTAGAGGTGTTTCGGGTTGATTTCGGATACTTTGAAAGTCGCGATATCAATGGGTCACCGAATTTTAGGGTTTTACATAATAATCGATTTCCGAAAAATTAAGTAAAACGCAAAATCATAGCAAACTAAACACCCTAGCCATCACCAAGTGAGAGAAAAACAAACGGAACGGGTTTTTCCATTTGACTCGGGTTTAGGTCCAAGACAACAACCTCATCCAAAGTGATTTTTCCTAACTAGAATTCATAAACAACACCCGGGAAAAAGAAATCAAGGCTTGCATACAAGATTAGAAATAAAGAAAACCCAAAAACCCATTTTCTTCCTCACCTTGTATCTCCTGGATCTTTAATGGATTGACTTGATTGATGGGATGGGTAGAAAGTACGTCTCGAGAGCTTTCCAACGAGCTAAGGCACGATGAAAACGGTCGAGAAACGAAGCAGAGGCGACAATTTCTTTCTCTCCTCTTTTTCTCTCTAAGCTACGGGTTTGGGGACTAATTTTCACCTTTCCTTTCTTTTTTTTTCTTATCTTTATCCTTAAAAATATGGAGTGGATATATATAAAGAAATTTTGGAAAAAAACGATATTGCCCCTCCTCTTATTTTCTTTAAGAAAGCTTGTTCCGGGTGCTCGTTATTTCACGTTTCTAATTCCAATTCAACTTAATTACTTCTAATCTATCTTAAAAGTATTTAACAATAAATAATGGGCTCGCTAATAATTTTTAATACAAACAAAAATAATTTAAGCTAATAAAACGATTTAAAACGGTTTTCGGACGAAATTAGCTACTAAATTCTAAATTTCTAATTTTCTAAAATTAAACTAAATACTTTAATTAAAATAAATAAATAACTAAATTAAATAATAATAAAAAATTCACTTAAAAAAAAATAACGGGACGTTACAAGAATGTACCCTAAGTGTAAATGAGTGGCATAAAAAAAGAAAGGCATTTTAAATTAAAAGCCCAAGGCTTAGGAATGGGCCAACTAAGAATCAATTCTTAATTCAACAATTGAACCACTTGAACTTACACTAGTTTTAAACAACACCCAAACTATACTTTCTCAAATTAAAAGTGTGACCCATTTGATCATTTAAGTTGGAGATAATCAATGAACTTTAAAATCCAAAATTCCTCATTAAAATTATTAATAATTTAAATTTTACTTGAAAAGTCCGGGTCGTTACAGTGTAAACATCTAAAAAGACTTTTCGTCCCCAAAAAGTGACGTTAGTCATGCAAATAAGTGCATCTAATTCCTCCATAAAATCTTCACAAGGTTTATGGTTTTATTTCTCAACTCTTTAAAAAAAAAGGTGATTGTTCACACTAAACTCAAGGAAACTACGCCTCTCATCGATATAGCTTTTTTGTCTACTCTGAACGACATCATATGAACTCTGATCAAGCCAATGGACTGGCTTGTCATTTGGACAAGCTCAGGTCCCAATAACTTCCTCTCTCCCACCTCATCCTAGTGGACAGATGACTTTACACTCCCGGTTGTACAAGGCCCCAAACGGTGCCATCTTGATGGTGGACTGATAACTGTTTTTATATACAAACTCAACGAGATACAACTGACTATCCCAACTTCCCCCAAAAATAGGAGCGTAGGCTAGCAACATATCCTCAAGAATCTAATTCAGACGTTCAGTCTGACCGTCAGTCTGAGGGTGAAAAGGTGTACTTAACTGAATCTTAGTACCCATGGTATTGTGCAAACTCTCCCAAAACTTCAAAACGAAATGCGTGTCACGATCAGAAACAATGGTTACTTGCACTCCATGCAATCTCACAAACTCTCTCAAATACATCTCGGCCCATATCTCCACAAAATAAGTCAGCTTCCCAGCCAAAAAGTGAGCTGACTTATCAAACGGTGTAACGACTTGAACTTTAAGGTAATTTTGAGAATTTAAAATTAAAATAAAACTCCCATTTGAGAATTTGATTTTCATTGGTTGGTTACTAATATTAATTATGATTTTAGAAATTTAGAATTATCCTTCTAATTATGGAAAGTTTAGTCTTGATTTAAAAAGGGAAAAAGTGGAGCAGACTTTTATCAATCATGTATTGGAGGATTAGTGTTAGTGGGGATGTTGATACATATCTGATTTGGTGGGTGTAGACTTCTAGAATTAAGCATTCAATTTTAGCTGTTCGCGGATCGGTGTGCGTCAATGGTAAAAAGAGGAAGAAAAAGAGAAGAAAAGGAAGAGGAGTAGGAATAATAACAAGTATGGGATTTAAGGCTGTTTTTTTTTTTTTTAATTTAGTTCAGTTTTGTTTGATTTTGAGTTAGTTTATTATTCTATAATAATTCATATTTAATAAATCACTAGTTTAGGTTTAAAATTAAAATATTTTTTAGACACGTCAATAATAAAATGTTATTATTTTTAGTCATGTCAATATTAATATCAAATGAAATAAAACAAATGCATCGTTAGATTTCTGTTAAGTCATTTAAATATGTGTGAAGATTACCATGTGAACTCAAACAAATCTTGCTGTCAAGTTGGCTACAATGAAGCTCAAAGTCTATTAGTGTAACTGTCAAACTAGGTGCGAGCTAGCTGAGATGTCTAATGTGTACTCCTAAATTAGTTTTACTTAGTTTTAGCTATAAATACTTTGTATAATCTATTGTTAGAGGTTGTTGTAATCCTTACTAGAAGAGAGGTTTGAAGAGGGAGTCATCTTGTATATTACAAAGGGAAAGAAATATCAAAATTTCATAGTTTTTTCTTTTATTTATTTTTTTTTTTTGTGTTCTTTGAGTTCTAATTAAAGTTGTTGCATAATTTAGTCTTGTTGATCAATGCGATCGTGACAAATGGTATCAGAGTTGCTGGATATATCAACAAGTGGATGATCCATTAAAGAAGTTCTCATTTGTTCTCTTGGTACAATTTGTACTACCTCTACAAGTTTCTTTTGTTTCTTAAAGAATTCAGTTTATCCAATAACTAAAAGGGTCATCAATTCATCATTTTTTACAGATTCAAATTTGGAGAAGTTCAATAGTAAAAGAGATTTTGGATTAGGGAGGAAGAAGATCAGGACATTTTTGGTGCAACAAATGTGGGAAAATTTTAGCCTATGACATATTCACACTACAAAAAAAAAAGTCAATTTGCGACCAAAAGGTCGTTTTTATTGTAGAATGCGACCAAAAAAGTGACCAACATGGTGGTGGCAAAAAAGCTGGTCGTTCCGGCATTTTGTGCGACTGGATAGTCACAAAAATACGACCAAGCATGTTTGGTCGCAAAAAAGTCAACATTTTGAAAAAACGACCAGTTGGTCGCTTAAAAAAGGACCACCTGGTCGTAATTTAAGTTGAAGATAAGTGACCAGTTGGTCACATGAAAAAGTGACCACGTGGTCGTTTTTATAAGCGGCTAAATGGTCACTTTTGGACTCAGACAAAATGCGACCAGATGGTCGTTTGTTTAGGGATAAAATACGACCATCTGGTCGTTTATCTTCTAGGGTAAATGCGACCATCTGGTCGTATTTAATAAATTTTTTTTTTAAATTATTTATTTAATTATTTATTTAATAATAAAAAATGGGAATTAAAATAAAATATATATAAATCAAATATTCAAAAAATGTTCTATACAAAAGAAATCATCCTAGAACTACTGTGGAGAGGCGGGGAGTGGCGGAGGCGGCGTCGATGATGAATGGCCGCCTTATAGGGATCTGAAGTACGCGGCCAAAGATGTTGTGACCTGCTCCTCGACCCGTTCCTGCATGTTCGCCTCAATCGCAGCGACTCGAGAAACGAAGTCGTTGCGCATAGCGTCCATGTCGGTGTGAAGTTGCTGAACCTCCTCGCGCAGCTGCTGCTCAACCGTAGAAGGGCCGGAGCTAGTGCTCGCTCCGCTCCGCTGAGGCCGAGGCACATCCGCGTAAAGACGTCGCCCGTACGAGCTGAGCCCAGGAACTGATCCATCAGGCCGAACCCCTCTAGCAGCCTCCAAGAACGCCTATCTACGGTCTTCCTGAGTCTGTTGCGAGTCTGGTGTGGGCAACTGCTGAATCAATGACTCCTTGAAACGTTCCTAAACATTTAAAATTCAGAAAATAAAATAGTTAATATATAAGTTAGAAAAAATTGTAAACAAAAAATAATAATTGAAAAAATTATTAAATACCTGAACTTCTTTCGCCTTCCCGTCGACGATCGTCCCGTCCTTCTTCGTGTGAAGAACGAGGTGCAGCTCATCGGGCGGGACAGGGCAACCGTGCTTCACTTCCTAAAAAGATTAGAGATTGAAGAAGAAAAAATAATAAATTAATAACTAATTGAAAAAAGAAAACAAGAAAAAAGTACGTAAAAAACAAAAAAAAATAAACTTACCAATCGATGATGGTGGTCGTCGTGGGTCCGGGCCCCGCCTGTGTGTTTAGTGGGATTCTTTTCGCAGTTGGCCTTATTCCTCCTTGACACTTCCTTGCCCTCGGGAGTGTTCAAGCTCGCGATAAGCCGCGCGTGGTCCTCCGCGCTCATCCACACGGGGCGGTTTGCTGCTTGCTTTCTGCACGCCCGGTAAATGAGGTCCTTGAATCGATCCCAGATGTGATTGTCCCATAGGGGGAACAATCTACCGTCCGTGATATCGGGATCGATTACAGGAAACTTGCCCTAAAAAAATTGAAATAAAAATTTATTAAAGTAATAAAGTAATAAATTTATTTTTAAAAATTTCAAAATTAATTAATTATAAAAATAAATTATGTTTTTTACCTTCCAATTGTCGTACATCCGACGTTTCTCTGTCGTCGGAATCTTCTGCCAACGAAGATCGCTGGGTAGAGGCATGCTCTGAAGGACCTCGCGAAACCGTTTTGAAACGGTTGTATGCGGCTGTACTCTGCAAAAACATAAAAATTATTATGCTATTAGAAACTATTAGTTAAAACAACAACAACAAAAAACACTTTTAAAAATGTTTAAAGATTTAAAAATTAAGTAATTAAAACAAGGGTAAAATGCACTTTTGGTCCCTACGTTTTACAAGTCTCACGGTTTTAGTCCCTGCATTTTAAAAACCCACGATTTTGACCCGAAGTTTTACCAAAACTTCAATTTTAGTCCTTATATTAACAGAAACGTTAAAAAATTAACCGAAGGCTGACTAGGTAATTTAAATGGAATATGTGGCATTTTTTTAATCAATCTAATGGAATTAAAAATGGGGCAGATTAATTAAAAAAAAAGGTCAGACCAGATTGCACAAAAAGAGAAATACATTCTTAGGGCTAGAGGATTCGATAGAAAGAAAAAAAGGGGCAGAATACATTTTAAAGAAATCACATAAAAAGGTGAGAGAATCAAAATCGTCATCTTCTACCTCTCGATTCCGTGTTCTTCATCGTGATTCCCTTTACTTGCCGCCAAATATTTATGTTTCTTCTCTCTAATTTTCCTTTTTGTGGTGTTTATATTTCTCACTTTTTGAGTACTCGATTTAGGGCTTAGGGATTTAGAACATGGAAAGCTCAATTGGTTTCTCTAAGAATGGAAGGTGTAGATCTGGGTCGAGAAGGAATAAAAATGATCATTGTCTAAGTTGCTTCTGTGGGGTTCAACCAATATTGAAGACGTCATGGACGAACGCCAACTCAGGTCGTAGATTTTGGTGTTGCTTTGCATATCAGGTTAGTTTCATTTGTAATTTATGTAATGAGTTTTGTGTTATTAGGGTAATAAAATTACCTTAGAGGAATTGGGTTTTTACTGGAAAATAGTGATTAATTATATGGGAATGACATCACTTTTTTTAGATGAATTTTGTGTTTTTGTTATGATAAAGAAATCAAACTTTACAATAAGTGAAGTCAATATATTTACAATGGTAATAGTGTCGATTTGCTTTGCCATTCTAAACGCTTTCCTTCATAATTTTGATTTTGCAGGGCAGAAATTCTGGTTGTGGTTTTTTTGCTTGGCACAACTTTGAACGCGATGAACTTGAGAATGCATCCATAACTTACCTATGAGAAGACTTAATGGATTTGAGAAAGAAAATTCGAAGGGTGTATTTGTTAATTTTTGTAATAGGTGTTGGTTCACTTTTTTATGCATTAAAGTACAATGTATAAGATTGTAATGAAGATGTTGTGTTGATTATGTGTTTTAGACACTTAAGACTACTACTATTTATATGGGTTTTCAAAGCCATTTATATTGTAATCTATGATCTTGAGGTTGGTTATATTTTGAATTATACAGACAAACTTTCATCTTAGCTTTTTTTTAACATTACACTTCTGATACTTCAGAGTTTTTTTAGATTATTGAAAATCCAAACAAAATTTTAAGAAATTTGAATCACTTCTGATACTTCCAGCTATATCAATCAATTTGACTATAAAATGAATTATAAAAATATAGATATCACATGTTCATGTGTTCTGAATAATATATCCTAGCTCAAAGTAAAAGAGTATCAAATCTCTAAGCTCTTTCATTTGATCCTTGTGAACATAAATTCTCCTTTTGTCTTATTTTCCATTACTTTCAATCAATTTTCTCATATTACAAAAGATGGCCATTGACTAGTCAAAATATCATATCCCAAAAAAGAGAATCTATCTATCACTAGAAGACAATATCACTAGAAGACAATATATATGAAAACTTTAGCTTATCCCCAATCAAAAGTTATGACAAACTGACATGAAGACCATTTAAAGCTTGTTGTTGCTGCTAGCATATCACAAAAAAAAGTTTGGTGAATATTTAATTACAACTTGTGGTTGTTGTTACCAACTACAAAAAAAACCCAGATCTAAAAAGTCATTCATCTCCATGAACACTTGCTGCTACTCCTCCATGAAGACATGGTGCTCCATGAAAATTTGATGATGTTGCTGCACCTTGGAGATTTGCTACCCCTTTACGAACAGCTCTTCCTCGCCTAACCCTTCCTCTTGTAGCCCCTCTTCTAGCAGATGTAGAAGCAACCGAAGTCTCTCCAACAGAGGTAGGATGCTAATAAATAATCATAAAATTTTTTATATCAAATAACTCCCATAAAATCTACATGAAACAAATCATGTTTTTCTGAAAAAATTTAGATCCAAATGATAAATTATAGATCTAACTTATCTACAAACACTTTCATGAAACAAGCATAGATCCAAATGAACAAGCATACAACTAATTTATCTACAAAAATACTTTCATCAACAAGCATACAACTAATTTATGCCCCTATTATTTTATGTTTTACAATGTTTCAAATTTTTCTTTCTTTCTTTCTTTCTGATTTTTACTACTATGTTTTATCTTTAAAATAAACTATTCCTTGTACAGTGAACTCACAAAAATTTATGGACAAAATGGAAAGTACTAAACTTACATTTGGAGGTATGTTGAATCCCATGAATCTTGATTCACTCCTTCGTGGTGCCACAGGTCCCCCCTTACATGCCCTTATATTATGACCGACGCCATGACATATGGAACACGTTTTTTTAGATTGCAATCGTTTTCTATGTGAAGGACCATATTCATCCACGTCCCTCACCCTTCTCCTTTTCGGCTTTCCAGGTGTTCGTCTTAAACGGGGGGGTAAAATGCCTTCCAAGCCAGTAAGCTGCCACATTTTTGCACCATTAATAGGCTTTATGAAATGGTTGTATGTTCTCATCAATGCCCCCTTCGTGTAAACATCATGACAAAAATATTCTGGTTGTCGTCTACTAATGCGAATGCTCTGAATCGCATGAATACAAGGCAGCCTACTAATATTCCACCCATTGCAGGTACATGTCTTTAGATTCAAATCCACATAGTATTGAGAATCACCATTAGATACCTCAAACAACATATCACCTGCAGGCTGAGCGACAAAACTTCTAGATTGAGTCCTTAATTCTTTAAGCTTCTTCATTATTCTAGGACCAACTTGAGTCTGCATGTTCTTGTATAACTCACTTTTCTTCACTAGCCGCTTCATAACTGTTTTTCGTATGGTCTCAAGCGCCTTAATTATCGGTCGGTCCCTAGCCTTGGTTATAAATGAATTGAAAGATTCTGATAGGTTATTCAAGTTAGTTTCCGACTTCACCATTTGAGAAAATGCATGTTTCGACCAATGTTTGGCAGGAATGTTATTCAAATACCGGCGGGCATTGCTATCTAGTCTAGCTATATCCTCCATTGCCTCATTAAAATCAGCTGTAGTTGTCGATTGAGAAGCAGCCCAGAATGCGTTCTTCAATGCCAACCCTTTGAATCTTTTCTTAAAATTGGCATACAAATGCCTTGTACAAAATCTGTGCTCGACATTAGGGAACATATTCTTAAAGGTTGGTACAAGTCCCTGCACAAAATAAAAGATCACTATATAGGGATTGAAAGTATAAAACTTGTAACACATGACCAGTGAGGTTGACAAAGTACCTTTTGTTGATCCGATATGAAAGTGTACTCGCTGAGATCACCACTTTCCAAATCTTCTTGTAGTAGTTGCATAAACCATGTCCAGCTATCTCTCGTTTCTGCCTCTACCACTGCCCAAGCAAGAGGGTATATGCCATCATTTCCATCAACAGCTGTTGCAGCCATAAGTTGTCCTTGTGCCGGTTGCGTGAAGAAACAAGCATTCAAATGAATGAAATTTCTACACCCAGCCTTAAACCCATCCTTACATGCTTTTAAACAAGTATATATTCTCAAAAAATATGGTGGTTCGGTCTCGACGGTACGATCACACTTGATCTTCACAGTACTTCCTGGATTTGCACGTCGTATTTCTTCTGCATAGTCCCATAACCTGAGATATTGTTCATTCAACTTACCATCAATTATTTCAAATGCAACCCTCTTTGCCCTATAGGCTTGGCTAAGACTAATTCCAATTTGGAAATCTGTATTCACAGCTTCCACAATAGCACTAGGTTTCATATTTGGCGTGTCCCTAAGTTTTTGTACGTATTGCTTCCCAAGCCGAGAAGGTTTCATATTTCTGTTTCGAAACTCCCTAGGGCATGTATGCTCATCAACATATGTTTTGATTTGGTAGTTCTTGCGAGATTTCACATAACTAGCGTGTAAACACCAAGAACACTCCCCCTTCAAACACCACGCAGTGATGCGTTCCTTGTCATTTTTTTTCAGACTTACATTGAATGGCCCATTGATGCCATATGTTTGGATCTCATCCTTCAATGCTTTGGCGGTTGGATAGTCCACTCCAATTGAAAATTTATTTACACCACTATCTAAACCTGGCCTAAATTGAGGAAATGACATTTCTCCATCTGAGTTAGGTGGGGTGTGTAGCTCATTATCTGTACCATACTCTGAGTCAACATCTACATCTCCATCACTAACATGAATACTCAACTCAAAGTCCCTCAAATCATCAATCATAGGAATATGGTCAGCTACTAAACCCACCTCACCATCATGACCACCTGCATCATCCCCAATATCATTGCCCGCATCGTCACTTGCACCATCGTCAACCACATAATCGTATAAATCATAATCAATGTCTTCCTCCTCGAATAGATAATATCCATCATTATCATCAGAACTAACACCTCCATCATAACCGGCCCTATCCTCAGTACCAACAGTGTTCTCTTGAGGATGGTACTCAAGAAGGAATGGATCCATCCTTGGTATAGGCTCCTCGATGTCAAAGGCGAGAATATTTGGTTCATGCCTCACATATATATCTACCATCATATCTTCGTTTTGCATAACTTCCTTCACTGCCCTAATCATATCCAAAACACCTTGATTACTATGCAACTCATGCAACCCATTCTCTAACGTAAGACCCGGCTCAACATAATAAAATCGAGCAATATTATATACTTCTAAGTCTGCCATAAACAACGTCAATCCATTTAAAGTCAAAAAATCACTTTGAATCTCCTTTACGAAAACCTCACCTCCAATGTATCGACTAGTAGTTTCATACTCAAGTTGGCCATTGTAATGAATATGTAGTTCGATATGATCACTCATTTTTCTGCACATTCATAAACAAAAAATGATTTTGTATTAGATGATGATCTTGAAAATATAAGTGTATTATATAAAACTGTGGACAAATATTTATACATAAACAATATCAGGTCCAAGAATGGTAATAGATTAATAGTGCTTTGAAATAGGCTAATGATTTCAATTTCTCAACTTTATTTACTGCCAATTTTTTTTTGCAATGACTTACATTCTAAAACGCATTTACTGACTCATAAATTTTTATACCGTTCTTTTAGAAAAATAGGAAAAAGATCATATATGTTCATGAAAATTATCCAAATGTTACATAGATGAGGTGAAATCATCTTCTTCCCAAGTTTTGAATGCCAAAAGAAAAAAAAAATCAAAAATAAATATCTACCGTTCAACTAGAACTAAATGCTTGAAATCGTGTCATGAATCATCTCTCTCAAGCGTGATTCTTCTTTTCCTGGAAATCGTCAAGTGTGAATCTTCTTCTCTCGCAAATTCTCCAACTTTATCGATGAACCCTAGACTTATGAATGTTATTCTTTACGTTTAATCTACCCTTTTTGTGCAATATGTTTTAATGGAAGACTTATGAGTTTTTTTACGTTTTAGTCTGACCTTTTTAAAAAAAAATTAATTCGCCCCATTTTTAATTCCATTATATTGATTAAAAAAATGCCACATGTTAAATAATCCACATCATCTTTGTAACGTCCCGTTACTTTTGGGGGTAATTTTATTTTATTTTATTTATTTACTTTAATTAAAGTATTTAAGGTTAATAAAAAAAAATAGTGATTTCGATTTTAGTAGCTATTTTCGTCCGAAATTCATTTAAATCGTTTTAATACTTTAAAATTGTTTCGGTGACATTAATAATTATTAATGGGCCAATTAATAATTATTAATCACCTTTAAATTTATTTAAGAGCTTCGGGTTTTGTTTTTAAAGTAAAAACAAAAGAGGGACGTAGGTGTCATTTTTCAATTTCTTAAATATCTAAATTTACTATTCATTTATCTTTAAATATCACCAAAGTTGACAAAAATCATTTCATCTTCTTCCTTCTCCTTTGTCTTTGCCGTGAGCTTCCATCCACCATGGATGAGAAGTTTCTTTTCTTCGTTTCTCATTCGTTTCTTGGCGGATCATCGTGTTTTCGGTTGCGTTGGATTGGTAGGGACGAGGGCTACCTATCCAACCTAGCTTTTCAAGTTTCTCGTTCATTACGGAAACCCTAAAAAGTAAGTTTTCAAAACTTTTTACATGGTTTTGTTCGTTTTTTATTATAAATGAGTTTTGAAGTTGAAATCATGAATTTCCATCAATGAATTTGACGATTTTGAGCCCGGATTTTTGAAAAACACTATTCATCCGAAAACACTATTCATCAGAAATCACTATTCACCCGAAATTGCACACTTGTTCGCATATTAGTTATGAGTTGTAATATGTTGTGCAATTGGTGAATTGTAGGTGCGATTGCTCGGTTGTTGTTTCGTGGAAAGTGGAGATTGGAGTTATTTGGCTAAGGTGAGTTTAATGTGAAAGTTAGTGGTTTTATGAATTTAGTTTCGTTATGTAATTGTTTATCGATGTAAAGAGGGAGATAACTTCTTGGGATTATAGTTTGGTTGGAAACTTTAATTCGGAAGTGTGTGTGGAGAAAGTTTGGAGTTATAATGAATTCGATGAATAGGGAACATCGGAGTGATTTGGAAGTATGGTAATGTGATTTGGAGATGTTAGATGAAAGTGGAATGGAAGTTACTTTGATGGATTTGAAAGTTAAGTAATTAGAAGATGCACTTGAGTAGTAACTCGTGTAATCTAGTTGGTTAGGTTTCTAATTAACTTAGTAGAATTCTTTGGAGTTTAGATAACTTATTGGAGACCTAGGGTTTGTGAAATAGTACGGGCTTAGTATGTGATATTTATCCATATGGTATACCCGGTACGATGGTTGTGATATGGTAATACCGTACGGGCTTAGTATGTGATATTTATCCATATGGTATACCCGGTACGATGGTTGTGATATGGTAATACCGTACGGGCTTAGTATGTGATATTTATCCATATGGTATACCCGGTACGATGGTTGTGATATGGTAATACCGTACGGGCTTAGTATGTGATATTTATCCATATGGTATACCCGGTACGATGATTGTGATATGGTAATACCGTACGAGCTTAGTATGTTATATTTATCCATATGGTATACCTGATACGATGATTGTGATATGGTGAAATTCCTGAGACCTATATGGTGAAATTCCTGAGACCTGATATGGTGAAATTCCTGAGACCTGATATGGTGAAAGTCCTGATATCCGATGTGGTGAAAGTCTTGATATCCGATGATTTGAGATATGGTATGACTGTACGTGGTATGTTGATTTCGATCCATACAATAGCACGATACGATGAAACTTGTTTGGTAATAAAGATAGTTAATGTTACCTTTACATATTCTTTAGAATTGTGTAGTAAGACTTAGTAGTGAATGTTACTTTACTTTAAGTCTTTATATCTATCTCTTGGTAATGAATGATGAATACTGGTAATATATGACTATCGAATGATTGTATGGAAATTGGAAGTGTGGATGTGGGTAGTATTGAGCATTATAGGCCTTTGGACACGATTTCGGTTATGAGATTTTGTTCATAGGATTACTTGCTTTCGTTTTACTCTCACTAGCATGTTATGCTAATGGTGCTACACTTACAAATTTTCAGGTAAACCTCGAGCTAAGAAGCGTGGTAGAGGAGGTGGAGCCGCGTGACTAGTCGAGATGGTGTATGGACAATATTAAGAACTCATTTTGGTTTAGCATTCATTGAATGCTTGTAAATTATTCCATCTTTACATACTTATGTCTTTTTGAGCCCGAAAGGGTATTTGTGTAAAATATGTCTATGTTTTATGATTTAAATATCTTTTGGAATGCGCATTCCCGATTTATCGTTTTTTCTGGAATTTGGGTTGTAAAACAGGTTTTGGCTATTCGATTTTTAAACGAACCCACGCCGTTTTTCTTTAAAAGTCGAGTCTTCCGCTGTGCATTTGAATTTAAAGAATTTAACGGGTTTGGGTCGTTACAATCTTCTATTTAAATTGCTCAGTCAGCCTTCGGTTAATTTTTTAACGTTTCTGTTAATATAAGGACTAAAATTGTAGTTTTGGTAAAACTTCGGGTCAAAATCGTGGGTTTTTAAAATGCAGGGACTAAAACCGTGAGACTTGTAAAACGTAGGGACCAAAAGTGCATTTTACCCTTAAAACAATAAACAAAATTACTTATGTATTCCCTTCAATCCGAAGGGTAGAGTCTGCGGCCCGAGGAGGATGCGTGCCTGAAGTGGAGGGTCCCGCTGGATCGAGCCCTGATGCAGACCCCGATGCTCCCGCCAAAGTCGTGGCCTGGGAGTCCTGCGCCAAGCGTGGTGTCACAGGCTGGGTCTCAGGGACTGCATCATCGAGAGTGGCAAGAACTCCTGGCCAGAATCAAGAGGATGATGTCCAACTCCTCTGTAGTCAGGTCCGCATCAGGGGCAGCGACAGTAGGCGACTGCGGAGTCCCCTCGTCAATCTCGTCGTCAGGCTCGTCTGACTGGGGAGGACGTCGTCTGCCCGTCATAATCCTACAACTAAACTAAACTAATTTAATACAAACTAATTAAAATAATGAAAGAAATTAAATTAGTTAATTAATGAAATACTTTAAATTAAATTAATTAATGGAATAATCTAAATTAAATTGATTATATAATGTAAATTAAACTAATATAAATTAATTAACTAATTTAAACTAAAATAATTAATTAAATTGAATTAAAGTAAATTAAAATTAGATTAATTTGAACTAAAATGAATTAACTAAAGTAAACTAAGTACTGAAGAATTAAACTTTTAGATTAATTAAACTAAAATTAATTAAATTAAAGTAAATTAAGTAATGATCAAGAAATAAATTAAATTAGATTAATTGAACTAAAATTAATTAAATAAACTAACATTAATTAATTAAAACTAAGATAAACTAAACTAATTAATTAAAGTAAAGTAAATTAAAATTAGATTAAGTGAACTAAGTAATTAATTAAAGTAAACTAAGTAATGAAGATTTCAACTATTAGATTAATTTAAACTAAAATTAATTAAATTTAACTAACATTAATTAATAAAAACTAAACTAAACTATTTAATTAAATTAAACTAAATTAAATTAAAATTAGATTAATTGAACTAAAATTTATTAATTAATTAAAGTAAACGAAATTAGATTAATTAACCTTAAGTAAACTAAGTACTTAATTAAACTAAATTACATTAATTAAATTAAAATTAATTAAATTAACAAAATTAAACTAAACTAATTAATTAATTAATTAAAGTAAACTAAAATTAGATGAATTAAACTAAAGTAAACTAAGTAATTAATTACACTAAATTAGATTCATTAAACTAAAATTAATTAAATTAACAAAATTAAACTAAACTAATTAATTAAAACTAAGTAAACTAAATTTAAACTTAAACTAACTAAAAACTAAAAACTAAAACTAACTTAAAACTTAAAATCTATACGAAAACTAACATCGTAATAGAAACCGGGATTGGAGGTTTAGGGTTTTTAGGTTTAGAGTAGGAACGGGGAAAAAATAACGGGGAACGGAACGGGGGAAAGAGAGAAAATAAAGAAAAGAGAGAAAGAAAAAGAGAAAGGAAAAAAGAAGAAACGGGGTAAAGGAAAATTGATCTGAATTTAAATCAGATTTTGCGACCAACTGGTCGCAAATATGTAATCATGACCAGAAACGAAAGGTCGCGCGTGCTGGGGAAATTACGACCAGATGGTCGCATTTTTACACATATTTGCGACCACCTGGTCGCATTTATTGAAAAAGTGACCATCTGGTCGCAAAATTGGGATTATCTACAACAGCTATCATATCACGCGTCCCATCAAGAATTGCGACCAACTAGTTGTAATCTTTAAATTCACCGCCATAAATTTCATGAAAATTTAAATTTACCGCTCAGATTTACGACCATCTGGTCGCACTTATTAAATTAACCTCCAAAAATTTCATTAACATTTTATAATATCCTTTGAGTTTTGCGACCAACTAGTCGTAATTTAACTTATATTTTTTGAAAAACATAATTCAACTTTTCAACAAATGCGACCAACTGGTCGCATTTCACTTCTAAATTACTACCATGTGGTCACCTTTTGTGTTAAATTGTAACCATATGGTTGCAAATATTAATATATATATATATATATATATATATATTTTTATTATTCATTAAAGAAATAGTTTTAATAAACACATACACAGTGAATCATAAAGTTACAAAATGTCTCATTCATCATCCTCAGTTTCTTCGGTCATTGATTCTTCTTTTATTTCTTCGTCGGATTCATCGTCTTAAAGAAAAGTCCCTCACATAAAGTCTTCTTCTCTGTTTCTTTATCGGATTCATCGTCTCGAATAAATTCAGCATCAATGTCACGTGCGTGAGAAGTGGAAGCATTTGTATCATCATCATGCAATGTTATCGTTCCATCGTTCAAAGGACGAACAGTACTTGCATTCTGACCATCGTCGATTGCACGACATCTTATCTCATCTTCTTGAAAAGCAACAGCTTCCTCTGCATGGTCGTCTTTCTCGGACAAGTTTTCTTCTACCTGGCGTGGTTTAACTTTACAAACAACTAACCAATCTGTCAGATCTCGTCTATTAATCGGATAGTTCAAGTAATAAACTTGAATCGCCTGTGAAGCCAGAACAAACCTATCAGCGGTGCGCATATGCTTAGACTTGTTCACCTCAACGATTTGTAAATGATCAATCTTACGGACTCCGCCTCGTCTGGTTGTCTCGAACCAAGTGCAGTTGAACAGAACAATGTGTTTTAGCATCGGACTTGCGTATTGAATCTCAAGAATCTCATCGATTACTCCGAAATAATCGTCTTCGTTTGTGCCGAACACATGACCTTTTATGCAAAACCACTGTTGTTTGTTGCCCTATTAACTGAATGCGCCTTCGTTTGAAATCTGTAACCGTTACCGACGTATCTAGTATACGACCTTGCAATCCGTCCAGGTCCCTTTGCCAAAGAAATAATGCGAGGATCATCTACCGGTAATGTAGGGGAGTCAACCTGTCATTGTTCACATACAGTAATGTTAGGAAGATAGTAACTTTTTCATCAAATTGCCACGGTTTTTTTGACAATTTAAAATGACTCACGTATGCACTGAACCAAGAACGAAACTCTTTGTCAATTATTGACCTCTCCTCAGCGTCTGTAAGACCAACTCGTGTCATTCGAACGTATAAGTTTAGAAATAATCTGTATGTTACAAAAATAGTTATCAAATAGTGTTTAATTGTTTATACGATGAAATAATGTTAAGTTACGAACTCACTCTATGTAAGGCTCGATCTCTGCGCAGTTGCATAACACGTATGTCTGCATTACGTGATACTCAGAATCGATCAACGGCCTACGCACTGATCTTCCAACTGTCATGCCAGGTTCCGTAAAAATTGGCAAGTCGTTTATGGCAACACCTTCAAGTAAATTTTCAACAATGTTTCGTTTCACTGGTCGAAACTGCTCTGCAATGTGTTGGTCAAAGTAGTATGAACAAAATGTGGTAGTCTCCTTCGTCAGGTACGCACTACAGATAGATCCTTCTACTCTTGCTTTATTTTCGACCATCTTTTTCAACCGACGTAAGTACCTGTGGGTAGGTAGAATGTGTAGAAAACATTTACATTCGATCACTGTACTTTATATGTGTACATTACAAATTAACTGTGATTTACCTTTCAAATAGGTACATCCAGCGGTAATGTACCAGACCCCCTAAGAATGCCTCGTATGGAAGATGCACTGGAAGATGCTCCATTGAGTCAAAAAAGTCAGGTGGGAACATTCGCTCCAACTTACAGATAATAACAACGATCTCTAAACTCATTGAATCGACAGTAGCTTCAGTCAGCTTTGTACATGTCAAGTCCTTGAAAAAAAACTCAACTGTGCAAGCGGCTCCCAATGTCTATTCTCTAAGAACGGTCTGAACGCGACAGGCATCAATCGTTGCATGAATACATGACAGCTGTGTCTTTTCATCCTCAATATGATATGCTTTTGACTGTCTATTCACCGACTCAAATTTGAAACATATCCGTCCGGGAATTTGATGGATTTGATCCACTCAAATAATGTTTTCTTTTCATCCGTCGTCAACATGTACTTTGCTTTTGCGTAATTATCATTGTCGTCAGGCTCCAACTCAGGACGGTGACATATCTCCCGTATATCATAACGTGCCTTCAGATTGTCCTTCGTTTTTTCCGGAACGTTCAACATCATATTGAAAATGTGGTCGAAGAAATTCTTCTTGATATGAATTACATCCAGATTGTGTCTAATCAGTAGATCTTCCCAATACGGTAGATCCCAAAAAATACTCCGTTTCTTCCAACCCGTGTTTTTCCCAGCCGCATTGTTTGCACTCTCTGCACCGTCCACTGTAATCTTCTGCATCCCTATAGCATCTATACCATGAAGAATTTGTCTTCCACTATACATTGTCGGGGGGTTTCTTTTCTTACTCGACGACCCTTCTTCCAGTCACTGCCGTTTGAACGGAAAGTATGATTCAACGGTAAAAATCGACGGTGACAATCAAGCCAACAAGTTTTCCGACCGTTTCTGAGATAAAATGCATCTGTGTCTAGCATGCAATGTGGACATGCGTATTTCTCCGCCGTACTCCATCCTTTAAGAGGAGGAGATTGAGGTTCACACAATTAACTACACAGACTAAGGAAAGCAATAACAAAAGCTAAACACATACTCAAAAATGTATATCAAAGAGCAATTAAAGATCAACATACCTGACAACATTGAATACGCAAGGAAGTCACTGATCGTCCAGATTAACGCGACGCTCATCAAGAAATTTTGTTTCTTTGAAATGTCGTACGTCATAACACTGTCAATCCATAACCTTTTCAACTCTACAATAAGTGGTTGCAAATACACATCCAGTTTCTGTTTTGGACTTTTCGGCCCAAGTACGATCACTGTCAGAAAAATCACCGGGTCTCGCATGCACATCGAGGGAGGCAAGTTATACGAGGTTACCATGACTGGCCAAACAGAATATTGTGCTCCTGATGCCCCGAACGGGTTAAAGCCATCCTTGCATAAGCCCAATATAACGTTTCTCAGATCTTGTGCAAAATCCGGATGACAATTATTTAAATGCTTCCATGCCGCAGCATCTGAGGGATGTCTCATAACACCTTCATCCTGTGAATGCTCGTGATGTCATCTCATGTGCGAGGCTGTCACATCTGATGCATACAACCGTTGCAGACGTGGGGTCAGCGGTAAATAGAACATGCGGGCTTACGGAATGAGGTTGTGTTTCCCTCGTTTATATCTTGGAAGAAAACATAATTTGCAGTGATGCAGGTCCTCATCCACATCCCAGTAAAGTATGCATCCGTTCCAACACGAATCTATTTTCTCCACGGGTAATCCAAGTCCCTCCACTAGCTTTTTCGTGTCATACAAACTGTTGGGCATAATATTTTCTTCTGGAGCGCATCGACGAAACCACGATGCAATCGAATCAAATCCTCTAGCAAGTATGTTGTATTGTGCCTTTATATTTAAAAGTTCTGTAGCAGCAGCAAGTTGACTTACCTGACACCCATCGTACAATGATCGGCTGGCTGTCTTTAGCATCTCGTGAATCTTACGTGCTTCCGGATTCATTTCCTCTTCAACAACTCTTTCATCTTCATCTACGTTTAAACTTTCACGGAAATTTTCATTGCCCCCATACCCTACACCATCAAGTATCATTTGCTGCATCTTACTATACTGTTGTTCATCATTCCGTTCTTCAACAACAACCTCTACATTCGAGCTGCTACCTTCGTATCGTCTTGATTCATGTAATGCAGTGTCGAACATTTCCTTTGTTTCCCCTGAAACGCCCAGTGGTAATAATTCTGCACAAATCCCCGACTATAAAGATGAACCTTAAAATCTGTAACCGGTATGATTCTCCTATTGTCGCATGTCCTGCACGGGCAACGTAGCTTTCCACCATACTTTTCATAATAGACAGTTGTCATGTAAAACTCAACAAACTGTTCAACTCCGGCCAAGAACTCATCCTTCAAATACCCGTCTATCAAACGAACATACATCCACTCTCTCATTTTCTTTTTTCTTAATGATAACAAACAATGGGAGGAGGGGGCTTTATAATGGACTCCTCTACTCATTTGCGACCAGATGGTAGTATTTTTGCTACCAACTGGTCGCATTCTCCCACCAAAATTTCCCGTCATTTTCCTCACTGCCCTGGGTCACATCATGTCACAGAATTTACGACCACATGGTCACTTATTTTGGTGACCACTTGGTAGCTTTTCTCCCACCAAATTGTTTATCTACCACTGGTCCCTTAAAATCACAACATTTGCGACCATCTGGTCACTTAACAATAAGACCACCTGGTAGCTTATTTCCTGCTAAATTTCTAAGCTACCACTGATCACTAAAGGTCACCTAAAGTGCGACCATGTGGTCACTTCAAAATGTGACCACATGGTAGCTTCTTTCCCGCCCAATGTTTAAGCTACCATTGGTCACATATGGTTACCAAAATTGTGAACATATGGTCACTTTTAATTGTGACCACTTGGTAGCCTTTCTCACGCCAAATTTACGTGCCTTTTTTTGCTACTAAATGATAACTCGTGTCACAAAATTGCAACCACATGGTCGTAATTTTATAGTGACCATATGGTCACTTTCTACACGCCAAAAATTCGCGCCATTTTTTATGACTAATTCTTTACTTGGTCGCAAAAAAGTGATCATATGGTCATTTTAAGTCAAACTTCATATTTACTACCAGAGTGGTCACCAAAAACACTACCCAATACCTTTGGTCGCAAATTTCAGGTCGCAATTTAACAATTTTTTGTAGTGTCAAGAGAAAAGAATAACGAATGACCGAAAGCAAAAGCGTACCTTACTTCATGATCGAAAGCGATTATATGGGTTTTAGATCTTCCAATCCTTATATAATCACTGTTCTTTGTATTTTTCACAGAGAGAATATCTCCTCTCATGGGGATAAGAAGAATCGTTCAAAATTGCATAGGATGGGGACCATAACCCCTTTTGTTAACTGCCCAAATAACTAATGGGAGTTATTTATTATTTGAATTTCCAATTTGGCCCCTCATTAAATTGGAAATTCTAAATGGTATATATCTTTGCTTATATAATTTCATGGAATTATGTAATTACTCTTATGTCAATATTAAAATATTAGTAGATCACTTTATTTGGCTAACCCAAGAAAACATATACATCTAATAATTACATGTGTGGTCCCATATATTGAATTTTTCCAACAATCTCCCACTGAACCACATATGTAAACTTTACAGATGCGTTTAACCTTATGAGATCTCCGTTGAATGCTATCATAATAATGAGTACCTAAACAATCTCATCCATTACTTATATCAGTATTGGATCAAAGCGGTCTTCATTACATTTATCATAACTAAACCCATCAATGGCCACAAATACCATTACAACTAAATGACATAGATCAACCATGGATGCATAGCATGGAAATTATATGTAATGTGATATGTACATATTTATTCCAACTGATCCTACCTTACTTTAGTGAGATCAAAACTTTAACTGAATGTAACAGGGGCACTTAACTTAATTTCCTTACTTCTGATTCCAAAATACTTAAACAATATATATCCATAGAATCATAGATAGAGCACTACCCAAAAAAAAACCTATGAGCGGTATGCTGATGAAAGACTTTGGGTGATAATTCTTTTGTAAATGGATCCACTATCGTGGAGTTTGACCAGTGCTCTATTTGATATATGTGCACTCTGTTTCTTTCCTTCATAACTTGGAACATACAAGCTACTATTGTAATTAGAATATGGCATTACTATTTTACTATCATGGTAAATTTTGAGTCGTCTTTCTGTTAGGATCTAAGGCAACCCTAGAATGGGGTGAATAGGGTTTTAAATAATTTTATAAACTTTTTCAATCAATTCAAAAATTGAGGTTTCTAATTAATAAATTAATTAGACTTTTTAAGCTCAACCAATTTATAAGAAATTTATACTAAAATTCTCTTTAGTAAAATAAGCCAAAATGATATGATAATTGGAAATATTTTATCACAATTAACTTCTAACCGTTTAATTATACTTCGATAAATTATAGTAATGAATAAGTGAAGCAATAAATAAAGGAGTAAGGGTTAGAAAATGTGACACCAAAATTTATAGTGGTTCAGCCAAAAACACAGCCTAGTCCACTCTCTGAGCACCCCTCGCGAATTTGTATTCAACACTTTTTGCAACAGCAAGCCCAAACCCAATCCTTTTCACGAGAGCAAGATCAAAACCAACAACGACCTTTTCCACGGAGCAAGGACAACCGTTAACAATCTTTTCCACGGAGCAAGGACAACCGTTATAACCACTAATTTAGGAAGGTTCAAGAGTAAACCTTTACAAAGCAAATCCTCTAAAAGGATAAATATTATAAGTTTTAAAGCTCACAAATAGAGAGAATAACTCTCAAGAAAATAGCCCTTAACAATGGCTAGAAAAACACAATTTTAGCTCACATATACCTCATGAAGATGGTGGAAAAATTAAGAACTCAAGAGCTCAATAAATCTGGAATTTAGCCTATTTTTCTTGCTTCATAAAATGCCATTTTCATACATATTTATAGGCTTTAGCATGCATGGCTTCTTCTTCTTCAAAAAGTCTTCAAGCCTTTGTGCATGGAGGAGAGAAGATTATAACAGTAAATGGTTTGCTTTGCATAGAGGAGAGAGGAAGGCAATTTCAAATTAAATAAATAATTTTGAAAATAAATTAAATGCCAAAAGACCAAAACACCCTTTATACTTCCATGTAAGTCTAAAATAAAGTAGGGGCAAGTTCATAACTCTCCATGTAGAAATAATTGCTTTAAGAGACAAGCAGGCCACATGGCGCGTGCTAATAGCTGTCAAAAAGGTGCTAGGACCTATGCGTCAAAAAAAGAAAATGACTTTAAGAAGCTTTGGACATACCCCACTCTCGTGACTATAGAAATAGTTGTACTCGCTTTAATAGTCTTTGGATCAAAAGGATGGACGGCTTAGATGACGCAATGATGTGGCTTCTTTATGGACGTTAGATCGCTGAGATTGAGCGGCTAAGATGGAGGGTGGCGTAAGTCGAGAGTGCAACGGTCATATTTCAAATTTTCTTTTCTTTTTTAATTAATTTTGTCTTCAATAAATGCGGACCGTTGGATAAGAAGACTTTGGCGATCGAATGACTATAATAAAATTTGATTTCTATCCTTTTCTTTAATCCATAAATGTGAATTAATCTTGACCTTCCATTTCAAAAGTATTCTGATCTGACAAATGAGAACTTGGGCGCACAAAATATATAATAAACACGCCACATACGATCCGAACGAATTAATTAAAATAATTTCAATCTTCCAAATTTCATATCTCGCTCGTTTGAAGTTCGATTGAGTTTATTTCAATTGCGTTGGACTCATTATAATTTTCTCTACATAGTGGACTAAAAAAACAGATTGATCAGTAACAAAAACACGTTTGTTATCATCAAAATAAGAAATAAGATTAACTGACTTTGAATGTCAACAATCTCCCCCTTATTGATGATGACAAACCATAATGGAAAATGAGAGCATAAATTTTTAATATGGAATAATAATACTCCCCCTAAATAGGATAACCATCTATTTAAAAATTTTCTTCCTCCTTAACACAATTATCAATTTAAGTATAAGAGAAGAATCATTTTTCATATCAATTTTCTCCCCTATTGGAATCAATAAAAAAGGATAATATTCAATAAATATATTTAATTCCAAAAGTTTCATCAAAATAAGATTTGAATTTGAATTTCTAAACTCCCCCTAAATAATTGCATAAATTCAAATAACAATTATTTAGAAGCATCATACCTTAATTAATTTCCTTTTTTAAAAAAAAAAGTAGGCATTAAAACTCAAATAAAGTTGATAAATCCAAATAATATATTTTCAAACTTCTCGAGGGCATTTATCTCAACAAGTCATAATGCATACTCAAGTGTCAAGTAACGTGGATATATATCAAATATATTATCAATGTAATTTGATCCACATAAAAAAATAAATGTTACCGACAAAGCCATTTTTCTTTTCCCTTGGAGATCCCAAGCTAGCCATGATGAAATTGATTCAATTGAATAAATTTCCACTTTTAGTCCAAGCAACCATTGGCTTCAAGCATACCTAAAAAAATCTCAACCAAAGGATTTTGGTACCCATCTCTTGGGTCCTTCATGGTTAGTAGGCATTAACTTTGGAAGTCATTTCAATTTTGTTCCAACTTTTCTTTCATTTAATTTTGGCACAATACAAGTATTAACTTTATGACCAATTATGCCACAATTATAACAAACAACATTAGGAGTGAATTTCTTTTTAACAAAATGATTTTTCAAATGATTTATCTTATAGAAATTCTTCATTTTTAGAGTGTTTTTTAATTTAAAACAATTGGGCCTGGTATGACTGATAAGTCCTTAGAATGGGGTATTCACATAGTTAAAATTGGATAAATCTAGGTAAAAAGACCAAGCAATTGAGTAGAATGTTGAGCTTCTGAACTTATCTAAGTCACTTTTGTAATTTCAAATTTGGAATGAGCCCTCTGATTCACTTTGGCCTTTTGATCAATTTTTCTCTCATCATTTGATTACTTTCTGAGCATTTCTAATATAGCCTTTGCGAGCATAGTTTCTAGTGGATGCTCTTGGTAATTCTTTACTGATGCAGGGCAAAGCGTGAAGAAGCACACACTGTAATGTTGCTGAAGCAAAGCGCTCAGAAGACAAAGAGATATTATCTTCGCTGATGAGCTGTTCGATGAGACAAGCGGAAATCACACGAGCTTCCCGATATACTGTACCAACTACTTTTTGGACGGGAAAAAGTAAAAGTGACGAAGCAAAGAGAAAGAAGCGAGAGATATAAAAAAAGAAAAGGAAGAAAAATGAGAGAGGGAGACGGTGAAAACGAGAATAAGTTTTTGGTGTAGAAGAAGGCAACAAGCAAGGAAGTGTTTGTTGTTCAGCGTTTAGCATTTTCAGTCTTATATTTAGTATGAATTATAGCTTTAAGATTATGTTTATTTTCATGTTGTTGAAAGCCATGAGAGGCTAAACCCTTTTGTGATGAAGTGTTAGTAGAGATGGATGGACATGAACCATTATTTTGAGACTCATCTATTTATGGAGATTGTGATGTAATATTCTTATCATTCATATTCTTCATTAATGCTGTATGAAAATATAGTCAGAAGAGTGTTGCAAATATTGGAAGATAATTTGTATGTCAATTTCATATAAGATACTGCTTGTTCATTCTAATCACAACTTAGAAATAAGGGAAAGGTTAAGAGGAACAGAGAACAATATAAAGGGATCAAAAGAAGCAGACTTTATTTAAGGTTTTAGAGATAAGATCTAGGGTAAAGTGATGAATTAGGTTAGTTTGAGAAAACTCATCCTTGTTTTTGTTTTCCTATGTATTGATTGTCTCACGATTTCATCCATATGTGAAGTCTAATAGCAAGTTTATCACTTGTTGATACAATCTGTCCAGATCACTAACACATCATCACACCTCCATCCTTCGATCTACACTTCGTGTTGATCCATTTAACTTGTGCATAATTTTCTCTAGTTTTATCACTCATTCATATCATTATAGTAGCAATCTTCCTAATTTCTAATTTCATTTTGATCCAACCATCCTCGTGGGACACGACACTCACTTACCAATACTATTACTTGTTGACCATGTGCACTTGCATGCCACCATTCACCACCTAGTTTGTTCACCATCTCACCCAACAAAGACCTTTAACTCCACAATTATGATAAATAGGTACAAACTTTGATTTAGCAAAAGCAACCTTAGCATTTTTAGCATTTTGTACCGAAGATGTAACAATAGCCTTTTTATCTTTATGCATAAAATATTTATTAATATTATCAATTTTAGGCATAATAGGCAAATCAACATTAATTTTCATACAAGGGGATTCTTTAACAAAAAAAATGGATTTTAAAGATTGAGTTGATATTTCATCCATATATCCAATACCTCTTTTCTATTTATGAGGTTTACCCATATTAATTATTTTATCAAGAGTTTGAGCTCCAATGGTAAACTTTTTGATATTCTCATGAGCTTCATCAAGTTCTTTCAAAAGTTTAGATTCTTTTTCTCTAATAACAATAATAAGCTCATTCTTTTCAAAAACATCATGTTCGAGAAATTTAATTTTATCAAGTAAAACATTTTTTTCTTCACATGGAACATGAATTTGATCATTAGATGCATTTTCTAAAGAATCAACTTTTCAATCAAATATTTATTTTCATTTAATGAATTAACATGTTTCTTTGAAAGCACACTATACTTTTTAGTAATTTTCTCAAAACTTTGTTGCATGCATTCAAATTCATTCAATAATTCAACATAAGAAGAAGAGTTGAGATGTACCTCATTTTCATCTTCTTCATCATTATCACTATGTACCATAAAACACATATTTGTAACTTCTTCCTCACTTTCACTTTCACTTTCATCACTATCATCCCAAATAGCCTTCATGGCTTTCTTTAATTTCTTAAATGACTTTAGTAGAGGACAAGCGGTCCTAAAATGACCGGGTTTGTTGCATTCATAACAGATGATCTCATCTTTCTTATACTTTTCACCATTTGAATCTTCTTGATTGGTGAAATTCTTTTTGAAATGCTTCTTCTTCTTTAAGAAACTTTTAAATCTTCTAGAAAGATATATCAAGACTTCATCATTAAGATTATCATCACTATCGGAATCATCATTCAATGATGTGGATTTAAGAGCAATATTTCTTTCTTTCTTCTTTTTATCATCTTTCACATTCTTCTTGATTTTGATCTCATGAGTCATAAGAGATCCAATAAGTTCATCTACGGAAAGAATCTTCAAGTGTTTAGCTTCTTGGATGGCGGTGACTTTAGGTTCTCATTGCTTTGGTAAAGCCCAAAGAATTTTCTTCACTTTCTCAATATTTGAATAATTTTCCAAGACATTCTAAAGAATTAACAATGTCAGTAAATCTAATGAACATATCCGAAATAGATTCATTATCATCAATTCTAAACATTTCACAATTATGTACTAACATATCAATTTTAGTTTCTTTAACCTGATCGGTTCTCTCATGTGTAACTTCAAGTTTGTGTCAAATTTCCTTAGCGGTTTTGCAAATAAAAACTCTATTATATTCAATTTCATTCAAGGCACAAAACAAATAATTTATAGCTTTAGCATTTAAACCATAATCTTTCTTTTCTTCTTTAGACCAATTGGATCTAGGCTTAAGGGAACTAACATTTTCAACAATTTTCATAGGATCATTAAAATCTTATTCTATAATATCCCATAAATCAACATCAATAGAAATCATGAAAAAATGCATTATATTTTTCCAATAACTATAATTAGAACCATTAAAATAAGGAGGCTTAATAATTGATTGACTATCACCAAAAGCATTAAAATTATGTGTTGCCATAGCTCAAGCAATTAAGCTTTTCAAAACAAATTTTAAAAAATAATTTTGAGCACCTTCCTCTAATACCAATTGTTAGGATATAAGGCAACCCTAAAGGGGGGTGAATAGGGTTTAACTAATTTTATAGACTTTTTCAATCAATTCAAAAATTAAAGTTTCTAATTAATAAATTAATTAGACTTTTTAAGCTCAACCAATTTATAATAAATTTATACTAAAATTCTCTTTAGCAAAGTAAACCAAAATGATATAATAATTGGAAATATTTTATCACAATTAACTTCTAACCGTTTAATTATACTTCGATAAATTATAGCAATGAATAAGTGAAGCAATAAATAAAGGAGTAAGGGTTAGAAAATGTGACACCAAAATTTATAGTGGTTCGGCCGAAAACACGGCCTAGTCCACTCCCCGAGCGCCTTCCGAGAATTTGTATTCAACACTTTTTTGCGGGAGCAAGTGCAACCCAATCCTTTTCGCGGGAGCAAGATCAAACCCAACAACGACCTTTTCCATGGAGCAAGGACAATCGTTACAACCACTCTTTTTAGCAAGGTTCAAGAGTAAACCTTTACAAAGCAAATCCTCTCAAAGGATAAATATTACAAGTTTTAAAACTCAGAAATAAAGAGAATTACTCTAAAAAAATAGCCCTTAACAATGGCTAGAAAAACACAATTTTAGCTCACATATAGCTCATGAAGATGGTGAAAAAATGAAAAACTCAATAGCTCAATAAATCTGAAATTTAGCCTATTTTTCTTGCTTCATAAAATGCCATTTTCGTGCATATTTATAGGTAATAAAAAAATATTACCGTTTTACTATTCATCAATACCTTTAGCATGCATGGCTTCTTCTTCTTCAAAAAGTCTTCAAGTCTTTGTGCATGGAGGAGAGAAGATTAGAAGAGTAAATGGTTTGGTTTGCATGGAGGAGAGAAGAAGGCATTTTCAAATTAAATAAATAATTCTGAAAACAAATTAAATGCCAAAAGACCAAGACACCCTTTATACTTCAATGTAAGTCCAAAATAAAGTAGGGGTAAGTTTGTAACTTCCCATGTAGCAATAATTGCTTTAGGAGACAAGCAGGCCACGTGGCACGCGCTCATAGGCTGTCAAAAATGTGTTGGGACCCATGCGTCAAAAAAAGCAAATGACTTTAAAAAGCTTTGGACAAAGCCCACTATCGTGACTACAGAAATTGTTGTACTCGCTTTAATAGTCTTTGGATCAAAAGGATGGACGGCTTAGATGACGCAATGATGTGGCTTCTTTATAGACGTTAGATCGGTGAGATTGAGCTAATAAGATGGAGGGTGATGTAAGCCGAGAGTGCAACGGTCATATTTCAAATTTTCTTTTCTTTTTTAATTAATTTTGTCTTCAATAAATGCGGACTATTGGATGAGAAGACTTTGGCGATCGAATGACTATAATAAAATCTGATTTATATCCTTTTCTTTAATCCATAAATATGAATTAATCTTGACCTTCCATTTCAAAAGTAACCTGATCTGACGAATGAGAACTTGAGCGCACAAAATATATTATAAACACGCCACATACGATCTGAACGAATTAATTAAAATAATTTCAATCTTCTAAAATTCATATCTCGCTCGTTTGAAGTCCGATTGAGTTCATTTCAATTGCATTGGACTCGTTATGATTTTCTCTACATAGTGGACTATAAAAACACAGAAAATTGATTAATAACAAAAACACAGTTTTTATCATCAAAATAAGAAATAAGAGAATGTCAACACTTTCAACACCCTCTAAAATGCGTAGCCTCGTGATAAATGTTAAGAACCATATTCAATGATTAGATGCCTAAATTTTTGCTGTCTTTATAGAATAAATTATGAGTGTCTATTCGACATTCCTCTCAAAATATATCCATCAGCTAACATAGATGTATAGCCCTAAGTGGATCTCTTACTATCTTGACATCTATCGAAATTAGAGTCGAAATACTCAATGATCTCTTACTGATCCGACCTCTTATATATGAGTATATCATCTTTAGTTCTCTACAATAACCCATTTGCTGCCTTTAAATGATCCATATAAGGGTTACTTAAGTATATACTTAACATGCCATTAATATACGTTGTATCTGAAAATGTACATACCTGAACATACAGTAGACTCTCTACTTGTAAAGAGTAAGAATCTTTTGTATTTTTTTAACTGCAAGATTGTTTTTCAAGCATTTATTGAGATTAAAATTATCTCCTTAAATATACTAATTCTGGAGGTAGTTGATTTTGTTCCTTAAGAATAATTATCTCAACATAAAATTGGTATCCTAATAAGTTTTCTTATCCTCAATAATCTTTAACTTTATTTCTGTCCCAAACTCAACTTCCTCAAAAAAAATGTCTCCCTTCTCCAAAAAAAAATATTTCCTAAGTATGGGATCATAAAGTCTATACCCTTGGATCATTCAACATAGCCAATAATATAATTGTTTACTATTTTGGAGTCCAATTTATTTTCATGTGGTTGGTAAGACCTACCTTTAGTTGGACATCACCATATATGAATGTGAGAGAACAAAGAAAACCATATTCTTACATTATTCTTTATCATTATAATAATCAATAAATTCAAAGAATCACTACAAGAAAAATGTGATTTAACGACTGAAATTAGCGACGGATTGAGGCAATAGTGCGTCGTTACAAGGGATTAACGACGCAATTAACAACGATATGACCTGTTGTTATATTTGCCATCGTTAGACGAATATACCGACGGAATGCCTCGTTCCTTAATGAGGGAAAACTATTACATCGTTGTGTTTCGTTGACTAGAATAGAGCGATGGTTTTCGTCGTTAGGATAGTGAAAGACACAAGTTGACCTTAACGACTCAATTAGTTGTTATTTAAGTCAAAGTCATGTTTCAATATAACGATATAATACATCGTTAATAGTCAAAGACTCTGTTGACATTAACCACTCATTGCGTCGTTATATTAGTCAAAATCATTTTCACTATAACGATAGAATACGTCGTTATATAAGTCATTGTTTTATTTGACATTAACGACGGAATGAGTCGGTAAATTAATTTTTATTTTTTTTTAAAATTTAATTAGGGTTTAAGGTTTTAATTACAAATTATTGTGATTTGAAAATTAAATTTAATTACAAAATAAAAATTAAATTAAATTTAAGAAAAAATAATATTAGATAAATAATATTAAAAATCCCAAAATAATACAAAATAATGTTTTTTTCCTAAAGCCTAATCGAGATGAGGATCAGATGGAGGATCGCCGCGCATCTGCGCCATGAACATGTCCATCGTTGCCTTCATCGACCTCTCGAACTCTTGCCTGGACCGCTCAGACTCATCGAGACGAGCAGTAATCCCTGTCACCTCTGCCATGAGCCGTTCGTTGCTCTCTCGAAGCTCTGCAGTCTCAGCCCTCAAAGTATTGTTGCTCTCACGAAGCTCGGCAGCCTCGGTCGAACGAGCTGCCTGGGAAGACCGAGGCTGATCGGCGTAAATGACAGGGCCGAGGTTGCCGAGTCCAGAAACAGTACCGTCTGGACGTCTCCCACCTGCTGCCTCGAGAAAAGCCGACTCGATATCCTCCTGTGTCGGCATGGTGTCGGAGCTCAGTAAGCGATCAGCGAGAATCGTTTCGTAACGAGCCTGAAAAAAAAAACAAATCATTTCATTAACTAACATACTAATAATGAATAAATTTGAAAAAGAATAAATAATAATTAACACTTACCGCTTTCTCTCTCGCCCTATCGTCTACAAAAGTCTGTGTATCACCACATTTGGTGTGGAGACGAATAAACAGCTCAGCAGCATGAACCGGACGACCCAATTTTTGCTCTTGTGAATGTTAAAAATAATTAACGAATAATGAATAACTTACGAAAATTAAGTAAAAGTTAATTAATACAGAAAATAACTTACGAGTTGTTTCTTGTGCTCGTATGTGGAGCGTGATCCTCCAATGTGCTTCGACGGGTTGGCGTTCCGGTTGGCTCTATTGATCGTCGAAATGCGCTGGACATCCGGCGTCTGAGTACGGGCCAAGATCTCCGCCAAGTCCTCCGCAGAAATGTGGGCCGGCCGTTTATCGGCAGGGGCGCGGCGAATATTGTAGCCAGGTGTCCCTGGCATCAATGCCGCCTGATGATGCCAGGGAGCGTATATGACCTCGTCAGTCAGCTCCTCTGGAATATCAAAATATTGCTGAAAAAAATTAAATGTCAGTTTTCAAAATATTATATATATATATATATATATATATATATATATATATATATATATTAAATGTAATATTTTGAATATGTTTACCTTCCATGCCTCAAACATCCGCAGCTTGTGCGCAGCAGAGACGCTCTGCCAACGAGGGTGTCCCCGTACAGGAAGCATCTTCAATACCTCCGTAAATCTCCTCGAAACCTCTCGTGATGGATGTAACCTATTGAAATGAAAAGGAAACATTTAAAAGTTAGAATTTGTAAATAATAAATAATTAATGAAATAAGAATACAAACTAAACAAAACTTACCGCCGCCCTCGATCGACAAGGCAACCCTCCTGGAAATAGACATCCGGACGGGCTCCACGCCGGGTCGATAGCCTCGTCCTGAACGATCGTGTCGGGGGTATCCCTGAGGCCGACATCATCCTCCTCACCTGGGAGCCGACTCAACTGACTGCGGCACCAGGTGTGCCAGGAAGGTCTTGGAGGCGTCTACGGGAAGACATGACCTACAATACAATAATTAAGTAATTAAAATTCTAACCTATAAACTATATTAATTTCAAAACTAAATTAACTAATTAACATATAATTAAATGAAAACATACATACGCATTTCAAACTAAATTAACTAATTAACATATAATTAAATGAAAACATACATACGCATTTCAAACTAAATTAACTAATTAACATATACTTAATTAAAACTAACTAAATACATATAATTAAATGAAAACGTACATAATAATTTCAAACTAAATTAACTAATTAACATATAATTAATTAAAACATACATACGCATTTCAAACTAAATTAACTAATTAACATATAATTAATTAAAACTAACTAAATACATATAATTAAATGAAAACGTACATAATAATTTCAAACTAAATTAACTAATTAACATATAATTAATTAAAACATAACTAATTACATAAAACTAAATACATATTACATACATTATCTAAATTACACAAAATTAAATTAAAATCAACTAATTTTAAACTAAATTAACTAATAACATGCTAATTAGAAATTTTAAACCAATTACATAAAAACAAATATTAAATTTGAAGAAACTTACTCGGATTCGTTCCAATGATTGAGGTTTTTTAGAAAAGGGAAAGGGTTTTCAGAGAAATGGAAAGGAATTGGCTGAGAGAATCGAAGGAGGAAGAATTTTGTTTGAGAGGAAAAGAAGAAAAACGAGGAAGGATGGTGAAAATGGAAGAAACAGGTCTGTTTTAAAAGAGATTTAACGATGTCTTCCGTCGTTAATCACTTAAAAACTCGTCGTGTGTGTTTTCGTAACGACGGAATACCTCGTTCTAGCTCTGCAGTTCGTCGTCTACGTTCTTATGACGATGAACAACACGACGAAATGCATCGCTGATAGTTATGTACATGACGTAATGCGTCGTTCAATCCAATTTTCAAACAAAGTCAATGTGACTGTTCGTATTCATGGGCGACGAAATGCATCGCCCAATCGCGCCACAATTTTTGTGAAATTTTTGATCTTCGCGCCTTATTTATTACATATAACGATGCAATAGGTCGGCTTGGAATTTGAACAGTTTCCCATAAACTATTCGTTTGAGTTGCTTACGATGCCTTCCATCGTTAAAGGTTATATTAAGATATACATTGAATATAACGATGTCGTCCGTCGTTAATATCATTCCCATACTTAAAAAAAATCATCTCATCATTGTGTTCTATGAATATTAACGACCCATGGCATCGTTATATTCAATGTATATCTGAATATAACGATGCCTTTTGTCGTTAATATCATTCCCATACGTAGAAAAAATCATCCCATCATTGTGTTCTGTGAAGATTAACGACCCATGGCATCGTTATATTCAATGTATATCTGAATATGACGATGTCTTCCGTCGTTAATATCATTCACATTCCCATACTTAAAAAAAAGTCATCCCATCATTGTGTTCTGTGAACATTAACGACACATGGCATCATTATATTCAATGTATATCTCAATATAACGATGCCTTCCGTCGTTATTTGTATGTTTTTTTTTTGAATTATTTCCCCTGTTACACATAAATACTTCAATCATCGTAATCAGAATCATTCATCTTTTTTGAATCAAAGCTGTCTTCTTCGTTTGTTTCATCTGGAGAAGAATCTTTGTCATTTTCAGGTGGAACATAGACATTCCCTTCATCAAAAAGTGTCTCTGATGCGTCATTCAACAGACGCGCAGTGTCAGAATTAATACCTTCATCGATTTCACGATTTTGCACTTCATCCTCCTGGAATGCAACGTAGTTCTCACTATTTTTATCAGGGAGGCTGTTATCTATTATCATCGGTCTTACTTTACAAACAACTAACCAATCAGATAAATCTCGACGCTGATCGGGATAGTTTAAGTAGTAAACCTGAATTGCTTGTTGTGTCAAAACAAAACGATCTTGGGTGTGCATGTGTTTTCTCCGGTTCACCTCAACAATTTTAAGATTGATATTATTGCGAACTCCACCTCGTCGCGTTGTTTCAAACCATGTGCAGTTAAAAACGATTGTACGTTTAAGACTCGGACCTGCAAATTGAAGCTCAATAATCTCATCAATGATTCCATAGAAATCTTCTGCATTGTTCCCGAACACTTGACCCTTTATACATACGCCACTATTGTTTGTTGCCCGGTTCACTGAATGAGCTTTTGTTTAAAATCTGTAACCTTGCACCAGATAACCGGTGTAAGATCTTGCAATTCTGGATGGACCTTTTGCGATCCATATTATATGTTGATCAGCGATCGGAATTGTGGGATTGTCAACGTAATTGTAAAACCAGGAACGAAAATGTTTATCGATGATGTTCCCTTTCTTCGATTCATAATACCTGGGATGCGATGGTCGTACACATGAATTCACAAATAATCTACATAAAATTTATTAATTAATGAAAATTTAAACAAAATTATTCATGTTAAATAAAACAAAACTCCATGAATTAGAAAAACTTACTCAATATATGGCTCTACTTCCGCACAGTTGCATAATAAGTAAGTCTGGATGACATGGTACTCCTCATCACTTAAGTTTCTCCGCATAGATTTGCCTAAACATTTGTCTGGTACGATAAACATATCCAAGTCGTTCAAGTCTACACCTTCTGGAAGAGTGTCAACCACGTTACGGTTCACTGGACGAAAGTGGTCGGAGATATGCTGGTCGAAGTAATACGAACAGAACGTAGTTGTCTCGTGTACCAGGTACACATTACAAATCGATCCTTCCACTCATGCTTTATTTCCAACAGTTTTCTTCAATCTATGCAAATATCTAGAATTTGTGCAGTAAAATAAATCTAAAATTTAGCATCATGTGTATTTAAATATACTAACAAAGGCAATTAACATAATAATATTTTATCTTTCAAACGGGTACATCCATCTGTATTGAACAGGGCCCCCAAGTAGTGCCTCATACGGTAGATGAATAGGAAGATGCTCCATCGAATCGAAAAATCCGGGTGGAAACATTCGCTCCAGTTTGCATATTATAACTGGAATCTCTCGGTTTAATAATTCGATTGTCTCTCTTGTTAAATCTGCGCATGTCAAATCTCCTGAAGAACACACTTAACGCGCCAACCCGGTTCCCAATATTTTTGTTCGAGGAACGGTCCAACGCAACAGGCATCAATCGTTGCATAAAAACGTGACAATCGTGACTTTTCATTCCGAAAACAGTATGACTCTGCACGTCAATGCATCTCAAGAGATTAGAACATAACCATCGGGGAACTTAATTGATCGCATCCATTCAAACAGTAATTTCTTCTCTTCTGTACTTAACATGTATTTGGCCTTGGCGTAGTGCTCTAACTCGGGGCGACGGCATATTTCTTGGATGTCATACCGTGCCTTCAGGTTGTCTTTCGTCTTATTTGGCACATTTAAAACTGTATTGAAGACATTGTCGAACACGTTCTTTTCGATGTGCATTACGTCCAAGTTGTGCCTGATTAGTAAATCTCCCCAATACGATAAATCCCAAAATATACTTCGTTTATTCCATCCACTGTTCTTACCAGCGGCCTTGTTTGCAACCTCAGCACCTATTTCAGTAATTTTTTTCATGCCAATAGAATCTAACCCATGTAATATTTCGATTCCGCTATAAACTCGGGGCGGCCCTTGGTTGCGTGCATTACGACCCTTATACCAATCTGTCTTGTTTGATCGAAACAAATGGTCGCTCGGTAAAAATCTTCTATGACAATCAAACCAACACGTTTTCCGTCCATGTTTCAAAGAGAAAGCTCCAGTGTCAATCATGCAATGAGGACAAGCAAACTTTTTGGATGTGCTCCAACCTACGATAAGTTTAAATTAATTATACATAGTATTATGCAATGAAAATAATTTATAATTAATAAGTTATCGTGCTTACCAGATAACATTGAATTTGCCGGGAAGTCACTTATCGTCCAAATTACTGCGGCTTTCATACAGAAATTTTGTTTTCTCGATACATCGTAAGTCAACGCTCCATTATTCCACAAATTAGTCACTCAACAATAAGAGGTTGGAGGTAGATATCTAACCTTTGTTTTGGACTCTTTGGACCCTGATGCGATAACCGTTAAGAATATCACAGGATCTTTCATACACATCGATGGAGGGAGATTATAAGGTGTCAACATAACAAGCCATACAGAGTATTGTGCACCAGCGCTCGTGCGGGTTAAAACCGTCAGACATAACCCCAATCTCACATTTCTAATCTCACTTGCAAATTCTGGATGACAACGATCCAAATGCTTCCACGCGTCACGATCGGATGGATGTTTCATATGACCATCCTCTTGCGAATGCTCGTAATGCCATCTCATATGAGATGCCGGTGACTTCCGATGCATACAGTCGTTGAAGTCGAGGAGTGATCTGTAAATAAAACATACGAGTATGTGGAATGAGAGTGTGTTTACCTTGTTTATATCTCGGATGGAAACAGAATTTACAATTATGGAGACTCGAATCTCCATCACCCCAGAATATCATGCATCCATTCAGGCAACAATTAATCTTCTCAATAGGCAACCTGAGACCCTCCACTAATTTTTTCGTGTCGTATAAACTTTCTGGCAGCGTGTTGTTCGCAGGAGCGCAACGATGAAACCATTGTGCAATCGAATTAAAACCTCTCTCTGGAATATGATATGCCGATATTATATTTAGAAGCTCGTCGGTATGCACGGCTTGTTGATCCGACATCACAACCCGGGTATAACGGCATACTTACTGATTCGAGCATATGGTACATTCGTTGCGCTTCCGGATTCATTTCCTCCTCCTCCTCTAGAATAGTTTGATTATCATCTTGAGTATGATAAAACATACCTTCGTATATCATATGCTGCATTTGTCCATACTCTTGCTGTCTTTCATCACGATCTTCTTCCAAATTCGGTATAGCATTTGAGCTGCTTCCTTGGTACAACACGGCTCACTCCAACGTCGCATTATATTGATCGTCAGATTCCCCTTGATAAACCCACTTGAAATAATTCTCCACAAACCCACGACTATCAGGTGTTTCTTCACATTAAATGAAGAATATAACTTCTTATTTTTATATTTTTTGCACGGACATCGTATCATTTTTCCATTACGATCAAAATCCTCTGTACTTTCACAAAACTCAACGAATTCTTCAACCCCTGCTACGAACTCATCGATCAAATAGCCTTCTAAGAGACGAACATACATCCATTCACACATTTTTTTTGCAGTAGAAAAAAAACGAAAAGAAAAAACAAAATGTTTCTGATGGTGAGTTCTTTCCATTCTTGAGGCATATATATACTGTGATCTAACGACGAAATCCGTCGTTAATATCTAAAATAACGATCGATTTTGTTGTTGAAATGGCGGGAAACATTCCCTCCATAACGTTGGGCGACGCAATCGGTCGTCCATTAGCGCGGGAATGTTTCGCGCCATCGTATACGACGCACTGCATCGTTCCCTATTAACGCGGGAAATTTTGGCGCCATTATTACCGACGCCAATCATCATTAATACCAAATTCTTTTTTCCATTAAATATATTCGATTAACTAGGCGACGAAATGGATCGCTGAAAGTCAACTTTTCACCGGGGCGATGCATTCCGTCGTTAGTGTGCTACGTATTTACGTTTCGTCGCTATAGATCCGTCGTTATTACGGCAGTTTCTTGTAGTGAATGGTAATTCTCATCTCAAGGTACCGAGTACATCATTAATATCAAGTCTTTGGACAGTAGTATTAACTGTACGTGGTATCTTGATTCGGGATAACATATTAACAATAAGTTCATATCAAATAATAAAACTATCTTTGGGTCGATTTATTATTTACATGCTAATTACTTTATAATCGTGACATATTTACCGCAAGATGTGTATGCAATTCTGCCAAACAATAACCTTCCTTTGGTCTGATTGTTAATACTCGCATGAATATTAACATACACCTTAAACTTTTAAAATTTCTCATGAAAAAAATTTACACAAGAGAGGTTACTTTGGCAACATATTGTTTCAATTAATTCAATTAGAAATATTAAAATAAAAATAAAAATATTTAGTAAATTTTGAATTTATGATACCCAAATAGTATATATAGTCTAACTTGGCATATATAACTAAGAAACTGTACAAACAAGATATAAGTCATAAATATCAATATCATTAATATTTGGTCAACTTTATTTGAACATTCAAATAATAATACGCCCTTAATCAAAAAATCTATTAACTCAATTTGGTGTCGTATGATATATTTGATATTTACCGACTACAAACTATATATGTCTATGATATACTATTATACCATGAATTGTACATGTCATAACATGAGAATTGATTTTATTAAGTATTTAATAATTAAATAAATAAATATGCCACCATCATAAGCATGTTATGTGTTTGATAACACACATTAGCAAAATCCCAATTTTAATCCCAATCAATTCTTAATGTTCACCAAATTGATACACAACCAATAACAAAAACATAATGAACTATAATTACCTCCCATAAAAGTGAATACTATAATTCAACGAATTATAAATTACATATGGAAATGTTGTCAACCATGAAATCAAAATTGATTTGATCAAATATTCAAAATTCAAACACAATTTTGAATCATAATAATAAAACAAATCAATGTAAACCAGAAACATACAAAATTTGAATTCTGCATCATCATGATTTTACCATCTAAAACTTATTTACATATAAAAAAAATGTACAGCCATCACAAATAATCCAAAGAAAAATTCTCAAATTCGATGCAGACTATTTAAAATATATATGGTTTTTGTCATTGATAACAAAATAAAAACAAGAACATTACACCTGCCATTTTCTTGTAATTAGATTTATTCACATCAATAACTTAATTGCAACACAAGTGTCAAAAACCTTTTAGAAGTTGGCTGAATCTATAACTTTTTATTTTTATTTTTAGAAACCCAATTAAGAAACTGATATTAAAAACATTATTTTAATAATCCAGAATTAAAAAAAAATTCATGCCTTCGTGTTGGTAAACACAATTTAACACCATATGCCTTCGTGTTGGGAAACACAATTTAACACCATATTTTTTTAAGACCCCAAGGAACCTCTCCACAGGCCCAGTTTCCTAAATACTCACAAAAAATTAAGCCTGACACAAATTCTTATGCACAAAATTCAAATAAAATTGTAATTCCTTAAGCCGGAAAAATTGAACAGTGGCAAAGATCTTTGTGATTTAATTTGACTAAATTTTCAAACCATCAATTTGAGAGATTGAAACCTTACATGATTCAAAACAAAATTAAATTTCCAGAATCAATCCATATCAGATTTTAATTTTGAGTATCATGAAGAACTCCCATGAATTAGGCATAGGTTGGCTTTCATACCACTTGTTAAAAAAATTTAGTCCATGAAATAATTCAAGTGAAAAGAATTACGAATGATCAAAAGCGGAAGCGTACCTTACTTCATGATTGAAAGCGATTATACGGGTTTTAGATCTTCCAATCCTTATGCAATCACTATTCTTTGTAGTTTTCACAGAGAGAATATCTACTCTGATGGGGATAAGAAGAATACATTCAAAATTGCAGAGGATGGGGATCATAACCCCTTTTGTTAACTGCTCAAATAACTGATGGGAGTTATTTATTATTTGAGTTTATAATTTGGCCTCTCATCAAATTGGAAATTCTAAATGGTATTTATGCTTATATAATTCTATGGAATTATGTAATTACTCTTTTTTTTGGAGTGTAATTATGTAACTACTCTTAAGCCAACATTAAAACATTAGTAAATCACTTTATTTGGCTAACCCAAGATAGCATATACATCTAATAATTACATGTGTAGTCCCATATATTGAATTTTTCCAACAACAAAAGATTGTCAATATCCTAGATGATTCACCCACGCTCTTCCTGAAATTGTCACATCAGAAAAGAAGGGTGAATTGAGAGAAATAGTCTTTAAGGGCCGTTCATTTCAATGTTATCTAAGATTGCGGTGGGATGGGTATTCAGATAACATTGTTTATTTTGCTACAATTAAAGATACAAGGATATCTTAGATTACATGTAATCAAATAATACATGGTATTTTGACCATTTTAGAATGCGCCCTCTGTTTTTTACTTTTTTGTCCTTCAATATTATAAAAAGTTATTTTTATTTTTAAGTAAAAATACATAAGATAAGTTATTTTCTCATCAATAACTAAATTTATAAACATAAATAGAATTGAAAATTTGTTTGCTGTCCTTCAAGTGTTTGAGAAGATTTCAGGGCTAAAATTCAATCTGGACAAAACTATGGTGGCTGGTATCAATCTTGATGATGCTTTTGTTAAGAAGGTGGCCGCTACCTTTCATTTCAAGGATACTAAGCTTCCTTTGTCCTACCTCGGACTTCCGTTGGGAGGTAACCCACGCAGCAAAGCTTTTTGGGATCCGGTGGTGGAAAAAATCTCCAAAAAGATCGATAGATGGAGGAATGTGTTGGTGTCTAAAGGAGGTAGGTTAACTCTTGTGCAAGCTATTCTCAACAATCTTCCAACCTACTATCTCTCTATTTTCTCTATCCCTATGTTAGTTGCTAAAAATGTGGAAAGGCTACTAAGGGACTTTTTCTGGAAGGAGGTGAACAAGGAGGGTGGATCTAACCTGGTCCAGTGGGATAGAGTCTCAAAACCTCTAAATAAGGGAGGTCTGGCCTTTGGTGGTATTATTAAAAGGAACAAATCCCTGCTTCTAAAATTGCTATGGCGGTTACCTATGGAGGAAGACTCGTTGTGGGTTGACGTTATCAGGGTTGGTCATCGGGTTTCTGAAAGCAGATGGAGAACAAAGGCTAATCCTCTTTGCTCTTATCGAAGCCCGTGGAAGGCTATCGCTAATTTGGATGAGTGTTTAGTCTCCATGTCTTCCCTTAAACGTGGTAAAGGAATAAGGATTAATTTTTGGGCTGATAATTGGCTAAATCTGGATAAACCTCTAAAGGAAATATTTCCCTCCCTGTTCAGACTTGCTACTGACTCCCAAGCTACAGTCCATGATTATTGGGATCCTTATTGTAATGCTTGGAATATCAGATTTCGTAGAAATCTCAAGGACAATGAAGGGGATGATTGTGTTTCTATGTTGGAGCTTCTTAATCAGGTCAAACCAGATTCCTCCTTGGATTTCAGAGTGTAGACTGGGGGAGGGGACAAATTCACTTGTAAGAATGCTTTTGAAGCTCTTTTCAAGGAAGCTTCCTCCCCCCCTACGGATTTAGTTCAGGCAATTTGGAAAGATAAGTATCCTAAGAAGGTTAAAGTCTTTTTGTGGACTTTCCTTTATGGTGGGCTGAACACAAATGACAAGATCCAGAGACGGTATCCTTCCATTACTCTAAGTCTGGATAGGTGCGCTTTATGTAATAATAGTGGCGAGAATGCGAAGCATCTTTTTTGGGATTGCCAATTTACTTCCCAGATTTGATCCAAGTTGCTTGATATATTTCCCTTCCATGACCCCAGGCCTTCACAGCTTCTTGCAATCATTTTTGGTTTCTTGTGTGGGGTGAAGCTTAATAGAAAAGCTCTGGTGATTTGGCGCAATGTTGTTCGTGCAGTCCTTTGGCTCGTTTGGTGGGAGAGGAATAAAAGGATCTTTCAAGACGAATGCTTGGAGCCCAACGATTTGTGGGATTTAGTCGTCAGATTTACTTCGCTTTGGTCTTCTAAATCTATTCTTTTTTGTAATTATCCCCCCTCGTTCATTGCCCCTAACTGGAATGTCTTTTTGTAATCCAGGGGGTCCTTTTGCTCTTGTTTTTGTGTTTCATTTATCAATGAAATGTCTATTATTTAAAAAATAAATTTATTGGTATCAAATAAGTATATAAAATTAAATTTATATTTATATGCTAATTAAATATTTAAATAAATAAGTTATAAACTAATTAAATTATAAAAATAGTATGGGTATATTAATCTATAAAAAATATTAATTAAATTCATATATAAAATTTATTAACGATAACATAAAACAAGGTTATTATTGGAAGAAGTGTTAATTCATTATATTTCCTTCCTTAAATAGAGCCTGACAAACAACATGATCTTTCATACCTATGAAATTCTCATTTTTAATTACTGCAAATTGAACATTGTAATCTTATATTCCCTGCAATCCAGATACCATGTATTCTAGATACCCACCAATCTTAGATTACATGGTATTTAAGATAACGGTAAATGAACGGCCCAGCACAATCTACCTCTATCAGGTTGACTTGGGAGGGAAGTTTCGTGGGCCTGCACGGGAGTAAACTCCACGAAGGCAACACTACCATCCCAAACTATTTCTAAAGGGTGAAGCCCGGGTAGAGGGCTGTGAAAGTGTGTGCAATAATGCAATACATCAATTATAAATAAAACAAGTCAAGGCTCAAACAAAAGTACACCAAAATAAACTAAAAAACAACAAGACTCTCAAAGTAGTCCCCAGCGGAGTCGCCATACTGTCGCTACGTAAACGCGACGCGGAAAAATAAAAGGGAGTCGCCACTAATCATTGGATTTCTAAATTAGGTGTGATTAGTCACCTAGTCATTAACTAAGGATGGTCTACTAACTTTTGATAATGGGTTCGGGAGTTCATTCACACATAGGGAAGGTATTAGCACCCTATTATGTTCGTTTTAAAACGATTGTTGTTTTTTTTATTTTATTTGGTATATTATTAATGAAAGCCTTTATCAATAAACCAAAAATATTTTTTGGTTATTTTTAAATGTCCCATGTTTTATTAATCAATACTTTAATAATAAAGTATGATTAAATAAGTATGAGTGGCATAAAGCCATTAGGAAAAATGTTGTCGGGAATTTAACTCAGTATCCCGAGAAAAATTCCTTACCTCAAGAATGTTTAGGAGCATGGTATCCCAACGCCCCCATATTCCGTCGTCGGAGTTTTCGAAAACGATTTGTTTGTTTGTTTGTTTTGTTTAAGTTTTAAAAATGAATATTTTAATTAATTAAAATTTTTTATCTTTATTATTAAAATTATTTAGTTCAATATTAGGTTCAGGGTAGGTTTCACTTTTGGCCTCTAGATTTTAAAAGGAAAATTTTATTTGACAAATATTTTATTTATGGTATAAATGAACAATTATTATCTTAATAAATTTCAATTTTTATTTAAGGCTTATACTATTTATCTTTTGTGTTTTTAGAAAGTTGGTAGGTTTATACCTAGTAAATTCTAATTAATATTTACAATTTCAATTTTTAATATTTATGATTTGGAAAATTAGTATCCTAATTAATTCCAATTTCTAAATTTAAATTGTTAATTTTTATATTTTGGAAAATTAGTATCCTAATTAATTCCAATTACTATATTTAAATTGTTAAGTTTTATGATTTGGAAAATTAGTATCCTAATTAATTCCAATTACTATATTTAAATTTAATTGTTAATTTTTATGCTTTGAAAAATTAGTATCCTAATTAATTCCAATTTTATATTTTAAAATTTGGTAATTTAATCAAATTATGTCTTTTAGGAAGTTGGAAAATTAGTATCCTAATAAATTCAAACTCCTTTCTTTTTTTGAAATACAATAATGATCCATATAATATTTATACAAATTCATTAAATTATGACCTTAATATGAAGACAATAAAAAGGAATGTAGTAAACACAAAATATGGCAATCAAATTTTACAAATAAGGCAAACCAATAAAATTAGCATAATTATTCCAAACAAAACACATCAACTTTGGAAATTCATAACTTCTTAACTAAAATATATTTCAACTTGATTCTTTCTTCTAAATATTCTATATTTCATCTATGGTTGATTACTAAAATAAAAAAGTATGTACACTTGTAAATAAAATTAGATTTTATGTCAAAAACATTCCTCATTCTCGGTTTTACACACAAATTTCTGCAGATTTTACACTAATTTTGAAAAATCATATCTTTTTTTATACTCATCGAAACGGGGTGATTCTTGTTCCTAAATCTTTATTTACGAGTCTAGTTTTATAGAAAAATAATTATAAATAATTATTTTCAAAGAATCAGAACCGAAAAATCATATAATGACAAGGTGTGTAAAAAATCCCGAAACAGTAAATCGGTTTCAATACTAAACTTTAAAAAATCATAACTTAATAACCACATATCCAAATGAGTCGATTCTTTTTTCTATTGGTTCATATTTAAGTCTATTTTCAAATAAAAATTTTAAAAAAATCTAAATCAATGTACCAAAATCACGAAATTAAATAAAATAAAACAGTAACATACGAATGACTACATTTTCAATGGAAAAGGATGTTACCTTGGTTTGATAGAACCTTACAAATGTGTAGCTCCGAATTCCGACGATGAATGAAGAAGATGAAGAAGAGACTCAAAGGTTTGGTGGTAGGGATTTAGGTTTACTATGAGAGGGAGGGAGGCTCTTATGAATGGTTGGTTTAGATGAAAGTGAGGGAGGCTCTTCTAAATGATTTCTATATGGAGAGATTAGGGAGGCTCGGTTTTTTTGTGTGTTTTAGGGTTGTAGGAGGGTCCTTTTTATAACCAAGAGGGAAAAACAAACAAGGAAAATTTAATTAATGAAAAATCAAAATAAAATAAAATCTTTTATTTTTTCCCATAATTATAAAAAATATCTTATTTAATTTGACAACTCATAAAATAATTTTCCTACTCATCTTTTCCATGTTTAAATTGATTCTCATTTAAAACTCTTTTTTTTCCAAATATTTTAAAATTAAATTTCAATTCAAATCAATTTTAAAAATGCTAATTTAAATTAAAATTTTTATTTTCAAATCCAAATTAAACAAATCATGTCAAAGAAAACACCACATTTCAAACCAAAATCAATTTTTTTTATTTTTTCGAAATATGTAAATTTTGTTAATTTTAAATATTACCGAACGAAAATGGGTGTCTACAGTTGGCAATGTTCTTAAATTAGTATATTTGTATTTTTCCCAAAACTCGAGCCAGGTTAGTTTTAAATATGTAACTAAGTAGTGATTTGGTGAATTAAAAATGTTTAAAATAATTTTGTGCAAGTGTTAGATGCATTAGAGCACTTTTACTTAAACTGAGAATTGATTATATTGTGATTAATGGTGAGTGGTAAATTGGAATTGAGATGATTCTTTGGGGAAACCCAAGGAACCAATTGAATGGTATAAATGTAGTTCATTAGTAGAAAATTCCTAAATTGCTAAATCTTCATTATGTGAATGTGTGAATTTTGTTTGCAAAATGGACTTGGAATGTGGAAGTGAAATTTAGATTCTTTATTGCATTCTCATCATGAAAAATATGTAGATTTGGGCTTCCAGGATGGGGAGAGCATTTAGTAACAATTAGTATGTAGATATGAATAGGATGATTAGATTTTTAATATTTAATATTTATCCCCTTGTTTACCTTGAGTGAATTGTTTGGTAGGGTGTGATGCAAAATAACCATGTATGGTCATTCTCCGAAGATACTTGTGTGCTTTAAAGACAGCATACCTTGTGAGATGTATATGGGAGAGTATACTAATGAAAAATCTAAAGGAAACAGAGTATCCTGAATTGATCCTTGAGAGAAGGTTGAGCACCACACCTTGATACATGCTAGTTGTTTAATCATATGATTTGAGTTATATTGTGGATATGGATAATTATGAAAGTAGATATTGAAATGTTATGGATATGGAATTGTTATGGAATTGAGGTAAATAAATATATGTTGTGGAGTATACTTGTATTTGAGATGTTATGGTTGTGGTGAATGTGATATAGTTATGATAATGTAAGGTTCCACTAAGCTTGGACTCATATATTATGTTAGGTTTGTGGAGACAAATAAATTAAAGCCCAATAATTATGCAATTAAAATTAACCAAATCGTTTTTTTGGCCACTAATATAAAAGGCCCAAAATAATTATTGAATATTGGTTTAGTTAAATTGTGATATTTTGACCATGATTGGCCGTGGGTGGAGAAAATAGAAGGCTTGGTCTTTTATTGGGCTTCAACGTCGATTCAAGATCAAAGTGGTGGCGGCTTATTACTGCTATATATATATATATATATATATTAGATCTAGCGTTTGTCTAATGTGTGCGAGAAAGAAAGAAAGCAACAGTAACTTTTCTGTTTCTTCTTCACCGGGAGGATTGTGGCATCAATTCTATGAGAGTCGATTCAACGGCTTTCAATTAGGTTAATTAGGGTTTGTTCATATTGAGAGAAAATAGAGAGGGGACAATTGTTTGAATGCTTCTCAAAGGTTATGTATAATTATGAGCAATTGAACACTCTTATTATTCGTCTCATTGATATAATCTTCAGCTTCATAGTGGAACCTGCAGAGTCTGCAGAAGACAGGACGTACTAATTGGGAACTTGGATTTACAACCCTTCAAATTCTCAACAACTGGTATCAGAGCTTCAGGTTTTCAGGGACTTGTGTTAAAGAGCAATGGATAACACACAAAATATTGGGATAAAAAATTTGATGGTTCAAAAATTTTCATTTTGGATGATGCAGATTGATTATTGCTTTTACAGTAAAAATTACATTTATCGTTGGGAGAGAAGCCAGAGGATATGAAGCATGAAGAATGTTGTCAATTATGTAAGTTGTACACAAAGTGCAAAATCTGAGAGTTGTTGATGTTCCCTCGAATCGGAGGGGTGAGCTAACATTGCAGAAAGGACAGTTAGATTCTAATCCATCAGTTCAAGTGGAGGAACAGTTAGGAGAATCTAGAAGCGCTCAATAAATAGCCTCAACTTTCAGGTAGTATAGCGGACTGGTGAAGTTGCTCGAGGGCAATAATGCACTTTTGACTGGGTTCAGAGTCAATGTGAGTTTAGACATTGGAGATGAAGTCTCTGTTTTGACAATCGACTTGAATGCACACGTGTCAAGTCATTGGTGGAAAATTTCTCAAGATTCGTTGCAGGCGGATAATGGGTAAGATGGTAGATCTCGCCAGGCGCCACATAGCTGGAGTGGGAGTTGGTGGAGTATCTTTTCATGCCTAGAAGATAGCTCACATCTGGAAACCTTGGAAGGGCTATGTTAGTGAATTCTACTTGTTTTGTTACAAATCGGTTTGAGTTTGCAAGTTGAAACCTTGGTGTTCCAAGCAAGCGATGATTCACAAATGTAGTGGGAGTTGGAGATATTTGATTTGTCTCCAAATGTGAGATTGTTATGTTTGTGGAGATAAATTAATTAAACCCCAATAATTATGCAATTAAAATTAACCAAAAAAAATTTTGGGACACTACTATAAAAGGCCCAAAATTATGATTGAATATTGGTTTAGTCAAATTGTGATATTTTGACCATTATTTGCCATGGGTGGAGAAAATAGAACGCTTGGTATTTTATTGGGCTTCAACGTTGATTCAAGATAAAAGTGGTGGTGGCTTATTACTGCTATATATTAGATCTAGGGTTTGTCTAATGTGTGCGAGAGGAAAAGAAAGAAAGCGGCGGCAACTTTTCTATTTCTTCTTCTCCCGGAGGATTGTGGTATCAATTCTATGAGAGTCAATTCGATGACTTTCAATTAGGTTAATTAAGGTTTGCTCATATAGAGAGAAAATAAAGAGGGGGCAATCGTTTTAGTGTTTCTCAAAAGTTAATGTATAATTGTGAACAATTGTATACTCTTAACATGACATATTAAGAAGTTGTATCAAAATCTGTATCTAAAAATATAATATTTCCTTGAGAGACCTATATGAAATTCAAACAATCATATAAAACAATTATACAAATTCATAAGTTGTATATAGAAATATAACTTGTTTGGTGGCAGGTGTTTTCTTTAGTTCAAGTCATTTAAGTATTATTTTTGTTAGATGAAAAAAAATTATTGAACCACAATTTTAATTTTATGTGTAAAAATAGGTAACTAGATCCTTAAATTACTTTAAGGGAAAAAAATTAACTTATACCCTTGAATTTAGTAGTTGTGTCAATTTAAACCTTAAACTTTTAATTTCATCAAATTGAATAGTGAACTTTAATAAGTGACAGAGATAATATCTTCAATTAGGTAATTTACCATTATTTTTTTAGATTTATAGTTAGGGGTGGGTATTTTTACAGCTTGATTAAGTCAATTTTGTAAAAATTGTTTTCCTATGTTTATGTGGAACATTTTTTATACAACTAGATTGGGCTATTTTGATGTAGATTGTCAATGGGAGTTTTTATGGTTGAGATTGCATAATTTGATTGTGATTGGGAGTTTTTATGGTTGAGACTGCATAATTTTTATGTTAAGTTACAGAAGTTTTATTATCTTATTTATGAAGTAGTTTACTGGTTAGGTTTTTTTCCTTCTTAATTTTATAGTTTTATTTTGATAGTAATACTAATTTCATTACATAGGTAAATTTAGAGTTAAAATTGATGAAATTAAAGTTTATAATTACTAACACACCCTGTTAAATTCACAGGTATATTAAAATTTTCTTACTTTTATTTCACTGTTTTTCTATAAAAATTTAACATAAATAACCTGGACCAAACCTACCCGGTTTTTACATGCTTGGATTTGGTTGTGTTCATCACATAACTAGAGTCATTTGGATTAAACGAATTTACAACATAAATAATTGGGTTTGGTCTAAAAAAGTTTACTAACTCAACCCAACTCACGAACACCTTTAGTATAGAAAAATGAAGTTTATAGTTTAAAATTCAAACAAGATCTTATATATCGAAACGACAATATTCAGAATTGGATTGATGATAAAAATATATATATAGATGGAAAAAGAAGAATCAGATCAAGTTTTATTCAATCATTTAAAATACTTGCAGCGGATGCCAACTTGAATCCACTGTACATATTTAACAACATATAAAAATGAAAAACTACAACCCAAAGCTTCAGAGTCTTAGAGTAAGATCAATTGAAGAAGTACCCATTTCAGGTGGTGGCATACTTTTACCGGTCTTCGGACTGAGAACTTGAGAAACTCCGGAAGATGTAGAACCAACAAATCCCTCATTTACGTGTCGAAAGCTTCCTGGCCAAAACGGATTAACGTCATCTTCTTCCAAAAAAATTGGCGTTCCAATGTCAAACATCTCTCCATTTCTAGAAAAAGATGGCCTCTCTACTGGTATAATTGAATGGTGCACTGCACCATGAGCTTCTAGCCCAAGGGCCCGATATGCAGAACCGTGAAGGGGTAGTGAAGCCAAGCTAGTATACCGGTTTGAGAACATACCCATCCGCATGGCTCGCTTTGCCATGGTCCTCTCCCTTTTATGTGCATTCTGGTGGCCACCCAGGGCTTGTGAGCTATAGAATTTGCGCCGACAATAATTGCAAGAGAAGACCCTGGAATGTTTTGGTTCAGAAATGTGACAGGCGGCTTCACTACTAGTCTCACCAGTGCCTTTTATGTCGGTATCATCTGAATTAAAATGAAGCTTCAAGTCAAGGGAAACAGAACCTTGATCTGGATTAGCCTTAAGTGAATTTGTGAGGCAGGAAGTAGTACTACTGTCCTTGGAGGGATCAGTGGTTACTTCGAGTAACAGTACGTCAGATGCTTCTGAATCTTCTTCAGATTCCACATTGAGGTTTAGCGGTTGCATTCTGCGAATAGGATTAGAAATTATATGCCCGAATCTTCTTTGAGAGTATGGAATGTAGACAAACAAATCAACGTCGACTATCACTGACGATGCTTTTAACCTGCATGAATCAATGAAAACTTATTCTACCGGAACTTGTCGAAAACAACTTTTACAAGATTACTCACAAGTCTTCCAGCATCTACATGCATGTCTAAATGTGCAGATGCATGTGTGCTTGAGAGAAAGGATGAGGGCGAGAGATTAATCATGATATTACACTATGAAATTGAAGGGGTAAATAAAAATTTAGATAGTAGGAGAGTCCTTCAAATTCGACAGAGAAAAAAGTATCCAAGTACATATATTTCAAATTACAAATTCCCATCTGCCTTCATCAAAAAATCAAATTTCAGAATGTTACAATAACACTAAGATAAAAAGTACAAAACTTACTAAGTAAAGGCATGTCTTGTGTTGCAAAACTTCATTTATGCCGAATATCCGGTACAGAAGATAAATGTTTCATCCTACGATGGAAGTACTCAAGGACTTTACCGAATAATTTCAACTCAGAGTCTGCAAAATAGACAATTGTGTTGATGCAAAGTTGATCCTGATTACATCTTCAGATAAATTTTGAATATTCGAAACAACACTACTGCCAGATATTAAAAAAGTATTACCTAAATATGCCAGAGATCAGTTGTACAACATACAAATGAATATGGTGTCATAGCCATTAATAAAGCAAGATTTCAAATATTTTTTTTATATATTTAGAGATGATACACAGATCCCTTGGCAAACTAATTAATGCTAGGTAATTGAAATTACACTAGCATATATATTTTTTCTTTTTTTAATTTTTTAGATCAACTATCATGGAGAAAAAAAATGAGAGAACTGAAAAGCGGTCATCAAAATGGGATCCATAAAAATAACCGTGACCTAATTATAAGTATGTAGCCCAATTCTTTTTTTTTTTTACCACAAGTGTCCAAGCCAGCTTACATGCACCTTGACTAATCTCACGAGATAACCACACGACCCTACAACACTTGGCATCGGTAAACTCGTAGGATAATATCCTAGATAGGTGGCCAACATGGTTGGAACCCATAACCTCAAGGTTAGAAAACAACCCCTTGACCACTAGGCCAACCCATGTTGGTTGTATGTGGCCCAATTCTTTGAAACGAAAAAGGGTGGGATATTACAATAGTGTTTAGTAGCCGACACCTAAAAAGAGGCGTTCACATGTGTCCATTCCCAGCTACCCTCTTTATCATGTTTGCGAAAACACACTCCAATTGAGAAAAACCAAGGATAGGAAATAATCACAATAGTCTTTATAAAGCAAACCACAAAGTTCAGACCAGTTAATTTAAAGCACTTATCTTAGGTTCGAACACCTAGACCCAATTGCCTTTGTTAGAAAAAAAAATAGAGAACTACAAAAAGAAACTATGAAACACACTAATCAATCAATTTACATATCTTTACTCCAAGCCTTAAAAAATTCTTATATATATATATATGAAGCCATAGAACCAAAGGAGAGAGTCTGGGTGGCCTTCAAGTTCAACTAAAGAATTGTGATTTTTCTCCAAATAGGATGTCCACAAGACATAATCTGCAAAAGTTCTGATATTCCTAGGATTGCACCATGGAATTCCATAACAAGCAATAGGCACCAACAAGCATAAGTAAAGCTGCAGTGAATAAAGAGATGATCCTTATCTTTCTCACATAACCCACAAATAATAGTCAAGAGGCAGAGATTATGCACTTGGTTCCTGAATTCTATCGTTAATATCCAGATTGCTATGCAAACGAGAAAAGGATAAAAGAAAGATATCACATCAATAATCTTCTTGAGAGGAGTCAACAAATAGCCTGTCAATTAAATGGACCACTGCAATCTTGCCTCATTGTTACTTTACTATTTAATGAGTAGATCTATGTGGAATACTCCTTAAATCCACTTCAAGATTTTTACACTCAGATAAGGGGGAGAAACAGAGACATTAAGATTGGATGCAGCATCATACTATAAGTGATGCATGCTGAAAATTCTCCAAGAATTTTAATACACAGGTTTCTGAATTCAATCTAAACAAAAAGAAAAACAGTTTTTTCTTTTTTCTACGAATCGATACACGGGAGGGGATTTTGGTGAGAGTGAGGTTTTAAACCTCCACCCTCACAGTTAACAGTAAAGCTAATTGTAGAAAGGAAGATTAATATAAGTTAATTTGCTTACATTCTATGCTAGAAAAAGAACATCAATTTAGCTGATAAAACCTCAAAAATAACTTACCCTACCCTTTTCAAACCATTCAGAAGTTGAAAAAAAAAATGACAAATTCATCATAACAATTGGTCATTCTCTATTGAGAGTGAGCTATAAGTTGTTAGAATTTAACAAGAATAGGTATAGAAACTTTTCAACAACAATGGTTTTTACAGGAATTATCCATCTTGAATCTTCAACCGACTACTTATATTCCTGAACCCTAAACATGTGCAAAATTAACCATATTAACTGTCCAAGGAACAGTCCCACTGAAAAAATTACATTCCCCTGCTACAACCTTGATAGTAGCAGTAACAAGCTAAACTAAATAAATAGACAAGGTTCCATTAGTTAACAATTCTGGTTTTTTTTCTTTTTCTTTTTTAAATAAAGCTCGTTCATCGACAAATTCTTCATCTTGTCTTCCTGCTAATTAAAAACTCTTGAAATCTTAGCCAATTTTTTAAAAGCATATTCATATGGGTAGGGCTAATTTAAAAATTTGTAATTATAGCAGAATTTTTATGTTGGTGATCCATGATAATCACTTAAGACGATTACCTCAAATCGTAAATCATCGATTCACACACCAAAAATCTACTATATTTACATACACTTTCTAAACTATGTTATATTTGAAAAAGCCCTAGTTTTTCGGAAACCAAAATCCAGTTTTAAAACTATTTTTTTTAGTTTTCAAAATTTGGTTAGTATTCCAAAAACGTTTTTAAAAAATGAATTATAAAACAGACAGATAGCTGATAAACAAGTTTAATTTTTTTTAAACGAAAAACAAAAATCGTAATCAAAGCATGAAGAAAAGAAACCACTTTCACATAATCCAGGTTTACATTTCACTACTTTCACATAATCAAAGTCCATGAGAAGAAAGAGCACGAAATATTGAAACCCAAATTACTTAAAAATATGGAAAAACATTAAAATAAAATAAAAAAACAGAACCCAAATTACAAAAGTCCATGAGAAGAAAGAGCACGAAATTCAGCAGCCAAGAAATAAAATATTCAAGTTAAATATTGAAACCCACATCACAGAACAGAAAAAAAAAAAAGAATTAAGCAAACTTTCCATAAAAAAAAACATCTAAATACCACAAAAAAAGGAAACCCATAAAGAAAAATAAATCAGAAAACGAAAAAAATAAAAAATAAAGTAAAAGCAGAATGTAATGATAGAAAATCAGACATGGGTTGGTACAAAAAAAAGAGAGAGAGAGAGAAAGAGAGAGAAACAATTACAGTAAGTTTGAGTGAGGAGCAGTAGAAGATTCTGAAATTCTGGGAAAAGTGAGAGGAGCTTTGAGAGTGAGATTCAGTGAAGAAGTGGAGTAGTAGTTGGAAAAGGAAAAGGAAAAGGAAAAGAAAGAGAAAAAATCAGACAAAGAGACATAATGTTGAGAGTGAGACCCATTTTCTTTTTCAAGTGCTCATGGATGTGGTGGGAACTTAACTTTACTGGGTAAGATTAAGATTCATTCATTCATTCATTCAAGGATAAATATGGAAGGTCAGTAGATAGACTTTTTTGTTTTGTTTTTTTTTTTCATTCACTGTCTCTTGAAAACCAATGGGAGAGAGAAAAAATAAAAAAAAGATACCAAAAAATAAAAAAAATTATTAAATATTTAATTTATAATTAACTAAAAATTATTGAATATTTAATTTACAATTAACTAATAGTACTGAGAAATTCTTTGGTGCTCCCGATCCATTGAGGCCCCTTCCTTAAATACCCATTTTTTTAAATTATATTAAAAGCTGTTTATATCAAGTGAAATTGTACATTTACATAACGACACACCGTTAACGTGAAATATATATATATATATATATATATATATATATATATATATATATATTATTCCATCAATTATTTTATCAAACATATTTTATCAAATTTAATACATCGATTAGTTCTTCTTATTTCTATTAGCTTTAGAGAGAAAATTATTAATATTAAATTTATTAATATTAATATTAATAAATTATTAATATTTATTAGCTTTAGAATGCGGTCCATTATTATTATTATTATTAATTATTAATTATTAATAATTTTAATAAACTATTAATTTTTAAATTTTAAAAATTACTAAAATTATTAACCCAACTCCTATGAGGATTTTGGGGTTGGGGTCAAGGACGAGGGTACAATAAGATAGAGATTTTTTTAATAATAATTCATAAAATAATATTTTTAAGAGGATAGTTAAAATAATATATATATATATATATATATATATTAAAACAAATATAATAATATTCAATTTTTCAGTAATATGATCATTTTGTTTTTATAAAATAAATAAGGGTCCATTTGGTACAACTTCACTTAAAAGTGTTTTGAGTGAAACTTTTTAGAATAAATATTAATTAAGTGTTTTATCTAAAAACACTTAAGTATACTTAAATGTATTTTTGGAGAAAATACTTGATTTATGATTCTTCCAAAAATATTTACAAATAATTATTTTACTTAAGCGTTTTTAGATGAAACACTTAATTAGTATTTCTTTAAAAATATTTAACTCAAAACATGTTTAAGAGAATAATGTTTAACTCAAACGCAATGTAATATTACAATTGATAATGTTCTGATAAAATTGTGAATAATACATCCTACTAAGGGTCCGTTTGGCATACCTTCTCCAAAAAATATTTTGAGTTAAAGATTTTAAAAGAAATACTAATTAAGTGTTTCATCTAAAAACACTTGAGTGAACTAGTTTAAGTGAAATACTTGTTTATAAATATTTTTGGAAAAATCACAAATCAAGTATTTTCTCCAAAAACACAGCAAACTCGAGTGTTTTTAGAAGAAACACTTAATTAATATTTCTATTAAAATATTTAACTCAAAACATTTTTAGGAGAACTTATGTTTAAACGGATCTAAATGAACTGCCCTTATAAGTTAGTAAAATCTATTTGTTCATTACCTAATGAGTAATATTTTTCTTTTAAAAAATAAAAACACTTCCATTTCGTTTAGTAATCAAATATATTTCTACATCTTCACCGTCGCCATCCATGGCAAACTTATAGATTTTCTTTTTCACTTGAACGGTTGAGCATACTACTATTTATAGAAAGAGGCTCAATATAGCAGGAGCACTGAAGAATTTCTCAATAGTACTATGGTACTTGGGGAGAAGAGAAGTGCCTAGAAAAAACAGACATGCTTGGCAGTGTTTTTGTTTTTTTTTTTTTTGCCCACTCAATGGTGGGAATTTTTTTATATTTGTTTTTTATTTAAAAAAAACTGTTCCAAAAAGTTTAGTGCCTTCAGTAATATTTTAAAGAGTGGCAGTGGCTAGGCCACAAGCCCCCCCAAAATTTTCAAAATTTTAATTTTATATGTATATTTTTATATAATTTTTAATTTTGCCCCCTCAAAAATTTGATGTTTGTCCCTTATTTATACAATATTTAAGATATTTTAATCTTTTAAAAAAAAAAATTTCTTTATAAATTATCCCACATTTAAGTTTTTCACTATTAAATTTCATCTCTTAATCTCTATCCAATTTATTGTTCATTAATGTGAGTTTTTATGGTTTAAATATATATATTTTTTAAATATATATGATAATTGGTGATTTTTCTTGATAATTTGGTTGCATCCATATATGAGTTATGCAATGTAGTATTTATTGTTAAGTTTAATAAAATTAAAATTTTAAATAAATACATTTTTTTTACTTCTATAATTTTTTTTTATATTGTAATTATGTAGTGATGATTTTATGTTCAACATAAATACTTTAATTCATATTTATTAACTAAGAAGTGAGTGTAATTTTTTGTTTATAAATAGTTTATTTTTTCTAAATTATAAATAATAATGTCTCTTTAATGAAATCTAAATTTTATTAATAACTATATAGTTTTATGTCATGAGCTTCATAATTGTTATAATTTTATTATTTCATACTTGTACTTTTAGTTAAATATTTCAAACTTTTAATTATTATATAAAATTAGTTAAACGTCTCTATGATACACAATAAAGTTAATTTTGATTGTGATTCTTATTATTAGATTAAAAAAAACATTTGAAATGAAAATTAATCTCAATGATTTGAGAGATTAACATATATTTATTAATATACTAAGAAATTATTTTAAAATATGTCTATTTTGAAGACATGCATACTTTTATAATTAACATAATTTCTAGCAATTTTTTTTTTTATCCATTTTATAACTTTATATTAGGCACAAGTCAAAATCTAAAAATCTAACTTTATAATAATTTGTAATATAATATATCGAAACCGGCGTGAAGTTGACATTTTATACAATCATTTCTTTCTATAGATTTCTCCCCACCCCCCCCCCCCCCCCGAAAAAAAAATTATGGCCTCGCCACTGAAGAGTGGTATACTTTAATTGGGGTATTTGCAAATATAACCCGACTGAAAAAGTATTTATAGATATAATAGATTTTTTATACGAATGGTTACTCTTTAGGCCTGTGTTCAATATATAAATGTTACTTAATATATTACAGATATGATATATACCATAATACGATAGAGATTTGAATTTTTTTTTTCCTAATTTTCCCTAATCGTAATTACAAATGGGGTTCTTGCAAAAATAGCATAATTAGGTCCAATATTTGTAAAAACGAAAACTCAAAAACTTATTTGCAAAAATAGCAAAAAAAAAAATTCAAACGCCTAAAATATTACAATTATTTCCGCCCAAGTAATCACTGATTTTTCCACAAATAATTACTGATTTCCACTCAGGTAGTCACTAATTTCACTAATACACAATATCAGCTGATGAACACTGTCAGACAGATGCAAGGTGGTGATGCTGGAGGCTACCTCTTGCATTTCCTTCTTCACTAATTCTTTCAACTCCACAGACATATCGCTCGGATCTTGCAAAGCTGCGTAAACCTTTTGTTGAATCAATACAGCTTTGATTTTTCTCTTCCATAACACAAAGTCTCCCTTCCTATCGAATTTCTCTACCTCAATTCGTGTAAAACTCATCTTGAACCAAAATGCTTTCCTTCATGAGAATGAGTTTCAGTGAACAAGAACTCGAAGGTTCTATCAATGGCAGTGGTCTTCCAAGAGTGGCTCTGATACCAGATTTGTTAAGAAAACTCTAATTCCAAATGAATTAAACAAGAAACAATAAGAACAAATCAAGAACAAAGATGAAAAATGAGAAGTTCAATTGATGAATCAATCTCTCTATACAAGAATAAACCCTCAGTTTCTCTTTCTGCAAATCTGAAAATGATCAACCCCCATTACAAGCTTATTCTAAGCTATTTATACAAAGAAGAGACTAACTACTTCATTAGCTAACTAACCACTTTATTAAGCTAATGACTAACTGACTTCTAACTAATCCGGTCAGCTGCTAACTTCTTTTCCTTCATGGCTTCGATCTCTTCACTTCACACATGGGAAACTGAGCATTTGTTGAAGTTTGGATCTCATTTTCAACACAATCCATATATAGAGTTTTGTAATATAAATTATTTTTATCAGGTTTATCAATGATAAACATTGAATTACATATTTTTACAATATGTTTATCACATAAATGAGTGTTTATCATTGATAAACATGATAAAAATTGCTATATTTATAAATACTTTATTAAGTTGATATTTTTATAAATATTGCATAAAAATCTGCCACTCAATGAAATTTCCCAATAAATTTCGGTTTACGTGTTATGTTTTCATATTTTGTTTTGTTTATAAAATATAAATTTGTTAAACTGTCTAAGATCTTTGTTTTTTTTTTATGGATTTTGTATATCTCATTACTCAATAAGTAATTAAATTTTGGAAATTAATATTGTTTATTGAAAATAATATTAAACAAGGTTGAGATTAAATTATTTTTTGGAATTAATTAAATTATTTTGCCTTGATTGGAATTTTAAAAATTACTAAAATTGTTAACCCAACTCCTATGAGGATTTTGGGGTTGGGGTCAAGGACGCAGTCGAGATGATACAAGAGCTAGGGTACAATCACATAGAGATTTTATAATAATAATTCATAAAATAATATTTTTAAGGGGATAGTTTAAAATAATTAATATATATATATATATATATATATATATATATATATGTGTGTGTGTGTGTGTGTGTGTGTGTGTGTGTGTGTTAAAACAAATATAATAATATTCAATTTTTCAGTAATATGATATTTTTTATTTTATAAAATAAATAAGGGTTCATTTGGTACAACTTCACTTAAAAGTGTTTTGAGTGAAACTTTTTAAAATAAATATTAATTAAGTGTTTCATCTAAAAACACTTGAGTATACTTAAATGCATTTTTGGAGAAAATACTAAATGAACCTCCCTTATAAGTAAGTAAAATCTATTTGTTCATTACCTAATGAGTAATATTTTTCTTTTAAAAAAATAAAAACACTTCCATTTCGTTTAGTAATAAAATATATTTCTACATCTTCACCGTTGTCATCAATGGCAAACGTGTAGATTTTTTTTTTCACTTAGGGTTGAGCATATACTACTATTTATAAAAAGAGGCTCAATACAGAGGGAGCACTGAAGAATTTCTCAATAGTACTATGGTACTTGGGGAGAAGAAAAGTGCCTAGAAAAAGCAGACATACTTGGCAGTGTTTTTGTTTTTATTTTTGCCCACTCAATGGTGGGAATTTTTTTATATTTGTTTTTTATTTAAAAAAAAATTGTTCCAAAAAGTTTAGCGGCTTCAGTAATATTTTAAAGAGTGCTGTACTTTAATTGGGGTAGTTGCAAATATAACCCGACTGAAAAAGTATTTATAGATATAATATAGATTTTTTATACAAATGGTTACTCTTTAGGCCTGAGTTTCAATATATAAATGTTACTTAATATATTACAGATATGACAGTTATGTATCATTATACGATAGAGATTTGAATTTTTTTTATTCCTAATTTTCCCTAATCGTAATTACAAATGAGTTTCTTGCAAAAATAGCAGAATTAGGTCCAATATTTGTAAAAATAACAACCCAAAAACTTATTTGCAAAAATAGCAAAAAAACTCAATTTCGCACCTAAAATATTACAAAATTATCACTATTTTTGCCTAAGTAATCACTGATTTCCGCACAAGTAATCACTAATTTCACTAATACACAATATCAGCTGATATTTTGTGCATGAATCATTGATTACCTAATAGTTATTATCGACTAACTTATAAGTTATCACTGATTTCTCTTATTCACTTAAAAAAACTGCTATATTTGCAAATATTTATAAAAAATATTATATTTTATAAATATTGTAGAAAATTTTACTACCCAATGAAATTTCCCAACTACAAATAACTCTCATCAAAATATTTTAAACCTCATATCTCTCTCATCACCTCTATGATTCTATTATAAAATCATGTAGAACTAATTTAAATTCTCCTCATCTGTTATAACTATAAAAAGTCTAACCTAAAACAAGAAAATTGATCAAATCCCTAAAAAGGTTAATTCTGAACTTTCTGATTTCTTAACTTAAATCGACCATGGCGGTTTATTATCTAGCAAAATTAAGCTTCTGATTCTTCAATAATTCTCCTCATTATCATAAAAAAGAATTCTTTGGATAGTCAAATAGGTTTCATTCTATTTCATTCTCGGTAAAGATGTCTTTATCTTCTTCTTCGGCGACTGTAGTTATGGGAAAGGCGACGACACTATAAAAAAAGAGGCTTTGCAGACGAAATTAAATTCGCTGAAAAAAGGCATTGCGTGTGAAATTTACAATTTCTCCGGCATTAACAATACATAATGTCAGTGAAAATAAGGATTTCGTCGGCATTAACTTTTTTTTTTTTTTTTTTTTGTAAAAGTCCCTTTTAGTTCCTGAGTTTATACGTCGTGTCTATTTGGTCCCCACACTTTCAATTTGTGTCTAAGTAGTCTCTGAGCTTTGGACGTTGTGTCTATTTGGTCCTTGCGTTTTCAATTTATGTTTAAGTGGTCCCTAAATTTTGGATATTTTGTCTATTTAGTCCCTGAGTTTTCAATTTGCATCTAAATGGTCCCTGAATTATTATAAATAACTTTAATTGGTCCTTAATTTGTTAACTTCTTAACATAATGTTAACTTACGCTAACATAATGTTTAATTGGCCAAAATACTAACATGAGATTAATTATTCTTTCAAATCTTAGGTTTGGATTGATGAAAGATTTGAAATAATATTTAATCTCATGTCAGTATTTTAGCCAATGAGACATGTATGTTAGCGTTAAGTCAATATTTTGTTAAGGAGTTAATGAATATGTTAAATTAAGGACTAATTAAACTTATTTCTAATAATTCTTGAAAATTCAAGGACCAAATAAACACAATGTCCAAAACTTAAGGATCACTTAGACACAAATTAAAAACACACAGGGATCAAATAACACGACATCCAAAACTGGTGGATGACTTAGACACATATTGAAAATACGGGGACCAAATGGACGTGGTATCCATAACTTTGGGACCAAAAGGGTATTTTACTTTTTTTTTCCTTTCAAAATACCAATTTCACACTTCAAAATAATTTTTTTACTAGCATTGCAAGTCAAACCTTCTATTTCACCAAGAGTGCCAAAGGGTGCTCGTCTACCCTGGGGAAAGGCTAGCTAACCCATTTACCAAAACCCACTCGAGACCTTCCCTTTTCCCCTTTCTCTTCCTTTTCTCTCTTCCTCTAGGCAACAAGGTTATTATCTGACGCCTTTTTGTCAATTTCCAATTAGTTTTCAATCGTTTTCTTCGATTTTTATTTGATTCAAATGATGTTTACGAGTTTGAATCGATGAAATTTGATTGCATTGAAGTATTTTATGTGTTTAATTTGAGATATTATGTCAAAATTCCATAGTTGTTAATATTAGAGTTTGGGAGTCAATATGGAGATTTTTTTTGTATGTTTTTTATTTTTTATTTAGTTGATGTATTTGTGTATGAATTGATCTACTTTAGTAGATTTTGATATAAAGTTCAATAAATTGGGGTTTTTTTTTTTAATTATTTTTGTTTATAAACTGTTTAATTTATATGTTTACTCGTCATAGTATTCTTTGGGTGTAGTTATCCTACAGTAAAAATAGCCACACATCCAATATGTTCATCTTCTATTATACGTTAATGCATTGTGACGACCCAGCTTATTCTAAAAGCCTCGGTTGCGGGTATGCAAGCGGAAGCAAAGAACTTAAACTTAAAACAATTGCTTTAGTAAAATATTGAAAATTTCGGCATGTAGTATTCGTAAATTCCATGCCTCACATACAATATAAAATAAAACCTGTTTTCCAGAAATCATCGGCTCGTCACTTGGTTCGAGTATCACAAAAACTATAACCAAAATAAGGTCCGGTGCACCGAGTTAAAACAGTTTTACATACTTATTGTACTTACTTTAAGTTTAAAACTTCTTCCTAAGTCAAAAGAAAATACAATCCCAAAAGTGACCACTACACCCCCATAAAACGCGGCTCGCGTGACCGGAGACCAATCCAAAAGCTCCATCTCGGCAAAATCAACGAGCACCACCTGCCGTGCCTCGACCTCGTCCTCTACCGAAACCTGAAAGGTGATATAGAGCACCTTTGAGCATGACACTCAGTGAAAACAAAATGAATTAAAATGACGTTATGCTTGAATTCATGCTTTCAAATGATATAGGAACTAAAATGGTTAACACAGTCACAATTGTTAACTGACACATCATCTCGCTTACACTCTTCCGCATTTTATTACGCTCATCTCGGAAGTTAATCCAATAGCTCTTCACAGATAAATATACATAAACAATAGTTGATGGCTTAAACATGTATGTTTAAAGAATTCAACAACATTGCAAATGCATAGTTGAAACGAAACAATTCGAACTCATATTTAAAACCGATGCCATTTTTCATTTACTCTTACCCGCGTCTTAACGCACAACTCAGAAGCTATCTCGATAGCTACTCATAACTCTCAAAGACATGATCAAAAGGAGATAACAAAGTATGATTGCATATGTTTATTCAAAAGCTTAACATGTATGCTCATTCAAAACTAACAGCAAAACAAATATACGGTCAAGTCTCGTTCACATAGATCATTCCGATACCAACTTACCATTTCACATTTCCCATTTCATATCCACACTCTTTCATCTCACATTTCACACCTTCCATTTCACATAACTCGCATCTTACTACGCATTTCTCAAATAAACCCAACAATCACTTGAGCCATAGCTCTTTTACTCTTCCAGGCTATCATAATAGCCACTCTAGCATCCGGGCCATTCATCACATAGCACTCCGGAGCTCCACAACATCACCGCCACGATAACCACGCGTAACGTCCAACACCCACACACCGTTACATGGGTTAATCACATCTCCGCCACGGTAACCACATGTAACGTCCAACACCCACACACCGTTACACGGGTTACGACCCCATGGCCACAAACCGATCGCATGATATGCATTATTGAGATGTTATGAAATGAAATGAAATTGACATGCTTCCTTTCATCAACATCATATAACGAAACCTCCATACATCGAGCATAAATAGAACAATTCCTCCAAGTAAAATACGACTTAATCATTATACGCATTATGCTCAAAATTCACACTTTTCTCTATCATCTCATTCGTACTATCCATCGAGCATAAACCAAAAAACATGACAAATATGCATAATCATAGCCTCAAATCAGTATATGACTCGATCTTTGACATGACATAATTAATAAACATTCATAACATGGTAAATATCTCAAAATTTCAGAAGCATATCATTCCAAACCTTTCACATTTGCCATTCAACTTGTTTCCATACTCAAGCCATCCTTCGCTCATTCACCCCGCCCTTCGGTTAAACTTCACCCCTCTTCTTTCTAACAATCAAGCATATAATTACACTTCATAATCAGCCCAAATCTCAATTATTATTCCTCTTTTACCATGAGCTACACAATAAGCAACCCTCTCATACTGTACATTTGCTTATCAATTTTTAACCTTTAACATTTCAATTACATAAAGTAATTAATCAATTATTAATATTTAACTTATCAAGCACGCAACATATATATTTATATGTCCCAATCAGCATATATAAAAAAAAACTCAATGATTTAGTAAAAACAAGGTTAAAACCATAATGGACTCACTTATCCCGCTTTCTCAAAATCACGACTAGTTCAACTAACTGGCTTTCAGTTTACTATTAACTATCATAGTTCATGCTTTTAAACACTAGGTATTGATCTTAAGTCAGCCTCATATGAATTTAATAACCATTCCATACCCTCACAATAACAACCACATACAACCAACTATATTGTCACTTTAACCCGTTTTGTTCTCACCTTTTCGAAAGGTTCTCGATAGCTCGTTCTTACCTTTTATCCTTAGGTGTTGTTGAAACTTGTGGAACCTTGCTTTAATCCTCCCAAAATGAAGTTTCTAGCATAAATCCACCAAAAACCCTCCTTGATTTTACTTGGAATCACAAACTAGATTAATGGAGGAATAGAAATTTCACAAGGGAGATAGAGGGGGAGGGGCCGACGGGAATGAAAGGAAGAAGGAGAAGATTTGTTTGAATCTTCCTATGAATCAATCATGCACACCAAAACCCATTTGGATCAACCTTCAAATTAAGCCAAACGAAAATCCAAAGGAAAGAAAATTGAAAAACAAAAAGAGGTAACAGGGGGGGTCACGGGTTCATGGATAAGAAGAAGAGAATAGAGAAAATTTGTTTTCTTTTCGTTTTCTTTTTCCTTTTTCTTTTTAATTTCTCTTCTTTTTTTTACTCCTAATTTTTTGAAAATAAAGTTGTCTAATTGCAAAAACATCCCTCCCCCTCTTCACCAATCACCCCAAAACCCTCCACCTCCTAAAATTAATTTTAAGTCCCCTCCTTAATCCCAATTGCTAAATAATCCTTGCCCCTTTAAACCATTGCCAATTAGTCCCCTTTTCCTTAACTTAACCAACGAAGTGGGGAAAACGAAATGGACAACGCATTTGGGCTGTCCATTGCCGCGACCTACGGCAGCCTTTTTGGCTAATGCCGCCACTGCTTTATAGGCAGCGGCACAGCATCCCAGTGGTGTCCTCCTGCGTGTCGTTTGGAGGTAGAAAGACTAGGTAATAGGGTTTTTCTATTAAGGAAGGGATTAGGCAGCGGCACAGCGTCCCAGTGGTGTCCTCCGGCGTGTCGTTTGGTGGTAGAAAAACTAGGTAATAGGGTTTTTCTATTAAGGAAGGGATTAAGGTTTCTAGGGTTTGAAGGGATTTAGAAAGAAATAGGAAAATTAAGGAGGACAATGGTGTTCTAATAAGCTTGATGGAAAAATACATAATTTAAAACCAATTTCCAGAAATTCAAAGGAGGGATTTCAAATATCTTGATCTCAAAACTTGGTGATAACTCTTCCAATCTTCACCTTACTTTCGCAGGAAAGAAAACTTACGATCCTTCACCTAATTAACAAGGAAAGATCAATTCGATCAATCCTATAATCCTTTAGATTAGAGAAAAGAAGGAAGAAGATGATGAGGAAGAGAAAAGAACCCTACCTTTACTGTCTCTGAAACCTCTTTTGCGTGAATAAGGAGAAAAGAATTTCACGTTCTTTTTTCTCCTCCTAACCTACACGCCACTTGCTCTCTTTTTTTTCGTTTATTCCTAATAAATGATACTTGGTAAATGTATTACTTTCCTGAAAAGATAATTGATTATTAATACTAAACTTAATCCAAGAAAAAAAATTCAATAACTATAAAAGGAGAATAATATTTATTTATTTTACTTACCGAGAAAATACGGGACGTTACAGTCACAAAACCTCTGTCTGACTCCTCTCTGCGATATGTTGATGATCTACAGGAGGCAACCACTATAGAATTTTATCGTGTCCTAAATAAAAACCCAAACCTTAAACTAAAAACCCCTAAACCCAAATTAAAACCCTAAAACCTAAAGAAAAACCGTAAACCCTAAAATCTAACTATAAACCCTAAACCCTAACTAAAAATACTCTAAACTTAATTAAACCCATTAAATGAAAACACCAAAACCCTAAAAGCCTTAAAATCCTTAAAAAAAATCCTAAACCCTAAAAAAACCTAAAACCCTAAAACACCCCTAATCCCATTTAAAAACCTCAAAACCAAAAAATTAAAATATATAATCCCTAAACTAATTTTCTAAAACATCCCAATATTACAAACCAAACCAAAAATAAATATTAATATCAAAACCAAACCAAAAATTATAGACATGGACAAATCCGTAACACTGTTATGTGATAACAGTGGTGCTATAGCCAACTCTAAAGAGCCTACAAACCACGAAAGGGGAAAACAAATAGAGATAAAGTATCACCTGATAAGGGAGATAGTCGAAAGAAGAGTTGTTGTAGTGACAAAGATAGCCTCTGCGGATAATATTGCTCATCTATTTACAAACACACTCCCAACTAAGGTGTTCGAGCGTCGTATGGATAGTTTAGGAATACTAGATAAATCTCTGCAAAACTTTAGTGCAAGTGGGAGATTGATGGGGTTTCTTCCCTAAATAAATAAATAAAAGAATTATTAAATAGTAATATTTACATTGTCATTTATTATTGTTTAATAAATGTAATCCATCCTAAGATCCATAGTTACTTATGATAACTTAAAGTGAGCATGTGATGCGGAAAGATTCACTTAAGTTGTAATTCAAATAGTCTGTGGTATATGAATAAAGGTTGGGTGCCTTATTTCTGGTAACATCACTAACACGGCCCACTTGTGAATTGACACAAGTGATTTCATCTACATCGCTCATGTAGAGACATATGAGTGGAGGTGTTGCTGCAATAGAGATTATAAAAGACTGGACTAAGATACTGTCTTTTGGTAAAGCCGTTACAAAAAGACACTTCATATATCAATCGATTGATCATGTACAATTGATCTTAATCTTGACTAGATTACGAACTCTTGTTTATAAAATAAAAACCTTTCATTTGTATAGGTGAGAGTGACTCGATATAGTTCGCTCAATATGCCTCCCACTTTGGGGATTGCATCTTGCTTATAGCTGGGAATGTGATTATACAATATTGGAATTCACTCTTTTCCATATAAGAAAATAGATAAATAGTTCCCCTATGGACTGATTCGGTGCTTGAAAAGTGGGGGCCCATATTCCTCTAATCAAGGAAAAGGCAAAGACGCATAATAAAGATTATGTAAGATTGTTCATTAGAGAATCAGTTGGAAGGAAAAAGATGTATCATTGAGGTTAATACGGTAAAATTATCTAGCCATGGATATTAACTACTTGTGAAGGATCAAAGTGTAGTTAATGATTTTAGCCAATGGACATAACTATGTCTATAGTACTAAGAGTGCAACTCTAGATATTTAGTGGAGTTATCTAGGAGTTAATGAATAAGAACTAATTGATTAAAGGAGTTTAATCAATGTAATTCTAGATCATTGGAGTTTAGTTCTATAGGTCCATTAAGTCCTCCGAGCTAACGCATGTAATTGAGAACATAAATTAATATGAATTAATTTCTTTGGAAAATTTTGTTTCAAGTAATTAATTTGAAGTTGTCAAATTAATTAAGGCAAATATAAATAGAGGATTCTATTTGATTAATTAAAAGAAATTAAATAGATGAGTCTATTTAATTATTTAATTAATGATGAAATTAAATAGAGGGGTCTATTTAATTCTTTATTAAATAGAAGAGTCTATTTAATTATTTTAATAGAGAGATTAAATAGAAGAGTCTATTTAATTAAATTAATTTTGCAGTTGTCCATAATTAATGGGAGATTAAATAGAGGAGTCCATTTAATTATTTAATTTTAGGTAGTCATATTAAAGGGGAATTAAATAAATAAAAGGAGTTTTATTTATTTAAATTTTTAATGGAATTGTCCTATTAAATAAAAAAGAAAAATAAAATGCTCATGGAGATAGTCACACACCACTTTGGTTTTTATTTAACCAAAAATATGCATTTTATTTTATTTAAAATATATAGAATATCTTAATTTTAATTAATATGATTAATTTAAACGAGTAAGATATGTGGAATAATTAATTTAAATTAATATGGATTAATTTAAATTATGATATGAAAATATCTTATTATGGAAAAAGAAATTATATCTTAATTATTCAAAATATATTTTATAATATCTTTATTTAATTATTTGAAATTAAAATATTTTCAAAGATTTTATGATGCCTTAAGTTTCCTATAAATAAGAACCTTGGGGTGACCCCAAAACACACAACTAAGAGAGCAAAAGAAAGGCTCAGGAAAACTCCTCCTCCTCTCTCACTGCCGCCGCCGACCCCTGTGGTATAAGGGAAGAATTTTTTCTTCCCTTTTCTTTTTTCCAAAGAGGATAGTGCCCACACACCGATTCTCTTTTGTGCTTAGTGAGGAAAAACTTTTTTGTGGTCCCAAGATCGTAACCAAGAAAGACGAAAAAGAGCCAGACACTTCTCGACAAGGGTTAGTCTTCGATTTATACGTTAGTTGTTAAAATAATATTATACTGCAAAGAAAGATCATTGGGAATTCTGCTTGAGAACTCTTTTATAGAGGCCTCAATCCCAACATGAAGATTAGAACAAACAGGTATTGTCATTGAATTGCACAACAAACCCGACGCATATATGAATGAGTGGTTTTAGCCTTTTATTAATGTAAATTGATTTGGGCTCCATCCAAAACCCAACAATCTCCTACTTGGAGACAAATAAAAATTTCTTCAACATCCATTGCAACAACAGCTCATCACATTCTTAGAACACCAGAGATTCAACTTGCAAACTCAAATTTGATTTGCAAAACAATACATGCTAGAAACCACTAACATAACCCTTGCGAGGTTTCCTGTTGTGAACAATCGCTCAGGCATGAAAAGATACTCCAGCAACTATTATATATATATATATATATATATATACACACACACATTAAGTCATTTGAATTGCACAACAAACCTGACGCATATATGAATGAGTGGTTTTATATATATATATATATATAATAAGTGTCATGTCATCACACCTTACAAAAGTAAAAAAGAAAGCAACATACGTATGGCGGTGATTTCCTTTAGCCTATGAGGCGGTGTCTTGTGGCCCAATCTAGGTTTAGGTTGTTTTTGCTATTTAAAGAATGTGGTGGTGTTTATACCTTTTTGCCGAGAGAATAAAGTAATATATCTTTATATGTGAGGGTCGGTCCTCTTGGCTTCATCGAGAGTGGTGAAGCAAGAGATTATTATTTTTAGGGTTTGTCTATATGGAGAGAAAATAGAGAGGGGACAGCCGTTTGAATGTTTCTCAAAGGTTATGTATAATTGTGAGCAATTCTACACTCTTATTATTCGTCTCATTGATGTAACATTCAACTTCATAGTAAGAACTTGTAAAGTCTGCAGAAGACAAGACGTACCAATTGGGAACCTGTATAAAATATCTATCGTCGTTATTTTCTCTACTTTATTATTTATTCTTGTGTTGTTATTTATCGTTCTTTGGATTAGAGAGTTTAGGGATTAACTACCCTTCAAATTCCCAATATTTATACTGAAATTAACATATATTTAGTACGAATTTAAGTTAGAGATAAAGAGTTTGTAGAATGGTTGTAAAATCACTATATTATTCTTTCATGAGTTCTTGTATTTATAGATATTACCTTGTAACAAATATGTAGAGAATAATACTAATACATAAAGAATAATACAATAAAGAATACAGCTAGGAGATTGCAAATTAGACACATGGATGAATTGTACAGCTTGGTAATTGCCATAAATTAAGACATATGTTGCTTGTGTTAAATCTGGTACAGCAACCAGAGGGCCCAATCGTAGACTTCATTTTATAACAAAATCATTAGGTAAATGGGCTTGGGCCCTTCATGACATATAGCCCCATATGTCAACTTATTTTATCCGGAAAAAAAAACATATATTTTGTTCGAGATTTTATCTTCTAAAATAAAAAAGTGTTTTTGAAAATCAATAAATATATTAAAAAACACTTTTAAACAATTTTAAAAATTATCTCAAACTAGATCTTAGTAGTTAAGGTGATCTTGGGATGATTTTGAAATGTTTTTCATCCACTAAAAACACTTTTAATTTTTTGTATGGTTTGGCTACATTATAAAAATATTTTTGAAATTTTTAAAAACATTTAAGTGTTTTTAGAAAATAACACTTATTTAATGTTTTCTCTAGAATATTGAATAGTGGACCCCAACGAGGCTTTGATGAAAGGTGAAGAAGAAGTAAAATGTCAAAGCATTAATAATGATTCTGTTAAATAATTTGATTTCCATATCTATGATTGATTTGCTTTGCCTTAATGCCTTAGCCATTATATATTGTAATTTACCTCAAGAATCCAACTGCTTCCGACATAATAAATGTCTGTCTTGCAGTATTTAATTCTTGATCAAGTAAGGGTTTAAAGCCATGATTACTTTGCCAACATGAGCATAGCTCAATTGGTTTGGCATATATTCCATTCTCCTTGAGGTCGAAGGTTCGAGTCCCCCCTCCCCCACTTTGATGTAATTAAAAGAAAAAAAGCCATGATTACTTTAACTAAGAAACAAAGTTGATACTCTTGGGAAAATCTTAATCTTCCCTCATTATGGAATAAAACTATTATCTAACTTTAATTGCATAATTAACTTTGTTATTGAAGGAAGTATTCTTCAATTTTAATGGGTAGTTTTTTAAGAAAAGTATTTATTAATATGAATGTTTATAAAAATAAGTAAACTACAAATAAGACCCGGTGATTTTGATGAAATGTATGAACACTCTTAAATTACACTCGCGTTAGTTTCATAATTAGGCTAATGAGACTCCTTCACCACTAACACCGTTGACCCACTTTTTTTACTTATTTCTTCTCTTCTCATGAATAGGCGGGTGCACTCTTTAGGGAGGAGGACAATTTATAAATTAAAAAAAAAAAGTACTTTCTTTTTAATTTAAAAATTGACTTTTTATTATATTTTATCTATTTTTCCTCATACTTTCCTTAAAAGTGATTTTATATAATTTCCCCTGCCCATAAAAAAATTCTAGGGCCAAGAGAAGAAAGGGGGAAAGAGAGAATTAGGAAAAAAAAAAAAGAAGTGGACTCTTTAGTATAATTCTAGAACTACGTGAGTGTAATTTATTATTTTAAAACTACATGATGTGTTTGTGTATTTAACTAAAATCACATGGGTTTTATTTACATTTTACCCTATAAAAATAGGGGTTATGTATAACCTTTTTTAAAAAGTAATTATAGATGAGAAATTATATGTATAATACTTTTTCTACCTTAATTTTAAATATAGGTAAAAGTTTGGTTTATTTAAAAAAAAAAAAGCATTTTTTTATTGCAATAAATTTTCTTTTCATTAAATTAATAAAAAAAAAGTCATTAACTTTGTTTCTCTTGTTGATGTATCTCATTATTATTTTTTATTATGGTTATTTAGTTTGCTTTGAATAAGTTAGTATTTTTTTTTCAAGTTTTATTAGTTCTTTTTTTTTTAATTTTATTAAAATAATAAATTTTTCATCAAATTAATGAATATTAAAATTTTCATTTTTAAAATTCTAAAACCTTTGACTATATTTAAAATTTACTGTTAAAAGTTTTATTTTTATAAACGCCCATTTTTTAAAGAAATTGTGCAAATTATGCATTTTTATAACCAATCGTCAATTATCAATTATCATTATAACCCCTCAATAATTATCAATTAGTTTTATATGTCACTACTTTTAATTATTTACTTAAATAACAATTCGCTAATTTAGGGAATTTGTGCCTTGATCTCACCTAGAGTGATCAATTTTTTGCATCTATCTACAATCACCCATTTTGTACAAACAAACAAAGTAAACTACAAAAATATGACATTTTGTATAAAAAGTTTAGTAAATGAGAGTTTTAGTTTCTAAACACTCATTTAGGTGACAATTATTCAACCCAAAATAAAATAAAAATGATAAATATCAGGGGCATTTACAAATATGTTGAAATGGACTTCTAATATTTAAAAATTGGTTAAACAAAAAAGTATTTACAAAAAAGTTAAAATCTTAAAGGCATAGTTACTGTTCATCGGGAAATGTCATAAATACTATTATTTCATGCAAGTATATCAGTAAGTCACTGATTTACCATATCTATAATACTACATCCTGGATTTTACAAGTTTTTCTTCGCAGTACCTCGACGTGGGCTAATCGTTACTCGGAGAAGAGCAACTTGGTGATAAATAAAGCATCCACACTTTTTTTATCTCTGAGAAATTTCATAAAATGGACTAATGATATGGTATTACTGATATGCCGAAAATGATTGATAATCATCGATTTTTCATGATATATTATCATTGATTTACCCTGATATACTGCTTCACGAAGTCGGGAGAGGTCTCACAGGAAAATTTTGAATTTTTGTCAAAAAAACGAGGAAAAAAAGTTGGAAGGTAATATGAGTTTGGGGAAAAATAGATGGTTTAGTGATGGTTCGGTTTTGGTTTGGTTATTGCTGGAACAAAAAATCCTCAGGTTTGAGGTCTTTATTGACCTTCCCTTCACTATTTTTTTGTTAGAGACCTTATGCTTATGTTGTTGCACTATGAAAAGATAAAAATATCATTGTCTATCTTCCCATCCTTCTCACATCTCAAACCCAACTTAAATCTGAAACCCTAACTCCTCCAACTATCTCGTCCTTACACAGGGGTTGTGACGACGCCGGTGATACTTCATCCAACCAAAGTCGAGTGATTTGTGAATCTTTAACGGCGAGTTGCGAACGGTTCTTGAGCAAATTTGCGAGTTTGAGTTACGATTTTGCTAGTATGTCCAACCAAACACGATTTTGTAAAAGGCAAAAAAAAATAATAGATTTTTTTTTATCTCAAACCAAAATTCCAATATCGAAGCAAAAATAGCGATCTTGATCCAAGATCTCAGACCAAAATTTCAATCTCGAAGCAAAAATGGAATCTGGATCCGAGATCTCGGACTAAAATTCCAATCTCGAATGAATAATGGGCAATCTCGAATTCAAAAATTCTTATATCCAACCAAAAATACGAATCTCAACATTAATCCCTTGAATATCCAATCAAAAATACAAATCTCAGTATTAATCCCTTGAAACTATATGACATACGAGTTTAGAGAGAGAGTGTGTGTGTTGAGGATAAAGCAAAAATGTATGATAATAATGACATAGGGAATATAAGTTGGTTAAATATATAAGAAATTAAAGTTCAAGGGTATTTATGTATTTTTATGTTTTAAGAAGGTCTCTAACATAAAAATGGTGGGAGGTCAATAACTTTAGATTGGATTTTTGGAGGTCAATTTTTCCAATTTTCTATTGCTCGATGATTAGTGATTGACCTCCAAGATTTTAACATATTTGTAAATATATATTTAGTTCAATAAATTTGTAAATATTAGAGCTTATTTTAACATATTTATAAATGTACCTAAAAATTATTCTAAACGGGCTTAAGAGAGATTTGCATCCTATATAAAAGTTATAAACTAATTAGATTTTTTCAAACCAAATGGGTAAAAAAAACCATTAAGACGCCTTTAATAGGTTACCTAACATATTTATTGATCTATGAAAACTTTAATTTCTTATTAAACTAAAATATTTTATGTAAGATTGTGATAAGGCTAAACCAACACAAAATATTCCTATTTTATCCTAGAAGATCATTTCAATATGTAAAAAATAAAAAATAAAATAAAAAAAGGAAAGTTGAGGGTGTGGCTTTGAACATGAAAGCAATTGAGTTTGCATTTGTTGTGATTTGTGAGTTTTTGGTGGATCTTGATTTGGCATACTTTCTAATGTTGCAATTTTGCTAAGAAAAATCTCTAATTGGTCCACTTGGCTTCTATTGGTGCTCTTATTCTTGGCCCTCCCTTCAAACCAAGGCAATATTTACAAAGCGGATATGACTCTCTCTCTCTCTCTCTCTCTCTCTCTAAATCCAAGTTTATTTCACAACAATTATTGGACTCCCACTTGTCTATTATTTTTACCAAAAAAGGTAGACCTAGTCTATTATTACTTTTTTTTTTAATTTAAAAAGTTGAAGATATAAATTTGCCACAATTTTTTTAGTTAACATTTCAGTTAAGGAAATATTTTTCCCCATGAAAAAAAAAATATAATAATTTTCACACATTATATTATATAATTTTGGAATTAAATTAATTATAATATGCTGAGTCATTTTATTATCGGTTTTTTTAAAAATGATATTTTGAGAATTGTATTAAAAAAATGACATTTGTCAAACTGAGATTCCACCAATCTCATTAAAAAAATACCATTTTTGAAATATTTTAAAATATTTGCTATTTTAATAATTACTCAAAAAAAAATCATCAGCCGAAAATTTTCTTTTATTATATACTAAATTTAGAAAACTTCACGGAATTATTCAAGAATCTAGATTGGTGGTTAAGTGAGAATGATTTTTTAGGAATATAATAAAAGTTGTGAGATAGGTTAAATAAGGTTAATATTCGTGAAAGGACTGATTTGGAATTAAGCAGATAGAAGATGGGGTCGAGAGTAAATCTCATGCGAATGAGATCCGGGCCTTGTCGCCATGTCATTATCACAAAGATTTCTGATAGCGATTTCCAGTTGCTCTTCCAACCAATCGGATTCTCTTTTTCTTTCCATATTCCTAATTATATTTTCTTTGACAAAATAATTTTTATAATATTTTTTTTCTACGTTCAAGTTTGGAAGAGTTTAATCCAAGTGGTTAAATATGTGCTCTTTTCTTACCTTGGGTCTCAAGTATTATTTCCCTCATTTTGATGTCATATCTATAAAAAAAAAGTATGGAAGAGTTTAATTTATGCCTCCAAAATTATGATGGGATATCAATTTAAATTCTGAACTTTATAAACTATGCAATTTGAGAGCTATAAATTACCCATCATATAAAAGTTCAAGGTTTAAATTGATAAAATTTAAAATTCATCAATCAAGGGAAGGTAGTCTCGAATCTACAATCACATAGAAGGGAGTACTGATGTTCAGTTTTAAAACATTTCCAGTTTGATACTTTTTTATTTTTGTTTTTAAACTTTAAAAGTTGTACGTTTTCCGCTATCTTTAACATAAAGTTTATGTGCACTATTTTTACTATATAAGTTGAGTAGAAGGATCAATTTTGTAGTTGGATTAGTAAAATGAGACTCATATTTGAATCGAATGGGGAATGAGTACAATGATAGGATAATTGTGCTCATTCATTAAAAAAAAGGAAAACAACGGGATAATGCTTTTGAAAATTGAAAGTGGAGGTGTAAGAGGACTGTGATTATACCCATCCAATCACAAGTAAATGAAAAACAGTGTCACGTTCTTTTATTTATGATGATATTTTGTAGCAAACCTGCTTACATGTGTTGGAACAAGGGCATTGAATATGACAATATAGTAAACTAACCCGTAATTACAAATAAATATTTTAGTAAATAACAATTAGTAAAGTGTAAAAATGGATTAAAATGAACATTGATTGATTAGAACATTAGGGCACACTAGTAGCGTTGTCCTGAATATGATATTTGCCACACACCGGTTGCTAAAAGACAAATGACAATCGACTTCAAGGGATATAACGGCATACTTTAGAACTCGGAGTTTGACCGTTGCCGGAATGTTCATTGTCTACCGCAAACGCACATCAAAATTAAATGACGTTAGAAAACCAACTGTCAATTTATCAATGACAATTTTTGGAAGTCCAGTTATAATAGGTGATTTGAATTTTATTGGGATTGATGCCCTAACACTTATAATTTTATGTAAATATTATTAACATATAATAAATTTAAAGTGAATAAAATTATATTCTTCTAAACAATTTTGTGCATTGCTATATGTGTTTGATACATTGTATTCAAAATACATTAATGCCCTTGAGTTACTTAGATATAATCTCGATTAGGTATGTGAGACATACATGAAGATCCAGCTCGAGATAGTAACCTAAAGAGTCTACAATAGATTGATAACGTTGGGGATTCAAATCCTGATAACATTATTGATAGAGTCCACTTTATAATGATTACAAATTATATTATCCGGACCGTTCATGTGAAAGACGTGTGAATGGAGGTACCCTATACAATAATGATTGTACAAGATTGGACCATAATATTTTATCAATTCCTTAATTATACCGTTTTTAAAAAATGATCAAAACATCATTGGATTATCAAACATGATAGATTTTAATCATGAGTGTGTTATGAATTCCTAATTGTGCAGTTGTGTTGTTTGATTCACATAGGTTAAAATGACCCGTTGGGTACATTCATTATGACTGTTGTTTTTGGGACATGGCAAAACAAGAAGCTGAGAATATTTCTACAAAAAAAATGGAATTCACAACTCTCTTACTATGACGGTGCGTGTTCCACCATTTTAGAAACTTTAGATAAACTCCCCTGTACTGATTCGAGACCTAAGCACGAGACATCTCATCTTCTATTGATCACGGAAGAATTTATCTATAGTGAGACTATAGAAGTTGTTCATTAGATAATCAACGGGAACACAAAAATACAAGGGGTAAAACGATAATTTTAGCGCGACTGTATTTATGAATTTACCTCATGAACACAACTTATTTGATAACAAATACACACAACTCAAATCTAAATATCTATTTTTACATGACTAACTGCGAATCTAATATAATCGTGATAATATATTAAAAAAATGTTAATTATAAGTATTATAAATAATATAATATACTAAGATCATAATAATTATTGTAAAGGGTAAAAATCCCCCGTCCACAGACCGTGCAAATTGGATCAATCTGAAAGGGCTCAGACCCAACAAAATCAATACAAGGATGAGTCAAGTGCAATTGGGCCGAAAAAAAATCCAATAAAGCCTAGTCCAAACTAGCAAGGCCAAACAAGCCCACGACTCGAGAAGTATATAAGAGTAGCCAAACCATCTAATCGAGTAAGTGCACAGCTATCTAGACCTAAAAATTTTAAGAGGCTCCTTACCTGTCAACTACTTGATCGTCGAAGGGTCTTTAATCGGTACCACACTAGTACCCTTTGACCGTTCATTTCCCTTTTCAAATAATCGGAGCCACCGACAATCACACGTGCTCAACTGTAAGGAAACATCCCACACAGTTACTATCAATTTTTAAAAATAGAGTATTATCAATTAATATCTTTATCAATCCTAAGTTGTTATTACATGAATCAATTATCATTATTCAAGTCAATCCGTGAGTAATGAATTATAAAAGATTATTATATTTACAATTCCCATTCAGCTGACCCTGACGGGCAATTCAAAAAGCTAGAGAGAGAGAGGGTCAAAAACAGAGAAAACAGAGTCTAAAAAGAAAGAAAGAAAGAGGAGAGAGAGAAAAAAAACAATAGTAAATTTAAGTGTGAAGGAGACAAGAGCGTATCTTGGAAAATCCTAAAAAATCCCAAAATTTAGATATCTGTTGGCTTAAAAAGCAAACAATACACATTAAAAAAATCCAACCTTTAAAACACTAATGGAAAATGGAATGAAATGAATGAATACCCTCTTTCTCTCTCTTCTTCATTCATTGCATCTCTTTCTCTTTCTTTCTTTCTTTCTCTAATGGTGAAATTTAGTTAAAACATTGTTGTTTCGAGCAACCCATCTGTCTCTTTTTTCTTTTCTTTTTAAGCTTAGCTGTTTGATTTTCTTTTCTTTTCTATTCAAGATTCGTTCAAAATCAAAACTGTGTTTAATTTTTAATTCCTTTCATTATAATATTTGAGAAACAACAGGGAATGAACGTGCCCTTCTTTGTCAGGACCCTTCAACTAAACTTCACGTTCTAACCAAACTACATGATTGCTGTTTTTTTTTTTTTTTTTAATTCATCTTTTTTCTCAACATTCATAGTCAAAGGAAAAAGCTTTTCTAGCACAGTTTCGAGTGAGATTATTAGAATGAAAGTAGATCAAGTATAAAGAGAGAATACTTTGAAGTTTGAGCTTTTTCCCATCTTTTGAGAGTCTTGCTTTGTTTGGGAAATTGGTAGAAAAAAAAAGTTTTCATTTTTACTCCCTTCTTCCTTTCTAGCCTTCATAAGTATGGGTTCTGGGTGAGATTTAGAGGGAATTTATGACTAAAAGAGAGAAGAATTGAGTGTTTTTTTTTAAATGGGGTTCTTAAATTGTTGCAGAAAAGGGAGCTTATATTTGTGCTTTTGTGTATTTCTAGCCTCCACCATGGGCTCTGGGTTAGATTGGGAGGGAATTGAAGACTAAAAGAGAAGAATTGGGTGTTTTTTGAAGTTGAATTATTGCAGAAAAAGGAGCTTATTTGTAAAAAAAAAAATTGGGTGTTTTTTGAAATGGGGTTCTTGAATTATTGCAGAAAAGAGAGCTTATACTTGTGTTTTTAGTTATGAGGTGGTTAAGGAAAGAGAAAGAGATGAGTATGATGAAGATTCAACAAAGCCACCATTCAGTGGCTTTGAGGTATCATGAGCAAATGGGAACCAAAAAAGGGTTCACATTTATTCAGTCTAATAGGGCTTGGCTTCCTAAGTTTCTATTGCTTTGGATTGTGTTTGTGGCATTTTTCAGTATGTCAATTTATAAGGAAATGGATGATGATAACAAAGTTAGAAGAGAAGAGGTTTTGGGTAGTATGTGTGATCAAAGGGCAAGGATGCTTCAGGATCAATTCAGTGTTAGTGTAAATCATGTACATGCATTGGCTATTCTAATTTCCACTTTCCATTACTTCAAGAATATATCCGCAATTGATCAGGTTCGAGCTTCTATCTTTGATTGATCTTGTTAAGGTTCCTTGGTTTAAAAAAATATGATGGATTGAGTGAAAGAGAATTTGATTTTGTTGGAAATTCTACTTTTGATCAATTGTCCAAGTAAATTCTAGTGATGTTTGATTTGCTGATTGATTTTTTTAAAATACAGGTTACTTTTGCTGAATACACAGCTAGAACTGCTTTTGAGAGACCCTTACTTAATGGGGTGGCCTTTGCTCAAAGGGTGGTGAATTCGGAGCGAGAGAAATTTGAGAAGCAACATGGATGGACTATAAAAACAATGGAAAAAGAACCTTCGCCCATCCGTGATGAGTATGCTCCAGTCATTCTTTCACAGGAAACTGTTTCTTACATTGAATCTCTTGATATGATGTCTGGGGAGGTAATTTGCATCATAAACTTAGACTTAGTTTTCTCTTGATTGGAAGTTTGTATGTAATTTGATACATCAAAGTTGGTGACATTTTTATTTAATTCTTATGATTCAGGAGGACCGAGAAAACATTTTGAGGTCAAGAGCAACAGGCAAAGCTGTTTTAACTAGACCTTTCAGGCTACTGGGTTCTCACCATCTTGGAGTTGTGTTGACAATCCCGGTTTATAAAACCATACTTCCTGTAAATCCGACAGTGGAAGAGCGGATTCGAGCAACAGCAGGGTAAGATCCAGAAATTGGGTGTTTTTTACTATATGTATGCAACGCTTGTTCTTAAGTATGTTGTCTACTTGTTCTAAAGCATCCCATGGTGCTTTAATTTTTATGTGCGTTGTGTTACAAGCAGTGCGAAAAATAATGCAGTCCATTAGAGGATTTCTTTAAGTAATATATTGTTGTTGTCATTTACATGCTGCTTTCTTTAGTCCTCGCAAGTAATAGTATGACTATTAAATATCTCCCTCGAAGTAATCATTTGTTGTTTTTTGCTCATTTGATCTATAAATTCACGTAGGTTTATGTAATATTTCTTATTAGACATAAATGAATTATATTGCATTTAACTCTTTAAGTTTGAATTAGCTTTCACTTAGCTACTTGAGTTTTAAATCTCGACATTTGAACGCCTGAGATTTGAGTTAGCTTTCATTTAGGTGTCTGATGTCACACCAGTGTAAGTGAACAGTTAAAATGTTGATGTGACTCTTTTATTCTTTTATGAATACTTTAATAATAGTGTTTTTTTTAAATTTTACTTTTAATATTAGTGGCACCCTCTCTCCTCTCTGTTCCAGATATGAAAATCTCTCCATTCTCCCACCCTCTCTTACTATGTGCTCCTCCTCAACAGACAAATCAGATTCACGTATGTAATTATCATTAAAATGCAGAAAGCAAGATATAAATAATCGAAAATGTTAGGGTGCGACTAAAGTCTCACATTAGTTAGAAGTGATATAGACCATGGGTTTATAAGAGTGGAAAATAGAACATCTCTTTTGATTTGTAGCCTATTGGGTAGAAAAGTAAATCCATTCATGCGGGCTTAGGCCTAAAGTGGAGAATATCTTACCAATGTGGAGATTTTAGTCTTAACAAGTGGTATCAAAGTCATTACCCAAACTTAACCATGTGAATGCTGATATGTAACAATGTAAGGTTAAGCTTTATCGGTTGGACATGCAGCACCTCAACAAAAAGATTGTAGAGGATGCTTAGTATGAAACTTTGTTCAAGGGGAGGATTGTTTATGGCGTGACCAAGGAGTTGCAAATTTTAATGGCCCTCAATGATCCATGGTTGGGGTCAATGAAGTTATGCTTTGCAGAATAAGAGTTGACATGGATAAGAGCAAACACTTGATGCGGAAGAGAGTGGAAAGATATATGAGTAATTGAGTGGAGAAACAATTGTTGTTTGTTCGAGGGGAGGATTGTTGGGTGCAATCAAAATCCCACATCGGTTAAAAGTGATGAAGATTACTCATTCGGCCTCGGAGATTTGGGATAAAGTCTCCCTTTTAGCTTCTCTCTCGACTCTTTTTTGTAATTATAATGTCATTTTGATTAACACGAGTGGAAATTTTTTATGTAATCCGGTTAGTGAGGGTTGATTTCGCATCACCCACTTTTGTAAATCCTTCCTATCAAAAAAATAAAGTGATGAAGATTATGAGTTTATAAATAAGAATTTGTCTCAAATAGCATAAATCTGCATACTAATTACTAAAATGTCTGAACTTTTTAAAAATTACTCAAATAGCATAATTATAGTTCAATAAATTATTGAACTATAATTCAATTAATTATTGAACTATTTTTCATAGGTATTTTTAACGAATTTGTTTGCTTTTTGGTTTTTTAAGTTCAAGGTCAATAATTTATTGAACTATTTGATCATTTTTTATTATTATTTTCAATGAATTCGTAAATTTTTTTATTTTTTTTAGTTCAATAATTTATTGAACTAAAATTATGCTATTTGAGTAATTTTTGAAAAGTTCTGACATTTTAGTAATTAGTATGCAAAAATATGATATTTCAGTAATCGCCCCTTTATAAAATAGGGCAATAAAGTAAAAATCATGCAGGCTAAGGTCCGAAATATCATACCAATGTAAAGATTTTGGAGGCCTAGTTAGTTATCCTAATAAGTGGTATCAGAGCCATGACACAGACTTATCATTAGAGGTTAAATAAAGTGGTAAGACTTAGAGACTTAGTTTTGTTGATGTAATCTTTGGGTACTAAACTAAGTCTTGTGCCCCGTTATGTAAACGTGATTCGTAGTAAGCTTTGTTGGCCAGCCGCACTCGATTATGGGGAGGCTTGGTATGGTTCTTTGTTCCAGGGGAGAATTGTTAAGGGTGTGACCAGGAAGTGTTCATCGTTAGATAGCCCACAATGATGCGTGGTTGAGCTATATTGGACACAATGTGTGCTCCAGAGAATAGAAGTTGACCTGGATAAGAGCAAACTCTCGATATGGAAGAGAGCGGATAGATAAATGACTAATTAATGGGAGGCTCAATGGTTGTTTGTTTGAGGGGGAGATTGTTAGGGTTCGACCAAAGTCCCACATCGTTTGGAAGTGAGGAAGATCAACCGTCTATGAAAGAGGACAAAATCTATGTTGGTACGAGGCATTTTGGGTTGAATAAAAATTTTTTTATGTGGGTTTAGGTCCAAGGTAGGCCATATCATACCAATGTAGAAATCTTTGAGGGTCTCTTGTCCTAACAAGGAAAAAAAGAAAATTAAAGAAAAGTATAGGTGGGTACATCTGAACGAGAAGACTTATCTTACTTGTAATTAGTGAAACAAAGTTTATGAGCTAAGACATCAAAGGCCCTTTCAATGCGCTGAATACGAAATCATAATGCAACGGAAAATTGCTGGCCAAAGAGGATGTGAAAGAGTCGCATATCGGGTCTCGACTTTAAATCCCCACTTCAAAAATAAATCAGGCTTCTAGGTTATTAATAGCAAGTAAGTATTATTAAATCTAATATAATTCCTTGTGCAGAGAAGCGAATGGCGGGGGAGGGGGAGTGAGCAGGGGAGGGGATCAAACAGGAACGATGGAGGTTGGAGGAGGAGGAGACAATTCCATATCTGAAAGAGAGATGATGTCACCTAATCTTAAAAATGTAATATAATAACCGAATAAGTAAAAATAATATTATTTATTTGTAAAAGAATTACATTATTATTTCTATTGGTTGTGAATACTTTAAAAGATTAAATTTGCCTAAGCCTATCAACTTAAACTTTTTGGTCTAGTGGTGATTTAACATGCTATCAGAGCAATAGATCGTGCGGGTTCAAACCTCCGTTATGTCATTTACTCTCATTTCAGATTATTTGTTCACGTGTTGGGCCTTTATTAAAAAACTAAGCCGCCATGTGAGGGGTAGTGTTGAGAATACCTTAAAAAATTAAATTTGCCTTAGCCTATAGCTTAAGCTTTTTTGTCTATTGGTGATTTAACACTACTCATTGACGGAATTGTGTTTGCAGGGACTTGAGTGAAAGTTATTCCAAACCTTATGGGTTAAAATGTCGAGTTTTAAAATTCAATGACTTAAGTGGAAGGAATTACATCTAGGCTACTCCATTTTGTTGCATGTCACATTTTAGGCCTTATTGTCAATTTATATTATAATGAAAATATACAGAAATATGCAACTTTATTTAATCAGTAATTCTGTAGAATTGTTTGCTTAATTATAGAATGTGAAACATAGATTCATAAAGGATACAAGACATACTCCCATTAACATGTTATTCCTTCAATGTTATATCTCTATTTTGATTTTACATTGTCACATCGGTATATGACTTTTTTGATGACCCAATGAGGATCATTTGTTAGTAGATTAACAAATTTGATTTTATATTCCTGTCAGTTTGAATGTCACTGTTTTTTCTTCAACTTGTACATAACATTGTACTTTAATTTTTTGATAGGAACATTGTACTTTAATTTGATGGACTTCTTGTTCATGTTATTCTCACAATATTTAGTTTTATAATAATATTAAGATAGAGTGGAAAAGCTTGGTTCTAATGTTTTTCAACATATCATGGTAGATGCTTCTTGATGCTTTAACAAAATGTTGGTGAAGCAGATACCTTGGTGGAGCCTTTGATGTAGAATCACTCGTTGAAAATTTACTCGGGCAACTTGCTGGAAATCAGGCGATTTTGGTGAATGTGTTTGATATAACGAACAGTTCAGATCCTCTGATAATGTATGGTCATCAATATCAAGATGGCGATTTATCTCTTATGCATGAGAGCAAACTTGATTTTGGAGATCCATTCAGGAAGCATCAGATGATATGCAGGTAAGTACATCATGGTCAAATGTTGAAAGGATGATGGGATACATCTGTACATTTTCCCTGAGAATTCTTATCTTCGGGTTTTGAGCAGATACCATCAGAAAGCACCAACATTATGGACCGCGCTTACAACCGCATTCTTATTCTTTGTAATTGGATTGTTAGTGGGTTATATCTTATATGGTGCCGCAACTCATATTGTCAAAGTTGAGGACGATTTCCATGAAATGCAAGAATTGAAAGTTCGAGCAGTGGCTGCTGATATTGCAAAATCTGAGGTAATTTTTTTTGACACATCTATTAGGCCTTTTATCCCCTATTCATGTTACAACATCTCTGAGTAACTATCTGCATCTTGTGCCAGTTTCTAGCTACTGTCTCACATGAAATTAGGACACCTATGAATGGCATCCTAGGTGAGGGAAAAAATATTTCTTAGAATTCTTTACATGAAAAAAATATCAACTACTAGGTATATATCCAATGTGTTTGTTTGCAATTGTAGGAATGCTTGCTCTACTTCTTGGTACAGAATTAAGTTCAACTCAAAGAGATTATGCGAAACCGCTCAGGGCTGTGGTAAAGCACTGATAGCGTTAATAAATGAGGTGCTTGACCGGGCAAAGATTGAAGCTGGAAAGCTAGAGCTTGAAGCTGTTCCTTTTGACATTAAATTGATATTAGATGATGTGCTGTCTTTATTTTCTGAAAAATCAAGGAACAAGGGTATAGAGGTAAAATCCAGAAGTACTATTATGGACATATGAATGCATGCATTTCTTTTTGTCCTCAAAATTTTAATTCAATTAAGAGCAAGAAGATGCTGAATGATTGAAGTTCTCTCTTTGATATTTTAAATAAATTTTCCATGCTGATGCATCTTATAGATGATCAGTGATAAAAGGTCAATTATTGTAATTTTTTTGGATTTTTTTTTTAAATCCAATGATTAATCTTGTTCTCTCTTGGTGGGTGGTTTCATGATGTGCTGTCCTTTTATTACACTCTGGACCAATTGTGGAAATAAAGTTGGCAGTATTTGTTTCTGACAATGTTCCTGAAATTGTTATGGGCGATCCCGGAAGATTCAGACAAGTAATCACTAATCTTGTGGGTAACTCTGTAAAAGTAAGTTTCCTTCCATCTCCTGTGAAATATCCTTCTTTGCTCTTGTTAATCATTTTCATTATACTTTTCATGTACAATACGAAATCTTTGTGGTTTTGACTACATCCATTTTTTGAAACCTGAATTTCAGCATTAGTTTGAAGTCTCGTACTTGCATTTTTCTTTCTCAATATAGTTGATGTCTCATTTCGTGGAGTATTCTTTCAGTTCACGGAACGAGGACACATATTTGTGAAAGTTCAGTTAGCTGAACAATCAATGGCCTCTACCAATGTGAAATCTGAAACTCATATGAATGGAATCTTAGATGATGGTGCTATGTACAATAAACATCAGTTTGAAACTTTAAGTGGATTTGAGGCAGCTGATAACCAGAACAGTTGGGATACCTTTAAGCATCTCATTGCTAATTTAACAGTTACCAATGAAAATTCTGATATTGTTACTGTAATGATATCCGTGGAGGACACAGGAATTGGGATTCCATTAAGTGCTCAAGGTCGAGTATTCATGCCCTTCATGCAAGCAGATAGTTCAACCTCTAGAAATTATGGTGGAACTGGCATTGGCTTAAGCATCAGTAAATGTCTAGTTGAACTGATGGGCGGTCAAATAAACTTTGTAAGCCGCCCTCAGGTGGGAAGCACATTCTCATTCACTGCCGTTGTTGGGAAATGTGAGAAAAACGCAGCCGTTGATATTAAAAAGTCTAATTTGGAAGAACTCCCTTCTGGTTTTAGAGGATTGAAAGCTGTAGTTGTGGATGGAAAACCAGTTAGAGCTGCTGTGACCAAATACCATTTGAAGAGACTTGGCATCCTGGTTGAAGTTGCTAGTAGTGTCAAGATGGCTGCAGCTTTATGCGGGAAAAATGGTTCTGTTAGATCAAGGTAAGCACTTGTTTACTTCGATTAGAAAATAAATATGAACTTGGCAATGGATAGAAATCTGATGAAATCGTTAGAATTTTTTTTAATCTTTATCACAATTAATTCTAAAGCTCTTGTTTTTCTTGTCGTCAGATATTTGACAGCAGAATTTAGGACCTGATAATATTAGATTCCCATTTTTTGACAATATATTGGGGCAAACTTGGTTTCTGATTCAAAATCAATATGATAACCGAGATTGTTTGGTAAACATATTCTTGTGCAGCTTTCTGACATGAATTATTATTGAATATTGCAGTAACATAATCCAGCCTGACGTAATTCTTTTTGAGAAAGATTCATTTATTACAAATGAGGAATGTGGTTCTAGTCTACTTCATCAACTAGATTGGAAACCTAACGGCCATACCTTCAAGTTGCCAAAAATGATCCTTCTCGCGACCAGTATAAACACTCATGAGTTTGATAAAGCAAAGGAAGCAGGCTTTTCAGAGACCGTGATCATGAAACCATTGAGAGCAAGCATGATAGGTGCATGTCTTCAGCAAATTCTCGGTACAGGAGAGAAACGAAAGCATGGGAATGGCTCTACTTTTCTTCAAGGTCTGCTCTGCGGAAAGAAAATATTGGTTGTGGATGACAATATGGTAAACCGAAGAGTTGCTGCAGGTGCTTTGAAGAAGTTTGGAGCTACTGTGGAGTGTGCCGAGAGTGGCAAAGCTGCACTGACATTGCTTGAACTACCACACAGTTTTGATGCTTGCTTTATGGATATTCAGATGCCAGAAATGGATGGGTATGTTTTCGAAATAAATTGTTGATTTTGTCTTCTTGATGGCCTTGCCGACTCCTTAGAATTCTCTAATGCTTACTTATCCCCTTTCTTCTTTCCCCTGTTTATTTTGTAAAAGATAAAAACATACATAATAGCATCAACTTTCAAGAATTCGACAAGAGGTCTTTGTTTTTAAGTAACTCCTCAAAAAAATCAATGTTTCAACTACTAAAATTAAAGTTGAACTTGCGTTGTCATGGATGATCAAACAAATTATGCTTGGTTGTTTCTACTGATTTAAAGTCTGTATGAAGGTTATAATGCTCACTAAAAATCATCATGGGAATGCTGGGGCCAATGTGGAGGGTATGAGTTTCTAGGTAGAACAAACCATTTATACTATGCATGATAAATAAGTTTGTCTATAATGCATTAAGTCTATTATCCCTACAGCTAAAATATCTTCTTGTAGACAGCTTTTCATTTAGAGATGGGTAGGCATGAAGCATATTCAAAAGTATAGCAAGACTCGAGAGTCATGTTACTTTACATGTTGGATTGAACAGGTTTCTGTGTCATTCCTGTTGTAATCGTTTCTTCGAGTTACATATCAATCTTGATCATTTTCTTCGCGTTACATTACATAGTACTAGGATATAAAACAATTTCAATCAAATTGCATCGATCCTAAAACAAAAGAGGAAGAGAAAGTAGTGTTGGTATTATTAATACATAGCTTATTTTTGAAAAATAAATGAGATAATCTTAGGGACGAGATTTTTGTCGGGGTTCATATGGGCTAGTTGTAATAAATTCTAGATGATGAGATACTGAACTGCAAGTGCTAGATTTCAAGAGCATGTTATCTGAATGCGGTTTGTTTTCTTCAACTGCAGGTTTGAAGCGACCAAAAGAATCAGACAGATGGAAAGTGAGGAAACTGCAAAAGAAAAGAAGTGGCATGTTCCAATATTAGCAATGACGGCTGACGTAATTCATGCGACAGCCGAAAAGTGTGAGGACTGCGGGATGGATGGATATGTTTGAAGCCGTTCAAGAAGAGAATCTTTATCAGGCAGTTGCTCAGTTTTTCTAATTGAAGCCATATCTCTAATTCATGACACACATTGCCCATGATCTCAATGGAGAAATCAAAACCATCATTTTACAAACACCAGATGCTCTCAAGATTTGGTTTTTTTTTTTTGTAAGAGGCTTTAAAGGAAATCTTGATGAATTGAATCCAGGTGGGGGCTTTACCATTTTTGACCAAACAAAAATTGACTTGGTTTTGCTATTTATCTGTACATTACTACAAGACGAGATCCTGCTTCATTGTATTTGTATGTGATGTTGGCCCTTTGGGTTGTAGGATTCATATCACAAGGTGTAAATCAATTATTATTATTATTAAATTTTTTTTGCTTACCTTATAATAGTTTACTTTGTATAATAAGAAATTATCTACAATAGCACATAAATGGAACCTAATTACTTTCGTGTAGTTACTTTTACCAAATTACTCAAATAGCATATTTTCATTTTTGCATCTTTCAAGCGTGTTTTCTTTTTCTTTTCTTTTTTCAAATCTCTGATTTGCCTTTATCTCTTTCCTCCATCTTTGTAGCTTCTAATTTATTTCTCCATCTTTGTAGCTTTTGATTTGTTCCTCCATCTTTTGAAGCTTGAGATCTCTTCCTCCATCCCCGAAGTTGAGATTTTTTTCTCCATCTTTGAAGCTTGTGATTTTTTACCCTCCATCCCTAAAACTTGCAATTCCTTTTTTCTTTTACTGAAACAAGCGATTCATTTCTTCCACTTCGAGGTTTTTGTTTTCCTTTTGTCATTATGTTTATCTTTTTCCGATTTTGAAATTTTTTATTGAGCTTTTTTCGTCAATTTTGATTTTGTTCAAATTACATCATCTTTTTTGCTTGATTTTTCAATATTTGTTCATCTTTGTGTAAGTTTGAATCTTATCTCAAATTTTGCAAAAATTCTCCAGGCCACCCCATCTCTTTGTTTATTTGTTTTTAATATTTGAATGATTTGTTCATTTATTTATTTCTTTTTGTTTTAGTTCAATAATAATTTGATTTACAATAATGTGTTTTTTAATTCTTTATTTTAATCATTGTTTTAAAAAAAAAATTGAAGTCATTGTATTTAGAATTTATTACAAAACCTAACGAACCACAAAATAATTGATGTTTATGTTAGTTCAATAATTTTTTGAATTAAAACAATGTGTTTTGTCCCTCTTTTCTTCCCATATTTTATTGTCTTTTTTAGTTCAATAATTTTTCAATTAAATCGGTGTTTTTCCACTTTTCTTACCTTGTTCTATTGTCTTTAAATTCCCACTTTAATTTTTAGTTCAATAATATATTTGTGTGGGGTATTTCTCGTCGGAGTTTCGTTCCACACGATAGAGCACGTCGGGTTGCGTGCTATCCCTTAACGGCGGAGCAACCTGAAACGCTACAACAAATGACAGTCAGAAGGGCACCGGTGTGGTACCGCCGACGACCCTCCGACGATCAAGTTAGGTGGTGGTAGGTGAGATTTGCCTTGCGCCGCAAGGGTTAGGTCAAGGATAATCAGGTTATTCGTTTTCTAGGTTAAAGTGTCATACCTGATTTGATAGGTCATGTGCCTTTTATAGTCCCTTGATCGTGGGGTCATCGATTGGGCTAGCATGAGGCTAGGCTTAATGGGCTTGCACTCGGCCCAACTAGGTGAGCTCTTTGTGGAGTTGGCTCGGATGGGTTTTTCTCCATATGGGCCGCCTGTAGTGAACGTGGCCCGTACGAGGGCTAGCTCTTTCAGGACTTGGTCCGAATGGGCCTGTCCTTGTATGACTCGGCCCGATATGAGTGCAACCCATAAGAGGGCTATTTTTACCCTCTACAGTTTTCCCCCTATTTCCTGTGTCGGAAAGTTCGATGCAGGGGATAGTAGATCAATCGGATCGGAGGTGTGGTGCTTGCCCTAACCTTCGCGCTATTGTGGAGTGGTTAGGGACCACGGCCCTTCGGAAAATAGACCACCTCGGCCTTGTTGTAGCTCGGGCTCTATTGACTTCCTTTCGGGAATCGTCATGTTCCTTCGCGGGCAAGTCCGTTTCAAGAGACGCGGCTCCTTGCGAGACTGATCCTTTGGAACTTCGGACGGGCGTGAATACCAACGAATACGAGTGGTTCGGATCGTCGTGTTCCTTCCCACGTGTCGCGATGATTGGGCGCGTCCTCCTCTTTAAATAGGGTTTTTTTCCAGGACTTTAAGACTCGTTTTCCTTTCAAATTCTCGAGATTATCTGCGAATCGTCCGCTTTGAAAGACCCTTCGTCATCTTCGTCCCGTTCCTTGAAGCCTTTCCGTTCTTCTTCGAAGGTTAGTTTTCTCTTCTTGTGTGTCTTTTTTCCATTCTTGCCGTAATGGATGGTTTTGAGGGAAACTCGGTGATTAGAGGCCATAGGACCCCTAGGTTAGCCAGGTGGGGGATGATGATTATGATGGTCCGGTTTTCGAGAGGGTTGAATCGGGGGCTTCCCCTTCCTTCGTTCGTCTTGGGTGGGGCTCTTGTCGTTTCCTCATCTCGGGGTGAGCCTGAGGGAAATGAGCCTGAGGGGAATGAGTCCGAATCTTTGCCTTCGTGGAGTGAGCTTGGGTCGGTCTCCGAAATTCAAGCAGGTTTGGACCCCGTCCTTTCTCCTACTTCTCACCCTTTGGGGAAACGGATCTCGCTTTAGTGGGCCCGAATACCATTCCCGACCTTTCCCGTCCTCCTGTCCCGGTTCTGCGAGGGGGCGGCCCAAAGGGAGAAAAGGAAAAGTCGCACCAAGGGTAGTGAGGCCGCACCGCAGTTAATCCATCCGTCCCTGCACCGTCGGGGAAGTGGATTCTTCCTTAGCCGGCGAGATTGTCGTCTCCGATCCCCTTGGGTCTTCTCTCGCTGATTCGGACGAGGCCGAGGCAAGCAAGCAAGAAAAAGAAGAAAAAAGAAATCCTCACCAAGGGCATCAAGGAAGATAGGGGCCCTACCACTTTCCTTCAAAACCGACGCAGCTAAACTCGACAAGTTGAGGGTTGACTATGGGATCTCCTCGCATTTTGAAATGAGGCTCCCAGGGGCGTCGGAGAGGGTTTTTCTTTCCCCAAGGGGAGGGTTGGACCGCTTTTTATCCGCGGTTTTTCCAATTTGGCGTTCGGCTTCCCTTCCTCCTCCTGATAAGCGAATTGCTTCAAAACTCCAGGCCTCGCATTGGGCCGCCTAATGCCGAATGCTCGAGATCTTTGGTTGCCTTTTCGGTAGTATGTCATGGGTTAGGCTTTCGGCCTACCCTGAACATGGTCTCCCATTTTTGGTCTCTTCGCTTGAATGTCCAGGACAATATGCGTTTTATCTTTCATAATCGAACCTCGCCGGCTTTGGTGGACGAGACTTCCTGTGACAAGCGCTGGAAGGACGAGTGGTTTTTCATCCGTGGCCCCTTTCTTCTCAGAGGTGGGTCACTTCCTGCCTCGTGGGAAGACGAGGGTGAGGACATGAGCTTCGTACTACTTTGTGTTTCGCTTCCCTGTGGGTGTGCTGACCATTTTCGATTTGTTTTGTTTCAGTGAAGAATCCACTTCCGAAGGGCATTTCTCGGGAGGCTCTTGGTCAGTGCAAGGCTCTCGCTCAGAGGGGTCCCTTCAATTGGGAGAAGCTCAACCAACATCCTTGGCTAGTCTTTGCCAAACTTTGGGTTCCACCTCCAGGTTTTGTCCCTGGTTGCTCCTCGTAGCGTCTGCTTTCGCTTCCTCTTTCCCCTTTCCGTTTCGTGTGCCTAACCGGGTATGTATCCGACTTGAGCTGGTTGTGACGCAGGTTTCGTGGAAAAAATTTCCGGCGTCGCGACTCCTGCCCCCAACTCCAATGACCCCGAGGCCTTCTTTGCCCTTCTTCAGGGTATGGGAAAGAAAAGAGATGAGGCGCGGCGTCTTTATCTCGACCGAAAAGGAAAAAAGGTGGCTGCCCCTAAGCGTCCGCGTAAATCCGGAAGTGGGAAATCCGTGAAAATTGTGAGCACGGAACCTTCCGCAGAGGGCGCATCGGACCTTCCCACGGATCTTCCTGCGGACCATCCTTCGGATCCTCCTATTAATCATTCTGCGAATTCTCCCGTTCCGAAGCGAAGGAGGGGCGGAATCATCGGGGCACTCGATCGCGCGGTAAGGGGTGCTGATGCGTACCTTTTGAAGCATCCTGAGATGGTTTATCAGTCATTTCCTTCCGAGGCGGATTCGCCCCTCTCCCTCTGATCATGCCCATGTTTTATCTTCTGATACGAACTTTGAACAGGAGGATGACCAAGGGACCGGGGGGTTTCTTGACGGTGGAGTTCCAATCTTACCCACTCAGACTCCAGCTATACTCCCTCCATCGGATGCGGGTCTGTCGATGCCAAGTGGATCGGGCGCTGCAGGCGGTGGATCCTCTCTGCTTCGCCTGTTCGCTTCTCCGGGCCCCAACTTTGACCAGGGGTCCCTTTCTAATGACTTTTGCCTTCGACGGGCTATGGATGCGGTCGGCTTTGCTCGCGACTTAGGGGTCAGGGATGAACCGCTAGTTGACCACGACAAATGGGTCGTGACCTTCGATCGCATGTCTTATAGGAGCTTTGGCCGGTTAGTCGTTTACTTCATTGTTTGCCTTTCCCCTACTGTCTCTAGCTGGTTTCTTACATCTCGAAGTGTCCGATCTGCCAGGGGACCCAGGCCTCGACGCAGATGCTCCTCAATTTGGAGAGTTTACTTGTCAAGCATCGGGAGCTTAAGCAGGAGTTAGCGAAGCGAGGCGGCTGGCGGTCGTCCCGCGCCTATGACTCGGTCTTTGAACGAGGGTCTTCAATTGAGAGCCGAACTGGATGAGTCCGAGAAGAAAATTGCTTCATTGGAGGTCGGGGGCCGCAGCTTTCCGCAGATCTTGAGCGCGTTTGGAAGGAATGCGAGGATTTTCGATCCCTCAGTGAGAACAACAAGAAACTACTCGATGAGGCTGTTATCGCTCGGAACAAAGTGTTAGAAGATCTGGGCGTCGCTCGCGAGGAGGGGTCCAAGTCCGTAGATGCTTACAACCGGGAAGCTGAGTCCCTCAGGAAGGCTAAAGAGGAGATGGATCTCCTCTCGTTGGAGAACGACTCGTTGAGGAGTCAGGTGTCCAAGCTTCCAATCCTCCGTGACAGTATTAGTGACCTCCAGCGAAAGTTGGCCGTGGCGACTGCTGCGTCGGTGGACTCCATCCTTATCGGGCTAGCCGTCGGACGAGATTCGGTCAAGCTGCAGATGGAACAATCTGAGGGTGAGGGTGATCCGATCAGTCCGGTTGGCTATGATGACGCTGTGGACCGTCGAAGGGAGTTATTTGAGCGGGCCACAAGTTTGAAAGCTTTCCGAAGTGAGGCCGTTGCGGAGGTCTGCAGCGGTTGAGGAGGCTGCTACTCAAGATCTCCCTGCGCGATGGCGGAGAGGGAGCGGTATTGAAGAGGCTTCTACCGAAAACCTCCCCACCGACACCGTTTATGTTTCAGATCGACTCTTTTTTTGTTTAGGGTAAACTCCTGGATTGTGGAGCCCCTAATTTTCTCTCATTGCTTGAACTCTTTTCCTTTTCTTTCTCTTTCCTTTTTCTTTTTCTGAACAATATTCCATTGAGATTAATGCACATGCTCTTTCTTTATGCACACTCGTCGTACTTCCCCGCCCGCCTGGTAGGAAATATTTTGACTTGTAAATATCTTTGCAAATGTTCTTTGGTTGCTTGGGCAACCCGAGACTTCCTGCCTACGAGGGAAGTTTTCTAATACTCGGACGGACCGAGGTCTATTACTCCTGAATATTTGAGTGGACCAAAGTTTCTCGCTTCCGGAGAGGGCTTTGGTTTACTCGGGCGGGCCGAGGTTTTTTGTGCTTCCGGAGAAGGCTTTAAGTTTACTCGGGCGGGCCGAGGTTTTTTATGCTTCCGGAGAAGGCTTTAAGTTTACTCGGGCGGGCCGAGGTTTTGTACGTTTCAATACTCCAACGTCTTCTATTCTTTAGAATAGGGAATGCTTAATGCTCGGACGGACCGAGGCTTTTGCTTCCGGAGAAGGCTTTTAGATGCTCCTGGACGGACCGAGGCTTTCGCTTCCTGGAGAAGGCTTTTAGATGCTCCTGGACGGACCGAGACTCTCGCTTCAGGAGAAGGCTTTTTAAATGCTCCTGGACGGACCGAGACTTTGGCTTCCCGAGAGAAGGCTTTTAGATGCTCGGACGGACCGAGGCTTTCGCTCGTGAGAAGGCTTTTAGATGCTCGGACGGACCGAGGCTTTCGCTTCCGGAGAAGGCTTTTTGATGCTCGGACGGACCGAGGCTTTCGCTTCCGGAGAAGGGCTTTTGATGCTCGGACGGACCGAGGCTTTCGCTTCCGGAGAAGGCTTTTAGATGCTCGGACGGACCGAGGCTTTCGCTTCCGGAGAAGGATTTTTGATGCTCGGACGGACCGAGGCTTTCGCTTCCGGAGAAGGCTTTTTGATGCTCGGACGGAGAGCGTGGGCAAATCATGTGAAGCGGAAAAGATGGAACTTCTTTTCTTTCTTTCTTTTTTACATATTGTCGATCATATATATAAAAATAAATAACAAAGTAAGAAAAGAACAGGTGCCGCTCTTCTAGTCTTCATCACTGTCGATGATGACCGTCGGGGTCAGTCTCCTTCGCTTCTTCAACGAGGCCAGCTCTTCTTTCAGGGATTGGATCTCTTGTTCGTAGTAATCGTTGAGATTACTTGCCGACTGAAGGCGATCCTCGAGTACATGGTAGGGCTCACCCGGGTCGCTGTCCTCGTCCGTCTTTGTGATTTCTAGGCACTCTCGGAGAGATAGATTTTCCCGTTCGAGGTGCTCCGCTCGGCTTCTCGCTGCTTCGAGGGCCTCTCGGACGCTCTGGGCCTCTTGCCTCAAGGCCTCAGCGTCCCCTTCTTTCCTTTTCTTCTCTAGGAGGGCCGCCTCGAGTTTGGCGTTCTCTGCACGTAACTCGTGGTTTTCCCACTTTAGGACTTGCTTAGTCACCTTTGAGGTTGCTGTGGAGTTGTCCATATCCATTGTCAGGCGCCAGATGTTTGCAGAGGCAAGTTGCAAGGTGGAAGACGGTAAGAAGCGTAGACTTCTGGATGTCCCCGCGATCCCAGTCCTTTTATAGTAGGAGGGAGCGATTTGCCCAGGGTCCGAAGGGTTTTCCATTAATTCGAATGGCGTTCGGTGCGAGGAGTCGCTTCGTTATTCGAGGTAGTGACGTCAGGCGACGTTTAATCGTGTCAGGGGTCTGTCACTCTTGTCTCATCGCCTTAAATGCGATCAATCACCTTAAATGCGGTTAATTTCGGGGGATTAACCGCTTAATTACTCATTAATGCCCACGTCGTTTTGCATGCCGGATTGCTCGCATGGTGTCGTTGGATGCTGGACAGCTGTCGCAATCGCAACGGCTTGAGGGTCCTTTAAATAGGCTTTCGCGATTTCTCTTCCATTTGCTTCTTGGACCCGTTTTGAAACGCTTTCTCTCGTCCTCGCATTTTCAAGTCTTCTTACAGGGTTCGAGATTTCATGCCATGGGGTTTTCCCATTTTCCCTTGTTCCTATTTCATGTTTGGCCTTCCTTGGTGGTGGCTTGCGTCAAGAAAGTTTGGTCGTGATCTTCTACGCTGTTTGGTCGATCTGGGAGGACTTGGCCTTGGTGGTCGTGGGTCCTCCACGCCTGTGAGCGTCGAATCCAGTGGTACTGTCTGCCTGGGGTGACCAATCGCTTCACCGCCTATCACCGTGGCCCTGGCGTTTGTTTGTCGACCTCCTGGTGGGCGGGGTGACGAGGGGGAGGAAGTTTCCTTTCTCGTCCCTTCGATGGTCTCCTTCGTCATCACATCATCCTGGGGCTTTAGCATTGGAGGTGGTAGCTCGTCTCGTGTTTAAGGAAGCGAGAAATGCGTTACGCCGAGCCGAGGTGGCCTTCGCTTCCCTTCCTTGGGTCCCCCTTGGTATGACGAGAAAGCGAAATCCCGCCCGGGTTGAAATTTTCCGGCGAGAGCCTGCTACTTTCCAAAATCCATCAGGGGCCAGGTGTTGCGGTCGAAGATCTCCCCCCCTTTTTATTTGACGGGTTCGGCTAAGCCTCGGAATTGATGAGTTGGTGGAGTAGTCGACGGATGATCCGGCCCGCCACTCGCTTCTTTGAGCAAAACCCTCATCCTCTTCCAGGAGGACGCTCGATGTCTCCGATGACGACGCTTCGCATTCCGTCGGTTTACTTTGTAGGACTCGTGTAATTTCTTTCTACTGAGTTCCCGACATGTGGGTCCGAGCCTTACTTGCTTGTTTTGAAATAAAAGTTGGCGTTTTATTCACCTTCCGCTTTTTGCCTTACTTTTTGCGTGGGTTACTTTCTATAATTCCGAACGCGTTAAGTTCTTTAGTCCGTGGGGAACTTAGGAACTATTCCAGAGAGTCCAGTATTTCAATCCGAGGGGGACTTAGTAACTTGCCTAACCGGATTAGGGCCTTTTTTTTTTTTTTGCGTAAAAGGCATCAAACGATCATGTGGGAGGAAAGACACGTAATACTTGTATATTAATTTGAAATGGGCCTCTTCGGCTAAGTACTTACATGATTCTCTCATACTCACACATGATAAATTCTCAAATGCGTGGCGTTCCATGCTCTAGGAATCACTTCGCCCTTTTCATCTTCAAGACGATAAGTTCCCGGCTTGATTTCTTCGATCACCTTATACGGACCTTCCCAGTTTGGTCCCAATTTTCCTGCTCCGGGCTCTTGTGTGTTCTGGAATACTTTCCTCAGGCGAAATCGTTTACTCAAGGCGCTACTGTTTCACTTTCTTCTCGAAGTATTTGGCCAGTTTTTACTGGTAGCATGCCATTCGGACTAGCGCTTGCTCCCTTTTCTCTTCGGCCAAATCTAACGCTTCTGCCATCATGGCGTCGTTTTCTGCCTCCGGGATCGAGCTTCTGGTCGTGGGGATGATCATTTGCGTGGGAACAACGGCCTCTACCCCGAAAGCCATGGCGAATGGAGTTTCGCCAGTTGGGATTCTAGGGGTGGTCCGGTATGCCCAAAGGACTCAGGCAGCTTCATCTACCCATCTTCCCTTTGCTCGTCCTAGTCTCTTCTTCGGAGAGTTCATGATGGTTTTGTTTGAAGCTTCGCTTGTCCATTCGCCTGCGGATAGCGGGCGTCGAGTACCGAAGCTCCACTTTTCTGTCACGCAATATTTCCTGGATAGAATTTCCCGTGAACCGAGTTCAGTTATCGGTGATGATAACTTTGGGAATTCGAAGCGGGTGAAGATGTGCTTCCAGGAGGAACGTCTCGACTTTCCTTTCGTAATCTTTGCCAATGGCTCGGCCTCGATCCACTTAGAGAAGTAGTCTGTCGCAACGATCAGATAACATTTCTGCCCCGGAGCTAACGGCAATTTTCCCACCAGGTCTAGCCCCCATTGCATGAAGGGCCAGGGGGCCGAGATCGTAGTTAACGTCGTTAGTGGTGCGTGGATGGTCTTCGCGAACCTTTGGCATTTATCGCAGCGGGAAACGAAATCTTTCGAATCTTTCACCATGGTGGGCCAGTAGTATCCTTGCGTTAACGCTCTATGGCTTAAGGATCTCGGTCTTGCGTGATTTCCGCAATGTCTAAGGTGCAACTCTGCCAGAACGTAGGAACTTTATGACTTTCCCAGACATTTCAGATAAGGTCCGCTGAAGGATCTCCTGTACAACTCCTCTTGAATGATCGAGTACCTAGCCGCTCGGGATCGGACTTTTCGTGCTTCTAGTTTTTCTTCTGGCAGATGTCCCGATTGTAGGTACTCGAGGATCTGGTTTCTCCAATCTGACTCAAGCTCTGGATTTTGTTCTACCGGCATTACCTGTCCAACCGTTCCCTTGTCTCCACTCCCCATGTTCGAATCAAGGGTGATGCTTGGTTCGGACAGATGATCGACGGGAATGATTCTTCTTGCTTCCGTTTGAATCTGGATCCTAGGGTCGCCAGGGCGTCGGCATGTCCATTTTCGACCCTCGGTCCTTGGGCGATGTCGTACTTCACGAACCGAGATAGTATGGACATAACTTTCTCCAGGATATTTCGCCATCCTGGGGGTCCTTTGCCTCAAACACCCCTTTTATCTGGTTCACCACAAGTTGAGAATCACTTCGATGTTTAAGTTCTCTACTCCCGGTTCCTTCGCTCTCTGTAGCCCACTATCAACGCTCGTATTCGGCCCGTTGTTTGAAGCCGCAAATCCGAATCGGATTGACGTTTCTAGGAGGTATCCTCGGGGTCGACAGAACTAGCCCTTCGGTGGATCCTCTTGAGTTCGAGGACCCATCAACGCTTAGGGTCCAAGTCTCCACTCGGGGTCGACCAGCGCGGTTGGTTCGTTTCGATCTTGCTCGTACTTGTTGGGGTCATTTCCGCAACGAAATCCGTGAGGACTTGTCCTTTTATGGCTGTCCCTGGCTCGTAAGTTATATCGTATCCGCCCAATTCTATCGCCCATTTTGTCACCGTCCTGGAACGTCAGGTTTGTGGAGAAACGACTTTTAGTGGGAAGGTGGTCCTTACCACTATTTGATGGCCCTGAAAATAGTGCTTCAGCTTGCGCGATGCGACTATCAGAGCTAGTGCTAGTTTCTCCATCTGTGAGTACCGTGTTTCGGCATCAATCATCGCTTTACTCACGTAGTAGACCGGGTGTTGAACTTGACCGTCTTCGTGCACCAGCGCTGAGCTGACTGCTGCGTCAGATACCGCTAGGTATAGGAATAACTTTTTGTTATCTGAGGGCTTGGCCAACAGCGGGGGCGAAGACAAGTAGGTTTTGAGTTCTTCGAACGCTTTCTGGCACTCGACTCCCCAGCCAAACTCCTTGCTTCTTTTCAGTGCTTTGAAGAACGACATGCATCTATCCGACGATCGGGATATGAACCTGTTCAATCTTGCCAGGCACCCATAACTCCGCACACCTTTCGGATTTCGCTGTGCTTGCATGTCTATTATTGCTTGGATCTGGTCGGGGTTCGCCTCGATCCCGCGGTGGTCACCAGGTGACCCAGGAATTTACTGCCGGGACTCCAAACGTGCATTTATCGGGGTTCACTTCATCCCGTGTTCGATTCAAGACTTCAAGACTTGTTCCATGTGGGCCAGGTGGTCTTGACCTTTCGCGACTTGATTAACATATCATCAATGTACACCTCCATCGTTTTCCCCGAAAGATCCTTGAACATTCGGTTTCATCGCGATGATAGGTGGCTCCAGCGCTTTTCAATCCAAAGGGCATCACAAGATAGCGAGATGTGCCTACGTTGGTTATGAAGATGTCTTTTCTTGATCTTCCTGGGTTCATCTTGATTTGGTTATATCCCAGAGAAGGCGTCCATAAAGTCGAGCGGCTCATGCCGTAGTGGCGTCTACCATTGATCTATTTTTGGTAATGGGAAGGAGTCTTTTGGGCGGGCCTTGTTGAGGCCGGTAAAATCAATACACGCCCTCCACTTTCCATTTTTCTTCTTTACTACTACTACGTTGGCCAGCAATCGGGGTACTTTACCTCCTGGATAAAGCCTGCTTCCAGGAGTTTCCGCACCTCCTCGTTGATTATGTCGTTCCGCTCGGCGCGAACTTGCGCCTTTTTCTTTGATTGATGGGGGGTCGATTCGGATCGACCTCGAGGTTGTGGGTTATGATATTGGAACTTATACCGGGCATGTCCGTGTGGTCCCAAGAGAACGTTTTCCAACTTTTTCTCAGAAAGCTTGCCAGTCCGTCTTTCAGATCTCCTTTCGATCTTTCCCAATGCTCGTCGTTTTCTCCGATCTTCCTGGATGGATCCATATTTTCACTGATCCGTCCTCAGGTGCTTCGATTCTTGGCCGAGCAAAGGGCGGGCCTCTTTCGGGGCCCCGATCCTGTAATTGCTATGCTTGGCATCGGGACTTCAACTTGACGATTTCGACCAAGCATGACCTTGCAACCTGCTGATCCCCTCTTATAACCCTAATCCCCTTTTCGGTAGGGTATTTCAGCTTCTGGTGGAGCGTTGAGGGGTGTGCTTTCATATCATGAATCCAAGGTCTTCCGAGCAAGGCGTTATACCCCGAGTGGGAGTCTATGATATGGAAGAGCGCCATAGGGCTTGCGCCTCGACTGACGGCGCGTTTGATTGTTCCGTTGGACCTTGTCACCGCCCCGTTAAATCCCACTAGGTCCTGAGAGTTCATCGTGAGGTCTGACTCTCTTAGTTTCATGTTTCGGAATGCTGACATATAGATTATGTTGATGGAAGACCCTGGATCTACCAGAACTCTGCTGACCGTGTAGGATCCGATAGATATTGATATCACTAAGGCGTCGTTGTGGGGCAAATGCACGTCTTCCAGGTCCTTTCGGAATACTTAATCGGATCTTCTAGGTGTGCTCGACCCTATAGACGGGGAGTCCAGCTTCGCGATAAGACCTTTTGTGGGCGTTGATGGATTCTCCGTGCGGTGGATCGAATTGATTTGTCCGGTCCCCTAGAACTTCCGAGGATGCGGCGAGCTTTTCATCCTGTTTCTCTCGGATCTTGTCTATCGATTCTTCCTGGTTGGACCTTGCTCGCACACGCGATCTATTTCCGGGCTAGGATCTTGCAGCTCTTCGTGGCATGTCCTTTAGATTTATGAAATCTGCAGTAGGGCTCCTTTCTTTCCTGGCTCTTTTGGGTGTATCGCGGCCTCTTTTCTCTCTCTTTCTTTTTGGAAAGAAGCGAGAGGTTTCCGTGTGGAGGATTCGCTCCGGACTACGCTTCTTCGGATCTCGGATCCTTCCCCATACTGATTTCCTTTCCTTTTCGTCTCTCTTTTCCTCCTTTCTCCCGTCCGAGCGTCCGCGCTCCCTTCCTCTCCTGCTCGTCGACGTGAGGTTCTCTTTTCTTCAATACCCCTTCGGACCTTGACCCTGTTCTCCGCATCTCCTGGGCTACCCTTTCGGATTCATCTTGTGATATTTTTGCCATTGCTCTGTCCTAACGCCTCTTTCATAGTTGTAGGCCTTCGTTTGTTAAAAGATCTCCAGGAGAGGATGGTTCGGTGTATTGCCCGTGAGAATGCGGTAGCGGCCTCTAGGTCATTACGGTCTTTGACCTCTAATTTAACTGCCGAAATCGACGATGAAGTCTCGGAGGTTTTCTTTTTCTCCCATCAGACATCATGTAGGTCGTGGTTTGTTTTAGCGAACTTCCGACTCACGCTATATTCGCCGAGGAAGGCGGAAGACAGTCCGAAAAGATTTTGATGGACCTTTTAGGGAGGCTGTTGAACCATAGCAGGGGTGACCCTTTCAGACTTGTGGGGAAGAAGCGGCAGGTTAAGGCATCCAGATCGGGCCCAATCACGCATGACGATTCCATCATATTTACGAAATGAGCCACATGTTCCATCGGGTCCCCAGTCCCGTCGTACATTTCAAACTTGGGGAGGATGAAGTGTCTCGGCTGTGGGACGGACATGACTCCTCTCGTGAAAGGTGAGTCTCCTGGTTCTCGGGCGCCCGAATTGGGTTTAGTCCCTTTCCCGGACGCCTTCTTTGCCAGCTTTTCTCCGAGGATCTGTCTCGCATCGGTGTACTTCCGCTGCTTTTCTCCGCGCTCGTTCTTGCCCGCCGATGCCGAGCTTCCTTCGTCGCTTCCGGTATAGCTCGAATCTTGGTTTCCTCCGTCACCTCTCTGCGACGGCGGCTTCTCTCTAGTCTGCCGGGCGGGGCCTGTTTTGCTAGGCGCGTCCTTTTCCTTCGACGAGGAGATCTCTAGACTTGCATTTTCCCCCCGTCGACGAGCCGTCAGCCTGGTACGGAGGTCGTCTCCTAGTGCATCCTTCACCTTTTCGGACGTGGTGACCCTCCTACGCCGCCGCCTGGCCTGAGATTTGCCAGTTCGTGGCTTAGAAGGGCCTCCCTCATCAACGTTCAGGATGTTTTGGCTATTGGCTTGGACCGCCGCCAAGCCTTTCCCTAATAAGGTCCTCATTTCCCGTACCTCCTCTCTCAGGGCTTTGTGGGCCTCTACCATCTCTCGGTGCTCTGTCAAGGCGATGGTGATGGTTCCCGCCGCCGGGTCAAGGTTCTGAGCATTGAGGTCTTGAGTATCATCAGCTACTCCCTTATCTCGGTTTGCGTTTTCGTTAAGAGCTCGTTGCCTAGTCGAACGAGTAGTCATTGATTCGTCTTTGTGGGAACCGCGTGAGTATCTAGATTCTACCTGGAATCAAGGATGAACGGCCCCACGGTGGGCGCCAAACTGTGTGGGGTATTTCTCGTCGGAGTTTCGTTCCACACGATAGAGCACGTTGGGTTACGTGCTATCCCTTAACGGCGGAGCAACCTGAAACGCTACAACAAATGACGGTCGAAGAGGCACCAGGTGTGGTGCCGACGACGACCCTCCGACGATCAAGTTAGGTGGTGGTAGGTGAGATTTTCCTTGCGCCGCAAGGGTTAGGTCAAGGATAATCAGGTTATTCGTTTTCTAGGTTAAAGTGTCATACCTGATTTGATAGGTCATGTGCCTTTTATAGTCCCTTGATCGTGGGGTCATCGATTGGGCTAGCATGAGGCTAGGCTTAATGGGCTTGCACTCGGCCCAACTAGGTGAGCTCTTTGTGGAGTTGGCTCGGATGGGTTTTTCTCCATATGGGCTGGCCTGTAGTGAACGTGGCCCGTACGAGGGCTAGCTCTTTCAGGACTTGGTCCGAATGGGCCTGTCCCTGTATGACTCGGCCCGATATGAGTGCAGCCCATAAGAGGGCTATTTTTACCCTCTACAATATTGAACTAAAATAATTTTTTGTTTTTGACTGGTTTTTGTTGCTTTTCTCAGTCTAAATGCTTGCTTGTTTTTTTTTTCAGTTAGGTTTTTTACATACACTACCTATTTTCTTTCCTAATCAATCACATTATTTTATTTCAATAATTAATTGAACTAAAACATTGTTTCGTTTTTAAAAATATTTTTTTTATTCTTTAAACTACCATTCTGTTTTAGTTCAATAATTAATTGAAGTAAAACAGTGTTTTGTTTTCAATTTTTTTTCTTTAAACTTCCACTTCGATTTTCAGTTCAATAATACATTGAACTAAAATAGTTTTGTTTTTACTCTTTTTTTTTTTTTTTTTTTTTTGCTTTTTTTAGTCTAAATGCTTGGTTTGTTATTTTTTTAGTTTGTTTTTTACATACACTTATTTTTTTTCTTTCCTAATTAGTCACACCTTTTTAGTTCAATAATTAATTGAGCTAAAACAATGTTTTTTTTTTACTATTTTTTATCCTTTTTTTGTCTAACTACTTGTTTGTTTGTTTATTTTTTTACTTTCACTATATGTTTTCTTATTAATTAGACAACTTTATTCTAGTTCAATAATTAATTGAACTAAAACAGTATTAAATTAGACTCATTATTTTAGTTCAATAAATTATTGATTTGTTTTCTGTTTCTTTGTTGAACTTTATTTTATTGAGGTTCATAAAACTAGCAAAAACAAGTATCAAGCGTTTCATAATTCAATACAATATATTGTCAATATTTCATTAGGGACATGTACTTGTAAGATGTGGGATATAGCAATCATCTTCTATCATGTGTGCTGCTATTAAGAAGAGTTGTAAATATGTTCACAATTATGCTTTTTGTTTATATTCTTCAGAGTATTTTATTAATCTCTATGCTGAAATTGTTCATCCTTTTGAATCTTGTATTGATACTCAATTTATAAGAAATGAAGTATTGCCTCCTAATGTTAAGCATGTTGCTGGGCGTCCAGAGAAGAAAAGAATACCATCTGTAAATGAGTCTAAGACACGATTCAAGTGTGGTCGGTGTGGGAGATTTTGGCCATAACAAATGTACATGTAGATATGGGATACCTTGATGTTTTAGTTCAATACTTTTATAGTTTTTTTATTTGTTCTTGAGGTTTGTAGATGTATTAGACCTCATTTTTTATAATGAAATGTTTCAATTTTTTTTTAATAATTTTGTGTAATAAAATGGTATGTTTTTAATCATCCACTATTTTACTTCAATATATTATTTACCTAAAAAGATGTTCTTTTATATAGATTTAATTGACCAATGCTCATCTTTTTTTAGAGTTTCTAGGTATGATTCAACAAAAATTTTAAATTTGGTTATAGATCTTGAGTTCTCCACAAGCACACGTGTAGATATGAGATACCTTGATGTCTTAGTTCAATACTTTTATTGTTTTTTTTTCTTTTTTCTTGATGTTTGGCCATAACAAACTGATGAAATAGGTTTTATGTTTTAGTTCAATAATTTATTGAACTACATTGACAGAAGGTAAATCATTTAAAACGAGAAATATATGTTATGATTTAGTTAAATAAATATTGAACTATAATATCTCAAGAAATATGCATTTTGTTTTAGTTCAATAATTTATCGAACTACACAATTAAACTTATTACTATTAAATATGCATTATTTTTTAGTTCAATAATTTATTGAACTACATTGATTGAAGGTAAATCCTACAGAACTAAAAAATATATACATTCTAAGACACGGTTCTAGTGTGGTCGGTGTGGGAGATTTGACCATAACAAGTAAACGTGTAGATATGAGATACCTTGATGTCTTAGGTAAATATTTTTATTGTTTTTTTTTTTATTTTTTCTTGATGTTTTGGCACAACAAACTAATGAAATATGTTTTATGATTTAGTTCAATAATTTATTGAACAAAAATAAATGAATGTAAATCTTTCAAACAAAAGAAATATATATTCTATTTTAGTTCAATAAATTATTGAACTGAAGAAAAACTCAAGAGAATCCAAGAAATATACATTTTGTTTTAGTTCAATAATTTATTGAACTATGTAAACTTAAAAAATGATGACATAAGCATTATGTTTTAGTTCAATAATTTAACTACATTAATTGAAAGTAAATCCTACAAAACTAAAGATTATACATTCTAAGACACAATTCAAGTATGGTCGGTGTAGAAGATTTGGCCATAACAAGCATACATGTAGATATCGGATTCGTCGATGTCTTAGTTCAATACTTTTATTGTTTTTTCTTTTTCTTGATGTTTAGGCATAACAAACTGATGAAATATGCTTTATGTTTTAGTTCAATAATTTATTGAACTAAAACAACTCAAGGTAAATCCTTCAAAACTAAAGAAATATACATTCTATTTTAATTCAATAAATTATTGAACTATAATATCTGAAGAAAAACTCAAGAAATTCAAGAAATATGTATTTTGTTTTAGTTCAATAATTTATTGAACTACATAAGTAAACTTAAAAACTATGAAATATGCATTATTTTATATCAATAATTTATTGAACGACAATGACTGAAGGTAAACCTTACAAAACTGATGAATATGCATTATGTTTTAGTTTAATAATTAATTGAACTACATTGATTGAAAGTAAATCTTTCAAAACCAAAGAAATATACATAATAACTGAAGAAAAACTCAAGAAATATGCATTTTGTTTTAGTTCAATAATTTATTGAACTAAAACAGTGTGCTTATATCAGGAATATAATAATAGTTCAATATTTCTTATATCAATAATTTATTGATCTAAAACAATATACTTTTTTAAAACATTTTTCAACATGTAAATCATGTAATGTACCATAAACTTAATGAAAATTTTAACTACACTTGCAGATAAATTAAATATTGAAGTATAACATTAAATCTTTACTAATAAGAAACATGTAAAATTATGAATTATCGTTAGAGTTCAACATAATTTTTACTATTACACAGTAAATATAATAATGTTTTTCAATCAATCCCTTTTGGCTTTTGTAATTTACATCTTTTTAGTCTCAAATCTACAATCTCTTTAATCATATACCTTCAAATACCTGTAATATCTACCTGTTTTGACAAATAAAATAAAATAACATAATTATTATTTTTAAATTTAAAACAAAAACTCACTATGGGTTGTTAAAATAAAATAGTAACTTTATCCTTCTCTCAACCATTTTATAATCAAGTTTTATAAACACATTAAACATGGAAATAAATAATACATTTTAGTTCAATAATTTATTGAACTAAAACAATATACAATTTAACCAACATTTTTCAACATGAAACAAAGTCATAATTTGAAACATTTCAAATGTTTTAAATTAAAACTCATTTTTACCATTTATTCTTTTTTTTTAAACAATTTCAATCTTCTTGCATACTTTTGAATCAACTAACTTGTCATTTAAAGCTAATATATTGACTTTCAATATAAATTTTTTCCTACTAAATTCACAACATAACACACTTTTGTTGTACATAGAGATTTCAACATCCACTATTTAATTTTAAAACACATAAACATAACAATTCTAAAAGAAAGACAATGTTTCATGTCTTCTATACAAATTTAATATTCAACGAAGAAGTGTTTTAAGTTTACATATTGATATCATAATAGCTTCATTCTACGTCTTCTGACTTTTGTACCTTGATATCCCTTTTAATTCCCAAACAACCATCTCTTCAATGATATCCCTTCATCCTCTTGTGTTTTTTTTATTCTTTGTGATTCTTCACATTCCCAAACAACCATCTCTTCAATGATATCCCTTCATCCTCTTGTGTTTTTTTTATTCTTTGTGATTCTTCACTCTCTCACTACAATCCATGAATTCGTCCTCATTCTATTATTAAAGGAAGAAAACAAAATATTAGTATTCTTTTTCTTTTATTCTTTATCTAGTATGAAAATAATTCACTCACTATGGTTCTTTCCGAAGAATTAGAGTTGTCAATGATGATTGGTTCAGTCTATCTGTACATTACTACAAGACAAGATCATGCTTCATTATATTGTTGTATGTGATGTTGGTCTTTAAAAAACAGGAAAAAAAAATGAAAAACAAGAAACGGAAACTGGGAAGGTTACCAAACAAAACCTAAGTGTCTTGTTTCAAATAAAGCTCCGGCTTCCAAGACTAAATAATTTCATTCAATGTTGATAGAATTCTTTGAAAAGAGTAAGAACATCATCAATCATGATATTATATTAGTTAAGGATTGCACCAATATTCCAAAGATCCAACTATCACCACATACAACACAATTAACAGACAATGCTCATCCTAATTACATAGAGCCAATACAAAAAGATGGTTGAACTTGAAACCAAACTAAGGTCTTGAAACCGTTTTTTAGTTGATTTCGTATCTCCTTCAAACAATGCATTTAAGAGCAACCAATATTATTTTTTTAATTTTTTTTACAATATAGCATTTAAGCCCATATAGCCTAGGTATCCCCGCATATATGAAAGGCTGACTATGTTATTTCTTAGTTCAAAAAATTACATATAAAAAATAATCCATTTATCTGCAAAAGGTGACACATTGAAAATTAAAAATAATATTTTTTTCCCTAAAGCACAAGAAAATTGAAAAGATGAACATTGATAAAATAGGGAGATCTCTTATTCAAAAAAATAAAACAGGGAGTTCTCATATTCAAACTATTTGATATTCAGTTAGGAAAAACTACAAGCACCTATAATTCAAAAATTCAAGAGAAAACTTTAAAGAACATCTTTGAAAAAGAGAAAAAAAAAAACCCTGTAAAATTAGAGATTACAACAGAAGAAGAAAAAAAAGACTTTTCAAGTTTTGCTTCTTCGTTTGCCTTTTTCTTCTTGGGTTGTTTTATTTTTTATATTTGGTTGTCAACGTCTCAAAACTAGCTTGACAAACCTGAAGAAAATAATTCAATACTTTATTAAAAATAATCCAATAAATTATTGAAATAAAACAGAGTGTGAAAGTTAAGAAAAATAAAATGAAGGAAAGAGTTCAATATTTTATTGGAGTAAAACAAAGAACAAACATTAGTACTTTTAAGCTCCTCCCTCTCTAGTCTCTCTCTAATACACATAACCAACAAACAAGTTTGAAGTCAACAAAATGAGGATTATTAGTTCAATAAAAACCAAATCTAGAAAACTAAAGAAACATGCATATTGTTTTAGTCCATAATTTATTGGATTATAATAATTGAAGAAAACCCGAGATAAATGAAGAAATGTACATACTATTTTAGTTCAATAATTTATTGAACTAAAACAACATGCATGTTTGACAATTGAAAAATGTAAAAAGACTATAACCGTAAACCAATGTTTAGCTATTTACATCAAGTTTTTAAGAAGACATTAAACACACTATTTTAGTTCAATTAATTATTGAACTAAAACATTTAACCAATATTTAGCTATCTACACAAGTTTTTTTAAGAAAAATATTGAACACACTGTTTTAGTTCAATTAATTATTGAAATAAAACAATAAACCATTATTTAGTTATCTACACCAACTTTTTTAAGAAAAATATTGAACACACTATTTCAGTTTAATTAATTATTGAACTAAAACAATAAACCAATATTTAGTTATCTACACCAACATTTTTAAGAAAATATTTAACACACTGTTTTAGTTCAATTAATTATTGAACTAAAACAGCAAACCAATATTAAGTTATCTACAATAACAATTTTTTATGAAAATATTGAACACGATATTGTAGTTCAATTAATTATTGAACTAAAACAGAAAACCACAATTTAGCCATCTACAACAACTTTTTAAAGAAAATTTTGAACACATTTGTGATTGATAAAACATTCAACCAATATTTTAGAATCCACAAAATAGCTAAATATTGGAAGTATTTATACAAGATTTATTACACTTGTTTTAGTTCAACTAACTTTTGATTTATAAAACTGAAACAAAATCGAGAATAACACCCGGAACAACCAAAAATTAATAACCAAGAAAACAATAAACAATGAACAATGAACAAAAATAACTATCACATATCTAGATGAAACTAATACATCTAAAAGATAAACAAACGAACTAAACAAATCAAAATCTCAAAATCACCAATGACAATCAATTGATAATCAAATGAAATCAAAACCCCAAAATCACAAAACAATTTTTTAATAAAGAAAAAAAACACCCATGAAAATGAATGAGAAATTGAAGATTCACAAGAAAAATTAAACACAAATGAATCCAGAAAAGTCATTCAGTAATATTATCAAACAGCTTATGCCCAAAAGATTATTTTACATCAGTAAATGATAGTCATATAAAATCAAAAATGAGAAAAGAAAGAAGATGAAAATTTATCAAATACAGTGACTTCAAGAAGCAAAAAATGTCAACTAATTACTAAAAAATATGAATAAAAAAACACAAGTATCACTCAACCAGTCATAATAAACTTTAGAATTGAAGAGCAAAACTTAATAATTACAAACCTGGAATCGATGGAGAGAAGACCAAGCTGAAATCGCATAAAAGGGAAGTTGGAATTGCAAAGAGTGGGGAAGAAACTAAGAATAAAAATGATAGAAAATGAATTTGAAAAATAAATGAAGAGGGGAACGAAGAAGAAGAATTGACATATAATTTGGCATGTGAAAATATAAAAAGAAAAATATGCTATATGCTATATGAGTAATTTATAAAAAGTACCTACATGAAAGTAAATAAGTATAATTTATATGTTATTTGGGTAATTGGCCCTTGTATAATTATGTTTAAACTAAGATCTTATCAGTGAAATTTTAAAGGGGCATTACTGAAATAACATATTTTTACATGCTAATAATTTCAGTAGTTTTAAATAAGAAAGTATTACAAGATTGGCTATATCAGAACTCCTGATTACACAAATGTTTACATGTACCAATTAAATACATTTTTGACCAAAATCTTTCCTTATATGGTGGAGAGTGCTTTTATCTTCCTGATTTACTCCCACATTTATCCTCCATTTGATTTTTAAACTTTCCGTATATGCAAAATTTTTATTCCTTTTTATTTATGGGTTAATTTCAGTAATGGACAAATTAATGTTGTTTATTTCAGAAAAACACAATCTTTTATATATCAAACTATCAAAAGCCACCACTGGCCAAATTAAATTGCATTGTGAAAAGATAAAACATACCCCCGATTTAATTTTTCTTAATTTGTGCAAGATTTAAGGAAAATTATAAAATCCCTTAAACTTTGTAAAATTAAAAAAAAATATATATAAAAAATATAAATATACAAGGAAAAAAAATCTTCAAGTTTCTGACTTTCTTTCAAGAAATATCGAATTTCTTTCTTCTTCGATCATCCTCTAACCGTCATTAAACAATATCACTGTTAGTTGTACAATGTTAAACTGTCTATAATTGATAAAAAAAAAAGTAATAAGTATTTATTTTCTTAAAAAAAAAATTAACAAAAGTAAGCCAAATACAATGTTAAATTGAAAAGAAAGAACATAAAAAAACATTTAAAAAAAAAATCATAAATCATTTAACACGTTTATATTTGATAGACAGTAAACAACATGTAAAAACAGCCATGGAAACTGTATATATTTAATAAACAATTTATTATTGATAAAAAAACATGTAACAACAACTATTAACATCTGTAGCATAGCGCGACCCATATATAAAACATGTTTATATTTAATAAACGCTATATTAAAAATAAATCAACCAGGTAGCTCACCATCATCATCCAGGCTCCTCGGGCCGACTCGAGCTCGGCTCTGGCTCATTAAATGTTTGGATTGGATATGAGCTTCCCTTTTTGAATGAGCCGGCTGTTTGAGCCTCCATAGGACTAGGGGTGAGAAATCGGTTTCGGTTTGCGGTTTTGTTCGGACCAAACCGAACCGACAAGGATTCGGTTTCGTTTTGGTTTTTATCTCTTACACTAATTAGGCATGTTCTATTATATACTTTACATTTTTTTAAATTGTTTTTATTTTTAAAACTATGAAATTTATGTCAAATTTGATATTTAAAAATTTTTGGCTTTCAAATAACTTTAATATTTAATTTATAATTGATGTTAATCCAAAAGTAATAAAAGTATAATTGTATTTATAGACTATTTTGATAATATAGAATTAATAATCTAAGAGGTAGTTAACTAATATAATTAAATTAATGATATATATAACATTGTAAAAAAATATGTTGAATTAATTTAATATATAAATTCTATATATATATTACATATAAATATATTTATTATAGATATAAGGGTCAGTGGGTTTGCGAAGGGGCAGTGGGAGGGTGGGCAGTAGGTTGGCCCGGAGGGGGGGGTGACAGGTAAGGTAATTTAATAAAAAAAATACATTCGGTTCGGTTTTGGTTTAGGTGCGGTTTCACTGCTCTCGGACCGAAACCGAACTGATTCTATTCGGTTCCATAATTTTTCAGACCGAACTGAACTGAACTGAAACTGGCGGTTTCAGTTCGGTTCGATCGGTTTTGCGGTTTCGATTCTCACCCCTACATAGGACTGATCCAACGAGCCGCCTCAAGCTCGCCCAAATAAAGCTCGCAATATTTATTTATTATTTAAATAGAATTTTATATTATTACCTGTAACGTCCCGTTATTTTGAAGTGAAATTTTTTATTTTATTTTATTTATTTATTTATTTTATTTATTTTATTCTATTATTTATTTATTTATTTCCATTTAAGTATTTAGATTAATTATTATTTTGTAATTTCGATTTTAGTAGTTAATTTAGCCCGAAATCCTTTTTAATCGTTTTAATGTTCTAAATTCGTTTCGGTGACATTAATAATTATTAATCACCTTTAGATTAATTTAAGAGCATCGGGTTTCGATTCTTAAGTCAAAAGTCATAAAAGGACGCAACCGGCATTTCCAATTTCTTAAAAAATATCTAAACACTATTCTCCTTTCTTCTTTAAATCACCATTGACCAAAAGTTGACATTTTACTCATCCAAAACCGTGGCTCTCAAGGGGGGAAAGGATTTTTTTGGTTTTTGCTAGTTTCTCAGTGGATCGACTCGATTTCGATTGCATCGAAAAGCCCTCGGGTCTAGGATTCATTTCCACCTAACCATCGTGCTTTTCTCTCGAGATCCATAGACTTCTCGGTAAGTTAAACTTCAAACCCTAAGCTCCAAATAGTGTTTTAAAGGAGTTTTCTTTGATTTCCTTCGATTTCGTGTTGTGAAACTCGGTGTTTGTAATTACGGGAGTTGTTTTTACTAATTTTGAAACTTTCCCTAAACCCTAGAACCGAGTTTCAGTCGAAACCCTTCCTGTTTGAAATTTCCCTTTTTGGGTTCAATTATGGGTTATAAATTAATGAAATAATGTTTATTGAAGTTCGATTCGGGAAAGGGCTTAATGTTCAAAAACCCTAATTATCGATACCCATTGAATTCGGGAATATCGAATTTGTTTAAAACCAACTCAAAACGCTTTTAAATTGCTTAAAAGCCGGAAAACCAAACCCGAGGCCCAATTTCCATGTGAAGGCCGAGAGCCTCTTTGTGGGGGGTTTGATGGATTTTTTGTCGTTTTGTATGTTTAGTTGTTGTTTGATCGATAGTTGGTAATTTATTAATTTTTGAGATATAATTCCAACTGTAGGTGTTTTTGAACCGTTCGCTTGATCGCACTTCCGGATTTAGGAGCGAAGTCATCACTTTTTAAGGTGAGAATAGTTAGGATTTAAAGTAACTATAGAAAGCAAATGAGTATGATGGTTTGTAGAATTTGAAACTAAGACTAGAATCCGAATCTAAGATTAGAGGGATGTGAGTTAGTGCCCTTAGGATTAAGAGTAAATCTTTTAAGTGAGAACTTAGGAGTTCTCGAGGAAACTATTGAATCTTAGAAGATTCTAAGTTAGATTCGTTTCGAAGCTTAGGTTGGATCATTGAAAGTTAAAAGATCCACTTGTATTTAGAACGATTAATAGAACCTCGGATTATGTTGGAAGTTTAGAATCTTGGAAGGTATAGGTTAATCGTTTAAGTTATGATTTTACTCTTATTATTGTTAGCGGAGTTCGATTGACATATCGTTCGTCCGAAGTCTTCTATTTATTTACTTTATGTTCTTTACTTTATGCCTTTTACTTTATGTTTGTATCGGCTACTTTAATTCCGCATTTTATTTATTTACTCCAAAACATATCATATTGCATCATAACATCTCGCATCATGGAAAAAAAAGTGAGAATGAGAAAGATATGAATGGGAGAATGATGGATCCTACGGGATAGACCACATTACCTTCATAGAAAAAGAAGAGAGAATGAGAAAGACGTGAATGGGAGAATGATGGATCCTACGGGATAGACCACATTAACTTCACAGAAAGAAAAGAGAAAGTGAGAAAGAAAAGGAGAGAGAACGATGGATCCTACGAGATAGACCACGTTACCTTCTTCATGCATAAGGGCGTATGCGAATCCTACGGGATGTCCTCATGCATTCATGCTTATGATCGATGAGAAAGAGAATCGAGATGTTATATTCTATGCAAAATTATTTATTTTTCTTATTTTATGTCATAAAAAGTTAATGGATGAGGATTGACTACGAGTGTTAGTAATATCATCCTTTGAAAAGTTTAGAATGAAATTACCTAGAGTTTGGAGGACTTTAGGAGTGAATTGTGTCAGGTAAATTGGACACAAATCGGAATACGAATTTGAGGTCTATCCTTACTTTTTATTCTTATTATTCTCACTGGGCTTAGTTTGTTAGCTCATGATATTACAAACATTTCAGGTAATGTTTGGGATCGTGGAAGAGGAGCTGGTGCGCACTTGATCGAGATGATGATGATTTTGAGATGGACTAGGTGTTATGTAAAAATCCATATACATGGTTTTGTGAATTTTATATAATTTTGGAGTTGTATATTTGTAAATGGCTCTTAAGAGCTTTTGTCTTTACTTTTATGTTTATAAATCATTTTAAACTCCTGATAGGAACTTAATGTTCCTTGTGTTTTTAGATGTCTGAATTTAAGATGTAAACAGGTTTTGGCTAGCCTATTTTCAAACGTAATCACGCCAATTTTTCTTAAAATAAAAATCTTCCGCTGTGTTTTCTAATTTAAATTATTTTAAAGTGACGGGTCGTCACATTACCAATTTAAAAATCAAAGATAAAAAATAATAATATATCTTCTTTCTTTTTATATTATATGCCTGAAAAGTGCATCACTACAATATAAGTTGAGAAAAATGCATATGATTGACAAATGAATGGGTGTCAACCTAGTTGGGATGTACTTACATTGTAGTGATGCACTTTATTCTCAAATATTCATGTATGAAATAATTAATAAAAATATCTATTTTTTAAAGTTGATACTTTTGTGTAATTACTAAATAGGATAAAATAAAATAATTAAATTATTTAACGGATAAAATTGAATAATCTTTACTTTCTCGCTGTTAAAAAATAATAAGTTTAATATATTGATTTTTTCACTCTTTTTTGCTATTTAAAATAATAAGTTTAATATGTTAATTTTGTTAACACTTGATTTTTTTTTTAAAAAGTGATTTAAAAGTTATGCACCATTGGTTTTTGAGATAATGTAATACAAAAATGAACTTGTATGATAGGCCGAGCTTGGCTCGCTCCAACGAGCCAGGCCCAAGCTCGGCTCGATGAGCCTAGCCCATGAGTCAAGCCGCGAGCCTTAAAATTTTAGATTGGGTTGAGTCGGCTCGGCTTGACCAAAAGTATAAGCTCGTTGAGCCCGAGTGTAACATCCCATTATTTTGAAGTGATTTTTTTTATTTAATGCTATTTATTTATTTATTTTAAGTATTTAGTTTAATTATTATTTTTGTAATTTAGAATTTAGTAGTTAATTTCGCCCGAAATTCTTTTCAATCGTTTTAATACTTTAAATTTGCTTCGGTGACATTAATAATTATTAATAGGCCAATTAATAATTATTAATCACCTTTAGTTTAATTTAAGAACTTCGGGTTTCGATTTAGAAGTCAAAAATCATTAAAAGGACGTAACCGTCATTTCCAAACTTCTTAAAATATCTAGACACTATTCATCTCCTCTTTTAAAAATGTCATTTGACCAAAATTGACCAAAACTCACTCATTTACTCTCCCAAACCCGAGCATGAAGAGGAGGAAAAGAGAAGAGGAAGAAAGTGTCGCCCCAGCTTCGTTTCTTGGCCGTTTTACGTGATTTCAGATGTGTTGGAAAGCTCTCGCCGAGACCTTTCTACCCATTCCACTCTTGGAACGTTTCCACCTCTCTAAGGTAAGCCCTAGATCTCGAATTTTCATAGTATTTCCATGGAAATTGATTCAAGCTTTTGAGTTCTTGGCCAAAACCCTCATACCCTTCCAACTTTGTTGTTGAATGTTGATGGAAAACTTATTGGGTAACTATTACTTGACTTCCCTTAACCTTAAAACCAAGTTTCAGTCGAAACCCTTCTCGTTTGAAATTTACATCATGGGGGTTGTTTTGGGGTTTACTTTTATTGATATGATGTTTATTGAAATTAAATTCGGGGAATCGATTATTGTTCAAAAACCCAAATCATCGATACCCATTGAAATCGGGAACTTCGAAACTACTTAAAACCAACTCGAAACACCTCTAAATTACCTAAAAGCCGGAAAACCAAACCCGAGACCCACTTTTCATGGGAGGGCCGAGAGCCTCATAGTGGGGTTTTTCCTGGTTTTGAGCTTTTAGATGTTAATTGATCGATGTATGATTTATTAATGATCGTTAGATATACTTTTAAATTGTAGGTGTTTCAATCGTTGATTGATCGTGCTTCGGAGACTTGGAGCAAAACTATTGGCTAAGGTGAGAATAAATAGGATTTAAAGTAATTTTAGAAACCGAATAAGTAGAACGGTTTGTAGAATCGGAGGTTAAGAATAGGATTCGTATCTAAGATTAGAGGAAAACGAGCTAGTGCCCTTAAGATTAGGGGCTAGTTCTTTAAGTGAGAACTTAGAAGTTCTCGAGGGAAACTTTGAACCTTAGAAGTTCTAAGTTAGATTCGTTTCGAAGCTTAGGATGGATCATTGGAAGTTAAAAGATCCAAACTTTTAGATAGAACGGTTAATAGAACCTCGGATTTTATTGGAAGTTTAGAATCCTTGAAGGAATAGATTAATCGTTTAAGATAGGATTTACTTTTATTATTGTGGCGGAGTTTGATTTACATATCGTTCTTCCGGAATTTCCTATCTATTTACTTTATGTCTTTTACTTTATGCCCCTTTACTTTATGCTTGTTTCAGCTACTTTAATATTCGCACTTTACGTTTATTTACTTTTGCGAGCATATCATAACATCTCGCACCATAACATATTGCACCATAATATCTCGCATCTTTGAAAAGAAGGGGAGAATGTTGGACCCTACGGGGAATGTCCGCATCACCTTCAGAGAAAAAGAAAAGAAAATGAGAAAGAAATGAAGGGGAGAATGATGGATCCTACGGGGAAAGTCCACATCACCTTCATAGAAAAAGAAGAGAAAGTGAGAAAGAAAAGAAGGGGAGAATGTTGGACCCTACGGGGAATATCCGCATCACCTTCAGAGAAAAAGAAAAGAAAGTGAGAAAGAAAAGGAGGGGAGAATGTTGGACCCTACGGGGATTGTCCGCATCACCTTCTTCATTCATAAGGTTGAATGGTGGATACTACGGGAAATGTCCACGTTACCTTCATTCATGCATAAAGGGCGAATGCGAATCCTACGGGATGTCCTCATTACCTTCATGCATATGATCGATCGAAATATATATCATGGATAGAGAATCGAGATGTTATATTTATGCAAAGTTTATTTACTTTTCTTGTTTATTTTATACAAGTTAATGGATGAGAGTTAGACTACGTGTGCTAGTATTATCATCCTATAGAGATTATGATTATGAAAGCTAGCTTTCTAGAGATTAGAGAACTATAGAAAGGATAATGTAAGACGTACTTTTCTAGAGAGAAAAGAAATGAAATTGATGTATAGCCAAGTGCTATAGGAAAAAGGAATGAGATTGAATTGGATAATGAGAGAATACAAGGGTGTATTGAACTTTGTATAACTATCATGTGATAAACATGTAAGAGAACTAGTTTCTCACTAAATTGGAAGATCTCATATTTGGGAGAATAAGATTTGATGTAAACCTTGTATATAGTATAAGGTATATAAAGAAAATGAGATATAAATGCAATATGCATTACGAAACCATACACAGAAATGCTTGGAATGTAGTTCCACAATTACATTGGAGAATTGGTAAGTTAAAGTGGAACTCTTGATATAAAACTCTTTGAATGGATTGATATCAAAGAGTAAGTAAGTTCTTGGACACAAATCTGGATGCGGGTTTGAGAGAGGAGTTGGTGCGGCTTGATCGAGAGGATGATGATGCTGCGATGGACTAGATGTCATTTAAAAGTTTCGGAACTTGCCTTATCTTATTTTGCTTTGTTTTCGGTCTTTGAGATGTAAAATTTGTTATAAGCTCTTAAGAGCTTTTCATTTCACTTTTATTATTACAACCTCTTTGAACTCCTGATAGGAACTTGAGTTCATTGTGTTTTAGATTTCGGATTTTAGATTGTAAACAGGTTATGGATAGTCCGAGTTTTAAACATATCCATGCCAAATTTTTATTAAATTTAAAGTCTTCCGCTGTCTATTTGATTTTAAATTATTTAAAAGTGTCGGGTCGTCACACCAAGCCCGAGCCGAGCTTGAGCCTTCTAATGCTGGCTCGGCCCATTGATGATGGTGAGTAGTAGCAGTCAAATAATCCAGAATTGGTATCACTTTTTTCTTGAAAACCGTCAATCAAGTCGATTCTGATCAATTCCTTGTTTTCATCGCTGCTTTGGAGAAAAGGGGAGGTAGAAGATTTCGATTGCTTCCACTGTATTTCACGACGAGTGGATTGAAAACCGATATGGTGAAGATTAAGGGCAGAAATCGTTGGAGCTTTTGGTGATTGGATAACGACGGCGTGCACCGGGAAGAATGAGAAGGAAGAAGAATATTGTACATGAAGAAGGAGAAGGAAAAAGAAGATTGTATTCAAATTAGGTTTAGTTTCTTATTCTTAAATATTGATTCCTATAATCAAGAAAATTGATTTGAATTCAAAATAAAATAAAATAAAATTAAATTAAATTATAAAATGAATTATACATGATTAATGTGATATAGTTATCAGGAGAGAGAAAATGGTAAGATGATAAACTATAAAATCGGAAACCACCAGATCACCACCATGAATGTTGTTTCTTGAGTATTTTTTATATTGATTGTAATTTGCCATTAATTTTGAAATTGAGTGAATTAAAGTGGTTATTCGTGTAATTAATTCTTTATTTATAGTTTTCTCTTTCTATTTCTTAATTTTTGTAGCAGATTCCTTTTTTCTGGTTTCTTTATTTATTAAATCAATTTTCTCTTTTATAAATCCTCATCATTCTGAATTTGTTTCTTCATCAAATCTTCTCTCTTTTCATTTCAGATTCACTTCCACTAGGGCTTTTCCTACTAATCCTCCATTTAACTAAGAATATCAATTATTAATTTTTATTTAAATAAACTCATTATTTAAATAATTAATAATATTAACATTAATTCTCGTTTAAATAAACAAATTAATTTACCTTAAAATATTATATTAATTTCCATTTAAATAAACTCTTTATTTAAATAATTAATATTGTCTTAATATTAATAATATTAATTTTCATTTAAATAATCTCATTATTCAAATAATTAATGTTGCCTGATTTTAAGTAAATCAATTACTTAAATTTATTTGTTCTTCCTAAGTTAAAATAACTTAGTTTTGCTACAATGATATTTGAACGAGAATTGTAGGTTCTACGATCAAAGAATCAATGGTATTGCGATTCAAAAAAGCCCTAAATTTGTTGAGATGTGTTATGATTGAGAGAGAAAACGAAGAACAAATATAAAAAATCTAGCTAAAATCAAAGAATCGATCTGGCCTCGTTTACTTAGCGGGAATGAGAATGAGAAAGAATCGGAATGAAAATCAATCGGAATGAAAAATTATGGAATGAGAATAAGATTTCTTTGATTATGTTTACTTAAAAAAATTTAGAATCAGAATTGGAATGAAAAGAATTACCATTGATGTTTGTTATGAGTGAAATTATATCAGTACACGTGGAATTTCTAAACTTGTTAAAAGAATGCACAATCTACATGTCTACGTCACCTGGACAGATAAAGCTACGTCACCTATGAGGGCACGTCTACGTCGTCTGGGAGGCCACGTCTACGTCGCCTGCGAGGCTATGTCTACGTCGCCTAGGAAGGTACGTCTACATAGTCCCGAGAGTCTACGTCTATGTCATCTAATAAGACTACGTATCAAAGACCAAGAAACTACATTATATTGTTATTCAATCAAACGATGACACGTGGCATGGCCAACAAACGACACGTCATTGGGAAGCAACATGTGGCCCAATCCCGACGTGACACATGGCACGATGATGTCATCAAACTCCTCTCATATAAATAGGAGAAGAAATTCATTCATTAGGTAACTAATTTCTACTATTATTCTCTCTGGCACACTAGCTATGCTTGCACTAACTTAAGCATCTGAAGGTGTTAGGCCGGCACCACACCGGTGCTCTCTTTGTTTCCTGTGCAGGTACGAACAGTGCTCGTCAACTACTCAGCACATCACCTACGCAGCACCTCCAGTGCAACGCACTACATCTGACTCGTCCCATACTTTCAGTTCGTTGCTTACGTGGAAGCTATCCATTTTTTAGCAACAACATTTGGCGCCGTCTGTGGGGAAGTACATAACTAAGTGCTCTACCATTTAGGATGAGTCGAAGAAGTCAATACGGTGATGATGTGGATGACGGTGAAAACCGTAACCCTCGTAATACGAGATATCAAACTCGTAGCAATAGAGAACAACAACAACAAGCTTAAGAAAATAGAGAAGTGGTAAGGTTTGCGCCCGTGTCAGACAGAAGGGTAGATGTCTTAGAAGAGCAAGTTCGAGGTGTGAACCGAGATCTTGCAAAAGTATTGGAGATACCCATACGAAGGTCAGATCACCAAGTCCCCACTGACAACCATGATTTACGATCGAAGAAAGAAAAAGAAAAATAACCTATAGAAGGTGTTGCAGAGTCGCGGAATCACGAGAAGGGTGGTTCGAAGGGGAAGTCGAGGCTACATACTCGGGACACTTCTCCTTCTTCCAATAAGTCTTCTCCCAAGAGGCATCCAAGCATGAAAGGAAGGTCTGACCTTAGAGAAGTGCTCAACGAAAAAAGAAAAGCACAAACTAGTATAGCAAAGTCTACTGCTGAAAGTTCACAACCTTGGGCACCGGAGTTAAAGAAGCTCCAAGACGAGCTTGGTCATATGAAGAAAGAGTATCGCGGAAAGGCTCCCTCTGTATTAGAATATCTCCTCGAGCAAACTGAACCACCATTCACGGATGATATCATGGAGGTAGAACTTCCTACTAAGTTTAAAATGCCAACTATGGCAATTTATGATGGTTCAAAGGATCCAGTTGAGCATGTTGATACATTTCGGACCTGGATGGTGCTCCAGGGAATTTCTAAACTTGTTCAAAGAATGCACAATCTACATGTCTACGTCACCTGGACAGATAAAGCTACGTCACCTATGAGGGTATGTCTACGTCGTCTGGAAGGCCACGTCTACGTCGCCTGCGAGGCTATGTCTACGTCGCTTAGGAAGGTACGTCTACATAGTCCCGAGAGTCTACGTCTACGTCATCTAATAAGACTACGTATCAAAGACCAAGAAACTACATTATATTGTTATCCAATCAAACGATGACACGTGGCATGGCCAACAAGCGACACGTCATTGGGAAGCAACACGTGGCCCAATCCCGACGTGACACGTGGCACAATGATGTCATCAAACTCCTCTCATATAAATAGGAGAAGAAATTCATTCATTAGGTAGCTAATTTGTACTACTATTCTCTCTGGCACACTAGCTCTGCTTGCACTAACTTAAGCATCTGAGGGTGTTAGGCCGGCACCACACCGGTGCTCTCTTTGTTTCCTGTGCAGGTACGAACAAGTGCTCGTCAACTACTCGAGACATCACCTACGCAAAGACCTCCAGGGCGGCCACTACATCCCGACTCGTCCCCATACTTTCAGTTCGTTGCTTACGTGGAAGCTATCCATTTTTGAGCAATAACAATGTTGTTTACTAGGAGAAATTATTAGAAATACTGGGCATATTATGGCTGGTGGGTTAAAATATGAAATGTGTCCCATCTTAAAAGAATTAAATCATTTTGTTGCGTCTCTTTTCCAATTGAAGAACCAATTATTTTTTCCAATTGACAAACTGGTTTTTTTCCACGAACGCAAAGAGGATATCAAAGGAAACAAATTTCTAATAATAAAATGAAATCAGATGTAACAATTTTCTAGAATTTCGTTTTATTATTATAAATTTTAATAATTTAATATGTAAACTTAAAAACAAATACAATTAAATTATTATAATTGATAACTTAAAAAAATTCTGAGTAGATTATTAAATTTAGGGGTATAAATTTATTTATTTTTTTGAACTTTTAATCAGTGTAAACATTTTTATAGGCAATTTATAAAAAAAACTCTAACAATAAAATATAGTTCAATAATCTAAGCATGAAAAATATTTAACATAAACATTAATACCCATAAAAATAATTTTATTGAATTATAAAGACATCCGCTCCTAATTATAAATTTTCAAAAATCATATGTTATATTCATGAAAGAATCTATTAAAGTTTAAATTCATAAAATGAAAGTTTTTTTAAAAAAAATTGACACGCTTTATTAATTTTATAAATATAAATTAATATTTTCTATAAATTTCAATTACTACAAATAGCTGTACTTTAAAGATAAATCTTTATTTCCATGATGTGATGATTTCAGATTTTTTTTAGCACTTGATGATTTCAAGATTTGATCCATGTATTAGTAGAATTAAAAAAAAATGTTGGTTTTTTGTTATTAATAATTGAAATTCACTTAATCACTAGATTGGAAGGAAAAACTGGTTTGTCAATTGGAAATGGCGCAGCGGAACAATTTGATTTAGTTTTAAAAATTGGACATATGTCAGATGTTTACCCACCCGTCACAATATAGCCGGCATTTCTAATAATTTCTCGTTTACTAGAGTCTTGAAATGGGAATAAAGTATTAATTTGTGTGGTACTCACAAAAAGTAGTGAGAAAAGAAAATTAATAAAATATAAAAATTGATGGGACACACAAAATAAGAAATGAGAATGAGATTGATGAACTTATTTGAAAATTGGGAATGAGATTGCCAAATTGTATGGATCCCACACTCCCATTCTCATTTAAAATTTTAGGTAAACAAGAATAATGAGAAAGAAATAATCTCATTCTCATTCTTTCAAAGTAAACCTGGCTTAAAGAAATAAAAAAAAAATCGCAAAAGGAAAACAGAAAGAGAAAAAAAAAACTAAAACCAAAAGAAAAGAAGAAAAGACGAAAAGACGAAAGGGGAGGAGAAAATGGATGAAAATGTTTACTGTACTTGGTGTTATTAAAGAAAGATTAGGAATTTTTAAAATATCTTAAAAGTCAAATAGAAAAATAATACTTTTTAAATACTTTTAAAAAATAACAAATTTAAAAATATTTTACCTATTTTTTACATCTAGGTAAATTTCCCTTTTAAATTTAAGTAGACATTTTAATTCACACATGTTACCAAGCTGTCGATTCATTTCACCACCCTATTCCACTCTCTATAATTTGCAAAGTAGAAAAGAAATCTTCTTTTCTTAGGGAGGGAGAGTATATTGAGAGAATTATAATTTTTCCTACTTACTTTTTTTTTTTTGCTAAAGCTTCCTTTTAATTTTAGGTTTCGGTCAATTTCAGTTATTGGAGCAGTTTTTTAGAAACCATGATATTCTTTATCATATTGTTTGCTTGCTAAATGTTGATTCTCTACATGTTGAAGGGACGCCCATATACATTGACATTAGAGCAACCTCTCTGACATACACATATGTATATAGATGAAGAAGAAAAGGAATTGGTAAGGTAAAAACCGGACTTCAGAAAAAAGGAATCAAACACGGGTTTTAAAGACCAGACTTCTCAGAAAATGAACATTTTCCCAATTACTTTTAGCTTTTGGACATCTCATACATACTTTGAAAAAACCGGCCATTCAGCAAAAAAGTCCGTAAATCTCCTCTCTAAACATGATTTATGGTTAAAATATCGCTAACTTTCTTTAATTATTTTCCCAACCCCTTGATTTTCCAAGAGTGTGATTTGTTGACCGATTTTTTTTCCCCGATAACAAATCAATTGGGGTTTTGGAACAAATACAACAAATTTCCCTGCTAAAGCTGTGTGAAATATGTCACCCATAGTTTTGTTTCGATGGTTTCTTGATTATTAGGATTTGTCCTGTTATCTTTAAAAGGAAAGGAAACATTGGTCAAAATAAAATTAAAATAGGGTAGTTTCATTTGATAGCATTTATAAATTTAGCATTTTTAAAAGGTATTTATAAATATAGTAGTTTTTTAAAAACCCTAAAAAATGTGAATCAGAGAAATCAGTGTTAACTTATAATATAATTAATGATAACTATTAGGTAATCAGTGATTCATGCACAAAATATCAGGATATCAGTAAAATTAGTGATTACTTGTGTGAAAATCAGTGATTACTAGTGAGAAAATCATTGTTTATTCATGCAAAACAAGTGACAATTTTGTAATATTTTAGACGCGAATTTGAGTTTTTTTTGCTATTTTTTTAAATAAGTTTTTTAATGCTATTTTTGCAAGAACCCCAATTAAAATAGTGATGAATGTCAAAAATTATTTATAGGGTAAAATACCATTTTGGTCCCTGAACTTTCACTCCAGTTTCATTTTCGTCCCTGAACTTTAAAAAATGACTGATTTCATCCCTGAACTTTCCAAATCGTTTCATTTTCGTCCTTCCGTCAGTTTTTCCGTCTGGGAGAGTAACAGTGGCTGACGTGGACTTCATTAATTGACGTGACATTAAGTATGTTGACAATTGTTATAAATGACGTGGAAAAACCAAGCTGATGTGGCGTTTTTTAAATGATCTGGCATCATCTTCCCCAAAATTTAATGACTCTAATCTCTAACACCAAATTCCAATGACTTTTTTTTCCTCTCCATCTCTTTCTTCTTTAGACAGACTTCTTCTTTACTGTTCAAAACTTCCAACCCAGAAATTCAAAAAGCTGCATCTTTAGCTTTGGATTTAGTTGAAAACACTCTGCTTTCTCAGAACTCAAACACCCACTTCCCAAAACCTCCAACCCAAATGTCCAAATCACCGATAATTTCGCTCCGGTAGAGGAACAACCCGTGAAACACAATCTTCCCATAGCCGAAACAATCCTCAATTGCATTAACAGCGTGTTCGCCTCAGAAACAGCACAAACCTATTATTAAAACTAACTTGTGAAAGAGGAGAAAAGTAATTGATGAGAGAGGGGAGAAAACCCATATAGGAAATTGTAGCTTCAGATCTGAGAAGTTTTCTTCCATTCGTGAGATTTTTGCTTCAGATCTGAGAGAGATTCTCCATTTCGATACAAATATACTTTATATTTAGGAGCGATTCCATGCGAGAGGCGGCGATTTTATTTCAGATCTGGAAGACTCACCGCCCCTTGTTGAAAACAAGATTCGAGTTCATATCTATTCGTGTTTCATCTGGTCTGAACCACTATTAAAGAGTAAACATATAATTTTGCTTTAGAACTAAAAGACGAAGAAAAAAATATAAAAAAGCTTTGTTGTTATCATCTTCCTGAACACACATCAGTAATTTTCAATCCAAGAATGCTCTTCTTTGTTGCAGTTGTGTAAAAGAATAACTTTTTCTTATTTTGAGTAAAACATCAATTTAGGTTTATTTGATTTAGTTGGTAGGTTGTATCAAAGAAGGGGTAAAACTCCAACCCAAGAACTTAAATCATTAAAAGAAACAATTTTCATGGCTAGTTTTGAAACTCAAATTTGGACTCATTTTCATGGCTAGGTTCGACGAAGAAGAAGGGGATGGGAAGAGAGAGAAACAAGGTGGAGAGAGAAGATGATGCCACATCATTTAAAAAAAGCCACATCAGCTTGTTTTTTCCACGTCATTTAGAACAATTGCCAACATACTTAATGCCACGTCAATTAATGAAGTCTACGTCAGCCACTGTTACTCTCTCAGACGGAAAAACTGACGGAAGGACGAAAATGAAACGATTTGGAAAGTTCAAGGACGAAATCGGTCATTTTTGAAAGTTCAGGGACGAAACGAAACTGGAGTGAAAGTTCAGGGACCAAAATGGTATTTTACCCTTATTTATATGACACGTGCAACACACGTAGTATTAGACTAGTTTTTATAAAAGATTAACTTCATAAATAGCCACTTTTGAACCATCCAATAACAAAAATAGTAAGAAACTTTTTTAAATTCAAAACTAACCACTTTCAAATTTTTATACCTAATATACCCTTCAAATAATATCTCCTTAAATTAATCGTCAATTTTTTTTATAAATAAAACATATCAATTTGATTTAAGATATTGAAAAAAGAGATTTAAAACATTAACTCTTAAATAAAAATTTCAATGAATAAACACGGAAATTTGGGTAAAATGACCTCCAAAATCTGAGATTAATGATTTTTGACCTCCATTTTCATTTTAATCTTTTTTGACCTTCTGATGATGTCATCTTTGTGTGAAAACCCCCTTTTACCCTTCAAAATTTATATATAACCTTTCACTTTACATATGCTTTTCTCTTTCTAAAAATTCTCTCTCTAAAAATTCTCTCTAAAATTCTCAACCTAAACTCATCATTCCTTCAATCTAAACTCATCATTCCTTCAATCTCTTCATCATTCAAGGTATGAACATTGTTCTTTTTCTTTTTATAATAAATCCGGAATATCCTTTTTGTAAAATAAATCCGGAATCCGGAGGTACGTCCTCCGGAATCCGGAGGTACTATTTAAAAAAAATTAAATTTTTTTTTTTTTTGCCAATTCCGGAGGAGGTACCTCCTCCGGAATTGGCATAATTTTTTTTTTTTTTTTTTTTAAGAGTACCTCCCGAATCCAGGAGGAGATACCTCCGGATTCCGGAGGACGTACCTCCGGAATTGGCATAAATATTTTTTTTTTTTTAAGAGTACCTCCGGAATCCGGAGGAGATACCTCCGGATTCCGGAGGACGACCTCCGGTTCCGAGTACTCTTAAAAAAAAAAATTTATGCCAATTCCGAGGAGGACTCTCCTGGATTCCTGGAGGTACCTCCCCTGAATTGAATTTTTTTTTTTTTCCATAATAAGCCTGGTTTTGAAATTTTTGCCTGAATTCATTGTTATAATTTTGTCCCGAAATTAAGACCTGGTTTTTAACTTTGTTACCTGAATTTCAAATTTCTTATTTGTTATGGTTGTTTTACAGGATGTCAATGACAAGAATATTTATTCGTTATGGTGGAGAATGGGATGCCGATGGCGGCGGTATATAGGTGGTAACACGAAAGGAATAGCGATAAGTAAAAGTATAACGTTCAAGAATTTCGCTTTCGATTGTACACGATTGCCAAATTGATCCTGAAGTGTTTGATATTAAAATCAAGTGCATTTACAATTTACTTATTGACTCACCTCCATGCGACATAAACGACGAAGAGGACCTAAATTTTTTCTTAATGGGTGAAGATGCATCTGTACTTCCCTTATATATCTCAACTGTGCCTAAAGATGTGACTAGTGGACATAATATTCAATTCAATCCGTATATTGCGTCTGGTTCCGCGGTAACCACCACGTAGCCAATGACATTCGAAACTCATCAACCATTCCAGCAATAGATGAGAACATTCCTCCGTGTGATTTAGGTAATGATAATGAGGCTTTCATGGAAACGCAGTTTTTACATCCTCAGTCTGATAATCTAGAAAGGAGAGATGTTAGGAAAGGAAAGTGTAAATCTCATGAAGAACCAGTTATTACGAATACATCAACTAAAAATACATCAAGTTCAATGGAAATGCTGTCATATGGAAATTGTATGGGGGATGAGTTTGCAGAGGGTAGTATTTTTCTCTCAAAAAAAGATTTGTCTATGAAACTGTCCATTGCGGCGATGAGAATTAACAAAGAGTTTAGAGTGAAAAAGTCGACGAAATCTTTGTTCTCAGTGGCATGTATTGATACGAATTGCAAGTGGCGGTTAAGAGCTACTTGTTTGAAAGGGTCAGATATATTTCGAGTTTCCAAGTCTGTAGATGTTCATAGTTGTTCACTGGATGTGCTGAATCATGACCACGAGACAAGCGCAAGTTGGGTTATTGGAGACATAATAAAGGGGAGAGTTGAAGATGTTGGTCGTCGATTTACTCGGCAAAAGATATAATCAATGACATGCGAAAAGAGTATGGTGTTAACATCGGTTATGATAAAGCGTGGCGTGCCAGGAGGACGATATGAATTGGTAAGAGGATCACCAGAAGAATCCTACAATTTGCTAAGTCGATATTGTGAAGCACTCGAAAATTGCTAATCCAGGAACCGTATATTACCTCCAACTTGAGGAAGAACGTCATTTCAAATACTTTTTCGTTGCTTTGGGTCCGTGTATTAGAGGGTTCCTAAGTTGCATGCGTCCGGTTATTGCCGTTGATGGGTCATTTTTGAAGGGGAAATATAGGGGTACATTATTAGTCAGTGTTTGTTTGGACGGTAATAATCAAATTTACCCAATCGCTTTTGGAATTGTAGATAGGGAGAAGGATGAGTCATGGTCGTGGTTTATGGAAAAACTAAAAAGTGCAATTGGTGATGTTCATGATTTGGTATTTATTTCTGATAGAAACAAAAGCATCATTAATTCCGTGGCGTCTGTATTCCCGCATGCAATACATGGGTTTTGTATACACCACTTGAGTATGAATCTCACTGCTAAATTCAAAAATGATGCAATAAATCCTATATTCTTCCTTGCAGCGAAAGCATACCGTGAGTCTGATTCTGATCGGTTGTGGAATGACCTTAAAAGATATCAAGGTGTATGTGAGTATTTAGAAGAGGTTGGACTTGAAAAATGGGCTCGTGCTTTGCTCAAGGAGAAGGTATAATATCATGACCACGAATATTGCGGAATGTATAAATGGTGTATTGGTTCATGAAAGGGAACTACCGGTAACTGCGTTAGTGGAAAGTATTCGATCTAAGTTGCAAGAATGGTTTTGGGAGCGTCGTAATGAAGCATTGAAATGTACAACAAATTTGACGACTCATGCTGAAGACATCTTACGGAAAAACCATCAAAAATCATTAACACTTGGAGCTACGAACATTGATTGTTATCAATCCAATGTACCGGATGGAGATAGGTTTGGACGGGTGGACTTACATGCGAAGGAATGCTCTTGTCGGGTATTTGATTTAGATCAGATACCTTGTGTGCATGCATTAGCTTCTGCAAGAGACCGCAACATCAGCCCATATGTAATGTGCTCTCGTTTCTATACGATCAATGTTGGGTAAATTCTTATGCGGAGCCGATCATGCTGTAGGTCACTCTTCTGAGTGGAAATTGCCTGAGGGTTTTGTACCGATTGAAGTGTTACCACCAAAAGAAGTGGCTCGAGTGGGCGTCGTAAGAAGTCGAGAATTCCATCCACCGGGGAGGAGACTTCTCAAACCCGAAAATGTGGTAGGTGTGGTTCCACCGGTCATAACAGAAAGACTTGTCACAACCCTTTATCGTATAAATAAGTGTTTTTTGCTTTTAATATTTATTTATGTTTTTTCTTCAATTTCATTTTATTTAAAAAAAGTAAATTGATAAAAAACATGGAATTGACAAAAATTAACATGAAATTGAAATTGAAAAACAATAATTTGAAAATAACAATATATATATATATATCAATTGAAAAAAAAGGAAATTGAAAAAAAAAAAATTTAAAAAAAAAGCATGCAAGTGCTAAATAATAAAAAAATTAAAAAAAAAATATATATATATATATATATATATCATCCTAAATTCCGGTGGGACGGGAATTGAATTCGATCCAACGGAATTTAGGCCCCCCCATCCAGGTCCTCCTGGCCAAAATTCCAGGAGGACCGAATTCAATCCGGTCCTCCGAATTGAGACCCCCCCAAATCCGGTCCTCCAGGATTACCCCCCCTCCCCCCCCCCTCTGGCCAAAATTCCAGGAGGGCCGAATTGAATTCCGGTCCTCCGGAATTTCTGGCAGCAGGTATATGTTTTTTTTTGTTTTTTGTTTTTGTTTTTTTTTTTAAATTTCAATTTACTTAAACTTTTAGTTTTTTCCAATTTCATGCTTTTTTTTAATTTACTTTTTTTTCAATTTATTTTTGTATTTTCAATTACATTGGGTTTTTGGGTCAATTTCAAGATGTTTGCAAATTCCATGTTCTTTTTCATACTTACCATTTTTTCAATTGCATTATTTTTTTCAATTTCTTATTTCAACCAATTAAATGTAAATTTGTTAAATCAAAATTAATAGTATGGTTACTTGAAAATGGAAAACAATTCAATATACAAACAAAAATTTATTTACTGAATTTTTATGTATAAATTGGACGGTTCGACCACAATTCGATCGCCAATTGTAACCTAAACGCTTTAATGTTAGCTTGTTTCAATGAAGTAAAATCGGACCCTAGCATTAGATATTCAAAAAATTTACAACAAAACACCCCACGATCAACACCACCCGTTTGAGTTGGCACATTGTCCATGCGTTCAACTGGCCAAGGATCGGTGGAATTTATTAAACCAACTGATTCCAAAAAGAAGTGGCACGATCGTGCGAAAGGTCGCAACAAATCTGACAATGTACCTACATCGACAAATGTTGGAAGAGAATCCCATATTACAACCCTCCGATTTTTTATATCGGCCTAAGTAAAACCCAATGACCTCCTAGCACATTAAATGCTGAGTACACCTGAAAAATTAGGGTTAATTACATAAATGGTTATAATATTAGTCAAAATTTACCAAATGCTTATAATAGTTTAGCTTCTTACATAATCCACCGAAGACCAAGGGTCACTGTAGTCTCGATTATCGCCTAAGATGTAGTCACCAATAGAGTTTTCACCGAAATGTGCTTTCGGTACCCAAAACGGACCATCCTTCAGCGCATTTTCCCGCTCCGTCATTATTTTATTGCATTCACTCTACAATTGCGTTGAAAATAAGTGTTAAATTACATGGAAACAGACAATAGCGAAATGTACTCGTCCATACTAACCATAAAAAATGCATCCACTGCAAATTGATGACACATGCATTCGGGCTTCTTTCTAACCTTCAGCGAATGAACATGAATATTGTATCCATGTCTTTGATAAAAAACCATAAACAAACATTGTAAAACATACATTCTATCGAATTGACAATAACATAATCGAACAAGTTGAATGCTTAAGAAATAACATAATTTATCATACCTCACCATCCAGTTTTTCGAACGTTACCAGATCCTGAAAAAACTTCTTATTCGGTGACCCATAGCAAGTTTCACGTCTACTGTCCACTGACGCGTTAACTAACCATTTTTTGAAATTCGACGTCAGTTCTTTTGGTATTTTGTGTGCGGGATCATACAGACGCAATTTCGCCGGTTTCACAGTCTTCTTGGGAACCAGGAATGGAGATCGTATTTGTGGAGAGGGATTTATTTGCCTAGCCACTCGTGACGATGCTATCGGAAAATCCAAAGGTCTATCTATTTGCATAATATCTTCTGCATTAGTTTTCTCCTCGGATTGAATAGCATTATCCGCATTTCTTTCATCTTGAGATTCAATCATGATAATCCTGTTGGAATCATCATGGACTTCCTCCCCAAGTTCCTCTCCAACTCCGTCACCACAATTTTCATTCATGTCTAATGCATCCTCCCAGATTTCAAAGACCGATTTCTTCCACAGGTTCCCTCGATTTCTCATTAATGTCTAATGCATCCTCCCCCAATTCAACTTTCGATGCATCACCCTACATTGTGACATATATATGAATGAAAAACGTATAGAGAATTAATGACAATATCAAAACAAAAATTCTTATGAAGTTTAATTCATACCTTACAGAAATATTTCTCTATGTTTTTTAGAGTGGCCAAAACTACCTTCATATCTGCCCTCAACTCTCGCACCTCTGCTTCTAAATGCTCAACTCGAGCATCGGTGCGTTTAATGCACGTTCTACAAGAGGATGACAATCCTTTAGATTTTTGGCTCTTTTCCCCCTCATTTTTTGGCATCACCTCTTCCTCCCCCCTTTTCTTTTTTTCCTCTTCCCCCCCTTTTATTTTTTTCCTCTTCCTCCACCCGTTTATGTTTTTTCTCTTCCTCACCACTCTTCACATGTAGTAAAATTTTCCTTTTTCTATTAACCTTCTCGGTTGTAACGGTTTTAACCAATTCGTCCATGTGAAAATCAATTTCCTCATTCACAACTATCTAAATAACGAAAAAAGAAGAATAATCAATGATAAACGATTAAAAATATGATTAGATGCTATTTAAATCACGGGGAAGTATGTCAAACCTTATCCTTTGAAAAAATATCTCGTTCAAGCCTATCCATTTTAATGAGTTTGTTACAATTCCAACGGCCTATCGGTGGCATCGATCGGTTATTAATTTTCCGCGCACACATATTCGCAATCAACGGGATTGTTTCATAAATCCATACCTATAAAAAAAGTACAATACATGTAATAAAATATAAACAATAATTGGCAATAAATAAATAAGTATAACAAAAGTACCTGAAAAGCAAATGGAAACCCATAAAGACTATAAGACTTGGCTTTCTTCCATACAACTTCACCATGTTTACACTTGCGTTCCTTAAGTGCATTGCTCAACCCAAAAAGTGTCTTATCGAAGAATAATTGCGCCCAATCATAGTTTTCGAAACTCTCATTGTCATCCAAAATAGATAACAATGATGTATCTATAAGTGTCGTTCTCTTATTCCCCAATAGCACCAACTCGATAAAGCACAAAAGCGCTAACTTCACCACATCTCCATCGTCGCTCAATCCATGGTTTTTCATTTTCGTTTCTAACTCCTTTGATGGAACTTTAACTCTATCATCAAACAATAATCTTCTAAGTCTAGGATTAAATTCATGTCTTCTGTAATTCCTCGTAGACTTTAACCTGTAATTTCCTCAAAGGATCTCAATGAAAAAGTAATCACTTCCCCCCAATCAAAAATTGCATAATTTTTTGATCCCATTGTTTAATCTCTCTCAACAAAATTTGATGTATAAGTGGACCACAAAAGACCAAATCGGTATCAATCAACCTACCAATGCTTGACCTTTTAAATAACTCTAATTGATTAGGGGTGAGAACACTAGTAATCAAACTAACGTATGCGATAAATGTGATAGATTACTAAGGATGGAATGAAAATATTGGTCCTAGGGGGATTATCAACACTACATCATCGTCGCTCACAGACATTTTTACCTGAAAAAACACATAAACCAAATTAAACAACTAATTGAAAAAGCCCACATATAAACTAAACTATATAACTAATTAACAAAAAAAACCACATTTATACTAAACTAAATTAAATAACTAATTTTAAACTAAATTACCTAAATAATTAAAAATACAACCATATAATCTAAATTAAATAAATTAAAAAATTAAAAAAAAAATATATTTATATGTAAAAGGGCCTTTCTGCCCAAAATTCCGGTGGACCGGAATTGAATTCCGGTCCTCCGGAAAATTGGGCAGACACAATTACAAAAAAAAAAAAAAAAATTACAATTGTACCTAACTAATTAAAAATAATTAAAAATACTACCATATAATCTAAATTAAATAAATAAAAAAATTAAAAAAATATATATATATATATGTAAAAGGGCCTTTCTGCTCAAAATTCCGGTGGACCGGAATTGAATTCCGGTCCTCCGGAAAATTGGGCAGACACAATTACAAAAAAAAAAAAATTACAATTGTACCTAACTAATTAAAAATAATTAAAAATACTACCATATAATCTAAATTAAATAAATAAAAAAATTAAAAAAAAAAAAATATATATATATATATATATATATTTATATGTAAAAAGGCCTTTCTGCCCAAAATTCCGGTGGACCGGAATTGAATTCCGGTCCTCCGGAAAATTGGGCAGACACAATTACAAAAAAAAAAAAAAATTACAATTGTACCTAACTAATTAAAAATAATTAAAAATACTACCATATAATCTAAATTAAATAAATAAAAAAATTAAAAAATATATATATATTTATTTATATGTAAAAGGGCCTTTCTGCCCAAAATTCCGGTGGACCGGAATTGAATTCCGGTCCTCCGGAAAATTGGGCAGACACAATTACAAAAAAAAAAAAAAAAAAAAATTACAATTGAAGGAGGTCACAATAACAGAGGCCCGGAGGACCGGAATCCGGAAGTATCTCCTACGGAATCCGGAGGAGATCACCGGATTCCGGAGATCCCTTCGATTCGAAGGACCTCTCGAAGGAGATCCTTCGAAATCGAAGGAGGTCCAAATCGAAGGACCCTCCTTCGAAATCGAAGGAGGTCCTTCGATTTCCAGGTCCTTCGATGGATCGAAGGAGCAGCTCCTTCGATCCATCGAAGGACCTGGAAATCGAAGGACCTCCTTCGATTTCGAAGGAGGGTCCTTCGATTTGGACCTCCTTCGATTTGGAAATCGAAGGAGCAGGTCCTTCGATTTCCATGGATCTCCATTTTCGGCATTCGTTTCATTTTGAGATTTGCGAATTCTTGTGTACCTTTGAGTTCTTGGTTATGAAGAATCAATGGAAGTTTAGGTTGAAGAAGATGAAGTTGAGGTTGAAGTTTGAAGAAGAATGAGATTCATGGACTGTTCTTGGCTGGAGGAGAGGATAGTTGAAGAAGGGTAAAAGGGGGTTTTCAGACACATATGACATCATCAGAAGGTTACAAAAGGTTAAATTGAAAATGGAGGTCAAAAAACATTAATCTCAGATTTTGGAGGTCATTTTACCCAAATTTCCAATAAACACCATATGATTCCGCCGTCTCCTGCAATTAAAACCTCACCGATTGCGGTTGTCTCTCTCCCTTCAGTCGCATTCTTCTTCTTCTTCTTCTTCTTCTTCACATCCTTCAAAATAAATTCTTGCTTTTACTTTTACCATATTTTTCAATCTTTTTATTTTGTTTTTAATCTGAACCAGAGATTTTTTTTTCTTCCTCCTTTGTGCTCTTTCAGTCTCTGAGTTGTATTGTGGCTTTGTGAAAATTGTGATTCCAATCTAGGGTTTTCATTACAATTCATCCTCACGAATTGATAGGTTTGATTAAGCATACAAGTTTTTAAATTAATCACAGTGAAGTTCATGTTTTTAAAATAAAACATATCAATTCGAAGTTCATCTTTTCCTTGTATCGTTTTTTTTTGTTGTATACCAATTCGGTATAAAGTACCACTTCTAAGAAAAGAAGAAAAATTTATAATATTTGTTTTTATCGTAATGCCATTGAAACCGAGATAGCCGAAAAGAAGATGATTTTCATAGGTATGCAAATTGTATCAATATTATACTCGTTTATTAATTTGTATAGATTGTTTATATACATTATACTGAATTCAATATTATAATACCTTCCATATACATTTTATACAGATTGTAGAGATAATTGTAATTGGAAGTCGAAAAACGATGCATGTCAATTAGGATGAGACATATACAATCAGAGGTAATTCGTATAAATTCTTTATGTTAAATTGTATATGTAATATATATATACATTTTATGTAGAAAAGTCAATTCTTAAATTACCATCCATGTTAAATAATTATTTAACTTATTTTATTATATATAAATTATATGTTTTTTTATTTGTTTAGATATATATTTGACTTTTTAATTTGCAGAAAAATGAAAGATGAAATCGTGGAGATTTGACAGAATCTATGTTTTTTTGTTACTATAAGTCTTTTCAAGTCCCTAACTAGCCATTTTTAGTTTTTAAGAAAGTGGGTGGGCATTTTTTTTTGGCTAATCTTGTATATAGCCCTTTTATAAATTTCCCAATGATTTATTTGTCCAAACTTGATATTGAATTCTCTTCCGAATATAATTGCAAGTGAAACCTAAGCCTCCATTTCGTCCCACAAACGTCTCAACTGGGGCAGCTACTTTCAGTTCAGTATAGAATTCTATTTTGAGGTTTCAACACCATTACTGTATTGAATTCACCATGAATATGAATTTATTTCTTCAACCATTTTGCATGAAATTGGTGAAATAGTATAGCTTAGATTGATCAAGTTTTGATTTTTTTTTTTATAGACTTGAAAAAAGCTCCGAATTGTGCTGCAGCTGTGGTGAAAGAAATAATTTTTCTCTGAATTAGGTCGTAAGAACATGCCTTCAAAGACAAAGAAGAACTCGAAATCGGTATCGAGATTATCAAACTCGGACAACTCTCACTCTCCAATTCCACTGACGCCTTCTCTGAATCCTGAAGATGATTTTGTTTCCTATGTTGAAGAAGCTTCAGATAAATATCCTTCTTTGATTGGTAAGTCTGCTTTTGTTGGGCACATTACCAATTCTCAACTCCAGTCTAATGGATGTAAAGTTTGGGTTTCTGAATCTTCAATGATTTCTTATAACTTCACGCAAGGGGCTATTGTCTCGGTAATATCTCTTTCTCTTATTTTTCTCATTAATGGATTTAATTACTAGTTTAATTAGCTGAAAAAGTATCCGCCTTTGGTAGGTCGCACTTGTTTCTAAGAGAGGGAATGGTTTAAATGGGTTTCCGCTTTCCTCATTAGCGGATGAATGCGGTAGGCGATTTGGGGTTGATTGTGGAGATTCATTAACTAATGAAGCAGGAAAGTACTTTGCTCTTGCCAGAATTTTTTCTTCTACTAAGGTATGATTTTGAATATGATAGTAGAAAGTAAAAAAAAAAATTAAATTATGTAGAATAAATATCGAGTTAGTTTGATACTGTAGAATATATGATTTCTCGTTTTCTTACGTTACGAGTTATTTTTTCCATCTGATTTTGAATTTGGAACTGATGTTGTTTTTTTAATTCTAATCTTTAGTTTGGAAATTGAATATGTACAACATTGAAACTTAGGAAGGACATTTGTTCTTATAGTTATATTTAGTTTTCATTTCTTTTTCCAGGAATCAAAAGATGGAGTTCAATTATCAACAAGCCTTTCATATACCTTAGGTTGCCCTACATTAGGCCGTGTTGTTTTTATCTTCCCTTTAAAAAATCACCGTAGTGATGCTTTGTTTAATGTGAATGGAAAATTGAAGAGCACGAAAGTTGATTCTCTAAGGATATACGATTGCAAGGAACTTTTCTTAGAGTTGGCTTCTTCTACAAATATATTAATGAGAAACAGTGATCTGTTCTCTTCGTCCACAAATTGTTCAAGAAAGGATCGTGGTTTTGGTGAAAATGGTAATTTAGCATCCCCAAGGACTCCCTCTTATCAGTCAAAGTTGAGTCTTTCAAGTACTGGGATGTCTGCTTCTCCGAATTGTGATGACTCGATATTAAGTTTAACAAATGTAGACAGTTCATCTCCCCATTCACTTATTAAGGAGGCATTAGAAGATGATAGCGTTAGAAAACTTCTACAGACAATTGCTTTGAATGAATTAAATTCACGTTGTTTACTTCGTGGAAATCTTATAACTATACCAGTGCTTTCAGATTTTTGTACTTTCCTGGTGAGGGGTGGGAGAGGATTGATAATAGATGGTGACTCTCACGATTCTATGCATAATGGAAGTAGCAATCATTCTCAATCTTATGTGTCAGAAGAACTTGAAAATTATGCTTTTACCATAGACCAGCTGACAAAAGTATTTATAAATGATCAATCAACCATGGTCTTGAATACGACACAAAGTAAAGTTCTTTCTAACGTGGAACATGAAACTCTAAATACTAGAGCTAAAGTAGGACGTGACGTTTTGAAATTAGGTGGTCTTTCTAAAGAATATACAATTTTGAAGGATATTATACTTGCCACTTCGCTAAAAGGCACCTTATCAAGGTATGATATACAATGCTTCCATTTATTTATTTTGACTTTTCTTGTTTGGTTGACACTCTATACTTCAATGTTTTTTAGCTTCCATGTTTTCTCTGTATGAATGTGCTACTAGCTTGTGTTGTTCAATTATAGCATTGCTAATGAAGAACTCCAGGGATGACATATTTAGTTGTCTTTCCACTACAATTGAATCAAGGAGTTTTATGTTCTCATTATTTGGCCAAACATCTGTGTTCGCTGCTGGTGCGTCTTTTTAACTATCTCAAAAGTGTAATCTAATAACATGTTAGTTTGGAGTAGAACAGTACTATCAGGTAAAAAAGATTAGTCATCAGAGCCAATTAAGGAAAGACAGATTTGAGATGTATTCTTGTATGGATAAGAGACGTTGATGCTTCTCTATAATCTTTATTGTCATTTTGTAGGGTTGGGTCACCTTGAGATTTTTTAGTTTTTGTATCTTTCATTGTTAAAAGAAACGTATCTCTATTTGTGAAAAAAAGAATGTGGATACTAAAAATCCGCATGGAATATTAGATGGTTGTTGAAGTGCATTAGATTTCCCTTCATTCTATCAGGATCTTTTTTCACCCCTCATTCTTTAGTGTTCTATTAGCTGATAACAAGGTGGGTGCACCTTTTTCTATTCATTCAGGATTATATGTCTAATTTTTAATTGTATTTCAGTCTTGGTTTACAAAGTACGAAGGGATTGCTTCTTCATGGACCCCCTGGCACGGGAAAAACTTCTTTGGCTCAATTATGCATTCATGATACTGGTGTCAACTTATCCTATTTGAATGGACCTGAAATTATAAGTCAATATCATGGAGAAAGTGAAAAGGCTTTGCATGAAGTGTTTGAGGCCGCAAGTAAAGTTGCACCTGCTGTGGTTAGTTTTCTTGATGCCTGCTTCTTCAATAAGTCTGAATTTTTTGAAATTCTCTCTGGTTTACTTACACTTTTTTTTTTTTGGAAAAATCCCTTACCCTTGGTGTCAAGTGCCTCAGCTAAATATTATATTTTTTTTAAGATACGAATGTTGATGTTTTGATTGATGATTTTTATGCTTTTTTCTCTCACAATACATATGTTTGTTCTGAAAATAGAGCAGTTCCTTAACATTCATTATGAGTACACATTCAAAAGAGTCGACAAAAAGCTGAAAAGTAACCTGTGTTTTATAAATTAATGAGTGACTAAGTATGATGTTTATCTAATTATTTTGAATAATATGGCATTTTTCATTGAGTGATTGGCCTATTACCTATTATTTAATTTCTTTCTTTGGAAGTTTAATTCTTCTCTCATAACTTTTATAATCAGATATTCATTGATGAGTTAGATGCTATTGCACCTGCCAGGAAAGATGGTGGTGAAGAGCTGTCTCAAAGAATTGTTGCAACATTGCTTAACTTGATGGATGGAATTAGTCGAAGTGATGGGCCACTCATAATTGCTTCTACCAACAGGCTTGATAGCATTGAACCTGCACTAAGGCGGCCTGGGAGACTTGACAAGGAAATTGAAATAGGTGATTTAAAACTTCTTTGGTGCTTTCTGCTTTTACGTTCTGATGGTACACACGTTTAAGATTCATGAACTAATCTTCTCCCGGTGTGGTACATTTGATCTCCCCTGCCCCTTGGGATTTCTTGATATTGGAACTACCTATTAAAAATAAGAAAATTTTCATTAAGAAAAGAAAATTGTTATATGTATTAGTATGATGAGAATTTTTTTCATTTCTAGTTTTCATGATTTTAATATGTTAATCCAGTATTCTATATACTACTCATATATCTCTTGGCAATCTTGAAACTCATGTTGTGTTTGATTAAGTCATTGACTTGCAATACGATCTTATAACCATTCCTTTCATTTGCAAGGGTTAATTTTTTAAGTTGTAATGGTTTAAGTTCATATGGAAAAGATAAAAGCTGCTCTCCCCAGCCCACCCAAAAGGTGAGAGAACACCAAATTATGGAGAAAAATTATAGATATGGTTTGGTATTCTTTTCAATATATACATATAAGAACTGAGAAACTGAATTTAGACTGTTGTTTTTCTAATCAAAATAAAAGAAATTGCTTAACTACCCTATGAAATAATAAAAAAATTAAAATGCCACAATTATATGATCACAATGCAGATTTTTGGTGCCATCTTATAGATACATTTAGTTCAATGTGGTGCTTTAAATGTTATATGTATTTATGTTTTATTTCATACTAACTTATACTAGTTACTATGGTAGAAGTATGTCAGAACTTGCTTGGTTGTATGCAGGTGTGCCATCTCCGAGTCAACGTTTGGATATCCTACTTACTATTCTTAGTGAAATGGAACATTCTCTTTCAGACTTGCAAGTTAAACATCTTGCCATGATTACACATGGTTTTGTTGGTGCTGATTTGGCTTCTCTTTGCAATGAGTCGGCTTTAAATTGTATTAGGCGTTATCATGAGTCTAAAAAGTCTACTGAATGTGTAAGTTTTAGTCGATCAATAGTAGCAGATGAAGGTTATTCCGATGTAAATATTGAAGAGCCTGTTTTTTCAAAAGACGCGAGCCATATCTCAGGCGACTACTCTAGTTCTGCTTCTGCAACTTCACCACTCTTTGGATGTACTGTTTCATCTGAGGCTCAAAGATTCGTGTCCTCGAATGAAGTGGTAGCTGACAATGAAGATATTTGTAACCCTGCTGAAATCAATTGTAGATTAAAGATTGTTTTTGAAGATTTTGAGATTGCTAGAATGAAAGTGCGGCCTAGTGCCATGCGGGAGGTATGTTTTCTTTCTTATTCAGAGGAAATTATCTTATTCACACTAATGGAACTAGGGTCCTGTGAAAATTGAACCATGTATGTGGACATGATCATATCTCATTTAATTTTAATGAACCAATTATATGATGGATGAGGCTAGGATTATAGATCTTGTGTTGTCTAGGCTCTCATTGGAAAATCTGGTTGGAAAGAATTCTTAGGACTTTTGAAACTTAACTCTAGAGATTATGTTGAATTTCGGGATATTATTAATTTTTTGAGCCCCTCTTATATTCTCTACAGATCCTTTTGAATAATGATGTCTTTTTTTAAATTAATACTAATCTGAGCAACTCTTTGTAAGCGCCATTGGAATTTTCGTGCTTTCTATACGTTTTTCACTTTCATTTCTCAATGAATAGTTTATTTCTTATATCTATATGAATATGATGGACAGACATCAAATAAAATGTTACATCATTTTAGGTTATACTTGAGGTTCCAAAGGTAAAATGGGAAGATGTTGGTGGCCAAAGAGAAGTTAAGAATCAATTAATGGAAGCAGTGGAATGGCCTCAAAAATATAAAGATGCATTCAAGCGTATAGGGACGCGACCTCCAACAGGAGTTTTGTTGTTTGGTCCTCCCGGTTGCAGTAAAACCCTCATGGCACGTGCTGTAGCTTCTGAAGCAGGACTAAATTTCCTTGCAGTAAAGGGTCCGGAACTTTTCAGCAAATGGGTTGGTGAATCTGAGAAGGCAGTTAGATCTCTATTTGCTAAGGCAAGAGCTAATGCTCCATCAATCATATTTTTTGATGAAATTGATGGTCTTGCTGTCATTCGTGGGAAAGAAAGTGATGGGGTTTCTGTTTCTGATAGAGTTATGAGTCAACTTCTGGTTGAGTTGGATGGTAAGTTGAACTTTGTTTTTAGTCAATCCTCAATAATCTTGTTTTTTTTCCACTAGTTATTTATACAAGATATTACTGATGGGTTATCATCTCATTTAAAATGGAGGTTGACTATTCAGATAAATATTTGAGCATTTCTTTGTAATTATTTATATTTTTCCATTAAATTTAGGTTTACATCAAAGAGTTGGTGTTACTGTCATTGCTGCTACCAATCGACCCGATAAGATTGATCCAGCCCTTCTAAGACCAGGTATTGCCCCCTCCACCCTTCACAGGGATAAGCATGTACACTCGCACATGAATGAATGCATTGCGTCTGATTTCTTCTTTTATTTTAAATGAGGTGCATTGTATCCATGCCTACCTTTTTGTGCTTCATGTATGTTGTAATCTAACCTTCTGCTTCCCTAGTGTTACAAAACTATCTTTTCTTAAATAAAAAAATGTTACCACTATCTATTTCTATGGCTTTTCTTATGGGTTCATAAACTAGCTTATTATAATTTGGATAGGACGATTTGACCGGCTGATATATGTTGGGACACCAAATGAATCTGATCGGGAAGAGATATTCCGTATCCATTTGCGCAAAATTCCTTGCAGCCCAGATATCAGTATAAGTAAGGTGGTTTCTCTTACTCAGGGTTGTACAGGGGCAGACATATCATTAATCTGTAGAGAAGCAGCCCTAGCTGCTCTAGAGGTTTGTTGCGTTACTGTGTTGTTCTTCCTGTCCCCCAACTTTTACTTCAAAAAATCTTTTTTCATATTTTATATATCTTATCTATTGTCAGGAGAGTCTTGAGGCTTCAGAAATAAATATGCAACATTTAGAAACTGCAATAAGACACGTGAAGCCATCAGAAACTGAAGCTTATCAAGAGTTATCAGCCAGGTTTCAAAGGCTTGTTCATTCTAGCTCACATGGAGCTGAAGTAAGGTATCAGCAGTGCACAAGCGAATCCAACTCGCTTTATATTCGGTGAATATATCCATGTTTTATTTACGAGTAGTGTATTATTCTATTAGAGTTTGTTGAATTTGTTGTTTCTTTTTCTAAAACTAAATTTTTACCACTTCACATATTAATATTTTAGAATTATGCTGCACTTGAAACTGGCATCATATATTTGAACACCCCCTTTTACACTTTTAAGTTGAATTTATGGCTGTAATATCTGTGATCTGATAAATGATATACATGTTAATAATAGGGCATCCAGACTCAGTTTGTTTTTGCTTTGGTTCTATTGATTTGAGCTATTATGTTCTTGTTACAGGGATGTGATGACCACAGAAAGAGATCGAGGTGCTCGAACAAGACAGCAACGACCGGAGTTTTCCACCAGAAGGCTTTTATTCACTCTTGCAATAACATGCATTGCAGTATTATTAGGATTTTTATTTTCCCCCAAAAGTCAGAGTAGAACGTTTAAATGGATTGTTGGTGAGCTAAGATATTCAGAGTAGAGAATGATCAAGCAGATGAACTGTCCTTCATAAGTTTTACAATTCTGATTCATGTAAAAATAGTTACCACTTTTTTGTTTTAATCCCTCTTTTTTTTGGTAGTCTGTTAGTATTATTAATGTTGGTTAGAATTATATTTCAGAAGCTTTTTATTTACAAGTATATCTAACATAATTTACTTTAGAATCTATACACAGTTGCCAGCATGTGATGTGAACATTTTGGTTTATCATTTTATCATGACAGGAGAAATAGTGTTTGCATTGTTGTGTATAGATATATATATATATATATAATGGATGTGATAAAAGAAATTGAAACTTTCATCCATTTTAGCATATAATAATGCATTTATTTGGAATTCTTAAAGATAAAATTTCATTGAATTCAAACGATTTAGGGATTTGGGTATGGACTGGTCTAGTTTTTGTTTAAGAAAAAATAACTATTTTGTGATTTATTTACTTTTTATTCACTATTTTTATCAAAGTTTTATTTTTTTTTGTTGGATTTGCGAATATGATTTTGTACTATAAAAGAAGGATTTTGAAAAAAAAAAACATAATAAGCCTAAAACCGAATGATTCTACTTTGAGTGAATTGAATGTCTCGATTCGATTGCCAGTTTTCCATAATCGGATTGAACAAAATTGAGATAATCTCCACTACCTTAATGTGTTATGAACTCCTCTTTGATATGTCATGTCTTTTTTTTTTTTTTTTATAGGAAACTGATGATTTTCATTAAAACAATAGTTACAAAAGAACGGGTGATAAGAAATCAACCCTCACCAACCGGATTACATAAAAAATTTCCAGTCGGTTTTAATCAAAAAAAGATCATAATTACAGAAAACGGAAGACAAAAAAGCTAGAAGTGATACTTTGTAATGTAGAATATCTCAAATCTCAGCCGCAGTATGACTTTTGTTGTTGAAAATTCTATTATTTCTCTCCAACCAAACCTCCCACGGAATGACTTTAACCGCCGTTTCCCAAATCCATTTCGCTTTATCTTTTAGCATATGACCCGTGAGGAGATTTAAGATATTCGACCTCGAACAATTTGCGAAGCACCAAGCAACATCAAAAGTGCAAAGCAGCTTCTCCCACAAAAAACTAGAGAACTTAAGCTTGAAAAAAAGATGATCTTGGTTCTCAAACGACTGACTGCACATAGTACAAACATTAGGGGAGTTACTTGTTGGTACATTCAATATGCCTCCTATTTTGGGGACGTGAAAAAATAAGTAGCTGCGAATATTTCTACACGAGATGGAATTTATCTCTTACTATAGTGATATAATATATTATTCATGTGAAACAATAATATTAACTCAGATGTAATTATGAGATTACCACATGATTCATATATCACAGATTAATTATATGTATGAGATATATATGTTAAATAATTTATATGCATAAATTATGTCATGTAGAAAACTTGACAAGTCACATTAAAATTAATCAAATCAATTTAATAGGTAATTTGGGTTAGGTTGATGAACCTTAGATAAATTTATCGACTTATTTATATTTCTACGCATGAACATCCAATTTAAAAGTATTGAGTGGTAGGTGGAAACATGATAATGTATCATTTGGTCTCCATTGTTGAACTCACTTCGTGAGGTACACGCTTGATTTCATGGCAGCAATATTAAGTCTGTCTCCCTAAAAAAGGTGGTTGTGTGGATTGATATCAAGGTGGATCTCTTTGTTGGGATTGATGCATATCACTTGTAATTTATGTAACAACATGTATTGTAAAATAAAAATAAAAATTAGTATAAATAAAATGATATTCTTTTCAATGAATTTGCCAATTACATAAATACATCTCAGTTACTAAGATGTAATCTTGTCTAGCTATGTGAGACATAAAAGAGAATTCAGATCAAGATAGTAGCCCTAAGAGTCTTAAAATATACGAATACGGTTGGGGAACCTTATCTTGATACCGTCTAATTTCTGCACAACATTGAACTCACAAATTTCCTCTTATAAAAGTGTCAAAGCGACACCTTACTATTTTAGAAACTTTTGGTAATTCTCTTGTTATACTAATTAAGAATTAAAGCAAGAGATTTCACTTTCTCACTGATCTGAGAAGGGTTAACTTCGTCGTAGGACTATGAAAGTTGATCATTAGAACTCAACCGTAATTATGAGTTACCATGTTAAAATTAGTCACATTTTACTTGATAAAAAATAGACATAAACACATTTAATTTAAACTCATTTGAATCTAACTAAATCTAAATAAATTTAGAGCCAATTACTATAACAACATATTTGGGTATAAAAAAAAAACTTAAATAGCATCCCATTTTAGAATTTATTTAAGTAGCATATTTTAAGCTAACTATTTGGAAGCCTTTTGTAAGCCCAATAAGAAAGTTACTGTTTGAGTACATTTTAAAATTAATAACATCAGGGTAATTTTTCTATTTCATATTACATTAAATTAACGGAGGGAAACTCGAATATTATCTCTACTTAATTACAAGTTTAAATCTCCTACCCATATATTATACGGGCAATGACTAAATAATAATAAAAAAAGGTAATTCCTCAAATAGCACAACTTTAAAAAAAATGAAATGATAGAATTTGGTATGAAAAAAAAATTATTGACTTATTAACTTTTTAATATTTTTATTATAATTTTTATTTTACGTTGAATAATATAAATCTAAATGAGTTTTTAGGAGTCAAATTTTTATTTTTATAATAAATTAAATTGTTAATTTAATTTTTTTTTTTAAATTGCTAAGTCAATATTTTATTGATGTCAATAATTTATAAAATCTACTAATTTAGGAATAAATCAAAAGTAATTATATAAATAAAATTATGTATCTAAAATATTTCATTTGAGTTGATTTTTATATATTATAACGAGAAAAAATAAGTCAACATTTTTTCGGTTAGATTGGATTGATAGAATTTTCTAGCACATTGGTATTTTTAACACCCTTTTATTATTATTATTATTATTATTATTTTAATAACATCTCTATCATTTAGTTTTAGTTTTATTTGATTGATGTGTTGCTTTGCATGGACGCATTTGGCATTGCTTATGGTTGTTTAAGTTTGGTAACAAATTGAAAGGGTTCTGTTGCTTTGATTAAGTAGCGAAACTTCCTAGTAGGGGTGAACAAACACCCCGCCACCCCATTACCCCGCCTCATTTAAGTGTTTAATCGGGGTCGGGGTGAGATAATATGCCCTGTTTATTAAATGGGGCGGGGTCGGGGTGATGGGATTGAACCCCATCGGGGCCCCGACCTCGATTAACATTTTTTTTCTCCCCAAATCCCATATCCCCTCTCCCTGCCGCCCCCTCACCCTTCCTTTCTTTCTTTTTTCTTTTCTTTTCGTTTTTTTGTTTTTGTTTTTCTTTTATTTTCTACCTACCTATTGCACTGTTTTGTTGTTTTTTTTTAATAATAAAATTTGCTTAAACGGGGTGGAGTCGGGGTACTTGACCCCGATAATTAAATGGGGTGAGGTCGGGTCAGGGTAATTTTTAAATGGGGCGAGGTCAGGGTGCCATTTTTTGGCGTAAACAGGATCGGGGTATAAACGGGGTATCCTGAGCCCACCCCACCCCTCCCCTGTTCACCCCTACTTCCTAGAAATCACAAAAAAAAAAGGATTAGAAAGTAAAGAAACAAAAAAAGGAAAAAGGAGCCTCACTCCCAAGGCATCAAGAAATTTGTAGGAATTATTTTGAATCTCGTGGTTTTCAAAAATAGAACTTATTTGAAACTCCTAATTTTAAAATTTTATTGGAAATAAAATTTTGCTTAGATGTTAATACAGATTAATATAAAAATAATCATTATTATATTTTCTGATTATAACTTATATATATTCCTGCATATCATTGTACATTAAAAAACACATAAATTTCAAAGAATATCATAGTGGTATGGTTAACTACATGTATTTATGTTAGATAAAACTATTCACCGTATCAAGGAAATTTGTAAATATACTTATAACTATAATAAATTAGGGTTAATTTCAGTAATGGATAAATTAATGTTGTTTATTTCAAAAAAACACAATCTTTTATATATATATCAGAACTACCCAAAACCACCATGGGAAAAATTAAATTACAGTGTGAAAAGACAAAACATACCCTAATAAATTTTCCTTAATTAAATGATATGCAATTAATGAGATATAATTATTAGGAGAGATAAAAGGGTAATAAGGTAAATACTAAAATCGGAATCTACCGTGAATCGCCACCATAAATAGTGTTTTATGGGTAAATCGATATTATTATGAAACAACCATTAAAACTGAAATTAGGTGAATTAAAGTGGTTATTAGTGTAATAGGGTTAATTTCAGTAATGGATAAATTAATGTTGTTTATTTTTAAAAAAACACAATCTTTTATATATATATCAGAACTACCCAAAACCACCATTGGAAAAATTAAATTACAGTGTGAAAAGACAAAACATATCCTAATAAATTTTTCTTAATTAAATGATATGCAATTAATGAGATATAGTTATTAGGAGAGATAAAAGGGTAATAAGGTAAACACTAAAATTGGAATCTACCAAAATCGCCACCATAAATGGTGTTTTATGGGTAAATCTGATATTACAAATTTACAAATTTCCTTGATAATAATGTCTTAATCAAATATAACTTAAAAAAACACTATTGCCTTTTGTGTCAAACACATTTGGACTATAGGTGAATACAACCCAACTATCATTAAGAATTTCATCTTTGGAACAAAAACAGACGAAGGGTGGAATACCACAAACAGAAAGGATATCTAACTAAAAAGCATTTTTTGTAATTGGCACATGCTTTGTTAAACCACCCATAAGAACCATATTTTGACTTTTATCTGGAGAATACCCAACAACCAATTCCATTGAGTGAATAATGGACCCAGATCCTAAAAACAACAAGGCTTTTGAATAAGCATGAGTAATCAAATGAAATAAAGCAGCTTGATAAGACCCTATACCCAAAGCTAACATCATATAACCCAATTGAGACATTGTAGAATAGGCTAAACTTAGAATAATGGGAAATTTAACGTCATAGGCGTAAGATGCTCATCAAGTGGGCGATGTTCCTCAAACATGTCATGCCTTATCTTCGGATACACCCCTCTTCTGTAGTGGAGATTGAGCCTCTACTATCATCGCTCAAGTACAATCTTGAGTCAATCTTGAGTCGTTTGGACTTTGGAGTACTAAATAGTTTTTGTCCATACAATTCGCTCATCCCTCCTTTTGTGATGTCACGTGAGGAGGGTTTGATGAAATGATAAGCATTTCATCAAGGTCTTATGAAACAAGTTATTGCGGGTAGACGTTTCAATCCGTGAAAACGAGATTTGAAATTGTCCGAAGGCGTGATCAAGATCCTTATATTTTTTTTACTTTCAAAGTTTAAAATATATGGTTTCTCCTCCCTTTTATAAAGAAGGAAAGCGCTACTCTCTAGAAACTCTCTCTAATTTGGTCGGTACTTTACCGGTGCTCCAACGAGCTCATTTCTTCTCTCCTTAAAAAAAACTGACCAAAGGTTCTCATGTTGACAGCAACGAATATCGACCATATATTTTTTACATTTATAAGGAGCTTTTAATTAACTCTCTATCGGGAACTTGCACACAAACTTACTAGACATACAAAAGTTCACCTTATAAGAGGGTTCAGGTATTAACAGACGTGAATATAAAAGTTGAAATCCTACAATCACGCGATCTTGAAGGCAATTCTTAGTCTAATGATCAGGACCCAACAAGGCCAGAAGAAAGTCTCGGTAATTTCCCGATGTCTCGGAATGTACTGCTTTGTGCAACGTTTTCCCGTATTTCTTGTGGTATTCAGCCTTTATATACTGCATGTCAATTTCAGCCCTTGTCACAATAATCCTCATCAGGGTAGAGTCATCTGTTCCCAAGCCCTTCATGGACTTGTGCAAGATCTGGAACATACACAATTGAATATACAAAATGTTATAATAAATTTTAAAATAGAAGCAAACTTTGTAGCAATTAACAAACATGAATTGTCTTAGTGACCGTAATGCGACAAATGTATCGATCTTAATCTCAGGTATGGAATAAAAGAAAGTATGGAGGAAAATAAACGATACTGCTCATTATGAGAAAATGTCAGTTAAAAGGTTAAGAAGAAGCTAAGAACTTTAAAGAAAAAGTTGAATAATAACCTTAGCAAAGTACATCCCAGGATTCTCAGCACACAGCAGAATTGTCAAAAGGCCATGCTCAAAATTCCCAGATGTTTCTTTTTTCACAGCCTGGAAAAATTAAGTTGGTTCAATTTTAATCTTGAATCTTAATATTATAAAGGTTAGAGGGCTCAAGACTGATATACTGATGTTACCTTTTTCAAAGAGTGTCCATATGCGTGTTTATAAGCAGAACTAACAACAGATAAGTGTGCTCTGCTTCTCTCACTAAAAATCGTAATAAATGTGTGCTCGTCAGTTCCCAATCTCTTCTCTCCAGCTTTATAGAGAGCTTTCGCATCTTTCTCGGCCAAAGCTCTGTCAACTTCTGGGCCTTCATAGCGTGGTTTACTAACGTAAGCTAGTAGCAGCTGCAAACAAATAAATAAAAACCCAGTTTAAAAGTATTTAAATAACAAATAAAACTCATCTTCTAAACATCTGAAAAAAACAAACACAAAATGAGCAAATTGGTTAAGCTACGGAGGAGCAGAGAGGTCTATTAGAAGGAATCACTGTGACATTGGTACGGTACCCGACTTCCCATAAGACAAGCATGAAAAAAAAAAGCATAATAGGTGTAGAAACAACGAAAGCTCTATAACATAGAAGAATCAGCTCTAGCTTTAACAGAACTCAATGAATATGTGAATATCCCAAGCGCATTCAGTGCTGAGGAACTACTTTTTAGAAGCACCCTATGCTTGAATTATGTGAATTTACTAGCATCTAAAGACACCATCCCACTGACAAAAACAAGTCTTCATTTTACATACATTAGGTAGGCTTACAATCATTCATGCAACAGAAAATAATATCATCACAAACTTCCGTAAGCGATTGAAAGTAAAACAATGTCAATATTTTGAAAAGATGATAGGCGAGAAAGAAAGACGTGAAAAATCTAAGTTTATAGGGTTATAGGGCAGTAGAGAGAGAGAGAGTATAACCTTTTTGTGATCTTCTAAGGCACTTCTTTCGATATCATGCTCGATGTAGGAACGAAACATGGCCAAGTAAACTTGTTTAAAATGTTGAATCTGTGATGATGTGCGAGAACATATTATTTCAGTGGCAGCTTTAAGACTAACAGGTTCCCCAAATATAGCCTGCCACACCAAAACTGCATCTCTTGTTGGTGGATCATAAATCCAGTGTAAAACTGCTTTCTGTAAACATAATAACAGTTTTAAACTAAAAAAATGAATGATAATGTGTATCATAAGTACGAGTAACAAGCAAGAGAGTAAATTTTTAATTTATGATTACATATTACATAAAAGGAAACAGACTAGTTTGATAAACTAAACTCGTTCTAAACATTTGAAATGAGATATAGAAATCAAGACTAAAAGCATGTTTGAGAGTGCTTTTAACGAGCTAAAAGCTTTTTTACCATACTTTTACAATAGTTAAAAGGACTTATCACTTCAATTTTTACATTCGACATTAATTTGAAAGTGTTTTGAGAAAAGTGAAAAAAACAAGGGAAAAGTTATTATTAGGTTCTTAGCATCATTCAAAAGCAATTTCAACCATACTCTTAGAGTAATTTGGTAATTATAAAAATTACTATTTAAAATAGGGCAAATTGTAATCTAATGAAACTGTTTATAATATTTTTTTACATATTTAACTAAAAATCTCAATAATATTAGTAAATATGTGATTTTTATCGAGCACGTCAATTAGTGATTACAGACCTCGAGGTTGCCGCTAAGCTCAGATTTCAAGCGTTTGCTGAGGTCCTCGGAGTACATGGCTTTATATTCCTGTTGAATAAGGGCACGCTGTGTTGCATCTCTGTGGGCAATAACATTGATAACAGCATCTTTATCACAGCCAAAACCTGCATAATACACAATAACATCATAAATCTCACTTTTTCAAAACCAATTTTGAAATCCCATTTACCTACTTCTACTGGAAATGATTCATTCACCCCTACCAAATTTTTCTCTGCCTTTTCTTTTCTGATAATCATTTTAAATTTTTTTAATATTGGAGACTCAAATCAAACACTGTCATGCTTAAAGATCTGACAATTTCATTTAAAAATTAGATTCTTGACTAAATTTTATTTAGATTCCAAATTTAAAATTATAAAAAAAAAATGGAATAAAATATTAAAAATTAAAAAACTCAGAAAAGGAAGAAAAATTCAATAAATTCATGAATAAAAGAAGATTTAAGAGTATTCAATAGAGACGTAGGAACAAAACCCTAACAACGAAATTGAAGAAAATAAGCAAAGAATTCACCTTTGAAGGCGCGATAAAGTTTGACAGCATCATCACGGGGAGAAGTTAAAACAGGAGGCATAGTAAGAGAAGACATTTTTTTTTTTCTTTTGTTTATGAAGATTCAATGCTTCGTGAGAAAAAGGCTGTTTGTTTCCTGGGAAAGAAAGAAAGCAAGAAAGAAAGTTTGAAACGATGAGAAAATTTGAAAGGAAAGTTGTTGTAATTATAAGGAAGAGAAAGAGTGGTTGAATTGAAGATTTTATTGCAATATTGATTGTGACAATAAATAAATAAAATTAATGATGAGAAAGTTAAAGATTTCAGTCTTTGAAATTTCAGCAAAACCGTGTACCGTACTGAAGGGAACTCTGAATTATTCATAACTGCTCTTGCTACCTTTTACCGTTTCCATTGATTATTTTTTGTCCATCATATTCGGGAAAATTTCCCACACTACGGTAGTATGGAGCACTCAATACCTCTTCCATTCTTTAGATGCCATTTGGCATTGTGGGACCCAGCTGGTTAAATTTTTTTCCTCCCTTTTCTCCGCTTGGAACTTGGGAATTTGGCTTCATTGATCTCCAAAATTGTCAATTAAGGTTTATTGACCTCCATTTTTATTTTAAACTTTTTTGACCTTATGATGATGTCATTTTAGTGTGAAATGTCTAAAACAACCCTTTAATTCTCTTCTTCCATGAAACCTTTTTCTTCTCTTCTTCCATGAAACCTTTTTCTTCTCTTCTTCCATGAAACTTTTTTCTTCTCTTCTTCCATGAAACCATTTTCTTATCTTCTCAATCTATCTCTTCTATCTCCCTCACTCACGGTGGTGACGGAGAGCGGCGGTTGGTGGTGAAAAATGTTTGAAAAACCTCTCTTCTCTCGATTTGTGTATGCATGATTTTGGGTTTTTTGGATTTTTCATTTGTATTTTTTATCAATCCCAAAACCTCAACACCCTCTTCATTCTCTACCTCAACACCCTCTTCACATTACCAAGTAATCTTCAAGCTTTCGATTCTCATTATTAAAAAAAAAAAAAAAAAAAAAATCCTGGTTGCCCCGAATTTTGAGATTTTTCCCCGAATTTTGAGTGTTGCCCCGAATTTTGAAGTTATCCCCGAATTATGCCCCGAATTTTACACCGAATTTTGAGTTTTCCCCCCCCCCCCAATTTTGCACCGAATTTTGCCCCGAATTATACACCGAATTTTGAGTTTCCCCCCCAAATTGTACATCGAATTTTGGACCAAATGATATTTTTTTCTTAATTTAATCTATATAAAACAAATAAAATATATAAAATAAAAGAGAGAAAAGTAATATTAAAAATTAAAAAAAAAATTAAAAGAAAAAAAAATCCCTAAACCTTACTGTTTCATAATTCGGTGGACCGAAATCAAAATTCGGTCCACTGAATTCTAATGCAGTAAGAAGGATTTTATTTATTTATTTTTTTTTTTTTTTTACTTTTCTCTATTTATTTTTTATATTTTATATAAGATTAAATTAATAAAAAACTCTTTTTTTTAATATTACTTTTCTCTCTTTCATTTTATATATTTTATTAATTTTATATAGATTAAATTAAGAAAATATATCATTTGGTCCAAAATTCGGGGAGAAAAACTCAAAATTCGGGGAAAACTCAAAATTTGGTGTACAATTCGGGGGAAAAATTCAAAATTCAGTGTAAAATTCGGGGCAAAATTCGGGGGGGGGGGGGACTCAAAATTCGGGGCAAAACTCAAAATTCGGTGTAAAATTCGGGGCATAATTCGGGGATAACTTCAAAATTCGGGGCAACACTCAAAATTCGGGGAAGAATCTCAAAATTCGGTGCAAAATCCGGGGCAACCCGGATTTTTTTTTTTTTTTTAATAATGAGAATCGAAAGCTTGAAGATTACTTGGTAATGTGAAGAGGGTGTTGAGGTAGAGAATGAAGAGGGTGTTGAGGTTTTGGGATTGATAAAAAATACAAATGAAAAATCCAAAAAACCCAAAATCATGCATACACAAATCGAGAGAAGAGAGGTTTTTCAAACATTTTTCACCACCAACCGCCGCTCTCCGTCACCACCGTGAGTGAGGGAGATAGAAGAGATAGATTGAGAAGATAAGAAAATGGTTTCATGGAAGAAGAGAAGAAAAAAGTTTCATGGAAGAAGAGAAGAAAAAGGTTTCATGGAAGAAGAGAAGAAAAAGGTTTCATGGAAGAAGAGAATTAAAGGGTTGTTTTAGACATTTCACACTAAAATGACATCATCATAAGGTCAAAAAAGTTTAAAATAAAAATGGAGGTCAATAAACCTTAATTGACAATTTTGGAGGTCAATGAAGCCAAATTCCCTTGGAACTTGGACTGGACCACAATATTTGTTTCTTTTTTTTTCTTTTTTACTTCTATGTTAGTTATTTTATTTGGTTTGCTTTTCTATATTATATATTTTAAATATAATATCTTTCCTTAATTCCCAAATTTTAACTACATTTCTATTTTTTTTGGTTTCTTACATTCTTTTTAATTCTTTGGTTAAGTTTTTTACATAAATTTTTTTAATATAAATTTTTCTCTCTTTCCCAAATACAATGTTTTAACTTCATTATTATATTATTTTAATACTTTGTCTTCTTTTTTATTTTTCATCTAAATTTTATATATATTTTCTTAATTGATTTCCATTTTATTAGGAGAAATAGTTGATTTGTTCCTCAACAAAAAGCATAGGGTCTAAAATCTATATGTATAAAAAGGATACAAGTTCCATAAAATAAATCTTAACTATTACTATATATTAATTAATTTGTTTGTTCACTTATTATTGTCAAATAGTGATAAATTAGTTTCTATTTTAGTTTTTAATTTAATATTATTATTTTAGAGAGTGGTGTTACTAATTCATTCTATTTTATATTGATTTCAATTGATGTTATAACAATCCCATGAATTTAAAATAAAAAAAAATCTGGTAGTCTTCCCACTAGATGGAAAAAGTTAATTATAAGGTGAAAAAAAAACTAAACTAAAGTGAGAATTTGAAAAAAAAAATGACGGAGTACTAAAGCGAGAATGAGAGGGAAGGGGAAAAAATGAAGTTTGTTTTTTTGAAAAAAAATAGTTAAAATTTGAGAATTCATGAAAAGGTATTATATTAAAAAAAATTAATATAGAAAAGCAAACCAAATAAAATAACTAACATGGAAGTAAAAAAGAAAAAAAAGAAACAAATATTGTGGTCTAGTCCAAGTTCCAAGCAAGAGAAAGGGGAGGAAAAATGTAACCAGCTGGGTCCCACAATGCCAGATGGCATCTAAAAAATGGAAGAGGTATTGAGTGCTCTATACTACCGTAGTGTGGGAAATTTTCCCATCATATTCAATGATTTTTATTTATTTTTTAAGGACAAATTCAATTTACACACGTAATTTGCTCGTGTATTTATACCGTTTCCATCTCGATTACTTTTTTTTATTTGGTTAGCGGGTTTTAGTTGTTAAGTAAGAGGTTTTAAGATTGTATTTGGATTTTATAAAATACTGAGTTTTGTTAAGTGTGTAAAATGTGTTCAGATTGTAAAAATGAATAAATTTATTATGTGGTAGGGTTTTAAGAAAACCATAATCTTGAGTTTCAAAATTGAGAGGCAAATGTTGTTTAAGATTGTGTCCCTTATTCATACCCATGAACCAAACACATAGGTGTTTGGTATGCTAGAATGAGAATGTGTAGTCTAGAATGAGAAAGCGATAGAGATTTCTTTGGAATGAAAATGAGAATGAATAGTGAAAATAATGTGTATGTGAATGAGATGTCAAATTTATCACTAAACATGAAAAAGTAATGTTTTTACCCAATACCAATAGTGAAATTTGTATCAACCAAACATTGGAATGGATTTTACAAACAGAACTCATTCTCAACAAACACCCAAAACTATTAAGGAGTAGTTTGTTTCAGGATTTGAAGAGTGGGAGAGGCATTGAAGATCCATCCTATGTTTGGTTTGCCAAATACTTTACTATAGAAAATGACATCCAAAACTGGTAAGGATCCTATAGCCTTCATCACTGAGTTTTTAAAACCCTTCCTAATCTATGAGTTTTCTTAAATAGCCCTGAGATTGATGGGAGGGAATGCAAAAGAAGGGGGAGTTAATTTAATTTATAATAATAAAGATTATGATGGAGATACTCATATAAAACTAAACATAACATTTTGTTCACATGCATCTCATTCTCAACCTTAAGCATTTTATTTTCATTCAAACCTTAAAATAAAATTCCAATTAAGAATTTTTCCCCCTATTGGGTTCGAGCACATGTTGATTTTGGTTGTTAAAGCTCCTAAAAATAATTATGTAACCATTTTAGCTCTGCTAAAGATGAGTTTAAAGACCTTCACATAGATCCTATTTAATTCCTTATAAAATGAGTTAAAAGACTTTTTTAGAGTTGTTTGCTTGACTTTTGCCTTATTAAAAGCCCTTTTAACAAGGTCTTATGTCTCTGTTAGTCGGACCAGGAAAAAAAAGGGTAAATCGGCATTGTTAAGCAAGAGTTTAGAAATGATTCAATCTATACCTTGAATTTTAATAATTTGTTTAATTAATTCTTATGTAAAGTTAAATTACTATTATTTTTGGGATTTATAGTAGATAGTGCGATTATTTTTGTAGTTAAATGATGTTATGGCTGAAATATCATGAAGAGTAAAATGACCCCGTGTCGAGCATACGAAGAGACACGAGGAATTTCAAACTCTTTCGGCCTACGCGAGTGAGCCTGGTTATTTGAGCGTGCCACGCACGACGGACCCGACCTCCACCACTAGCGGAGAATGAACCATCAAGAGTAGTCCACAGTCGTCTCAAGTGTCAAGGACCGTGAGACACAACCATCTAATTAAAGATGGAATGACAAGCTCGCAGGTGCGTAGAGACGCGGACCCATCTTGGTGAAATATTGACTAAGTGTCCAAGTAGGAAGCTTCGCAGCTGCGCTGTGCGCATCTACCTCCCACCTCAGAGAAGTGTAGTGCCACCTACACACTTACACACCTACACACCTACACCCATTCAAGACCCAACACATGGACCAATTCGTGTGTGACACGTGGCTTGATGACATCATCCATTTCCACTCATATAAATAGGAGATGAGAAATGGCCAAAAGGTAACTCATTTTCATTCCTCATTTGCTCTAACCACTAGCTCTGCTCTGCTCTAACTTAAGCATCGAAGGGTGTTAGGCCGGCACCACACCGGTGCTACTAGCTCTATTTGCGCAGGTGATCACCCACATAGCAGACCACCTACGTAGGTTACCACCTACGTAGCAGGACACCCATGTAAGTTACCTCCTACGCGAATCACCGCCTCCGACTCAATACAAATTTATTGTTCGTTGCACACGTGGAAGCAAGAGCGGCATTGGCGCGGACCACATCCGCGCGTTACACTTAGTGCCATTTTCACCCAACAACAGTTGGCGCCGTCTGTGGGGACGTATACTTTATTACATGCTCTATCATCAAGAATGAGTCGGAGAAGTCATACAGAGCACCGTGGTGGTGATGAAAGAGTGGAAAACAACATTCCTCGCACAAGAAGGTACCCAGCTCGTGGGGACAGAGACTGGGTTCAAGAAGCGGAGCCCGAGAGAGTGAGAGTTGAACCCCTGCCGGATAGGAGGGTGGATGCCTTGGAGGAACAAGTTCGAGTTGTGAATCGAGACCTTTCAAAGGTACTTGAAATACTCAATCAGAAGTTTGTGGTCGACCGCTAAGAATCATACCTCTGTAACGGCAAAGGCAAAGAGCATGTGGAGTATGTAGATGAGTCGCGAACCAACGGAGGAGGTGGCTCAAAGAAGAAGCAGAGGACGAACAATCAACATGCTGCCCCTTCCCGTCTTGAACCTTCCTACCATGGACAATCTCGACTGAAGGGAGGATCCGACCTCCGAGATGTTTTGAATCAAAAAAGGAAAGAGCAAACTGAAATTATGAAGTCCACGGTGGAAAGTACTCAACCTTGAGCGCCAGAATTAAAAAAGCTTCAAGACGAGCTCGGTCACATGAAGAAGGAGTATCGAGGTGATATGAATTATGTAGCCTTGCATTTGAGGAATTCAAGCATCAAGAACACTTGCATTAAATGCACTTCAATTGCATTAATGGCAACCCAAGTTCATTTATTACAAGTCAAGTTAAGATGCATTAACTACAACTCAAGATGCATTGATGATAACCCAAGCTTCATTCAAGACAACTCAAGCTTCATTCAAGGGAACTTAAGGCAACTCCAAGACAAGCATTAATGACCATTTACAAGCTTCAATTAGAGTTAAATATCAGTTTCAAATGTAACTTAAGTTACAAATTAAAATGGTGGCTGAATGTAACTTAAGTTTTTGCATTAAATTCGTAGGTTACATGCTAGGGACTTAATTGGGCTGATAGAGGATCATTATGAACGAAAATTACATGTCTTTTATGCCTATAAATAGGCTTTGTTTTAGCTATTGTAAATCAGATTTGAATGATGAATGAAATGTAGCATTTTTATGCACATGGAGAGCCTTGAGCCCCAACCCTTTGTAATCTTGCTTTAGATTACATGTTTAGAAACATTCAAGAGGGGAGTGATCAACCAACTTGTGGAGTGTTTCGAATCTTGGGCTTGGAAACTTGTCCTAGATCAATGATCATCTTTCCTAAGCAATCTGTTTTTAGCCATTCTTAGGGGGTGTTTCCGAATAGTTAGGGAGGGTTTGAGTTCTTGCTTCAAAGGTTCATGCTAAGCATAATAGCATCGGGTCTTTGAACTTGCAATTCGGGTTTGCCTTATCATTTGGAACTCTTGGGTTGATCCGATTAGTTAAGGAGGTTTTGTGCCATTTTCATGCTTCAAAGGTTCTTGCAAACGATTGTAATGGGTTTTTGGACTTGAACGCAAGGTTGTCGTATCATTTGGTATCAGAGCATCGATTCACGATTTTGTGGCGATCTCTAGAAACGGTTTTATCCAATCTATCCTTTTCTATTCTTGTTGTTTTCAATTCTGTCCTATCTTTTCGTTTTTGTCCAAGCATGAATTTGTCTTCATCTTTTCATTCCGATCTTGTTTCTATCTTAAAGATCACTTTCTGATCTAAAAAAAAGACTTAGCATTCAAGACCACCTAGGTTTGTTCATCTTGAGTTCTTCTTGCAATTTCTTGAGGTTTTCCGAGTTTGATCTTTGAAATTCGTGTATTTCTGATTGTAATGTGTTATTATGTCAGTTATATATCATAATCCATCAGTTACACCTTCCTTTGCACGAATTTAAAGTCCCAAAAACGGCTAAATTAAAAGTGTTTCAAAAGCGCCCATTTTTGTAATCGCCGCATTTAATGCTTCGTTTACTGTCCAAACCGTATCATAAATTCCGAATTTGGTTATTTGTCCTGAATATAAACGTTTCATATGAATGTTATCTTTCAATGTTCAGAAGGTCACTTTGTCCAAATCATAACGGAAGTCATTCAATTCGGGGATTTGTTTTCTGCGCAGGGTTATCCTAAATTCCAGACTTTGGTTTATGCACTTAAGTGTTATCAATTAGGATCAAATTTTTGAAATTGGTCTTTTGTAAGCTCTTCATTACTGTTATATTTACATATATATGAGCTGGTTCTTTAAAAATCTTAGCCAATCTTCAATAAATTTGATTGCAAACACGAGTGGAACAAAGAGAGTTGTAAAAAGTGAGGGAGTGCTTGTAAGGTCCATTTTTTTTCTCTCTAACTTTCTTTTGCAGCAAAACTTTTTGATTCGAGGACGAATCATTTTGAAGAATGGGGGAATGATATGAATTATGTAGCCTTGCATTTGAGGAATTCAAGCATCAAGAACACTTGCATTAAATGCACTTCAATTGCATTAATGGCAACCCAAGTTCATTTATTACAAGTCAAGTTAAGATGCATTAACTACAACTCAAGATGCATTGATGATAACCCAAGCTTCATTCAAGACAACTCAAGCTTCATTCAAGGGAACTTAAGGCAACTCCAAGACAAGCATTAATGACCATTTACAAGCTTCAATTAGAGTTAAATATCGAGTTTCAAATGTAACTTAAGTTACAAATTAAAATGGTGGTGAATGTAACTTAAGTTTTTGCATTAAATTCGTAGGTTACATGCTAGGGACTTAATTGGGCTGATAGAGGATCATTATGAACGAAAATTACATGTCTTTTATGCCTATAAATAGGCTTTGTTTTAGCTATTGTAAATCAGATTTGAATGATGAATGAAATGTAGCATTTTTATGCACATGGAGAGCCTTGAGCCCCAACCCTTTGTAATCTTGTTTTAGATTACATGTTTAGAAACATTCAAGAGGGGAGTGATCAACCAACTTGTCGAGTGTTTCGAGTCATGAGATGATGGAACGTAATTGTTTGGGTCCATTTCATGATTTTAAGATCATACAAGACAATCTGTTTTCTAGCCTTTCCTTGGGGTTGTTTTCAAATGGCATATGTGGGTTCTTTGGTTGTGATCTTTTTGGGTCCTTAGTTAAGTTTAAGGGTTCTTAAAGCATTTCGAAAGGGTTTTCGTATCATTTTTTTTTTTTTTTTGCTCAAAAGGCAATATTTCATTACATTTTCAAATCTGATTTACAATAGCTAAAACAAAGCCTATTTATAGGCATAAAAGACATGTAATTTTCGTTCATAATGATCCTCTATCAGCCCAATTAAGTCCCTAGCATGTAACCTACGAATTTAATGCAAAAACTTAAGTTACATTCAGCCACCATTTTAATTTGTAACTTAAGTTACATTTGAAACTGATATTTAACTCTAATTGAAGCTTGTAAATGGTCATTAATGCTTGTCTTGGAGTTGCCTTAAGTTCCCTTGAATGAAGCTTGAGTTGTCTTGAATGAAGCTTGGGTTATCATCAATGCATCTTGAGTTGTAGTTAATGCATCTTAACTTGACTTGTAATAAATGAACTTGGGTTGCCATTAACGCAATTGAAGTGCATTTAATGCAAGTGTTCTTGATGCTTGAATTCCTCAAATGCAAGGCTACATAATTCATATCACGAGGTAAGGCTACCCTTACTTTGGAAGACCTCCTCGAGCAGACAGAGCCTTCATTCACCGATGACATTATGGAGGTGGATTTACCCGCCAAGTTCAAAATGTCAACCATGCCCACCTATGATGGTTCTAAGGACCCGGTTGAACATGTAGATACGTTCCGGACCTGGATGGAGCTTCAGGGTGTCCGAGACGCTATCAAATGTAGGGCATTCCCCCTCACCTTAGGAGGCTCCGCGCGGGGGTGGTACAGACAACTCAAGCCAAGATCCATTTCTTCATTTAAGGATCTCACTCGGTCTTTCGTGACTCAGTTCCTTGGGGGAAGAGATCACAAGAAGCCGGCTACACACCTGTTAACTATTCGTCAGAAATGGGGGGAGCCCCTACATGACTACGTGGTAAGATTAAACAATGAAGCTTTGAAAGTAGAAGGTTATAGTGATGACATAGCTCTGACCGCCATGATGGCGGGACTGAAAGATGAGAAATTATTGTGGTCGTTAGGCAAAAAGACCCCAACTACATACATTGAGCTTCTTTCTAGGGCGCAAAAATACATGAGTGCCGGAGAGCTGCTCAGTGCAAAAAGAGCTCCAGAAGAATGGGGTAGTAGCAAACACTCGGAACATAAACGAAAAGATCGAACAGAAGATACTACTTGGAAGGATGACCGCCATAGGGATGATAAGAGAAAGAAGACAGAAGATCGACTTGATAAACAAAGTCTTCCTCCTAGCAAGTTCAAACAATACACCCCTACCGCCATACCAACAGAGCAACTACTCATAGAGATTCAAGATAAGAACTTGGTTAGGTGGCCGTCAAGGATGAAAGCATGATCAAACAAAAGAAATAAAGACAAATATTGTCTTTTCCACAAGGATCACGGTCATACTACCTCCGATTGTTTTGACCTTAAGGAGGAAATTGAAGCTTTAATTCAAAGAGGGTACCTAAAGGAGTTTGTGATGAAAAGGAAGGAATGTCAGCGTGAAGCGACACCTGAACTAAAAGACCAGGACCGAGGTGGTCAAAAGTCCTTGGGTGGTGATATAAGAACTATTTTTGGTGGACCAACTGGTGGAGAGTCAAGCAGAAAAAGGAAGGTGAGTGCTCGGGAGGCGAGTCACCCCCCACCTAGATTCGAGGTCCTTTCTACTTATACAATGCCTGGTTGAAAGGCAAAAATAAATTTTGATGAAGAAGAAGTCGTTGACATCCATCAACCTCACAATGATGCACTGATAGTGGTAATCATTGTAGCTAACTTAAGAGTGCACCGTGTTCTGGTCGATGGCGGAAGCTCGGTAGACGTACTCTCTCTAAGCGCATTTGAAAAGTTAGGAATCAGAAGAGAAAAATTGAAAAGAAATCTAGTACCCTTGGTGGGATTTGAGGGAAGCCAGATCATCCCTGAAGGAAGTATCGAGTTGCCGGTCACTTTTGGAGAAGAACCTAACACCGTCACTAAGATGGTGGAATTCCAAGTGGTTGAGTGCCCGTCAGCTTATAATATCATATTGGGACGCCCTTCTATCCACGCTCTCAAGGCCGTACCATCAACTTATCATCAAATGATGAATTTCCCTACTATAAATGGAGTAGGGGTAATCAAAAGAGAGCAAAAGATCTCTCGAGAGTGCTATTATGCAACTAGGAAGGGAGCTATGCCCGTGAACACAATCACTGATGAACAACCTAAGGAGGAGATGCAGTTCGCAACAACCTAATTAGATGAAGAAGCAGAGCAACCTCCCTAGCCCCTCTGAAAGGACAAAAGTAGCGGAGCTCTAGGACCCACTCTGGAAGGTATAAACAAAGTCACTAAGGTTTTAATGCTAGGAATCCATAGGTTAACTAACCTCAATGGCTAGACTCTATCTCATCCATAGGAGCAGAACATCTCAAAACTTATTATCACTAATGTCTTTGTAGCTTTCTCCGCGTTAAGGTTTTCTCTATTGTATGAATTTTTTCAATCAAAAAAATGAGAACACAACTCTTTAACTTCAAAAGCAATTCTAGTATGAAAAAATATAAGAGAGAAAACTCAAGTTACTGCCAAGGATGCACTTCACTAAGCTTATGTCAAGCTACTCTAAAATTCCAAAGATTCAAGTAAAGCTTCAAGGTTCGAAGCTCTGCTTGAGTAGAGGGTCAGCTATATGAACATACAATTTACTAGTCTACTACAATCCTACATGTTTGGGTGTTCAATAAAATTCTAACGTCAACCAGGATGCAGCGATGCTCAGCTGCACTTGAGTAGTAAGGCTTAGAAAAATAAAATCTTAAGCTCACGTTACTTCACTACACGCTTAGTGGTTCAACGAAATCAGCAAATGGAAAAATTAAGAAGAAAAATTCTTAGTTCATTCAGAGTGCATGGGTGCATAGCCACACCTAAAGAACCACACTTGGAAACAAAAATCTTAAACTCATCAAAATTCTAAGTCTACTAGGGAGCGCAGGGCTCGCACTAGCCGCACCTGGTAGAAGAATTTAAAATGAGAAAAAATTCTAAGTCTACTAGGGAGTGCAGAGCTCGCACGAGCCGCACCTGGTAGAAGAATTTAAAATGAGAAAAAATTCTAAGTCTACTAGGGAGCGCAGGGCTCGCACGAGCCGCTCTTGGTAGAGGAATTTAAAATGAAAAATTTTAAGTCTACTAAGGAATGCAGGGCTCACACGAGCCGCACCTGATAGAAGAATTTAAAATAAGAAAAAATTCTAAGTCTACTAAGGAGTGCAGGGCTCGCACGAGCCGCATCTGGTAGAAGAATTTAAAATGAGAAAAAATTCTAAGTATACTAGGGAGTGCAGGGCTCGCACGAGCCGCACCTGGTAGAAGAATTTAAAATGAGAAAAAATTCTAAGTATACTAGGGAGTGCAGGGCTCGCACGAGCCGCACCTGGTAGAAGAATTTAAAATGAGAAAAAATTCTAAGTATACTAGGGAGTGCAGGGCTCGCACGAGCCGCACCTGGTAGAAGAATTTAAAATGAGAAAAAATTCTAAGTATACTAGGGAGTGCAGGGCTCGCACGAGCCGCACCTAGTAAAGGAATTTAAAATGGGAAAAAATTCTAAGTATACTAGGAAGTGCAGGGCTCGCACGAGCCGCACCTAGTAAAGGAATTTAAAATGAGAAAAAATTCTAAGTATACTAGGGAGTGCAGGGCTCGCACGAGCCGCACCTAGTAAAGGAATTTAAAATGAGAAAAAATTCTAAGTCTACTAGGGAGTGCAGGGCTCGCACGAGCCGCACCTGGTAGAAGAATTTAAAATGAGGAAAAATTTAGTGCAGGGCTCACACGAGCCGCATCTTATAGAGGAATTAAGAAAAAATTCTAAATCTACTTTAGAATGTAGGGCCCACACGAGCCACATCTCGTAGAAGAATTAAGAAAAATTCTAAGTTTGTCAAAATTGTTAAGGGCATAGTAGAAATTAAATTTACTACCTCTAGTCAAGGTTGGAAAGTGCGTAGCCCTGCGAAATCGAAATTAGTTCGGTTAATTTCTATGTAAAATCAGCTATGCAAAAAAAAAAAGGCATTAACAGCCCAGCCCAAATAAAAGGGCTAGGCCACGTCCACATCCAGCCTAAAGGCAAACAAAGCAGGCGCGGGTCAGGATCATGGAACCGGTCTGGGTTCGCGGGTAGCCAGGTCGTGGAAGCAAGGCAGACGGGTCTTATTTAAAAAAAAAGGAAAATACCTAGCAAAGGCGTCTCCTTCACCGTTTCTCTCCTCTCCTAAATCGCTCGATCTCTCTCTCTCTCACAAGCGGCCATGGTCCCTAAAATCCTAAGGAATCGGGGGAATCATCATATGTTCTTCCCCACGGCAGCCATTCAAGACCAAATCGAAGTTGCATGCGTTTTCTTCTTCCTTGCGAATCAACCATCGCCCTTGGCCATTTCTCACAATCACCACTGTAAATCGAAGAATCTGATGTAAATTAAAGCTACAATGGACAATCTACTAAGCAGATTCAAGGGAAAAATTGAATAGAGCACCGAAGCAGACGAGGGGATAGATTTAACTCCATTTCCTCCCACCTGCTGCGAACCAAGAACCATGAAAAACAAAAATTGAAGCTACACAGGTTGTTCTCTTCTTCCCCACGTCTCAACCATCGTGAAGACTAAATCCAAAACAAAGCTATAGGTCTGCTATGTTTGTCTGTCGGTTTGTCGTGAGCTCGAAAGATTGACAGAAAATGTGGTGCTCTGCTAGGTAGGGTTGCAAAAAATAATCAGAAATCGAATTCGGGAACACATACCTGAAGAATCGAAGCTACAAAGTGATAGCTCTGCTACGTAATCTTGCAGATCTTCTTTTACGGGTCTGCTACGTAGTTTTATCAAAATGAATGAGAAGTCTACAGGCTTGTTATGTAATTTTTGCTAAAATAGAACTCTACTATGTTGGTCCGTTAAAGTGACAGGTCTGCTATGTGGCCCCATTTTTTGGTTTTAAATCTGTTGTGAGAACTCGTAGTTACAAGGCTGCTTTGTCGAAGACTTTGCAGAACAGAGAGCTTGGTTTATTGAAGTACTGTAATTCAATACCTCTGCTATCATGAATGTCAGGTTTGCTATGAGTAGGGAAAATATGATTTTTATGAATCTGGGATGCAAAACGACTCTGCTATGTAATCGTGCAGAGGACCAATGGAAAGCAAATGTCTGTGAAAACAGGTCTGTTATGTAATCGTGCAGAGGACCAATGTTAATTTCTTTGGGATTTCAAAACTATTCAAAGAATACAGGTCTGCTCTGTCAAAAAATGCAAGCTGAGTATTGAAAACCTGAGTCAGCTAGAACTCAAAATTATGGGTTTACTATGTGCTTTTGCAAGAAGGGCTAAGTTGAGGTGATTTCAAAAGAAATTCTACCTACCCCGTGGCTCTGTTTATTAGTTGTAAATCTGCTAAGCAACAAACTGTAAGCAAGAAAACACGACATGCTATAATTTTTTGAGGGCATCCTACTGCTCTACGACCCTGTTGTATAACTTGCAGAGGTCCAGCATTTTAGGATTTCTAAGAGTATTCTCCCAGCCAGCTCTGTTATGTAAAAATGAAGCTCTGCTATGCTGAAGATTAGGTCTATAATTTTACACATGAAAAGTTTTGCTATGGTGTGGGAGAATCAGATATGTTGTATGATTTCAAGAGAATTAGATTCCCTTAAAATAAAAAAAGGAAACCAAGTCTGTTACGCAAAAAAAAAATCATACTGCTTTTCTATGTGAAAACTATGACATGCTGTGTTAGTCTATTGAACGAGTTACAAGCTACAAGTTGATTTTCTACTGGTGCGTAGTTCTGCCAAAAGAAAGAAAAAAAAAATATATGTATATATATATATATATTCAAGATCTGCTATGTGAAACTGTTTTGTGAAAAATGGGAATTAGGTATGCTATGAGGTGAAGAAATTCAGATATGTTATGTGATTTCATGAAATAAAATTCTCTTCAAACCAAAGGGGATGAACATACGTTGATCAATTAAATTCACCTCTGCGACTCAGCTTCATCGGCACTTCTTCTATGTAAATTTTCTACTGTCCTGCTATGTATTCCTACAAAAACCATGAGAAATCTGAGTCAACTTAAACTCGAAGAAACTCAAGGGTAAATATCATCTTTGTTATGTGTTCTCTTAAAAGAAAATCAACTCGCAGCTTTACTACCTGAAAGGATGAAAAAGACAACAATGCGAGAGGTATTAGAGGCATTTTCACAAAAAATGAGAATCTATCTCCTCTGTAAAAATGAAAAAATTGGATGTGCTTTGTGAAATCCAACGCTACAAAAATACGGTTTTAAGTCTGTTTGACTGATTTGCTATGAGGTTGTAAAAACAGAGTGTCTTTGTTAAAGACTTATTTCTTAGAAAACACTTAGAAAAATTTCACCCTCAAGAACACTCCCAAGTAGTGGTGAGCTACCTCAACCCGACTCGAGAGTAGGGGACCACTGTTATGGGTGAAATATCATGAAGAATAAAATGACCCCGTGTCGAGCATACGAAGAGACACGAGGAATTTCAAACTCTTTCGGCCTACACGAGTGACCCTGGTTATTTGAGCGTGTCACGCACGACGGACCCGACCTCCACCACTAGCGGAGAATGAACCATCAAGAGTAGTCCACAGTCGTCTCAAGTGTCAAGGACCGCGAGGCACAACCATCTAATTAAAGATGGAATGACAAGCTCGCAGGTGCGTAGAGACGCGGACCCATCTTGGTGAAATATTGACTAAGTGTCCAAGTAGGAAGCTCCGCAGCTGCGCTGTGCGTATCTACCTCCCACCTCAGAGAAGCATAGGTGTGCACCAGCCACCTACACACTTACACACCTACACACCTACACCCATTCAAGACCCAACACATGGACCAATCCGTGTGTGACACGTGGCTTGATGACATCATCCATTTCCACTCCTATAAATAGGAGATGAGAAATGGCCAAAAGGTAAAGCATTTTCATTCCTCATTTGCTCTAACCACTAGCTCTGCTCTGTTATAACTTAAGCATCGAAGGGTGTTAGGCCGGCACCACACTGGTGCTACTAGCTCTATTTGCGCAGATGATCGCCCACATAGCAGACCACCTACGTAGGTTACCTCCTACGTAGCAGGACACCCATGCAAGTTACCTCCTACGCGAATCACCGCCTCCGACTCAATACAAATTTATTGTTCGTTGCACACGTGGAAGCAAGAGCGGCATTGGCGCGGAGCACGTCCGCGCGTTACACTTAGTACCATTTTCACGCAACAACAAATGAAGTCTTTTTTCTTCTTCTAAAAACTCTATTTTAAGCCTGTGTTAAATATTTTTATGGTTAATTAGATTGATATATTTTGATGTTGGCTTGAATTTTTTTATTATTATTATCATTCAACTTTATGATTGAAATCAAATAATTTTGTGGTTAAGAATTTATAATTATATCGTAATTGTTTTTTTGTTATCATGATATTTTGGAGATGGAATCTTAGTGAAACAATGGTCATACTGATCCACACATAATTAAATTAGCTTTAAAAAAAATCACTAAATTATTAAAATATTTTTACTTCAATGATGGGTTGTTACAAAAAGTAAATACAAATATAACAAATTATTGAGCATGCCAACCAATTATTACTATTATTCTTTCATCGAGGTGAAAGAACCTCCAATGAGAGTCGTTGCGATGACTATTCAATTTGGTTAATTTGAGGTTTGTTTTTTTGGTAGAAAATAGAGAGGTGATAACCGTTTGAGTAATTCTTGAAGGTTAATGTATGATTGTGTTAGTAATTATACACTCTTTATCATTCGTCTCATTAATATAATTTTTAATTGTAAAACCTATAGAATCTGTAGAAGACATGACTTATTAATTGGAAACATGTACAAATTTCTTATGTCGTTTTTGTCTTGCTTTTTATTTATTTTTTGTTGCATAATATTTCATTTGTTTTTGGAACAGGGATTTTACAACCCTTCAAATTATTATTTTTAATTTATTATTTGATAAAATAATTTTAGGTTAGCTTTCTAATCTGAGAGAGATATGACTTCATATGATATTATTTTATTTGTATTTTTTAATTTCGTTATGTTTAATATTTATTAGTGTATAACTTACTTATATATGATCAATTGTGACTTATTTAAACAATTGTTCAATTTCATTGATAAACTCCAAAAATTTACTCAAACTTCAACTGTTTCCGTGATTTTTATGGAAATATCCGTCAACATCAATTTTTTGTCGACATATAATACATAGGTTGGAATCTCGATATTAAATATTAAAATTAACATTCAAATTTAATTGGGGATAAATGCAAAATACACCCCTAGTTATTATTAAAATCATACCCCTGCATTTTTTTTTAAATACCCTTTTTTTTTTTACAACTTTTTTTTTAAAATACCCTTGTACTTTAGGAAAATTACAAATCACACTATTCTATCGATTAGTTTTAACAAAATTTAGGCACATCTATATTCTACACATACCACGTGTTTCAAAACTATTAAAAATTTTGAAAAATTTGAATATTTGAATGTGATTTATAGATTTTACATCTTATTAACATAAGAGTTTATTCTAAAATTCTACACATCTGTCAATTTTTTTTGTTATTTGTCATGAAATTATAATACTTGACATACGTAGAATATAATTGTATCTTAATTTCGTTAAAACTAATTGATTGTAATATAATATATATATTTAATTGTTCCATATTAGATTAGAGATTATAATTTGGAAAATTACATTGAAATATTGTAGACACAATTAGTAATTAATTCCTTCTTCGTACTCAAATTAGAACTTTCCTGCAACAAAACAACATATATAAGCTTCTTCCTCAGTCGTCTCACTCTCCTTTTGGGCATAATGGTGGAGAGTGAGAATTCATCGACTCTCAGATTTCGCCTCGTTAATTTCCTCATCCAATCCGCTCATGTAACTGCTCTTCCTTCATTTTAATTTTGGAGAATTACCGAATTTCTCAGTTTCTAAATTCATATATTCAATCCTTTTTTAATTCTGATTTTTCTTGATATATTCTTCTTCCCCTTTCTGTTAACTTTTCTTTTGTTGTTTTTTTAATTCAACTTTTTTTTTTACAGGAATTCAAAGTAGCTTCGATTGTCAAATATTCAGCATTGTCGCTTTTTGCTGATAGATTTTACCCTTCAATTTCTGGGTAATTTCTTCTCATCTTCATTTTGTTGCATTCTTTTTTTATTTTTGTGAAGTGATTGTAAGAATATTGTTTTGGATTAGTATTTGAATTCTTATCATTTTCTGATTTTAGTGAAAGAGGAAACTTTTCCTGATTGCAGACTTGAATTCTTTGTGTTCTGTTTACAGCGCCCAAAGGGGAAGGCAGTGTAAAACTAGTATAGAAACTGAGCATTAGCTCGAGTCTTGGTAGCGAACGTTGTTATTTTTCCACTTCTCGCGTTGCTATTGTCATTATTGTCTTTTTGGGCAGGGGGGTGATAGGAACTAATAAAGTTCGTCTTTTAGATTTTTCGAGGTTTTTGAGAATTTATGTATTTGTCATGCTTCGGTACGTTATCTTTGCTTTTTGAGAAGACGCTGCTTGTCTAGGAATAGTACTACCGAGGCTTTGTCTTGTGCATTTCTCCATCCCTTTTCCTGTTTGGTTGAATGCGGGTATTTTGCTTTAAAAGGTTCACTAGCAGCGATAACTCAAGACATTGGCTTCTGCAACCTATCAGAGAGAGCAATGTGCAGTTATTTGCACTTATTTCCCTGTGGATTTCTAGCAAAGTGGGTTCCTGTCCTCTTCCCAGAGATGAGTCTTTTATTTGTTTCTTGTTTTCGTTGTAACTTATCATATCAAATATTATGCAGTTACACACTTCTCATCCGCTTTCTGTTAAAAGTTTGAAGTCTTTTGGGGATAGGATGATTAAGGAACAGCATTTCATGACCCGAGATTTTTTGGATGCAGTAAGTTGTTTCTTCAGTGGTTTTAAACTTGCTTTCTCTTGCAGTCCTATCGACAATATTAGTTGATGATGATATTCTGTAGGAGGTCATATTCATGCAGGTAATTCTCATAAACTGAAGAAGTTTCTTACCCCGGTCCCCATTCTGGTTTAATCATGCTATATTTATGTAGACGTTTATCTTCTACAGGTATTGGATTTTGAGATTGGTACTGCAAATATCACTTTTATATTTCTTGAGGAACTTCTTATTCAATTCAGGTAAGACCTTTTGCTCACCTTTTTTTGTTTACTGTTTTCTATTAAACCATCATTTTGGTTTCAGATTTTCCTTGGCTTCTTTTTAGTCTTTCTCTTGCTGATTCTAAATTCCAGAGAAGTGGCTAAGGTTGGGGAGCTTGTGGACTGGGAAGCATGCATGGATATTATGGATCTTCTTTATGAAAAAGAGGAAACAAGTGTTTTGTATAGTTCTCCTTGTTTCCTAGCTGCTTCCATTTTGGTACGTCATATTTAGAGTGATATTACAATGTTACTAATCGTGATTAACACTCCCCGTTCATGTTTGTAGGTTACTTCATATCTCATCACTGTTCCAAAACAAAAGTTGGAATTTCCCATTCTTCCATGGGGTAAGAGACATGCATATTTGATCTCTCCCTTTTCTTAAGTATGGATAGAACTTCTAATGTTAAAATTCTTGAGCTTTTTTTAAGGAGAAATTCACTGGTCCCGAGTAAGAGAATGGAGATATATTGTAGTGATGTATTTTTTTAAAGTAAAGTTGGTTGGAATTACCCTCAAATGATATGAAAGCATTATGTATAGGATACATGCTAACTGCTAAGAATAATTTTTAGAACTGCGTCAGTGGGACTTGAGGCTGTTCTTGGTTCTACTCCCCCTATTTCCTTTTCCTGGCTGAGCAAACTTGATATATGAAAAAAGACAAAAAGGAACAGAAAGCGCTAAAGAATAAGATCAAATAATGTATCCTTCTTTTGGGCATGGAGGGAACTTGATTTAACTGCTCTGAGCTGCATGAGCTCGGAATTCAGGTCGTCAGACTTACCTAAGCTACATCTGACTTTCTATGCTGAATGTTTTCAATATAATACTGAATCATGTTTACTCTTAGTTATGGGAGTTGACTTGGTGAATTTGTTATCTTTCATTTTTAGGATACAAGAGTCTCTTATCAAGTGTGATGACCAAATGTAATGAAAAATGGAAACTGGTGGGGTGGTAATTGAACTGATTCTGTTTCAGTTGCATTTTTTATATTTTGAAAACATTACAAGTGAAACTCATTGCTTGTGAGGAATCAAGTGCCATGACATGTTTAAACTGATGCTAATTTGATCTTTTTTTTATTATCGCAGTCAAGTTTGTAACACCATACAGAGAAGAAGACATCGTGCTACAAGTCAGAGGCATTCTAGTTCATGTTTTTGAGATTGATTGCTAGAGAGATACCAGAGGTTGGAAAACAGAGCAGTTCTTCCTTATTTGACCATTTTAAGACAAGGAAATGGCAAAGTTCTGATGATATTTTGTGCCTTGTTAGTTTAGTTAAAAGGTACCGTCATTTAAACACCTCTTAAAAATTGGAGTGTCATTCGTAAGTTGGCCCGGATACTTATGGGTATTAAAAAAAAAAAACTTAGGAGTGTCATAGTAGGTTCCAAGGAGTAGAAAAATCAGAAAAATAGGGTTATTTCAAAAACATCAAGTAAACTAGTGTGTTTTGTTTGACCATTTTGGTGGAATACGTAAAGACGTTTTTGGCAATAAAAGTTAACTTTGACTACGAAATCGTACGCCTTTCCTTTCATTTTAATACGCCTTTCCTTGAAGATGCTTCTTCTGCTCCTACACGTTGTTTAATTTTGATTTATTTGAAAAGAATTGATTTATTTGAAATAAGATGTCTGAGATTATAATGCTTTAGAATATGATGCTTATATGCGGTATGTATAAAAATGTAGATGAGATCTAAGATATACTAAAAACATATGCTAAAATAAACTTAAATATTATATGAATTAGAAGATAAATAATTGTATAATATTAGAAAAAATTTAGGCAAAAAATCAATTTACGCTCTGAATTTTGTAGGTTGTGTCAATTTAAACCCTAAACTGTCAATTTTATCAATAAACCCTAAACTTAGGTGAGTAAATCAATCTGAACCCGCTGATAGTTTTCCGTTTGATTGCGTCAATGGACTCGTCTCATGTGTGAATGGCTGACCATCTTCCATAAATATTAAGGGGAATTGTGTGGGTTTGCTTTTCATTGCTTACCATCTTCCTCAACTTTTCTTTTTCTATCTTCGAAATTTTTTTGTCTGAGAGATGGTTTGGAATTTAGACGAAAGAGATGAGTTCAATGTTAGGTCTTGAGAAAATCGAAGAATGAAGAATGAGATCGAAGTTTTATTTCTCTGACAAACCTGGCTTCAACTTCAAGCCAAGCACTTACCCACTACAGTTATGTGGTTTAGGTTAGCGATACTTTTAGATTGACCATCACTGGTGAGAAGAACAACATCGTGCTTTGGCTTTTGAGATCCCAATTTGATCTCAAATTTTATATTGAGATATGTATTTTAGAAATAGTTACAAAAGTCATGGAATTAACCAAAGTTTGACTAAGGTTTTTTTGTTCTGCATAAATCAAAATAATTAAGTAAAATCCATGAAAATTTATGCAGCATATAATATGTGGGAAAGAAAAAGGGTATAAGAAGGTTTTGATGATTTTAAATTTCTTAATTTCTGCAAGTTTAAGTTCAATGAAATCAAACCCACGCAAATCCTCTGAAATTTGAAGATGATAATCTTTCAAAAGCCACTCTATACGTACGGAAAAATTCCTTTGGCGGAGATTTAACGGAAAATTAAAGTTGGGTATGAATTAATTCACTTATATAAGTTTAGGGTTTAGATTGATAAAATTGAAAGTTTAGAGTTTAGATTAATAAAATTGAAAGTTTAAGGTTTAAATTGACACAACCTACAAAGTTTAGAGATGTAAATTGATTTTTTGCTAAAAATTTATTAATTAGTTAAATAATTTTGGGGATCAGAGCGAGGTTGGGGTGGGCAATGCATTCCTCGTCTTATGTAGTATAATAGTGTGACGACCCGTCACTTTTAAATAAATTAGAATCAGAGAAAACAGCGGAAGTCTTTTAATTTACGAAAAATTTGCGTGGTTTTGTTTGAAAATTGGCATCCTGGAAAACCGTTTACATCCTAATTTTCAAATCTAACAAAATCTCATGGACTTTAAGTCCAAATCAGGAGTTCAAATATATAATATTATGAAAACATCATCCAGAAGCTCTTATGAGCCAAAATACAACATTAAAGTCTTTGAAATTCATAAAAGTGATACATAAACTATACAATGACAAGTCCATCTCGAGGCCAGGATCCCTCGATCACGCAGACCACCTCCTCCTCCTCCTCGACCTCTAGCCAAGGCATTACCTGAAATTGGTTGTAATATCATGAGCTAACAAACTAAGCCCAAGTGAGAATAAATAGCATAAAAAGTAAAGATAGACCTCAAACTCGCATTTCGATTTGTGTCCAATTAATCCGACACTTTCTTTCCTAGAATTCTCCAAAGTCTAGGTCATTCTATTTCATATTTTCCAATTGATGATACAATTAGCACACTTAGTCTAATTATTCATCCTTTTACTTTTTATAACACAAATGACTCTTAAAGTCATTCAAACTCTAGGCAATTTCATTTATACTTTTAAGGATGATTTTGTTAATAATCGTAATCAATACTCATCTATCACCATCATTATGACATAAGTAATAAAAGTAAATGAGTTTTGCATCATATTTAACATTTCAATTCTCTTTTCATCAATCGTATGCATAAAAGTAATGTGTACATCCCGTAGGAAACGCATTCGCCATTTATGCATGAAATGAAGGCAACGTGGATATTCACATTCATCCACCATTCCTTGTGCATGAGGAACATGGATATTCACATTCATCCACCATTCCTTGTGCATGAGGAACATGGATATTCACATTCATCCATCATCCCTTATGCATGAGGAACATGGATATTCACATTCATCCATCATTCCTTACATTTCCATTCTCACTTTCTTTCCTTTTTCACTTTCTTTCTTTTTCACTATCTTTCAATGATGCAAAGTGTTATAGTACAATAAATGATGGTGCAATGTTATTATGCATATGCTTGCATATGCTTTGCAAAAGTAAATAAAGTAAAGTGCGAATATTAAAGAGATCGATTTCAACATAAAGTAAAGAGCATAAAGTAAATGACATAATGATAAATATAGATAAGAATCTCGGACGAACGATATGTCGATCGAACTCCGGTATCAATAATAAGATTAGAAACATAACTTAAACGATTAACCTATGCCCTCCGGATTCTAAACTTCCAAATAATCCGAGGTTCTATTAACCGTTTTAAATACAAGTTGGATCTTTAACTTCTACTGATCCAAACTTAGTTCACATCGAACCTAACTTAGAATCTTCTAAGATTCAAAGCTTTCCTCGAGAATTTCTAAGTTCTCACTTAAAGGATTAACTCTTAATCCTAAGGGCACTAACTCACAACCTTCTAATCTTAGGTTCGGATTCTAATCTTAGTTTCAAACTCTTCAAACCATCATACTTGTCTGCTTTCTATAGTTACTTTAAATACTAACTATTCTCACCTTAATAATAAGATGACTTAGCTCCTAAGTCCGAAGGAGCGATCAACCACGAAGTTCAAAAACACCTACAAACGAATTATATCGTAACAATCAATAACGAAACCAACTATCGATTAAACAACGACTAAACAAGCAAAAGACGGAAAACCACAAATCTCCCTCTTTGAGGCCCTCGGCCCTCTCATTAAAAAAATGAGTCTCGGGTTTGGTTTTTCGGCTTTTTGGCAATTCAAATACGTTTTGAGTTGGTTTTAATCAAATTCGATAATCCCGATTTCAATGGGTATCGATAATTAGGGTTTTTGAACATTAATCCCTTTCCCGAATTGAATTCAAATAAGCATTTATACAAGAATCTCTAACCCATATTCAATCTCAAAAGAGAAATTTTCAAACGGGAAGGGTTCGACTGAAACTCGGTTTTAGGGTTATGAAATAGTTTCCAAAAACACGTAAAACTACTCCCGAATTGACAAACACCGAGTTTCACGGCAAGAAATCGAAAGAAAACAATGAAAACTCCATTAAAACACTATTTGGAGCTTAGGTTTTGAAACTTTACTTACCGATAACTCCGCAAAACACGAGTGGCAAGTACGAAGGCTAGGTGGAAAAGGATCGTAGGATCGATACCTTTCCAATGGAACGAGAATCAAGTCGATCCGTCGAGAAATAAGCGAAATCGAAATTTTTCTTTCCCTCTTCTGAAGCTCACGATTTGGAGGATAAAAATGAGCACTTTTGGTCAATTTTTTGAGTCAAAGATGATATAAAGAAGATGAAGCAAATAGTGATTTTAGATATTTTGCAAATTGGGTAATTTCAACTTTGCCCTTTTATGACTTTTGGCTTAAAACGAATCCCGAACATCTCAAACTATCCCAATGGTGATTAATAATTATTAATTGGCCCGTTAATAATTATTAATACCATTAAAACGTATTTAAATAAATAAAGCCATTAAAAGGAATTAAAATGAAATAAACTACTATATTCTAATTTAATAATAAATAAATGAATTTTAATTACTCAAATTAAAATAAAATAAATAAAAGTTTTTTTTTTTTCACAAAATAACGGGACGTTACAAATAGGGTATATTAATCTGTGACGACCCGACTTATATAAAAGTCTAGGACGCGAGCACGCAATCGAAAGCGAAGAGATTAAACTTTAAAACATATGAATTAACAAAACATTCGAAAATTTTGGCATGATGTATACGTAAAGTCAATAACCCAAATTCATACATCAACCTGTTTATTAACAACATCGGCTCGTCGGCCGGTTCAGAATATCACACAAGTTCAAAATTCAGAAAAACAAGCAAAATATGGTGCACCAGTTCAAAACGTTATACAAAACATAATATGTACATAAGGTTTTAAGTTTTTGACTCTAAGACATAGGCTCGACTTTCAAACAACGCTCCCAAAACCCATGGCTCGCGTGACTGAAGGCCAATCCAAAAGTCTTCATCTCGAGCTATCAACGAGCACCATCTGCCGCTCCACGCCCTCGACCCCGAGCGTTACCTGAAAGGTGATATAGAGCACCTTTGAGCATGACACTCAGTGAAAACAAAAGAATATAAACGGTGATGTGAAATGTTCATGACATGATGTCAAATAATAGATAACAAGTCTTAATATGCATTTACACAACAAATGCATCACAAATAATTCAAATAATCAAACCGTAAGTCTTTCGATTCATGGCCTTGCCAAGATAACAACAACAAACAATTACCATTCTTTCTTAGTCCACGAGCATATCATTTCAAACCGGCGTCTTACTACGCCCAAATTACAACATGGTCATAAGACTCGAGCCGCAGCTCACATTATTTTCCAGGTTATCATAATAACCACTCTAACATCCAGGCCATCCACCACACAGCGCCTTGGAGCTCCTCAATATCTCACGCCACGGTAACCATGTGTAGCGTCCAACAACCATACACCATTACACTGGTTACAACCCAATGGCCATTTACAGAAAACCAAAATGCATGCATGGAATGATTATGAAATGTAATAACTAGTTATGCTTTCTTACAAATCTTAATAAAGTATTACTTCCTGCTCAACGAGCATACGTAAAGTCATGCCTCTAAGCAATACATAACAATGTCATGCTATACAACTTGTTCAAATATGCACAATAAGCATATAAATAGTTTCCAGCAAAAGCAATACTACATCCATGATATCAAAATCATATTATTTCCGAGCATAATCAAAATCATGCTAAATCATATAAGAATATTCCCAAATCAGCTTATAACTCAATCATGGACTAAAAAATATAATGAACAAGTAGGCAAGTATTTCTAGCTCATATGGTAAGTAGAGGCAAAGTTCAAATAGTCATGTTTAACTAGCTAATTCATAGGTAAATCATGCTCACGTGGAGGACATATATACATTCTCTATCTCTTTTGGTATATTCAAACAAGTTACATAATCATATATCTCAAGGTAGATATATTTAAACAAGCAAACATAACAATTCAACTCAATTTTTCAAACAAGAGTAGTCAATTTATGTTTTTCCGCTCTTTCGACTTTTACGACGAGTCAAACATAAACCTCGCCCCCTCATTACTTTCACAAGTCAACTCCTTTATCAAACATGAGTCCGAGTGACTCCAATTCAGCCATGACCACAAATCAATCCACAACCACACCAAGCATTCAAACAAATCGACAACACCCTTCCGATTCTTTGTGTTCTCACCTTTACCAATTTGGACACCAACTTGCTTAGGATTGTCTTCCCCCTACAACAAACCATTGTAAACACATTTGAGTTCAAAATAACGATATTGCCTCAGCCCATATTCATCAAACTCAAATCCAACCCTTAAGAACACAAACAACCCCAAAACTAGCTAAAAATGAACAAGTTTTTAGGACAATTTTGGAAACCTTTCAATAATCATCCTCTTATCTTTCCAAGTTGTTTTTCATGTAGAATATATATATATACACACACACACACATACTTTCCATAATTAAGAACTTCAAAGTAAAACCAAAGAAAACCATACTTTAGAGAAACTAGAAATTCCAAAACATTGCCAATTTAAGGTGTTTTTCAACATGAGTTCATCCATGGCCTTTAGTTCCTCATAACTTTGTTAAACATACATCTTAAACCTTCAAAACATTAATTGAAAGCCAATCTCCAGAATTTTAACATCCTACAATTTCAAGCCAAGAACTCAAAATAACAACCAACATAAGCTTGGAGTTTCACCATCAATGGAGGTCAAGTGTTCTTGCAAAACCATGGTTCCCAATTTCCTTTTAAATATACATGAATCTTAAAGCCAAAACTCATCAATTCAACATCAATTTTACAGAAATATAAAAGTATGAAGCCCACATACAACAACTCCTTAAACTCCAAACAAGAGGATTCAAGTGTGGGTTTGGAATTGAAAATCAAAACAACAATACCCATAAAATCTGAAACTTTCCCTCACCCTTTCGTCCCTTAGAACTGGATGGAAAGACTTCAAATGTAGGATGGGTAGAAAGCTTGTTACGAGAGCTTTCCAACGAGCTAAGGCACGAAGAAATCGGCCGAGAAACGAGGGAGATCCAACACTTTCTTTCTTTTCTTTTTTTTCTTCTCTTCTTGCTCGGGTTTGGGGGAGGAAGAAGAAGAATGAAAAATGATTTTTTGATTTTTTTTTCTTTTCTTTTCTCTTAATTTCCTTTATATACTTTTAATTTCTAAAATCAAAATAAAAAAATTGCAACTAGTTCCCTCCACCCCTTCATTTTAACTTCAAATCCTCCCACCTCCTAATATTGTTTTAAGTCCCTTTTCAACTTTCCTTTGCTAACAAGCCCTCCATCCAATGAATTTTGCCAATAAATCTTTTTCCCTAACTTAACCATGGTTAAATTAACTATGGTTCTTTTTCAAAAAAAAATTAACTATGGTTAACCATAAAAAATTCAATTGAGTAGAGATATTAACTTTCAAAGTGTTTAATAAATTACCCAAGCATGCTAGTTGGAAAGCTCTCACAACAAGCTTTCTACCCATCCTTCATTTGAAGTCTTTCCATCCACTTCTAAGGGACGAAAAAGAAAGGGAAAGTTTCTAGTTGGTGCCCAAATTGGTAAAGGTGAGAACACAAAGAATCGGAAGGGTGATTGGTGTGGCGTTCCCGTTTCTCTTCGAACTATTTTGGGAATGGAGTTTGTGATTATGAGTAATAATGAATTGTGGTGTGGGTGGTAAAGTTTGGAAGAAAGTGAAGTAACGGGAAGAGATATTGATTCCGACATTGGGTTAAAGAGCCGAAATGCTAGATAGCCTAAAATAGGATTATGTTTTGGCTAGTTGATTATTTAAGCATGCCTATTTGCTTTATTCTTATGTTCATAATCCGTGAACGAGTCATATACTGATTTGGGCTATGTTTATGCATACTTGTCATATTTTCGATTTATACTCGATGGACAGTTACAAATGAGATAATAGAGAAAAGTGTAAATATGAACCATGTGAGTATGTGAATTTTGAGCATTATGTGAGTAATGATTGAGCCATATAAACTCATGAGTTAAAAAGTTAAACCTAATGCATATAAAATTTAAATAAGAAAATATACTAACTTTCAAATATTAGAAAACTAATAACAATAAACACCTCTAAAAAAAATTAGCAACCAAATGTGAGTTGTAAATTAAAAAAAAAAAAAATTAAAAACATTACATTCGAGTAGAACTTTGTAATATATTTACCTTCAAAAATTCTCACTTTCATTTTTGTGTTATGTTAAGTAAGAGGTAATAATTTTTTTTTTCCTTTTATATATTACATCAAATTGGGGAGAATCGAACATTTTTTAAGAAGGGAATAGATATCCCGAATCGAACATTTTTTAAGAAGGGAGTAGATATCGAGGGATGACAAAATTTCCCGCGGGTTAGGGGCCCCGCGGAGTCCTGCCCCTATAAAGGCGAGAAATCCCTGTTTTATTAGGGTTAGGGGGGAAAATTTCCCCAATTTATTTTAGGGTACGGGGATGGGAATACATTCCCCGCCCAGCCCCGACCCCGAAACCAATATTTTTATAACATCTTATGTATTTTGTTTATTTTTTATCTTTATTTATTGAAAAAAAATATATAATACATTAACTAATAAATTATAAAATGTTTAGTATTATGTTTTCTTTTTGTCTTCAAAATATATATTTCATTTTTATATTCCTTTTTAAATAAGAATTAAAATATAAAACGGAGAATTTTTCTCGCAGAAAACCCAATCCCCGAACGGAGAATCCCCGAACCCGCTCCCGATTTTTTTATTTGGAGATAAGGTAGGGTATGAGGATTAAAAATCCCCGTAGATTAGGGGATGAGAAATGCATCCCGACCCCACCCCGCCCCATTGCCATCTCTTCTAACCATTTGAACTATGCTCGGATCGATAGGAGCAATAACTAATGTTACCCAGCAACCAGCTCATCTACCTTCTCCGGATCCCATCCTCCTTTTTCAGTCGTAGCCATTAATAAGTCTCTCTTCGTAAGTGAAGTGAGGGAAAATAAAATGAAATAATAATTAAAAAAGAAAGAAAGGGGAAATGGATGTGTTAACCTTCGGCATCATAATCGGGATAATAGTTCTCTTCTTAGTAGCCGTTTGTTATATCACCATTCAAGGAACCTGCTCTAAACGCCCTCATTCTTAAACCCTCACTCCCTCAATTTCAAAGATTTGAGGATAATTCATTCCTATTAAAATGCCGTTATCTTCTTCTTCGAATCTTAGTTTTTCAGTGTTGGTTATTGCTTTGATTGTTGTTTTAGGTTTTCTTTTCGATCTCAGTTTTGCTCATCAATCTCATATTCATCATCATCACTGCAATCACGGTCACGACCATCATCATCATCATCATCATCATGGTGAAGGAGATGAAGTTTCTTTTAATGTTAGATCGAAGCTTCTTCCGGAGGAGATTGCTGAGGAGGAAGATATGAAACTCTATGGTTTTGGGGCTTACTCTGATCACGATCACGATCACGACCATGACAGTTTTGGATCCTCTGAGCTTTTTGGTTTAGGTAACTCTTCTAATTTCAGTATCACTGGATTTTCACTTCACTCTCTTGATTTTATGTTCGAACTTCACTGCTGGAATTTTGTGTTTTTGGAAAATGTAGTCATTGAAATGGGACAGCGAAAATTTCTATTTGCTAATTTTACTCGATTCGATTATTATTATGAGTTTGATAAGTTGGTGTTTGTAGAAACACTGACCGCCTAATTGTACTCGATATTTAAGACCGTGATTTTATTGGTACTTGGATAGGCATCCGGCATTGGAGGAATATAGAGTCATATGGGTATACATTATGATGACAATGATGGTATTACTGAAGTAATCTGTGACAAGTACTGAGGAGCTTTCTAATTTGTAGATTAATGCAATATTTAACTATGTTTATGATTTGCTTGAATTTTTTATCTGTTCCATTTCTGATAGATGGTTTTTCCCCATAAAAATTGACCTCTATTGAGGTTATCTTGTTCTTATCTGGGTCTTCTTTAACCTTGCAGCTGAACTAATTCAAGTACCATTATTCTTGTCTGTTATGGTAGAGTTGCATCAAGTAATAATATTTCTCTGTTTTCCTTTGATTGTTAACCGTTGCCTTTTTTCATAATTTTTCTTTATAGGTCTTTGGATTCGTGCATTGGGCTGCTCGTTTTTGGTTAGCATGGCATCTCTTATTTGTCTTATAATATTGCCAGTAATATTTGGTGAGTAACCAACTCCACATTGAATGCACGTATAATTTCTAAATTTCAGGCTTTGCAAGTTGTATGTTTGTTTTTTTTTTTAGTAGTCGTGGTGCGTGTAAGTTGGCCCGGACACTCACGGTATCAAAAAAAAAAAAAAAGTTGTATGTTTGTAATTTTAACGGTTAAAGATGCTTGTGCCATCAACTAAGACTATAATATTGAATTATTGCAGTTCAAGGGAAACCATCCAAAGCGGTTGTTGATTCATTGGCTTTATTTGGGGTCAGATTCATTTGCCACTTATATCTCATAGGAATCTTTTATTGCTTACTAAGTTGACATATGGAGTTTGGTTTCAGTGACATGACAAATGTGTTTCACTTTGTTATTTGTTACTAGCTATGCTGAAGTGATGTAAATATCTCTGTTATATGAAATATGGATTATTCTCTTGGGATTTTATATTTACATTGGTTGCTTATACAGACGATACTAGTTGGATATTCCATAGCCCCCTTCCCCCAATAAAAAAAAAGTTTAAATGAAGGCAATTAAATAATTGAATGTTTTGAAGATTCCAAAATTTTAATCTTACCATTTAGCCAAATATAAATTTTGCATTTCCATCGAGTAGTCTTTGTTATTAGTTTTAGTGTAAATTTGTTGATTAGTCTGCATTAGAAAGAGAGCATAATATGAGACATTATGATGCCATTATGAGGCTAATATTTTGTTAAGGTTTAGAATTTGGTGTTAAAAAATCTAATTACATTGATTAGTTGGTATAGGAAATACACAATATGACTTGCAACTTTTCATGCAAATCTTTTTTTGAGTTTAGTTGATCCCCTTCTATGAGTTCGTCATCTCTCTTCTTTTCCAAATTATGGAAGGTGAAGAACCCAGAGCAAGTCAGGTTCTTTTTCTGGCCCGTGGCACTGGGTAACATTAACACTCTTGATTATCACACATCACGTGGAAGTGCAAATTTTCGAGGATTATTTGACAAAAGTTTTTCCAAACTTTCGGGATAACATGGGTGTATAATCAATTTTTTCGCCAAACATTGGAGGAGTTGCTCTTATCCCCCCCTTTCGAGGATTATTTGACAAAAGTTTTTCCAAACTTTTTGGGACTATGTTTGGTGTTGGCTCATGTTAATGTATCTTTTTTTTGGGTGTTAGCTACCAAAACTTTTGTAATTATCCCTTAGGCTTAATTATAAATAATTGGCCCACATATTATAATTAGGTGGCTGTGTGGGTCGTTTGGGATTACGGTATACCAAAATTATGCGGCTTTTGGTTTGTTTTGCCACTTTATCGTACTGTTTTATCTTTTTTCTTTCATTATATCAATGAAATGGCCTTTTGAGGTGTTCTTTAAAAAAAAAAAAGTACGAGTTGCAGTGTATTTGATTCACTATCTATCTATGTATTCTTTTTTTATAAGAAATGATATTTCGTTGATAACATGAAATATACAAGACTAGAAAAAAGTGCCACAAACTACGTGCACCCAATCAACCAACAATAAGTTCATAACTGGATTTTTTTTAATCTTTTATTAACTTTAAATGATAATAGGAGATACTTTTCATTGATGGTATGAAAAGAAGATTACAATAAAACCAAAAAGCAAAGAAGCTCAAGGCTTACAAAAACCAAAAAAACAAAAGAAACCTTACAAAAAAAGAGACCAATTACTATTAATAACTTTAGAGGGGAGTAGTTACAAGAAGGTATAGAAAGGGAACACCATTCTGAAGTGTGGTGTCTAGAAATTTAAAGACCTCCCTAGCGTTTGAAATTTGACCTTTGAAGATACACAGTTTCTTTCCTATAAAAAAAAGTACTTAGTTTCTTTCAAGCCATAAACTCCAAAGAAGGGATCTAGATTCATTCACCCAAAGTATTTTCAGTCATTATAATGCAAAAATAAAGGACCCAGATTTGAGCAATATTGTTGCCGGTAGAGTTAGAAAAGATCCAACAGAGATTGAAGATGTTCAAAGGACCTTCCAATAAGATTTTCTGTAGGGGCTAAGGAAGAAAAGATGGAGCTGGGATTTCTTGTTCGGTTGAGCGAGAGAGGTAGTGGGACAATGTCTTTGGAGCCTATCATCCGTGTTCAGGCTTTCGTGGTAGAAAGTTTATATGCAGAATTTGACTTTATTTACGTTTAAATATATGAAATATGCAAAGGTTAATTAACCCTTCCTGAAGGACATTTAAGCAGAGACCTTATCTTCTCATTAGCAGCTGTGCACCCTATCAACCAGGAACTAGTCTATACCTTCAATTGTTATTTCTTTAATTTATTTTTAAATCTATGAAATATGCAAAGGTTAATGATTTGCTGATAGCAAATCACATTGTTGATCCTTCAGCTTAGGGATGCAAACTTTTATTTGTATTTGCACTCTATTCATTGACCTGGAACTCCATACTATTTTCCTAGAACAAACAAAATTGAGTGAATTTTTTTTGTTGTTGTAAGATTTTCAGTTTTTCAGGAATATGTAAAAGAGAAATAAGGACATTTTTCTGTTGCAGACAGGTGGCATTATGATGTTCAGTTAAACTGATATTTTTCTGTTGCAGGCAGGTGCTATGTTAGGCGATGCTTTTCTCCACCAGTTACCTCATGCATTTGGTATGAATAGTATGATACCACTCAGATGGCATTTCAGTTAACTGAAAATGACTTCCCTTTTCCCTTTCCTTTTGATGATGTTATTGTGTGTGTTTTATTAACATTAAATTATGTGATGGATAAATATGAAGTGGAATTGAATGTCTGTAGCTAGTACAGATTATTGTTAGAAAATGCATTGAGAGCCTGCTCATTTATTTTTTTAATGTAAACTCTGAAATCAAATTCGGACCTTTTGCCATTCTGTCTGATATTGTTCCTCTCTGTTCATGTCCTGACTGTCTGCATGCATACAATTTACAAATAGGAGGCATATGTTTATTTCAATGTTTAACGTTTACAATAGACCCGTCAAGTTTAATAAATACTACTGAAATTATAAGTATAGAGTAAAGCTAGAAGACAATTCTTGCTGCTGGATTAGGTTGTTGAGGGCTTTTTCCCCTCTCGATTAAAGTGATGCTAGAAGGCAATTCTTGCTGCTTGATTTCTTCTGTCTATGGTCCTTCCTCTATCAAAGGCAGGGGACAGTTTTAGAGGGAGATTTATGATCTGTTTGGTCTGTGTAACGGTTTGTGGTGTTTGGCGGGTGACTTCAACGTGGTTAGGTGGGTTGCTGAGAAATCCAGGGGGGGAGAATTACCAGAAGTATGTGGAAGTTCAATGATTTAATTGTGAATCTGGATCTTAAGGATCTTCCTCTATTAAATGGCTAATATTCTTGTTCAAGCATGAGGGGCTCTCCTACCTTCTGCTGGACAGATTTCTTGTCTCAAATGACTGGATGAATAAATTCCCAAGCTCCAGAGTCAATCGTAAAGATCGTATTGTCTCAGATCGTTAACCCTTAACTTTTGATAATGAGGCTTTTATCTGGGGTTCCATGCCTTTCAAGTTTGAAAACTTTTGGCTTTCCCACCAAGGATTCCTTAATTTCGTTTCTCATTTGTGGATGAGCAGCTCTTTTGAGGGTTTGCCTGGATTTTTTTTCGACCAGAAGCTCCAAAGCTTGATAGGGACTCTGAAATAGTGGAATACTGAAGAATTAAGCTGATCTCAAATTTAAAAGCAGGAGCTTCAGCATGAAATCTGAGATCTGCATCTGAAAGAAGAGGCTGCTCCTCTCACCTCTGAGGACAGAGAAAAGAAACAGAGTCTGAAGGTAAATTTTTTAAGATTCCTCAATTTGGAAAATCAAAAGTGGCATCAGAACTAGAGCAAGATTAAATGGCTGAAAGAAGGTGATGAAAATTCTACTTTTTTCCATGATATAGTCAATAACAGAAGAAAGAAATCCTACATTTCAGGGCTTGTTGTGGATGAGGGGGAAAGATTACTGACTTTTCCCCAGATTGAGATTGAAGTAGTTACTTATTTCCAGAATCTCTACTCCAACCTCAAGAGTGAGAGGTTTATCTTTGATGGCTTCTCTTGGGATCCTATAAGTGAAGAGAATAATGCTTGTTTTACCCGCCCTTTTGAAAGTCTGGAAATTTGGAATGCAATCAATAGCCTTGGCACGAATAAAGCACCTGGCCTTCATGGTTTCTCAATGGAGCTCTATAAAAAGTGTTGGAACATTGTTAAGAACGATTTAATGACGGTCTTCCAAGATTTTTTTAAAAACTCCAACCTCAACGCACTTGAAGGAAAATTTCATCTGTCAAATCCCGAAGAAGAAAGGGGCGGTTAAAATGAGAGAGTTTAGACCAATCAGCTTGGTCAATAGCGTCTAAAAAAATTCTAGGGAAACTTCTGGCGGATAGACTAAGAACAGTTATTCATAATACCATCATCAATTATCAGTTTGCTTTCATTAAAGGAAGGCATATTCTGGATTCAGTGCTCGTGGCTAATGAGATTGTCAGCAATCTTCGGGAGTCGAAGGAGAAAGCTTCGATTTTGAAAATTGATGTAGAAAAGGCCTACGACATGGTAGATTGAGACTTTCTTATGGCTGTTTTAGATAAGAAAGGCTTCAATGGCAAATGGTAGAAGTGGATTTATAGTTGTATCTCTAATGCCAAGTTCTCCGTTTTTAAACGGTTGACCTAGAGGCAGAATTAATTCCTATGCCTTAGACAGGCAGATCTGCTTTCCCCTTTCCTCTTCGTCTTGATTGTTGATGTTTTGAGTAGAGTGCTGAATGAAGCTCTCAAGTCAAATGCCTCAATAACATCCGGATTAATCATTTGCACTATGCGGATGATATTCTTATTCTAGATGCTTATGTGGAGTTGGAGCTTGAAACTATTTTCCAAATTTTGCAACTCTTCCAAGAAGGCTCAGGGCTTAAGATTAACTGGCAGAAAATTTCTCTTTATGGCATGAATATTCATGAGGAAGAAATAGTTCTCGAAGCTAGAAATTGGGGCTGCAACTATGGTAAGGTGCCTTTTGATTACCTTGGCCTTCCTTCAGGAGGCAATCCTAAGTCTGTTGAGTTTTGGTCCCCTGTTATTGATAAGGTTTCCCGCCGCTGGATAAATGGAAAATTGCTATTTTCTCGAAGGATGGGAGACTCACTCTCATTGAGACCGTCCTCTCTAGCTTGCTAACTTACTATATGTCTCTTTTTAAAATGCCCTCTAAAGTGGCCAACATTATGGAAAAGAAAATGCGTGATTTCCTTTGGGCTAAGACTGGAACAGACTCGGGGAGTCATCTTGTGAACTGGAATTCTGTGAAGAGTCAAAAAGGCTAGATCTCGAAAGGCGAGAGGCTTTCATAAAGATGTATGAGAAAGGGAGGGTTGAGAGAGGATGCCGCCGAAAAGAATGGAACGCTGCTTCCCTCTGCTGGATGCATCGGATCCCGTATAAAAAGCGAGCTTTTTACCCAAGCTATGACTCTCCAACAAGTATCCTAGAAGAAGTCTTTCCCAAGTGCATATGGAAAGTTGGCTGCTCGATTTTTTTTTTCCCCTTTAGGAGGGTTAAACACGGCGGATATCTTTCAAAAGCGGAACCCGAATTATTCTATTTCTCCAAACATTTGGTGTTTGAAATCAATCGTCCGAGAGCCAAAACCATTTGTTCTTTAAACGTGAGTTTACAAGCCATATTTGGGGTAAACTTTTGCAAACCTTCGATATCAATTGGTGCTTTACGAATTGCAAGAAAGCGAATCTTGTGTCGCTTCTTATGGGGCACCCCCTTAAGGACAAAGCCAAATGGATTTGGGACACGGCGGTTAAAGTTATTCCGTGGAAAGTTTGGTTGGAAAAAAACAAGAGAATCTTCAACAACAAGAGCAATACAGCCAACGAGATTTGGGAGATCATTCATTTTAAAGTGTCTCTTCTCACCTCTCTCTTAAAAGCTTTTTGTAATTATGATGTTCTTTTGATTAATACCGACTGAAATAATATTTGTAATCCGGTTGGTGTGGGTTGATTTCTTATCACCCTTTTTGTATCCCCTCTTTTTCTTCATAATGAAAATTTTCCGTCTCCTAAAAAAAAAATATAAGTATAGAGATTGGGCTGTTTTTACTTTCTTTAATAGCTTCTATCTGTAATGTTTTTTATTTGAGGATATCTCATCCTCTTTAAGTTTACTCTACTCTTTTTCATATATTAATATTATGCCTCCTTCAATGTTAACCTAATTTGTTAGAGTTTTGGTGTTATATGGTGGAAAAGATGAGTGTAAGCTACACAAGTGGAAGAAGGCTTAACGTGTTAGGCTCACGTTGGTAGAAGTTCTTACTAACTCTTCATTTAGTACCTTCTATCTTTAAGATCCCCCCAAAATCTGCATATTTGGTTATAGAAAGCTATAACAGTCATATTTTGTGGAAGAGGCTGAATAGGCAGATATTACAAAAAGGCGATTCAATTGACAAAAATAGATTAAGAGATATAGTTACAAAATAAATTTGATCGGGTTCACCAAAGAGAGCTAGATTTTCTGATTTTGTTCCATAACTCAAGGTGATCAACAATGGTTTTGTTGAAGATGATAGAGTTTCTCCAAAAAGTGGACAAAACAGCATTGAGCCACAAAATTTTAGTTCTACCAGTCCAGGTGCCCCCTGCCAGCAACTGAATAAGCCCATCAGAGGAGCTTTTGGGGCTGGACCAGCTGAGATTTTAAGGAGAGAAGGAGCTTGTAGATAATACTGCCCCAAAGATGGGGGACAGGTTGGTGGCTGGGGGTGGGGTCTTCATCGGAGAAGATAAAAGCTGGCGGAAGGGTGTGGAGGAGGGGTTTTGATTGAGAGCATTTTTCCTTTAGTGTCAGAAGCTTTCTGCTAGTGGACATGGAAACATTGATTGTTTTCAATGGTGCTTTTCTTAATGATATTCTGGGTTTTCTGCTGCAAACACGTGTTTCATAGCTTCAAGAAGAAAACTAAGGTTACAATAGTTTGAGGGATGTTTGGGAAAGTTGTGCTTAATGCCTCCATATGGAGTGCAAATTGTAAATATTTTAATAGTTCCCTCCTTTATTGCCTCCAACCGGCATGCTTTTTTGTAATTGCTAGTGGGCCTTTTTGGGGATTTTTCATTTATCAATGAAAGAGTTCAAGTTTATTAAAAAAATTAAAAAGAAGAAATTTAAGGTTACTTTGGAGTTCGGACAAATATTATGGGTACCTTTCAATTGGAACTTTGGGTGGAAAGAAGTAGGCACATTTTTTTAAGTAGATGTAGAAGTGGAGGAAAGTCGAGATATCGTGGTTCCTTGTTCTTAAACGGTCAACTTTATCTAAACATTTTTGGTATTTTGTCTTCTTTTTTTATTCAGACTAATTAGAGAGAACTTTTATAGTTCCTTTTGTTTTGTCGGGAGCCTTTATGAATTTCTTGAGTTTTCAATACAAACTTTTGTTTCTTATCGAAAGAGAATTGCATTGAGTAATAAATCTTATATGCTAGCACAAAACTTTTTATTTAATCGTTTTTTTACCTGGCAGGTGGGAAACATTCTCATTCACATGCTAGCGAATCAGATCATCTTGATCATTCTGGACATGAGCATTCACATGCGCATTCTTTGGAAGATCTTTCTGTAGGAATATCTGTTCTCGGTTAGTTTCATACATCATTTTGTTAGTTTTTGTAAATGAGCGTGCTTTGTTATTTATTATGTATCAATAAACATGGGGCTTTTCCCCTACATTTTTTTTTTAGCGTGGGGCTTTTAATCTTTTTATGCGTTTCAGTTTTTTGAGGAATATGCATATTCTCTGTTCTGTTTTTTTATGTCATCTCTTTTGATGCTTCTTTATGTTTTGTGTACTACCATATTAACTATATTGGTGATATAATTATTAATATTGGACACTCGTGGAAGCGACTAATGGAGCGTTATGGTACTGGTGGGCATACGGAAACATGAGCTGATGTGCCCTTTTATCTGTTTAACACAATTCCCATTTAGAACTAAACATGATGCAGTCTGTAAACAATTATTTCCTGGAGGTGTCAGTGGGGATGGGAAATCAGTGCTGACGTTTATAACGAGTTTCAATGTCCTCTACCTGTTGGATTTTAAATCTTGATTTTTTTTTATTTATTTTGTGTATTGAATCATGGAAAAGGATCATAATGGCTTGTCTGGTCCTTTGAGCTTGGGTTGAGATTTGAATTAATTTTTATTCAAGCTTGAGCTTCTTAAATTTATAACTATACTTCTACCTTCCCAAGTGTAAATTTAAAATTATTCAATATAATTCTCGGAATTTACACCTTGGTTTACTTTTCACCTTGTCGATGAAAAGTTAATTTTCGTCAAAAAAGAGTTTTTAACATTATTCATTATAAAATTAACAAACTTTCTATAAGTAGCTGAGTCAATTGATGTCTAAGTCTTGTGTGTTAAAGAAAAAGGATGTCAAGAATAAAAAAGGATCATGTTATTCTTTCATGAAAAATGAAAATTAATGATACGATATTGAATATTCTTTATGCTTTCTTACAGAAGAAAAAAGTTTGAGATCTCTTTTGATCCATTGTTTAGGTATGGTTAGTTTGATTGTTAATATATTTAAATCACTATCCTCGAAAAGGAAAAAGCTGGTATTGTAGGCTTATTATTTTATGCAGATGCCATTTAAAATTGCATAAAATGGGATAAATAACTTGGTATTTTTTTATTTCAGCTTTACTTCCCTGACATTATGAAAATGAAATTGTGGGGATTGTTGCTTTTTGAAATCTAATTAACTATTATACTATTTTGGTGTTGCAGCCGGCATTGTGCTTTTTCTTTTAGTGGAGAAGGTAGTGAGGTATGTAGATGATAATTCTGGAGGAGGAAATGGATGGAGCCATGGTCACCACCACCACCATAAGAATAGTAAAAAATTGAAGGATGATAGTGATTCTCACGACACTGCTGATAAAAGCAGGGGTAGATTGGAACTGGATGATGTGCAAAATATCTCAAAAGAAGCTAAAGTTACTCATCATAAATCTGCGCCTCGGAAGGTAAGCTGTTGAGTTGGCATGACCTTTTGTAAAGTTCTCATTTGATCTCGTTCAAAATCATTGTTTTTTGTATGTCCACTTGTTTTTGTATCTTCCATTCTTCTTAATAATAGTTGACCTTTCAGCTGGCGGTATATACTATGCAGATCTTTATATGGTTAGTTGTGAATGTCATGAATAAATTTTTACTTTGTCAATATTAATAGTTAATAGCCGCGGACATAATTTTTTGTGTTGTACATACAAATTGTGAAATGTTAACTACATGAAGATATGATTGATTTTCAAATTGCATGAATCACTGGAGTGTAGGGGAGTGTTTGATATATCTTTTCTGACTTGCTAGATTTATGCAGAGAAATGGCAAAGCCACTTCCAGAGATGAACAGCAAGAGTTTGATGCTGCAAATGGCTCCACTGCAGACATCATAACCACACATGAAAAATCTACTGAGTCATCATCCAACTTAGTGTTTGGCTATCTCAATCTCTTCTCGGACGGTGTTGTATGTGCTTCTCAATGTCTATCTTATTATTTCCTTATTGTTTCGTTTTTTGGGTTAAATTATATTTTTCATCACTTTAATGTGCCACTTGTGTGCCAATTTAGTCCCAATATTTTAAACAGCTTTATTTTAGTGTTGGTTACTTGGGTTAAATCTTAACAGTAGTTGGTGTTCATTTCTCCAGAAAATTCACATTAATAAAAAGTTTGTAGGTAAATGTCTCTTGTTGAATTTATGAGTAGTAAAGGACCTGGTAAACATATCATAAAGAAATCATTGAGACTTGGTCAATTTTCTGGTCAAATCAATCAGTAAATAATGACAGGGACTCGATAAGATTTAAGTTTAGAGACTAAATTGACTCAAGTAGCAAAAAGGACAGGTAAAATAGCTGGTCACTTGAATACAAGTATGGGGCAATGCTGCTTAAACTAATAAAAGAAGGAAAATTACAAAAGTGTTTACTAGTTAACAACCAAAAGGAAGCATTTGCATGTGCTAACTCCGAACATATTCCCCAAAGTTCTATTCCTGAAAGATTTTCCTATTTTCTTCAAGTCAAATACTTCATAATGTTGCAAAGAACCTTGCTGGTCAAAGACATTTTCCCTTTGTCTCTAAACGAGGTACCACCACACAATCTCATCTATTCTTTCGACTTTCATTGAGTAGAAGTTGATCATTTTTTTCAAAAACAAATTGTGTGAAGTGTCAAAATATAGAAATTATATATATATATATATCTTTTTTTAAAGTTTCTTTTGTAGAAATGTTTTTGTTTTTTATTTTCCCTGTTTCTGCTAGGAGACAATTGATATATTTGCAGGTTATGTTTGTTGACATTGCAGCACAATTTCACCGATGGGATGGCTCTAGGAAGCGCTTTTTTACTCCATGGATCTGTTGGTGGGTGGTCAAGAACTCTGTTTTTGCTTGCACATGAGCTCCCACAAGAGGTTCATCTCCTTTCCTGAATACCGTTCTTTGATTATCTCGAGCACATGAGCTCCCCCAAAAGGATATCACCTGCAAATCTAATTGTACTTCCTGTTGCTTTCAATTTAAATTTGCGGACTTTTCAACAAGTGGGGAATATTGAGTCATCTTCATATTCCTAATTTTCTCATCCTTTCTTGAACGTGGAGTTACTAGTGCCTTTTTTCTTTTTCTTCTTAACTTTATCTAGATCATCTAATCTTGAACAATGATTGCCTTCGTAAATTCAATTGTTTTTTCCTTCCTTTGATGCTCCTCCTTAGCATTGTCACAATTCATCATACATGTATAAAAATAAATTTGGGAGGTGGTTGGTGATATAACTCAGCTAGAGAAACATGTAAAATTAGAAATGTATCTGATTAAATTATTGGTGCAGTTCAAAATGTCTACTCATACCTCGTGAAGATGTACATAATTTTATAATTCTGCATCACTTTGTCTTTACATTGCTTCATCTTTCATTTAAAGGATTGAATTTATTTTATGTTATCGGTTTTTGAGTCTCTGTCACTTCATTTTAATGTGTTGCAGATTGGGGATTTTGGTATTTTGGTAAGATCCGGCTTCAGTGTAACCAAAGCCCTTTTCTTCAACTTCCTCTCTGCACTAGTGGCTCTTGCAGGAACTGCGATGGTAAGTACCATTTCTGTAAGCGCATTATAATATTTCCATGAAGATAGATTATAGAGGTCAATCTGCTAAAAATTCTTCAGGCACTGCTCATGGGAAAAGATTCGGGACATTCATCTTTGATTGAGGTGAGTAATAATTGCTGAACTTGTATTATATTAGCTTGGAATTCACTGTATCGAAACAGTCACTTTATGATTTGAATATCCTCAGGGCCTAACTGCTGGTGGCTTCATATACATAGCCATTGCTGGGGTACTAGCAGAAATGAATAATAGTAGTAAATCAACGTTAAGAAGCACGACATTTCAATTAACTTCACTCATACTGGGGATGACTGTTGCGCTTGGTATTTCCCTCTTTGAATGAATCAGAGTATGCACTCAGAGCTCTTTCTGTATTTATGCCTGAATTATTTCCACAGATCATGTACATGTTCATATCGATCTGTGCTGGTATTTGTTCAGTGGATGGTTCATCAACCAGTTTACTTAGATGAGCAAGTTGTAGATGAACAAAAATAGAAATAATTGGAGTTTTGTAGTGTGTTTCTTTTGTGAGATTTCTATGCCTTGATTATTGGAAGAGTTTTTAGGGTATTTAGACTATTTTTCTTTCCACATGATATACTCAAGTCTCAAATGATTTGGTTAACATGTTTTTGGGGATTAGGCAAATATTCTTGGAAGGAAAACACAGAGAGAGAGAGAGGGAGGGAGGGAGGGAGCAGGCAAACCACCTGTAAGCGTAGAGTTATTTTGTGGGTGGTTATTATTATTAAGCGATTTATTGGAGTTAGTATTTTGTATTATAAAATATGCTTCAGTTTCTTTTTAGCTGTCAAAATCCAAGTTAGGTATGATAACATTTAGGGTTCAGTATTTTGGCTCATATGATTAAGAATAAGTTTATTTATTCATCTTTAATTTTACACCAAATTGTGAAGAGACTCGAACCCTCAACCTCGTAGAAGGGAGTAATGATGTCTGCCTAACTAGTTGAGTTAAAGCTCATGTTTGCAGAAATAAGATTATTTTGTTTTATTTTAGTTTTTAACAAGATAAACTAATTATAATGTTAAAAAATTGTAACTAATCAGATTTATTTTCATGAAGTGGTTGCAAATAGTTATCGAACGTCTCAATTTTTTTTAGAACTCAGCGAATAAAATACTAAATCTCAAGTTTTTTAATGTTTTTGTTTTTGTTTTTTTTTCAATCATAATTTGAATGGATGGGATAGCTCTCTATATTTAGTTATTGATTTCATATTTCAATCACTCAAATTATCTAATATGTGAATTGTCTCGTTAAATCCAGTTATCGAGTGAGACGTAGTTGTGGTTTAGATAGCAAAATTATTTAATTCCTCATCGTATTTTTAAAAAATAAACATTATTTGTTCTTTTCTACTTTGTTGGGTCTTTTCATTAACATCGCAAGCAATATTATTTTATTGTTAATTGGCCAAAGGTAATTGATTTTAAAATGATGAGTTAGAATTTTATGGCTGTGTACGCTGAATTTTTCTGGGGTAAATTTTTTCCCATGTTCTTTGTTATTCTTTTAGTTTCTTTCAGTGCTTAGGAAGAAGACATTGAACGAAAAGGAAATTAGGGAGAATTTTTTTTGGAATTGTATAATTACAGTTTCTTTTTTCTTGACTGTCTTCTTGGTGAATAATGAAAGAGCATACCATTTAAGAGAGAACGTTATATGGCCTGTTATTTCCTTTTTATTGATCTACGTCTTGTGTAGGAATTTGATAGCTTATGATGAATAAGTCGTGTGGTTATCTTATAAGATTAGTTGATGTGTGCATAAATAGATTATGAAAATATAATTCCTTTATACCCTTGAATTTTACGTGATGTATCAATTTATATCATAAAATTTTGATCGAATCTATTTAAACTCTAAGCTTTAATAAGTGATTTAATTTATAGCCCTAAACTTTAATAAGTGGTTTCATTCAATCTATGCCTCATGTTAGTTAATAAAATTATTATAATTTTTAGAGATTTATAGTTCGACATGAGCATTTTTATATTTAAATGAAGTTTTTTTATAAATTAATTTTTACACTCATTTAAAATGACCATTTTAATTTCAGGTTTGAACTTTTTTATATCATTTAATTAAATAACAGTGATATGAGTTTTTTTTTTTTTTTTTTCAAGTTGAAACTACAATTTTATAATTAAGTTATCGATGTTTTGTTACCTTGTACTTGACTTTTGCACAATTTTTCAGGGTTTAATTTAACACCACCCAAAATTAGAAGTATAAATTGATTTTTCCTAAAAAAACAAAATCAGTTCAAATTAAAAGCAGCTGTACTGGAAAACTGTTGAAGCAAGAGCCACTGGCAATAATTGAAGATCGCAATTCCATATTATAAAGTTATAACCTAAATGTATTTTCCAGCAGCTTCAATTTTAACAATGAGGAACTGAGAAAAATATGTGAGAGATTAGCATTTTTCCTCCCTTCCCCTCACCCTTGAGCAAGTGAAGCCAAACAAAGAAGCTTCCTTGTAAAGGTATGATGAGATTCTTCAAGGTAGGTGGCTGGGAGAAGGTGAAGCCTCCTTGTAAAACTATGGTACAACACTGATTCACTAACAAAAAATCTGATACCATTACTTGGATAATGAAAGCTGTAACTGCACCGGGACAATATTCTGGGTTTGCATAAACCGAAGACAATGACACCTGAAAGGTTCAATCACATCATTTGTTGATGAAGATCGGTTGCCTGTTGAGCCAGTTCCACCATCATGGCCTCATCAAAGAACTTGTTTATGCTTACATCCTCACTCATACCCTGTAAATTCCAGTACAGTTGATGTATTAATGCACACAATTTTTTTTTAAGTTTTCATAATTTAGGAAATTTACATTTATCACTGTAAAAACAAGATATAGGAAATACTCTCTGCAGGAACAAGAAACAACTGTTCTTCTGGGGAATATGGATAATTATTTCCACCCGGATGTTTTTTAGAATGCAAGATGTAGAAAAAGAAATAGGTAAAACTTAAAAGGACTTCCAAAAGACACAACATGGCCGTCAAAAGTATTGCGGCACAACTTAATACAGCACAGAAAGGAATTTAATTTAACCGATTGGAATTTCAAAAGTCCATAAATTTGAAGCACATGAATCACTTTATTTGATAAAATTAATTTTTTTAGTCTTGATATATAATGAACATGCACAACTTGTTGCAATGGAATTTTAAGAAAATTATGCGGCTTCTTACAATGTATGATACAGGCAAAGGCATTAAAAAAGGGTTAAATACAAATTACACCCTCGTAGTTTGCTTGTTTTGCAAATCACTCATATAGTTTGAAAAAGCTTGCAGATACCCCAGTGATTTGCTATCCCTTGTTAAAAAAAATCGGTTATTTTTAATAAAATTGGAACACATGTAGAATGAACATGTCCAAAATTTATATAAACTAACTGAAAGGGGGTGCATTTTGCAATTTACCAAACCACGAGGATATTTACAATCATTTTTAAACCACAGGGTATAATTTGCAATTATCTCTTAAAAAATGGCAACATAAGCATATCTCCAAGCAATACTGCATATAACTCTGAAAATAAAAATAAAATAAAAATCCCAGGAACTACAAATTTTGAAGTTTGTAGATTATGTGAAGAGCTATTTTCAGGCATTCATGCATGTAGAGAAAACAGTGATTGTATGAGAGATAAGAGTGAGTAAGAAGCAACAGCACAGCTTATACCTTTCTACGCCTAGTCTTCACCATGAATTCACGAGCAAGATGTTGAATTAGTGCTGGCTCAAGAGGCCGTAAAACAATACTCTTGTCTAGAGGATCACCAGGAACAATGGCCCAATGATCAAACACAGAGAGACAAAAGGCTTGGCCTTGAGTATGATACCGCAAGTCTGTCTCAAAGCCAAAAGATTCTATAACAGGTAAAAATGCCTGAAAAACAGAAACAGGTTACCATAAGTGCTCAAGTATATCACATTTTAAAATACATAAAGTTCAAACATGAAGAAAAAAAAATTGTCCGTCCAATTTCGAGATGGTCAACTTATCAGAAAAATTAGGACAAGTCAGTTTAGTCACTAAACCTTGACAAGGTAAGATGGAGTTCCTGGTTGAGCAACATCAGCTGTAACATGTCCACGCCTTCGAGATAGGACAGTGTAGATTGCAGAGACACAGTCAATTGGTGTTTGTATCTGCAACAAAAGTACTAAAAGATTTACTCAAAACATCGATAAAAGAGAAGAGTTCCCGATTCATAACTGCATCAATTTTATATAATTACGGAATACAAAAAACAAGTTTCATTAAGAGTATGATTATCAAATACAGATATGGAGGGTAAGGAATCTTCTTTGCATCAGAAGTACAAATTACTACTGCATCAGTTTATTTACATAATAGACTGATAATTTGAAACTTGCTGAATTCGTTTGCTTAGCCCAAGTATCACTTATCAGGGTAGTTTATTTTGAAGAATAATAAGATGCATAGTAAGTCAGAAAAGCAGTAATGAAAATTGAAAGAAAGCAACTTGAATTGATACATTGATGAAAAAGTAGAGAGAATAAGTAGGCCTCATCAGCAAAATAATAATAATTAAAGATTTTAAAAGTTTCATCATCAGTTAAACATGAAAAGAAAAAGAAACAAGTATAGCCCAGTTTTGATAGTATAAAATATGAAAGTCTTTACCTCGATGTAGTATACTGGTTCCATAAGCCGAGGGGTTGCCATAAGAAAAGATGAATAGGCAACACGTCGAGCTGTGGGAATGAGCTGACCAGATCCACGATGCAATGGCTCAGGTGCAATTCTCGCATCAACTATTTTGAACTTTACATTTCTAATAGGTTCATCACAAAGTGGTCCTTCTTTAGCACCCCACTGAAACCTGTTTAAAATATATATATATTTACATTAGATAACAAAAAGCTATAAAAATGCAAGCAGTAAAAAAAGGTTATTGATGACCAATCGAATAGTTTACCCTTGCACAATGGCATCCTTGGCGGCATTTAGCAAATTCTTGTCTACTTCAGTAGAGAGTGTGTCATCTAATAGAATGTTAGGTCCCTGAAATTTGAATAGAAGCTTAAACATCATGAAGAAGACTGAAGTAGAAGGCATGGATTGCACGGTCATGTTTTTAAATTTCTACATGGCAGCAGGTGTTAGCATGCCAGATAGGTGTCAGAAATTGATTTAAACCCATGACAACTTGATTGAACCCAAAATCTCATTACCAATGTACTACTATGCTTAACCTTGGAATATCACACCAAGCCCCAAAAAGATGACCAAAAGAACAAGTCTAATTAAAAATGGTAAGTAAAAACTAAAATAACGTCCGATTGTAAATTTTCAGTAGCGTATACAATATCGGTTTCACCCTTGCACAAAGGAGCATCAAAATTACCGTCATCTATTTATGTGTGTACATTTACAAGGTGTATATTTGACTTTGAGCGAAATGATTATCAGCTGCATAAATTACCTGCTTATCAGGGCCAAAAGCCCATATGGATCTTGCAGCAAGTAAATCCCATTCATATTTAGTCTGGAAAAAATCTCCTAGTTTCTTTCTTGCAGCAAGTAAAACACAGAGGCACCTCTAAGCTGATCCAACAAGTCATCAATACGAGGCAACGGATATTTGTTACGTACAGTCACCTTATTCAGTTGCCTATAATCTATACACATTCTCATTGTACCATCTTTCTTTTTCACAAATAACACTGGTGCACCCCATGGGGATACACTAGGTCGAATAAAACCTTTATCAAGTAGTTCCTGTAACTGTATTTTCAATTCTTTCAACTCAGTCGGAGCCATTCGATATGGTGCCTGAGAAATAGGAGATGTACCAGGAACTAACTCAATCTCAAACTCAACTTCTCTATTTGGTGGCAACTCAGTTAAATCTTCTGGAAACACATCTGCAAATTCTTGTACTATTGGAATGTCTTCAAGTTTCAGCTTACTAATCTGAGTATCGATCACATGAACTAAATATGCAGTACAACCCTTTCTAAGCAATTTATTAGCTTTGAGAGCCGAAATTACACACGTCGGTAAGATCTTCCTTTCACCACTAAACATAATCTCAGATTCACCTGGTCGTTTGAACACAACTATCTTCCGAAAACAATCAACCGATGCATGATTTGCAGACAAGAAATCCATACCCAGAATGATGTCAAAATCACATATATCTAAGGGTATTAAATCCACAAGTAAATCCTTTCCATCCACCACTATTACACAATTATTGTAGACACTATCTGCTAACAACGACTTTCCAATCGGAGTGGCTACTATCAGTTCATTATGCAACTTTTCCAGCATTTTATCAGCACAAGAAGAAAAAGTAAAAGAAACAAACGAATGCGTGGAACCAGGGTCAATCAAAACATGTGCATTTGTGCCAAAAATGGATAGCTTACCCATCACAACTTCCTGGCGTTTCCTGAGCCTCCTGTTGATTCATGGCAAAAACTCGCCTTGTGCACGAGGACGTCCCACTTGACTCTTCCGCCCGGTACTACTTGTACTCGCACTACTACCTTGCCCCACGCCACTCACCGTTGCACTTTGCACATTAGATCCCCTGTTTTTCTTGATTACTTCCTTGACCACCCAGAGATGGTTGCACTGTGGTCCCATGTACACTACCACGCTGGGAAAACATTGGACAATCTCTTTTCATATGTCCCTCCTGCCCGCAATTAAAGCAAACATTTGCACCTCTCAAACATTGCCCAAGATGGAATTTACCGCATGTCAAACATTGAGGGAATGGGTATCTAGTAGTCGTGAACTGTGGAAAACTACCAAATGATTGTTGGGAGCTACTTTGAGTCGGTCTGAAATTCGATGACCCCCTAAAACCCGGTTTAAAATTCCCACGACTTGCCACGCCAGGCCAAGACCCTCGATTACTTCTCATGTGTGGTCGTACACCAGACGTATCAGTGCTAAAAGATTGAGCACCACGACCAACCTTTGATTGTTCCCCCTGACTTTTCTTTTCTGTTAAACCCTTCTCAACACGAATTGCTGCTTCCACCATTTTGCCAAGATCGTTCCATGCTAGAAGTGTAACAACTATTTTAATGTCTCCTCTAAGACCCTCCTCAAACCTCTTGCATCTATCGATCTCATCTGCAATCACAGTGGTAGCATATTTTGATAATTCAACAAATTTCTTGTAATACTGAGCAACACTCATAGAACCCTGTACCAACTTCAAGAATTCATTCCGTTTGGCATCTCTATACGATCGGGGATAATACTCTTCATAGAATGCATTCCTGAAGTCAACCCAAGTGATAGGTGCAAGGTCTTGACGTCTACTCACAACCAATTTCCACCAATCTTCAGCCGCCCCTTCTAACAAGAAAGTAGCCAGCCTCAATTTTCTATCATCAGGACACTGCATCACCTCAAAACATTTCTCTATTTTCACTATCCATGCTTCTGCCTCAGCTGGATCAATCGTTCCTGCAAAACTCTTTGCACCAAGAGCTGTTGCCCGCTCTATTTTATAATCTTTCTCAGCTTCCCTACTTTGACTATGCATTCTCAACCCAGAAGCTACTGCCTGAGCCATACTTTCAAACATTTGCTCGTTCATAACATTAGTTCTTTCGGATTGCTCTCCAACCGGTCGGTTAGTTCCCCGATTCATTTCCCCGTCAAATGTGTTTTCATTCATTGGATTTTGCCTTCCAGTAGCTTGTTGAGTTTCAATAGGGATATCCTCAAGCCTACGAGTTCTGCCACCACGAGACATGCATACCTACAACATGAAGCATGTCATGCAATAACACTCAAATGCAATTAACTTTAAGTGTAGTGTCTAAATAAATCACAAAAAGAATCGTATTGCTCTGATACCAAACTGTCACGACCCGACCCGAGTACCTCCTAAACACCCGAGACGACACGTGCCAATGGCAAGCGAAAGCTAATGCTAACGCAGACCATCTAACATAACTAAAATAACTAGTTAATAATCAATTTAAATTCAACTTATTTAAGGAAATTTTGGCAGAGTTCCGTTTGTTTTTCGAATAAACCAACCTGTAAAACATTTTACATAATCCTGCATAAACTATAACGGGCTCCGCCCTCAGAAATAACTCAAAATCAGTCAACTACGATACTTCTTAATTTACTAACATTAAGAGAAATATTTACGTGCTTGTTCATTTGTAAACTTCTCCATCTACCCAACTAGCCTCAAAAATCATAAAACCATTTACTTTCTCACGAGCCATCACCGGCACTTATAAACATACATGTACAAACACACACAAAAATGTCATACATAGGCTAGGTGTGAAGATAAAAGCAAAAACTGGTGGTGTAAACGGCTCTCGTAGGCGTTATCCTCGAAACTCAGGAGCTACCTGGAGGGGGGGAAAAACAAAACATGGAAAACTATGAGCAAAAACTCAGTGAGTGAGATCTTTTATAACTAACATATACTTTTGAGTTAAATATCGTAGAAAACACGAATTTTAACAAACAAATACATTTCTGAGCAAAATACTTTTCATACATAATAAAAACTCATTGCTAACAGGTTCTCATAATAATATCATAATCATATAATAGCAAAACCGACACTAAACGTATACCCACAACTGGTCATACTACACACAAGATAAATCAAGATATGCAGCAGAGCACTAGATATACTAAAACTAAACTGGTCATACGCGCGCAGAGCTGCCCCCAAAGGGTTAAGCACCCTAACATACGGCCCAAAGCCTATGTGTATGCTAAAGTGGGTCCCAAAGACCTGCTAAAAGCTGAGCTAGTGGGTACAACAATTTAGCCGTTTGAAAATAGTTTATGAATATCATTATATAATTTTCAAACTATCTTAAAACCATAAATATCAATACTCTGTACATAAATACATATGGTTGAGTTCTATAAGAATATTTCGTAAGTACTCGTAAAACACAAACATAATTGGTATATCATAAAAAACATATGTGTAATAGATCTAACTTGAGATTTATAAGCAAATAGTTTAGGGATAATTCGAAAATAACATTTTAACCACTCACAAAAACTATTCCGCTTATGATCCCGGATTATAAGCGGTGCCAATCTCCGTATCACCTGAAATAAATATTTAATAAAATACCCATTAATAATCTTTTAGTATTTTTTTTTTTTATATATAGAAAAACATATTGAAAACACCTAAATTGACGGTTAATATCCCAAGGGCTAAAGTTTCACTTTTCCTTCAATAACTATATTTCCAATACACTTTTCAACCCAAAAGCTTTCATTCTTGTTGCTCATCCTCTTCCAACACATAATCTTATTTCTATCTCAAACAATTATCCATCACAACTTCAATTTCAAAAATATGGAAAACTCTAATCCTCCACCATTCTTAATTAATCTTACACACCAACCTCTCAACTTAACCCTTAACACTTAAATTCCATAAACAACAAAACTCATAAACCCATAAACCAACTTTGAAGCTTTAGCAAAATCTAACAAAATCCATCATATTGAAGAGTTGGGTTGGAGAAATGACTTACCAATATGCAAATTCACCACAAATTGAACTCAATTGGAGAAGCCTTCAAAAATTTCAAGCAAATTTCCTTTCTTTCCTTCCTTTTCTCTCTTTTCCCCCCTTTTCTTTTTCCTTTCTTTCCTTTCTCTGTTTCTTCTACGGGTGGCTGACCAAAGGCAAAGAATGGTTTTTGGTTTTTGTTTTTTTTTTTTTTTAAAAACTAAGTGCTTGCCATGTGTCAAACAAAGACATGCCCAATTTCTTTTAATCCTTATCTTCTCCCATTTTTCAATCCTAACCACTTATTATTATATTTTTCTTTTTCTTTTTCTTTTTTTTTTTTTTTAAATAAAAATAAGAGTTTACAGAATATGTACACATCCTCACCATAGTTCACATCAGACAGTGTTGCAGTTTTCATAATAGAAGCGTCCACTCCTTCAATGAAAACCCAAGATCCAGGAAAGGCCTCAGCAACGGGAATCCTGTCCCGAGCTTGATAAAGCCATAGCTTTGTTACTTCCTTCACTGTCATATCCTCCTCATCCTCCGGGGAATAGCCTTCACCCAACACACGTACAGTTTGCCCTGTTTGAATTTTACCACTATAAACCCTACCAAACGCATCAAAGACACTACAGTCTGACTTGGGATATAGTTTGGTCACATTAACCATTAAAGGCCCAAGAGAATCACATTCTTTCATTGCCTTGTAAATCACAGAGTCCTTTGGCCCAGTATAAATATGATCAACCTTCCGAGAAGAAGCATCTCTGGGAGAAGGTATGTGCTGAACCAGCATGTCAGTGAATCCTGAGGCTCAACCAAAAACAGAACTACAAGCCAGTCTCAGCAAAGGCCTAACATTCAACTTGTAAGCTGCATTACTAAGATTAACACCAAGTTCTGCAAGAGTAGTTTCAACGCTTTTCCTATGTTCACCAATGACTTGACTATATATTTTGTATAGTGGCTCAAGTACAAATTGGACAAATGACCTTTCCCCTCCACTTGCAGGCTGTTTTTTCTTAAAAGACCTGGTATCTGGATGATAATAATTATCGCCCCAAAGACGACATGCAAACTTATCAGCATTAAACGGGATTCCGTGGAGTTTAACATATAACTTTGCAAATGACTGCAAAGTAAACGACCATCCTGCAGTAGCACTGGAAAACAACACATTGCCAGCTACTGGATCAATAACTTGAACGTTTCCAGCAGTAGATGAAGCAGCAGATATATGGCTATTAATGACTTCCAATGTATGCCTTAATTTATAGTAAGCATCCCTTGGGGGCAGTTTAAGTTCTGTAATCAACCTGTCAACCTTTATACAGATTTTGTGTTAGTCTAAACATGCGGTGTTTGTAGGGATGTCCTTTTCAAAAATGTTACATAACTTTAAAATAGTCCAGTAGGCTTACCTTATTAATTACAACAACAATGGGCAATTGCTCCTGAATAGCATGACGTATAGCCCTCTCTGTATTGACCTGAAAATTGCAGAAGAGCATACTGATTAATGCATTCTTATCGAGCATTAATCACATCTTCAACACCCTCTCCAACAAATGAAAGGCATAGCAATTATTCCATAAATCAAACAATCAATTTTACATATGGTTTAATGTTGCAGTAAAATGATCTCCACCAATTCATTACCTAAACAAGAGCATTAATGAAGTCCTCCTATTGATGCCAGCATGAGGAGCTAATAGGAAATGATATTTTAAATATAATTTCAGTTTGAACTAATAAAAGACTGAGTAGATGACATTCACAAACTCTCTGTCATCAGCAACCATCAATCATGCAAACAAATCAAATAATTGCTAGAATCACAAATAAATAAATTAAGAACAAGACTGATCTACTCACCATTACTCCTTCAGCAGCATCTACAATCAATACTGCACCATCAGCAAGTCTGAGAGCAGCAGACATTTCATCAGAAAAATTTGTATGGCCAGGGGTGTCCATTACATTGCAAAGGTATGATTTTGAATTGCAGTCTTCAAGAACTAGTGACATGGGAACAGCCTTAATTGATATTCCTCTCTCCTGCTCATCAATCCTTGTGTCTGTATATCGCAGATGTTTCTCTCCTTTAATATCAAAAGTTGACATGTGATGTGTTTGCTCAACCAACATATCCATGAAGACTGTCTTTCCATGATGTACGTGACCCACAAGTGCAACATTGCGGACCAAAGATGGATTGGACATGAGACCCACCAGAAATTGGTTTGAAACATAAGTACTAGTATCCTTCACTCCGACCTCAAACTTTATATTTCTAACAGGCTTAATTATAGGTTGCTCAAGGGCTAGTTCATCTTCATCCATAACCAATGTTTCAACATCATCGCCATAAACCTCTTCTGCAGTTGGATAATACTTTTTATCCTCGGCAAGGACAATCTGGTTGTCCATATCAATATCATTCGATGTAGTAATCCAACCATTTGAAGCACCTGGTGCATCTTCACCATCTGATGCATCTCTATCTTCATCTGGCTTCTCCATAAGGTCTTCATCTTCATCTTCTCTGTCACTCTCCCTATCAGCGTCAATTTCCGGCCCTATGTAGTTCCCAAATTCATCATACAAACTATCATCCATGCTTGGTTTCCTCAAATCTGCAATTTTACATCAGCAAGCGACTTAGTAATCCCATACATCTAACTAAAAAGACGTGGACATCAATAATGTGGTTAAAACATACAAGTGGGTTTGTGCACAGTTCAATTGGATTAAGGATGAATTTATCTATATAGCCAATCTAATCAAAGGTCATAAAATGGAAAAAAGGAAACAGTTTTAATAAAAGGGACAAATGCAAAATACACGCTTGCACTTTGGGTTATTGTTAAATCATACCTACACTTTTTTTTAAAATACCCCTTCACTTTTTTTTTTTTTTTATGTTTTCGAATATATGACATATGTAGAATATAAATGCATCTCAATTTTACTAAAGTGCAGGGGTATTTTTTTAATTATAGAGGGTCTGGCTGGTTAGACTAGCAATGCAACTTAACATCCAATACAAAAATTTCAATTTAATACAAGAATATTTAATCTTAAGTCAAGGTTGAAGATGCATCGAAGACAAATATTTCAACATTACAGTACAAGTAACAAAAATATCATTTTTTTATACTCGTTAGTGTCTAAGCCAACTTACATGCACCAAAATTCCTATTATCTGAAGTACTTTAGCTGGTTTTCCCGATATTTAATTTCAATTAACTAAAACATGGTGACATTTCCATAAAAGAAAGCCAAATAACTAACAAAAACTACAAGCTTGAAATTCCAAAATCTTAAAAATCAAATCATACCAATAATTGAAAGAACTAAAAACACAACACAATTAGAGCATAAAGAACAGAACCTTCAATGACTTCACGCGGGGTCTTGAATCCTAATCCAACACTCTTCCAAAAACGGTTCCCACCTTTTCCAGGTCTCTTTCCCTTCCCAGCAAAACAATTTGAAAAAAAATCAGGATTACAGTGAAAATTACAACAAAACTGATAATGAAGATTAAATCTCAATTCCCTTACCTGAGAAAAACTTTGGGTTGTTTCAGAAATGCTTTCTCGGTCTGCAAACAGAGATTGAAAGAGCTTATAAAAACAAAACAATACTAATTCTAAATGTAAATCAAATTAAAAAGGGATAATGAGATCTTAGAAAATGAGAGTTAGAGATCGAATCGAGACCTGTTCCGCCATGATTAGGGTTTATGGAGAGAGATCGGAGAATATCGAAATTGGGAATTCAGGCGGCCGGAAGGAGCAGAGCTAAGAGAATTCAGATATTCTATTTATACATGGAGCATTGGAAAGGGAATTAGGTTTTTTGAAATTTCGCTGTTGTCCTGAGTTTTGAGAAATTTCCATAACTACCACTTCTTGAAACAGTTGATTCAAGAAACTAACTTCCTCTTTCTTTCAGGTTCGTTTTTTTTACTTGATTCTTTATCATTTTCCATCTTCCAAATTCTCTAGTTTTCAATTACGCAGAGCTAAAATGAACTGAAATTTTCCTTAATAATGTGGAAATTTCACGTTTTTGTAGTTCTAGTCGATTATAATGTCTGTTTGAAACTATAAAAATAATGTCTTTCTTTGAATATTGAACTCATTCAGAGGATTTGTAAATTGGATAATCGTATCATAAAAACCGGTGCAGAATTTTGTAACTGTTAGATTTCTTTTTTTCGTTTCTTAAAGTGCAGAAAATTGGTATGAATCTTAGCTTTTATTCACTAATCACTGAAACCCAGCCCGCAAAGATCTCTCTCTAATTTTTATACTTAACTCTTAAGCTCCAGAAACTGTTGATATTTGGTTTGAAATAAAGGGTTGTTCCATTGGGTTTTGTACTTAACTCATTCATCCAATTTATTGAATGGTATTTATATTCCCTGCAGCTTTTATCAATGAATACTTTGATTCTCATTCCTGCTTAATGAATGTTCTGTTTGGAGGGGAATGTAAAATGTAAAAAAATCAAACGCTTGAATGATTATTTTATCCACCATAGTTTGTTTTACGAGTGCATTTGCGACATTTCTTTTTTTCTTATGATATTCGTGAGTGTCGGGAAACTCATGGGATAACATCTTAAGTATGTGGCCACCCATGGGTTGATCCCATGACCTCAAAGCTTAAAAGAATTTGTTGAGGTTTTATGAGTTACACATCGTTTTTACATCAGAGCCTTATTATTTTTCTTGGTCTTTATTTTTATTTTTTGTAAGTGCATCTGCATCTCTTAATCCAAGGAACTGAACTAGATCAACAGATTTTATTAAGGGATAAATGCAAAATACATCCCTGCACTTTAGGTTATTGTGAAATCATACCCCTTCACTTTTTTTTTAAAATACCGCTGCACTTTGGATGAGGGGTTGTCTAATTGCATTTGGACTATAGGATGTCCTAAAAAGATCAACTTTTTCAATTGGAACCTGATGGTTGGAGGCTTAAATACTGCTAACATAATCCAGAGACGAAATTTGAAGATCTCTCTCTCTCTCCTTCCTATTGCTGCCTCTATTATAATTCCTCAAAAAGTCATGCTGGCTTCTTTTGGCAAAAGTTGTTGCATACTTTTGATCTAAGCTGGTGTTTCGTTGACTGTCCGAAGATTAATCTTTACTCTCTCTTGGTTGGGCACCCTTTCAAAGATAAAGCAAGATGGTTATAGGAAAAGGCGGTCAAAGTCATCACATGGGAAATTTGGTTGGAGGGAAATCACCGAATCTTTGAGAACAAAACAAATACTCTAAATAATGTTTTGGAAAAGATTTTTGTAATCCTTTTGGCACGGGTGACTCCTCCTCACCCCTCTTTTTAAATACTTTTTATGAATGAAACGTTCCTCTGTTTTCTATAAAAAAAAAAAAGGGGTGAAACCGCTTCGGTTCAATCCGGTTTTTCAATTAATTTTAAAAACCAGAACGGTTCGGTTTATAATAGGAACCGGTTCGATTTTGAACGGTTTTTGCAGGTTCGGTTTTCGGTTTTTTCCGGTTTTTCTAATATAGGAATAGGAATTTTGCATTTAGTTTTAAAAAAAATCCTCTAACATGAAAGGATGAAACAAAACAAAATCAAATATAAACAAACACTTAGTTGAAAAAATTAGATTAATAAACATACAAAATATAAATTAAAATAAAGTGATAAAAAATATAGGAATTTTGCATTTAGTTTTGGCAAGGGGCTGATGGTGTAAAAGACTCGAATTTTCTCAAATCTTTAAATCATGAGTAAAACAGCGGAAGACTTATTTTTAAAAAATTTGGCGTGGATCTGTTTAAAATACGAACTCCCTAAACCTGTTTACATGGGCTCAATCCAGAGAATTTAAAACAAACGACATTTCACTCCATTTTACACCCAAAATCAGAGAAAGTAATACGAAATAATATACAACAGTTATTAAATTCTCATGAGCCAGAAATACAAGTTTAAAAGTAATGACATATGATTTTTATCAAGCATTCGTAGAATGCTCCCAAAATGTACATGCAAGTCAATGTCCCAAAAGCCATCCCCTCGAGATCAAGCAACACCACCTCCACGACCTCGTCCTCTCCCACGAGTATTACCTGAAAAGTTTAAGTGTAGCAACATTAGCATAAAATGGTTAGTGAGAATAAGATAGATGCAAGCACTTCTATGGACCGAATCCCATATCGAAAAATGTGTCCAAAATAATCCTAACATGCTCTTACTACCCATTCAATATTCCCAAGTACTTTACATAATAGAATCAATCCATTCTACTATATCGAACTTTCGAAAAGTAAACATTCAAGCTTGTAAAATAAAGTACTAAAACACTAAAGCATAACAAAGTAAATAAAAAAGTAAATTTCTATCATTTACGTCATTCCACACGTTATTTCACATTGTAACCACATTGTCACATCTCACAATTCAACCGTGACCACTTGTCACCAATCACAACCATACCGTGACCTCACAGTCACCAAACATAAATCGTACCGTGACCTCACTGTCACCGTGACCTCACAGTCACCAATCACAAACCACACCGTGACCTCACTGTCACCGTGACCTCACTGTCACCAAACATAAATCGTACCGTGACCTCACTGTCACCGTGACCTCACAGTCACCAATCACAAACCACACCGTGACCTCACTGTCACCAAACATAAATCGTACCGTGACCTCACTGTCACTGTGACCTCACAGTCACCAATCACAAACCATTCCGTGACCTCACTGTCACCAAACATAAATCGTACCGTGACCTCACTGTCACCAATCACAAACCATTCCGTGACCTCACTGTCACCAAACATAAATCGTACCGTGACCTCACTGTCACCAATCACAAACCATGCGTATCATAACGCCACGCGTACTACTCCTCTTTAGTAGTACTAAATAGCGAATCCCATCGCTAATAAGTATCATTCTAACTCGATCCTACACGAAGAACCTCTCCAAAGTCTCTTTTAACTACCTTATAACCATTCAAAATAAAAGGAGTATATAATACTCTTCTCCAAATTTCGGAATCTAATTCTCCTCGAGAATATAACTTATTCCACCAATACATCTTACTTTAAACAACAACCAATCTTAACTAAATTTCCTTATGCACTTTCCTTAACTCCCAAATAGCATACATTCTTGGAAAGTTCTAAAGTCTATTAACCTTCTTAACCTCGATCTAACATAAACGTCAAGCAATTCGAAAACATAAAAGTAATCACAACCATTTTAAACTCACCTTATAAAAGAAGTCAACTCCTAAACGCCGGTTGACCAAAATCACGAACGATGCACAAAACCTATAATTAAAATACACCTAAAGTAAATTAATTAGCCGAATTGAACAACGATCGTCACGTCAATAAAATAAAGGATAAAACAGCCCGGGAATTCATCCAAGAAGCCCACGGCCCTAGGGAAGTTCAAGGTGGAGCTGGTTTTCTGGATTTTTAAGCACTTTAAAAGGGTTTCGAGTTGATTTCGGGCACTTTGGAGGTGGATTCAAATAAAGGGTAACGTTAATAAGGGGTTTAGGGGCTAGAATTAACCACACAAATTTAAAGGAAAATGAAAATAAGGTATTTTCCACCATGACCAAAACAGTCCATGGCAAGGGAGAGGAGGGAATTTCGGATTCTTCATTTGGCTCGGTTTAAAGTCTAAGGAAAGTTGAGGAAAAAGGTTCCCAAAGGCTTCCCCACAACATTTAGTAACAAATTTGAGAAGAAAGTGGAGCTTTGTTAAAGAAATCACAAGTTGGCTCAATTTCCATGAAGAAAAGTGTTGAGATTCGAAATCTAGGGCTTACCTTAGATAGGTGGAATCGTCCCAAGAGTGGAATGGGTAGAAAGGTCTCGGCGAGAGCTTTCCAACGCATCCGAAATCACTCAAAACGGTCGAGAAACGAAGCCGGGGCGACCCTTTCTTTCTCTTCTCTTTTCCTCCTCTTCTTGCTCGGGTTTGGGGAAGAAGATGAGAAGAAAATATGATTTTTTTGTCTAAAATTGGCTTAATAAAGAAGATAGTGAATAGTGTTAGGATAATTAAGAATTCCGGAAATGACGCCTCTGTCCTTTTCTTGCTTTAAGCTTTTAAAACGAAACCCGAACCACTTAAACTAGCCCAAAGGTGATTAATAATTATTAATTGGCCTATTAATAATTATTAATACCATCGAAACTAATTTAAGCTAATTAAACAGTTAAAAAGGTTTCCGAACGAAAATTAACTATTTACTTCTAAATAACAAATTCTAAAATTATCTTTAACACTTTAATGCAATAAATAAATAAATAAAAAAAAAAAATTTCACCTCAAAATAACGGGACGTTACAGATGGTGCGAGTGGTTCCCACCTTGTAAGTTGGGATAAAATTCCTCCTCCTTTAGGCTTTGGGGGCTTGGCCTTCGGAGGTGTTAGAAAAAGGAATGATGCCCTCCTTCTTAAATGGCTGTGGAGATTCCCTTTTGATTCGAAGCTCCTTTGGCACAGAGTCATCTTGGGCATACATGGAAAGGAAGATATGGGCTGGTATTCAACGATTAACTCGAAAAGCATCAATAGGAGTCCTTGGAAACATATTTTCAAGCTCAATTACCTTTTGAAAGGAAACTGCAATTCTGAGGTTGGCAAGGGTAATTTTGTTCTGTTTTGGGAAGATACTTGGTTGGGAGTGACATCGTTAGCATCTAAATTTCCTTTGCTCTTCAATCTTGCTACCTCGAAGAATCAGCCTGTTGCTAAATTCTGGTGTACTGATGGTAATTTCTGGAATGTGGTGTTCTGGAGAGAAATTTAAAAGATGAAGAAATTGAGGGCTGGTTTGAGCTGATGTCTTTGCTGTATTCTATTAATATTTGTGATAAGGAGGATGTGAGGGTTTGGCCTTATGATTCTACTAATGGATTCTCTTGTAAGTCTGCTCTTGATCTTATTTGGAAAAACAATGGTTTGAAAAGGGAGAATTCCAGTTTGTTGTTATGGAAGAGCCCTTATCCGAAGAAGATTAAGGTTTTCCTGTGGACTGCTCTTAATGATGGCCTTAATTCCAACCAGAAAATCCAGTCTAGGAAGCCTTCGATTGCTCTTCAGCTGGATTGGTGTGTTCTTTGCAAGCAGTGTTCAGAACTTCCAACCATCTACTGTTCCAGTGTGCTTTTTCATCTTCCATGCATATAGAACTCCCTCTTGGATATCTTCAATATGCATTGGGTTTTTCATGGAGACCCTAAAGTCAATATAATCACTTTATTGGAAGGCTCGAGACTTAAGGATAAAAGTAGAGAACTTTGGGTTAATCCGGTGAGATCCATTCTTTGGAATATTTGGTTGGAGCGCAATAGGCGCATTTTTGTGGATGTTAGTAAAACTTGGGTAGATATTTGGGATTCTAGTGTTATCAATGCCTCCATTTGGAGTGCAAATTGTAAAGTTTTTTGTAATTATAAATCCCTCCACCATTGCCTTAAATTGGAAGGCTTTTTTTGTAATACTTGGCCTTTTTGGGCTATTTCATACATCAATGAAATAGCTTTGTTTATTATCAAAAAAAAAAAAAAAGTGATAAATAAATATATAAAATAAAATATTTAAGTAAAAAATAGGGGAAAATAGGGAAGGGTTATGAGATTTTTACTTGTTTTTTAGAAGCCGGTTCGGTTTCGGTTTTAACCGGTTTTAGCCGGTTCGGTTCAGTTCGGTTTTTAAAGAATAGAAACCGGGACGGTTCGGTTTTTTACGGTTTCGGTCCGGTTTAATTTTCCGGTTTTCAGTTTTTTCTTTTACCCCTAGTAAAAATCCCATAACCCTTCCCTATTTTCCCCTATTTTTTACTTATTTATTTTATTTCATCTTTTAAATCTTTAATTATTATTCGCTAATATAATGTAAAGATCTCACAATTCTTGACAAACAATGATTACTAACGTTTTATTTTCCTTCATTTGACATTTGAGGCCATACATTTTTTCCCCCTAGATGTTACAAAATGTCAAAAGAATTCATAGTTTTTATTCTAAGAGTTTTGAGATGTTAAATTTTGAGAGTCGTGTGGTTGTCCTGTATGACTAATCAAAGTGCACACAAACTAGTCCGAACACTCAATATATATAACTTTTGCATAGTTGCTTTAATCTCTTAAACTACTTGCTTTTTTTTACCTTATCTCTCTTTCTCTCTCTCCCTTAAAAATTCAAATTTGTTGGGTCACAAGGCGTGTAAAGGCCCTATTGTCAGTTTTATCGTGTGTTCTGATCTGAGTGGGAAGGGGATATATTACTTTAGAAAAGTCTGTTTTTCCATTATTTTGCTTTACTCCATGTTTCTATCAGCCCTTCATCCAACTAAAATTTTTCTAAAAACAAAAACAAAAACCAAAAGATTATGCAAAACTTTAGTAATTGCAGTCTCAAGGGGACAACTTTAACAATAAACCAAAATATTTCTTCCTCACAACAATCTAAAAAAGCTATCAGAGAAAATAAAAACTCAACATTGACAAATATTTGCATCATCTTTTGATTTTGGTGGTGGTATTCAAAGCCTTTACACATGGATTTTACAAATATTTTGTTTTCAAGACTCAAATTTATCAAGCATTTGGAAGATGGTGATGTTCTGAGTTGGTAGAGGAGGGAGTGGTGACATTATTGTCAAAGGCGTTATAGAATGGTGGTGCCGCTTCCGCACTGCTCGGACCGGTGTCTCGGAGACGACCCCTTCGTTTCCTTCTTCTCGTACTTCTCTTGACACTTCTGTTCTTTTCCTCCAGCTTTCTGGTGTCCTTTTTCCTTTCATTCTTCCTTCCTGTCATGGATATTTCACATTAAAATGATGTTAAAAATGGCTGCTGCAGTTTTAACTTGAAGTTAGATTTAACAATACACTGAATCATCAGTAATGCTTTTACTACTACTTTAGTCAAAACAAGAGTGAATTATTTATACAGCTTTTACCCCATTTTTTCACCTTTTTCCCTTATATATATATATAATTGTTGAAATTTCAAATTAAGTAATTGACTTATAAATATTTTTGTACTTTTTAATAAATATTTTTTTTGTCTCAATGGGTGTGTCTTCCATTTTTATTAAATAAATTAAATTAATGTGATTCAAAATACTAACTACTATAATATAGAAAATCCTATAAATATTATATAAGATAAAAATACTAACTAATTTCTATTATATTAAACTAATAAGTAAATCTCACTAATATTTACGATCCAATAAAAATAAATCACGTAAAAAAGTATGAATTCCTATCGGTGTGTAGAGAAGTTTTATTTATAGGAAAAAAACGATTAATATAAATAGAATTAGTAAAGAGATTTATGAAAAACTCTCAACTCCAATGAAAAAAAAAAGAAAAAAAACTTACATCAAAAAGGGAAGAATGAGGGTCAGGCATAGGGCATATGACAGGACGGTCTTCATCATCTGGTTCCATTGGATGCTGTAATGGCCAGAATTCCATTTCCATTTCCATACTTTTTTTATTACCATTATTTTCTTGCTTCTCTTCTTTGCTTTCTTCTATTACTGAAAATGAAATGCTGTTTCTTCTGCTGCTTTGCATTATTCAGACCCAAAAAAAAAACAGATTACTCATTTCTTGGTTTGTTTATATCATTTATAGAGAGAGAGAGAGGTGGCTTTGTGGGGATCACCTGTACAGCTTAAGGGGGTGAAGAAAAGATTCCCAGCGTTGTCTTTCTTTTTTGGGATTTTCTTTTCTTTATTTTGTGTCTTTCTTTCTCTTTCACTTTGTTGCTTTAAGGAACATCAGCCTGTTTGTTTCAAATTCTACCTATTCATGCCTTCCTCTTTTCTGCTTTTTCTTCTTCTTTCCTTCTCGGTATTGGTGAAGATTTCATTGCAATGTTGGAGGAAGAGAGAGAAAGAGACATGTTCTCAATTTAATAATACTTGAATACTTACTAGTGAGTATAAGTTCCTCCTCGAGCCGTGAGAAGGAGCTCATCCTTATTTACATAGATGTTATATATTTCTATTGGATAATACTTATTAGTAAGATTTACTTATCTATTAACTATTATATTAACGATTCAAAAGAGATATAGTTAAGAGACACGATTTATTCATTGATAAAACATATCAATAGGACCTATTTACTTCAAATATTTATTAATCACTAATATATTTTATCCAATGAGAATGAAACACATAAGAAACGTCAAGAGGAGTTAAAAGAACTCTTCCGGACGGACTCAATACCTAAGTATCTTCTTCCAAAGTTAACAATTTCTTTTCCTGATATAATTTGGTTTGCAAATTAAAACTAGATACTATTGGTGGAGCTTCCAAGAAACTGATGGTATGATTATTTCTCAGAGAAAGAGAAGAAAGCAGAAAATAAGAGGCAAGGCTGAAGGGCAGGACAGGGCTAAGGTTAACTTTAGCTTCAATAGGCGTTTGCTTTGTTCAAGGAAATTTCGGTTGTAAAGGAGGGGTGAAAATATACATGCACATGCAATACTCACTTTTTATTTTATTTTTTATTTTTTTAATGTATTTGACAAAAAGACAAGGATATTATGCTCTTGCAGCTTTTTGTCTCTGGCTGTGAGCTTTGCTTAGCCACATACCTTCATTTGCCCCCTCTCCCTATTTTAGTCTACATTATATTATTTTTGCCTTCTCCTATGGAAATGGTTTTTAGCTTCTCATGAGAAATATTTGTCTTGTTCTAGATAATTTTTAGGGAATTATCAATATGTGGTAAAAATTAGGGGTGTTAAAAAAAACTGAAAAATCAATGAATCGAATCGAACAAACCAAGCCGATCGGTTTGTGGCCTACAAACTAAAAGTTTGAAATATTCATTAATAGACATTGGATAAAAAAACATAATTATCAAGAGAGCTAAAGTAACGAATGACTCGGTGGGACACAACCCAAAACATGGCACAAAAATGAAAGATCTTATGGATATGCGACGACCTAACCCAACCCATAGACACCCTTATTCAACGCAGACCACTTCTGTAATACTTGTAACCACAATAATATAATACACTGCAGGTTCGAAGAAACTCAGTGAATAAATTTATGTTATCAGGTAGATAACTAAAACACAAACATTTCCCAAACAATGGTGGTTATTATTACGACCGGTACACTAATAATATCAAATATAATTAGCCAGGCTTGAACTATTGGGTACTTAGAGCAACACCTCGAATGCTTTCATGATAGGTTTGTAGCTACGTGAGCTTAGATGTTGCTCTACACAAAATTATATTGCAATACATCATCTTAGTTAGTACACTTCACATCCAAATATGCATAGATTAAAAATTTATACACATTATATTCGGCGTCCCTTTACTTTAGAAGTATTTTTTTAATTATTATTTATTTTAATTAAAGTATTTAAATTTAATTTTAGAATTAGTAACTTAGAATTTAGGAGTTTATTTTGTTCATAAACCTTTTTAATTACTTTAGTAGTTTAAATTAGTACTGGGCGTATTAATAATTATTAATGAGCCAATTAATAATTATTAATCACTTTTTAGCTAATTTAAACGCTTCAGGTTTATTTTTAAAAGCTAAAAACAAACGAGAGACGATTTCGTAATTCTTGATTTCTTAAAAAATATCTTTTACTATTCACCTTCCTTCTTAAAGTCACCCTTGGCCAAACAAATTAGAAAGCAATTCTTCCTTTTCTCCTCTTAAAGTTGTGGACCTCCATGGGGGAAGGAAAATTCCTTGGGTTTTCTTCGATTCTCGATCGATTTCGTCGATTTCTTTTGCGTTAGATTGCTCCGGACATGGTCTATCTATCCATCCTAACCTTGTGGCGGTTCTTGTTCTTTAGGGGAAGACCTAGAAAGTGAGTTTTCAAAACTTTTCCTAAGTTTTCTTTGTTTTTGTTTCTAAATGAGTTTTTAAGTTGAAATCATGTATTTCCATCAAGAAATTTAACAATTTTGAGCTCGGAATTTTGAAAACACTATTCACCTACAAACACTATTCATCCGAAAACACTATTCATTTGAGAATCACACTTTTTCTCATTTTAGTTATGGTTTATAAATTGTATTCGTGTTATTGTAGGTGTTGGTAATTGCACGTGTGGTAATTCATTCGACACTTAGAAAGTGGTCTACATTACTAAGGTGAGTTTAAAGTGGTGGTTAGTAATTTTATGTATTGAGTTACATTACGTTATTATTTGATCGAGGATAAGAGGTTCGTTTATTGTTAAGAGACATTAAGGGTTGGATGGCGACTATAATCTTGGAAGTGAGATTGAGCTAGTTATGTTTTTCAAGTGTACTTGGAGTTAAATATTAGAATCGTTTGAAAAGTAGGCTTGAGTACATGTTTGGAAGTTTTGAAAGGCTATGGAGAAGTTTAGAAGAACTTAGAAATTGAAGGTACTTGAATAATTTTGGGACCAAACTAGCTCAGAAGTTTTCTTGGGAGTTGTTTATGTAAGGTATGTGTTCTATTGTCTTTGATAGCATTGATATGTTAAATGTCACGACCCGACCCGAGTACCCCCTAACCACTCGAGACGACACATGCCAATGGCAAGCGAAAGCTAATGCCAACGTGTGACGACCCGTCACTTTTAAATAATTTAAATCAGAGAAAACAGCGGAAGTCTTTTATTTTAAGAAAATTTGGCGTGGTTATGTTTGAAAATTTGCTGGCCAAAAACCTGTTTACATCTTAATTTCAAAATCTAAAATACACAAGGAACATTAAGTTCCTATCCAGGAGTTCAAAATGATTATAATCATAAATCAATGACAATAAGCTCTTATGAGCTAATTACAAAGTACAAATCATCAAAGTGATATAAAGTTCACAAAACCATGTACATGGATTTTACATAACACATAGTCCATCTCGATCATCATCATCCTCTCGATCAAGCGCGCACCGCCTCCTCTTCCACGATCCCAAACATTACCTGAAATGTTTGTAATATCATGAGCTAACAACTTAAGCCCAAGTGAGAATAATAAGAATAAAAAGTAAGGATAGACCTCAAACTCGTATTCGATTTGTGTCCAAATAAATCCGACACTTTCTTTCCTAGAATTCACCAAAGTCTAGGTAATTCTATTCCATATTTTCCAAAGTATAACACAATTAACTCCTAAAGTCATCCAAACTCTAGGTAAATTCATTTTTACATTCTCTAAAGGATGATACTACTAACTCTCGTAGTCTTAATCTCATCCAAATTCTTGTTATGACATAAACAGGAAAAGTAAATAACCTCTCATAACAATATAACATCTCGATCCTCTATCCAGGATATATATATTTTCATCAATCATATGCATGAAATGCATGAAGAAGGAAATGCGGACAATCCCCAGAAGGGTCCAACATCTGTACTTCTTTTCTTTCTCATTTTCATTCTTTTTCTCGAAGGAAATGCGGACAATACCCGTAGGCTCCAACATTCCGTACTTCTTTTCTTTCTCATTTTCATTCTTATTCTCAGAAGGAAATGCGGACAATACCCGTAGGCTCCAACATTCTGTACTTCTTTTATGCGAGATGTCATGGTGCAATATGCCATGGTGCGAGATGCAATGATATGCTCGCACATACTTACAAAGTAAATAAAATAGAGTGCGAATAATAAAGTAATCGAAATAAACATAAAGTAAAATACATAAAGTAAATGACATTAAGTAAAAAGAAAGAAATAGATTGTATCCTCGGATGAACGATATGTCGATCGAACTCCAATATCAATAATAAAAGTACAATCATTACTTAAACGATTAACTATACCTTCCAGGATTCTAAACTTTCAATAAATCGAGGTTCTATTAATCGTTCTAATTACAAGTTGGATTCTTAACTTCCAATGATCCAACCTTAGTTTCAGATCGAATCTAACTTAGAATCTTCTAAGATTCAAGTCTTTCTCGAGAACTTCTAAGTTCTCACTTGAAGGATTAACTTCTAATCCTAAGGGCACTAACTCACAACCCTCTAATCTTAGATTCGGATTCTAATCTTAGTTTCAAACTCTTCAAACCAATACACTCATTTGCTTTCTATAGTTACTTTACATACTAATCATTCTCACCTTAGCCAAATAATTTCAAATCTCCAATTTCCACAAAACAACCACCGAGCAATTGCACCTACAATTCACCGATTGTACAACATATTACAATTCATAACTAATATGCGAACAAACGTGCAATTTCGGGTGAATAGTGATTTCAGATGAATAGTGTCTCGGGTGAATAGTGTTTTCGGGTGAATAGTGTTTTTCGAAAATCCGGGCTCAAAATCGTCATTTTTCATGATAGAAATTCATGATTTCAACTTCAAATCTCATTTATAATAAAAAACGAACAAAACCACCTAAAAAGTTTTGAAAACTTACTTTTTGGGACTTCCCTTAGAGAACGGGAAACTTCGAAAAGCTAGGTTGGATAGGTAGCCCTCGTCCCTACCAATCCAACGCAACCGAAAACACGACGATCCGCCGAGAAACGAAGAAAAGCCAAGAAGATTTTCTTCTCATCCATGGATGAGAAGCTCACGGCAATGGCAAGGAAAAAATGACAAGTTTGGTCAATTTTGGTCAAAAATGCATTTTTAAAGACAAATGAATAGTATTTGGATATTTTTAAGAAATTTGGAAATGACGGTTATGTCCTTTTATGACTTTTGACTTATGAATCGAAACCCGATGCTCTTAAATAAATCTAAAGGTGATTAATAATTATTAATTGGCCTATTAATAATTATTAATGTCACTGAAACGAATTTAGAGCATTGAAACGAATTTAGAGCATTAAAACGATTAAAACGAATTTCGGTCGAAATTAACTACTAAAATCGAAATTACAAAATAATAATTAAACTAAATACTTAAATTGAAATAAATAAATAACATTAAATAAATAAAATAAAAAAATAAAATTCACTTCAAAATAACGAGACGTTACACAACGCATACCAACTAACATAACTAAAATAACTAGTTAATAATCAATTTAAATTCAACTTATTTAAGAAAATTTTGGCAGAGTTCCGTTTGTTTTTCGAATAAACCAACCTGTAATACATTTTACATAATCCTGCATAAAATATAACGGGCTCCGCCCTCAGAATTAACTCAAAATCAGTCAAATATGTTAATTCTGAATTTACTTATTTGAATGATTTTGAGTTAATCCTGAATTTACTAACATCAAGAGAAATATTTACGTGATTGTTCAATTGTAAACTTCTCCATCTACCCAACTAGCCTCAAAAATCATAAAACCATTTACTTCCTCACGAGCCATCACCGACACTTATAAACATACATATACAAACACACACAAAAATGTCATACATAGGCTAGGTGTGAAGATGAAACAAAAAACTGGTGGTGTAAACGGCTCTCGTAGGCGTATCCTCGAAACTCAGGAGCTACCTGGAGGGGGGGGAAACAAAACATGGAAATCATGAGCAAAAACTCAGTGAGTGGGTTCTTTTATAAACTAAAATATACTTTTGAGTTAAATGTCGTAGAAGACATAACTTTTAGCAAACGAAAATAGTAAATAACGTAGAAAACATAACTTTTAAGCAAACGAACATATTTCTGAGCTAAACACTTTTGATACATAATAAAAACTCATAGCTAGCGAAGTTCATGTACTAATATCATATCATAATCATATAATAGAAAACCGACACCAAACACATACCCACAACTGGTCATACTACACACAAGATAAATCAAGTTATGCAGCAGAGCAACTGATTATACTGAAACTGGTCATACGCGCGCAGAGCTGCCCCCAAAAGGCTATTCACCCTAACATACGGCCCAAAGCCTATGTGTATGCTAAAGTGGGTCCCAAAGACCTGCTGAAAACTGAGCTGGTGGGTACGACATTTAGTGGTTTGAAAATAGCTTACGAAATCTATTATATACTTGCAAACTATAATAAATCCATGGAAACTAATACTTTTTCCATATTAACATAATAGCCAATTTCAAAGGAATATTCATAAGTAATAGTAAAATCATATAAACATAGTTTGAAAATCATAAAAGCATATGTATAATAGGATAATCATAATATATATAGGCTAACTTGAAATTTATAAGCTAATAATTATGGATAATTTGAAAATAATATTTTAACCACTCACAAAAACTATTCCGCTTACGATCCCGGATTATAAGCGGTGCCAATCTCCGTATCACCTGAAATAAATATTAAATAAAATTCCCATTAATAATCTTTTAGTATTTTTATATATAGAAAAACATATTGAAAACATCTAAATTGACGGTTAATATCCCAAGGGCTAAAGTTTCACTTTTCCTTCAATAACTATATTTCCAATACACTTTTCAACCCAAAAGCTTTCATTCTTGTTGCTCATCCTCTTCCAACACATAATCTTATTTCTATCTCAAACAATTATCCATCACAACTTCAATTTCAAAAATATGGAAAACTCTAATCCTCCACCATTCTTAATAAATCTTACACATCAACCTCTCAATTTAACCCATAACACTTAAATTCCATAACCAACAAAACTCATAAACCCATAAACCAACTTTGAAGCTTTAGCAAAATCTAACAAAATCCATCATATTGAAGAGTTGGGTTGGAGAAACGACTTACCAATATGCAAATTCACCACAAATTGAACTCAATTGTAGAAGCCTTCAAAAATTTCAAGCAAATTTCCTTTCTTTCCTTCATTTTCTCTCTTTTCCCCCTTTTCTTTTTCCTTTCTTTCCTTTCTCTGTTTCTTCTACGGGTGGCTGACCAAAAGAAAAGAATGGGTTTTTGTTTTTGTTTTTTTTTTTAAAAAAACTAAGTGCTTGCCATGTGTCAAACAAAGACATGCCCATTTCTTTTAATCCTTATCTTCTTCCATTTTTCAATCCTATCCATTTATTATTATATTTTTCTTTTTCTTCTTCTTTTTCTTCTTCTTCTTTTTTTTTTTTTAAAAAAAAAAAAAAATAAGAGTTTACATTAAACCTTGTTAATTAATTGTTTATTTAGAAACTATGGTCCTCGTGGAATTTGGTAACGGCTTGGAAGTTATACTTTGTGATTTAAAGTGTTTTATTGTCATTGGTGATATTGCAATGTTTAAGCTTGATTTTGCATACTTTGGGAACTATGGACTTCGTGGAACTTGGTATTAGTGGTGATTATGGGTTACTATTTACTCGATCTTGTTACCTTATGTAATGATTAAGGGTTATGATTTGATGGCGGTAGTACCGTGGATTATGAAATTCTAATGATAATACAATTGATGTACTTGGGACTTTGGTAAGAGATAACACTTTGAGGAGTACAAAAGAAAAGCATGTAATTGAGTGTAAATTGTATGGTAGATTGTATGTGTTGAGATGCAATAGAGTCATGGACCGATTTATGGGATATGTGTAGTCCATGGATGAAATAGGCTATGGGCGTCACTATATTGAGATACTGATGGATATGTGTAGTCCATGGATGAAATAAGCTATGGGCGTCACTATATCGAGGATTGTGATACTATGATAAATCGGGTTCATGACATGAGCACCCCGATTTGTTTGTTAGTTGTTATGTGAATACATGCTTATCCTTTGTACAAGTGCTTTGTTTTCAATTGTAAACATCTTATGGTTCGATGTGAGTCGGAATTGGAAATTTTATTGATGTATGCATAGGTTGTATTGGAAGTGTAGAATGGGTAGTAAAGAGCATTTTAGGCCTTGCTTGACAAGGGGACGATGGCTTGGACATGGACATGGACTTTTGTTAAGCATTCTAGAAATGCTTGTTGTGTATAGTTCCATTATCATCATACTTTGTATTTTGAGCTCGTGAGAGCGTTTTAAAACTTGAACTTGTCTTATGATTCTATGACTATTTAAGAATTTATTTTTAATTAGAAATGCGCATTTCCACGTTTTTTATGCTTTGTCTAGTTGTAAAAAATGTGAAACAAGTTTTGGATAGTCCGAATTTTAAATGTAACCATGCCTTTTTTTAAACCAAGTCTTCCATTATGTCTTTGAAATTAACTGAATCAGGTTATTACAAGTCCTGACCCACAAGTTCCTCGATTTAGCTCGAGTGCGGGTGTCTATATTTACACACAAAATCGCAAGGGTCCACAAGTTTGGTGTTGAGATTGATACCCTAACAATTCTAATTTTAATGTAAACAATATTTATTACTATTAAATAAAATTAAATTCTTTTAAAGGAAATGGGTATTTCATAATATGTTTAATATATTGCACTTAGACCACGTTTACTTAGCGGGAATGAGAATGAGAAAGAATGAGAATGAAAATCAATCGGAATGAAAAAACATGGAATAAGAATAAAATTTCTTTGATTATGTTTACTAAAATTTTTTTGGAATCGGAAGGAAAATAATTACTATTGATGTTGTTTATTAGAGTTTTGGAATGGGAATGAAGTATTAATTCACGTGGGACCCAAAAAAAGTAGAGAGAAAATAAAAGGTTAAATGTAGCTTTTTGTCCCTGATGTTTGCATGAAGATTCAATTTTGTCCTTGATGTTTCAAAAGTTTCAATTTCGTTCCTGTTGTTTTATAAAGTTTCAATCACATCCTTTTACAAAATGACGTTAACATAAAGTAACAAAATGCTTACGTCACATTAATAAGAAGGAAATTTGTGAGTTGAGGTAACTTTTTTAATATTGAAACAAACCATGGGTCAACCCAACTACATGATCCGACCATCGACCCAAATTAAAACAAAATCCACATCCTTGAAATTTCTTACTTTTAAAATCCCTTACAGAGTACATGAATTAATAAAAAAACCCAAAACACTTTTGCATAGAAGAGGTTAAATGATTGGGAAGAAGCTCGAAAGGCTAAACGATCAAGAAAGAGGCTTGAGTATAATTGTATTATGAAAAAAATTCTTGAACGTGGTTAATGAGTTAAATTCTTATTTCAGGAATTTAATTATTTAAAATATCATTTTATGGATTTATGGAAAAGAAAAGGAAAAAGGATAATAAAAAAGGGGACTTAAACGTGGATTCCTCAGTCAGGACGTGAACATGAGATTACAGAGACAAGGTAGGGCTATTCTTTTCCTTCTTCCTTCGTCCCCAAACCATAGCCTCATCTCCGTTTATTGGGTGAATTTTTGACCAATTTTTCTCGTCTTTTCTACGTGGTAGGTGTAGATCGTGGTGTTGATTCGTTGGTGAAGGTTTGGAGGGAATTGAGAGGTTTCTCTTCAAGATTTTATTCAAGGTAAACTAACTCTTCCTCTTTAAATTTCTAAAATTTCTTTATTTTAGAAACAAAACTCATCCAAACCAATTATTTTTCATCTTATTGCAAGAAAATTTCACTTTCCCTTCAAGAAATTTCACAAACCCTAGAAACCCTAAAACTGTCTCTTCTTGAAAAAATCTTTTATCAATTAAATACCTACTCAAATGGAACGTCGAAAACCACCTAGAGCTCACCATTGAGGTGCCACCGCCGCTACAAAGTAGTAGCAACCCATGCTACTGCCGACACAAAACAGCCCCATTAGGGGATTGTTATATGAGTTTTGGTTTGGTCGTTTGTCGTGTGCCGTTTGGTACCTCTTAGTTTATGTTAGTATGTATTTTTTAGGGTAGGTTGTAAGGTTTTAGTTAACTATTTCAGATTCGTGAAGTTCTTGGAAAGTTGGGCTTAAAGTCTTTAAAACTCAAGAACACGGTGAGTAAAAATTGTTAAAGGTTAAGTAGTTTTGTGTTCAGTGTTATTTTTCATTAAAAGTATGTATTATTACTAATTTTGGGCATTAATAAGATATTTTAAGCATGTTATTGGATGTTTAGGGGCTGTTTTTAAAGTGCATGAATTTGCATGCTAAATTGGTACAAGTTGAATTTTAAAGCATGCTTGAAGAATTGTTTGCTTGTTTTCTAATGCGAATAATTTTTGGATGTTCATGAACTTTTATATGGTGTTTAAGAAGTGTTTTTGGTGATTTTAAGGCTCTTAAAAGCTACTGGTTTTATGAACAAAATTGCAAGTTTAGTACCTAATAGAAAGGAAGATTAGTCTAGGCAAATTCATGTTTTGTAAAATAGAATTGTGAATTGTTCTGGAATGTTCCTGGATGTTGTAGAATGATATGGGAAGTAATAAAATAGATGTTATACTGCTGGATTTTATTTGAAAAAGTTATAAACTCTTAGTGCTCGAAATTAGAACAAAACTACACTAGTTTAGGCTAGTTTTGGCTCCTAGAGTGGATACTTTGTTGGACGATCGTTGGGAGAGATACAAAAATATTCTTGAGTGATTTTAGGCTGTTTTAATGTTCCAAAAGTGACGTTTTCTAGAAATTTGAATTTCCAAGTTTAAGCCTCTTAAGAGTTGGTTTTGGGTAGAAACACTCTTTCTAGGTTAGAAATCGAACTTAGGCTTGTCAAGCATTTTGGTAGTGATGCTTTTAGGTAAATCATGTTGTTTTGGTGCCTTAAACAACATGGTTGGAAGTTCGCATTAAGTAGGGCCATACTTAGTGAAGAATATGCCGTTAAGGAGATGATTATAGTTGTGCACAATATAATATCACTTAGCGGGGTCGGTTCATTCCATCGGATCAATGGAAGAGAATATACAAGTAGGTTCCTTGGGTCCTAAAAAATTAGCATGTATATTATTTATTTATCAAATATATTAAATTAAATTATTAACGTTGTAATCAATATACATATATATTAAATTTCAAACTATTGTGATTTTTTGTATTTACATTGTATTTTAACTATTTACTATTACATAGTTTTGAATTTCCTTTTTAAGAATTAACTTGTATGTATATTTAATAAATTAGTCAATAATATAATCAATGTGTATAAATTATATGTTATTGAGATATTTCTATTTAAATGGTGAATTAAATATTTACTATAGTATTTTGTATAGATCAAATTATATAAACAATATATATTTATTATCAACTAGTCAGTGTTTACGTGCAACGCACTGTTTTATTTTATACAGAATAAAAATAAATCGTTGGCAATTAGTATTAAATATTACTCAATATTAAAAGAAAGTTTTTTAATATGTTTTTCATAATTATACAAATTATTGGTTTTTTAACTTATGTTATTGTTTGTTCAAGTTATGTTTTTTATGAAAGAGAAAAATGATAAATTATATAAATTCACGGTTTTTTCGTGTAAATTAACTTAATTTATAACTCACGATAATTAATGCAATTTATTAATAGTACATATTTCAATGTTCCACATGAAAGACTAAATTAAAATGAATAACGAAATGAAAAGTTTTCTTTTAAATTTGAATAAATTCTTTGAACTTTTAAATAATAATTAATAGACATAACTAAAATATATATAATTAAATAATTATATTTAATATTGGAAAATTTTGTAACATCCCGTTATTTCGAAGTAAATTTTTTTTTATTATTTATTTAATGTTATTTATTTATTTATTTATTTCAATTTAAGTATTTAGATTAATTATTATTTTTGTAATTTTGATTTTAGTAGTTAATTTCACCCGAAATCCTTTTTAATCGTTTTAATATTTTAAATTCGCTTCGGTGACATTAATAATTATTAATAGGCCAATTAATAATTATTAATCACCTTTAAATTTATTTAAGAGCATCGGGTTTCGTTTTATAAGTCAAAAGTCATAAAAGGACGCAACCGTCATTTCCAATTTCTTAAAATATCTAAATTCACTATTCATTTATCTTTAAAAATCCAAAAGTTGACTAAAAATTTCATTTCTTCTCCTTGCCTTGCCGTGGCTTTCTTTCCACCTTGGGAGGGTTTGAGTTTTCTTTGACTTTTCTTCGTTTCTCGGTGGATCGTCGTGTTTTCGGTTGCGTTGGATTGGTAGGGACGAGGGCTACCTATCCAACCTAGCTTTTCGAAGTTTCTCGTTCCCTAAGGGAAGTCCCAAAAAGTAAGTTTTCAAAACTTTTTATATGGTTTTGTTCGTTTTTTTATTATAAATGAGTTTTGAAGTTGAAATCATGAATTTCTATCATGGAATTTGACGATTTTGAGCCCAGATTTCTATTCATCCGAAATCACTATTCACCCGAAAATGCACAATTGGTCTCATCTTAGTTATGAGTTGTAATATGTTGTGCAATTGGTGAATTGTAGGTGCGTTTGCTAAGTTGTTGATTCGTTGGAGATTTCGAGAAAATCTTATTTGGAATTTTGGAGCAAGTCTTAATTGGCTAAGGTGAGAATAGTTAGGATTTAAAGTAAATTTAGAAAGCAAATAAGTATGATGGTTTGTAGAATTGGAAACTAAGACTGGGATTCAAATCTAAGATTAGAGGGCAGTGAGTTAGTGCCCTTAGGATTTGAAGTTAATCCTTTAAGTGAGAACATAAGATTTCTCGAAGAAAGCTTTGAATCTTAGAAGATTCTAAGTTAGATTCGTTTCGAAGTTTAGGATGGATCATTGGAAGTTAAAAGATCCAAAACTTTTATATAGAACGATTAATAGAACCTCGGATTATTATTGGAAGTTTAAAATCCTGGAAGGTATAGGTTAATCGTTTAAGATAGGATTTACTTGTATTAATGTAGCGGAGTTCGATTTACATATCGTTCGTCCGGAGTTTCCTATCTATTTTACTTTATGTCTTTTATTTTATACTCCTCTACTTTATGCTTGCATCGACTACTTTAATTCCGTACTTTACTTATTTACTTTTACAAGGATATGCAGACATATGCATATCATATTGCACCATAACATTTTCGCATCATACATAGAAGTTGAATGGTAAGTTACGGGACGTACACATTACTTCTCATACAAAGAAGTTGAATGGTAAGTTACGGGACGTACACATTACTTCTCATACAAAGAAGTTGAATGGTAAGTTACGGAACGTACACATTACTTCTCATGCATAGGGAGTTGAATGGTAAGTTACGGGATGTACGCATTACTTTCTCATGCATAAGGGCAAATGCGAAATCCTACGGGATGTCCTCATACATTCATGCTTATGATCGATGAAATAGAGAATCGAGATGTTTTATGTTTATGCAAAGTTTATTTATTTTTCTTATTTATGTCGTAACAAGTTAATGGATGAGGATTGACTACGAGTGTTAGTAATATCATCCTTTGGAAAGTTTAGAATGAAATTACCTAAAGTTTGGAGAACTTTAGGATTGATTGTGTCAGGTAAATTGGACACAAATCGGAATACGAGTTTGAGGTCTATCCTTACTTTTTATTCTTATTATTCTCACTGGGCTTAAGTTGTTAGCTCATGATATTACAAATATTTCAGGTAATGTTTGGGGTCGAGGAAGAGGAGCTGGTGCGCGCTTGATCCAGAGGATGATGACACGGTGATGGACTAGTTATTCTTTTAAAAAAAGATCATGGTCTCATTTTGTTAATTTGTATCTTATGTTATGAAAATTTGTCTTTATTTTTATGTAAACGTCTCTTTGAACTCCTGATTGGGACTTATAGTTCCATGTGATTTTATTAGATTTTGAAATTAGGATGTAAACAGGTTTTGGCTAGCCAATTTTCAAACATAATCACGCCAATTTTTCTTTAAATAAAAGTCTTCCGCTGTGTTTTCTAATTTAAATTTATTTAAAAGTGTCGGGTCGTCACAAATTTACTTCATATTAAGCTGGGGTTATATCACCCGTGTTGCATGGTTTATATTGTATGTTTTAAAGATGTGTTTTTTTTTCTTCTATTTATTAGTTTTTTCATAGTTAATTTATGTTTAAATATGATTTTTTTCTTTATTAAACATTGGGAACAAAATAGATTTCTTCCATAATACTCTTTCAGACTTAAATATGTTATGGTGTGAAATTTCTATCATATTCATTGATTTTTTTTTTATTTTTAAAAAAGATAATTATAATAAGTAGAATAAAATTGAAATGTCTTAAAAGTGAATGAGAAAATAAAATTTGAACATTTTCCTGGAAAAGATTAAGAAACAATATTTAAGGTTTTTTAAAAAAGTATAAAAATAAAGGTGTCGATTTTGTTTTATTCCAAAAAAAAAAAAAAATCTTATTTTGGAGTAACATTTTTTTTTTGTATACATTAAAGTAACATTGATTAATCTTACTTGAATAAAAAAAACAAATACACGATTACAAAGGCACTTATCACATGCCTCACCCTCACCTTGTTGCACTCATGAAAGCCGACTTGCCATTCTTTCTCTATTCGGTTTAATTTTTTTTGTCTTCAATGTAGTCATCTCCTCCATCTTTCTCTACCATCTCAATCCATCGGTTCAATTTTCATCCCTTCATTTCTCGAGTCTCTTGTCAGGTAAACTCCAAATGTATAGACCGTTATTGCTAAGGTCAAACAATCAATGGTTCTTGCTGCTTCTAAAGAAATCTTCTTACTCTCCAACTCCATAGTTCCTTCTTTATCTTGTTTTTCACTTCCTCTACATAACAACTTGACTCCTTAATTTACCTCCTCTCCTCTTTTCATATTTATAGAGAAAACACCTATAGATTCATGAATATGTGATACCAAAAATTTGAATGAAATTAATTAACATTGATAAGATTAAAATCCTATGTAAATATACATGAAAAATAACCCTTATGCACTTCCCAATAAATGAGTTTTACATTCATGAATTAAATAAATAGATCATTTAATAAAAATCAAATAAGACTTATACATTAAAATTATATAATTAAAATTGAATTTAATAATTAAATAAGGTAAAAAAGGGGAATTCAAAAGTTTCTCCCCTTAAGCCCCTTTTAAAGGTAGTATAGATAAGCAATAAAAACAAGTACTGCAACATCTTGTATCGAAGTAGAAGTATTTGATTTGTGTAAAATGCCTATATTTTTTTTGTAATATAATAATGGAAAAATATTTTAAAATAAAATAATTAGATGAAAATATCAAATTATTTTTATAGATACATGTTTCCATATTTAAGTATAATTTCTCTTTTCATGTTTAATTTTTGAAAAAAAAGCATTATGTCTCTATTAAATGTTGACTATAAATACAAAATTAAATAAGGGTATTTTTGTAATAATATTGTAGCTGACATCATCAAAGGGTCTATGATTGTAAATATTTTAGATTCCTAATATCTAAGAAATTATTTCTTGTAATTACTCTAGACGTATCGTTATCCCTAATAAATAGACATTAAACAAATATATAGTCAGAGAAGTGCAACTTTGAGTTTTTAGTAGAATAACTATTAATTAATAATAATAATTAATTAAAGAGTTTAATTAATTATCTCAAGTATTATTAAAACTCATAATATATAGATTTTGAGTCCCTATGCTAGCCTAAATATCGATGTAGTAAAATTAAATTATTAATTTAACTTAGGAAGAATTCATTAATTTAAGTAATTGAATGATTCAAATTATGACTTTAATTATTTAAATAGAAATGAGTAACAATAATATTAATGGGTTGGACTCGTTAATTTATCAGAGAGAGATAGCAAGAATATAATTAATCAAACCCAAACCACAAAGAATGAGGAAGATGAAAAGAGGAGTGACAATGGTGGAGAGAAGGGGATATAACTTACCTAGGTTTGCCTCATTTGTTGGGGGAAAACACCCTTCCCACATTCACCGCTAGAAATAAAAGAAAGAACCCGAGAAAAATAAGGAAACAAACACAATCAAATGACACAAGGATTTATAGTGGTTCACCCAAATTGGCTACGTCCAGTTGCTACCGTTGCGGATTTCATTATGATGAATCAAGAGTTACAATGAAAAATATCCAATACATTTAACCGTGTATTACGCTCAAAAAGCCCTCAAGAAATTAAACCCTTTCTTTTACAATATTTCTCACACTCTCATCAAAGCCCTCCCCGAACCCAATACAAATACACTCACAGTATTTTTGGGATGCATTTGCCAACAAAAGTTGCCTCTATTTATAATATAAATAGCCTTGGTCACCAAGTATAATCTAACGGTCATAATTCATCCTTGCCCATCAAGCAAATCCAATGGCCACAATTAAGATTTGGTCACCAAGCAAACTTGTTGAGCAAGTTTAGGGCTTTATCATTAATTTCATATACTAGCTAAATCCCAACAAATTCAGGTATCAGAGTGCGAACAAATTCCCACATCGGTTAGGGAGATCATGGGTGTATAAGGGGAAGGGTGCATCTCCATTGGTATGAGGCCTTTTGGGTGAAACCAAAAGCAAAGCCATGTGGGCCTAGGCCCAAAGTGGACAATATCATACCAATGTGGAGTTGTAGAGGCCCGATGTCCCCTAACAAGTGGTATCAGAGCCACGCCCCGACTCTAACGATGTGGGTGGAATCCTCAGGTGTCGAACAAGATGAGGAGTCTCGAAAACCCGATCCGTGGTTGGGCTCTATTGGACAGGCGGTGAGCTCCGGAGAGAGAGTTGGCTTGGATAGAGTGGACGGATGGAGGGGAGGCTCGGTGGATTTGTTCGAGGGGAGGATTGTTAGAGTGCGAACAAATTCCCACATCGGTTAAGGAAGGGGAAGATCATGGGTGTATAAGGGGAAGGGTGCATCTCCATTGGTATGAGACCTTTTGGGTGAAACCAAAAGCAAAGCCATGTGGGCCTAGGCCCAAAGTGGACAATATCATACCAATGTGGAGTTGTGGAGGCTCGGTGTCCCCTAACATCATTTACACACATGATGGTTTGGATGATTAAACCACACCATATCAATATTCAGCTCTCTTCTATTAAAGATATTCCTTTCAGATATTCATTGATTATGTTTTTTCAGAACAAGATGTATGAGGATATTTGTGTGCTTTGAAAAATTTAAAGTTATTTTCGAAGTTTTATATGTATCTATAAATAAGAAATTAGATGAAATTTCGATTCGTGCTCAATGATTATAATTAAGTATATTTTAAAGAGATTTTATTGTATCTTTGATATGAATTATTACTTTTATCTTAAATGTAATACAGTTGATAGAATTATGATAAATAAGAAAAAATTGTGTACTTTTGAACAACTACGATAAGGTTTCGAACTCTATAATTAAAATCTCTTTTTCAAAGAAAGATAAAGTTAATAATATTAGTCCAAGTTATTTATTAAAAAAATATTTTAATAAATTTGGTTTTAATCTATGCATGTCATTTGATAGGGGTAAATAAAAAGATTTTTTAAGGGAAATTTTTTAGAGGTGTCAAAATTTCTGTAACATTTATAAATTTACCATCCTGAACTTGTAAAAATAGGAAAATTAGGTTCAATATTTGTAAAAATAGCAATAAAAAAAGTTATTTGCAAAAATAGCAAAAAACTCAAATTCGGGCCTAAAATATTACAAAATTGCCACTAAATTTGTATGAGTAATTAGTGATTTTCTCACAAGCACTACAAGAAACTGCCGTAATAGCGACGAAAAGCGAATGCGTCCCAACGTAATAACGGAATGCATCGCTCTCGTGAAGAATTGACTTTCAGCGATGAATTCCGTCGCCTAATTAATCGAATATATCTAACGGAAAAAAGAATTTGGCAGTAACGATGGCTGGCGTCGCTAAAATTGGCGCCAAAAATTCCCGCCTTAATAGGGAACGATGGCGCGAAACATTCCTGCGCAAACGGACGACAGATTGTGTCGCCCCACGTTATGGAGGGAATGTTTCCCGCCATTGTAACGACGAAATCGATCATTATTTTACATAGTAATGACCGATTTCGTCGTTAGTTCACAGTATATATATGCCTCAGGAATGCAAAGAACAGATGCATGATATTCTGGGGTGATGGAGATTCGAGTCTCCATAATTGTAAATTTTGTTTCCATCTGAGATATAAACAAGGTAAACGCACTCTAATTCCACATACTCGTATGTTTTATTTACCGATCACTCCTCGACTTCAACGATTGTATGCATCGGAAGTCACGACATCTCATATGAGATGGCATTATGAGCATTCGCAAGAGGATGGTCATATGAAACATCCATCTGATGTTGATGCGTGGAAGCATTTGGATCGTTGTCATCCAGAATTTGCAAGTGAGATTAGAAATGTGAGATTGGGGTTATGTACTGATGGTTTTAACCCGTATGTCGCTTCTGGTGCACAATACTCTGTATGGCCTGTTATGTTGACACTTTATAATCTCCCTTCATCGATGTGTATGAAAGATCCTATGATATTCTTAACGGTTATCGTACCGGGTCCAAAGAGTCCAAAACAAAGGTTAGATATCTACCTCCAACCTCTTATTGTTGAGCTGACTAATTTGTGGAATAATGGAGCGTTGACTTACGATGTATCGAGAAAACAAAATTTCTGTATGAAAGCCGCAGTAATTTGGACGATAAGTGACTTCCCGGCATATTCAATGTTATCTGGTAAGCACGATAGCTTATTAATTATAAATTATTTTCATTGCATAATAATATGTATAATTAATTTAAACTTATCGTAGGTTGGAGCACATCCGGAAAGTTTGCTTGTCCTCATTGCATGATTGACACTGGAGCTTTCTCTTTGAAACATGGACAGAAAACGTGTTGGTTCGATTGTCATAGAAGATTTTTACCGAGCGACCATTTGTTTCGATCAAACAAGACAGATTGGTATAAGGGTCGTAATGCACGCAACCAAGGCCCGCCCCGAGTTTATAGCGGAATCGAAATATTACACATGTTAGATTCTATTGGCATGAAAAAAATTACTGAAATAGGTGCTGAGGTTGCAAACAAGGCCGCTGGTAAAAACAGTGGATGGAAGAAACGAAGTATATTTTGGGATTTATCGTATTGGGGAGATTTACTAATCAGGCACAACTTGGACGTAATGCACATCGAAAAGAACGTGTTCGACAATGTCTTCAATACAGTTTTAAATGTACCAAATAAGACGAAAGACAACCTGAAGGCACGATATGACATCCAAGAAATATGTCGTCGCCCCGAGTTAGAGCCGGATGAAGATGGGCACTACTCCAAGGCCAAATACATGTTAAATACAGAAGAGAAGAAATTACTGTTTGAATGGATGCGATCGATTAAGTTCCCCGATGGTTATGTTTCTAATCTCTTGAGATGCATTGACGTGCAGAGTCATACTGTTTTCGGAATGAAAAGTCACGATTGTCACGTTTTTATGCAACGATTGATGCCTGTTGCTTTCTGACCGTTCCTCGAACAGAAACATTGGGAACCGTTGACGCAGTTAAGTGTGTTCTTCAGAGATTTGACATGCGTAGATTTAACACGAGAGACAATCAAATCATTAAACTGAGATATTCCAGTTATAATATGCAAACTGGAGCGAATGTTTCAACCCAGATTTTTCGATTCGATGGAGCATCTTCCTGTTCATCTACCGTATGAGGCACTACTTGGGGGCCCTGTTCAATACAGATGGATGTACCCGTTTGAAAGGTAAAATATTATTATGTTAATTGGACTTTTTAGTATATTTAAGTACCCATGATGCTAAATTTTAGATTCATTTTACTGCACGAATTCTAGATATTTGTATAGATTGAAGAAAACTGTCGGAAATAAAGCACGAGTGGAGACAACTACGTTCTGTTCGTATTACTTCGACCAACATATCTCCGACCACTTTGGCCCAGTGAACCGTAACGTGGTTGACAATCTTCCAAAAGGTGTAGACTTGAACGACCTGGATATGTTTATCATACCAGGCAAAGGTTTAGGCAAATCTATGCAGAGAAACTTAAGTGATGAGGAGTACCATGTCGTCCAAAATTATTTATTATGCAACTGTACGGAAGTAGAGCCATATATTGAGTAAGTTTTTCTCATTCATGGAGTTTTGTTTTATTTAACATGAATAATTTTGTTTAAATTTTAATTAATTAATACATTTTATGTAGATTCGATATTACTGAATCGGAAGAAGGGAACATCATCGATAAACATTTTCGTTTCTGGTTTTACAATTACGTTGACAATCCCACAATTCTGATCGCTGATCAACGTATAATATAGATCCCAAAAGGTCCATCCAGAATTGCAATATCTTACACCAGTTATCTGGTGCAAGGTTATAGATTTCAAATAAAAGCTCATTCAGTGAACCGGGCAACAAACAACAGTGGCGTATGTATAAAGGGTCAAGTGTTCGGGAACAATGCAGAAGATTTCTATGGAATCATTGATGAGATTATTGAGCTTCAATTTGCAGGTCCGAGTCTTAAACGTACAATCGTTTTTAACTGCACATGGTTTGAAACAAGCAACGAGGTAGAGTTCGCAATAATATCAATCTTAAAATTGTTGAGGTGAACCGGAGAAAACACATGCACACCCAAGATCGTTTTGTTTTGGCACAACAAGCAATTCAGGTTTACTACTTAAACTATCCCGCTCACCGTTGAGATTTATCTGATTGGTTAGTTGTCTGTAAAGTAAGACCGATGATAATAGATGGCAACCTCCCTAATAAAAATAGTGAGAACTACGTTGCATTCCAGGAGGATGAAGTGCAAAATCGTGAAATCGATGAAGGTATTAATTCTGACACCGCGCGTCTGTTGAATGATGCATCAGAGACACTTTTTGATGAAGAGAATGTCTATGTTCCACCTGAAAATGACAAAGATTCTTCTCCAGATGAAACAAATGAAGAAAACACTAAAGAAGACAACATTGATTCAAAAAAGATGAATGATTCTGACTGCGATGATTGAAGTATTTATGTGTAACAGGGGAAATAATTAAAAAAAAATACAAATATTAACGACGGAAGGCATCGTTGAATCCAGATATACATTGAATATAACGATGCCCTGCGTCGTTAAACCTCACAAAACACAAGGAAGGAATAATTTTTCCCAAAGTATAGAATGGGATTAACGACGAAATGCATCGTTGCATTCAGATATACATTGAATATAACGATGCCATGCTTCGTAACACCTCAACGATGGGATAATTTTTCACTAAGTATAAAATGTTGTTGGTATTAACGACGGAATGCATCGTTCCCAAGTCAAACGGATACTTTATTGGAAACTGTTCAAATTCCGAGCCGACCGATTTTGTTGTTAAATATAATTAATAAGGCGCGAAGATAAAAAATTTCACGAAAATTGTGGTGCGAATGGGTGATGCAATTCCTCGCCCATGAATATGAATAGTCACTTTTACTTTATTTGAAAAGTGGCTTGAGCGACGAAATACGTCGTGTATATAAATATCAGCGATGAATTGCGTCGTGTTGTTCATTACCATAAGAACGTAGACAACGAACTGCATAGCTAGAACGAGGGATTTCGTCGTTAAAAAAACATGTGCGATGACTTTTTAAATGATTAACGATGGAATACGTTGTTAAATCTTTTATAAAACAGAACCGTTTCTTCCATTTTCACCATTTTTCTTCTTTTTATCCGAACAATAAATCTTCCTTCTTTGATTCCCTCAGCCAATTCCTTCCCATTTCTCTGAAAATCGTTTCCCTTTCTCAAAAACCTCAATCCTTGGAACGAATCCGTGTAAGTTTATTCAAATTTAATATTTGTTTTTATGTAATTAGATTAAATTTCTAATTAGCATGTTATTAGTTAATTTAGTTTAAACTTAGTTGATTTTAATTTAATTTTGTGTAATTTAGATAATGTATGTAATATGTATTTAGTTTTATGTAATTAGTTATGTTTTAATTAATTATATGTTAATTAGTTAATTTAGTTTGAAATTAGTATGTTTGTTTTCATTTAATTATATGTATTTAGTTAGTTTTAATTAATTATATGTTAATTAGTTAATTTAGTTTTAAATGTGTATGTATATTTTCATTTAATTATATGTTAATTAGTTAATTTAGTTTGAAATGCGTATGTTCTCTTTTATCTATATGTAATTAATTTAGTTTTGAAATTAATATAGTTTATAGGTTAGAATTTTAATTACTTAATTATTGTATTGTAGGTCATGCCTCCCCGTAGACGCCCTCCAGCACCTTCCGGCACACCTGGTGCCGCGTTCAGGAGTCGGCCCAGATGAGGAGGATGATGTCCAGGTCTCGGGGATACCCCTCACACGAGCATTCAGCACGAGGATAGCGACCCGGCGCAGGAGCCCGTGCAGATGTTTATTTCCGGGAGGGTTCGCCTGTCGTTCGAGGGCGGCCAGTAAGTTTTGTTCAGTTTGTATTCTTATTTCATTAATTATTTATTATTTACAAATTCTAACTTTTCAATGTTTCCTTTTCATTTCAATAGGTTACATCCATCACGAGAGGTTTCAAGGAGATTTACGGAGGTATTGAAGATGCTTCCTGTACAGGGACACCCTCGTTGGCAGAGCGTCTCTGCTGCACACAAGTTGCGGGGTTTGAGGCATGGAAGGTAAACATATTCAAAATATTATATTTAATTATATATATATATATATATATATATATATATATATATATATATATATATATATATATATATATATATATATAAATATTTCGAAAACTGACAGTTAATTTTTTTCAGCAATATTTTGATATTCCAGAGGAGCTGACCGACGAGGTCATATACGCTCCCTGGCATCATCAGGGCGGCATTCGGTGCAGGGACACTGGATACAATATTCGCCACGCCTCTACCGATAAACGGCTGGCCCACATTTCTGCTGAGGACTTGGTGGAGATCTTGGCACGTACTCAGATGCCGGATGCCCAACGCATTTCGACGATCAATAGCGCCAATCGGAACGCCAACCCGTCGAAGCACACTGGAGGGTCACGCTCCATATACCAGCACAAGAAACGACTCGTAAGTTATTTTCTATACTAATTAACTTTTACTTTATTTTCGTAAGTTATTCATTATTCGTTAATTATTTTTAACATTCGTAGGAGCAAAAATTGGGTCGTCCGGTTCATGCTGCTGAGCTCTTTATCTGTCTCCACACCAAAGGTGGAGATACTCAGACTTTTGTAGACGATAGGGCAAGAGAGAAAGCTGTAAGTGTTAATTATTATTTATTCTTTTTCAAATTTATTGATTATTAGTATATTAGTTAATGCAATGATTTGTTTTTTTTTTCCAAGCTCATTACGAAGCAATTCTCGCTGATCGCTTACTGAGCTCCGACACCTTGCTGACACAGGAGGATATTGAGTCAGCTTTTCTCGAGGTAGCAGGAGGGAGAAGTCTAGACGGTACTGTTCCTGGACTCGGTAACCTCAGCCCAGTCATTTACGCCGATCAGCCTCGGTCTTCCCAGGTAGCTCGTTCGAGCGAGGTTGCCAAGCTTCGCGCGAGCAATGATACTTTGAGGGCTGAGACTGCAGAGCTTCGAGAGAGCAACGCACGGCTCATGGCGGAGGTGATAGGGATTACGGCTCGTCTCGATGAGTCCGAGCGGTCCAGGCTCGAGTTCGAGAGGTTGATGAAGGCAACGATGGACATCTTCGTGGCGCAGATGTGCGGCGAGGGTTCTTCGACTTCCGGTTTTGGTTTCCCCCCTCCTGATCCTCCATCTGATCCTCATGTCGATTAGGCTTTAGCTAGGAAAAAAACATTATTTTGTATTATTTTTGGATTTTTAATATTATTTATCTAATATTATTTTTTCTTAAATTTACTTTAATTTTTTTTTTTTGTAATTAAATTTAATTTTCAAATCACAATAATTTGTAATCAAAACCCTAAACCCTAATTAAATTTAAAAAAAAATAAAAATAAAATTGATCGACGCATTCCGTCGTTATAGTCAAATATAACATTGACTTATATAACGACGTATTCTATCGTTATAGTGAAACATGACTTTGACTTAGAGAACGACGAAATGAGTCGTTACGGTCAACATGTGTCTTTGACTATTAACGACGTATTCTATTGTTACAGGGAAACATGACTTTGACTTATAGAACGACTCAATGCGTCGTTAAAGTCAACATGTGTCTTTGACTATCATAACGACGGAAACCATCGCTCAATTCTAGTCAACGAAACACAGCGATGGAATACTTTTCCCTCGTTATGGAACGAGGCATTTCGTCTAACGATGGCAAAAATAACGTTAGGCCATTCCGTCGTTAATTGCGTCGTTAATTCCTTGTAACGACGAACTATTGCCTCAATTCGTCGCTAATTTTCCGTCGCTAATTTGCATTTTTCTTGTAGTGAAGTAATCACTGATTTCCACACAAGTAATTACTGAGTTTACTGATATCCTGATATTTTGTACATGAATAACTGATTACCTAATAGTTATCACTGATTATCTTATAAGTTATCACTAATATCTTTGATTCATATGAATGAAGGTTTTTAAAAATCTGTTATATTTGCAAATACTTTTTAAAAGTGCTATATTTATAAATATTGCAAAAAAATCTGCTACCCAATGAAATTTCCTTTTTTTTTTTAATAAATATGTCATATACAATAATTATTTAATACAATAATTATTAATTAATTGTGATATATAATATATCAATGATTAATGTGTTTAATAAAAATAAAAATAAAATATTTTTTTTAATTAAATTTAGAAATATATTAATAAAAATATCATATTTGTAATCTTTTATAAAAAATTTATATCCCAAACGAATAAATGAAAAGCATATATGATAAGCTAGAGATGATAGCTAGTTTGGAAACTTCTTTGACTACATTAAAAGTTTAAACATAATCATGAAGTTGGATAATCAATTTGACCAAGTCACTTCCATTCACCAAAGATGACAAATCTTGATTTTCCAAAGAAAAAAAAAAAAAAAGACAAATCTTGACCATCACATTTTCCAAAGCCCCCTTTCCCCAAATTTCCCCAAATTAAGCCTTGTGGGACAACAATAATTAAATCAAACACTTTTTATACCAATTTTCAAGTTCTCAAATATTGATCTCATTCAAAACACATGCACCCTTTCCTACCATCTTACTTGACCATGATTTATATAGTTTTATAGTATAGAGGTATTTTTTGACATTTTTAAACTATAAATCTTGAAATAGTAAAAAAATTTCATCATTTTAATAAATAACACTTTTTAAAACTTTCATTATCTAATGAATTTTTTAAAGTGGTAAAAATTAACCATACTTAAAAAATACTGAATTTTAATTCAAAACATGTAGATTGATCATTTAAGTAAAAAAATTTTAATAATGAAAGCAAAAAAGGTTTTAATTTTAAAAAGAAATCAAAATTTTGCTATTTTTAAGATAAGGTAGAAAAACTGCTATTATATATAATTTCTCTTTAGTAAATTGCAATAATTTGGTATATTATTATACTTCTTTCGATTTATTTTTAAAATTAAATCTTAATTAATTTTAAGAATAAATGCAATTCTTTTTTCAAAAATTTGTTAAGATGTATTATTTATGTGGTTGGTGAAAAATCTACAAATGGTTTTGTTAAAATTTTCACTATTTATATTAAAATTCGCACATTCAACCCATATCATATGTACTTTTCCTTTAAAAATTAAGTAATCAAATTAAAATTTGTTAATTTACAAAACACGTGATACTTTAAACGGTTTTTAAAACACATGATGATATTCTAAACCCTAAACCCTAAACCCTAAACCCTAAATTATCCTAATCAATATCATTGAGAACTTAAAAAAATAAAAATCGTAGAATCATATGATAACATATTCTACATTGAAGTATAAAAATTGAAGCTATTAACCAATATTGGTAATTAACATATATTTGCAAAAAGTGTAGTTTTTATTTTCTATAACATAATAAAATTACAATAATATAAAATCCAAATTGGAATAATCTCCAGCAAATCCATGTTGTTTTCTATTTTTTACACGTCCAATAATAGCGTGTTGAATATTTCATAACCAGAAAATTAAAAAAAACAAAAACAAAAATCTTGATCGTAAAATTTTTTATAATAGCAATTCCACATTTTCAATTCTGACTGCTGGGATTTAGAGAACAAAAAAAAAAAAAAGTCGCCGGAAAATGAAGCTCTGGCAGAAAGCTGCCGGAGCTATCAAAGACAAAAACAGCATTTTAGCTGCCAGCTTTTCCCGGCGAACGCCATATCGTCACCCAGATTTGGAAACAACAATCATCAAAGCGACGAGCCACGACGAATCGAAAATCGATTACAAAAACGCGAAACGAGTTTTCGAATGGATTCGTGCTTCTCCTATATATTTGAAACCTCTTGCATGGGGTTTATCTGCTCGTTTAGAAAAAACAAAATCATGGGTTGTTGCTCTTAAAGGTTTAATGCTGATTCATGGTGTTTTTTGTTGTCAAATCCCAGCCGTTCAACGTATCGGACGGTTACCTTTCGATCTCTCTAATTTCAAAGATGGCCATTCTCATAATAGTAATAAAACATGGGGTTTTGATTCCTTTGTTCGTAGTTATTATGCTTATTTGGATCAAAAATCTGCTTTTTCTTCTGAGGAAATGAAGAATTTGAAGAAAGAAAAATTTGTTTTAATGGAGGAATTAATTAAGTTGCAGAATTGGCAATTGATGCTTGATATCCTTTTACAAGTTAAGCCTTTGGATGAGAATATGAAGGTTGGTTTGATTCTTGAGGCTATGAATAATTTAGTGATTGAAGTTTTTGATGTTTATAGCAGAATTTGTAATGGGATTGCTCAAGTTTTGTTGAAGATTTACGCCTCCCCGGCGAAAAACGAAGCGTCTATCGCCCTCAATATCGTTCAAAAAGCGGCAATTCAAGTTGATGATTTGTGTTTTTATCTTGAATTATGTAGAGAAATGGGTGTTATTAATGCATCTCAATGTCCAAAAATGGAGAACATCCCAGATGAAGATATTAAAGAACTTGAGCAAATAATCAATGGAAGTAATAATAATAATGTTATTGAAGATAAAAAAATTGAAGATCAAGAAAAATTGGCAATTGTAATGGTGAGAGAGGATTCAATGGGAGATTTGAAGACAATAATCACAGAGAAATGGGAGATATTTGAAGTTGATCGAGGACAAGGAGAATCATCAATATTCCAAAATGATCCTTTTGCAGCTTTCAATTTCAATGTTTCTCAAGGAAAACATAACCTAGATTTACCTGATTTAATTACTTTCTAGTTCTTGGAAATATCAGACATTTGAATTATCAATTGCCAGATTAATTGTTTCCTTTTTTTTTTGTAATTTATTTCATTTATACTAATTATTTTTTTTAAACAAATTAATTGTACTAGTTGTTAATTTTTCTTTCATATGTTGATAGTTATGTGTAGGTAGCTTGTTTTGGGAAAAAATAATTTGTTTCACATGTTTGTAGGAAGAATTTCTACTTTCCAAACTTTTTTTTAATTAGTGCAAGGTTGAATTTATATTATAGTATTTGTTGTTGCGTAAAAATGGATAGCTTCCACGTAAGCAACGAACTGAAAGAATGGGTCGAGTCGGATGTAGTGTGATGCACTGGAGGTGCTGCATAGGTGATGTGCTGAGTAGTTGACGAGCACTGTTTGTACCTGCACAGGAAACAAAGAGAGCACTGGTGCGGTGCCGGCCTAACACCCTCCGATGCTTAAGTTAGTGCAAGCAGAGCTAGTGTGCCAGAGAGAATTGTGGTAGGAATTAGTTAGCTAATGAATGAATTTTTTCTCCTATTTATATGAGAGGAGTTTGATGACATCATCGTGCCACGTGTCGCGTCGGGATTGGGCCACGTGTTGCTTTCCAACTACGTGTCGCTTGTTGGTCATGCCATGTGTCATCGTTTGATTGGGTATAGAACTTTATATCCACAATAATTGAAGACTAGATTTTCACTCACGATAGAAGACTAGAGTTATAGAATTTTATATCTACAATAATTGATTTTGCATTTTTTTCTTCTAATAAAGCAACAATGATTCTAATATTTTCTAATTTTTGTTTTCACAATAATAATTCTTTTTTTATTTTATTTTATGTGCTAGAATTGTAAAAGCTTTAAAAATAAAATGATTATAAAAAAATACATTTCAAGGTACAAATACCTGTAAAACTAATTATTTTGTAGTAACTATCAACATCCAATTTAATAATCAAATATCGTATTTTTAAATAATGTCTACTCAAGTATTGAAAATGTTACATTTTCTTATTTTGATTCATATTTTAAGTTAGCCAATTATAATAAAGATAATTTTTTGACCACATAAAATTATAATATTAAAAATGTGTTAAATTTTAAAAATAATATCTAATAGATAATTTACTTTACTATAAAAAAACTAATGAAATTGCGAAATTAAAAAAAAAAATTATTTAATACATAAAAAGTTATAAATTTAAATTATTTATATAATTTTAGTTAATTATTATAATTGATAAATGCATTTTATTATAAAGTAAAATTACACGTGCATCGCACGTGCTAGAATTCTAGTAGTTAAAAAATTGACCAAAATAGAATTATCCTCTTAAATTTACAAACTTCTAATCCCTATATAAATCAATTACTCTTCTTTATTAACTATAAGACAATATCTAACACAAATCAATTTGAACTCCAACTATCCTTAAATTATTAAAACCACATAATTATAAATACCCAAAAACTCTAACCATAATTTAAATTTCTAAATTCATTAAAGTAAACATTTTAATATTACTTGAAAAAACCGGGACGTTAATGTGGGACCCACATCAAAATAAGAAACCAGTCTCCTTAATCACTACAAGAAAATTGGGCAAAGGCGGTGAAATTTTTCGCCGCCTTTGCCCTTTTTTTCGCCGGCATAGCTTTTCTTGGTGAAATTTTTTCGCCGAGACATTTCACGGTAAAAGGACCGTCGAGAAAGGGTATTCTTCCTACCTACAAAAAGTTAATCAATCTCATCTCATTTCCTTATTTCACGAGACAAACATCTATATATTAGTTATCTCCACATTATCTCTGTTCAACTTTACATTTTTACCCTCATTCTTTATCTTCCCTATAACTATTTATGTAATAATAATTAATTTTAATTTGACTGATAATTTGGTTATTTATTTTTCACATAAAAATCATTCAAATACTATTAAATTAAATATAATAAATTAAATTTTATATACTAATATATTTTTTAGTTAATGTATTTTCAATTGCTTATAGTATGAAATAGGTAATTTAATAATTATAATAGGTTTGATTCTTATTCTTAATGCAAGTAAATTGTATAAAAAGAATTTGATTTCGATTCTCAAAAAAATTAAGTAAGGAATGTCTTACCTGTTTGATACCTTGTAGGTAAACTGGACCTTAAGTATAGATGAAGATTTATACTAAGACAAATGTTCTTTTAAAAAGAAAAAGAAAATACAATCATTGGTAAACAAAAACAGACTTAAAGGGCCGTTCATTTAAAAATACAAGGATATCTTAGATTACATGTAATCAAATAATACATGGTATCTGGCCATTTTAGAATGCGTCCTCCACCGATGGGTATTTAAGATTTCATTACGACTGTATTCTGTTTTTTACTTTTTTGTCCTTCAATATTATAAAAATGTTGTTTTTATTTTTATATAGAAATACATAAGTAAAGTTATTTTCTCATCAATATCAAAATTTTGAAACATAAATAATTTTTTTGTTACACTAATTATTGATACTTTAATAAATTCATTGGTACAAATAAGTATATAAAATTAAATTTATATTTATATGCTAATTAAATATTTAAATAAATAAGTTATAAACTATTATAAAAATAGTGTGGGTATATTAATGTATAAAAAAATATTAATTAAATTCATATATAAAATTTATTAATGAGACACATAAAATAAGGGTATTATTGGAAGAATTGTTAATTCCGATCCAGATATTATGTATTCTAGATACAATAATCTTAGATTACATAATATTTAAGATAACGGGAAATGAACGGCCCCTAAGCTTAAAGCTATAAAAAAAGAGTTAATTTTTTTTTTGAGATTACATCAAAGTGGGGGTGGGGGGACTCGAACCTTCAACCTCAAACGGAAGAGAGTATATGTCAAACCAATTAAGCTATGATAATGTTGGATATAAAAAAAAGAGTTCTTAAAATTAAAGATTATTGAAAGTGTATGAATTTCAACCGGTTGGTTAGCACATATTGATTAATAAAAGATGATAAATTGTATGAAATATTCTCTCTCAAATAATCGTTCTTGGTACATCGATCGAACCGTTTAAGCAATAAATAGATCGAGTTTAGAGTGCTAACGGTTCGAGCGAGGTACCGAGAATGATCGTTTGAGAGCTTTTCTATGAATAAAAAAAAAAAAAGAAAAACACTTTATCTAATTTAATTAGACTCTGTGAGGGGTTTGTTTTTCTTTTATAGGTTAGGGAAGAGAGAAAGAGTTAGCGTAAGAAGTAGGAGGAGAGGAAGATATTTTATATAATTGGGAGAAAATCTTAACTAACTTAATAAGATTCTGAGAGATAAAAATATATATTTAATACTTTTACTCTAATGCCATTTATTGAGAGTTTTTTAAATGTAGAGAATCTATTCAAACCACATAAAAGATAGTTGTTTAAATTTCTTCATTTTATATCAGAAATATCTCTACATGTAGATTAGGAGTTTATTCGGTAGAAAATTTTTTATATAACATTTCTATATCTTGCATTTTTAAAAATTAAAATTTATCTCAAATATCATAATTATGAATACTGAAGACTAAAATATCATAATTTTTAAAAATTACTCAAATGACATATTTATAATTCATTAAATTATTGAACTATTTTTCATAGGTATTTAATGATTTTATATGTTTTTTTTTCTCTTTTAAATGCAAGTTCAATAAATTATCGACCTATTTGATTATCTTTCATTATTATTTTTAATGAATTTGTTAGTTTTTTATAATTTTTTTATTTCAATAAATTATTGAATCATAATTCATTAAAATTTTGAAATATAATTATGCTATTTTAGTAATTTTTAAAAAGTTTTAAGATTTTAATAATGGGCTGCTTGCATATCTAGCAAATTAGAGCCCAATATTTATAAAAATAGAAGCCCAAAAAAGTTATTGCAAAAATAGCAAAAACCCAACCCATCTAATACTAAAAAGACAAAACCACCCTTCATTTACGTCTAAGCAGCCATTCTTCCCCAAAATAGCGATTTCTTCTCCCCTTCCCACCGATTCTAACGTTTTTCACTTTCCCACCGATTCATCTTCTTCTTTTTCGCAATATTTCATCTGATTTTCCAACGATCATCTTCTCCAATCATCCTTCGAAAATCAACTGATAATCAAACTGAGGTTCTTCTCTAATCCTTGATTCTATTTATATTTCAAAAATTTACAGGAAACAAATTCTCTTAAAACTCAAAAACCCTAAGTTTTTTCAAAGAAAAACTGAGTTTACTTTAGTCTAGATCTTCAAAAATCTTATCGTTTTGATTTTTTGTTGTTTAAAAAAATTTGGTTATTGAATCCAAGCATATTCTTCACTGATTCATTAAAACATAAAATCTGGTTTCTGTTGTTTTTTATAATAAATCTGTTATTTGAATCTTTTGCATAATAATATTCATCAATGTTTTGCATAACAAATTTGTTAAGATGTAAATATGTGACAAATGATTTCTGATTTACAATGAACAACTTAATAATAAGTTAGGTTGTTACTCTGATCCTTCTAATCTTTTTGTATATTTTTTTTTTCAGAATATGGAAGAAGAGAACCAAAAACCAGTGAAAGAAATCACTAAAAAAGGGGGGAAATCATCAGTGACACTTAAAAAGGTTCTAAAGTTATTGTGTTAATGGAAAGTTAGTTGAATCATGAATACTGGAATACAAACATGACCTCTAGTATTATAGTTATTTTGTTCAAATGTTGAAATGTTATACACTTAGGAATGATAAACAATGCTTCTGATAAACATTGCTACTGGAATTTTTATCAATGATAGCATTGCTTCTGGAATGTTCATCAATGATAAACTTTTCTACTGTAATCTTATTATTGATAAACATTACTTCCAGAATGTTTATCATTGATAAACATTGATTTATCAATGATAAACATGGCCTTTGGGATGTTTATCAATGATAAATATTGCTTTTAGGATGTTTATCAATGTTTATCATTGATAAACATTGCTTCTGGCATGTTTATCATTGATAAACATTGCTTCTGGCATGTTTATCATTGATAAACATTGCTTCTGGAATGTTTATCATGATAAACATCCCAAAAGCAATGTTTTTCAATGATAAACATTCCAGAAGCAATGTTTATCAATGATAAACATCTCAGAAGTAATGTTTATCAATGATAAACATCTCAAAAGCAATGTTCATCATTGATAAACATTGCTACTGGGATGTTTATCAATGATAAACATCTCAGAAGCCATGTTTAAATGATAAACATCTCAGAAGCAATGTTTATCATTAATAAACATTGCTACTGGGATGTTTATCAATGATAAACATCTCAGAAGCCATGTTTATCATTGATAAACATTGCTACTGGGATGTTTATCAATGATAAACATTGCTCTGGGATGTTTATCAATGATAAACATTGCTACTGGGAGACTTATCAAACATCGCTTCTGATATGTTTATCAATGATAAACATGACTGATAAACATGGCTTCTAGGATGTTTACCAATGATAAAATTTCCTACTAGAATTGATAAACATTTCAGAATGATAAACATTGCTGCTGGGATAACTTTCCTACTGGGATGTTTATCAATGATAAACATTACTACTGGGATGTTTATCAATGATAAACTTTCTTTTCCTACTAGGATGTTTATCAATGATACTTTCCTACTGGGATGTTTATCAATGATAAACATTGCTTTTGGGATGTTTATCAATGATAAACTTTGCTACTGGGATGTTTATCAATGATAAAGTTTGCTTCTGGGATGATCATTTAATTAAGAATTGTTTATCAAATTTCTTTCTTTTCGCTTATTCTTTTTAACTTGTTTGAAAATTTATTTTTGTCAGAATCTTGAAGTTGAAAAAGTAAAAGAGGTGGAAAAAGAAAAAACGATGGAGAAAAAGACCAAAAAAAGGAATAGAAACAATGTAGATGCTGCTGAAACATTGAAGGCAAGTAGTAAGAAGAAATGTAGAGAAGTCAAGGGGAAGTTTATTGAGAAAGAGTCGGAACAGATAGACATCTCACCATACTGTGACGAGTTGGATAAGAGTTTTAAGGTAATATGTTATGAATATATATTTAAATTATATTTCAACAATTATGAACATAGCATGACACTTTATTTGTTCAAACCAGGAGTTCCCGCTACTGCTTTCTAGAGAAAATTGGCAAAAAAACACTAGAGTCACCCATTTTTCTAGCTTAATGTTCTTAAGTGATGTTATTGATAAACTAACTGAAAAACAAATGGAACTTTTTAAGGAAGGCCCCTTCGGACATTTGTTAAGTTTTAAAGTGGAAAAATTTCCTTGTCAACTCATCTTACACCTTATTAGGAGACAATGTAGATCAAGTAGGAGAGATGAATTGACTTTCAATCTTGAAGGTCAAATAGTCAAATTTGGGATTAAAGAGTTTGCTTTGATTACTGGTTTACACTGTCATGAGTTTCCTGAAATTAAATTTGACAGTGAAGAAGGAGAGATTAAGAAAAAGTTTTTTGAAGATAAACCAGTCATAAAAAGGAATGCATTTGTCAAAAAATATATTGAAGAGATTATTGAAGATGATGAACTCATAGTGAAAATGACAAATATTTATCTCTTAGAAAACTTTTTGATCCCAAGACAACCCCATAATAACATTGATCTTAGGCATATTAAGATGGTAGATGACAAGGAAACTTTCAATAATTACCCATGGGGTAGGCTGACCTTCGAATTGACTATAGAGTATATACGGAAGGCGCTGAAAGTGAAAAAGAATATAATATCACTACAAGGATTTCCTCATGCATTAGTTTGTTGGGCCTATGAGATAATGCCCACACTTTCAGACCCAACATTTAACTTTGCTAAGAGGATTGGCCAAGAAACTCCGAGAATGTTACATTGGCAATCAGAAGATCAGCCTGACTGGGGTAAGCTTGAGGATGAGATCTTCACATCATTCAATGTGAGTACTAAAACTATTGTGATATTTATTACTATAAAGACATTATTGTTTTGTATTTCAAATTTGTGGGTACCTTTTTTTTTCAGTTTACAGTAAGTCCTTTTGTTGCAACAATGGATGAAATAGTAGCAGATTACTTCCAGTTCTTAGTGAATGAATCCGTAGAAAAAGTGGAGAAAGCATTGCGGGAAGGAAAACAAATAGAAGGGATGAGAATGATCGGTGATGAGAATGATGATTTCAAAAAATTGAAAAGAGATATTGAAATTTTGAATAAAGGCCAAGATGAGATAAAAAGAATGTTGAAAAAAATGATGAAAATGATGTCTGCCCAGCAAGATATTGTGCAAGATAAAGATATTGACCAGGCTTTTCAATATGCACACAATTATGCTGATAGGCATCTAAATGAAAATGTGAGTTGATCATTATTTTGTAATTTAATATGCAAACATATTTTTAATTTATATTATCTTTAATGTTAAGGTGAAAGATGTTGAGGAAATAAATGATGCTGAGGAAGAGGAAGGAGAAGAAGAGGAAGCTGGAAAAGAGGATAGAGATGAAGCAGATGTTGAGGTAAAAATAATAATTCAGAATATGCAAGTTACTGTTATTTTAAATATTTAACTTCAATGACAAAACAGGATTTTCAGAATGATGATGAGAATAGGACAAAAGAAAGAAATGATAAAGACAAACTTCGGGTAATGTAAAATGAAATACTTAGTTTAATTATATATGGACAAACACTTTGATCTAATTTATTAAAAAAATGTAGGTTGGAACAATTATTATGACAAAAAAAGGAAAGCAAGTTGCCGGTGAACTTGAAAAAAAGGCTGAAATCAATCCTCGTCCAAAGAGAATTGTGAAAAAATCTGAGAAAATGAGGGAGCCATATACTGAAATGAAGCAAGCTGAAAAGAAGCAAGTTCCAAAAAGAGAAGCTCCAAAAAAGGAAACAAAGAAAAAGAACTCTAATGACCCTAATTTCGATCTTAAAAATTGAAAGTCTGTTGGCTTTTATGATATACTTTTTAAACTCTTAGCTACTATTGATTGGTATACTTTTGCTAGAATTAATTTGGATGGATGTGTTTTGAGAGTACTCATGAAAGTACTTTGGATGGATATGCTTTGACACAATTTTAGATAGTTGAATTTTGATACAACTTTGAATAGTTTTGTTTATTGAATAACACTCAAAAAGTACTTTGAAAAGTTGTATTATGACAGAACATTTTGAAAATGTGAATACTGATTGTCTTGAATACTAATTCAGTAGTTGTTTTTTTTAATTACATTTGTCATTGATATATAATATGTTGTTTACTTTTGTTATTGATAAATGTGAGGTTTTTATATGGTCTTGTATACCATTTTCTTTGAGATAATTTTATCATTTATTCTGATAAAATAATAAAAAATAAGCTTTATTGTTTCCAAAAAACTTTCAAACATAGGATCCTGTGAATCAAACAATGTTACTACCAAATTTAACAAGTTAAAAGTCGATTTATCAACTAGAAAGCTCATGTATCTGCTCAAATGGAATAGTCAATAAGAAATTTGTTGATTTAAGATTTTTGAAACATAAATGACAGTAATAAGATCAATGACATAACAATTAAAACTCCTTTTAGACTATTGATCTAATTACTACCATTTATAACTAGTTTACTTTTATATGAATTTCATTTTCTCCCATCTATCCTAGTTACCCAACAAGGAGAAAAAATGCGACAAGCATAATCTAAATTTCATCCCTTCCACAACATTTACTTATTATCACCATCCTTTTTTATAATTGATTCACTTTAGTACCATGATGTATTTCAATGTTTATCATTGATAAACATTGCTACTGGGATGTTTATCATTGATAAACATTGCTACTGTGATGTTTATCACAGATAAACGTCACACATTTACACTATGATGTATCAATGTTTATCATTGATAAACATTGCTACTGTGAAGATAAACATTGCTACTGTGATGTTTATCACTGATAAACATCGCTACTGTTAGTTAACAAAAAGGTTAGTCTTCCTAAATATAAAATCATTTAGTGTAAGAGTAGTGATACTAGATTATCATTTTTCTTTTTTAAAATTTATTTGGTTAAATAACACAAATGATGATCGTTAAAAATTCTACAATTAATTTTAAACAAGATGTTTTTATAATTAGAGAGAACATGTGTCATGACTCCATTAAAGTGATCAAATCAATCACCAAAAAGCAAAAATATTTAATCATTGATAAAATCATCAATCTTTTAGAATGCGTCGTGAATCGTTCATAAATGCAAAACGTGTAAAATCACTGATAAACTCAAACAACCAAAACATTGTTAAAAAGGTAACTATTATGAAAAATAAAATAAGAATACTAAAAGCTAACATGGTCCTACAGCAATAATTGCATTTTTACACGTTGCACGATTGTGACCCACACCATGACATCGGCTACATCTCAAGCGTCTCTTTACTTCACCAATAGATGGAATTCTTTGCTTTTTTGGCCTTCCAGTAGGACGTTTAACAATAGGGGGTTGTAAATGTAAATCACCATCAGCAGCACTCCAATTCACATGATTTCCAACCGGATAAACAGGATTATTATAGGCTGACAGCAATGATCTACGATAGTAATACTCAGAAACAAACAAATATGCATTCAAGTCCTTGACACGAAAGACAGCACAAGCATGTTGGCATGGAATTTAACACGACAAGAACAAGATCGTTCAAGTAAGTTGACACTAAAAAAATCATCTCCATCAACTAATTGATATTCATGATCACTAACCGGGCGAACCTGACAAAAAGTAATACAAAAAAATCTAAATACAGCAAAGAAAATGCCAAAATAAAAAAATGTAAGTAAATATCTTTTACCAACAAGGTTCTTGATTTTGCATACTGTTTTTGAAGCTCCATTTCAGCCCAAGAAGTTAATACAGTCTTCATACGATCAACTGCGATGCGTCTATTATAAAACCACTCTTGAAGTTTCTCCCTAATTGTATCAAGCATTGATGCAACAGGCAAGTTCCTAGGATCCTTAAAAGTTGAATTTAAACTCTCTGCAATGTTAGTAGTCATCAAAGTATACCTCCGCCTCCTAAAAAAGACACGAGCCCACTTATCAAAACCAACTGAACTAAGATACTCTCGAATTGAGGGACAAAGGGACTCCATCCAACCCATATGCATCTCAAAATCTTCAAGTGAGTAAGACTTTGCACAAGAAAAAAAAAGTTTATCAATCAAAGGATCCTTGAACTTCAATTTCAAATTCTTTAATAAGTGTTGGATGCAAATACCATAATCAGCTGATGGGAAAGATTTTGAAACACCTTTAGGAATACTCATGTGACGATCAGATATAATAACTAAACCATCCCGATCTCCCAAGCTATTTCTCAAATGAAAAGAGAACCACTCCCAAGATAAATCATTCTCAGAATCAACTATACTAAAAGCAAGAGGGAAAATTTGATTATTACCATCAAGTGTTGATGCAATCAAAAGAGTCCCAACAAATTTACACTTTAAAAAGGTTCCATCAACACAAATATTTGGCCTACAGTACTTCCAACCCTCAATAGATGAACCAAGGGCCATAAAACAGAATTTGAAGTTACCTTGATCATCAGTTTCAATAGCTGTGTATGTCCCTACAGGATAAATAGATAAAAAGGTAAGTAACTCACTGACATACAAAACCAAAATAAATCATTGATAAACTCATCAATCTTTTAGAATGTGTCGTGAATCATTCATAAACGCAAAACGTGTAAAATCACTGATAAATTCAAACAACCAGAACAGAAGTTAATTGTTATGAAAAATAACATAAGAATACTAGAAGCTAATATAGTGACTGTGATGTTTATCAATGATAAACATTGCGACTGTGATGTTTATCAGAGATAAAAATGTATATCAATGTTTATCATTGATTAACATGGCTACTGAGATGTTTATCATTGATTAACATGGCTACTGGGATGTTAATCAATGATAAACATTGCTACCGTGATGTTTATCATTGATAAACATTGATGCTGTTATGTTTATCAGTGATAAACATTGATGATAAACATGGTTGCTGTTATGTTTATCAGTGATAAACATAAACATGGTTGCTGTTAAACATGTAAAATCACTGATAAACATGGTTGCTGTTATGTTTATCAGTGATAAACATTGATGCTGTGATATTTAGCAGTGATAAACATCATTAATACACAAAAAATTTAAAGTGTACTATCAAAATATAACTTTCTGATCACTGGTATAAAAACACTCAGCGATATACAAATACCAAAGTAAATCATTGATACGAAAAAAAAATCATGTGAAGTCACTGATATACAACATAAACTTATATAGAAACATACCTGGATTATTTTCTTTTAACTTTAAGAAAAACCCTGGAATGAGATTGTAAGAATCCTCTGCACTACCGCTCAAACATTTAACGACTAACTCTTTCGCTCTCCAAGCTTTATAATAATTGATAGACACACCATGTTTGGAACGCATGTAATGGACAATATCTTGGGGAGATGTGTGGTCGGAGGAAGAACTAAAACGAAAATTATCTTTAACACATTCACTAATGATGGAGGATGTTACTTGTCTATGGTAACTTTTATTGGTAGTAGCTGAACATGTATGACCAACAATAAACTTCCTTAGCATCCACAACAAGCTGCCACTATAAGAAGAAGCCCTAACAAACCAATCACAATCATCCTCAACACAACGAAACACAACTGTCTGAGAATTAGAACGAAGAGTCTTAAATTGAAAATCGCTCTTCATAGCAAACAAATAAAATGCCCTCTGTAAGACTTGTTTACTTGCAAACACATCCTTTTCTTTAAGATGAAAGCCCAAAGTCAACATTCTAGAAACGTCAGCATTTGTAATAACATGAAAATGTTCTTCCCTCAAAGGATAACAATTAGAAGAAAACTGAATTTGATTATTAACAAAACTGGAAGAAGAAGAGTCTGAAACAATGTTGTTGACATGAGCAACTAACGGATATTTTGAGCTTTCACCCTTAACCAAAGACAAAAACCAATGTACATCCTTATCCTGAGTAATATCCATCACATTGTGAACATCCACACCAAAATCTAATATAACAGCAATGCGCAAAGAATAATGAGGTATATCCAATTGAAGCTCAACCAATAGAAAACCAACAAAATCAACAAATGATATAGAATCATCAACCAAAACACCAGAAATTGTATAATTTGTATAATTCTTCTTATCATCCCAAGTACCACCATGAAAAACAACTATGGGAACTTGAACCATTTTGTGATTATAAAAAATCCTGTAAAAAAAGATTAATTACAACATTTTTATATGAATTACATTAGATCAACAATATGCATATAAAAAACATCACAATATGATGAATTAGATTCCTTGTTAGACCTAAGAAGCCATTAGTGTCTTGAAATTTTAATTTTAGTTAGAATTCCAAATCCTAGTTTAGGTTGGCATCCTAGTTGAATTAATTTTTCCATTTTCCCTTAAATACATGTTGTAAACAGAAAAATTATAATCAACATCTTAGTATCACTATTCTAAGACTAACATTTTTTAAACTCACAGACACAATGTTTATCGGTGATAAACATCACAACGAATCAAGAATAACCATCTAGTCTGGGATGATAAGAAGGCAAAAAAAAATGAAGAATAACGTACTAGTCTAAGATAAACATCACAATAGTCTGAAGAATCACCTACTAGTCAGTGAAAAACATTCTAGTATCACAATTAAGAACAAATGCAAAACAAAATCAAAACAAAAAAGAGGAATAGTTTGAAATCGAAGAACTAATAACAAAAAATTATAAAACCATAATAAAACAAAAAGCCAGATCCAAATCAAAGTAGAAATCAGTAGAGAATAGAAACAAAAAAAAAACAAACAATCAAAGAAAAACGAAATCAAAAAACAGAGGCGAGCAAAACCAAGAAAAAAAATAAAGAATCAAGCAAAATATAAACCAAAAAGCAAGGCCAAAATCGAAAGTATAAATCAGTAGAAATAGAAAAACCATAAGAACGAAACAAAAAAATCAGAAAGAGATGAGAGCAAGACCAAACCAAACAGAAAAAAAGCATGAAACAGAGAAGAACGAAAGAAAAAATCGAAGAAAAAAACCTGAAATCGAAAGATTTGAATCGAAAAACGAATGAATCAAGCAAATTAAAATGTGATTCAAAGATTAAGCTTGAGATCTTCAAAAGAATCGAAGCTCCATCGCCAAGTCGTGCGCGCGAAAAGAATGAGGAAGAGAGAGCTGGAAAAAATCTAGGGGGATTTCAATAAGAAAAGTGAATAAAGGGCAATTAAGGAATAATAAAATAGGAGGTTGACGTGTAAGTTTTGAAATCTGCCATTTTTTAAATTACTTTTCAGAGATAACAAAATTGCAAATATTGGATTAAAAATTGCCACCCAATGAAATTTCCCTTTAATAATTAGTATGATAAAAATGTGCTATTTGAGTAATTGCCCCAAAATTATAGATAAATATAATATTTATTTATGGAAATTATCTAAAACTGCAACTTTAAAAAAGATTATCGAAATATATATATATATATATATATATATATATATATATATATATATATATATATATTACTTAAGCGTTTTTTTTTCTCTCGCTCAAAAATGACATTTTAAAAAGGGGCGGTTGCAAATTTAATAAAAAAATTAGTAATATTTATAAGAAAAATCAATTCTTAAAAATATTAGTAAATATAGTAAATTTTGATCTGATGAATCATTGATAAATATTGAATTACATAATCTTACATTAAGTTTATCACTGATTCACACATTAATCACTATTAATTACTGATTAATATAATAAAAATTGCTATATTTACAAATACTTTGAGGTGATGATGTATTTATAAATATTGCATCAAAATTTTATAGCTATTGAAATTTTCTTATTTTCCTTTTAAGAATTGATATTTTCAAAAATAACAAATGTTTTGAAATTTTTAAAAACTGACATTTCTCATACTAAGATCCACTAATCTCAATGCCATTTTAAAAATATTTCAAAACATTTGCTATTTTTTAAATTACTCATAAAAAAGTGTCATCGATTAAAATTTCTCTATTGATTATAATTCAATTAATTTTTGAAAATAAATATACAATTAGCTTTTAATTTTTTTATTCTTGCTTTTGTTTTTGAGCTAAATAATAGAGAAATTTCACTAGGTAGCCGATTTTGATACAATTTTGTAAACATATAATTGCTTAAAACTATTTATAAATATAGCAATTTTACTACGTTTATTAGTGATTAACATTTATTAGTGTTTGAATTAGTGATTAAATCATTAAAAAAAAATATGTAATTCAATGTTGATCACTGATTAACCCGCTCAAAATTTGCTATAATTTTTAAGAGTTGATATTTTTAGAAATATTACCTAAAAAATGACCAGATTTGCAATCGGGAAATTTCATTGGGTGACAGATTTTTATGCAATATTTGTAAAAATATCAACTCAAAAAGTATTTGTAAATATAGCAATTTTTATCATGTTTATCAGTGATTAACAGTGATTTATCTGTTTATCATTGATAAACTTAGTGTAAAAATATGTAATTCAATGTTTATCACTGATAAACCCGATCAAAATTTGTTATATTTACAAATATTTTTTTGAGCTTTTATTTTTACAAATATTACTAAATTTGTTGCTAGATTTGCAAATGCCCCTTTGCAATCATCCCTAAATAATTGTAGTTTAAATAATTTTTTTAGAACTAGAATTATTTTTTATTACAACTTAATTGTTAATTCAGGTTTGATAATCTTTTCCTAGTTTAAATAGTTTAATGCTCTATAAAAATAAATTATTACAAAATAAATATGTAATTTAAGTGATATTAATGCTGCTAATTTACAAGAGTAAATATGAAGAAATGTATCAAAGGAAACTTAGGATTATCTCCACAAGTCGAAGGGGTTAATTAGTAAAGTAATCTGAAAAATTAAAAAAATTGGCAAAATGGAACAACCTAGATTTTATTTAGGAAAAACATCTGGTTTGACTGGTCAAACCTCGAATACGTCAAGGACTACGTATTTGACACATGTTGTTACACGTAGGATGTGTAGTCAATGACTACGCATCCAAGCCCAAGAATGCGTACTGTTAGTTTTGTTTTCCCTTTTTCCTTTTTATAAAATGAAAGGAATAATTTTTGCCTTTGATTTTTTTAAACACGTTTAATTATGATACATTGATTAAAATCCATAAACTTTTAATTTGATGATTTTGAATCTTTAATGTGTAATTAAAATGATGTTTTATAGCCACACGAGACAATTTCTAATTTTTAAGAAAACAAATAAATAATTTAAGAAAAATCAATTAATTAGATATGAAATGTTACAAAATCATAAATTCACAAAAGTTAACTTAGGTAGAATAAAAATAAAAAGACTAATGATGACCACCAGTTCCACAACGTGGTCGACGTCGGTTACGAGGAGGTTGCTCTCGCCGCACGATTTGTCCACGATTACCACGACCTCTTACACTAGCAGAAGGTTCCCCAATATCCGTATGAACATCATCAGACTCATGGAAAAGAGGTTCAAAATGAACCTGAGATGATATTTCGACAAAATGTGTAGATGAACTAGGATGAAACTGACTAGACGACCCTATAGTGGGGAGCGTATACATCATCGACGTATAGGGTGTATCTGAAGGAGGGGGAGAATCATGCCCGCCATCGTAAGGATCGTCATGAATAGGAGAACCTAGTTGTGCGAGTGTACGTCGGCCTCAGTTATATGTCTGAGTGGGAACTTGTCCATGTTCATGTTGAACACGATACATATCGCCTATAGTATCCATGCAGGCAAGTGAAGTGTCGCATATAACTCTTCTTTGTTCCATATCATCCTCAATAACTAGACAAGGGTATGAGTTGGCCTGTAAAACAAAATTGGGATTAAACATTTTATTTAACATTATGAATAAAAGAATAATAGTACATACCACATAGTCAAATGATGCTCCAACTTGAGTGATGAAACGTCTTGTGATGCGGTTGTACCAAGTAATGTACTGATCATCAACATCACAGCCATCACCTATGAGCTCACCCTGTATGAGAGAATTCATACGAGTTGCCCACAATGCAAGTTCTGGCTGTAGTGTTAGGAGCCAGTTTTCTTCTTGTCGTCCATGAAGGTCAATGGCATGCCATCATCTATCAGTATTGTATATTTCTGGAATAGTCTGACGGATTCAAAATTGACGTCTCACAAGATCTGGGTAATGCCACTTAGCAACAAAAACACATATGAGCGGACATCTAGCTGTCCAAATCGCTTGATCCGATAAGCAATAATATGGTAGATAATCCATGATAGACTGATATGGCTCCCATATAACCAATAAAAGAAAATATTATATTAACAAATATAAATCAAGTGTGTATTAATGCAAATATACAATACGATACCTCGTCATAAGTAAGTCGATCGAGCATGTAGCAATACTGCACTAAGACGTGTGTAACTGTCTCTATGGTGGTCTTCACCCCCATTCCATCTATAAATAAAGACAAGCTAATGTCACTATATGATATTTATTTTATTATTGCAAATGAAAAAGGTTAATTTAGTATAAACTTATTGAACACCTAATGGTCCCTCAGCAAGATCAATTTCCTTCATTCGACGAGGTGCAATGGTTGGAAATCAATCCCATTCCCATAATTGTAATAAAATAAGAGACCCAGCAATATCAGCACCATCAATCACATATACTTTCACAACTTTCGGTATAACCATGTGAGGCAAGCACCTCCCTAACTATACTCGCCAGCTACATAGAAGTCTGATAGTAATAGGAGATACATCAAGTGCACTGCATTCCCGGACTTTTCTGGCATAACCACACCTCCAATAAGGGTAAGTATGTATGCCCTAGCATACTGAACTAAAGCCTACTCGGATGCATCGTCTGGAAGTTGAGTGAAGGCGTTAAAAGAATCACTTAACGCATTGAGGTTAAGTCGACCTCCCTTCAAATCAGTACTAGTGGGTGTCCATCCTAATAATCTAGTACACAACCCGGTCCAACTATGTTTAGTTGATCCCACAACTGCATGTCCATCCACAGACAATCCTAACTGTATAGCTACATCCTGAAGTGTGATAGTACACTCCCCGTGTGGCATGTGAAAAGTATTTGTTTCTTGACGCCATCGCTCGAAAAATGCAGTGTCAAATGCCAATCTAATTGAATAAATTTGAGACAAGAGACACCATAGAATCCTGCAGTCCGTAGCCATGGCTCGATAAGTACATCAATAACCTTCGATAATTTCTATAAGATTGCATTGCGTCGTCTACAATGAAGGGCACCTGAATACTTGTCATCCCAAACCGTCTGAGACCGATGGTTAGGCTGGAAATATAACACAGTAGGATCTATCGGCCTTGGCTCAATAGGCTCCATGCCCTATAAAATTTGTAAACATTATTACAAATTATCCAAATACTATGAAAGATCATCATAACAATATTACAAAATATCATAACAATATTATAAATCATCATAACAATATTACAAAACATCATAGGAATATTATAAAACATCATAGCAATATTACAAACTATCATGAAATAAACATTCAAAAGATTGAAGATAGGCTTACAAACATATTCAAAATTACCAAATTATTACATCATATTGCATAAAGTATTATACAAATTACTAGTAATGATAATCTAAGGTCTAGTAGCTGTAATTGCATGAGGACACGTTCGACGATTATGTTCATCTCTATGGTAGATACCACATCTTCCTTTAACTACTGCTGCCTTCTCATCCATCTCATTTCTAATCCGAGATGTACAAGGTCTTCCCGGTGGTCTTGCTAAACTAGGATCAGGATGTAAAATAGGAAAGTCTAGTTCCGGCCAATAATCATCATGTGGTATGGACTCAAAGTTTGGGGCATAATTTTCTTGATATGATTCCAATAGGTAGCACGACTCAACAAATTGCATATAGTTGATACGACAATGCTTACATGCAGCTATAACATGCGAGCAAGGAATCCCAAACCCTTGTCATTTGTTACATGTACATGTGCGCTCAGTAGTTTCACTACATGCGTATTTCCACCTCGACCAGTCGTCTTTTGAAAAGTTGTGACTACCTCGAACACACCCTCTGCTTTATTGAAACTGGTCACATGATGCCTTCTGCTCGAGCATGCCACTCAGTAACTTTATCCAGTACCAACCTGACACACATTAATAATGCTAAAATGTTTAAAAATTAAAATGACTGCAACACGAAAAATTTAATACAACTCAACTTTAATACCTCGTGTACTTCTCACCATTCATAAATGTAGCACGTATATTCTTTCGCCTTTCTTCAAAATATTTCACAGTCTGATAACAGGTTAATTGCACCAAATCAATTATCGGTAATCTTCTCCCACCCCTCAATACACCATTTATACATTCAGCCACATTGGTTATACACCACCCATATCGATGACCACCATTGTGGGATAATGTCCACTGTCTAAGCTGAAGAGAATCGAAAAAGCGCAAATGCCATAAAAACCAACCCCATGAATTGGCACTCTCCTCTTCAACAATAGCAAAAGCGAGTGGAAAGATGTGTCCATTCGAATCAATAGCTGTACCAACCAGCAATTTCCCCTTATATTTCCCTGTTAAAAATGTTTCATCAATTTGTATAATATGACTACAATGTTTGAAACCCTCTATCACTACACCAAATGCCTAAAATACCATTTCAAACATCTTTTTGCCTCTTTCTTCCATTCTTCCAAGCCTCCACAGAACCACGGTACCGGAGTTTGTCATTTTTAGAATATTCATCCACTTTGGTAACAATTTATAAGAATCCTCAAAATTCTCATACAACATTTCTTCTGCCTTTCTCTTCCCATCCCACACCTTCCAATAATGCACATTATACTCAAAAAGTTTGTTCAAAATTTCTTGTAAAGAAATAATTTTAACAGTTAAGTCGTTCTTGACAAGTTGTTTCACTTCATTGGCAATGAATTTTGAATCAATTTGCTCATGATCTTGTGAATAATTCTGAAAACTACAAGTATGGACACCATAATATTGTATTATTTCCCACTTTTTATGGGATTTTCGAGGTAATGCACGAAGCCTCCATTCACACCCATTTCCATATTGCTTACATTGAACGACCCATAACTTTTTGTTCGATTTCACTACATCAAATTGATGATGGCCAAGTATGACATGCCTCTTTACAACATTTTTAACATCCTATTTGAGACATAAGTCTTTCCTTTTTTCAACTCGGCAGATCTTCCTCCTTCTCCATTTTCTAGACCCAAGGAAGTCATTGAATTTATGTAATCCATGTCTAATTCAGACATGGAAGGTGAAGGAACCTCATGTAAACGCCCATTGCCCTCATCAATATCTTCTTCATCAGTAAACATGTCTATTTGAACATTTTCGTCATTTGATGCTGGTATTGAATGGAAACGTCCAAATGGTTCACATACCCCCATTACACTATTATCTATATCTTTTCTTTCAACATCATCATAATCATCATCTTCTACCTCCCCACTCTCACTCACTACATTTCTAGAACTACCTGACATATGAGACTCTCAACACTCGGTATTGTAATGAACAATTCTACTAGGTGTTGTGGAGAAGGTGATAAGTTCATCATAAAAGTGAGATCATCTTCATTACGAATAAATAGAGGCACGAACCATTCATTACCAGAAGGTGTTCTTGACCCATATCTATAAACAAATTCCAACCCAGGTGAACTTCTATCTATGTCAAGTTTTTGGCATACACCCTCAATGAATGAATCAAACTCAATACTACTACGAACGTTCAACACTCGACTTGCCGGTTTATCATATTCAATCCCATTATTTCCTTCAAGTATACTTCCATTCACAAAACACAATAATGACACCAATCTATCATCCATTAAATCAATCCAAAACCTAAACACACAATAATAGATAAATTCAATAAATATACAAATTTACTAAATAACATTTTCTATAAAAAATTTCAAATCCCTAAATAACATTTTCTATCAAAATCAAGGCAAAAATTATAATAAATTCATATAAATAACATTTTCTATCAAAATTTTCAAATCCCTAAATAACATTTTCTATTAAAATCATGGAAAAAATTATAATATATTCATCTAAATAAGATTTTCTATCACACTTTTCGATCAAAAATTTCAAATCCCTAAATAACATTTTCTATCAAAATCATGGCAAAAATTATAATATATTTAAAAACTTACCAATATTCTTGAAATTGATTGAGATTGAAGAATAGTGCCTAGAAATAAGATCAATCTCGCCTGAAACGAACAAAACCAACCTACAAATTTGAAATCAAAATATCTCAAAATCTCAACCTAATTCAAATTTGAGAGAAAGAAATTAAAAAGAATTACCTACATTGTCAAAATACATGAAAAACTCACCTTTATCACTTGAAAATTGTCTAGATATGAAGGAGAAAATGCTAGGGTTTGAGTGAAAACGTTGAGAAGAAGAGAGTCTGTTTTTTTTTCCAGTAAAAGGAATGCCTCTGTCTAGAGGCGTTCTGGTTGTTTTATTTAAATGAATGCGTAGTCAAAGACTACGCATTCACCTGACTACGCATTCACCTCTGGATGCGTAGTCTTTGACTACGCATCTGGCATGCATTTACATCTGCACCACCTGTCCTGCCAGTCCATGCCAGTCAGCTGCCAGTCAGATTCTACATGGGTTTGTAGTCAAGGACTACGTATTTGAGCGTTGACTAGTCAAAACAGGATGCTTTCACTAAATAAATTCTAGGTTAGGTTTTTTTCCCATATTTTTAAAAAAATTTGGGATGCCTCACCTAATTAATCCCAAGTCGAAGACATCCACTATTTATAGATAAAAGGCCAGTTCGCAGAATGCCCATTAAAAGTTTGACAAAATGCCTCTAACAATTTTTCCCACTTCCTTGGCACATGGCACGTTCACTACAAAAAAACTGTTAAATTGCGACCAGACATTTACGACCAAAGGTATTGGGTAGTTTTTTTGGTGACCACTCTGGTAGTAAATATGAAGTTTGACTTAAAACGACCATATGGTCACTTTTTTGCGAACAAATGGCGACCAAGTAAACAATTAGTCATAAAAAAATGGCACGAAGAAAGTCACCATATGATCACTACAAAATTACGACCAAGTGGTCACAATTTTGTGACATGGGTTATCATTTAGTAGCAAAAAAAGGTGCGTAAATTTGGCGGGAGAAAGGCTACCAAGTGGTCACAATTCAAAGTGATTATATGGTCGCAATTTTGGTGACCTTGAGTGACTAGTGGTAGCTTAAAAATTTGGCGGGAAATAAGCTATCAGGTGGTCACATTTTGAAGTGACCAGATGGTCGAACTTTTTGTGACCTTTAGTGACCAATGGTAGCTTAAAAATTTGGCGGGAAATAAGCTACCAGGTGGTCACATTGTGAAGTGACCAGATGGTCACAAATGTTGTGATTATAAGTGACCAGTGGTAGATAAACAATTTGGCACAAGAAAAGCTACCAACTGGTCACCAAAATAAGTGACCATGTGGTCGTAAATGTTGTGACTTGATGTGACTAGAGGTAGTGAAAATGGTGGGGAATTTTGGCGGTAAAATGCGACCATTTGGTAGCAAAAATACGACCATCTGGTGGCAAATAAGCAGAGGAGTCCATTATAAAATCTCCTTCTCCCATTGTTTGTTAGCATTAAAAAAAAGAAAATGAGAGAGTGGATGTATGTTCATTTGATAGACGGGTATTTGAACGATGAGTTCATGGCCGGTCTTGAACAGTTTGTTGAGTTTTGCATGACAACTGTCTATTATGAAAAGTATGGTGGAAAGCTACGTTGCCCGTGCAGGAAATGCGACAATAAGAGAATCATACCGGTTAAAGATTTGAAGGTTCATCTTTCTAGTCGAGGATTTGGGAAGAATTATTATCACTGGGTGTTTCAGGGGGAAACAAAGGAAATGTTCGACGCTGCATTACAGGAATCAAGACGATACGAAGGTAGCAGCTCGAATGTAGAGGTTGTTGTCGAAGAACGGAATGGTGAACAACAGTATAGTCAGATGCAGCAAATGATACTTAATGGTGCAGGGTATGTGGGTAATGAAAATTTCCGTGAAAGTTTAATCGTAGACGAAGATGAACGGGTTGTTGAAAAGGAAATGAATCCGGAAGCACGTAAGATGCACGAGATGCTAAAGACAGCCAGCCAACCATTGTACGATGGGTGTGAGGTAAGTCAACTTGCTGCTGCTACAGAACTTTTAAATATAAAGGCGCAGTACAACATACCTGGTAGAGGATTTTATTCGATTGCATCGTGGTTTCGTCGATGCGCTCTAGAAGAAAATATTATGTCCCACAGTTTGTACGACACGAAAAAGCTAGTGGAGGGACTTCGATTAGCCGTGGAGAAAATAGATTCGTGTCGAAACAGATGCATGATTTACTGGGATGTGGATGAGGACCTGCATCACTACAAATTCTGTTTTCTTCCAAGATTTAAACAAGGGAAACACAGCCTCATTTCGTACGCCCGCATGTTCTATTTACTGCTGACCCCACGTCTGCAACGGTTGTATGCATCGGATGTGACAGCTTCGCACATGAGATGGCATCACGAGCATTCACAGGATGAAGGTGTTATGAGACATCCCTCAGATGCTGCGGCATAGAAGCATTTAAATAATTGTCATTCTAATTTTGCACAAGATCAGAGAAACGTCAGATTAGGCTTATGCACGGATGGCTTTAACCCGTTCGGGACATCCGGGGTACAATATTCAGTTTGGCCAGTCATGGTAACCCCGTATAACTTGCCTCCTTTGATGTGCATGCGAGACCCGGTGATTTTTCTAACAGTGATCATACCTGGGCCGAAAAGTCCAAAAAAGAAACTAGATGTGTATTTCCAACCACTTATTACAGAGTTGAAAAGGTTGTGGAATGATGGTCTTATGACGTACGACATTTCGAAGAAACAAAATTCCTTGATGCGCGCTGCGTTAATCTGGACGATCAGTGACTTCCCTGCGTATTCAATGTTGTCAAGTATGTTGATCTTTAATTGCTTTCATATATATTTTTTAGTATGTGTTTAGTTTATGTTATTGCTTTGCTTAGTCAGTATTTAATTGTGTGAACCTCAATCTCGTCCTCTTAAAGGATAAAGTATGGCAGGGAAACACGCATGTCCACATTGCATGCTAGACACAGATGCATTTTATCTCAGAAACGGTTGGAAAACTTGTTGGTTTGATTGTCACCGTCGATTTTTGCAGTTGAATCATACGTTTCGTTTAAACGGTAGTGACTGAAAGAAGGGTCGATGAGTAAGAAAAGAATCCCTAAAAAATGTATAGTGGAAGGCAGATTTTTCACGATACAGATGCTATAGGGATGCATACAATGCGGCTGGGAAAAACACGGGTTGGAAGAAACAGAGTATTTTTTGGGATCTACCGTATTGGGAAGATCTACTGATTAGACACAATCTAGATGTAATGCATATCGAGCAGAATTTCTTCGACAATATTTTCAATACGATTTTGAACGTTCCGGGAAAAAAGAGGACAATTTGAAGGCACGTTATGATATACGGGAGATATGTGACCGACCTGAGTTGGAGCCTAATGACAATGATAATTACACAAAAGCAAAGTACATGTTGACGACAGATGAAAAGAAAACATTATTTGAGTGGATCAAATCCATCAAATTCCCGGACGGATACATTTCGAATTTGAGTCGGGGTATAGACAGTCAAAAACATATCATGTTTGGGATGAAAGGCCACGACTGTCATGTATTCATGCAACAATTGATGCCTGTCGCGTTCAGACCTTTCCTAGAGAATAGACATTGGGAGCCGCTTGCACAGTTGAGTGTTTTTTCAGGGACTTGACATGTACAGAGCTGACTGAAGCTACTGTCACTTCAATGAGTTCAGAGATCGCTGTTATTATTTGTAAGTTGGAGCGAATGTTCCCACCTGGCTTTTTTGACTCCATCGAGCATCTTCCATACGAGGCATTCTTAGGGGGTCCGGTACATTACCGCTGGATGTACCCATTTGAAAGGTAGGCACAGTTAATTTGTAATGTAAACGTATAAAGTACAGTGATCGAATGTAAATGTTTTCTACACATTCTAACCACAGGTACTTACATCGGTTGAAAAAGACGGTCGGAAATAAAGCAAGAGTAGAAGGATCTATGTCAAGGGCATCTTAGTCTTTTCACCAATTTTGATCCAAATAACGTTATCTTTAGTTTTCCCAAACTGCCACGATGATACGAGTCCAACGTAATTGACTACACTCAATTCTGAGTTCCGAGTAAAAAGTTATGACCTGAATACCGTATACGTTCTTAACTTATATTATTCTTTCAGGAGCACTATCGTCATTTCTCAGTCAACCTATTGACACAAAAACCTAGGTCAAATGTTTTATAATTATTTTTCTCTCCTCTTCCTCTTACTCTCGACCAGCTGCACCTCTTCTGGCCCGGAATTTTCGTTTTGAATTCTTCAAAGTAAATTCGTTAACTATTCCATTAATCGTTTGTTTTATCGTGATTTCTGAATCAATACCAACCTTTGGCCGTCTCGTAATGACGAAAACAGTGAAGTTTTAGAGCTCGCCGAAAAGTCAAGAAAAGATAATTTAAACCATTGATTTCTTAGGTAATTTTCCTTGGATTTGATTTGTCATAGTTTCTTGGTCATTTTCGAATCAATTACAAGCTTTTTGTACGTTAGTTCGTTCATTTTTTAGCCTCGCCGGATTCTGCATATTCCTCGCTGGAAACTAGGTTCGTTTTCTTCACGAGTTGCTCGGATTTGAAGGCGTGTTTCATTAAGTTCATCGCATCATAGGGTCCGAGACGAGGTTGGGCGATTTTCCTTTGATTTTAGGTAAGTTGCTGTTTCTTTTTATTAAAAATAAAAATTAAAAAAAAATAAACAAAAGAAAGAGGGAAACGTTGTGCGTTTTCCCTCTACTGCTTGCAGCTGCTGTGAGGAAGAGACGGTCCAGTTGGACCGGCTGAGCTGGTTCAACTGAACCGGTTCAGCTGGTTCAACTGGTCCAGGGGCTATTTTGGCTCAATTTCATCCGGTTTTCATCCCGTTCTTTTGGTTTTCATTAAATTGACTTTAAATTAATGTCAATACAGGTTTTGGGAATCTCTAGGATTTTAGTTGACGTTATTTCGAGCTCATTTGCTCATTCAATTTGCAATTAAGGTAGGTTAATTCCTACTTAGAAGTTAAATTGAATTCATGGTGCTTTCTTGTGTATTGTGTGATACTTAGGATATTTTGGGTGATGAAATTATTTATTTTAAATATTATTATGTGCTCGTTTGATTTATAAATAATGGATTTATTTAATTTATAATCGTTAATTAGATTTAATTATAATTAGAGCTTATAGAGTATTTAACTACAATTAACACATATATTAAATTTGATATTTTTCTATGATTAGTTTAACGATTAGTTTATTGTATTATTATTATTATTTGGTTAATTTGATGTTATTAATAAAATTAAACTTATAAACATTAAATATTATAAAATTGATGCTCGAATGTTTATTAATAAAATTTGATGTTTTAATTAATTAAATACTAATAATTAACAACTATTTAATAATTAGTTTTAAATGATCTATTAATGTTTAGGATAATTTTTAAAGGCGTTTATGAGATGATGACGTAGTTAATTTATAAAATTTAATAATAACTTAATGATTTTCTTGTTGTGACTTGATTGTGTAATTTCTTCCTTTTAGTTATTTGTAATTTGATTGTTGAGTGGTTATAATTATTTGTTCTTTGTTGCTATTGTGTTATTGTGTGTTAATATGTGGTTGTTATATTATTTATTCATTTTATACTTTATTTCGATAGTGGTTTAGTTAGAGCCTTTAGATTTTACAACTTGAGTTGAACCTAATAATTAACAAATATTAAATTTGTAGAGCGTATACTATGGCACGTATCATGAGTGGCCTTATACCCCACTATGATCATATTTTCAAGCGTATAGTATGACATGTATCATGAGTGGCCCTATACCCCACTATGACCGGTACATATATGCAAATTTAATAGTAATTTAAATAATGGATGCTATGGCACGTATCATGGTAGGTTATAAGGCACCATGATCATATTTTCAAGCGCATAGCATGCCATGCAAGTTTAATAATAACAAAGAGGTGATGTAGGCTAAGTACCTACACTGTGGAAGAGTTGAGTTATATTATTATTTGGAAAGAGGTTGTAGGCCAAGTACCTACTAATTATTATCTAAATTGAGGTAATGGACTTGTATCCATAAATCATTAGTAAGAGGTGTTTTGTATTTGATGACGTAGGCTAAGTACCTACACGGTGGTTATAATCTTTGTAGGCTAAGTACCTACTAGTTATTGATGTATGGTGGAAATGGACGAGTATCCATAAGATATTATAATTATGTGATTATGTGTTGAATTTAATTTACTTATTTGAGTATGTATTTAATCTACTAAGGTAAAAACTCACGGTATTCGAATGTCCTGCAAACTTTTATTTTGCAGGTAAGATTGACATTAATGAAAACTTTGGCTATTGACGAGGATGGCGCTACACTGAGAGCCCTTAGGACTTATCATTTATTTATTTCGTTTATTGACTATTTTGTTAGTCTTATATTATGGGATTTCGTTTTCATTTACTTTATTTGTTTTAATTATTTAAAATGGTGCCAAAATAAAGGTTTTATTTTGAATATATTTTGGTTATTAAATAAACGCTTCCGCAATCATTTAGTTTTACTCTGATTTAATTCGTTTATTTCAAACGAGTCATGTACTTACTTATTTATCTGGTTATGGGTCGGGTCGTCACATTTAATTTAGTTAATTAATTAATTTTAGTTTAATTTTGTTAATTTAATTAATTTTAGTTTAATTTTGTTAATTTAATTAATTTTAGTTTAATTAATCTAATTTAGTTTAATTCATTACTTAGTTTACTTTAATTTAAAATAATTAGTTTAGTTTAATTTAGTTAATTAATTAATGTTAGTTTAATTTAGTAATTAATTAATTAGTTTACTTTACTTTAATTAATCAATTAATTTAAGTAGTGTAATTAATTAAAATAATTAATTAATTACACTACTTAAATTATACTAAGTAGTTTAATTTAATTATACTAAGTAGTTTAAATTAATTAATTACACTACTTTAATTAATTAGTTTAGTTTAGTTTAATTAATTAATTATTTTTTGTAGTTTAATTAATTTACTTTACTTAAAATTATTTAATTTAGATTAATTAATTAATTTAATTTAGTTAAATTAATTTAATTATTTTAATTACTTAGTATTAAACAAGGAAGTAAAAGTCGTCGACTCGGTCGACATTATCGACGACAAGTCGCTCAATTGAATGCTCGACATATCGATGGAGGGGTAAGAAGATTCTTTCCCTGAATCGTCGAGTTATCTATGAAGTCGTCGATATGTTGAAGTCAATGGAGTTTTCGAGCCGAATGTCGACAAATCAGAGGAGGAGTCTTCGCGAAATAGAATGCTACAACACAAGCTTCTTCATAAACGAAGACTTTGCACAATTTATGGAATTGATGCGTGATTTTCTTCTTCGTCAATAAATCAGGAAGCAGGTAAATGAGGGATTTGTTCTTCACTGAACCAGAGAGTAGATCGATTGATCAAACGGAACGATGAGATGGTATTTTGACTTCACTAAACCAGAGGCTTGCCTTCATCTCTATGAAGCGGTGGATTGATTTGAGAATTGGTGGACCCCTCATTATAAACAGACTAATGGTGGAGAGATTTAAGGCTTAAATAGTATTTTTTTAATTATATTTTATATATTATTATTTGTTTCAAGACTATTAAAATTTTATTATAAAAAATAATTTAAATTAATAAAATTATCTTAATAAAAAAAAAGTAATTTTACTGTAAGCTCATCATTTGAATTTTTTAATAATACTAATCTCTATTATTGTTTTTTTTCCTTACTAATTTATTAGATTATTTGATGTTTTAATGTTTATTATATATTTTGCAATTATTCTTCCTTCAAATATACGGAGTTATCGATGAAAAAGTCTATCGACATTGATATTTAACACTTTGCTTCCGATAAAATTTGTTATACTATTTTAATTTTGATATGTTAACTATCATATATGGATGACAAACTCTATTATATGATAGATTATAACTAATTAAAGTTATTGTGAAAGTTTCAGTAACAAAGACAAAAAATTCACCTAAGTTTCCATAGTTTCCGTGATTTTTATGGGAATGTCCGTCGACATCGACAACTCCGTCGATAACTCCGTATATTTGAACCTCGACATTTTCATCGACATCGACTTTTACTTCCTTGGTATTAAATTAGTTTAGTTTAGTTTAGTTGTAGGATTATGACGAGCATACGACGTCCTCCCCAGTCAGACAAGCCTGAGGACGAGATTGACGACGTGACTCCTCAGCCGCCTACTGCCGCTACCACTGATGGGGATTTGACCACAGATGAGTTGGACAGCCTCCTATTCGTTTACGAGGCGGGAGTTGCTGCCACTCTCGATGATGTAGTCCCTGAGTCTCAGCTTGCGACACCACGTTTGGCGCAGGACTCCCAGGCCATGACTTCCGCGGGAGTATCAGGATCTGCCACCCAGCCCGATCCAGCGAGACCATCCACTTTGGCACGCAGCCTCTTCGGGCCGCAGACTCTACCCTTCGGATTGAAGGGAATATGTAAGTAATTTTTTTTATTGTTATAATTAATTAATTTTTAAATCTTTAAAAATTTTAAAAATTGTTTTGTTTAATTCTGATCTAATATCACAATATTTTTAATATTTTTGCAGAGTACAGCCGCATACAACCTTTTTAAAATGGTTTCACGAGGTCCTCCAGAGCATGCCTCTACCCAGCGAGCTTCGCTGGCAGAAGATTCTGACGACGGAAAAACGTCGGATGTACGACAATTGGAAGGTAAATAACATCAATTATTTTTATAATTAATTTTTAAATTTTTAAAAATAAATTTATTACTTTAACAATTTTTTATTTGAATTTTTTCAGGGCAAGTTTCCTGTAATCGATTCCGATGTCACGGAGTAGATTGTTCCCCCTATGGGACATTCACGTCCAGGATTGATTCAAGGACCTCATTAATCGGGTGTGCAGAAAGCAAGCAGCAAACCGACCTGTGTGGAAAAGCGAGGAAGACCAGGCGCAGATGATCGCGAGTTTGAACACTCCCGAGGGAAAGGCAGTGTCAAGGAGGAATTAGGCCAACCGCGCAAAGAATCCCACCAAACACACAGGCGGGGTCTAAACACACGACGAGCACCATCGTCGATTGGTAAGTTTTTTTTTTGTTCTTTTACGTACTTTTTTCTTCTTTTATTTTTTCAATTAATTATTAATTTATTTTTTCTTTTTCAATCTCTAATATTTTTATGAAGAGAAGCACGGTCGCCCTATCCCGCCCGATGAGCTGCACCTCGTTCTTCACATGAAGAAGGACGGGAGGATCGTCTATGAAAAGGCGAAAGAAGTTCAGGTATTTAATAATTTTTTCAATTATTAATTTTTGTTTACAATTTTTTCTAACTTATATATTAAATATTTTATTTTCTTAATTTTAAATATTTAGGAACGTTTCAAGGAGTTTTTGAGTCAGCAGTTGCCCACACCAGACTAGCAACGGACTTAGGACGACCGTAGAGAGGCGTTCTTGGAGGCTGTTGGAGGGGTTCAGCCTAGTGGATTAGTTCCCGGGCTAGGCTCGTACGGGAGATGACTATACGCCGACGTGCCTCGGCCTCAGCACAACGGAGTGAGTACAAGTTACGGTCCTTTTCCTACTGAGCAGCAGCTGCGAGAAGAGGTTCAGCAGCTACACAGCAACTTCGATGCTCGAGTCGCTGGTGATTCAGGCGGATGTTCAGGCCCAGGTCGCATATGCATTGGCCATGTTCTTCGGACCCCGAGATCCCGGTTCATCATCATCGGCGCCGCCTCCACCACCCCCTGCTCCTCCGCAGTAGTGTAGATTTCTTTTGTTTTGTATAGTACATTCTTTTGGAAATTTATTTATATATATTTTTACTTTTACTCCATTTTTTTATTATTTAATTTTAATAAATAATTAAATATTTAATAAATAAATATTTAATTAAATAAGTAAATAAATAAATAATTAAAATAAAAATAATATTTACAAATTTAATAATTTAATTTAATTAATTAATTAAATTTTTATTTACATTGGCGACCATCTGGTCGTATTTTATAAAATATAAAACGACCATTTGGTCGCAAATTTATAAAATACAAAACGACCAGATGGTCGCCTTGGTCTGATGCTCAAACGACTGGATGATCACTAACATAAACGATCATGTGGTCACCTTTTTTGTGGGACCAACTGGTCACTTGTCTACAACATAAATTACGACTAGGTGGTCACTATTTTAGGCGACTGTCTGGTCGTTTTTTAAAATGTTGACTTTTTTGCGACCAAACACGTTTGGTCGTATTTTGGTGACCATTTGGACGCACAAAATTACAGGACGACCAACTTTTTTGCGACGCTTGGTTTGGTCACTTTTCTGGTCGTAATTCGGTTTTTTTTTTTTTGTAGTGGTTCATGATGTCTCAAATAACTCTCCATAACTGTTTCCGAGACATGCAAAGAAGGTGGTACTGTTGGCTCCATTTTTATCTAAGGCTGGCTTCTATACACGCCCTAGTGTATGTAACTGCCCACTCATCAACAACTATTGCCCACTAGCCTCTTAACTAGTGTGCGTAAATGCCCATTAGCCAGCATAACTTCCTAGCATGTGTGTTTTGCCTATGCCAACACATGCATCTGCCCTCCATAATGAGCATCAGCTTCGCCCTTAGCCAGCGTAATCGCCCACTAAGCATAATCGTCGCTCATCATGTACGTAACCGCTCAGTAAGGCATAACCGTCGCCCATCATCAGCATAATTGCTCGATGCCATCGGCCATGTCGCGAGCCTATGTCTACGCCCACGTCAACTAGCCAACCCGCATGCCCGCACATGCCATCGTCTGCCCTAATTTCTTGGGTTACGGCCATATGCAGCACGCCCAAGTGTCAATGGGATGCCATCGCCCATGTCACCAACTTCAATCTGACGTGCCCATCAGGCCACACATCAAAGTTAGCTCTGATGCAGTCATGCCCAACCATAAGTTCCTTTGTGTGTCTTTCACTTAGCCTAGATCAAGTTTCATTAACCATACCATTGCCCACACTCAAGTCGACCATTGTCCATATAGCCAAGTATGTCAACATACTATAAAGAGGAAAAATGGGTTTCAAGAAGATAAAATGTCAACAAAAGAAAACTTTGAAAATGAAAGCCAAACCCGTGGTTATTAAGACTCAAAACTCCATTTTCATGGTTTTTCAGTAAATTTTAAATCAAGTATCTTAACATCTAGCAAGAGGTGGAAAAACACATAGCTACCCTTTCAAAAACCCAAGAAAATGGAAGGTCTTCCAAGACTTTGCACTAAAACTCAACTCAAAGGAAAATAATCTTCATGAATAATGGAAGAAAGAAATCTTTCAAATCTTTCTTCTTGCTTGAGAGGGAGTAGCAGCAACAGTGAGGTCCAAATGAGAGGGAGACTTCTCTTTCCTTTATTTTCCTTTTTAAATGCCCAATGAAAATAAAGACTATTCAGCCCACCAATATCAAATAACAAAAGAAAAAGGATGAAGGGAAAAGTTGGCTCTCTTTGGTCCAACAACCGGCGACGAGGGTCGAGAGAGAGAAGGTGAGTTGGTGTCTTCTTTATTTTGTTTAAGAGCTTGCCTAAAGAGAAACCCAAACGACACTTTTCATCAAGCAAGGAAATGGATAAGGGAAGAAATCGTGGGGGTTGGTCTCTTATGCGGTGGCGGTGGAGGAGGTAAATTGAGGAGAAGAATAGTTCAAACCCAAAGAAAGGGGTAATGACCAATGAGGCTAGGGTTGGTTAGGGATATCTCTATTCTTTTTAGACAAGTCAAAGCCTCCAATCACAATCTATTAATCCCACCTTAAATAAATTTACACCAAAAGTTAAAGTTATTAAAAACTACAACAAAATAGTTGATACATGACCATTAAAAAGAGTCAAGAATCTCATACTTGACCCTTTTAAAGTATCAAATAAGCGACCGTCAAGAATAGTTTAAGAGTCAAGAATAACACTTTCACTTGACTTGATAAAAGCGTCGAGTTTTTTGATTTTTGACCCTTTTTAAGGTTCAAGTTATATCATATCTTGACTCTTTTTATTAGTCAAGAATTGTCATAATTGGATCCAATATAAGAGTGTTGGTCGACCTATTTTATGAGTCAAGCAATATATTTATTTTCTTAAAAACACAAATACAATATTCGAAGCTAGCCTCCTGTTCACAATTATAATATATAATTAGAAATTTTGATTCATCCAACCAAAATATTAAAGTTTCATTCATCAAATCGAATCATTCAAATTTCATTGATTGAAACCATAAAAAGCTATAATCTAACCTATAAGCAAAACTTCTACTAACAAAAATCTTTTGATGTCGTAGTTACATTTTTAAAAGCAAGTAACATTACAAAACTTTTGCACAAAATTAAATTATGTATGCCAAACTCTTCCACAACACCCTACACAAGGGAATATTAAATTGGACTAGTTGTTCTGAATTGAAAACCAGACAATCATATTGTTGAGACATGAATTTTGTAGCTTCCTCAAGCAGCTGGAATTTCTTCTAAAAATAATGAGTAAAATTTAACTTATCAGTTCTAATGATAAATTGAGAAGCTAAAATATTTGAAATTGAGCATCACAAGGCGTACTCACATGTTTGGTCTGCTGCATAAAGATCATAGAAATTAAGAGACCGAACAATTTTCCAGCGAGACGTGTAAACCTATTGATAAGAGAGTGTACATCCCCAAAAATAGAGTGAATAATGCCACAAGGTGCTGTAGATGTCAGAGTTTGTACTGCTGTCAAAGTTCCATACACCAAATAGAGAATTTCTAAGCAAATTAAATTAAAAAGTTGGATATAACATAAGAATTTAAAAATTGAAACAAATCAAGGCGCTATCGTGCTCCATTTCTCAAACATTTCCAAGACCCCTCTACCCCTTGTAATACCTTCATATTCTCTACTAAGCCATAAAGTCCATATAATTATAAACACCTGAATGCCATAGACACCTCTTTCTCTCGGAAATAAGGATGACCCACTATCTCTTCCATAGTTGAATCACATCATTTAGTCGGTTTTAGTGGTCAAAGCCTAGTCTCATGTTGGTGCTTCAAACTTCCATTTTATTTAGTTATAAAAATATGGCCTGTGATGATAAATTTAAAAGACTTGTTAAAAAAATAAAAAATAATTATAAAAATATTATATTTCTCACTAAACACGCTCCCCAAAAGACGACAAAAACACATGAGAACTAGAAACATCTAGTTTATAAAATAAAAATAATTATTAAAAAACACGGAATCTAAAATGTGAGGTGTTTATTTTGAAAGAGTATCAAACCTTGTTTACCATTGCTAGTATTATATCAAGAGCAATTAGAGATCACTGTAATTATCTTAAGAAGTGGGGAGTGAATGCAAAACACTCTTATAGTACTCTATCAAAATATGCTCAATTTATGAACTTAAAATCTAAACACACACATAAAACAGAGATGCACAGAGTAGAACTCCCCAACCCCCACCCTAAGCATAAATGAATATGGCTAACATTGAAATGTTATTGACAGGCAAGGAAAGAAAAAACAAGGAGAAGGTTTTAGAGACAATACCTATTATAATAATAATATGTACTAAAATAATTAATAGAACTGAGAAGAGATGGATAGAAAAGAAAGGAGAAAAATGAGTGCACAACCAATTAGACTCAAATATATTATCAAGTTTACCTTCTCTGAATAGAGTTTTCTTACTTCTCTTCCTTGGGCCTTTAAAAGGGGATCTCACAGATTTTACATTCATATCCTCACCTTCAAATTTTCCCCTCATATTGCCCAACTTCTGTCCCTCTTCAGTCCCACTACAAGTTCCTTAATGTCATCTAAATGTTTGTACTTGTTTTCGTCAACTTCTAGCTTTTTTTGATAGTATCTCTTACTCTTCATTTCAATCTCACGAGTATTTTTCCCCTTATCATAATCTGCATTATCAGCTCCAGTCAATCATCCATTTACTACATTGAAACATTGTGCTCAACTTGTCTGATTCACTTCTTTAAATATCAAAATGATTTATAACTAATTACCACACATTCAAAACAATATGATACAGAAACATGAGGAGTGCGTTATCTAACAGCATTAGGCTTATTTCCTAAAAAATAACTTTAACTTAATAAGTATATCAAAACTTGAACCATTTGTGTAAAAGTTTTTTTAAAGAACAATTTAATGAACAAGCAGTGCTAGCTCCAAAAATATACTCCAAAGATCACCCATCCCAAATGCAAAAGAATGAAATAACCCTCCACAGATAAGGAAGGAAAAAAGAAAAAACCTAATTCACCTTAAGAAATATGAGATAGTTCCTACCAGAACGCCTCTTTTTCAACAAGGAAAGGCAGCCATAACTTGTCGGAAGTGGCTAAGATTGTGTAACATCTCCTAAATGTTTTTCAAATCCTTTAGGATGGCTATTTCTAGTTCAACTTAGAAGCATCTTGTACTAAAAAAAACAACTTAGAAGCATTTTTTTTAATTCAAATATTAAATAAACTTGATTCTCAAATTCTCAATAAAAAATACTTTCAAATATAAATTTCAAATTTTTCTGAAAAGTTCGGGTCATTACAGCAAGTATATTTCAGTTGGTAAATTACATTGGAAAGTTATAAAGTGTGTTCTGCAATATGTAAATTGTTTGTGGATTTATGGTTTATCGCATAGTGAGTTTACTGGTGATAAGTGTAGTTTGAAAAACTAGTGTGACTCTGCTTTGCAAGTGGTTTAAATATGAGGAGATTGAGAACTGTTTGTTTTTTTCATTTGTTGGTTGGAAATATTGTGAGTTGAAAAGCCATGTTAGAACCTGTGGAAGATATTTGAAGCTTGGAACTTAACAACAACATATGGAACTCTTTCTATGGGAGATGGAGTGACAATTCAATTTATTGAGGCATGTGTTTCACGGTGGGTCGAAGCATATAGAGGTAAAAGGTTGTTGGTTGAAAACAGTTATGTTAACGATAACTTGGTTTATCATTGTCAAACCTGTCCGAGGTGTAAAGCCAAACGAAGTTTGGTGGTTGGATTGGCACGTAAATACACTAGATAACTAAGTATAATAACCAAGGTGGAGATTGTTAAATTGATTATTATATTTAGTTGTACTTTACTTATTAATTGAGTTTAATTAATAGGTAGTTATTGGTATTTGGTATTGATATTTACCATTGTATATATAATATAAGTCAGTTAGATGCCATGTTCTTCATCTTATGAAGGTGAGAAAGGGTGCTTAGTGAGAGTTCTCATTTTCGTAGCTATGCATTGTATTTAATCTTGAGTTGTCTACTTTGTAATCAAACAATATCTAGTGGATGAGTCGGTTAATCTGGAAACTGGACTAGGATCTTTAGTGATCCGAAACAGTATATTTCTTAGTGCAAAATTCCCCTTGATTTATTATTTTAGTACCAAGGAAACACAACACTCCTTAACATGAGAGCGGCTTGCCTCGTAAAGCGTGTACAAGGGTCCGCATGGATGAATGTGTGAGAGCATGACACAGAGTTATCCTAGAAGGATACGGGGGCAAGAACCTTATTTTTATATAAAAACCCATGGGTCCAATGGGTTCGGATTATGTGAAATGCTTATGGGCATATAACAATGCGAAAGCTAGTCTCGACGAAGTGGAGTGGCTGGACTTTTCCATAGGCATCTTGGCTTAATGCAAGAGCAAGAAGGGCCTCGGCTACGTAAAGAAACAACAACAATGTTAACACGACATCTTAGTCCAGGCGTGAATAACACTACAGGACTGGTCTCAACCTTGTGAAAGAGGCAAAAGAAACTACTAACCTAAAGCTTTGATATCAGTTGTTGGGAAAAAACCACCTTTCCCACATTCACCACAAGAAATAAAGAGAAATAACCGAGAAAAATAAAGAAACAAACACAATCAAACGACACAACGATTTATACTGGTTCACCCAAATTAACTACATCCAGTTGCTACCGCTGCAGATTTCACTATTATGAATAAAGAGTTACAGTGAAAAATATCCAATACACTTAACTGTTTATTACTTTCAAAAAGCTCTCAAGAAAGTAAACCTTTTCTTTTATAATATTTCTCACACTCTCACCAAAGCCCTCTCGAACCCAATACAAATATACTCTCAGTATTTTTTGGGATACATTTATCAACAAAGGGTTGCCTATATTTATAATACAAATGGCCTTGGTCACCAAGTAAAATCCAATGGTCATAATTCATCCTTGCCCACCAAGCAAATCCTATGGCCATAATTAAGTCTTGGTTACCAAGAAAACTTGTTAAGCAATTTTAGGGCTTTATCAATCCTTTCATATACTTGCCAAATCCCAACAAATTCCACCTTGGAAAGATAGATGAAGAATCCATAGCTTCTACTACAATCATTGTCTTCACCGACAATCATAGTTCTCAAATTAGAGATCTACCATACTCCACCATATGAGTAAGCCACTTGAAATATCACCTTCCAAGATTTTTCCTTTTTCAGCACATGTCGATAAACCTTGCTAAAATTATGGTGCAACTTCCACCTACTTGGCTTCCCCGGAAGTTCTCCAACCATTCACATCATTTCCACCACACGCCTTACATAATTGCCAAGTCAATGTTTGTGTGCATCTGCTAACAACACATCATCTATCATGGTAAAGCGGTCATACCATGAGGATGAATTTCTTCTCTCTTCAAATGAAGTCGTCATCTCCCATGACGAGATAGACAATGTTAGCTTCCAACCCAGAGCCCTTTGCCGAACCTGCTCTGTTTGGACAATCTCTTTTCAGGTAACCAGATAACCCACATTCCCAGTAGTCTTTCTTTTGTACGAAACTTTTCTTCTTCCCATTGCTAACTATAAACATAGAGTTATTATGTGAATCACGACCTTCACTCTTCAACCTCCTCTCCCCCGATAAGAGTTTACTTGTAGTTTCTACAAAATCCAAATAATCCTTTCCATACATTAGAACCTTCTTCATGTGCTCATAAGAAGTTAGAAGAGACAAGATGAGTCTAAGTGCCTTATCCTCTTCATCTACATTCACTTCGATTGCCTCCAGCTCTGAAATGATACCATTGAGAACACTCAATCTTAGATTTTTGTAACTTCCTCCATTCGTATTGTGTGAAACTGCTCCTTCAGGTACAACTGATTTGAGATGCCCTTAGCTTGATACAAGGCTTCAAGTTTCTCCCAAAGCTCTTTAGCTGTCAAAATTCCGTGCACATTGACAAGAATATTTTTAGCCAAACACAGTCTTATCGCACTTGCCGCTCTCAAATCCATCTCCTCACAATCTTCATCATTCAAACTGGACTTCTTACAACCTCCACTGGAACCACTACCATATGAATTCGTTGAATCACCATCACCGCTTAACTGTTTAAGAGCACCACCGCTCGGTCTTCCTTTCAATGCCTTGTGTAACCCCGATTGTATCAGTACATCCTTAACTTGCACTTGCCACAAGTCAAAATTGATCATTCCATCAAATTTCTCCACATCAAATTTCACCAGACACATAAAGTTTGACATATTTATTTCTCACTCCTAGCTTGAATCAGCAGACAGTTATAACCCGTTCCAAAAAATCTTTTTCTGATGTGTGGAAGATCATGCAAAGCTGCAAGCACAGAGCATACGAAGAATTTCAACAAACTACTAACCTAAAGCTCTTATACCAGTTGTTGGAAAAAAACCACCTTTCCCACATTCACCGCTAGAAATAAAGAGAAATAACCGAGAAAAATAAAGAAACAAACACAATCAAATGCACAAGGATTTATACTAGTTCACCCAAATTGACTACGTCCAGTTGCTACCGCTGTGGATTTCACTATGATGAATTAAGAGTTACAGTGAAAAATATCAAATACACTTAACCGTGTATTACGCTCAAAAAGCCCTCAAGAAAATAAACCCTTTCTTTTACAATATTTCTCACACTCTTACCAAAACCCTCCCCAAACCCAATACAAATACACTCTCAGTATTGTTTGGGATACATTTACCCACAAAGGGTTGCCTCTATTTATAATACAAATAGCCTTGGTCACCAAGTAAAATTCAATGGTCATAATTCATCCTTGCCCACCAAGCAAATCCTATGGCCATAATTAAGCCTTGGTCACCAAGCGAACTTGTTGAACAAGTTTAAGGCTTTATCAATCTTTTCATATACTTTCCAAATCCCAACAGTTGAGTAGCAGATAAACAAGAATACACGTATGGGCGGCGTGTATGACCAAAGATTGTTTTGATATGCATGTGAAGATCAAGAACGCTGCTTAAGAATTTGTCAGTGTTCAGTAAGAGAATGCTCACGCATGTAGGCTAGTTTGTAGTGTTAGTTCAAGACTTATTTCGATATTGCATCGAGGGAACTCGATTGTTGAGAGAACCTCATCAATTGTCCGACAGAGCTCTGTTATGACTCATGTACGAGTGTTTGAGATAGATTAACCTTATGGATGGCCATGTGAGTGAAGAGAATATGACGCCGCACAATTGAAAATTGTAGGACTGGGACACTCCATATACAAGGTTATGCACTTAGCATAGTTTGTTACTTCATTTTTTAAATGGTTTATTAATAATTATTATTTGTTTGCATAATTGCTTATTTGTCAATAAATTTGTTAATTAACTAATTATAGGATGACTTTTATAATACATCTAATCCTCTTAGAGATCGAGGTTTGAATAAGCATTTTTAGACATCCAAAAACATAGATTGTTAAGCGAGACACTTCTAAAAGTGTCCTAAATAATATGTAAATGGTAGAAAAATACCATAAAATAACGAGTATTTAAATCAAATAAAACCTATGATATCGAAAGCAAAAATCACACAAACACAAAACTACTAGTCTATTACTGATAATTATTTTTCAGAAACATAACCAGATATTAAATGTAATAATTAAAATACAAATTACAACGTAAACATAATATTAAGACATCGTAAATTAAATAATAAAATTAGCGAGTAAAGAAACCAACGTTAGTTTGCCAGGTTTTATTGATGGATGAAAAAATAGAAACGAAAGCCATAGAGATTGCAGCAAGGAATAGAAGGCCACAGGAAATAGTGGATCTGTTATTAAAGGCTTTTTGATCTGATTCTTCAGCTGCAATAATTATAAGAACTACCGATGAATCATCGTTTACTAATTCTTTTAAACTCTTCTTAAACTCCGTGGTTAATGCAAAACCTGCTGCGGCTCCAGTTGCTAATAAGAAAGTAATTATCTGAAATGGGATATTATAAAGTAAAAAAAAAGTTGGAAAATCTATTTATTTTTATCTTTCTATTCTTGTTCTTTTACTACCCAAATAAAAACAAGAGAAATTTTATTAAGTAACAGATTTTGATGTAGTATTTATTAAAATATCAATTCTAAAAAGTATTTGATTAACAATTATTAATATGTATATTAGTGATAAATTTAGTATAAAAATATGTAATTTAATATTTATCACTGATTATTCCAATAAAAAATTATTATATTTACAAATATATTTTAGAGCTGATATTTTTATAAATATTGCTAATTTTACAAATGTCTCTAAAAAAATAGAGAAATTTTTAATAAATAAATTTACTTTATAATAATATAACACATGATAAATAAACTACAATAAAATGTATTTTACCAATATAAACCTAATGTTAGATCCGTTTGAGATATTTTAAAAAAGTTTAAAGTATTTTTTAATAATTATTAAAAAAAATCTTTTAAACACCTTAAAAAATTATCCCAAACGGTTGTTTTACCAATATAAACCTAATGTTAGATCCCGTTTGAGATAATTTTAAAAAGTTTAAAGTATTTTTTAATAATTATTAAAAAAAAATCTTTTAAACACCTTAAAAAATTATACCAAACGGTTGCGTAATGAGTTTATTACAGGCACTGACCTTATCGCCAAAGAAGCCAAAGTTTGAAAAACACTTATTTTGAGATGCCTTTTGCTTACAAGCCATAAAGACTGCAATTGGTAACTGAATCAATACGTAAACGAACCCAATAACTCCTGTTGCCACCACATATCTGTTTCATTTTATCCCACAAAATTATAAAAACAAAGACTAATTAATAAATTCACAAACAAAATGATGATAGTAAATCTAGTAATTTTCTTATAATATTAAAAAAAAAATATTAGAGCAAGCTTTCTAAAATATTTTTATAAATATAACCAATTTTGAGTGTGTCAATAAATGATTAGTAATTATTTACATATTTCGTTAGTCACTATTGTTATATATAATAATCATTATTATTATAATTATTGATTTACATATTTTATTTTAGTGATTAACTTACATATATCAGTTAATAATTAATAATAATGAATAATAGTCACTAAAAAACAAAATGAAAATTTTGTTCAATGATATCTTAACAAATGTTATATAATATTACATAAAGTTTTACTACCTATTAAAAAATTTTAAAATAAATAATGAAAACGATTATTAAAGTTGATATATATCATACATAAATTAAGGAATTATTAACAAGTAAATTATTTAAGTATACTTAAGAAAATATAAATAATTAATTAAGGAAAAAAATTATTGTTACTAATTTTACCTGTAAGTTACAATATCCTTGAAGGTGGCCTTGGAACCATCAAGAGCATTAGTAAATTTGTTAGTGGCCATAACAGCAATAGAAGAAGCTAACAGGGCAAGAGTCAAGATCCTTAATACCAATGCTGATATCAAGATTGCCTTTGGACTTGAAGCCATCACTAATAATTCAATCTTTTTCCCCCTTCGCTTTCCTATTGATCTTGTTTTTTTTTTTTTTCCATCTTGTTTTTATAGATAAATTATTCTTCCCCATTTATTTTATTATTTTGTTTTTTGTGCTGGCCATTGAAAGTTTCGTTTGTTTGTTTGTTTGTTTTTTTTTTTGGGAGAATTTTAGAAGTTATTGTCGGCCTAAATTTGTCTGATTTGTTTGAATTTTCATTAGAAATTAGATACTGCCAAATGCTAAAAATCAGAGAAGCTTAGATTTGGGATAAAAAAATGTATGCTAATAGAGATTAAGCAACATGCTTCGGTGATGTTAAATTTGACTGCCGATTCTGCAAAACATGGGTGGAGATTTTGATGAATAAGATTAACAGAAAAAACAATGTTGTACGATATTTACGATATCCCAACAGATAAAATGAAATCGGTTAAAAAAATTAGGGTAAAGTTTTGGTTCCCGAGTTTTGCACATCGTGTTTATTTGATCCTTAAGTTTTCATTTAGTGTCTACTTGGTCCCGTCCCCAAGTTATTGAAAATAGGTCTATTTAGTTTCTGTCATTAATTTTCCATCCACTACAGTAACGACAAGTTAACTGTGTAATTTTTATTTTATTTTATCATATAATTATTACTTATGTGAAAATATATATATATAATTAATACTTTTATTTAACTAAGAATGATTCCACTATAAATTCATAGCTGAACTCCACTCACTATAGATGAGTCATGTCCATTTAGTTATCAAAATGAGTTTGTTATATATCATTCTCGTGGAAAACTTATAATTGCAAATGAATTAAATCTACCGTTTTACCATTGTAATTACCGCTTTATCCTTGTGTTCTTGCCGACTCTCCAAATAAACATTATTTGTAGTCCAATTAATGATTAACACTGCAATGATCACCATAAATCGTGACACCACTAGTTCATGTCTTGAATCAGTACATCAAGGAGTTTTCTACAGTTTCTTAAATGAATAAGGTATGTATCACACTATTACTATCATTTTTCATAAAGTAATTAATTTCATCTTGTACAAATGTGTTCCTAGCTTATTATCTTGTTATATTCCCAAAACATGAGTGTATTGAGCATTCATTCATATCACTCTCAACTATGTGAATCAAAATCATAACTCTATCAATATGAGTTCACATTTCACCCATGATTAAGACTTATAATAATTCGATAAACTTAGTTTGATATTCGATCATTTCTCGTAACAGTATAAGTGAGATATTGTTCAAAATATATTGGTCTATCTTACATAATCAATATGTATATGATACTTGAATTTCATGTTACCCACATGAATGATCACTTCAAGAAAAATTGGAATTAGCGACAAACTGTTAGCGGCGAAGTGAAATGGGACGTTGGTTAGCGATGCAATGTGTCGTTGACACTGACTTTGACTTTTAGTGACGCATATGATCGCTATCAAGCGTCATAAACCACTACATCACTATCTCTGTTATTACAGTGACACATTTCGTCGCTAATTAGCGTTCAAAATGGATCAATCATTATTGTTTTGTCTCAAGAAAAGGTGCGAAACTTCCCGCCAAATTAGTGACCCTTTTAGACCCTAAATTAGCGATGAATTTCGTTGCTGGCAAACTGTCTCACAAAAGAATTGGCGTGAACATTTCCTGCCTATTTAGAGACGAAATCTGTCACTAGAGAAATGTATTTCCTTTATTTATAGACGCGTTGCATCAGTAAAAAGGGCGGGAAATTTTTTATCCATTTGTTTAGACAAAATTCGTCTATGTTTTATGGTAAGCATATTTCCTGCCAAATTAGAGACAAATTTGGTCTCAAGAGAGCAGTATAAATGATTATAAATAGGTGTACGAAAGCATTGTTCAAACACAAGTAAATTTCATAAACCATATTACCGAGAGAAAAAAAATGCATGAGTGGATGTATGTCCATTTGGTTGAAGGTTTTCTAAACAACCAATTTGTAGTCGAGCTCAAAGAATTTGTGGGATTCTATCAATCCACTGTGTTCTTTGATCGCTACGGACAAAAGAAACGATGTCCATGCAAAAAGTGTAGAAAATAAAAAACTATTACCGATAGATGATATGAACTTACACTTGTACAGTCATGGTTTCGTAGATAATTATTATCATTGGGAGTATCAGGGAGAATATGAAGAAATTTTCAATGCAGCGAGAGACGAGTCAATTCAAAATGAAGGAAGCAGCTCGCAGTTCAATTCGAATGTGAATGAGAATTCGAAAAACTTACAACAATAGTACAACTAGTTAGAACAGATGATTTTTTATGGTTACAATGGCAAACACTGTTCTATCTTTACTCATTCTATATTTACACGTGTCTGTGTGGCGGCCTTGGAATAATTTCTCTTCTGCGAGGGCTATAAAAGGAGACATTGGCCCACTGAACATAAGGTGTTTCCCGCATAAACACTAATTTTTTTTTTAAATTTAAAAAACAAAAAAAAAAAATACTTCTAGTTATGGCAAACATTGTTCTATCTTTACTCATTCTATAATTTATCTTTGGAATGGGGGCAACCCTCCATTTAGACTATGATGGCGAAATTAGGTTTTTCGGCATAAACACTCAAAAAAATAATTTTTGAAAAAACATCTACTAAAGTTTTTCTCTAAAAAACAGTTTTGAGTGTTTTTTATTTATTTATTTTTTTATTTAAAAAAAAACACTTAGCCTCGTTTGGTTCATTTGTAATCTGAGATACCCCATTAATCTAATACCTGGGAATCTGATGCCAAAGTATTTGATTACTGGTAATCTTAGATTGCTGTGTTTGTTTAACTTAATAATAATATGAGAAAACATGGGTAATTTATAGATTAATGTGTTTGTTTGATGGGAATTATATAGGGAAATATGATATATTTATGCTCTTTCTCTAAAATGCCCTTATTTATAATTTATACATTAATTTAACAAAATAATTAAAATATATTCATATTAAATTCCAAAAAAGTATTGAGAATTGGGAAGCCAACAAATAAAAATTAAGGAAAGAAAGAACGAACGGTCATTATTGGAGACGGTAGAGTTGTGGAAACGTGAATTTATATATTTTTTTCTATTTCTTTTTGGCAACTTTTCTTAATTAAATAAAGTTAAAATTGTAAAAATGAAGATTACCTTCTCATGGGAATCACAGAAAGTACCAGATTTTGAAGGTAATCAAATACCCTCATATATGGGGAAATACAGTTTCTGAGAATTTTAGATTACAGAGATATTTTTAAATAACCCCAAACAAACAATGGAATTAGATGCCCCTTATAAGAAAATTTTAGATTACAGCAAACCAAATGGGGACTTATAGTTATTGTAAACACCGTTCTATCTTGTGTTTGTGAGCACTCACATATATTTTTCTCAATTAAACTATTTCATCCATGAATATATTCCAAATCAAACTATAAAGAGCTTGTAATCAATAACTATCAAATAATATTCCATATAAAAAAAAAAGTGGATAATTTCAAGACAAAACCAAAGCAATTGAAAAAGCTCAACTATAAATCAATTAACTTGAAGAAAGACATTACATTAATTATAAATTTTACTATGAGATTAGAAAACCACATGACAATGTATAGAAAACAACATAAAAAGAAAACACTATGAGTTATAAATATTATGTTTTTTTTTCTAAGGCAATGAGGGTAAGAGTGAAATTTCTTGCTCACACCTATTACAAAGAAATATATGAGGAATTTGCTGATCATTTGGAATTTGAACACATCGAGTATGCTGCCAAACTTCACAAATATCACACGTCACCATTCTTTCTCCATCATCTTCTCTTGCTCCACACACACAATCCACAATCCAATTTATTTCACCATTTTCATAAACATTATTATAATTATTATTATTCTCCATTATTATTCTTCCATTGCAATTTCCTTCAAACACCAATTTTCTACCAACTTCAACTAAACCAAATACCAAATCACTCCCTTTCGCATTCAAATTCGCAATCGATTCAACACCAAAGCTTCTCAATCCCCAGTATATGTCTCTAAAATTCCTCTCCACCTCGGCCTTTAGCTCGTCGAAGGTTGCGTTGTTCTTCAACACGACGCACTCGTACGGTGGCGCGACCATCGTCTTTACATTCATCTCAGCCGTGGCGCTGTCAACTACTTCTTGCCCTTTGAATCTCACAGTACAAAAAAGATTCAGTTTCCCTTCAATCCCCATCGAAGGCGGCTCCCCAGTGTACTCTTTTACGAGGAATTTCGAATCCAAAACTATCCCAGATGCCATTGTCAAAGCAGAAAGAATCCCTTTTCCTGACAAACCTTTCATCTCTGATCTCAAAACATATCTATAAAGATTGAAAATGTCTTTGTTTACCTCAGCCCTACCAACTTTCTGCCTAGGTTTCGTTTTAGGATTGTTAAACACATTGCAAACATCTTGTAAACAATACTCGAGCACTTTCGTTACCGGATTCAACGTGCGTCGAACCAAGTAATTCCCAACAACATGGTTTCCTAACGATTTCAACACGAAATCCAACAACCCCGTATCGCCGATATACATACGAGCAGCGTCTCGAACCTCCTGCCTCGAAACCCAACGGAACTCAGCTCGCTTCAACGCCTCGATAATGACACGAACAGCCATTTCGACTCTCTTCGGAGACCACCGACAAGAAGTTTCGACCAAAAAGCCAGACAAGTTGTGAGAATCCAATGATGTTTGTGTCTGGAGACGGGATTTGAGGTCACACATGAAGTGGAAGAGATCACCAAGGTTAAGTAAGGAGTGATCAGAAAGAGACTGATATTTCGAGAAAATTAAGGAAAGTTCATGATTGGAATTAGAAGGAAGATGGTGAAGAAGTAAAGAGAGGGGTGTGGATTGAATGGCTTCAAGAGCTTTCTGATACATTTGTTGAGTAACAGAGAAGGAACCACGACCAAATTTGTAACCCCACCGACCAAACCATGAATGAGAATATGAAGCTCCATGAATTAGCCTTAATTCCATGCCTCTCTTCTGTGAAATGTCGTTCAAACTCACCTTCCTACCATTTTTTTTTTGGTACAAATTCAGATTTTTCTGTGTTAGAATTAGAAGGCACGTTTGATAATTATTTCATTTTCTACTTTTTATTTTGAGTTTTTAAATTTGTAAAATAGAATTTGTTTACCAATTAATTTCTTGGTTTTTAGATTTTATAAGGGGCATTTTCAAAATTAACAATTTTTTTAGCAATATTTATAAAAATATCAGCTCTAAAAAATATTTGTAAATATAGTAATTTTTTATTGGGTGAATAAGTGATAAGCAAATTGCATATTTTTACATTAAGTTTATCATTGATACACACATTAATAATTTGTTAATCATTAATTAACAAAGTAAAAATTGTATCTTTCAAAGGAAAAAAAAAATAGCAAAAATTCTTATAATTGCAAATATTTTTTAGAGTTGATATTTTTACAAATATTGCATCAAAATTTTCTACCCAATAAAATTTTCCATTTTATAATGATGTGGGTTTTCGGTTTTTTAATATCTTAAAGTCAAGGAGAAACCGATTGGTTATCAAATAATCATGTTGTTTAAATATTAAAACAAAAAGTTAAAAACATGAAAGAAACAGTTATCGACATGATACAGGTAATTTTAGTTTAGAAGATGAATATGAAATATTGGTAATGTGATTTGAAAATAAAGTACTTGTAAGAGGAACTCTTATTTAGCTCATACAAATATCTTATATTTAATTGTAGTGAAACATATTTAGTAGGACACATGTTTTAAAAATCAAGTTCTTCTATATGGTTACGAGTTAAATATATGAATGGGTAAATTTTAATTTCTATAAAAATGAATCATTAAGTAAAAAATACTTTTCTCATACTTTAGAGGTTACATTCCTTTTATATATACAATTCAAAATAATATTAAGTAGTTTCTTATTATAAAAAAAAAAAACTTAATTTTTGTTTTTTTTTTTATATCTAAATGAGCTAATTTCTTATTCAAAACTCTAAAGACTATTTCAATTTTTTTTTTTTTTTTGGTAAAAGTGAATTTTAAACAAAAATGTTATGAATGGTTCTTCAAGTTCTTTTTAGATATTGTTTTGTAAAAGTTGTTTTTATTTATTTTCTTTTAGTTTGTTCAAAGGGAATTAAAAACCATTTTAAAAAAGAATATAGAAAAGGCTTTTGGAAATAGTTTCCAAAGCCTAAATTTACTACTTTCATTTTTCCCCCCAAAAAGAACCATTTCGATTCTTATAACATTATATGCATATTATGACCTTTAAATTATAAAATATGATAAAGTTAAGTACTAATAGGTAAATGCTTATTACAAGTCTAACCTTGCCCTTAGTCCATTGCACAAACGATCCCAAAACTCCATGGCAAGGTATCCGGGTAGATCCGAACCCGTTTCGAGTCCGTTAACACACAGCAAATGCCCGAATCCATTGGAATGAAAAACACCATGAAGGATATGGCCTTGTAATTCCACAAAGCTAAAGGGTTTGGTTGCAAGATTGTTGTTTTCAAAAGCCAATCCGTTAGAGTTGGTTTTGCAGTTGGAACAAGCAGCCATCATAGTGTCCTTAGAGGGCAACAAAAAGTGATACTTCTTATTGCATATCATATGGTGGCCCCAGCCTGAGCTATTTTCGAAATTACAATTCCATGAGAATATAAAATTAAGTGAACCTGATTCTAACACTTAAATATGGATTTTAGGTTTGTTTGTTTGTTTTGTTTTTAGATATTACATCAAATCAGTCCGTGGAGATTCAAACTTTCGAGCTCATAGAAAAAGAGGAGATGCATATAACCAGCCATGTTCAGGTTGTATATAAACTATACCATCATTTATTAGTGATTTATTAGAAAATTAATTTTAAATTATCAATTATTAATTCATGTTATCATCAACCAATAATTTATCATATTGAATATGCTATATTTACCAAAGCCCCAAACTTCTATGATATCCAACTTTCCATTATTAGGTAAAACAAAGTAAAGATAATAAGAAAAAAAAAAGTTTAAAAAGATAATCAAAAACACGTTTTCACTAAGATAAAAAACACAAAGAACAACCTTCACAATTTCCAAAAAAAAAAAAAAAAAACTTCTAACCTATCATATTTGGGATAGTTTCTGATAGTATCGTTGTACCAAATATTTTCCATATACCTTCTTTTATTAATATCTTAACAAAGTGTATTTGTTATCAAAAATAAAGAAACAGTGGATCCATCACTTACGATCACTTTCTCAAGAACAGAAAGAGTACCTACAACGAAATTTTCCGGGCATAATTTATAACAAGCAAGAGAATGGGAAGAATAGGGTTAAGAAGTTTACCAACGTACTGACAGTGTTTACAATGCCTCATGGGCGAGGCTTCAACAGGTTCTTCAATAACCAACAAAAGAATATGAAAAGGAGGATGACGATGAACTTCAAGTTGAAAAGACCAACTTTGAAATCCACTACAAAAATTATTACTCTCCCAATTCCCAAATTCAAGAAGGGTTTTCACATTTTCTCTAAATGGACCTAAAAACTCAGATGGGTATCCATTTTCACCAAAGTTTTTAAACCTGAAAACTTTCTCTCCTCTCTTCCTTTTCTTTCTCCCAACTTCATTCAAACAAGACATTTTTTTTTTTGGCTCTTAAAATTAAAACCCCTCAACCAAAATAACTTCATTTATATAAACCCCCACCAAAAAAAAAAAAAAAAAAAAAAATCACACATTTAGTACATCGAAATATAAAATTGGATGAAATTTCACCTTTTTAATGGCCTTGCTTATATGCATGATATGGTTAAAAAAGGGGATAGGGCTTTGAAAATGTATTGGCTTTGTTATGAGACTAAATTATAGGTCTCATGCTTTTGATCAAGCAAAAATTTTGAATTTGGTATCATTAGAAAACTATAAAATCTCCGGCAAATTTTATGGTCAGCTGAGAAATGATGCTTCTTTAGTTATTTGAAGAAGATATAAACGCAGATTTTCTTGGCTAACTACCCTCTAATTCTGATTTCCTTTAATATTCCATCTTTCATCAACTTTACTTGGTGAATATATATATATATATGCACTTCTGTAGTAAATAAACTCTAGTGGGTGCTTATACGAATGACTTTTATGGGTCGTTCAATTCATGGAATATTGTATTGTTCTTAAAAGTTTTTGAATATATATTTGTTGCTGGACAATTAATGTGGGATAATATAATTGTTTGACATCTAAACATGCTAAAAGAATAGATTAGATTAAGATACACGTAAAAGAAACCTAAATACAAATTTATTTCAAGACAATATTCACTCACCGCTAAGGTGCTATGGATAATGGACATGGAGCCATCTTTGGTGAAGGAGGGGGCAGTTGCCCCCCACCCTCAATTTTTTGAAAATAAAAATTTTTTATGTAAAATTTGTAAATTGTTATGTAAAATATTAAAATTTTAGTATAATTTATCTATTTTGTCTCCTCCTAATATTTTCTTTTTATAAAAAATTGCCCCCCTAATTTTTTTATAAATAAAAAAATATTTGTAAAAATTGACAGTATAATTTATCTATTTTTGTCTCCCCTTATTTCTTAAGATTAGCTCTATGTAATTTTTCAAACAAAATTTTTGACTTAGCCCCTGTCTCCCAAGATACAAAACTTCTAACCAAAGTTAATAAATCACTTTACAAAACATTAAAGAGAAAATCCCAGTATTTCAGTGTACTATTTTCTAGAATGAAACTGCCTAATTATAGGCATTTTAGCGACTCTTTGTTTTAGTTGTTTGTATGGTTCAATCTAAACTGTACGATTGCACTACTTCGCAGGGAATGGTCCAAACTGCGCTTGTGCGTGGTCAGATGCATCCACTCATAGTGTGTATGTTCACATCGTCGTCGGTCGTCCATACAATTCTTCCTCAAGGGCTGCTGTAAGTGACTGATTGTCACAACCGTTCAAAGGGGCCTTCGAATAACAACTGTCACCCGCCGCCACCTTTTGGGAAAAGAAAAGGCTTATTAGCTTACGTGCAAAGTGCAACGCGAACACATTCACGATGGTACGTAGAAGCAATGTGTGGCTTGCATAAGTCAAGTTTGACATTTCACTTGACACAAGTTCGAAGTATTAGAAGAGCTTCTTACTTATACGTGAGAGATTCGTTTTGTATTTTTATCAATGTCGGACAACCACATTCTCACATTACAAACTACATAAATGATAATCTATAATGGATACTTTGTAGTCTTATTCCAATCAACCAAAAAATATTTAAGGCCTAATAATTGTTCTTATGTAATAACCTTGCATTATCAATTCCCAACTCACTAATTACATTAATGGAGGAGGAACCCACTACTTATTACGCCTCATATATATGCCACTTAAATATGTTTTTCCAACAACATTTACCTTCTTTATTTTTTAAATAAGAAAATTAACTTATTACTAACAACTGAATACTACCATATTGGTTTTAATACATATGTTTATAAGGATAACAATTAGAAAAATCACTTCAAAAAACTCAGACTTCAACAATTTCAACTACATCAAATGATCTTTTAAATTGGTCAAGACTCTTCAATTTATGGACGCTTTCTATGGTACCCAATTATTGCTTCATTGAATTTGCTTCATTCATATGTTCACGATTCAACTTTAATTTTATCAACTGGTATGATAACATTGAAAATTGTTCCTTCTTTAGGAAGATTATATGAGCAAAGGCCTGAACCAAAATATGTTATTTCTATGGGAGAATGTACAATTACAAGAAGGACGTTCAATATCGATTCTTATAGTACTGTTTGGAGAGTCGATAAGTTAATTCATGTGGATGTCTATGTTGGGAATTTGAAGGGTTTGTTATATCCTAAAACTTCCTAATCCCAAGACCGATAAATAGCAAGACAAATAATAAATAATAAGCAAGAGAAAAACAACTCCAGAGATTTATACATGGTCCCAATTTGTACGTCTTGTCTTCTGCAAACTCTGCAAGTTCCACTATGAAGTTGAAGATTACATCAATTAGACGAATAATAAAAAGTGTATAATTACTCACAATTATAAATAACATTGTGATCACTCAAACGGTTTCCCCTCTCTATTTTCTCTTAATAGACCAAAACCTTTGAACAAACCCAAATTACCACTCACCGTGGGAGGCAAAACCGCCACACAAAACCTATCATCGATTACCTTCTATATTTATAGTAATTCTTCGCCTTGTTCATCAAGGAAAATTCATCGCCTCTTATTTTCTTTATTTCCTTTGTAGCCTTCAATTTATGGTCAAGATTCTCGTAGATGACGAAAAAGGTAATAAGCCAACTTTTTTTTCCAATTCATGGCTGAACATATATCTTGGTCAAAGACTATTGTTGGGACATTGATGTGTATTAATGGGTTGGCTCTATTAATTGATTTGTGCTCCACACCAATCTCAATAATCTCCCACTTGGAGACAAATCAATCCTCTTGAACTCTCACTAGATCAGTACCACTTTCTTGGAACACTAAGGCTTTAATCTGCAAACTCAAAACGATTTACAAAACAAAACATGTTAGAATCCACTAACATAGCCCTTGCAAGGTCTTCCGATGTGAGCTATCTTCTAGGCATGAAAAGATACTCCACTAACTCCTACTATCTTCCAGGCATGAAAAGTTACTCCACCATCATACCCATTATCCGCCTGTAACAAATCTTGAGAAAGAAATTTCCCACCAATGACTTGACATGGGTGCATTCAAGTCGGTTGTCAAAACAGAGACTTCATCTCCAACGTCTATACCTATGATGACTCTGAACCCAGTCAAAAGTGCACCATTGCCCTCGAACAACTTTACTAGTCCGCTATACTGAATGACAGTAAGTTATTTTCTGAGCGCTTCTAGATTCTCCTAACTGCCCCTCCACTTGAACTGATGGATTAGGAGCTAACTGTCCTTTCTGCATTATTGGCTCACCCCTTCGATTCGAGAGAACATCAACAACTCTCTGATTTTGCATTTTGCGTGAAGAACTCACATAATTGACAACATTAATAGATAAAGTCAATGACAAAACTTTTGGGATTTATGCCCTAGAATTCGTTATTTGGTAATAGAATATTTTATGAATAAATAAATAAAAGTATTATTTTAGTCAATTTTGTGCAATTAATTATATGTGGATATTCCTTAATATTCAAACATTAATAGAAAATTCCAGAGTTACTAATTCTGTAATCTTGACTACTATGAGATATAAAGTGGATCTAGTCCAAGATAGTAACTTGAATAGTCTGCTGTAAATGAATATGGTAAGGAAACCTTATTCTAGTAACATTGTTGATGTTGTTCACTGATTTGATCCAAATCATTAGTATGATGGAAGAGCAGGTGGAAACATTATATATAATGAGTTTATATAAGACTAGACCAGGATAATAAATCGATTCCTAAATAACACCGTTGATAGGAAATGATTTATAATATCAAACTAGGTTATTAAGATTGATACATCTCAATCATGAGTATGTTATGAACTCACATTAATAAAATCTTTTCCTTTGATTAACATGGTTGAGAGTGATCTGTTGATACACTCGATAAACTCCTGTTTTGAGGAAATGACTAAGTTAGTGCTCGGGAACATTTCTATACAAGATGGAATTCATAACTTTTCTAAAATAAACGAAAGTGTTAGTGCGACACTATTCTAACCTAGAAACTTTAGGTATCTCCCTTGATGTAATGATTCGGTACTTGAACATAAGGCCACACCTTCTCACTGGCCCGAGAAGGATTGTTCTAAACTTAAAAACTATAGAAAAATGTTTAATAGAGAATCATCGGGTACACAAGGATAAAGGAGATAATTACAAGGGTTAAACGACAATTTGACCCAGTTGTAATTATGACATTACCACGTGAAGGATATGATAAAATAACCTTAATAACAAATGGACATAACTCATCTATAAGTGAGAGGAGTTCAACTTAGAGTTTATAGTGGAATTACTCTAAGTTAGTAATTATGATTAATTAATTAATTAATGAGTTTAATAATAAATCAATATTATTGGAGCTCATGATCGATAGGTCCATCAGGTTCCTATGCTAGCCCATATATCATTGTAACCAATCAAGTTATTAATTTAACTAAGAAGAAGAATTATAGTTAAGTAATTAAATTACTTAATAAAGGGAGATATAAATTTTTTAAATAAAAGGTTTATTTAAATGGAAATTAATATTAATATTATTAATTATTTAAATAATGATTTTATTTAATTAAATAATAAGAGGAGAGAATTAAATATATTTGTTTTATGAAACAAATTAGTATTTTGCCCAAAATAATTAATTAAATGAATTTGATTCAATATTAATTAATAATGTTAATTTTTGGCAATATATATATATATATATATATATATATATATATATATATATATATATATATGATTAGAAAATATTTTTTGAGTTTTTCCTAGTTATAAATACATTAAATAATGAGATAAATATCTAAATGTTAAAAGATAAAATTGAAAAATTATCTTCCCAATTTTACTATGTAAAATCGGAAATATGTCAATATTGGGAGGTGGGATTTTTTTAATTTTCTATTTAATTAGTTAAAAATAAATAGGAATATTAATGGGATTAATATACCTAATCTTTTTCTATAAATAGGACCATTAGGAATTCATTATTGAACTAAGTTGAATTTTTCAAAAATCTCTCTCTCATTTTTTTTCTCCCTTAGCCGATTTTTAAGGCATTAAAAATAAGAAGAATTTTTCTTCTTCTTCTTTTGTTCTTCTGGTTCGATTCCCACAAGTCGGGTTGGTTTGTGATCAGGATATAGCGTAGAAGACTTGGTGAAGTGGATTGATATTGTAAAGAAACCTCCAACCAATTCTCATTAAATCTACAATGTAAGTTTTCAAAAACCTTATAATTCTAGTTCAAGGTTTAATCACAATTGCATGCTATTAACGGATCTGTAATTAAATGTTAATTAATTTACTAAAGAAATTCCGCTAATTTAGTAAATGGTTCCTTCAATTAGTATCAGAGCCTACGTTAATTATCATGAATTGCGATTTTCGAAAATCGGTAGGTTGCATAAAAATCGTTTTATGTATGTATATAAATTGTGGATTTGCTAGTTGACTGTTTAGGTATTCTTGGGCACTTAGGATTTTAAATTTTATTAGAAAATTTATAAACCCAGTTTTGGGTATAAGATTATTTTTTGTAATTATCGGGAATAACAAAAGAAAAGATGATGCAAAAATCGGCACAATAAAGGGAGAGTCACACCATAGGGGGGCGGCAAATATATTTTTCAACAAGATATGGTAAGATATTTTTCCAAGATTATCTTTTAAAAGATATATATTTTAAATATACAAGATAAAGATAAAAGGTAATTTATAATTATCTTTTATCTTATAATATATTTTAGATATATATTACTATTCATGGAAAATCTTTTATTTTATATTTTTCCATAAATAGATAACAAATAATATTTGAAATATAAACCTTTTATAAAAAATATTGGAGAAAATATTTCCTTTCATAAAAGGCCTACCACGCCTAAAGCAAGAAGATGAGAGAAATTTTCAAGCTTCAAGACCTACAACAAGTTTTAATTATTGTAATTTTAATTTGTTGTAGAAATAGTGCCAAAAATACCTGTCAATCTAGTTGTTTAATTATTTAGCTTTTGTATAAGAAATAAATTTTAAATAATTTTTCATGCATATATGTATGCCATGTTGGAAATGACACCATAGATGTATGATTAAGTTATATATAATTATACATGCATACATAATTATGTGATAAAGTTGGTATTATGTTTTATGTACGTGATAAAGCATGTTGATTTTATCTTGTTGTAAAATATTTATGTCAAATGTGATTAGGATAAATGCATGCTAATTTTAGATAATATTCAAATATTAAAATGTTTGAAATTGAATAGAAACTAAAATTGATATTCGAATGTGGATTTATTTGTTTAAACAATTGGACCTAAATTCACATAAGCACAATCGAATAGATATTTTAATTAAGGGTTAGTTAAAAATTAATGAAGGCGATTAATTAAATTGAATGGATCTCTAACAAGAAACCTCTGCCCTATCGATGAGGTTTTTAAAGTTCCCTTAACACGGAACGCCTCTAACTGGGAGCGATATCGGAGAAAAGTTCAAGATAATTATAAATTGGTTTCATTAAGAAGGTCACATAATGTGATTAGTTTTAAATCTAGGAAACTTGGTAATTCACATTAAAATTGATCTAACCAATTTAAGAGTTAAGATCGAGTTAGGTTAAACTTAGATAAATTGATTAGCCTAAATTTGTCTGGGTATGAAAATCCAATTTTAAAATATTGAGTGGGAGAAGGAAACTTGACAAAGTATCCTACGGTCTCCATTATTAGGCTCGCAACGTGAGATTCACACTTGGCCTTTGTAGCACCTATATAAGTGTTCATTCTCATAGGAAGGTTTTATAGTGTGAATCAATATCAAGATGAGTCTCCCAAAAGAGATAAAGAATTTTAAATGCGAGTTGAAGACTGAATCTACACTTTGTAGATACTCATTATTTCTCATTTAAAAGACTAAATAATGGGTTACACTCAAAAGAAATTGATAAAGTCTGTTATCAAATTTCTTGACCAAACACACGGTAAAACAATTTCATTTTGGATTGGAAGTTGTTTGAGAAGGATCTCAGTTTAACTTATAGGGTGACTGACCTATCAATCGATGGCACTCTACCTAGAAAGGTTAAACTACCGTGGCATAATAATCTGTTTAGGGTATTTCTATTTATTGAGCATTGCAGCATTCATGCATCATGTTTAATTTTATGCAAAATACATTGCTTGAATATAAAATTGCTAATTAGGTTCACTTAATTTTATTCATTACAGCAATAATATCCTCCTCTAATATTGCAACCAATAAAATTGATAACTTTGTCAAATGGAATGAATTGTTAAATAAAATTTTAAATCTAGATACTATTCTAATTGTTAAAGTTCCTTATTTGCAATTAGATGCAATTAGTCGCATAAATATGACCAACAAACGTATGAATGGCTTAGATAGTAATTCAAATTTACTTGTAGCAGAATCGTGGTTAGTGGAAGATAATTTATCCGAATGGGTATTTGATTATGGTGCCACAAACCAAATTAGTTCATCTGTTCTAATGTATGATTCTTGTACTAAAAAAGAACATGGTACATATGCAATGCGAGTAGGAACAGGGTAGTTCCTTACAGCAGTTGCACGAGCAGACATTTATTGGCCATTCAATTCTCAGTATGTACAGTTATATAACGTTTTACTGGTCTCTAGATTTGCTAGAAATCTAGTATCAGTTTCACGTTGTATGAGAAATAGTTATTTAATTGACTCAGAGATTGATGAGATCAAGATATACAAAGGAGATTCGTATATAACCTCAGCAGTCAAAAAGAAAAACTTGTTCATATTGAGTCCATCAATAGGAACAACAACGAATAATATTAAAATGTTCAAGACTGCTAAAACAAGAACTAAAAGACAAAAGGTTTCAAAAGAATAAAAGTAATTATGGCAACTAAGGCTAGGTCATACAGGCTTAGACAGGCTTGAAAAAATCGTGAAAGCTGGTTCCCTAATTAAGTAAGAAATCGGAACCATGCCAGTCTTTGAACCCTGTTTGGAAGGAAAAATGATCAAAAGACCTTTTTCAGGAAAAGGTAATAGAGCCTTAGAACCACTTGAACTCGTGCATACGAACCTTTGTGGATCCTTAATACAAAAGCTCGCAGTGGATTTGAAAATTACTTCTTTTTCACGGATGATTATTCACACTATGGATACATTTACCTAATAATCTACAAATCAGAAGCTCTTGATAAGTTTAAAGAGTATAAAGCTGAAGTGGAAAATAAATTAGGTAAAACTATCAAAACACTTCGATCTGATCATGGTGGCAAATATCTGGACTTAGACTTCAGTGATTATTTGATACGACATGGGATAACATCCCAACTTTCAGCACCTGGAATGCCTCAGCAAAATAGTGTAGCTAAAAGAAGAAACTGAACGTTATTAGACATGACTAGATCAATGATGAGTTTCGCAACATTGTCACCCTCATTTTGGGGATATACAGTTAAAACGGCATTATACATACTCAATGTGGTTCCATCCGAAAGTGTTTTTAAAACTCCGCAAGAGTTATGGAATGGACGTAAAGAAAGTTTACAACAGTTTAGGATTTGGGGATGGCCTGCTCATATGTTGATGGCGAACCCAAAGAAATTAGAACCCCGAAGTAAAGTATGCCTTTTTGTATGCTACCCAAAAGAAACAAAGGGCGGTTACTTTTATTGTCTCATAGAAAACAAAGTATTTATGTCGAAAAATGCAGTTTTTTTCGCAGAGGATCTTATGAAAGACACAAAACCCAGAAATGCAATGGTGTTAAATGAAATAAGTGATAACAATACAATTCATCAATCAACAAGAGTTGTTGATAAAACACCTGAAACCCAGGTGCAAACTTTATCGGAACCTCAGAGAAGTAGGAAGGTTATTAGAAACCCGGAACGATTTATAGGATTTGGAGAAATCCACATTTCCATATCTGATGACAATCTGGAAGACCCATTGACTTATAAGAGTGCAATGCGGATATTGATAAAGAAAAATGGCTCAAAGCCATGAATATCGAGATGGAATCAATGTATTCCAACTCTGTCTGGATTCTCATAGATCCTCCAAATGGTGAAAATCCCATTGGATGCAAATGAATCTATAAGAGAAAAAGAGGTGCAAACGAGAAAGTTGAGACTTTTAAGGCTAGACTAGTGGCAAAAGGATATACTTAGAGGGAGGGTATTGATTATAAGGAAACTTTTTCTCCAGTTGCCATGGTTAAATCTATTCGCACCATCTTATCTATTACCGCTTATTATGACTATGAGATTTGGCAAATGGACATCAAGAATGCCTTCCTTAACGGAAATCTAGGCGAAATCGTCTATATGATGCAACCAGAGGGATTCATTACTCCAGAACAAGAACAAAAGGTTTGTAAGTTGCAAAGATCCATTTATGAACTTAAGCAAGCCTCAAGGTCTTGGAACATTAGGTTTGACTATGCAGTCAAAACCTATGGCTTTGAACAAAATGTTTATGAACCTTGTGTATACAAGCGTATCATAGAAGACAAAATGGTTTTCATAATTCTTTACGTTGAAGATATTTTGTAAATTGGAAATAAGAAAAGAACATTAACAAAAGTTAAAGAATGGCTTGCAAATCAATTCCAAATGAAAGATTTGGGAGAGGCTAGTTATGTTCTTGGGATTCAGATCATTTGTGATCGGAGCAAGAAATTACTAGCACTATCTCAGGCATCGTACATTGATAAAATTATCAAATGTTTTTCTATACAAAATTTCAAGAAAGGTATATTACCTTTTATGTATAGAATTAGTCTGTTTAAAGAACAATCACCTAAGACACCTCAAGAAGTTGAGGAAATGGGATAGATACCATATGCTTCAGCAGTAAGAAGTATAATCTATGCAATGTTATGCACTAGACCGGATATTTGCTATGCAATTAAAGTAGTCAACAGGTTCCAATCCAATCCTAGAAAGGAACATTAGGTTGCAGTTAAAGCAATTCTCAAGTATCTTAGGAGAACGAGAAATTATATGCTAGTGTATGGTCCTTACAGAATACACAAATTCAAATTTCCAAGGTGATAAAGATTCAAGGAAATCTACATCAGGTGCAGTGTTTACACTTGGTGGGTGTTGTGTGAAATCATGATACGCAAGTGCACGCAGTTTAACAAGTAATAAATGATAAGTAAGATATCGTTCCCACGAGGATTAGTAGATTAATTAGGTGTTTAACAAATAATTTAAAGAAAATAAAAATAATGATAAATTGGGTGATTTGATTTATGAAACTAATTAATTAAAATTGTGAAATTATGCAAAACTAAATAAATAAATTCTAAATTAATTAAGGAAAATAAGTATGATGGTCTAAAGTGGCTGAGATTACTCCTAAAATATGCAAGAAAATTAAAGTGATTAAAATATGTAGAGACAAACGGTTGGAAAATCAAGAATCACCTTTAAGAGCCTTAGAATTCGCAATGCTGCAGCAGTGTTGTGGCTGTGCTACAGCAATCTGCAATAACAAATACACTTTTTATGCAAGTAAACCCAACTATTCAAGTGACTTCGTCAAGCCCAAGGAGTTAAATGTCGATGTCGACGGGAATGTCGAGATTCAAATTTACGGAAATATCGATGGAAATATCGATGTCGACGGACATTACCGGAAAAATCACGGAAACGATGGAAATTAGGGGTGTAAGTTAAAACCGAAAAACCGACGAAACCGAAGAAACCGACCGAAACCGATAAAATCGGTCGGAGAAACCGACCAATTCGGTCGGAGTCGGTTTTGGATTACCCAAAACCGACCAAATTCGGTCGGTTTTAATTTTTTTTTTTTGCCTACTCCGACCGCCCCGACCGACCGCCGAGCCTAAACCGACCAAAACCGACCGACCGATCGGTCGGCCGGTCGGTGCCGATCTCTTTTTCCAAATTTTCGGTCGGCGTCGGTGGTGACTTTTTTTTGTGCAAAACCGACTAAAACCGAAACCGACCGACCGAAACCGACCGATTTACACCCCTAATGGAAATATAGATGATTTTTTAGACATTTTAAATGAAACTTTTATAATAGTATAATTAAGTCATTGTATGTCATATAATTGAATTATACACCTATAAATGATATTAAATATAGCAAAATGTCAAAGTACAAAAAATATGTTGAAATATATTATTAAAATTTTAATTTTTTCAAAATAATAAAAAGATTGATGGTAATATTAGATAACAAAAATTCAATTAAATATGAGAGACGTTATAAAACAAAAGTAAAATAAGATAATATATTTGTTCAAAGAGAAAAAATAAAATAAAATAAGATAATATATATTTAAATAAATAAAAAGAATCCTTCGATAATAGCCTATACAAATAAGCTTGAGCACTTAAATAGATGACAAATATTCTTTAACACTTAAATAGATGATAAATAAAGTTCTTCAATTTTGAACTAAATTACAAATAATATTCATTAACTTTAAATTAAAGGATAAACATTTAAAAAATCAATAAAATTCTTTAAAAAAAAAACTTCAATAACTCAATTATGTAATTGATTTTTTCTTTTTTAGAATTAACTTAATTAAATAAATGACCGGTCAAATAAACTTAACACTTTAAAAATTTGTGTTTTTGTAATATATTTGTAAAAAAAAAATCCTAACTGATTTAATTTAATTTTTTTTATTAAAATATTAAGTCAGTCTTGAGAATAGAAAATGCCAGCCATTTCTTCCCATTTCCAACAACCCACCTCTTCGCCTCCGTCATCTTCCCCAAAAAGCCAATTTTCTGCAATACCAATCCAAAAACCAATTTATCTCAGTTATCACAATATTCAACCAAACTCAGTTTAAGGGCTTTTCTTCTCCTTCTTCTTTACCTCAAGGCTGAAACAAACTCAGTTCTTCACTTCCCTCTCTCAGTCGCACTTCTTCCATTTTTTCCGACGACATTTCAAGGAGATTTTTTGACATCTACGGCGACAGCTCGACTGGAGACATCTTGAAATTGTCGACGACAAAGTAGAAAAATAAATTTCACCCAGTATGAAGTGTCGAGCCCCAATCTGAGCGATATGTCAAACGACATGTCGCTCGTGTCGAAGATATTTGACACCCTGGTCAAGCCTAACAGGATTCTAATTCCTAATCCAATTTAAATCCTATGTCTAGCTAAAATTAGATTAAGAAATTATAGTTTTAGTGTTCCGATTTAGGCTTTCAGGTGTAAACACATATGTCTATGCATTACCAAAAACAATTTCAAGAATCATTGACCCCTATCAATCAATATTCTTCCATTCAATTTTAACCTTTTCAGAATTAAAAATAAACTAAGCAATTCACTTAAATTGATCAAGCATAAGCAAAGAGACAAGAAATAACAAACTATTGATTGAGCATAAAAATTGAATTCATTAAATCTTGTGAAAAACTAATTCCCCTTAGGGTTCATCTATCAATTCCAACCTAACAAATTTAGTTCATAATGAAATTCAAATAAACAAAAGCGTTCTTCAAAAATAAACCTAAACCTAACATAGCTTCAAATCAATAATGGAAATTTAAAGAATAAAGGAGAAGAGGAATAATCTAAGCAAGAATGAGAAGGAAATTCAAACGAATCCCCATGACGAATGCTCTTTTTCCCTCTCCAAAAGCTGCTGCGTTTTTTCTGTCTCCTTTCTTTTCACGTTAAGTCTGTCTCTCCAAATCTGCCTCTTTGCCTCCTTTTGATCTAGGTTAATTCTTTATCTTTTTGTTTTTGGATTTGGGCTTCCTTTTAGTCTCCTCAAAATTGCTCCTAAAATGGACCCCAATGATGGGCAATTTGTTCCTCACTCAAATCATCTGATACAGGCCCAAAAAATAGACTTTTTAGGCTGAAAATCGTGATACTGCTACTGTCCAATTCTGCTCCAGTGTGCTGCAGCTGCCACAGCACTTTTGTAAAATCTGCACTTTTTCCTTTGTTCCTACATGAAATTTGCAATTCTTTTAGGACTCTCTTTCATTCAAATTGACAAAATTAAATACGGAAAGCCAAGAACAATCCTAAATATATTTTAAAGTGCTAAAAAAACTGAGTTTTCTCAAAATAAGATTATTAAAGAATGATTCAAAATGAGTTCAAAGTATGCAAAATATGAGCAAAGTTCAATCAAAGCTGCTGCGTTTTTTCTCTGTCTCCTTTCTTTTCATGTTAAGTCTGTCTCTCCAAATCTGCCTCTTTGCCTCCTTTTGATCTAGGTTAATTCTTTCTCTTTTTGTTTTTGGATTTGGGCTTCCTTTTAGTCTTCTCAAAATTGCTCCTAAAATGGACCCCAATGATGGGCAATTTGTTCCTCACTCAAATCATCTGATACAGGCCCAAAAAATAGACTTTTTAGGCTGAAAATCGTGATACTGCTACTGTCCAATTCTGCTCCAGTGTGCTGCAGCTGTCACAGTACTTTTGTAAAATCTGCACTTTTTCCTTTGTTCCTACATGAGATTTGCAATTCTTTTAGGACTCTCTTTCATTCAAATTGACAAAATTAAATATCGAAAGCCAAGAACAATCCTAAATATATTTTAAAGTGCTAAAAAAACCGAGTTTTCTCAAAATAAGATTATTAAAGAATGATTCAAAATGAGTTCAAAGTATGCAAAATATGAGCAAAGTTCAATCAAATAGTTATTACGTAGGCACTAAAATAGGACCAAATAACTTTATTATATAGGGTTATCAGTGGTGCCGCCATAGTTTGGAGAAGTATTAAGAAAAGTTGTATTACTGACTCCACTATGGAAGCAGAATATGTTGCTGCTTATGAAGCTCCAAAGGAAGTTGTATAGCTCATAAAGTTCCTAATATATTTTGAAGTTGTTCCAAATATGGAATTGCCCATAACTCTCTATTGTGATAATAGTGGTGCATTTGCAAATTCAAGGGAACCAAGATCACACAAAAGTTCAAAACATATAGAGTGAAAGTATCATCTTATAAGGGATATAGTGCATCGTGGAGATGTGTTGATCACAAAGATAGACACGAAAGACAACAGAGCTGATCTGTTTAGAAAGAATCTTATAGCTAATGTGTTTGAGGGTCACCTAGAAGGACTAGGATTACGAGACATGTCTCACTTACTCTGATAAAGTGGGAGATTGTTGGGATTTATGCCCTGTAATTTTGACTACTATGAGATATAAAGTGGATCTAGTCCACGATAGTAACTCGAATAGTCTGCAGTAGATGAATAATGCAACGACCCGGCTTGTAAAACAAGCTTAGGATGCGGGCACGCAAAGCGGAAGCGTAGGACTTTCACATTTGGTTTATAAATAAATGACAAAAACAAAATCTGGACATGAAGTATACATAAATTGTTATAAAACCTTCTTAATATTGACATTCGGCTCGTCGGCCGTTTCAAAAAAACAAGTATACTTTAAAACATACAAAATACTTGGTGTACCAAAATAGTTATTACAACCCTTTATAAGCTTACTTAGTTATATACAAGCATTTCAAAAGACTTGACATAAACCAGAAACTCAAAATGACCCACACCACTTCCATAACCAAAGCTTTGCATGATCTGTTACCTGTCCCAAAAACTTCCATCCTGAGGCATCAACGAGCACCAACTGTCGCACCTCGGCCCCGTCCCCTACTGGTACCTGAAAGGTGATATAAACCACCTTTGAGCATGACACTCAGTGAAAGTAAAAAGAATTAAAACGATAATATGTGATGCCCGGAATGTTATACTCAAGCAGAATCAAACACTAATGAATGCATAAAATGTGCTATGAAATATAAACATGTATGTTTAATCAAACCGTGGGCATTTCAAACTCATAACCAAGTCGAGTAAACATCAATCCTTTCAATACCACATTCCACATATTCCTTTCAATCAATATTTCCTTCCATACACAATTCCTGCGTCTCACAACGCGCATTTCACATACCACACAGTTATCACTCGAGTCGTAGCTCATTATATTCTGCCAGGCTATCATAATAACCATTTCAGCATCCAGGCCATCCACCACACAACGCCTCGGAGCCACAAACCATCCGCCATGATAACCACATGTAACATCCAACAACCACTCATCATTACATGGGTAATGACCCCATGGCATTTCAACAAACACATGATATGTGTGCATGAAATGAAATATAACTAATTAGGCTTTCTTTACCATTCTCATTGAAAATAAAACTTAAGCACAATGAACGTAAGTAGGAAGAATTCTCAATCAGCATATAATTCAATCTTTCACTTGACACTTTCAAAGTGCACAATAAGTAATATAAGATCATACTTCTAGCAATATTTCTTTTTGCATTTCTACTATGCAACACTCATCAATCTCAATCCAAAACACATTGATAATAAATGAAAATAAATCCCAAATTAGTATTTGACTCAATCTTTGAGTTGAAATGCGAATAAAAGCAAGTAATAATGTAAGACTAGCTCAAGATGTATGTAAAAGCAAGTTGGTTCAAGCAATTCCGCTCTTTTCAAACTCTTAATAACAAGCCAAGCTTAGCTCTCGTCTTTCGTTACTTTCACCAACTCTGATTCCCTTTAAATTCATATACCAAAGAGTTTCCAAAGCAGCGATGACCAATTCCAACCCACACCATTCCTCTAACCACCGCAAACAACACCGTCGTCACAGTTTTGATTCTTTTTTTTCTCACATTCACAATTAACCTCCACATTGCTTGTGCTTGATCTTATCCTACAACAAACCATTCCAAATATATTTAGACACATAATAACACAATTACCTCAGCCCAACACATTCAAATACATTCTCAAATCCGGTTAATGGAAAAAGTCCTAAAACTAGCCATTTAAAGGTGAAATTTTCAGCCAAATGGAAAATTATCATAAAATCATTGGGTTGCTCTTCTAAAGTATTTTTCATGTATAATATATATATATATATATATATATATATATATATATATATATATATATATATATATATAACCTAAAAATTGAAAAAGCTAGAAGCTTGGAAAATTACCATTAATGGAGTTCAAGAGTTTGAGCACATCCATGGCTTCCAACCTCTAATGAATTTTAAAATAATAGATCCTAGGGTTTGTAGACATCACTTGAGAATGATTTTACAGAATTTATAAGTAGAAGAAACTCAATATAAAAGTAACTTACAACATCAACCAAGAACACCCAAACAAACCGCCATGGAAACCTAGAAAAGCTTGAGTTCTTACCTTGATGCTTATAAATTCAATGGATCTTTGCTTGATTCATCCTAATTTGATGTTCCATTCATAAATCTACAAGAACCCCTTTGATTCAACTATGTTCCAAGAAGAAATGAAGAAAAATAGAAAACTCCACCCTTGGGAGAGAAGGATGCCGACGGTGGTGAAGGAGAAGAGAGAAAATTTTGTGTTTTTTTCTTTTTTTTTTTATTTCAAAGTATTTATACTTTAATTGGCTGAAACTAAAGTTGGATATTTGTATTAAGGTCCCTCCACCTCTTCACCTTACATCCAAGGACTCCCCACTCACTTCTTTGCTAACTAACCCTTGCTCTGAGTTTTAGTTACTAACTAGTCCTTTCTCCTTAACTAACCATGGTTAAAAAGTTCACTTCTAATGAAATCTTCCACCCTTAGTTAACCTTTAACTATGGTTAACCATCAATTAACCACATCATAAATAGAAAATAATTTCTAAAATGCTTAGCATTAATCACACAAGCATGCCATTTATAAATAATAATTCAATTAAGCTCTTTTAAAACCCGAGGCCTTACAAATACGTTAAGGAAACCTTAATCTGGTAACATTGTTGATGTTGTTCACTGATTTGATCCAAATCATTAGCATGGTGGAGATGCAGGTGGAAACATCATATATAATAAGTTTATATAAGACTGGATCGGGATAATAAATAAATTCCAAAATTACACCGTTGATAGGAAATGATTTATAATATCAAACTAGGTTATTAAGATGGATACATCTCAATCCTGAGTATGTTATGAACTCACATTAATAAAGACTTTTCCTTTGATTCACATGGTTGAGACTTGAGAGTGATCTTTTGGTACACTCGATAAACTCCTGTTTTGGGGAAATGACTAAGTTAGTGCTTGGGAACATTTCTATACAAGATGGCATTTATACCTTTTCTAAAACAAACGAAAGTGTTAGTGCGACACTATTTTAACTTAAAAACTTTAGGTATCTCCCTTAATGTAATGATTCGGTACTGGAACATGAGGCCTCACCTTCACACTGACCCGAGAAGGATTGTTTTCTACTTGAAAACTATAGAAAAATGTTCATTAGAGAATCATTGGGTACACAAGGATAAAAGAAATAATTACAAGCTTAAAACGGTAATTTAAACCATCTGTAATTATGAGATTACCACGTGAAGGATATGTCAAAATAAACTTAATAACAAATGGACATAATCCATTTGATAGTGAGGGGAGTTCAACTTAGAGTTTATAGTGGAATTATTCTAAGTTAATAATTATGATTAATTAATTAATGAGTTTAACTAATAAATCAATAATTATTGGAGCCCATGATCTATAGGTCCATCAGGTCCCTATGCTAGCCCATATATCATTAAAACCAACCAAGCTATTAATTTAACTAGGAAGAAAGAATTATATTTAAATAATTAAATTACTTAAATAAATGGAGATATTAATTGTTTAAATAAAAGGTTTATTTAAATGGTAATTAATATTAATATTATTAATTTTTTAAATAATTAGTTTATTTAAATGAAAATTAATAATTAATATATTAATTAAATAATGAGTTTATTTAATTAAATAATAATAGGAGAGAATTAATTATATTTGTTTTATGAAACAAATTAGTATTTTGCCCAAAATAATTAATTAAATGAATTTGATTCAATATTAATTAATAATGTTTTTTCTCATATATATATATATATAAAAAATTAAAAAAGATTATTTGAATTTTTCCTAATTATAAATACATTAAATAATGAGATAAATATCTAAATGGTAAAAGATAAAATTGAAAAATTATCTTCCCAATTTTACTATGTAAAATCGGCAATAAGGCAATATTGGGAGGTGGGATTTTTTTTTCAATTTTTTATTTAATTAGTTAAAGATAAATAGGAAAATTAATGGGATTAATATACCTAATCTTTTTCTATATTTAGGACCATTAGGAATTCATTATTGACCTAAGTTGAATTTTTCAGAAATCTCTATATCATTTTTTTTCCTCCTCAGCTGATTTTTAGGCATTAAAAATAAGAAGAATTTTTTTTCTTCTTCTTTTGTTCTTGCGGTTCGATTCCCACAAGTCGGGTTGGTTTGTGATCAGGATATAGCGTAGAAGACTTGGTAAAGTTCATTGATACTGTAAAGAAACCTCGAACCAATTCTCCATAAATCTACAATGTAAGTTTTTAAAAACCTTATATTTCTAGTTCAAGGTTTGATCACAATTGCATGCTATTAACGAATCCGTAATTAAATTTTAATTAATTTACTAAAGAAATTTCGCTAATTTAATAAATAGTTCCTTCAAAAACATGTTCGTTCCAATTTTCATGCTTTATATTCTCTATCTCCTTTCCCAACAACAAATACAATTTTTTTTTTGTAAAAGTAATCATCAATCTACATCATCCAGAATGAAAATTCTGAACCATCAAATTTTTTTATCCCAATATTCTTTGTGCTATCCACCGTTTTTTATCACAAGTCCCTTGAACCTGACGCTCCGATACCAGTTGTTTGAATTTGAAGGGTTTGTTAAATCTCTAAACTCCCTAATCCCAAGAATGATAATAGCAAGACAAATAGTAAATAATAAGCAAAAGAAAAACGACACCAGAGATTTATACAGGTTCCCAGTCTTGTCTTCTGCAGACTCTACAGGTTACACTATGAAGTTGAACATTACATCAATGAGAAGAATAATCAATAGTGAATAATTACTCACAATTATACATAACCTCGAGAATCACTCAAACAGTTTCCCCATCTCTATTTTTTCTTAATAGACCAAGCCTTCGAACAAACCATAATTAATTACCACTCATGATGGGAGGCAAATCCGCCACGCAAAACTTAACATCAAATTACCTTTTATATTTATAATAATTCTTCGGCTTGTTCATCAAGGAAAATCCACCGCCTCTTATTTTCTTTATTGCCTTCGTAGGCTTCAATTTATGATCAAGATTCTCGTAGATGACAAAAAAAAAAGGTAATAAGCAAACTTTCCTTTTTTTTTCTTCAATTCATGGTTGAACATATATCTTGGTCAAAGACTATTGTTGGGTCATTGATGTGTATTAATAGGTTGGGCTTTATTAATTGATTTGAACTCCACAACAATCTCAACAGTCTATTTGTTAGGTTTTCTACCTAAACCTGAGGCAGTTATAGATTCAATAACAAAACTTTGTAAGAAAATTTCTCAAGAACTCTATGAAGATCGAATTAAGTCTCAAGAGAAGAATCGGTGTTTTACTACCGACAACAAATTTCATGTGGACCCAAAGTACTCATACTGGAAATTACAATCAAGGATTACTCTATCAACTATCATCTACTTCAAAGACCATCCCTCAAACTTTTTTCAAATCTCACAGTCTAGTATCTTCCTACGAGTTAGTGAATTCGTAAGTATACTTTATATTCAGAATAACAAAGAATGAGTGAATCTTCAAATATTTTTCATTGTAAATGGGAAATACTTATACAAATAAAAATTGGGGGGGGGGGGGGGGATCCAGGGTCATTTGAATCCTTGGCTAGTCAAAGATGGACACTTTCATAGATATTTGGGTTTCGATTACCAAGGAATAGAAATGTTAAAAATAAAGGCTAGGGAATGACATTCCATTGTAGTTATTTTATATGTATACGGTTACAATTATCTACATTCTAAATGTGCTTATGATTTAGCACCAAGAAAACTGTTAGTTAGTGTGTATCATCTTACGAGAATCAAGTATGGTATAAATCAACCGGAAGAGGTATATGCATAAAAGCTTTTACCGCAAGGATAAATACTAGAATTTTCATATGTTTTCTTGGTTAAGTGTAGATTTTCCATAAAGGGAATCTCATGATATGTTGAGAATTTCTTAGGATAATCATCCACGCCCTAAGCGTATCTTAATGCTTGAAAATTGGGTAGGATATCTCTTACATAAGGATTATATTGCCTTCAATTTTTATGAAATACAAGATGCTCATTAAATAATACACAATTAATCCTCAAATCTACAACTCTAGATATTTAAATACATGTGTACATTCTCTTATAGATATAGCATAGTAATAGAATGAAGTCTCATTCATCTTATTATTATTATGCATTATAAAAAAAAATATGCAATCAGAGATTTGTCCAGATTATCAAATTTTAAGATACTTATTTTGGATGAGCCAATTGAAGCTAAGCTAATAAGATGAACTAAACAATTTATGCATCATGAACAATGTATCACACATCGTTTAGATGTGCTTTAGAAATTCACGCAGGTGGAAATGAATAAATCGAATATGATATGAAAAGATAATCAGATTCTTTTTGTACTGTATTTGAGATAAATCTTGGTCATTCCCACCCTTCAACTCCCCTAGATTAGACTTTTGATTCCTATAGCCAACTAATTTAACCTTTCAAATATGTATAAAGTGTTAATTGAACGCGAGGAGACAAAGTATGAATAAAAAAAAAAGAGGAATAGCAGGTTTTTTCAGAAAATTTCATTTATTCTTGTGTGGATGGCTGGCAAGCCTATATTTTTTGGTTTCAATAAAACTCCTTACCAGCGTTGTTTATATCTACTATTATCTTAAAATAATCAAGTTATTAATAACTGGACCTTAGAGTTTATAGTGGAATTACCCTAAGTTAATAATTACGATTAATTAATTAACGAGTTTAATTAATAACAATAACTATTTGAGCCTATGATCCTAACCAAGTTATTAATTTAACTAGGAATACCAAAAGTATTTAAGTAATTGATTTACCCCTCAATGTAGATGAGTTATATCCATTGATTAATAAGTTTATTTGATATATCCTTCACATGGTAATCCCATAATAACAACTGAGATAAATTATCGTTTTACCCTCGTAATTATCTTTTTTTATCCTCCTGTACCCGATAATTCTCTAATGAACATTTTCTGTAGTCTAAATATAAAGTCCTTCTCGGGCCAATGGGAAGGTGAGGCCTCGTGTTTAAGTATCGAATCATAACATCAAGGGAGTTAGCTCAAGTTTCTTAATTAGAAAAGTATTGCACTAACACTTTTATAACTTAGAAAAGTTATGAATTTCATTTTGTATAGAAAGTTCTCAAGCACTAACTTAGTCATTTTCCTAAAAAATAAGATTATCAAGTGTATCAACAGATCACTCTCAACCATGTGAATCAAAGGAAAAGATTTCATAAATGTGAGTTCATATCATACTCAAGACTGAGATGTATCAATCTTAATAGCCTAGTTGATAATATGATCATTTCCTATAACGGTGTTATTTAGGAATCGATTAGTTATTTTGGTCCAATCTTATATAATTAATCTTGTTATATATGATACTTCACTTGCATATCAACAATACTAATGATGTGGATCAAATCAGTGAACAATATCAACAACGTAGAAAGGATAGGGTTTACTAAATTGTATCCATTTACTATACACTATTTGAGTGACTATCTTAGATTAGATCCCCTTTATATCTTATCTTAGTCAAGATTACAATTTATTAACTCTGGATTAGAATATCGACATAAAATAAATTGGACAAAATTCACTAAAATGTAATATTTTTATTCATTCAAAAAAATATTTTATAACAAATTACGAATTCTAAAGTATAAATCCCAACACTCTTGGAAAACAAGAAGAAAAAGACTAATCCAATGATCTAATACCTCGAAATAAGAGAATTCGTTCTTATTTAAAGATCGAAATAATTCACAAACATAATATATCAAAAAGTGCTTGAATGTTTCTAAAACTTGCAGCCTAAAACAAGACTACAAAAAGCAAGGTAATTTCAACCAAGCAATGAACAAAACAAAAGCAATTTTAATCATATGAATTCTAAGCTATTAGGGTTACAAATGAGGTCCTTAAATAGGCAAGGAAACCCTAAGAAATTCGAAAGAACAAAGGAGCAAACAACTTGCACTTTCCTTAAATGCATTTGGTGCATTTTTGGAAACTTTAACCTATTTTAAGAACCTCAAATTCACAAAAGTTTAGCAACTTGAGTGAGAGAAAGTGTGAGTATTTATAGTGAAAGAGTCTTGGCCTCCAAGTGGAAATCAAGGGTCTTGATTTAACCTTGTTCACCAGGAAAAAAATAATGGACATTTAGAGCTCCACATCTCCTCAAAAAAATATATGAACCTAAGAGCTCCACCTCTCCTGTCTCCTCCATCATTAGTGAGATCTTTAGTGTGAGCTTTAATGTGGGCTTGGATATGAGTTTAATCCAATAATTACAAACGCGTGATAAAGTTTTATTAGGAAAATATCAAACTAATATGAAAATTTATTAATTCATTATTCAAATAACGATTCTTTTTTTCTTGGACTATCCATCCACCAAATTTATCAATATTTTTTATGAGATATTATCTCAAATAGTTGATTGTACCTACGTATTCTATTTATATCGTTACTTTTAATTTTATTTAATTCAACAAATTTATTTTTATAATTTATTAAAATTAAAGCAATAATTTATTGAAAATATATATAAATTATCAAAATTAAATAAAAATTAATTTCAAATAAAATGAAACTTTTTTCCCCTAAAAACTATTGAAAACAAAAATTAAAAGTCACTATTTGATAATATTAAAATAGAAAGAATATACTATTTGGGTAAATTTATTTAAATTGACTATATAAGTAATTTTAGATATTTTTGCAATCATTTTGATGACTGCCCCATTCTTATTATTAGGGGTGAAACCGCTTCGGTTCGGTTTGGTTTTAAATGGTTTTTACCGGTCGATTTTCGGTTTTTCTAGCAAAAGTCATTTGTATTTAGTTTTAAAATAAAATCCTCCTATATTGAAGAATGAAACAAAACAAAATCAAACATAAACAAAAACTTAGTTGAAAAATTAGATTAATAAATATACAAACTATAAATTAAAATAAAGTGATAAATAAATATATAAAATAAAATAAAATAAATAAATAAAAATTAGGGGAAAATGGGGAAGGAGTATAGGATTTTTACTTGTTTTTTAGAAGCCAGTTTGGTTCCGATTTTAGCCGATTCGGTTTGGTTCGGTTTTTGAAGAATAGAAACCGGAACGTTTCGTTTTTTACGGTTCGGTCCGGTTTAATTTTTCGGTTTTTTCTTTCACCCCTACTTATTATACACAAAGATCTTGTATAACATCCCGGTCTTTTGGGTAAAAGAATTCTTTTAAAATGTTATCCAGTTGTTTAGTTTATATTACTAACACATAGATGATATTATTAATTATTTTACTTGATTATTGAGAAAAGAATTTGTCTCAAATAGCATAAATCTACATACTAATTACTGAAATGTTAGAACTTTTTAAAAATTACTCAAATAGCATAATTATAGTTCAATAAATTATTGAACTATAATTCAATTAATTATTGAACTATTTTTTATAGGTATTTTTAACGAATTTGTTTTTTGGTTTTTTAAGTTCAAGGTCAATAATTTATTGAACTATTTGATCATTTTTTATTATTATTTTCAATGAATTTGTTAAAAAAATTAATTTTTTTAGTTCAATAATTATTGAACTATAATTATGCTATTTGAGTAATTTTTGAAAAATTTAAACATTTTAGTAATTAGTATGCAAAAATATGTTATTTCAGTAATTGCCCCGATTGAGAACGGGTAAAATAAAATTTATTTGTGCTTGTAATGTGATAGAATAGTTGATCAAATTTTTTTTTTTTTACTAAGCTTGTTTTCAAAGGCTTCCCAACCCCCACCCCACACACACCCTCTAGGGCAACAGCTTTGAAGAAAAGGAAAAATTGTATTTTTTCTTTCTTTCTTTTTTTTTTTTTTTTGGCTCTTTTACTTGAAAATTCTTATGATTGCTTGGGCTTTGGGAAGAACTTCCATTGGAGTTTTGAAGTTGAAATCTCATCCCATGGTAAAGATTTCTAAACATTTATTAATGTGTTTTCCAAAAAACTTTTGTTTTGTTTTAGGAGTCTTTAAGCTTTAAACAATTGGAATTTAAATCTCCAAATCATTTAGAATTTTTCCAAGAATAACTACCTTTTACATTCTTTAAAATCATCCAAGACTTTTGATATTTAAGCTCCACATTTCCTTTTTAGTTCTTTCCTTTGGATTTCTTTATGGTTATTATGGTTAGCTTTGAAAAATCCAATTCCAACTAATCGAAATTTGAAATTTCAAGTTCAAATCATTTTTTTCAAGACAAACCTTTGTCTTAGTCTTTTCCTTTGTTTTCTTGAATCCCAAAACACAACTCTTGACACTTCTTACAAATTTCCGGCAACCGGAGCTCCGACCACCTATCGAAAAACGTTTCGCTACTTTAAACTTACCCGGTTTTGAAAACGATTGTCCGAATTTCAAGGCGAATGTTATTTCCGGAAAAATCCTTGAAACTGAATCCCCCCTCCCTCCCGCCTAAGAAATGGTGCTCTCGACCCTATGGGCGTGTTGGAAGGCTGGGATTCCATTTTACGTCATTTTATGTCTTGTGTAGTTTTATATGTTTTAAATATATGTGGAATGGTTTAATGTAGATGGTGGCTAAATCTTGAGCTAAATTGCAAGCTTGTGGATTTTGGAGTTGGTGGATTGGTGCAACTATAAAAATGTCGATGTCGATATCGATGTCCAGAAGTCAATTTTACGGAAATGTCGATAGTGATGTCGACAGATATTCTGGGAAGTGTCGATATTAATGTCGATATTTTTTTTTATTTTATACATATAAATTGGACACAATTATATGGTTACAAATAAAGCACATTAGTTAATACACAATATTTATATATATTTGTTTAATTTTAAATCAAAAATTGTTAAGAGTTATCAAAGATTTATTAACATTAAAAAATTAATTTCAATTTTTTTAAAAATCGGGTAAAGTTGCCTAAAACTTAAAATATTCAAGAAAACACCAAGGCCCAAGTCAAAGCTGAAACTTCATCTTAGAGCCCATGTTTGACTTTTACAACAATAAAAAGCCTTATTTTTCTTTTGTTTTTTTTTTTTAAAAAAAAAAAAAACCTAGCAGACTCCATTCCCTTTCTTCTACCTTAGCAATCATCCCCTTTCTTCTACTCAGACCAAAATACACTTTTCCGATGAGATCTAGTTATTTTTCGATGAGATCTAGTTATTTTCCGGCGAGATCTAGCTATTTTCCAACGAGACCTAAGCTTTTACCGGCAAGATCTAAGCTTTTGTCGACGACATATCGACGATTTCATTGACATTTCAACGATTTCGCTGATATTTCAAGATTTCGCCGATATATCGACGATTTCGCCGATATATTGATGACTTGAGAGAAAACAACTCTTCCCCCTTTATTGGTGTCGGAATTCTAAAATTTCTAACATGTCACCGACACCATCGACATTTTAAGCCTTGGTTTGATGATTTTGTGATTAATAGGTGAGTGGTAAATTGGAGTTTGATTGATTCTTTGGGTTGGAAATCCAAAGAGTCTTTTTTAAATGGTTAAAAGTAGTGTACTTCATTAATTGACAATACCTAATTATTAGATATGGTTATGTGAATGGATGAGTTTAGTATGAGAAATGGAATTGGTATGTGGATTTGTAATTTAGATGTAGATTTAAGCTCCCATGGTTAGCTAGAGAGAATATGATTTGAGCTCATGACAAGCATGTAGATTAAATTTTCGCATCAATTTGATTTAGTTAGCTATAGAGGAATATGATAGAGGTGAGAATCGAAACCGCAAAACCAATCGAACCGAACTAAATAGACAAACCGAAACAGCAATTTCAGTTTGGTTCAATCCAAAAAATTTCAGACCGATTAAGAATCGGTACGGTTTCGGTCCAAGAGGGGTGAAACCGCACCAAACCAAACTGAAGCGATATATATATCTTATGTTTTTTTTTTAATTCTTTTCCCAGCCCACTGACTTGCCCTGCCCTGCCCTGCCCTTTCATTTTTTTTTTCCTTTTTTCCTCTAAAGTAATAAAGTAATAGCCTAGCCCACTATCTATCTATATATATATATATATATATATATATTAGGGGTGAAAATAAACACCGGAAAACCGATCCGTGTAAACCAAAAAAAATTCGGTTTTTCCTTTTAAAAAAACCGAAAATCAAACCGAACTAGAAAAACCTTTTTGGTTTTTTATTCTAACGGTTCGTTTTAAAATCGAAAACCAATCAATGGTATAATATCCTAATATAATAATGTAAATACGTGGAACAGTTGGCAAAGTCTTTGGTTTACGTCCTTGGATTCTCGAGGGGCAGTTTCTTTTCTTTTAATTATTACATGTTAAATAATTAATGGGCCTCAATCCAGCCTAACTCGTAAATAAGCCCAATAAAACCCAGAAAATATCCATTTCTTCAATTCCTACAAAAATCGAGAAACAAGTCATAACCGAACCGAACCGGATTGGTTAGCCCATAAAACCGGTTCGTTCGGTTTCCATATCTCTAAAACTGAATCGGTCCGGTTTTAGTAATTCAGTTAAAAAACAGAACCGGTTTCACTACTAATATATATTTGAATTAGTTATTCAATATATTTTTTTACAACCATTCAATGCAAGAGTAATTTTAAAGCAATAATTTAATTTCAAAAGGCAAAAACAATAATTCTCATACCCGTATTTTGGTCCATACAATAAAAATTCTCCATGAAAAATATAAACATCCCTCATTTGTACAAAAAATAAACGGAAACCGAAACCGATTTCACACCCCTAGAATATTATATGAGCATTTCTTTAGCGTGAGAGTAATCGGGAAGATCGAAACCGAGAAAACCATAAAAATCTTCTCTTATGAGAGCTTGTTTGGAATCTTGTTCTTTTTTTTTAATGAGAGAATCTTGTTACTTTTAATGGATTTTTTTTAGCGCATTTTTTTTTTGGGGGGTGATATCAACTACAATTGAAGTCCTTTCTTGTACCTTTGCAAAAAAAAAAAAAAAAAGGTCCGTCCTTGTAAAAAGTTTTTGGTGGATCCTATGTTTGGACGTGGATTCGGGAGCCATTATCACAATCGGGGGAGGAGGGGGGGACTTGCATAGGAAGCAGAACTCTTAGAATGGCAGCAAACATACATTATTAGAATCTGTGGATTCAGTAGGAATTAAAAAATTAAGTAGACTTACCCAAGCTGCTTCTGTCAAATTAAGGTTTCAACTCCTTACTGCATGCACAAGGAAATTCAGTGCCTACGTTAAAACAGGATTTAGAAAAAGAATAAAAAATTAAAGGGGGAATTTGAAAAATAATATATGTCATTCATAAGCAAATCCATGTGTACCAAAATGAATTAAGTTTGATGCACCTGCCCTGCATGTCCTTCATAAACAAGAATTATATATTCCAAGTGGTCACAGCACTTGTAGCATCCACATTAATAATAATGTAGTCATATGGTCAAGCAGCTATTAACCAACTGGGTTGAGGATCGATGTGTATATGTATTCATCAAAAGAAAATAAATGCATACTTTTCAGCTGGTCCCATCAAAATAATTCAAGCTCCTAATCTTCAACTTTAATGGTTAAGTATTCAACCAGTCTTGTGACCATAAAAAATTATATTAAAAATATAAGACATTCTTAAAAACTGACCCACCTGAAATAGATTTAGCAGTAGCCATCAATGGTTGTCCTTCCAGAAACTGAAACCCTAAGAACCAAGTTGAAGATACTCCTACTAAATTTGATGCATGAATAGCAGAAAAGAAAATTACTGGTGAGTCAACTTACCAGGCTATCCCCAGTAAACCAAAAATGTAAAACACAGAGCCCAACCAAAATTTTCAATGTGAGGAGGAGCTAAAAGAAGTCTGCAAAAAATTTAAATGTTAGAGATGATTAAAACTGAAGTTCTAGAGGTAGGGAACTATATTACAAAGTTAAATGATACATAATTTATTCACACTTGATTTCATCTAGGTAAGTCAATAAAGAATCAAGTTCCCTAATTATAACATACTTCCCAGTTCTAAAGATAAAACATACCCTGAAACACTTCCTACACTCAGCCCAACAAAAACAAATGCAACGAGCGTTCCTGCACACAGAGTTAAGAATGCCAGATCAGTTTTCATCTAAATCCTCAACACCAACATGTGGGTAAAACAGATTGACTTTGGGAAGAACTTTCCAAGTCAGAAAGTGTTAAGCTGGACCGGAAGATAAGTAAACACTGGTAAAGCAAAATAAAAAAGCTAGGTAGACAACTGCAGGTATGTCCCTAACATGCATCCATAATCAAAATCTCAATGCATTCAAGAATTAAACTAAAATAATTAAGTTCACTAAATTGGGCCATCCAAGTGATGTTTAACGGCCAAGAAGCACGACACTACTTCCCTGGATAATTCAAAGATAATTTCAAAACTAATAATTGGTTCATACTTTATAAATATAAAACAATATAAGCCATTACTTAATCCAAGTAAAGAAAGAAAAAAAAAAGATGCATCTAACTAAAAGTTCATAAACTATTGGGAAAACTAAAAGAAATCTTACCTGGCAATAAGGTCAGTTGCAGCTGATGGTGAAACGCCTTCTCCCATGCCAACCTACATTTGCAATGAAAGGTGAGTTCAGGCTCATGTACAGTGCAGCGAAGGAAATTTAGAAGAAGAAAAAAAGCACTCATCAACTAATGAATGATGCATTGGGTAGATCTTCAACAAAACTTCATATGAAAGTAAATGAACTCGTTAGAAAATCAAATAAGTTGAGGACCTTGAGACCATAGCAGACATTAAAACAGAGAGACTGTAGGAAGGGATTTAGAATATACTCTCACTCACCAAAATTCTGAATAAAAATAATCCAGGCATATATCCAGCAAGAAGTGGAACAAGTGGATTGATACCCTTATTGTTTTCGTTTAAGTCAATTGGTCAAAACGACATATGAAAGAACGACGATTTTTCATATCATACGCAATCCAATGAAGAGCTCTATTAAAGTAAACACGATCCTTCATATTACTATTTGGTCCAAGTCATATTGTGAGGATTAACATCTATTGCAAAAATCTCTACCATGCTAGTATAATCGGATTGAAGAATTAGTCTTATCATTTTATAAATGTTAGTCTCCAAACTAAATCCAAGAGCATACAAACATAAACATTTATGAGCTTTTGTAAGTGGTTGTGGGAGTTGTAAATACTCCCCGTTATGCGAAATAACCTAATTTCGGCCGCTGAGAAAGAGAAAGCAAACCATTGCACGAGTTTCCAAGATGAAGATCACGCATCTTATATCGATTGACAACCTTCCTGAGATTTTTTGAGTCAATATCCATATAAATCAAATTCATATTTTCAATTGAAAACTGCCAGAAGAAAGTCAAGGAAACTCGACCAACTTGGAATCTCTGAGTAAAAAAATTATTGTACAAATACGTTACATTACACGAATCGTCCTACGATGGACAACGGAGGATCCACCGGAAAGGTGAAGGAACCAAAAGTCCTCCAATTCAAATCCAGAAGTTATTCCTACACATCTAAGGACTACAAAATGAATCAACTACCAATCTAGTTTCTATAATATTCCTTGACCGCACCTTATTTATTTTCCTTCTCCCTGCAATGGCTTACACTTAATTCTTTATCACTACATGAATTGAGAGTTCATCCTTGTCTACACTAGTCTACATGAAAATAACCTTACAAATATACAGAACTCAGACAACGGAAGGGGGAATTAGCTTATCTCCAATCACGTCTTCAACATGAATGGTTCCACAAGCTGCATTCGTATAAGTGTACATGAACATCGGACCTGAATTGAACAAAAAAAAGTAATGGTCAAACAAATTTGGAACTTCAGAAAGTCATCCAAATGCAATAACTAGATTTTCCTTTTCAATGTGGTGGAAAAGGAGTGCATAATAAAGTCTCAGAGCAAAAAAATAAGATTACAATCTCATATAGACATTGAACTCGGTAAACATTTAAAGTGAGATATAAAAAATGGCAGTTTCTTATGAATCAAGGGAAAGAACATGATTGAATCCCAGGAAGACGTTTCGCCCGACCAGATAATATATATACCAAATCCAAACATTTGAACAAAATATGAAGTAAACAATTAAACTTTGATTTAAAATTCACGCCACCATCTAGCCATCATTAACCTTAACCTTCCAAACCTCAAAACCAAACACACAAGATAACAAGAGTTTGCTCCGACGCAGACATAAAAAACAGTTAGAAACAACACTAATAATAAATGAAGCTCGAGATGAAAAACAAAATTTCACTACTACTTACAGGTGAGACATGGAAGTGAAAGTTGGTTCCTAATGGAGATCATGAGAGTCGGAAAGGGATAAAAGAGCAGTGCCATTCTGATAGGGCCTTGTCATGGGTTCTTCATGTGAGTCTATGAAGTTTTCTGTGTTCTCAAAAAGTTGTTTCCGAATGACACCATGTAAACGCCCAAAAAGCTGCTTCTTCAACGATTCGAAAGCTCGGTCCAACCTCTCTAGCTGCTCCATTGCATTCGCGTTATACATAAATAGGCCATAGTAAAGATCAAAACTATCTCCAGCAGTATTTGCCACTAAATCCAACAAAGTATCATAACCTCTGGTGTTAGCTGGGGTAGAATCCAAGCTCAACTTTTCCAAAACCCTCCCCATGGTATGGGTAATGAATTGAGACCCTGCTGCATGCCGATCATGATCAGCACATGACATTTCCACCATTCGACAACCTTCACGGGAAAATATATCAAGAAAGTAGTCACATCGAGATGCTCTTGATTCATCATTTCCCACTCGAACCTTATCATAAACAAAGGAAAGACCATTCCACCCATTTTTACCACTCTCTGGCCCAAACATAGGATGGGTGCATAGGATGTCAAAATCAGGGGGCAAAATTTGAAGAAATAAATTTCTGGGAAATTCTTTCACAGAAAGTACATCAACAAATAAAGTATTTCTCTTCAATCTTTGAATAGGTAATGACCTAAGAACTTTCTCAGTTGAAAGAATGGAAGAGCAGAGAAGAACTACTTCTGGGTGTTCTTCACAAAGATCATCTGCATCAGAAAAGAATGAAACACCTAACTCTTCAGCTGCATCCGAGTAGTCTGACCTAGAGTAGGCTAACACGGTGTGACCCTGTCGTACAATTGTTCTGGCAAGAAACTGACCAAAGTTACCAAATCCAACGATTGCAATCTTGAGCTTTGAATTTTCATCAACTTTGTTGGAGATTAGAGCTTTCAAATCATAATTACTTGGAGTAATATCCAGAAATCTGAAAAATATAGAGACATTTTATTCTTTTGAAGCATGATTTACAAAGAACATCAGATAATTTTCTCCATTCTCATCTCTTGATGCAAATAATAATCCAAACCAATCAGATTATAAATATCATCAAATTTTCAGGAAATCGGGATAGTTACTTACATTCTGAGCGTCCAAGAAAAAGTATTTCTACCTCTAATACTGACTTACATCAATCTCCTTTTTTCAGTTTAAGAAGGGATAATCTCCCATAAAATTCAACATTTTCACACTACTAGAACATAAACGTAGACACAAAATAGATAAATAATCTTAAAAACTTGAAATGAAAATTGCACACCAGATACAGCATAAATCTAAATCCAACAAAATGAACCAAAATTTTTGTTAGAAAACTTAGAATAAAAACATGCTCTAGGTCTAACATAATTGAAATTAAAGGTTTTAGAACCTTACGTCTTATCCTTTGAGTAAGTTGTCAGTGCAAGAGAAGTCCCATTTTGAGATTTCATCTGAACTGCATGATTCTCTGGCCAAATTCGCACTTTCTCAGCAGTTCCAAACAATTGCTTCCTCACCACATCATGCAATCTCCCAAAAAGCTGTTGTTTCAATGCCTCAAAAGCCAAATCCAACCTCTCCAACATCTCCAATGCATTCTTATTATACATAAACAAACCATAGTACAAATCAAAGCTGTCTTTAGCAGTATTCTTAACTAAATCCAACAAACTCTCATACCCTTTCGTATTAATTGGCGTCGACTCCAACATCAACATATTCAAAACTCTCCCGACAGTATGCGTAATAAACTGCGATCCAGCTGCATATCTATCATGATCAGCACAACTCATCTCCATCATTCTACATCCCTCTCTCTCAAAAACACTCAAGAACTTCTCACAACGCGAAACCCTAGATTCATCAACTCCAATTCTAACCTTCTCATAAACAAAGGAAAGCCCATTCCATCCTCTCTCACCACTCTCAGGTCCAAACATAGGATGAGAACAAATCACATCAAAATCATCCGGCAATAACTCCAACATCAAATCCTTTGGAAACTCCTTAACCGACAAAACATCAACAAACAACGTATTCCTCTTCAATCTCAACAAAGGCAACGATTTCAAAACACATTCCAACGAAATGATCGAATTACACAACAGAATCACATCAGGATGTTCTTCAGCCAGGTCAGCGGGATCGGAGAAGAACAAAACGCCGAGATTACGAGCGGAATCGGAATAATCAGACCTAGAATAAGCTAAAACAGTATGACCTTGACGAACGAAAGTTTTAGCTAGGAACTGACCGAAATTACCGAAACCGATAATGGCGATTTTGAGCTTCTGAGAGTTGTGGAAATGAGAAGCGAGTCTTGATTCGTAATCATAGGGCTGAGCAGCGTCTATGGCTCGAATTTGAAGGGGTTTAGAGGGAGAGAGAAGAGAGGGAATGAATGGGAGAAAGGGGGGAGATTTGTGAGAGAGACGGTGGAGAGAAAGAGAGGGTTTGGGAGGAGAGAAATGGCGGAGAGAAAGCGGAGAGATCATTGAGAGAGAGAGAGAGAGAGAGAGAGAGAACCAGTTCTAATACTAAAAAAAAGAATTAGAAGAAGGTGCTCAGGGGATTAGGAACAAGAATGATCAACTCCACCATCACCATTGATTTGGAACAAGAATCAAAGCCATGGCAAAAGCTCCATCGAAGCCCAGGTTGAGCAAGAGAGAGAAAACATCCTTTTTCCAAGCAACACATTTGGTTGAAGCAAGAGAGCCCTCAATCGGCGAACTCGAGCTTCAACGGCGTGGAGATCATATCTGCCATGATGGAGGAGTCGCGAACAGCGGCGTAATGGATGAACGGCTCAGATGGATGGTGGCATGAACCTGTCAGCTTTTGATGGTGCTATGCGAAGTGGAAGAAACTTAGGGCCGTTTGGTTCGCAATCTGAAAAACTGAATTTGATAATGAATATTTATTGGTTCCAGAACTGTGTTTGGTATGAGATTCAAAATTCAGAATTCAAATCCAAAAATTTGAAATATGTGTTTGGTTGGTGATTCAGAGATTCATAAATTAAATTATGAATCAAAACAAGTGTTTGGTTTAGTATCCAAATCTCAAATATATCCAACTATATTCATATTTTTCAAAATAATTTCCATATATCATATTTCAAATATACTATTAGATTTCATTTGTAAGAATATATTTATTAAATTAGTTTGATAAACAATTTAAGCTTAGTTTAATGATAATAATTGCTTTTTCTTCCATCCATCCATTCATTTCAATAAATAGAAACACACAAAAGTGTTTGAATTAGACTTCATTTTATATAAAATAATATAACTATCATTCAACATCTAAGCCACTTTGCGTAATAGAATATATAACAAGATACAAGTATACTTCACTCACACTCATTACTCTCATTGAATCAAACTCATATCCTAAGCATGGGGAAATTTGTAAATTTAGCTCCATCAACCATTTAACTCTAACTTGTTTGCACCTGATCATTGATGATTATGATGTGTAACCTCTAGCAAATATTTAGAAGATCTAGTGTCTAGATCACCAACAAAGCTTCTCACATCGACTTGTAAAACCTTTTATGTAATACATTAATAAAGGGCCCCAACTCCTGTCAAAATAACAAAATTGAAAAAATTAACAAAAGCTTAGTAGGTACTTAAACAAAACAAGAAGAACTCCACATATACTACATGGAGGTATTATATATAAGAATGACAAGAACCCAGGGACATGATTAAAATTGAATAAGACTATATCATACAAGCCAAATCCCAATTTAGATTTTGAATGGAAGCTTTGTATAGACAAATAATATAGCACTAGCCAAATCCTCAATCTTTGCCTAACCAGGATAATGAAATAAAGATGCAACAACACAAAGGGGAATAGCAAAACAAAACTTATGTGAATTACAAGCTTAATATCAGAACTCTTGCAATAGATAGAAGATCCACAAGAATCACTAGTCACTCTTCTCTACCCACAAATACTTTCATGCTTAGTCCTCTTAAGGAACCTTTGAATGTCAATAACGGAATTTCCAAATTGAACTACGTCCCCATGAAATTGACATGATAGTTTTTGAACCTATCAAAAGAAAAATACATCATTAACTTAAAAAAAATAATTTTGAAATCTACTATATGCACCTCCTCTTATTTAATTGAATACACTATTGAGAGAGAATCAAAGTTTAGTGTATATAGTTCAATAAAGCACCCAGCAAAGCAAGCAAGATATTAACATATACATATATAAGAAACAAGACTTTCAAGAGAATTAATATAAGAGAGATTGGACAAAGACCAATCAGATTATGTGATAATGTTTATTATAAGTTTAACACTAAACAAAAATCTTTCATCAAATCATCAAATGAACATGCAACAACAGGATCAAGACTTCTTAATGTTAAAAACTTCAGGTCAATAATTATTAAGGAAAAAAAACAACAGAACTCAGAAAGAGCAGTAAGTTTTACAGGACATCATGAACTATCAAACTAGCCAAATCATAAACTTAGAATATGTATGATAGTAAAGTTCTTCAGGTTATCAACTATGAAATGCCAAAAGCATGGCAGCTTTTACATGTGTGACAAGAGCCAAATATTTATTTTGTTTTTATGAAATTAAATAAACAACCATCCCAATTTATTCATGCTTTCAATAAGAACATATTTACATAGTAACGAATTATCCCTCATCACAAATGAAATCTGATTAAAAGGTCAAATAGTTGTGGGATTTAAATTATAAATTACAAATAGGGTAAGTATCCATAAGAACAAAAAAAGAAGAAGTTTGCTTCACAATTGTTCATCGACTTCGAATGACCAAAATTGAGAATTGTATAAATGCTCTTCTCCATGTCCAAATCCATTTCTTAAGACGAATATTACAAAAAAAAATAACTATGAATTATTCAAGGAGTGATAATAGACTTTGATGCACCGGTCATGACAATAGAAGAGAGGAAGATAAGAGAAAACACAACAACATATATATCAATCTTTATAATATAGATTTTAAATAGCTTGTAGCTCGAGAAAAAGAATTGAAAAAATCGTTGATATACAATCTCATAAAACAGTTTTCAACAAACACAACATTTTTGAATCTTCTAAATAGGGAATTTTTGACAAATGAAAGTGAAATGTAAAAAAAATATTGATAACTCAACTCAATTTGGTATAATAACTTCACCTCTTCAATAATCTGAACTTGGCTTAAGAATAGCCTTTACAATTAATAAATAGGGATTTATTCTAACAAGAAAATCTACCACGAATAAATCTACTGTAACTAGAAAACTTAAACAATAACTCATAAGGTTATGCCTGAAATTAGAAAGCAAGAATGGAAAATAAAGTACCAACAATAGATAATCGAAGGAACTTGAATTAAAGCCATCTTTTTCACCTCCAATAACTCCATCGTTTGTAGATCTGCTTTATTTTTTGACTGTTTACTTGAATTGAATGAAGATGAAGAAACTCTGACAAGGGAAGAAATAAAGTAGACAACTAATCCTGTGTATGTTGACGAATTGAACGAAGAATCGGAGAGAAGAGACCGATGCTTGTGCTTAGCGGACTTCGTACGAGATAAGAGAGAAGAGATTGTCGAAGTTGAAGAAGCTCTAATGGGTTCAATGGATGCCACGAGATTTCAGGATGGGAGATTTTGTACAAGAGAACGAGACTTCAAGGATGGAGGAGTTGATACAAATGAGGATGATGCGTCCCCACATGTTATTTCCGAGAGTTTTTTACGGGATTACATTTCATTAAATGCAAATCCCGTGTTTTCATTTTGGGTGAAATGGATTGGGATTTTTTGAATTCATAAAAAAGAAGAATTCAGAATTTAGTTTAAAAATTGAGTTGGATCCAGATTTTTTTTTTCAAAAATTGCAAACCAAACGTCATTTTAGCTAAATCCACTTTATCCTTTGAATCTAGATCCATAAAATTGGATCTGGATCATGAACTAAACAGGCCCTTAGTTAGTACGAAGATTTAGAATAGATCACAAAGAGAAGGATTTCTCATTAATGAAAGTGATCTTGGATACAAGTATATATACACACTTGTACCTGAAATGAATATATAAAATTACAGTTTGCAAAGCTAAATAACAAAAATTGAATTAGTTAAGTTGTTTAGCTGAATTTGGATAATCTTAAAATTGATTTTAGTGTGGAGCCTTAATACTCCCCCTCAAACTGATCTCAGATGGTGAAAGAACTCCAAGTCTGAGTTTCCATATATGGAATAAGGAAGAAGAGAGAGGTTTGGTAAGGATATCAACAAACTATTCACTAGTGGGAAGATGATTTTCTTTTGGTGTACCAGGTCTCTAACAAAGTAAATGTCAAGCTCAACATGCTTTACCTTGGAATGAAGAACAAGATTTACACTTAAGTGGACAGCACTCAGATTATCACACCATAAGATTGGGCAATTTCTTGAGGTGAGATGAAGTTCATGAAGAAGTGATTGTAACCAAACAACTTTAGCGGCACCATTGGCTAAGCTGCAATATTCTGCCACTGTACTAGAACGAGACTGTAACAACCCGGATTTTCATATAAGGGTATTTTAGTCTTTTCACCAATTTTAATCTAAATAAGGTTATCTTTAGTTTTCCTGAATCGTCACGGCGCTACGAGTCCAACGCAATTGACTACGCTCAATTCCGAGTCCTGAGTAAAAAGATATGACCTAATTACCGTCTTTGCCCTTAGTCCTATTATTTTATATAAGGGTGATTTGGTCTTTTCCCAGCCAATACTATTTATATAAAAGGGCACAAAAAACTAGGTCTCACGTTTTGGACTCTCTCTCAGCCCGTCGCCTCTGCCGTCACCCTCCGCAAGTCTTCGTCAATTTAGATAGGTAATTCAAATTCTATGCGTGTTTTATCTTTCGCTTTCGTTTTCTTCTTGAAATCAAAGCTTAAATCAATGTATTAAACTTTATTAACAGCCTCGTCGGAATCTTCATTATCATCGCCGGAAAAGTCAAGAAAAACACCCTTCAAACCATTGTTTTCATAGGTAATTATATGGATTTATTACTCGTAGACTCCTCATTATTTTCGGGATATTTTCGTTCTAAATGAGCCTTCTTTTTACTGGTTTTCATTGGTTTAAAAGGTCGCCGGAAACTGGGTTTCTGCTCGCCGTCTTCCGAGTCGTTCTCTGTGGGATTGCCGAGTCTGAGGTAGTTTCAGATCTGGTTTATCGTAAAGCTTGTTATAGGACATTTTCGAATCGTTTCCAACTAGTTTCCGCCGCCGTACACCCTTCGTTTTCACCGTCACCGGTTTCTGGGTAAGCCAAACGCATTCCTGCGTTTTTTTTAATCTGTTCTGTCCATTTGGGAAGAAGCGGTCCAGGTTGACCGGTTTGGAGCGGGTCAACCAAACCGGTTCAGCTGGTCCAACTGGTTCAGGGGTTATTTTTAGTCAAATTGAGCCGGTTTTCATCCTGTTTTTCCGGTTTTCACCAAATTGACTTTAAATTAATATTATCTCAGGTTGGGCATCGTTAGGAGCCGTTTTGAATTTATTTCGAGGTCGATTGCTTATTCAATTTGCGATTAAGGTAGGTTAATTCCTACTTAGAAGTTAAATTAAATTCCATGTGACTGGATGTTTATTGTGTGATTATTAGGATAGTTATGGGTGATATAATTATTTATTTTAAAAGCATGATATGCCCGTTTAACTCGTGAACAATGTTTATATTCTAATTATGATCGTTAATTAGTTTTTAATTATAATTAGAGCTTATAAATTATTTAAGTTAAATAAACCCATATTAAATTTAATGTTTTAATTAATTAATATTAATAATTAATAACCGTATAATAATTATTTTTAATTGATTTAATAATGCTTAGGATGATTTTTAGAGCCGAATATGACATGATAACATAGTTAATTTATAAAAGTAAATAATAACTCAATGGTTTCCTTGATAGTGTTGTTTTCTTTTCTTTTAACTATTTGTAATGTGAATGTGTGTTGTTTTTAAATATTTATTCTTTGTTGTTATTTTTGTTATTCGTGTGATACGATTAGGGAGTTAATTTAAGATTGATTGTTGTTCGATATTTATTTGAATGATTTTACTTAGATATATGATAATCACGTTGGATAGTGTGGCACGTATCATAATGGCCATTATGATACTATTCTATAAGTGAACACCGTGATTATGATTTATCTAAGTAGTTGAGATGAGTTGGACAAGTGATTACCACGATGGATAGTGTGGCACGTATCATAGTGGCCACTATGATACTATTCTATAGAGCTGAACACTGTGGTTATGATCTTTATAGGCTAAGTACCTATTAGTTGTTGATGAATGGTGGAAATGGACGAGTATCCATACGTTATTATAATTACGAGATAAAATGTATTTAATTTACTTATTTGAGTTTGGATTTAATCTACTGAGCTAAAAACTCACGGTATTCGAATGCCCTGCAAACTTTTATTTTGCAGGTGACATTGTTATTAATGGAGACCATGGCGATTGACGAGGACGGCGCTACACTGAGAGACCTATAAGACTTGTCTTTTCTATTTATTTATTTTTATTTTACTTTATTGAACATTTTGTCTTTTGCTTTATGGATTTTCATTTTAATTTATCATAGTTGTTTTTAATTATTTAAATTGGCGCCAAAACAAATGTTTTGTTTTCGAATATTTCTTTGGTTATTAAACGAATGCTTCCGCAATTATTTGGCTTTTACTCGATTTATTTATATTTAAAATGAGTCATTATTTATTTATTGGTTATTTTAAGTCAGGTCGTTACAGAGACACGGTATGTTGTTTCTTTGAACTCCAGGATATTAAATTTCCACCAAAAAAAATATGCAAAAACCTGAGGTAGATCTCCTATCATCAGGGTCTAAAGCCCAATCAGCATCTGCAAATGCTTGAAGATGAAGAGATTGTGATTTTGATAAGAGAAGACCATGATTTATAGTGCCTTTGAGATATCGCAAAATCCTCTTAATTGCCTTCCAATGGATGTCTTTAGGATTATGCATAAATTGGCATACTTTATTGATAGAGGATGCAAGTTCTGGTCTGGTAATTGTTGCATATTTGGAGAGGCTCAACTATGTTTCTGTATAAATAAGGGTCATCAAAAGAACTGCCATTGTGGGCAGATATGAGAGAGCCACTGATCATTGGTGTAGAGATTGGATTTGCATCCTATATCTTTGCCCTTTAGAGTAAATCACTGATATATTTTGATTGAGACAGAAATAAGGAGCCTTCCTTAATATAAGACACTTCAATTCCAAGGAAAAATTTGGGAGGACCAAGATATTTTAAAGAAAAAGTCTTGTCCAAAGATGTTATAAGATTTGATATTTCTGCTTGTGAACTTCCAGTGATAAGGATATCATCAACATAAATCAAAATATAGATGCAAGAAGAAGTAGTTGATCGATAAAATAAAGATTGGTCTGATCGTGAGCTACAAAATCCATGAGATACTAGGAAGTGGTTTAATCTCTCAAACCAGACTCGGGGAGCCTGTTTTAATCCATATAGGGCTTTCTTGAGCTTGCACACTAAAGGACTTCTAGAATTATCAACTTGAAAGCCTGAAGGTTGCTCCATGAATACCTCTTCATGTAGAATGCCATGAAAAAAGGCATTATTTATATCAAGCTGTCTGATTGTTTAATTTTGTGCAAGAGCAATTGTGAATAGGACACGAATTGTGGCAGGCTTAGTGACAGGACTGAATGTCTCTATATAATCAATATCTGCTTGCTGATGAAATCCGTTTGCCACCAATCGATCTTTATACCTAGCAATTGATCCATCAGAAATCCTCTTTATTTTGAAAACCCATTTGCAGCCTATTGTTTTCTTTTCATTTGAATGAAGAACTAGGATCCAAGTGTTATTCTTCATTAGAGCTTCATATTCATCTGTCATTGCCTGTTTCCAATGAGGGGACTAAAGAGAAGCCTTAACATTGGTAGGCTCAAAATTGATAAGATCAACATGTAAAATTTTGGCTTGTAAATGCCATTTTTAGCCCTGATAGTCATACAATGCTCATTTTGAGGTAAAGAAGTAGATTGAGGAATTTGTTGTGGAACTGTAGTTAAAGGAGGATTAGGATCATTTTGAGGTTGAGAAATGGCTGAATTTGGATTTGAATTATCATAAGAGGATTCAATATAAGAGGATGGAAAAGGATTAGAGATAGGAATAAGTGGTTGAACAGTGGGAATAACAATAGGTATATCAGTGGAAAAGGATCTTCTGACTGATAGTTAGATTTAGGAGAAGACAATTGTGAAAAAAGATCAACATAGGGAAAAGAAGACTGATTGAAGATGACATGTCTGGAGATATAGACTCTGCCAGTTGGTGAAAGACACTTATATCCTCTATGTTGATGACTATAGCCAAGAAAAAAGACATCGTTTAGATCTAGGATCCATTTTATGGTTGTTATAAGGTCTGAGGTAAGGGTAACATGAACAGCCAAAGACTTTTAGGAAGGAGTAATCAGGGGTGATATTAAAGATCTGTTCAAGAGGATATGTATCTTGAAGGGCTAAAGTATGTAGTCTATTGATTGTATAGACAACTGTTGTAAAAACCCGACTTTTCAGAGTAGCAAGACACACTTATTTTCAACAGCGGAAGACTCAATAAAATTCCTTTATTTAAAATAAAACAAACTTCATAATCATTGAGAATTTAAAACAAAAGAAACTCCGGGAGTTCAACTTTTAAACCAAAACAACAACGTTCAAATATAAGAGTAAAGACTAAAGAGTCTAAAAATCAACTACAACTCACAACGACTCAATAATTCAAATAAAAGTTTATAAACTTAATTCATCATTCAAAAAGAAAAATAAATTCGAGGCGCCTCCATGACATGAACGCTCATCTCTTCCACTTCATCAACCGCCACCTCTCGGTCCATTGTTACCTGAAAAATAACCACAGATAGCACTGTGAGGCTAAAGCCAGTGAGAAAACGAATTAAACAACAATAAAGTCTTAGGTAGTCTCTAACAACCCAAACCGAGTCCCAAGCTCTCAACACTCTTCCAAAGACTCTTACACTCCAACCGTCACTTATTCCTCCACTCATTCTTTATTCAATAAACATTCGCTATCAACACTTAACTCTTTCATGGAAACCACCTCCCTCAAAATGGCTTACCAAATATATTACCCAAGTCCCAACATCAAACTCACACTTAATACAATCAATCCGATCTACAAGTTTAATTAATTATACAAACATTCTCTTTTCACAACACCACTAAGAAGGCGGTTCCTCGGACTACTACCACTTCTTAGTACCTGGTTATAGCCTCAACTATAATCGTTATTCACCTAATGAATCATTCGATTGAGCAATGATCATTAGTACCCGATTATGGACCTTTCCATAACTAAAATGACTAAGTGTTGAGCTCGTAGCCTCAACACTAGTAAGTATACTTTAATCAATCTCAATTATCATCACAACCACATTATCCTCATAATAATAATCATTCAAAATCAATTTATAATATAAAAATACAGCAGCCCACTCAGTTTTACATACACTTCACAAAACTCTATAAAAATAAGAAAACCGCTCGAAAATCAAAATATGAACTCTTATGAATCCTCACTCAAAACTTAAGGCTATTGGCACTAAAAATCATCAAATAATTCCAGATTTATACTCATCATCATCCAGAGGCAAATCGAAACTAAAAACATCACTTTTGGCGAAAATGGCCTTCACAAGTTCTAACCGAAAACATTATTTTCTCCCAATTGTTTTTCGGTGTTTCCAATGTTATTTCTCTTCCTAAATTTCCAGAATTACATATTTAATTATATGTGAAAGAATAAGCTACGGTAAGGGCTTTAGATTTCTCCAAAACCTTACCGTTGAATAACCCGTTAACTCACCTCAACAATTTGCTTAAATCCGAAAACAAAGCTACTTTCCTTGACGATCCAGACCTGAAACGAAGATCCTAAATAGCTTAAAATACCATTTAAATATACTACAATCAAACAAAGAGGTTTGGGGTTCGGTGGATCAAAGAACGGAAATCAAACGGCGAAGGAAATTGGCTAAGTGTGGGCGTGGGGGTGTGTGGGTGCCGCGGCTGGTCATGGTCATCGGGACGTGGTTCGGTCGCGGTTTCGTAGTTAAGGTGATCGATCTTGATGGTTTAGGTGTTGGTAATCAAGATCGATTAGGTATTTGGCCACGGTTTCGGAAATTGGCAATTATGGAATTCGATACAATGGCTAGGGTTCTTGGCGTTCATAAAGTGAATGTAAAACAAAAATTCCAGAATTAAAAAGATTGTTAAATCCATCCCAAAAGCTTACCCGTTCAATGAAATTCAAGAAAAAGGCTCCCGATCTTCCTCCTTCGATTCCGGGCAATTTCCACCGATCCCCTAATTAACAATTGACGAAAAATCCTATCATTAACCACACCTAACCCCACGGCATCAAGAAGAAAGAGAGAAAAGAGAAGTTTCGTTACCTTCGACCAAAATCGCTTCCAAAATGCCTAGATCCAAAAACCCGATTCACAATCGATCAACCAACAAGCGAACGACGAATCTCCTTCTTCTCTTTCACTATGAGGGCGCGGCAAGGGTGTGGGGAAGATGAGGAAAATTTTCTCCTTCCTTTCCTTAGTTAAAATTAGGTCAAAATCCCGAGTTCCCTTAATTACGAAACTGCCACTTGTCTTAAAACGTCCATAACTTGATCACCGGGTCTCAGAATGACAAACCGTCAGTTGCGTTGGAATCGTGACATCGAGACGATCAATTTTATGTCAAAACATTAATCAAATCATAAGTTTCAAATATCGAGGTTTTTCGGGAAAGATTACCATAATACCCTTTTTGAAAGTGACGGAGCGTTACAATTGTGTAGAAAGCATCATCCCATAATTGATTTGGTATAGTGGCTTGTGTGAGTAGAGTTAGTCCTAGCTCAACTATTTGCTTATGCTTCCTTTCAACAATGTCCTTCTATTGTTAAGTATGAGGACATGACAGTCTATGTTTGATGCCTAGAGATTGAAGAAGAAGGGACATAGGTCTAAACTCACCACCCCCAATGCGTTTTCAAAGCAATTAGCTTTGTTTTTAATTGATTTTCTGTTGTAGCTTTAAACAAAAGAAATGCTTTATAAGTGTCTGATTTGAAACGAAGAAAGTAAATCCATGTGTATCTAGAATATGCATCTACAAAAGTAATGTAATATCCATAACCATTTCTTAATATTAAGGGAGCAAGGCCCCATAAATCTGAGAATACAAGTTCTAAAGAAGCAGTGTATTGAGTTGTGGAAGAGACAAATGGGAGTTTGTGACTTTTAGATACTTGACAAGAATGACAAAAATAGTAGTTTTTATTTGATTAATTACACTTTTGTAGAACTTTGGACACTGTTTCAAAATTAGCATGACACAGACGTCTATGCCAAATATCTGACAAAGTACAATTTGAATTTAAATTTATACTATTGATAGAAGGAAAAGTATCTAAAGGTAGATCTTGTTGTTGATATTTTGGATTTGATGTGGGATGATGCTTATGCAAATTGAAATGGTATAGCCCTTCATGGACATTACATTCAAGAAGAATTTTTCCATTGGCTTGTGACTTAATAAGAGTGGCCCTTAGACTTTATAAATGTATTGAGAGTATTTGATATCATAAGGTTCCATCTCACAACCAATTGGTTATGAGAGGAATGGGCCTTAGACTTTATAAATGTTGTTAGGTTCCTTCATCTTTCCGATGTGGGATCTTTAACATGCCCCCTCAAGATGGTGCCTTTTTTGGGCTCACTAATCTTGGGCCGGATCCCATTTTTAGACCGAATGCTCGTTTGAGCTTTATTGGGCTCTGATACCATATGAAGATTTAGAATAGATCACAAAGAGTAGGATTTCTCATTCATGAAAGTGATCTTGGATACAAGTATATATACACACTTGTACCTTAAATGAATATATAAAATTACAGTTTGAAAAGCTAGATAACAGAAACTGAATTAGTTAAGTTGTTGAGCTGAATTTGTTTAGTCTTGAAACTGATTTTAGTGTGCAACCTTAATAGTTAGGGACATGGTTTTATGAAAGAATAATTAAAACAAATATGGGTAAATTACTCTTTAGTCCTTTAGTTTTGGAGGTCGTATCTGTTGGGGATTGTGGCCTCTAAAAGAGTTCTCAAGCGGAAGTCCCATGGATCTTTCCTTGCAGTATAATATTAACAAAATTCTAAATGCATAAAACGAATACTAACTCTTGTCGAGAAGTGTCTGGCTCTTCCTCGTTCTTCGATGGTTACGATCCCAGGACCACCAAAAAGATCTTCCTCGCTAAGCACAAAAGGGAAACGGTGCGTAGGCACTATCCTCTTTGGAAAAAGGAAGAGGGAAGAAAAATATCTTCCCTATACCCTAAGGAGGGTGGCGGCGACAAGGAGAGAGGGAGAGGAATTTTTCGAGCCTTCCCTTGGTTGCTTAACCGTGCGTGTCTTTGGGGTCACCCCAAAGGTCCAATTTATAGGAAAACCAAGACCTCAGAAAATCTTTTGAATATCTTTTAATTAATAAATAATTAATTAAGATATTCTAAAATATATTTGAATAATAAAGATATTATATTTTATTCCATAATAAAATATCTCATATCTTTTATTTAAATTAATCAATATTAATTTAAATATATTATTCCATATCTTCCATTTAAATTAATCACATTAATTTAAAATAAGATATTCATATATTTTAAATAAAATAAAATGCAAAACTTAGTCAACCCTTTGACCAAGGTGGCGTGTGACCCCACCATGGGTCACACGCCCCTATCATCATCTCATAACAATATTGGGCATTTTATTTTCCTTTTTATTTAATGTAACAATTCCATTAAATAATTAAATAAATAAAACTCCTTTTATTTATTCCAATAAATAAAACTCCTTTTATTTATTTCCTCTTTAATCTGACAATCTCAAATTAAATATTTAAATAGACTCCTCTATTTAAATCCCCATTAATTTTTGACAACTTCAAAATTAATTTAATTAAATAGACTCCTCTATTTAATCTCTCTATTATATAATTAAATAGACTCCTCTATTTAAAAAATAATTAAATAGACTCTTCTATTTAATTTCACCATTAATTAAATAATTAAATAGACTCTTCTATTTAATTTCTTTTAATTAATCAAATAGACTCCTCTATTTGTATTTGCCTTAATTGATTTGACAACTTCAAATCAAATGCTTGAAATCGTTTTTCCAAAGAAATTAATCATCACTGATTTGTTAGGAATGGTGTCCTAGAACTTGTAATTATTTAATAATAATAATTTATTAAGAATAAATTAAATAAATAAACATAAGTTCTTTATATTATCTAGATTGATTCAATTAATGATATTAGGAATATATGGAAATATATAAATATCAAACATTCAAATAGTAAAACCCTAAGTCACTCTTATGAAATCACGACTTAGTATGTGAGTCATACGAGAGGATTAAAGTCGAGATGAGTAACTTAAACGTGTCTACGGAAACGGATAACGTTTGGGGAACCTTATCCTGGTAACACCGTTGATAGCTTCGCATTTTGCTTATAGACAAATGATCGAATCCTGATCATTCATGTAGGAGACATGAAATGGAAGTATCATATGCAATGTTGATTGTATAAAAACAGGACCACGATGTTCGATCAAATTTCTCATTAGTACCGGTTTACGAGAAATAATTGAATATCAAACTAAGTTTATCACCGTGATAGATCTCAATCCTGAGTGAAATGCGGATTCCTATTTGTGGAGTTATGTTCTTTGATTCACATAGTTGAGAGCGATCCTGTAAGAACGCTCAATACACTCTGTTTTGGGAACATGACTAGATAAGTAGCTGGGGAACTCATTTTCACGAGATGGAATTCATAACTTTCCTATAAATTAACAGACGGTCACGATACCTAAATATTTTAGGAACTTTAGGAAACTCCCTTGATGTCCTGATTCAAGACATGAACAAGTGACGTCACGACTTCTATTGATCACGAAGTATCTTATCTCTAGTTTGACTAAAGATAAAGTTCATTGGAGAATCAATGGAACACAAGGATAAAGAGGTAATTACAGGGGCAAAACGGTAAATTTATCCGCCTGTAATTATGAGGGTTCCACGTGAAGGATATATCACAGATATAAATAAAAGATAAACTAAATGGACATAACTCATCTATAGTTAGGGAGTTCAACTATGAATCTATAGTGGAATTATTCATAGTTAGATAATAAGTAATTAACCGATTATGTGTTAATCACTTAATTGACTAATTATTAAGCCCATGATCTATAGGTCCATCGGGTCCCTATGCTAGCCCAAATATCGTAGTCGCGAAATCAAGTAAAAGAAATGGAAATTTTAAGTAAAGTGAATTACTTAAAATAGTCAATATTAATTGTTTAAATATTGAGTATATTTAAACGGTAATTAATATAAACATTATTAATTGTTTAAATAATGAGTTTATTTAAACAGGAAATTAATAATGAAATATTATTAATTATTTAAATATTGAGTATATTTAAATGGTAATTAATAATTTGAAATTAATTAACAATTATTAATTGTTTAAATAATAAATTTTATTTGAACAGAATTAATAATTAAAAATTAATTAATTAATAATAAAATATTATCAATAAAATTATTAATTAAATAATGAGTTTATTTAATGGAAATTAATAATTAAAATATTTATTATTAATTATTTAAATAATGAAAATTATTTAAATGGAAATTAATAATTAAATATAATTTGATAATATTTAGTCGGGAGAAAATATTAATATTGTTAATTGTTTAAATAAAATATTTTATTTAAATGGTAATTAATAAATAAATTAATTAAGTTGGACTTATTAATTTAAGAGAGAATTTCAAGCCCAATTGGATTAATGAACCCAATTGAAATTGGCCCAAAATAATTAATTAAATAAATTAGAATTATTTATTAATTATTAAGCCAATTTTCAGCCATGACATGTATTTTAGGAAGAGATAATTGTTTGAATTATATCCTAAAATAATTACATAGATTTATTTACCCAAGATAAATAAAAATAAAGAAAATAAAATAATCTCCTATTTATCTATGACATTTTCGAAATTGCAAGATAAAGGAAAGAGATAATCTTTTTTTCTTTTTGTATTTATCTCTATAGATTAATCCTAATGGGATTAGGATTCCTATTTTCTTATAAATAGGAGGGTTGGGTCATTCATAAATCACACAATTCAATTCCATAGAAAGTTGGAACTCTCTCTTCCTCTCTCCCACCCCTTGGCCGAAATTCCCTAGTGTAATTGGGAAGAAAAATATTTTTTCTTCTTCCCAATTTCTTCTTAAGTTCGATCCCACAATCAGGTTTCATTTGATCGATCGGGATATAACATAGAAGATCCGGTGTTGCTGAGGATTTGATGCTGTAAAGAAACCTCCAACTGATTCTCCACTAATTACTCAATGTAAGTAAATCGGTTTTAATTTTCGAAAATAAAGCATGAATCTACATGTTCTTCGTGTTTATATAACAATTTGCATGATGTTAATAGATCTGTTATTAAATGTTAATAAGTTTACTACATAAAATTCCGCTATTTTAGTAAATCATCCCTTCATGATTTATGTTCTTGCGTTAGCTCGGAGGACTTAATGGACCTATAGGAATATGCTCCAATGATCCAGAATTACCTTTGATTAAAACTCCTTTTAATCAATTAATTCTCATTCATTAACTTGTAGATAACTCCACTAAATATCTAGAGTTGCACTCTTAGTGCTATAGACATAGTTATGTCCATTGGCTATAATCATTAACTACACTTTGATCCTTCACAAGTTAGTTCGTATCCATGGCTAGGTATTTACACCGTATTAACCTCCATGATACATCTTGTTCCTTAAGCCCAACTGATTCTCCAATGAACAACCTTACATAATCTCCATTATGCGTCTTTAACCTTTTCCTTGATCACAGGAATATGGAGCCCGGATTGCTCAAGACCGAATCACCCATAAGGGAACTACTTATCTATTTTCCTATATGGAAAAGAGTGAATTCCAATTCTTGTGTACTTACGTTCCCGGTATAAGCAAGATGCAATCCCCAAAGTGGGAGGCATATTGAGCAAACTATTCGAGTCACTCTCACCTATGCAAATCAAAGGCTTGTCTCTTGCGAACAAGAGTTCGTAATCCACTCAGGATTAAGATCAATTGTACATGATCAACCGTTTGATAAACAAAGTGTCTTTCTGTAACGGCTTTCCCAGAAGACAAGGTAAGTTTATCTTAGTCCATCTACTACAATCTCTATTACAAGAAGACCCCCACTCACATGTCTCTACATGAGCGATCCAGGATGAGATCACTTGTGCCAATTCACAAGTGGGCCGTGTTAGTGGTGTTACCAGAAATAAGGCACCCAACCTTTATTCATGTACCACAGACTATTTGAGTTACTCTTAAGTGAATCTTCCCGCATCATATGCCCACTTAAAGTTATCATAAGTAACTCTGGATCTTATGATGGATTACATTTATTAAACTAATAATAAATGACAATGTCAATATTACTAATTAATAATTACTTTATTTATTTATACTTTAATTGGATTACATAAGATTTAGGGCAGAAACCCCAGCAGTATCTATTTGGTCATTGCATTTTCAATTTGTGTTTACATGGTAACTGAGTTTTAGATGTTGTGTCTATTTGGTCCCTGTGTTTTCAATTTGTGTCTAAGTGATCTCTCAGTTTTGGATATTGTGTCTATTTGATCCCTAGATTTTCAAGAACTATTAGAAATAAGTTTAATTGGTCCTTAATTTAACGTATTCGTTAACTTCTACCAAATTCTTGACTTAACGCTGACATAACATGTTTAATTGGTCAAAATACGAAAATGCATTAAATATTATTTCAAATCTTTCATCAATCTAGGCCTAAAATTTTATATAATAATTAATTTCATGTTAGTATTTTGGTCAATTAAACATTTAATGTCATCACTAAGTCGATATTATGTTAATGAGTTAACAAATTAAGGAACAATTAAACTTATTTATAATAATTCAGATACCATTTAGACACAAGTTGTAAACTCATGGACCAAATAAACACAATATTTAAAACTTAGAGACCAAATAGACCCAAATTGAAAATACAGGGATCAAATAGACACAATATCCAAAACTCAGGGATCACTTAGATGCAAATTGAAAATGTGGGGACCAAATAGATACGACCTCCAAAACTCAGGGACCAAATGAGTACTTTATCCAACAAATATTAATTATAGTAAATAAATCAAAATAATTATATGTGCATTTAAGACTTTTCACCCGTTGATGACATAAGCAATATTGTATAGAATTGGAGGTGAAAGTCACAAATCTTTAGGTCGAAATTTTTGGAGGTCATTTTTATAATATAAATTTCTCATGAATTTTATAATATCTCAAGATAAAAAACAAATTTTAGGATATCAATTTCTTTTTTTTTTCTTTTTTTTTTTTCCGATATTACATCAAATTAAGGGAGGGAAGATTCGAACTTTCGAACTCATTGGAAGGTAGTAGGTGTTTGATCACTTGAGTTGTGCTCGGGTTGGGTTTTTTAATTAATAGCCACATAGATAATTTCGGTACATTAAATGACAAATTTAAGTAGAATATTTTTCAGATATTATTTTCGAAGTCAGATTTTTTGTTCATCAACCACCTTTCACTCACTTATTAAAACTAGTTTTTTACCACGTACAATGCATGTGTATCTTTAGTTTAATTTAATTTGATCAAATTATACTTTAAAAAAATTTAATAATGAAATAAGGGGTATAAAAAATAGCATACGATGATTTTTAGGTAGAATTAATTAAGTAAATGGCCATATTTTTAGTGTCAAATAATTATTTAGCCACTTCCTTGTAAATATCATTATTTAGCCACACTCAGATCTTGCAAATATTAAAACACCAAACATACCCTTTTATTTTTTATTTGTTCCCATATTTATTATGATTTCTTGTTGATTCTATTGTATCTTTTAATCCACGATTTTCTCCCTAACAAACAAACAGTAGTTTTCCTTTGCAATCATGATTCTCTTTTTTCAACTTTTTATAACATTTCTCCTTCATGCTTTCTAAATGTCAAAACCCTAACAAAAAGTCTTCTCCTCCAATGACAAATCATTTTCCTCATTTTGAGATCAAATCATTAATGACTACACGGTTAATCTCCTCCAATGACTACAATCAGTAATCAGTGGTTGGCGGAAATCGCAGATTTGTGATTGGAGCGTTAGATCTTCTAAGTCATGAGGGGCAGCATCCAAAAGTGGTTAGAGATGATAGAATTCAAAATTTCTTTTATGAGTGGTAGCATCCAAAATTTCTCCTTTCAATTGACCAAGGTGGAATAATCTTGCCAGGGCAATCAACTTATTTTAAGTTTTAGTTGAAAGTGTTTTACCTCGGAGATGATAGAATCAGTCCCTGCAATCTCAATCTTGTACTTTCCTCTCTATTGAAGGTGCAGGAAATCTGTGACTACTAAGCCCGTCTTGTTTGTACAATATAATAGTTTTGTATACAATACGATGATGTACAATATGATGATAGAGAGGAATGTACGGTACAATATGACGATGGAGAGGAATGTTTAGTATAATATGACGATGGAGAGGAATGTACAATACAATACGACAATGGAGATGAAGCTTTGTACACTATACTGTTTTGTATAGTACAATACGACGATAGAGAGATTTCTGAACATCTAGTTTTTATAGTACATTAGTTTGTATATTATACTACATTCATGAACGACGATACAAAATATACACGTAAAGTTGTTGATTCGTCGAAAAAATGGTGGAAGCATGAACCAGTTTTAGAGTATGTTGTTTTTTTTTTGGTATTTTATGTATATCTGTTAAGATTCTTTTTTATATTTGTATTTTATTAAGTGTAATCTTTATTATTTACTCATATTTGTTGCATTATTTTTTTCTTAACACTTAAGGGTCTTTTTAATATTTTTATGATAAATTTCTCTCTCCTAGTGGTCATTTACTAAAAAAAATGTAACTGGCTAAAAATCGAAAATTAGCCAATTTAGTGGCTATATATTTAAATCACTCTTTTAGGTATCATATAAACATAATCTTTCATGAATATAAGCTATAAAAGCGTATTATTTTAATTTTAAGATTTATTAAGTTTCTCATCATGTTTGACTATATTTTATGTGATGATATTTGTATGAAAAAAAAACTCTTGAGTTAACAAGATTAGGGATGAACAAATCCAAACCAAACCAATTGTCCAAACTAATGGTTTGATTCGGTTTTTAAATCTTCATTTACCCAAACCAATTAGTAACAGTTTGGTTCGGTTTGATAAATTTTTACAGCAATCTAAACCAAACCAAACCAAACCAATACATATGTGATATATTTAAATTTTTAAATATCAATAAAACTTAATAAAATGAAAAAATAGGAAGAATCTTTAATATTATATGTGTTATGGTTGTATAATTATAACAAAATTTTATAAATTTATTATGTTTGTATTTGTAATTGGTGTTTTATTGAACGTTTAGATGAATTGAAATTAGTCCTACAATTTTTGGAAGTTATTTTTTGAGATTTTGTTACACTTATCATGCTAGAAATTAAGTCTTTATGAATAATTAAGAAAAAAAATGTAAGAACCAAACCGATCGAAACTAAACCATTTTAGTTTGGTTTGGTTTTTATATGTTCAACGGTTTGGTTTGATTCATATAATCTAAAAAGAAAATCCAATCGGATCTGAAATTTTAGCAAAATCCAAACCAAATCAATCCAATGTTCACTCATAAACAGTATACTGAGGTTTTTATGTAACAATTCATGTAAAGTTTAGAATAAAAATGATATATAGTTCATTAATATTTATAGAGAACTAATAAATTATTAACCTTTTATTAACTAATATAATAATACTTATTCATTAAAAAGTTTCATCTAATAAATTACATTAAAAAACATTCAGTTAAAAAAGATTAAAAGTGTAGCATAACAGGTTATGTAATTTAAATTATGAAAATTTGAGAAATGTAAAAAAATTTAAAAATATATCCCTAAGATACAATTTTTTTTATGAATATATAATACCCAGAATTTAAGCTTTTCATGGCATATGATTTAATTGATTATTTTATACATTATTAGATTTAATCACTTATATTATAAGTAATATATTTCATGTTATCGTAAATTATTAATAGTAATAATAATTCATGATAATTATAAAATTAAAAAAAAATTAACAGAAATTAAAATTTATTGAACAAAATGGCTATATATGAATTTTACACCTACATTATCATCTTAATCATCTTGATTTCTTTCAATCTTTTTACATAATAAACTCTAACAATCTCTTTTATTTTTTCTTTTTCTCAATATTCAAAATCATATTATATATAAGCCTCCTTCCAATCCTAATATGATTATTCTCAT